>CM041721.1:24627070-26117070 GCA_023373845.1 Nibea coibor
ACCTTATGTCTTGCTTGTCCTATTATCTTGAACGGCCTAGGATGAGCCATAATAACCAGAAATTAAATATTTTATGGTTATTTTAGTTCCAGGGGGAGAGCACCGAGGGCTTCTGGGTAATCTATGCAATGAGGTGTCACGTCACACACAGTCAGGATTGGTGGGTGGAAGGGGGGCAGGAAGACGGAGAGAGAGAGAGAGAGAGAGAGCGGTGGGGGATTATTTTAATATTTTCACATTTACAAACATTTTACATATTTACTGGCCTACATTCATAACTCATACTTTTAACTCATTGCTTTGTCTGGACCAGGAATCAAAAATTTCACCTTCAACACTGCAGCAACAGAATCCCGCACCTTACCAAGGGGGTTTTGTAAGTGTGTGTGTGAACAGAAGAAGATCGCATATGCGATCAAGATGTAAGTCTGACACTCTGCTGCCTCCCACAGTTTTGGTCACACATACATGTATGTCAAAACAATAGGTCAAAAATAGGTCAATTCTGCTGCAGTGCAGAAGATGAACGGTTCGATTACCGGTCCGGGCAAAGCTATGAGTTAAAGCTATAAGTTATGAATATAGGCCAGTAAATATGTAATATGTATGTGAATGAATGAATAAATGTAAATGAAAAGGTGACAATAAACAATGATGATGCAGCTTCCCTGACTGTGTGATCATCACATAAACAGGTGAGTCTGGGCTCCTCCTGTGCTCAGTGCAGACCCAAACGCTTCAAACACTCTGACCTGATTCAAAACAATATGACGATCACAATGACTCACCATAAAGAGTGATAACAATGTGTGATGGTATCTCAGGGTGATTCTGCTGTGTCTGCTCCATCAGTTTACTTTTGTAAATCACGGGACTCAACAGAATCTGACAGTAGCGTTTGATCACGTGGATACAAAAAATGTACAAGATGAAACATTTAATAAAGACGTTGTCATAGATTTGTTTTTATTAAGTAACCTTTAATTAAACGTTACTTTCCACCGTTCACATTACAGTAAACGCAATTTCTCCACAAAGAAATCAAACATGTAACATTACAGGATATTTTTGAGGCAACATTTAAAACAACACGTCGACAGAATCAAACTTTAAAATAGTTTGCAGACCAGGACAAGAAATAATCTCCATCAAAAGGCGACACAGAGCCCACACTGGACGACAGTAAAGTCCTGAAAGTCTCGATGTGAGCCGGTTTATATGAAAGGTACTCTCGCTTTACTCCTCAGCTCAGCGTGCACCTGTATTTCAAAATAAGACTGTAGAAGAATCTGACAGTAACGTTTTATGACGTGGATACAGATCATTTAAAAGATGAAAAACTAACACAGATGTTTTTATAGACACGATTTTACAACAAGAACGTTACAAAAGATTCATTCTAAGTGCAAACATGTTACATTAAAACGCAATTTCTGGACAAAAATCAAACATGTAACATTACAGGATCATTTCTAGACAACATTTAAAATAACACGTTGACAAAATTAAACTTTTTAAATATGTAGCATCATAAAAGATGATGATCCTTGCCTAAACTCACGACAATGTGACTGTAATAAGCAATGCATTACTCCACGCATGTGATTTAAGGTGAATGAGAGCTCAGAAACACGCCTGGTTTGTTAGTGACGTCCCAATCTAAAGCTCTGATTTATTATTATTTGTCGATTGTTAAACAGTACAACAGTCGACATGTAAACGCTGTATATAGCTTCAACTACTTGCTGTTGTTGATGATAATCATAAATAATTCATATTTGGTTGTTTCTCCAGAGGCAGCGGCGCCACTCAGCGGTCCTACCCTGACATCTAGCGGCCAGTTTGTGGAACTGCACCTGTATTTTTTTGAAACTGCGAAAACAACACAGGAAGTAGAGAGCAAAGAGGAGACAACCAGAGCCACGAGAAACGTGGAAAGAAAGAAGAGTTGAATGATTTGAATGAAGAGCAGTCCTGCCTGTGTTGTGTTATATAATATATACACACATCTTCACCCGAAATCCTGTTTTTAAGCAACAGGAGCACTTCCTTTCTGTCTCGTGTCCCGATTCTGTGGAGGGAGGTAAAATCCCCGTTTGGTTTTGGAGGTCCTGATGTTGGTGTCCACGTCAGGACAGGATGGTGACAGCAGTGAGAAAGTCACACACACAGCCATGTCCCCTCTCCTAAACACACGTGCGTTGTTGTGTGTGGTGTGTGTTCACAGGCTGCCGTGCAGAGCCGAGGAGCTGCTGGTTTGCTGCGAATGAGCTGAGTATGTTTACAGCCCGCGTGTCTCTGCCTTCCTGCCCCCACCGCTCTCTCTCTCTGCCTTCCTGCCCCCCACCCTTCTCTCTCTTTACAGCAGCCGTTGGAGGTCCAGCAGCAGAGGGGGTCGTGGCCCCTCTGGTAGGAATGCAGGAGGAGGAGCTGTGACTGAACCCATTGTTCTTCCGCCTTCCACCCACCAATCCTGACTGTGTGTGACGTGACACGTCATTGCTTAAATTACCCAGAAGCCCTCTGTGCTCTCGCTCTCTGACTAAAATAACCATAAAATATGTAATATATGGTTATTATGGCTCATCCTAGGCCACTCAAGATAATAGGACAAGTAAGACATAAGGTCACATAACCCAGTGTAGAGCCCAGAGAAGTAGTGATTTCTGCCAGCACCATGACTGTGGGTTGTCCCGGTACAGAGCCCTATATATAGGATTGAGAGATATGATCATGTTGTGTTACTCCGGTAGCACATATACTAAAATTGGAACGATACAGAGAAGATTAGCATGGCCCCTGCGCAAGGATGACACGCAAATTCGTGAAGCGTTCCTTCTTTATGCCCCAAACCTCAAAGTTTTTTAATAAAAATATGATTTTTAATGATTATTTAAATATTTCGACCCAACAGCGACACCTCAGGCTGAACGCGGTACTGCAGCCCAGCAGTAGTGTCAGTTACAGCTTGGTCTCATGTGCTCACATCGACACTTTTTAGGGCTTTTACTGTCGCCCAGTGCGGATCTAAAGACTCGCTGTTGTGTGACTGGTGAAATAAATATCAATAAAAGATCGATACTTTATTGTTGTTCTTTGTGTTTATTGTCCTTGTGAGGAAATGTGCTGCCGTCTGTACAAACGCCTCATGCAAAGATACACAGAAACGCCACAACAAAACCACAAGAGCAGACATTCAGTGCAGCACGTGTCGCAGTCATCCATCCTTTCCTCTGTGCTGTGCTCTACTGAGGCACGCGCGGGGAAAGTTACGTCATGTTTAATAGTTTGGCCTTAAAGTTCGTCTTTTCTGTTTATATTTTAGAATCATGTGTATAAAAACATCTTCACTGAAACTGCAGCTCGTAAATGATTTGTATCCGCGCAATGAAACGTTTCTGTCAGATTCTGTCCACGCTCTTATTTTGAAATCCAGGCAACGCTGGTAGAAAGTCGAGAACGCGATCGTCGATTGGCCGAGCTCTGATCACATGAGCCTAAAAGTAGATAATATTAAGACAAGGGAGAGCTCCCTTTGAGATCCTTCAAAGTAAAAACCCAAATCAGATTGACTGAGCCCGGCCGGTCCAGTTCCAACTGTACCAGGGCCGGGGATCGAACCGTTGACCTTTTGCACCGCAGCAGCAGAATCCGACGATTCCAACTTGTGACCAATGACCATATCGTGTTTGTTCCAACTTGTAGCCAATGAGAAGGCTTCATTTGTTCCAATTTCGAGAATCAAACTTTTGGGCCGTTATCTCAGCCAATAGGAGAGCCGGATTGTTCCAATTTCCCGTTTATCCCGCCTCCTCCGTCCCAGGTCAGTTGATGCAGAGTTCAACTTCTAGTGAGTCAAATATTCATTAAATATGATTAAATATTGTTGGGAAACACGTTAAAATCTCATATTTATGTCTGACATCAGTCACACGGAGGTAATGACGTGTTTGTACGGAGAATTAAGCTAATTAACTTCACTTAGTTTAAAAAACTTTAACTTTACTGCGTCTGATTTATCAAATTCACTATTTATCATCGCTGTGTGTTAGCCTGACCACTTTTATGCTGTTTAAAGTGTTTCATTGAGCTCTGGCAGGCTGATATCAGGACTAATAACGTAATCAGTACATCTGGTGTTTCGGTTTACGAGGTGACCGTGTTAACTGGTGACCCTCAGCCGACTGTTTGTGTCTCTTGTCGTAAGGCGGGAAACAGACACCTTCAGACAAAGAAACACAGAAACACAGGTGAAAGAAGTCAGGGTCATCATCAAGAACAGGCGGGAAAACAGAGGCAGGAAGTAGAAATTCAAGACATGCGGAGAACTACAAAATAAAACAGGAAACACAACACAAACTGACCTGCCCCCTGGACGAAGCTCTTAAAATGAACAAACTGTGAACTGACAGTTTAAATGAATGAAGCTGATTTGACGTGTTCGAACTCTAACGTCGGTGTGCCGTGTTTCTGCAGGCTGTCCTGTGAGCTGAGGGTGGCTGTGCACACTCTGGCCATCCGGCTGTACGACCCTCACCGCTCGGCAGAATCCTCATCCAGGACCGTTTGGACACCTTCAGCAAGGAAGCAGCGACAACCTGGGCGTCCCCATGCTAGACGCTCTCCGCATCCAGGAGACCTGGTGTACACAGAGGTGCCACCTCTTACAGCTGCATGAGGCCTCCACGTCTCCGGAGTCCTTCCACCTCCACCACTTTGTTCCAGGTACTTACGCGTGTCTGGACAGCTTGTGATAAAGTTTTCATCCAAAGGTGGTGGAGGTTCATGGCTCAGACGGGGATCCAGCTCTTTGAGCTGAACCAGAGGAGTCTGTCCCAGTGGTGAGTTTCACACACACACACACTGTGATCTGTGGACTGAATTCAAGAGGCTCAAAACAGGTTGCGTTTGTCCTTCAGGTTCACCAGACATCAGAGAGGTGGAGGGAGCTGGAGCAGAGGATCAGTCACTTCAGTGACAACATCTTCTAAGTGAAGTCCACCTCTGAGGTTTGTACATCATTTTGACTTTGTGTGTGACAGTGGAGCTGATCTCAGAGCAGTTCAGACTGCAGCGCTGACAGTCATCTCCACGTGTTGTGATTCCTCCGTCAGTCTCTGCTGGATGAAGCTCTCCTCTCCACTCCACCTCCCAGTAACATGGCCCAGTCAGAGCTGATGCTGCTGCTTCAACCTCTCTGGATCATCAGGACTCAGCTGACCAACACACACACCTTTCTCACCACTCACACTCTCACAGAGATCACCACTTCCATCTGATGAAGAAGAACAGACAACAGAAGTCATGAATCATGTTCACAGAGACTCCCTCCATCAGCTGTCAGTCAGTGATGCAGCACATCCAGTATAAAGAGCAGCAGGACTTCAGTCCTGTTCACACACAGGTGGAGCGGCTGTGTAGCGTAGCCAGCTTCCTGTCAGCTCTCATGTTAACGTGTTGGAGTGAAGCTCACAGACCTGCATCAAGTCTGCTGACTCTGCACATTTCACTCAAGCACACAGTGGAAATAAAGTGCTGACAGTCCCTGAACGCATCATCAGTGCAGAAACAGAGAGACGTTCACTGCTCACTGTGATTTTCAGCTGTGCTTACTGGACTTCAGCAGAGGTTCTGCTCTGTACAAAGACCACATGCTCACTACATGTAATGATGGTTCTTTGCAGGCTTCATCAGACTGATCTGAGAGCTGTGACAAAGATGAACTGATCACTTCTTTAGTGTTGGAATGAGAGAACAAACACTCTGAGATCAGATCTGATGAATGAGGACCGCTGTCTCTGTACATCTTGTAATGCTGTCAGCTGGAATCAGCTTTATTTCCTGTAGACATCAACACAACAACAACAGTCGTCTGCACATCAGCCAAAAACACACCATCACAACGAGCTTCTGGCTCATCTGATTGGCTGACTGTTCTCTGTCTTTCTGTCCAATCCTGAAGCCTGTCAGCGTTCTCCTCTCACAGCTTCACTGAGGAAAGCAGCCGCTGAGAAGGTCGGAGGTTTACAGGAAATACTGGATCTGTGCTTTGATACTAACTGTGTTTAGTACAATACTGCTGAGACCAACATGGACTGACTGCAACCCTCTACTGACCTCAGAGTCTGCAGACTGCAGTGTGGACTCTGCACAAGATCAGACAGAGGCTTCACTCCTGAATCCTGCAGGTCGTTTCCAATCAGGTTCAGCTCTGTCAGATGGGAGGGGTTGGACTTCAGAGCTGAGGCCAAAGAAGCACAGCTGATCTCTGACAAACTGCAGTACTTCAATCTGAATAAAGAATAAATGATGTAAGCTTAAAAGACAATGTTCCTGCTTGAAATCATTCAATGTTTATTAATCTGTTCACATTTTTTATCACTTATTAAAAAAATAAATCTGAGATAAAAAGTTGAAGAGGTTCACAGTGAATTATCCAGTGTAGATTTTTCTTGTTATATTCAGGTTTGAAATGTGCAGCTCAACATTGATCTGCCACAGTCAATGGACTAAACCACAGAAGAAGAAAACAGACTTTAGCATTCAGATACTCAGTGTGGATCAGTATAATATCAGCCTGGTGTCTGCAGTTTAGTGTCAGCACAACTTTCACATCATATTAATCTCAGCACAGAAGGAAAAAATGGTGTCTGACCTCAGAGTCTGCAGTCTGCAGTGTGGACTCTGCAGAAAATCACACAGCAGCTTCACTCCTGAATCCTGCAGGTTATTCTGACTCAGGTCCAGCTCTGTCAGATGGGAGGGGTTGGACTTCAGAGCTGAGGCCAGAGAAGCACAGCTGATCTTTGACAAACTGCAGCCCTCCAATCTGAATAAAGAATAAATGATGTTGATAAAAATCCATTTATGATCCAATCAGATGTGTTCAGGTTTGAAATGTGCAGCTCAACATTACTATGTCCTAATCAATGAGCTTTTCTCTAACATGAGCAGAGTGACTTTGTCATTGTGTTATTGTGGATCATCATAATGTCAGCCTTCTACAGACATCAGCCAAACGTCAGCACAACATTCAGACAACCATTCATGTCAACACAGATTAATAACATGCTGCTGATCTCAGTCAAGTCTGGAATTAGAGGATCAAATCAAATCAGACATGTTGGACTAAAAACAGCTGATTATTTATTCCATGACCTTCTGACTGTGTTTGCTGTCTTAGCAGGTAAATGTCATTCAAAGGAGAGGTCTACATTTGTTCAAGTGTGTCTTCAAACAGCAGCCACATGGACATTCACAGAGTTATTGCTGCCAGTCATCATTCCTCCTGTCCATACTGAGTGTGAAGTGCTCTCTTCATAACACAACTACACTGTAAGAAATGACTTCAGAAGTTCAGCTGAAACTAATATGAAGCTTCAGCAGTCTGAGTCAGATACATCAAGTGGGTGTCTACCAACGTTAAAGACATTTCATTTCTGTACTTTTATGAATATGAACAAAAAACTACATGAACTACAGTCAGTGAACTGACCTCAGAGTTTGCAGTCTGCAGTTTGGACTCTGCAGTCCAGCAGATAGTGTCTTCACTCCTGAATCCCGCAGGATGTAGTTCTCACTCATGTCCAGCTCTGTCAGATGGGAGGGGTTGGACTTCAGAGCTGAGGCCACGACTTCAAAGTGAATCTCTGAGAGTTCACAGCCAGAAAGTCTGTGATGACACAAAATACAAAATGATTTAATTAATTACAAAATCTGTTATTATGAAAGAGGACACTTTCTATTGACTTCATGTGTTTGATGTCAGAACAGTTTGACATGTTTGATGAACATTTGCATTCATGAAGGGAGAGAAAATGGAGTTCATTTAGACTTCCATAATGTCTACAGTCTGTCAGTGTGATCTGATCCCATGTCTGTCTACATAAAGTTAGCATGAGGCCATGTTGATGAGAAAAACATTTGAACAGCTCAGTGAACAGTTACAGTTGGGAAAGATGATCAAATCTTTATCAAGTTTCAAACAAACAAATCACTTCATTCTACACGTCTCATTTCAAATGTTGGCAAAAATAAACAGTGTGCATGAACCAGATCCTGGAAAAATAAGAAATTCTGCGCTCCTTCAACGATCACGTGACAAAAACTCTTTGGACTGAACTGTAGGCTGTGTTTCTGAGCTGAGAGGAGAAGACAAGACAGATCATTGAGAGAGAGTAGAAGATGGAAACAAAACATACTGCAGCAATAAAATCAATGCAGTGTGGCTCAAAAACCATATACAGTGGAGCAAGTCAGAGAAATGTTTGCTGAGGAAACATTCAGCAGTGATGATGACAGAGACTCTCAACACTTTAACAAAATCTGGAAATAGAAATGAATTCAACTGATGTTTGTTTTTCCTTTTGATGATTTCTTCCATTATAATATAAACCATGATTGTGTTGTTCACATAGAGGTGTAGGACTAATATACTGCAGAGACAAACTGGACTTACACAGCCTTTCTGCAGTTCCTCACAGCTGGAATCAGTCTCAGTCGTCCCTCCCCTGATGTGTTGTACTTCTTCAGGTCCAAGTCATCCAGAACCTCCTCTGACATCTGCAGCATGTAGGCCAGAGCTGAGCAGTGGATCTCAGAGAGTTTCTTCTCTGATCTGTTCTCTGACTTCAGGAACTCTTGGATCTCCTGATGGACTGAGTCATCGTTCATCTCCATCAGACAGTGGAAGATGTTGATGCTTCTGTCAGGAGAGACACGATCACTGTTCATCGTCTTCAGGTTGTTGATGGCTCTCTGGATGATTTCTGGACTGTTGTCTGTCTGACCCAGCAGGTCTCCTAAGAGTCTCTGGTTGGACTCCAGAGAGAGGCCATGAAGGAAGCGAACAAACAGGTCCAGGTGCCCATTTTCACTTTGAAGGGATTCCTGCATGGCTTTCTTCAGGATCACATCCAGTGTTAAGCAATCCTCCTCCTTCAGTACTATCTTCTTGTTGGTGTAACAGTGGAACAGGTAGACTGCAGCCAGAAACTCCTGAACGCTCAGATGAACAAAGCAGTAGACTGTTTTCTGGAAGATCACACTCTCTCTTTTGAAGATCTCTGTACAAACTCCTGAGTACACCGAGGCCTCTGTGACATCCAGACCACACTGCTCCAGGTCTTCTTGGTAGAACATGATGTTTCCTTTCTCCAGCTGTTCAAACGCCAGCCTCCCCAGCTTCAGAAGAACTTCCCTGTCAGCCTCCGTCAGCTCCTGTGGACTCGTCTCATGTCCTTCATCGTACTTCTTCTTCTTCCTCTTTGTCTGAACCAGCAGGAAGTGTGAGTACATGTCAGTCAGGGTCTTGGGCAGCTCTCCTCTCTGGTCTGTGGTCAACATGTGGGCCAGAACTGTAGCAGTGATCCAGCAGAAGACTGGGATCAGACACATGATGTGGAGGCTCCTGGAGGTCTTGATGTGTGAGATGATTCTGCTGGACAGATCTTCATCAATGACTCTCCTCCTGAAGTACTCCTCCTTCTGAGCGTCAGTGAAGCCTCGTACTTCTGTCACCCTGTCAACACGTGAAGGAGGGATCTGATTGGCTGCTGCAGGTCTGGAAGTTATCCAGATGAGAGCCGAGGGAAGCAGGTTCCCCTTGATGAGGCTTGTCAACAGCACGCTGACTGATGACTCCTGTGTGACATCAGACACAGCCTCTTTGTTGTTGAAGTCCAGTGAAAGTCTGCTTTCATCCAGGCCGTCAAAGATGAACAGAAGTTTACAGACAGCGAGCTTCTCTGCTGTGACCTTCTGTAATGTTGGATGGAAAACATGGAGCAGCCTGAGAAGACTGAACCGCTCATCTTTGATCAGGTTCAGCTCCCTGAACGAGAGCAGAACCACCAGACTGACATCTTGGTTCTCCGAGCCCTCTGCCCAGTCCAGAGTGAACTTCAGCACTGAGAAGGTTTTTCCAACGCCAGCGACGCCGTTGGTCAGAACGACTCTGATGTGTCTCTGTTGGTCAGGTAAGGCTTTAAAGATGTCGTGGCATTTGATGGGAGTGTCATGGAGGGTCTCCTTCTTCTTGGAAGCTGTCTCAAGCTGCCTCACCTCATGTTGGGTGTTAACCTCTTCACTCTGTCCCTCTGTGATGTAGAGCTCAGTGTAGATCCTGTTGAGGAGGGTTCCACTTCCTGTTTCATCACTTCCTTCAGTCACACATTCACATCTCGTCTTCAGACTGATCTTATGTTCATCTAAAACCTCCTGCAGACCACCACTCACTGAAACAGAGAAAAAACGTTTGAGACAAAACAAATAAAAATTGTCTCGTCTTGTGTCTAGACTACTGCAACTCACTCCTGGCTGCTCTGCCTGCATGTGACGTCTGACCTCTCCTGAATGCTTCAACCTGGATGGTCAAGTTCTCCCACAATCCACCGCTCCTCTGCTCCCTGAAAAAGAGAAGTGGTCCAAATCTACATGTGAGCATTTTATCTGCACAGCAACAATTCAAATGTATCTCACCTTGCATGGTCACATAGTTTAGTAATTCATGTTAAACAGCAGAGTTTACACTGCAGCGTGTTTCAAGGATACAAACCAGATGAAACTTTGACTAAAAACAAAGTTGGAAAAGAAGTCATGATGAGTCCTGGTAACCAAACGTCTCCTTCCAGTTAGAACAGACCAGCCTGATGTTGCTGCCTTCAGCTGATACTGGACTGAATCATCCACATTCACTCAAAGATCAGTGCAGACTGATTCACTGACTTGAGGTGAGTAAATCTGTATGTATCATCTTCATCAGGTCAGTTTACAGTAAAAACAGTCTCTTACTTTGTGTCTGAGGGTCCAGGTTCACCACTGAAGTTTAGAGGATGACCTTTGGACTGGTCACTCTTCATAGACAGACAGCTGGATCCTGGAGACTCTGCTCTGTCCTTCTCTTCCTCCATCTTCTGGACTTCAGTCAGTCTGAGAGCTGAAACATGAACACTGACTGTGAGCTCAGGACACAAGAATCAAGAAAAAGAACGTTTGTTCAGGAGTCACAAAAAAGACGGGAATGGGAAACACACACACACACACAGCTCTGCTTGTTTTCTTGGTTACAGCAGGTTTAACGTGAATTATTAATCAGCCAACAAAGAAAATCATCAAATATTGGATTAACACTCACCCTGCCTCAGCCTTCAGTTTTCCTCCTTCTGCTCTGACTCGTCGTGAGGTCTGAACAAAGTCTGAACAAACTCTTTCACTTTCACTTTCAGGGCCCCTCCCAGTTCTTATACACATGGTCACGTGATCAGATTTGTACAGCTTCACTATAAAGCGTCCAGCATATCAGTTTAAATCAATAATCATATCAGCATAAGTCATTAAGGACTTCAATGTGCTCATAAATCTGTCAGTTTCCCTTCACTTCGTAGTGTACGGTACAGAGAGCCCCTCTGCTGCGTTGGTATCAATCCATTCCACTTGTTCAGAACGCAGAACCACATTACTGAAAATCCAGTCCACGTTTTCCTGAGACCTCGGTACCTGCAGCCGTTGGTTCTTGCACACGGACAAATTCCCTCCAATTGGGTCAGCCAATTGGCTACAGAGGGCTCGCAGCGCGTTGCCAGCATCGACACATATTATTGGTCTATGTTTGTCTTTGTCACTCAATCATGGGCTGACAGTGCTGTCAATCACAACACAAACCAGGGTGGGCGGGACCTCACGTCATGGGCCGGAGTGGCGGGACGGGCTGTCGTTGAGTTTAAAACGGAGAAGTGTAAGAAACGCCCGGGTGGCGCCGAAAAACTGCGACTTAAAGAGCTGAAGTCTCTGGAGGTGGAAGCTGCTACATGTTGGAAAGTGACAGACCCGTTTGGTGCCGGGGTCACCACCCCAGCAGGTGCTGCTGCGCCGGGAGACGAGGACGTTAGCCTGGGGCTGGCTATGCTACATTTTGAGACACGTCCAAAACAAAGGTAGAAAACGTTTTTACATTGAATGTCATGTGACCTAATTAACCGCATACCTGTGACAACATATTCGCAGAGTTGAAGGGCTGTGACGGTGACGGTAGTTGTGGTTAAACACGCCGAATTGTGACATTATGGGTCATTATTGTTAAGATGACTTAGCTAAACTAGCTAACAGCCGCTAACGTCGGCGGCCGCTCGTTGCCATAGCAACAGTAGACCTCGACACGGACCAATGAGCCGTAAATAGAGATGCAGAATCAAGCTGTGTTGTAAATACAGATGAGATACTTTGACTTTTAGCACAAAATATAAAAATAAAATAGTAAACCTATAGGAAAGGTTTACTTGTTTGCAACATTTGGTCTGAATTTATTGTAATCTTTCAACTCATTTATTGTTTACTGAGGTGATAACTATTTATTACTGTTGATATATTAGGTATAATTTGTGTGTGACTTTAGTTTCTGTGTAAATGTGTTACTTTTACTGCAGTTGTCAAATGGCTGTGTATAGTGCTGTCTTGAGCATTTTCAGGTATTGTCACAAAGATCTGACTTTTTGCATCGGTGTCATAATGAAAACATGACAAAGCCGTCCGTGTTGTTTCGCTTGTGAACGTTTAGTTCGACATGAACTAATCTTTCATCTTGTACATTATTCTGTGGTTTTGAGTTATTTCCCCATCCAATGATAAATGCTTTCCCTATGTGCAGCCCAGCCAGGTTCAGGGCAAGTCCAGCTGGTCACTTCATAGAAGTTCTTCTATGATGCTTGAGAGAGACAGAGAGAAAGCTTTATCTTGACTTTTTGCACGATGGGAGCAGCAGAGGTGATGGAGGAGGAGGAGGCTGAAGTGATGGAGGTGATGGAGCAGCAGAGGTGATGGAGGAGGAGGCTGAGGTGGAGGCAGTTCTGCTGCAGCCGTCATAGTGGATGTGGCACAGCTCCAGGTAGACAGCCTCCACTAGCCTGCTGTCCCTTGGGCCCAGTATTTCCAAACGTGTAATCAGGATCAGGATAATCCGGATAATGAAATCCTCCTTTTCTCAGTCATGGATCAAGGTGATCCTGCTGACTTTATCTGAGTATTTCAAAACACTGGCAGGGTGGATCACCGTGATCCCGATCTAGGCGGATGCGGATTTCCAAATCCTGTGTCTCCGCCTCCGGATCAAAACATGGTGGACTACCTCAGGAAAGGAGCAGCTGGGAGCACGACTTCACGTCAAAGGTGTAAGTTTACCGTCGTCTAATGTGTAGCGGTTTGAAGACCATACGAACGCCAACCAACATATCATGCAAACCGAGTGGCCCGGTCAGAGCTGATGCTGCTTGTCACGTCCACAGGTGACAGACAATAACACGACAAGCAGTAAATCAAATAAGTCTCAGTGGAAGTGAACAAGTGTGATTTATTATAATAATAAAAAAACAGGTCAAGGTGGGGGAGGATGGGACAAAGTGGTTGTGCCAAATAAAATGAAATGAATAGAACAGAAGAAGGCCTGTCTGAGCTACCTCTGAAGACAGAAAACAAACAGAAAGGCCTAACTGGCTTGTCTAACAAAACCTCCAGAACAATACAGAGGTGGCACAATCAATAAACCTGATAGGATAACAATGATCATCTACATGAGTGCAAGAATGTAAAGGGTACCCCGACTTACCTAGTCCCAAAATCCTCCCACACACACCTGAACAAACATGTCGCCGAAAAGAGACAAGGATAGGAAGAACCACGTGCAACAGAATCAAGAGTCAAGAGAAGAGACTGAAGGCCTGACGTCCTCCATTTAAGGTGTCTCCTCTGATGTGATAGGCCAGCTGCAGAGGTAGTTATCCAATCAGCCGCACAGGTGAGAAGCATCCCTGCAGCCATTACCTGAAGAAAAACTCGACACACAGGGAAGAGGGAGGGGAGACACAAACACACAGAATACCTGGCTGCCCAGCATGTAACACTGCTGCTTCAACCTCTCTGGATCATCAGGACTCAGCTGATCCTCTCTCAGCACAAACACCTTTCTCATCACTCCCATCTGATGAAGAACAGACAACAGAAGTCATGAATCATGTTCACAGAGACTCCCTCCATCAGCTGTCAGTCAGTGATGCAGCACATCCAGTATAAAGAGCAGCAGGACTTCAGTCCTGTTCACACACAGGTGGAGCGGCTGTGTAGCGTAGCCAGCTTCCTGTCAGCTCTCATGTTAACGTGTTGGAGTGAAGCTCACAGACCTGCATCAAGTCTGCTGACTCTGCACATTTCACTCAAGCACACAGTGGAAATAAAGTGCTGACAGTCCCTGAACGCATCATCAGTGCAGAAACAGAGAGACGTTCACTGCTCACTGTGATTTTCAGCTGTGCTTACTGGACTTCAGCAGAGGTTCTGCTCTGTACAAAGACCACATGCTCACTACATGTAATGATGGTTCTTTGCAGGCTTCATCAGACTGATCTGAGAGCTGTGACAAAGATGAACTGATCACTTCTTTAGTGTTGGAATGAGAGAACAAACACTGAGATCAGATCTGATGAATGAGGGCCGCTGTCTCTGTACATCTTGTAATGCTGTCAGCTGGAATCAGCTTTATTTCCTGTAGACATCAACACAACAACAACAGTCGTCTGCACATCAGCCAAAAACACACCATCACAACGAGCTTCTGGCTCATCTGATTGGCTGACTGTCCTCTCTCTCATCTGATTGGCTGACTGTTCTCTGTCTTTCTGTCCAATCCTGAAGCCTGTCAGCGTTCTCCTCTCACAGCTTCACTGAGGAAAGCAGCCGCTGAGAAGGTCGGAGGTTTACAGGAAATACTGGATCTGTGCTTTGATACTAACTGTGTTTAGTACAATACTGCTGAGACCAACATGGACTGACTGCAACCCTCTACTGACCTCAGAGTCTGCAGACTGCAGTGTGGACTCTCCACAAGATCAGACAGAGGCTTCACTGCTGAATCCTGCAGGTCGTTTCTTCTCAGGTCCAGCTCTGTCAGATGGGAGGGGTTGGACTTCAGAGCTGAGGCCAGAGAAGCACAGCTGATCTCTGACAAACTGCAGCTCTTCAATCTGAATAAAGAATAAATGATGTTGATAAAAATCCATTTATGATCCAATCAGATGTGTTCAATATCAATGATCAGACATTATCTGTGAAGACACATTGAAATCAACAAACCAAAGAAATATTTCCACTTTATCAAGTAAACTTGATCATTTCAAACTAATCTGAGTTCAGAGGATCTTCTGTAAACAGATGTGACCATTTTAACCACTAACAGACATTTTCTACAGTTCCTTTAAGACACACAAGTCTTTGTGACTGCAGACTAAATTTAATACAACAAACATGAAAATACTGTTTGAACAAAAGTTTACAACTTTATGGATGTAAGTTATAGGGGTGTGATGAGATAATATTGTTTGCACTTGAAAAAGAGACATTTAATTTTATTTATTTTATTTTAACTTTTATAAATTTTAGTTTCAGTTTGTGGAAGAAGTTTATTAAAAGCTCATGCTTACATCATGCATGTAAAGAGTTATAATAAAACATTTCAAAATGCATGTGCAACTCATTTAAATAGAAGTCTGTTGGTTCAGTCATTTGTTTTGTCATTGTAGTTTTATTAAAATCTCGTCTCGTGAGCTGAGTGTATTGTCACACCCCTACTAAGTTATGTCTGAACATGAAGTAACTTCAATTGTTAACTAAACATCAGATCTACAATAGTAACAGAGAGTCAGTGAACTGACCTCAGAGTCTGCAGTCTGCAGTGTGGACTCTTCAGAAAATCACACAGCAGCTTCACTCCTGAATCCTGCAGGTCGTTGTTACTCAGGTCCAGCTCTGTCAGATGGGAGGGGTTGGACTTCAGAGCTGAGGCCAGAGAAGCACAGCTGATCTCTGACAACCTGCAGGCCCACAATCTGAATAAAGAATAAATGATGTTGATAAAAATCCATTTATGATCCAATCAGATGTGTTCAGGTTTGAAATGTGCAGCTCAACATTACTATGTCCTAATCAATGAGCTTTTCTCTAACATGAGCAGAGTGACTTTGTCATTGTGTTATTGTGGATCATCATAATGTCAGCCTTCTACAGACATCAGCCAAACGTCAGCACAACATTCAGACAACCATTCATGTCAACACAGATTAATAACATGCTGCTGATCTCAGTCAAGTCTGGAATTAGAGGATCAAATCAAATCAGACATGTTGGACTAAAAACAGCTGATTATTTATTCCATGACCTTCTGACTGTGTTTGCTGTCTTAGCAGGTAAATGTCATTCAAAGGAGAGGTCTACATTTGTTCAAGTGTGTCTTCAAACAGCAGCCACATGGACATTCACAGAGTTATTGCTGCCAGTCATCATTCCTCCTGTCCATACTGAGTGTGAAGTGCTCTCTTCATAACACAACTACACTGTAAGAAATGACTTCAGAAGTTCAGCTGAAACTAATATGAAGTTTCAGCAGTCTGAGTTAGATACATCAAGTGGGTGTCTACCAACGTTAAAGACATTTCATTTCTGTACTTTTATGAATATGAACAAAAAACTACATGAACTACAGTCAGTGAACTGACCTCAGAGTCTGCAGTCTGCAGTTTGGACTCTGCAGTCCAGCAGACAGTGTCTTCACTCCTGAATCATGCAGGTCGTTGACACTCAGGTCCAGCTCTGTCAGATGGGAGGGGTTGGACTTCAGAGCTGAGACCACGACTTCAAAGTGAATCTCTGAGAGTTTACAGAGAGAAAGTCTGTGATGACACAAAATACAAAATGATTTAATTAATCACAAAATCTGTTATTATGAAAGAGGACACTTTCTATTGACTTCATGTGTTTGATGTCAGAACAGTTTGACATGTTTGATGAACATTTGCATTCATGAAGGGAGAGAAAATGGAGTTCATTTAGACTTCCATAATGTCTACAGTCTGTCAGTGTGATCTGATCCCATGTCTGTCTACATAAAGTTAGCATGAGGCCATGTTGATGAGAAAAACATTTGAACAGCTCAGTGAACAGTTACAGTTGGGAAAGATGATCAAATCTTTATCAAGTTTCAAACAAACAAATCACTTCATTCTACACGTCTCATTTCAAATGTTGGCAAAAATAAACAGTGTGCATGAACCAGATCCTGGAAAAATAAGAAATTCTGCGCTCCTTCAACGATCACGTGACAAAAACTCTTTGGACTGAACTGTAGGCTGTGTTTCTGAGCTGAGAGGAGAAGACAAGACAGATCATTGAGAGAGAGTAGAAGACGGAAACAAAACACACTGCAGCAATAAAATCAATGCAGTGTGGCTCAAAAACCATATACAGTGGAGCAAGTCAGAGAAATGTTTGCTGAGGAAACATTCAGCAGTGATGATGACAGAGACTCTCAACACTTTAACAAAATCTGGAAATAGAAATGAATTCAACTGATGTTTGTTTTTCCTTTTGATGATTTCTTCCATTATAATATAAACCATGATTGTGTTGTTCACATAGAGGTGTAGGACTAATATACTGCAGAGACAAACTGGACTTACTCAGCCTTTCTGCAGTTCCTCACAGCTGGAATCAGTCTCAGTCGTCCCTTCCATGATGTGTTGTACTTCTTCAGGACCAACTCATCCAGAACCTCCTCTGACATCTGCAGCATGTAGGCCAGAGCTGAGCAGTGGATCTCAGAGAGTTTCTTCTCTGATCTGTTCTCTGACTTCAGGAACTCTTGGATCTCCTGATGGACTGAGTCATCGTTCATCTCCATCAGACAGTGGAAGATGTTGATGCTTCTGTCAGGAGAGACACGATCACTGTTCATCTCCTTCAGGTTGTTGATGGCTCTCTGGATGATTTCTGGCCTGTTGTCTGTCTGACCCAGCAGGCCTCCTAAGAGTCTCTGGTTGGACTTCAGAGAGAGGCCATGAAGGAAGCGAACAAACAGGTCCAGGTGACCATTTTTACTTTGAAGGGATTTCTGCATGACTTTCTTCAGGATCACATCCAGAGATGAGAAATCACCATAACCCAGGAAGTCCTTCAGCACCTCTGTCTTCTTGTTGGTGTAACAGTGGAACACGTAGACTGCAGCCAGAAACTCCTGAACACTCAGATGAACAAAGCAGTAGACTGTTTTCTGGAAGATCACACTCTCTCTTTTGAAGATCTGTGTACAAACTCCTGAGTACACCGAGGCCTCTGTGACATCCAGACCACACTGCTCCAGGTCTTCTTGGTAGAACATGATGTTTCCTTTCTCCAGCTGTTCAAACGCCAGCCTCCCCAGCTTCAGAAGAACTTCCCTGTCAGCCTTTGTCAGCTTCTGTGGCCTCTTCTTACCGTACTTCTTCTTCTTCCTCTTTGTCTGAACCAGCAGGAAGTGTGAGTACATGTCAGTCAGGGTCTTGGGCAGCTCTCCTCTCTGGTTAGTGGTCAACATGTGGTCCAGAACTGTAGCAGTGATCCAGCAGAAGACTGGGATCAGACACATGATGTGGAGGCTCATGGAGGTCTTGATGTGTGAGATGATTCTGCTGGACAGATCTTCATCACTGACTCTCCTCCTGAAGTACTCCTCCTTCTGAGCGTCAGTGAAGCCTCGTACTTCTGTTACCCTGTCAACACGTGAAGGAGGGATCTGATTGGCTGCTGCAGGTCTGGAAGTTATCCAGATGAGAGCCGAGGGAAGCAGGTTCCCCTTGATGAGGCTTGTCAACAGCACGCTGACTAATGACTTCTGTGTGACATCAGACACGACTTCTTTGTTGAAATCCAGTGAAAGTCTGCTTTCATCCAGGCCGTCAAAGATGAACAGAAGTTTACAGACAGCGAGCTTCTCTGCTGTGACCTTCTGTAATGTTGGATGGAAAACATGGAGCAGCCTGAGAAGACTGAACCGCTCATCTTTGATCAAGTTCAGCTCCCTGAACGAGAGCAGAACCACCAGACTGACATCTTGGTTCTCCGAGCCCTCTGCCCAGTCCAGAGTGAACTTCAGCACTGAGAAGGTTTTTCCAACGCCAGCGACGCCGTTGGTCAGAACGACTCTGATGTGTCTCTGTTGGTCAGGTAAGGCTTTAAAGATGTCGTGGCACTTGATGGGAGTGTCATGGAGGGTCTCCATCTTGGAAGCTGTCTCAAGCTGCCTCACCTCATGTTGGGTATTAACCTCTTCACTCTGTCCCTCTGTGATGTAGAGCTCAGTGTAGATCCTGTTGAGGAGGGTTCCACTTCCTGTTTCATCACTTCCTTCAGTCACACGTTCACATCTCGTCTTCAGACTGATCTTATGTTCATCTAAAACCTTCTGCAGACCAGCACTCACTGAAACAGAGAAAAAACGTTTGAGACAGAACAAATAAAAATTGTCTCGTCTTGTGTCTAGACTACTGCAACTCACTCCTGGCTGCTCTGCCTGCATGTGACCTCTGACCTCTCCTGAATGCTTCATCCCGGCTGGTCAAGTTCTCCCACAATCCACCGCTCCTCTGCTCCCTGAAAAAGAGAAGTGGTCCAAATCTACATGTGAGCATTTTATCTGCACAGCAACAATTCAAATGTATCTCACCTTGCATGGTCACATAGTTTACACATTCACTCAAAGATCAGTGCAGACTGATTCACTGACTTGAGGTGAGTAAATCTGTATGTATCATCTTCATCAGGTCAGTTTACAGTAAAAACAGTCTCTTACTTTGTGTCTGAGGGTCCAGGTTCATCACTGAAGGTTGGCATATCACCTTTGGACCAGTCACTCTTCATAGACAGACAGCTGGATCCTGGAGACTCTGCTCTCTGTCTGTTGGACTGAACTCTGCAAACACCAACATGTTTTTATTCAGATTACATGAATCTTTGATAAATTCTCTCAAACACACAAACTGCTGTCAGTAATTAGGAGCTTTAAAAGTTTGTGTTGGTCCTCTTAGATCAGATTACAGCTTTTCTAGGTGACTGACAGCTGTCACATCCAAACATCCAGGTTGACTTTTGCACAGCTTCATATGCTGGATTTAGTTCTTGTCGTCTGTGTTTGTTACTCTGACAGTAAATATTAAAGCATATCTGTGCAGTGGAACTGGATCATTCAGCAGCATGTCATACAGGTGTTAAGTGTTCCCTTCTCAGCCTCTCAGCAGATAATGGCATGCAAACATACTGCTACAAGTTTGTTACAGGAAGTTCAATCTTATTCAGGAAATACATATTAGCAAAACAACAAGATACAAATAGACAACAACACCAGCAGGAAACATCGACAGATGTAACTGAAGATGAGTCAAATAAATGAGCTCATAGCAGCTCTCTTACTTTGTGTCTGAGGGTCCAGGTTCATCACTGAAGGTTGGCATATCATCTTTGGACCGGTCACTCTTCATAGACAGACAGCTGGATCCTGGAGACTCTGCTCTCCGTCTGTTGGACTGAACTCTGCAAACACCAACATGTTTTTATTCAGATTACATGAATCTTTGATAAATTCTCTCAAACACACAAACTGCTGTCAATAATTAGGAGCTTTAAAAGTTTGTGTTGGTCCTCTTAGATCAGATTACAGCTTTTCTAGGTGACTGACAGCTGTCACATCCAAACATCCAGGTTGACTTTTGCACAGCTTCATATGCTGGATTTAGTTCTTGTTGTCTGTGTTTGTTACTCTGACAATAAATATTAAAGCATATCTGTGCAGTGGAACTGGATCATTCAGCAGCATGTCATACAGGTGTTAAGTGTTCCCTTCTCAGCCTCTCAGCAGATAATGGCATGCAAACATACTGCTACAAGTTTGTTACAGGAAGTTCAATCTTATTCAGGAAATACATATTAGCAAAACAACAAGATACAAATAGACAACAACACCAGCAGGAAACATCGACAGATGTAACTGAAGATGAGTCAAATAAATGAGCTCATAGCAGCTCTCTTACTTTGTGTCTGAGGGTCCAGGTTCATCACTGAAGGTTGGCATATCATCTTTGGACTGGTCACTCTTCATAGACAGACAGCTGGATCCTGGAGACTCTGCTCTCCGTCTGTTGGACTGAACTCTGCAAACACCAACATGTTTTTATTCAGATTACATGAATCTTTGATAAATTCTCTCAAACACACAAACTGCTGTCAATAATTAGGAGCTTTAAAAGTTTGTGTTGGTCCTCTTAGATCAGATTACAGCTTTTCTAGGTGACTGACAGCTGTCACATCCAAACATCCAGATTGACTTTTGCACAGCTTCATATGCTGGATTTAGTTCTTGTCGTCTGTGTTTGTTACTCTGACAATAAATATTAATATAAAACATCGACAGATGTAACTGAAGATGAGTCAAATAAATGAGCTCATAGCAGCTCTCTTACTTTGTGTCTGAGGGTCCAGGTTCATCACTGAAGGTTGGCATATCATCTTTGGACTGGTCACTCTTCATAGACAGACAGCTGGATCCTGGAGACTCTGCTCTCCGTCTGTTGGACTGAACTCTGCAAACACCAACATGTTTTTATTCAGATTACATGAATCTTTGATAAATTCTCTCAAACACACAAACTGCTGTCAATAATTAGGAGCTTTAAAAGTTTGTGTTGGTCCTCTTAGATCAGATTACAGCTTTTCTAGGTGACTGACAGCTGTCACATCCAAACATCCAGATTGACTTTTGCACAGCTTCATATGCTGGATTTAGTTCTTGTCGTCTGTGTTTGTTACTCTGACCATAAATATTAATATAAAACATCGACAGATGTAACTGAAGATGAGTCAAATAAATGAGCTCATAGCAGCTCTCTTACTTTGTGTCTGAGGGTCCAGGTTCATCACTGAACTTTGGAGGAAGACCTTTGGACCGGTCACTCTTCATAGACAGACAGCTGGATCCTGGAGACTCTGCTCTGTCCTCCTCGTCCTCCATCTTCTGGACTTCAGTCAGTCTGAGAGCTGAAACATGAACACTGACTGTGAGCTCAGGACACCAGTGTTGGGCAAGTACTTTAGTTACAGAAAGTAACTAAAGTACTTACTGAGTTACAAAATAACTAGAGTAACTAGTTATGTAACTAGTTACTTTGTAAAATAACTATTGCGTTATTTTCAAGTTATTTTTTAAATGCTCAAATGTGTCAAATAATTTGGAGCCCGCCTCCATCCCTCTTTAAACAGAACTTAAAATCATGTGTGTGTTCAGTTATTTATGATAAATCTGAATATTGTAATGAAATGGACACTTAATGTGACACAGAAATCCACAGTACACAAATATGAACTATTTTAATATTGCTGTGAGACCAGCATCCAATAAAATGTCATGGATCACAGCAACACCGCCCACCCCCACCTCTGATTGGCTTACCATGGAGTTTTACTGAACCTCAGCCAATCGTCATCATTTATGCGATTGTCTCGTGGCCCCGCCCTCACCAAGGAAGGAGGAACAGGAAAAATCTTTGCCGCTCGGCTTAGAGATCCAGCTGGTCTGATGACAAACAGCTGCAGGTACGATAATGGCATTATAATGATGGGAAGAGTAATCAATTAGATTACTTACTGAAAAAAGTTACGTTATTCCCATCACTGCAGGACACAAGAATCAAGACAACAGGGAGTCACACACTAGACTGCTAGTCCAGGACACACACACAAATAAGGGACGCCCACCACGGCTCCTCGGGGCCATGACCACCACAGGCCCGACTCCTAACTCCTAACATTGTCAGTCTAGGAAATATATTGAAGAATAAATGTTTTCTCTTAACAAATGTATTTATTTATTTATTAACTGTTAATCCAGTAGTGTGATTTGTCCTTTAAATGGCCACATATAATATTTATATTGGCTAATACTACTGTATATTAAATAAACCATCATTCATTCGACTGGTTACAGCAGGTTTAATGTGAATTATTAATCAGCCAACAAAGAAAATCATCAAATGTTGGATTAACACTCACCCTGCCTCAGCCTTCAGTTTTCCTCCTTCTGCTCTGTCGACTCGTCGTGAAGTCTGAACAAACTCTTTCACTTTCAGGGCCCCTCCCAGTTCTTCTACACGAGCTGACTCGATCAGTGTTCAAGTGTTTTTTAAAAGAAATAAAATAAGTTTTAGTTTGTCACGACTGCGGCCATTTCTCAGTCTGCTCTGTGTGTGTGTCTGTGTGTGTCCTTTAGGCTTGTGCGTCTCTCTCACCTGCAGGACAAAGGTTGGCTCTCTCCAACCTTTGTCCTGCAGGTGAGAAGTGGAAGATTGGCTGCTACCTGTGAGCTCCAGATTGGCTCACCCTCCAGCCAATCAGCCAATCAGAGACAGAGGACACCCTTTAAAAGCCTCTCTCGGTTTGCTCTCGAGTTGACTTTGGGGACAGTCGAATAGTCAAAAAGAAGATCAGCTCCTAAGTCCTTTCCTAACCACTTTTCCTCGATAGAAGATGTCATGAGGTCAAGGTGTGACGTCTGTGTGAAGGAGAATTCATGAGGAGTTGGAAGATGACCGCGCTGTTCAGAGAATCCGACTGCACTTACACTTATTGGGCCTTCAGACAGGAACAGGCAAACCGGGCACCGGCTGCGTTTTTCAATTCGGCAGCCCGCAACGCAGGCGGTGCCACAAAAAACGTCACCTGCGTGCGGCCAGAGAAGTTGAGCCAGATTCAACTTTTGGGAAAACGGAGCCCACGTCACGCTCCGGCCACCAATCAAACACTGAGATCGGCCAAACCTCCACAGACAGCCTGAAATGTCTCTGAAGCAGAGACTATCCAGGTGGATTCACGGACTGACCTCTGATCATCGACCTGCGTGTGTGTTCTCACTGTGTTTATTTCATGGAGCAGCTTCTAAATCTGAGTCTGACCCACAAAATATAATGACACGAAGAAGTTTAATTAGATTTGCGTCCAATGATGAGAGAGAACGCTTTGGTAGAGAGACATAGAGTAACAATCACAGAGAGCGAGCGCCGGCCTCGATAGGGCTGTTATTAACCAGAGAAATAAAAAGTTACGTCAATAAAAAAGTACGTCATTATGCCACGGCGAATGTTATTGACGTGACCTGTGGTAAAACTACAAAGTACAGAAGATGGACTACAAAACGCGCACGATGTGATACTTACTAGATGCTCTCCGTGCGATCTTTGCATGTAGGTTAATACAGAAAATATAAACGTGGACAACCTGGGGGAAAATGTGACTTCTTCATCAACGTCAGACTTCAAATAATAAATGAATATTGTCCACCTGTCACAGAAGTCAGATGAAGTGTTTGTTACCTGGTCTGGTCGCTCACCCTTCTGTCCGTCCTGGGAGAGGGATCCCTCCTCTGTGGCTCTTCCTGAGGTTTCTTCCACATTTCTTCCCTGTTAAAAGGTTTTTGTGGTTCAAGTTTTTCCTCACTGGAACCGAGGGTCTAAGGACAGAGGGTGTCACTCCCTGTACAGATTGTGAAGCCCTCTGAGGCAAAATGTGTTTTATGACTTTGGGCCATACAAATAAAATTTGATGTGATTTAGAAACATATGATCAAGTTATGGCAAAGATGTACGATTGATCAGCAGCGGGAACTTCATGATGATCTGCAGGACGCTGGATGGCACAGTTCCAAACAGTTTGTGCTCTGTGTGTGAACGCAGCTCCACAGCCAACAACAGGACACACTTCATGATCATTCATGTTCATATTCATATTCGCTCTCTGCTGCAGGCTGCATCACGCTGTTTGAATACATTCATGTTTTCTGCTTGTTGTGAATGGCTGAACGGTGCGCCGAGTTTTGGGAATTGTGGGGCGGCATTGCCTCCTTTCCTTTCCTAAAGGATGGTCCGGTGTATCCTATGCTGAAGGAGATAATAAAGGAAGCATTGAAGCTCCTTTCCTTAACAATTAGAGAATTCCAACAGCTCTTATCATGGCGGCTACGTTCATACTTCAGGGTCATTTCACTCAGTGAGGAAGGTTTGATTGAACCGCAGCCACAGGCTTTAGACACAGACAGAGCACGAACAGACAGAAGAAACAGGAGCTGAATGAGGCAGGACACCAGGGCCCGGTATTTAAAAAACTTGTAATCTGGATCAGGATAATCCGGATAATGAAATCCTCCTTTTCTCAGTCATGGATCAAGGTGATCCCGCTGACTTTATCTGAGTATTTCAAAACACTGGCGGATTGGATCACCGTGATCCCGATGTGGGCGGATGCGGATTTCCAAATCTCTCACTCCGCCTTCGCGGACCGAAAACATGGCGGAGAGGAGCAGCTGGGAGCAAAACTTCACGTCAAAAGTGTGAGTTCACCGTCGTCTAATGTGCAGCGGTTTTGGGACCATACGAACGCCAACCAACATATCATGCAAACCAACTTGTTGAACTGTCACCTAATTCAAACCAGGCCGTAGCGATCTCTAATTGAGCCGCGGCGTGCTAACAGTAGCTAACTCGGCTCCATTGACTTGTGTGTTAAGCAGCTAGCAAGGTAGCTTTGTTGATGAATTTAGCTGTCTGTGGTTTAACTTAAAGGGAACTAATCTGACGTACATCGCACGTTAACTCTTTAAACTAACACCGACCTGTTCAGAGTTTATTAGCGTTACGTCATAGGCTCCATGTGTACAGACCTACAGGCTGCAGTACTTTGGTAACGTAACGTTACACAGTAGGAGTATTAACTATACGGTTCATTCAGAAGTGTCAGGATGCTACAGTGATGCTGCTGCTGATGTCATAAACAAAGATATACTCATGCACCTTCTCTGTCTTCTGCTTTCAGAGTCACTCACAGCCATGGACCACTCCGCTGTTAAGGACAACCCCTGGAAATCCTTGGAAACGCTTTAATTGTACATTTAACATTAAGTTATTGGATTTTGAATAAAGTGCTTGAAACTGCTTGACATTGTAACTGCATTACTTTCATGGTATATAGCTTGGTCAGTGACACAGTTCTGCCGTATATATAGAAGGCTCTCACTGAACATAATTATCAGTTCTTATCAATTATTATCATTATGGCAAAATCGCATCAGATTTGATGAAGTCAAATTATCAGTTTGTACAAACACTGAAATACATTGCTGCATGTTTCAAAATCATATTCAAGATATTTCCAAAGATTTTAAAAGTTCATTTTAAGCTTCTGACTGAAGTCAAATTTGTCTTCATTTAATCAGAAGGAAGTAAATCTTAAATGCTTGTAAAATGCTAAACACTGTACTTGTTACTCGTATTTTCAACAGTTTGAGAAAGTGGTCAAAAATATTTTGCTCTGCTTTAAATTTCTTACATTTAAGCTATTTAAAAATAAAACACTAACACTTTAGATTAACTGTAATGAACACAGTGAGTAACAATATCTAGGAGAAGTGGAGCTGAGACTGTCAATCTAAGTGAAATCCACCTCTGAGGTGGGATTCAAATAATCCTGAAATTTTGGTATCAAGTGGATCCAGGTATCTGCCTTAACTTTTGAAATACCCAAATCCAGCCTTTTATCTGGATTCAAGGGAGGATTGGATTACCAGATCAGGATTCTGATCTTCAGGATCAGGATTATCTGAATCTGTGTTGAAATACCCAGTTTTCAGATCAGATCTAGATTTAATCCAATCCGACCAGGATAATCCTGTCACATCAGTTTTGAAATACCGGGCCCTGGTGACACCAGTCAGTGACAGGTGCGTCATCAAAAACAGGCGGGAAAACAAGGCAGGAAGTAGAAATGCAAGACGCAGACAGGGGAGAACCTCAAAACCGTCACAATGGCTGCGTATAAAAGTTACACATGAGCAATAAATCTGAATTAAAGCATAAAATTACACGTTTAGGGACTAAATATTAATATTTAAAACTTAGTTTGAACAAAACAAAACACGTCATTCAGTGCTTTTATTTTGAAGGGCATCTCTACAGAACAAAAATATTCGATTTTCAGAATAAAAGCAGACAATGAATTCATTTAAATTGTAATAAAAAATAAGAATTTGTGGACAGTTAAAGTCTCATTACATGATGAATATTTGACAAGTACAAACTGAAGGTATCTGTACTTTACTCGAGTATTTCCATTTATCTGACAGCTTTAGTTACTAGTTACTTTACAAGTTCATCCAAATATTGAACCATATCAAAGAGTTCAAAATGAGCTCCACCTCAACCAACTGCAGCAGTGAAATGTCAGAATCACCTGATGATAGAATATAGTATATATACTGGATATCATGACAGAACATGACACCTGAGCGTTAAACTTATTGAAGAACTGTTGTCAATATTTTTCACACGTTTCTTTGTCCATCATTTTGACTTTGTGTGTGACAGTGGAGCTGATCTCAGAGCAGTTCAGACTGCAGCGCTGACAGTCATCTCCACGAGTTGTGATTCCTCCGTCAGTCTCTGCTGGATGAAGCTCTCCTCTCCACTCCACCTCCCAGTAACATGGCCCAGTCAGAGCTGATGCTGCTGCTTCAACCTCTCTGGATCATCAGGACTCAGCTGATCCTCTCTCAGCACAAACACCTTGCTCATCACTCACACTCTCAGTGAGACCACTTCCACCTGATGAAGAAGAACAGACAACAGAAGTCATGAATCATGTTCACAGAGACTCCCTCCATCAGCTGTCAGTCAGTGATGCAGCACATCCAGTATAAAGAGCAGCAGGACTTCAGTCCTGTTCACACACAGGTGGAGCGGCTGTGTAGCGTAGCCAGCTTCCTGTCAGCTCTCATGTTAACGTGTTGGAGTGAAGCTCACAGACCTGCATCAAGTCTGCTGACTCTGCACATTTCACTCAAGCACACAGTGGAAATAAAGTGCTGACAGTCCCTGAACGCATCATCAGTGCAGAAACAGAGAGACGTTCACTGCTCACTGTGATTTTCAGCTGTGCTTACTGGACTTCAGCAGAGGTTCTGCTCTGTACAAAGACCACATGCTCACTACATGTAATGATGGTTCTTTGCAGGCTTCATCAGACTGATCTGAGAGCTGTGACAAAGATGAACTGATCACTTCTTTAGTGTTGGAATGAGAGAACAAACACTCTGAGATCAGATCTGATGAATGAGGACCGCTGTCTCTGTACATCTTGTAATGCTGTCAGCTGGAATCAGCTTTATTTCCTGTAGACATCAACACAACAACAACAGTCGTCTGCACATCAGCCAAAAACACACCATCACAACGAGCTTCTGGCTCATCTGATTGGCTGACTGTTCTCTCTCTCATCTGATTGGCTGACTGTTCTCTGTCTTTCTGTCCAATCCTGAAGCCTGTCAGCGTTCTCCTCTCACAGCTTCACTGAGGAAAGCAGCCGCTGAGAAGGTCGGAGGTTTACAGGAAATACTGGATCTGTGCTTTGATACTAACTGTGTTTAGTACAATACTGCTGAGACCAACATGGACTGACTGCAACCCTCTACTGACCTCAGAGTCTGCAGACTGCAGTGTGGACTCTCCACAAGATCAGACAGAGGCTTCACTGCTGAATCCTGCAGGTCGTTTCCTCTCAGGTCCAGCTCTGTCAGATGGGAGGGGTTGGACTTCAGAGCTGAGGCCAGAGAAGCACAGCTGATCTCTGACAAACTGCAGCTCTTCAATCTGAATAAAGAATAAATGATGTTGATAAAAATCCATTTATGATCCAATCAGATGTGTTCAATATCAATGATCAGACATTATCTGTGAAGACACATTGAAATCAACAAACCAAAGAAATATTTCCACTTTATCAAGTAAACTTGATCATTTCAAACTAATCTGAGTTCAGAGGATCTTCTGTAAACAGATGTGACCATTTTAACCACTAACAGACATTTTCTACAGTTCCTTTAAGACACACAAGTCTTTGTGACTGCAGACTAAATTTAATACAACAAACACGAAAATACTGTTTGAACAAAAGTTTACAACTTTATGGATGTAAGTTATAGGGGTGTGATGAGATAATATTGTTTGCACTTGAAAAAAAGACATATTTAATTTATTTTATTTTAACTTTTATAAATTTTTGTTTCAGTTCGTGGAAGAAGTTTATTAAAATCTCGTCTCGTGAGCTGAGTGTATTGTCACACCCCTACTAAGTTATGTCTGAACGTGAAGTAACTTCAATTGTTAACTAAACATCAGATCTACAGTAGTAACAGAGAGTCAGTGAACTGACCTCAGAGTCTGCAGTCTGCAGTGTGGACTCTTCAGAAAATCACACAGCAGCATCACTCCTGAATCCTTCAGCTTGTTGTAGCTCAGGTCCAGCTCTGTCAGATGGGAGGGGTTGGACTTCAGAGCTGAGGCCAGAGAAGCACAGCTGATCTTTGACAACCAGCAGCCCCTCAATCTGAATAAAGAAAAAAAAATCCATTTATGATCCAATCAGATGTGTTCAGGTTTGAAATGTGCAGCTCAACATTACTATGTCCTAATCAATGAGCTTTTCTCTAACATGAGCAGAGTGACTTTGTCATTGTGTTATTGTGGATCATCATAATGTCAGCCTTCTACAGACATCAGCCAAACGTCAGCACAACATTCAGACAACCATTCATGTCAGCACAGATTAATAACATGCTACTGATCTCAGTCAAGTCTGGAATTAGAGGATCAAACCAAATCAGACATGTTGGACTAAAAACAGCTGATTATTTATTCCATGACCTTCTGACTGTGTTTGCTGTCTTAGCAGGTAAATGTCATTCAAAGGAGAGGTCTACATTTGTTCAAGTGTGTCTTCAAACAGCAGCCACATGGACATTCACAGAGTTATTGCTGCCAGTCATCATTCCTCCTGTCCATACTGAGTGTGAAGTGCTCTCTTCATAACACAACTACACTGTAAGAAATGACTTCAGAAGTTCAGCTGAAACTAATATGAAGCTTCAGCAGTCTGAGTTAGATACATCAAGTGGGTGTCTACCAACGTTAAAGACATTTCATTTCTGTACTTTTATGAATATGAACAAAAAACTACATGAACTACAGTCAGTGAACTGACCTCAGAGTTTGCAGTCTGCAGTTTGGACTCTGCAGTCCAGCAGACAGTGTCTTCACTCCTGAATCCTGCAGGTCGTTGTAGCTCATGTCCAGCTCTGTCAGATGGGAGGGGTTGGACTTCAGAACTGAGGCCACGACTTCACAGTGAATCTCTGAGAGTTTACAGAGAGAAAGTCTGTGATGACACAAAATACAAAATGATTTAATTAATCACAAAATCTGTTATTATGAAAGAGGACACTTTCTATTGACTTCATGTGTTTGATGTCAGAACAGTTTGACATGTTTGATGAACATTTGCATCCATGAAGGGAGAGAAAATGGAGTTCATTTAGACTTCCATAATGTCTACAGTCTGTCAGTGTGATCTGATCCCATGTCTGTCTACATAAAGTTAGCATGAGGCCATGTTGATGAGAAAAACATTTGAACAGCTCAGTGAACAGTTACAGTTGGGAAAGATGATCAAATCTTTATCAAGTTTCAAACAAACAAATCACTTCATTCTACACGTCTCATTTCAAATGTTGGCAAAAATAAACAGTGTGCATGAACCAGATCCTGGAAAAATAAGAAATTCTGCGCTCCTTCAACGATCACGTGACAAAAACTCTTTGGACTGAACTGTAGGCTGTGTTTCTGAGCTGAGAGGAGAAGACAAGACAGATCATTGAGAGAGAGTAGAAGACGGAAACAAAACATACTGCAGCAATAAAATCAATGCAGTGTGGCTCAAAAACCATATACAGTGGAGCAAGTCAGAGAAATGTTTGCTGAGGAAACATTCAGCAGTGATGATGACAGAGACTCTCAACACTTTAACAAAATCTGGAAATAGAAATGAATTCAACTGATGTTTGTTTTTCCTTTTGATGATTTCTTCCATTATAATATAAACCATGATTGTGTTGTTCACATAGAGGTGTAGGACTAATATACTGCAGAGACAAACTGGACTTACACAGCCTTTCTGCAGTTCCTCACAGCTGGAATCAGTCTCAGTCGTCCCTGGTTTGATGTGTTGTACGTCTTCAGGTCCAACTCATCCAGAACCTCCTCTGACATCTGCAGCATGTAGGCCAGAGCTGAGCAGTGGATCTCAGAGAGTTTCTTCTCTGATCTGTTCTCTGACTTCAGGAACTCTTGGATCTCCTGATGGACTGAGTCATCGTTCATCTCCATCAGACAGTGGAAGATGTTGATGCTTCTGTCAGGAGAGACATGATCACTGTTCATCTTCTTCAGGTTGTTGATGGCTCTCTGGATAATTTCTGGCCTGTTGTCTGTCTGACCCAGCAGGCCTCCTAAGAGTCTCTGGTTGGACTCCAGAGAGAGGCCATGAAGGAAGCGAACAAACAGGTCCAGGTGACCATTTTTACTTTGAAGGGATTTCTCCATGACCTTCTTCAGGAACACATCCAGGGGTGAGAAATCACCATCACACAGGAAGTCCTCCAGTACCTCTGTCTTCTTGTTGGTGTAACAGTGGAACAGGTAGACTGCAGCCAGAAACTCCTGAACGCTCAGATGAACAAAGCAGTAGACTGTTTTCTGGAAGATCACACTCTCTCTTTTGAAGATCTCTGTACAAACTCCTGAGTACACCGAGGCCTCTGTGACATCCAGACCACACTGCTCCAGGTCTTCTTGGTAGAACATGATGTTTCCTTTCTCCAGCTGTTCAAACGCCAGCATCCCCAGCTTCAGAAGAACTTCCCTGTCAGCCTCCGTCAGCTTCTGTGGACTCGTCTCATGTCCTTCATCGTACTTCTTCTTCTTCCTCTTTGTCTGAACCAGCAGGAAGTGTGAGTACATGTCAGTCAGGGTCTTGGGCAGCTCTCCTCTCTGGTTAGTGGTCAACATGTGGTCCAGAACTGTAGCAGTGATCCAGCAGAAGACTGGGATCAGACACATGATGTGGAGGCTCCTGGAGGTCTTGATGTGTGAGATGATTCTGCTGGACAGATCTTCATCACTGACTCTCCTCCTGAAGTACTCCTCCTTCTGAGCGTCAGTGAAGCCTCGTACTTCTGTTACCCTGTCAACACGTGAAGGAGGGATCTGATTGGCTGCTGCAGGTCTGGAAGTTATCCAGATGAGAGCTGAGGGAAGCAGGTTCCCCTTGATGAGGCTTGTCAACAGCACGCTGACTGATGACTCCTGTGTGACATCAGACACGACCTTCTTCTTGAAGTCCAGTGAAAGTCTGCTTTCATCCAGGCCGTCAAAGATGAACAGAAGTTTACAGACAGCGAGCTTCTCTGCTGTGACCTTCTGTAATGTTGGATGGAAAACATGGAGCAGCCTGAGAAGACTGAACCGCTCATCTTTGATCAGGTTCAGCTCCCTGAACGAGAGCAGAACCACCAGACTGACATCTTGGTTCTCCGAGTCCTCTGCCCAGTCCAGAGTGAACTTCAGCACTGAGAAGGTTTTTCCAACGCCAGCGACGCCGTTGGTCAGAACGACTCTGATGTGTCTCTGTTGGTCAGGTAAGGCTTTAAAGATGTCGTGGCATTTGATGGGAGTGTCATGGAGGGTCTTCTTCTTCTTGGAAGCTGTCTCAAGCTGCCTCACCTCATGTTGGGTATTAACCTCTTCTCTCTGTCCCTCTGTGATGTAGAGCTCAGTGTAGATCCTGTTGAGGAGGGTTCCACTTCCTGTTTCATCACTTCCTTCAGTCACACGTTCACATCTCGTCTTCAGACTGATCTTATGTTCATCTAAAACCTCCTGCAGACCACCACTCACTGAAACAGAGAAAAAACGTTTGAGACAAAACAAATAAAAATTGTCTCGTCTTGTGTCTAGACTACTGCAACTCACTCCTGGCTGCTCTGCCTGCATGTGACCTCTGACCTCTCCTGAATGCTTCAACCCGGCTGGTCAAGTTCTCCCACAATCCACCGCTCCTCTGCTCCCTGAAAAAGAGAAGTGGTCCAAATCTACATGTGAGCATTTTATCTGCACAGCAACAATTCAAATGTATCTCACCTTGCATGGTCACATAGTTTAGTAATTCATGTTAAATAGCAGAGTTTACACTGCAGCGTGTTTCAAGGATACAAACCAGATGAAACTTTGACTAAAAACAAAGTTGGAAAAGAAGTCATGATGAGTCCTGGTAACCAAACGTCTCCTTCCAGTTAGAACAGACCAGCCTGATGTAGCTGCCTTCAGCTGATACTGGACTGAATCATCCACATTCACTCAAAGATCAGTGCAGACTGATTCACTGACTTGAGGTGAGTAAATCTTTTCTAAAACGACTTTGTCATCAGTTATGATATGAACTGATTCATATCCATGTTCATGATAGATATGAACAGCTGAGGAAGAGCAATGCAAACTAAATATTTACGAACAATGTGAGAAAATGAATTCCACAGTTGAAGCCGATTCTTTTAGATTTTCAATAGTTACAAATCTTTACAGCGACTTCAACATTAGAGTAAAAATATATGAATATTTCTGCACCATGAAGATAAATCTTTGAGCAGTTTGTCTTCATCCTCTATGTATCATCTTCATCAGGTCAGTTTACAGTAAAAACAGTCTCTTACTTTGTGTCTGAGGGTCCAGGTTCATCACTGAAACATGGAGGATGACCTTTGGACCGGTCACTCTTCATAGACAGACAGCTGGATCCTGGAGACTCTGCTCTCTGTCTGTTGGACTGAACTCTGCAAACACCAACATGTTTTTATTCAGATTACATGAATCTTTGATAAATTCTCTCAAACACACAAACTGCTGTCAATAATTAGGAGCTTTAAAAGTTTGTGTTGGTCCTCTTAGATCAGATTACAGCTTTTCTAGGTGACTGACAGCTGTCACATCCAAACATCCAGGTTGACTTTTGCACAGCTTCATATGCTGGATTTAGTTCTTGTCGTCTGTGTTTGTTACTCTGACAATAAATATTAAAGCATATCTGTGCAGTGGAACTGGATCATTCAGCAGCATGTTATACAGGTGTTAAATGTTCCCTTCTCAGCCTCTCAGCAGATAATGGCATGCAAACATACTGCTACAAGTTTGTTACAGTGAGTTCAATCTTATTCAAGAAATACATATTAGCAAAACAACAAGATACAAATAGACAACAACACCAGCAGGAAACATCGACAGATGTAACTGAAGATGAGTCAAATAAATGAGCTCATAGCAGCTCTCTTACTTTGTGTCTGAGGGTTCAGGTTCACCACTGAAGGTTAGAGGACGATCTTTGGACCAGTCACTCTTCATAGATAGACAGCTGGATCCTGGAGACTCTGCTCTGTCCTCCTCTTCCTCCATCTTCTGGACTTCAGTCAGTCTGAGAGCTGAAACATGAACACTGACTGTGAGCTCAGGACACCAGTGTTATAAAAATGAGTTTTATACTGTGTTTCAGATGTTTGAAATCACACAATGTGTACGTGAGTTCCTACTCCTCACATGTTCTGTTTTCTCTAATCTGACTTTGTTGCTATAGCTGGCAGCGTGAGGTGAAGTCCAGGTTAATGTGGAAACAGAAGAAGTCCAGAACAGAACGAGGGTCAGGGACAGGTCAGAGAGGTGACATCTAAATTGGGGAAATGCTGATACTGAGTAAGCAAACTAAGAAGATGTGATGCTCTCTGTATGGGGAGGCCCATTAGAGTGTACAAGAACCAACTGTCAGCGGATCGTAGAGATGCTTCGAGAAAGATCCACAATAAATGTAACAACACGTCCAAACAACATGTAACAAACATGGATGTCGGCCCAGAGTTTGACAATCAGTGCATCCTGCATCTTAGAACAACCAGAACCAAGAAAAACTAGTTCAGGAGTCACAAACACGACAACAGGAAACACACACACACACACACACACACACACACACACACAGCTCTGCTTGTTTTCTTGGTTACAGCAGGTTTAATGTGAATTATTAATCAGCCAACAAAGAAAATGATCAAATGTTGGATTAACACTCACCCTGCCTCAGCCTTCAGTTTTCCTCCTTCTGCTCTGTCGCCTCGTCGTGAAGTCTGAACAAAGTCTGAACAAAGTCTGAACAAAGTCTTTCACTTTCACTTTCAGGGCCCCTCCCAGTTCTTATACACATGGTCACGTGATCAGATTTGTACAGCTTCACTATAAAGCGTCCAGCATATCAGTTTAAATCAATAATCATATCAGCATAAGTCATTAAGGACTTCAATGTGCTCATAAATCTGTCAGTTTCCCTTCACTTCGTAGTGTACGGTACAGAGAGCCCCTCTGCTGCGTTGGTATCAATCCATTCCACTTGTTCAGAACGCAGAACCACATTACTGAAAATCCAGTCCACGTTTTCCTCAGACCTCGGTACCTGCAGCCGTTGGTTCTTCTCATGTTGCACACGGACAAATTCCCTCCAACTGGGTCAGCCAATTGGCCACAGAGGGCTCGCAGCGCGTTGCCAGCATCGACACATATTATTGGTCTATGTTTGTCACTGTCACTCAATCATGGGCTGACAGTGCTGTCAATCACAACACAAACCAGGGTGGGCGGGACCTCACGGCATGGGCCGGAGTGGCGGGACGGGCTGTCGTTGAGTTTAAAACGGAGAAGCGTAAGAAACGCCCGGGTGGCGCCGAAAAACTGCGACTTAAAGAGCTGAAGTCTCTGGAGGTGGAAGCTGCTACATGTTGGAAAGTGACAGACCCGTTTGGTGCCGGGGTCACCACCCCAGCAGGTGCTGCTGCGCCGGGAGACGAGGACGTTAGCCTGGGGCTGGCTAGGCGACATTTTGAGACACGTCCAAAACAAAGGTAGAAAACGTTTTTACATTGAATGTCATGTGACCTAATTAACCGCATACCTGTGACAACATATTCGCAGAGTTGAAGGGCTGTGACGGTGACGGTAGTTGTGGTTAAACACGCCGAATTGTGACATTATGGGTCATTATTGTTAAGATGACTTAGCTAAACTAGCTAACAGCCGCTAACGTCGGCGGCCGCTCGTTGCCATAGCAACAGTAGGCCTCGACGCGGACCAATGAGCCGTAAATAGAGATGCAGAATCAAGCTGTGTTGTAAATACAGATGAGATACTTTGACTTTTAGCACAAAATACAAGTAAACCTAAAGGAAATAATTTAATTCGCAACATTTATTCTGAATTTATTGTAATCTTTCAACTCATTTATTGTTTACTGAGGTGATAACTATTTATTACTGTTGATATATTAGGTATAATTTGTGTGTGATTTTAGTTTCTGTGTAAATGTGTTACTTTTACTGCAGTTGTCAAATGGCTGTGTATAGTGCTGTCTTGAGCATTTTCAGGTATTGTCACAGAGATCTGACTTTTTGCTTGCTTTGCAAGATGACTTTTCATCTTGTACATTATTCTGTGGTTTTGAGTTATTTCCCCATCCAATGATAAATGCTTTCCCTATGTGCAGCCCAGCCAGGTTCAGGGCAAGTCCAAGTCTTCATAGAAGTTCTTCTATGACGCTTTAGAGAGACAGAGAGAGAGCTTCATCTTGACTTTGTGGACGATGGGAGCAGCAGAGGTGATGGAGGAGGAGGAGGCTGAAGTGATGGAGGTGATGGAGGAGGAGGCTGAGGTGGAGGCAGGTCTGCTGCAGCCGTCATAGTGGATGCGGCACAGCTCCAGGTAGACAGCCTCCACTAGCCTGCTGGCTCCTGGGCCCACTATTTCCAAACTTCACGTCAAAGTGTAAGACCATACGAACGCCAACCAACATATCATGCAAGCCAACTGGCCCAGTCAGAGCTGATGCTGCTTGTCACGTCCACAGGTGACAGACAATAACACGACAAGCAGTAAATCAAATAAGTCTCAGTGTAAGTGAACAAGTGTGATTTATTATAACAATAAAAAACACGTCAAGGTTGGGGAGGATGGGACAAAGTGGTTGTGCCAAATAAAATGAAATGAATAGAACAGAAGAAGGCCTGTCTGAGCTACCTCTGAAGACAGAGAACAAACAGAAAGGCCTAACTGGCTTGTCTAACAAAACCTCCAAAACAATACAGAGGTGGCACAACCAATAAACCTGATAGGATAACAATGATGCAACAGAATCAAGAGTCAAGAGAAGAGACTGAAGGCCTGAGACATCCTCCATTTAAGGTGTCTCCTCTGATGTGATAGGCCAGCTGCAGAGGTAGTTATCCAATCAGCCGCACAGGTGAGCAGCATCCCTGCAGCCATTACCTGAAGAAAAACTCGACACACAGGGAAGAGGGAGGGGAGACACAAACACACAGAATACCTGGCTGCCCAGCATGTAACACTGCTGCTTCAACCTCTCTGGATCATCAGGACTCAGCTGATCCTCTCTCAGCACAAACACCTTTCTCATCACTTCCATCTGGTGAAGAAGAACAGACAACAGAAGTCATGAATCATGTTCACAGAGACTCCCTCCATCAGCTGTCAGTCAGTGATGCAGCACATCCAGTATAAAGAGCAGCAGGACTTCAGTCCTGTTCACACACAGGTGGAGCGGCTGTGTAGCGTAGCCAGCTTCCTGTCAGCTCTCATGTTAACGTGTTGGAGTGAAGCTCACAGACCTGCATCAAGTCTGCTGACTCTGCACATTTCACTCAAGCACCCAGTGGAAATAAAGTGCTGACGGTCCCTGAACGCATCATCAGTGCAGAAACAGAGAGACGTTCACTGCTCACTGTGATTTTCAGCTGTGCTTACTGGACTTCAGCAGAGGTTCTGCTCTGTACAAAGACCACATGCTCACTACATGTAATGATGGTTCTTTGCAGGCTTCATCAGACTGATCTGAGAGCTGTGACAAAGATGAACTGATCACTTCTTTAGTGTTGGAATGAGAGAACAAACACTCTGAGATCAGATCTGATGAATGAGGACCGCTGTCTCTGTACATCTTGTAATGCTGTCAGCTGGAATCAGCTTTATTTCCTGTAGACATCAACACAACAACAACAGTCGTCTGCACATCAGCCAAAAACACACCATCACAACGAGCTTCTGGCTCATCTGATTGGCTGACTGTTCTCTCTCTCATCTGATTGGCTGACTGTTCTCTCTCTCATCTGATTGGCTGGCTGTTCTCTGTCTCTCTGTCCAATCCTGAAGCCTGTCAGCGTTCTCCTCTCACAGCTTCACTGAGGAAAGCAGCCGCTGAGAAGGTCGGAGGTTTACAGGAAATACTGGATCTGTGCTTTGATACTAACTGTGTTTAGTACAATACTGCTGAGACCAACATGGACTGACTGCAACCCTCTACTGACCTCAGAGTCTGCAGACTGCAGTGTGGACTCTCCACAAGATCAGACAGAGGCTTCACTGCTGAATCCTGCAGGTCGTTTCCTCTCAGGTCCAGCTCTGTCAGATGGGAGGGGTTGGACTTCAGAGCTGAGGCCAGAGAAGCACAGCTGATCTCTGACAACCTGCAGCTCCACAATCTGAATAAAGAATAAATGATGTTGAAAAAAATCCATTTATGATCCAATCAGATGTGTTCAATATCAATGATCAGACATTATCTGTGAAAACACATTGAAATCAACAGAAACCAAAGAAATATTTCCACTTTATCAAGTAAACTTGATCATTTCAAACTAATCTGAGTTCAGAGGATCTTCTGTAAACAGATGTGACCATTTTAACCACTAACAGACATTTTCTACAGTTCCTTTAAGACACACAGGTCTTTGTGACAGCAGACTAAATTTAATACAACAAACATGAAAATACTGTTTGAACAAAAGTTTACAACTTTATGGATGTAAGATATAGGGGTGTGACGAGATAATATTGTTTGCACTTGAAAAAGAGACATTTAATTTTATTTATTTTATTTTAACTTTTATAAATTTTAGTTTCAATTTGTGGAAGAAGTAGTAGTATTAAAAGCTCATGCTTACATCATGCATGTAAAGAGTTATAATAAAACATTTCAAAACCACTCGGTTAAATAAAAGTCTGTTGGTTCAGTCATTTATTTTGTCATTGTAGTTTTCTTAAAATCTCGTCTCATGACCTGAGTGTATTGTCACACCACAACTAAATTATGTCTGAACATGAAGTAACTTCAATTGTTAACTAAACATCAGATCTACAATAGTAACAGAGTCAGTGAACTGACCTCAGAGTCTGCAGTCTGCAGTGTGGACTCTTCAGAAAATCACACAGCAGCTTCACTCCTGAATCCTTCAGGTTGTTGTTACTCAGGTCCAGCTCTGTCAGATGGGAGGGGTTGGACTTCAGAGCTGAGGCCAGAGAAGCACAGCTGATCTTTGACAACCTGCAGAGCTTCAATCTGAAAAAAGAATAAATTATGTAAGTTTAGACAATGTTCCTGCCTGAAATCATTAAATGTTTAATAATCTGTTCAGAGCTGAAGAAGGTTTAGAAAGTAGAAGTTTAGAAATTTGAAACTCCAAACACCTGAACCCAACAGGATGCAGCTTCACAACTGTCAAACACAAAAAGTGACAAAGAGCTCTCATTAATATTAATGACAACGTGCTGCTACTTCAATAAAGACGGAGTGACTTCAGCTCTTAAACTCTGCAGCTCCACCAGTGGCTCCATCTATACAAACTCATGTTGTGCATCCAAACAAATAAAAACCCACAGAAAATAATTTAAGATTCGACTCAAGATCCCAAAGTTTACAAAGATGACAAATATGTCAGGATGAATTTTGGGGAAATGTGAACAAAAGACATCAACAATATTTATTTTAGGAATAGTGGAGTCATAAAATCAAAGCATGTTCAGTTTGAACTATTCAGTCAGTATAAGCATCATAAAGCTTCATCAACATGTTGGAAAAGAAAATACTGAATATATTTGTTATTGTCTGACTGTTGAAATAGAGATGATTTATTTATTTCATGTATTTATGTATTTTTATCATCATTTATTAAAAAAATAAACCTGAGATAAAAAGTTGAAGAGGTTCACAGTGAATTATCCAGTGTAGATTTTTCTTGTTATATTCAGGTTTGAAATGTGCAGCTCAACATTGATCTGCCACAGTCAATGGACGAAACCACAGAAGAAGAAAACAGACTTTAGCATTCAGATACTCAGTGTGGATCAGTATAATATCAGCCTGATGTCTGCAGCTTAGTGTCAGCACAACTTTCACATCAAATTAATCTCAGCACAGAAGGAAAAAATGGTGTCTGACCTCAGAGTCTTCAGTCTGCAGTGTGGACTCTTCAGAAAATCACACAGCAGCTTCACTCCTGAATCCTGCAGGTTGTTGTTGTAGCTCAGGTCCAGCTCTGTCAGATGGGAGGGGTTGGACTTCAGAGCTGAGGCCAGAGAAGCACAGCTGATCTCTGACAACCTGCAGGCCCACAATCTGAATAAAGAATAAATGATGTTGATAAAAATCCATTTATGATCCAATCAGATGTGTTCAGGTTTGAAATGTGCAGCTCAACATTACTATGTCCTAATCAATGAGCTTTTCTCTAACATGAGCAGAGTGACTTTGTCATTGTGTTATTGTGGATCATCATAATGTCAGCCTTCTACAGACATCAGCCAAACGTCAGCACAACATTCAGACAACCATTCATGTCAACACAGATTAATAACATGCTGCTGATCTCAGTCAAGTCTGGAATTAGAGGATCAAATCAAATCAGACATGTTGGACTAAAAACAGCTGATTATTTATTCCATGACCTTCTGACTGTGTTTGCTGTCTTAGCAGGTAAATGTCATTCAAAGGAGAGGTCTACATTTGTTCAAGTGTGTCTTCAAACAGCAGCCACATGGACATTCACAGAGTTATTGCTGCCAGTCATCATTCCTCCTGTCCATACTGAGTGTGAAGTGCTCTCTTCATAACACAACTACACTGTAAGAAATGACTTCAGAAGTTCAGCTGAAACTAATATGAAGCTTCAGCAGTCTGAGTTAGATCAAGTGGGTGTCTACCAACGTTTAGACATTTCATTTCTGTACTTTTATGAATATGAACAAAAAACTACATGAACTACAGTCAGTGAACTGACCTCAGAGTCTGCAGTCTGCAGTTTGGACTCTGCAGTCCAGCAGACAGTGTCTTCACTCCTGAATCCTGCAGGTCGTTCTTATTCATGTGCAGCTCTGTCAGATGGGCGGGGTTGGACTTCAGAGCTGAGGCCACGACTTCACAGTGAATCTCTGAGAGTTCACAGAAAGAAAGTCTGTGATGACACAAAATACAAAATGATTTAATTAATTACAAAATCTGTTATTATGAAAGAGGACACTTTCTATTGACTTCATGTGTTTGATGTCAGAACAGTTTGACATGTTTGATGAACATTTGCATTCATGAAGGGAGAAAATGTTTGTTTTTACTTTTGATGATTTCTTCCATTATAATATAAACCATGATTGTGTTGTTCACATAGAGGTGTAGGACTAATATACTGCAGAGACAAACTGGACTTACTCAGCCTTTCTGCAGTTCCTCACAGCTGGAATCAGTCTCTGTCGTCCCTTCCATGATGTGTTGTACTTCTCCAGGACCAACTCATCCAGAACCTCCTCTGACATCTGCAGCATGTAGGCCAGAGCTGAGCAGTGGATCTCAGAGAGTTTCTTCTCTGATCTGTTCTGTGACTTCAGGAACTCTTGGATCTCCTGATGGACTGAGTCATCGTTCATCTCCATCAGACAGTGGAAGATGTTGATGCTTCTGTCAGGAGAGACACGATCACTGTTCATCTCCTTCAGGTTGTTGATGGCTCTCTGGATGATTTCTGGCCTGTTGTCTGTCTGACCCAGCAGGCCTCCTAAGAGTCTCTGGTTGGACTCCAGAGAGAGGCCATGAAGGAAGCGAACAAACAGGTCCAGGTGACCATTTTTACTTTGAAGGGATTTCTGCATGGCTTTCTTCAAGATCACATCCAGTGTTAAGTAATCATCCTCCTCCTCCTCCTCCTCCTCCTCCTCCTCCTCCTCCTCCTCCTCCTCGTTTTGTAGGAAGTCCTTCAGTACCTCTGTCTTCTTGTTGGTGTAACAGTGGAACAGGTAGACTGCAGCCAGAAACTCCTGAACGCTCAGATGAACAAAGCAGTAGACTGTTTTCTGGAAGATCACACACTCTCTTTTGAAGATCTGTGTACAAACTCCTGAGTACACCGAGGCCTCTGTGACATCCAGACCACACTGCTCCAGGTCTTCTTGGTAGAACATGATGTTTCCTTTCTTCAGCTGTTCAAACGCCAGCCTCCCCAGCTTCAGAAGAACTTCCCTGTCAGCCTCCGTCAGCTCCTGTGGACTGGTCTCATGTCCTTCATCGTACTTCTTCTTCTTCCTCTTTGTCTGAACCAGCAGGAAGTGTGAGTACATGTCAGTCAGGGTCTTGGGCAGCTCTCCTCTCTGGTCTGTGGTCAACATGTGGTCCAGAACTGTAGCAGTGATCCAGCAGAAGACTGGGACCAGACACATGATGTGGAGGCTCCTGGAGGTCTTGATGTGTGAGATGATTCTGCTGGACAGATCTTCATCACTGACTCTCCTCCTGAAGTACTCCTCCTTCTGAGCGTCAGTGAAGCCTCGTACTTCTGTTACCCTGTCAACACATGAAGGAGGGATCTGATTGGCTGCTGCAGGTCTGGAAGTTATCCAGATGAGAGCCGAGGGAAGCAGGTTCCCCTTGATGAGGCTTGTCAACAGCACGCTGACTGAGGACTCCTGTGTGACATCAGACACGACCTTCTTCTTCTTCTTGAAGTCCAGTGAAAGTCTGCTTTCATCCAGGCCGTCAAAGATGAACAGAAGTTTACAGACAGCGAGCTTCTCTGCTGTGACCTTCTGTAATGTTGGATGGAAAACATGGAGCAGCCTGAGAAGACTGAACCGCTCATCTTTGATCAGGTTCAGCTCCCTGAACGAGAGCAGAACCACCAGACTGACATCTTGGTTCTCCGAGCCCTCTGCCCAGTCCAGAGTGAACTTCAGCACTGAGAAGGTTTTTCCAACGCCAGCGACGCCGTTGGTCAGAACGACTCTGATGTGTCTCTGTTGGTCAGGTAAGGCTTTAAAGATGTCGTGGCATTTGATGGGAGTGTCATGGAGGGTCTTCTTCTTCTTGGAAGCTGTCTCAAGCTGCCTCACTTCATGTTGGGTATTAACCTCTTCACTCTGTCCCTCTGTGATGTAGAGCTCAGTGTAGATCCTGTTGAGGAGGGTTCCACTTCCTGTTTCATCACTTCCTTCAGTCACACGTTCACATCTCGTCTTCAGACTGATCTTATGTTCATCTAAAACCTCCTGCAGACCACCACTCACTGAAACAGAGAAAAAACGTTTGAGACAAAACAAATAAAAATTGTCTCGTCTTGTGTCTAGACTACTGCAACTCACTCCTGGCTGGTCTGCCTGCATGTGACGTCCGACCTCTCCTGAATGCTTCAACCCGGCTGGTCAAGTTCTCCCACAATCCACCGCTCCTCTGCTCCCTGAAAAAGAGAAGTGGTCCAAATCTACATGTGAGCATTTTATCTGCACAGCAACAATTCAAATGTATCTCACCTTGCATGGTCACATAGTTTAGTAATTCATGTTAAATAGCAGAGTTTACACTGCAGCGTGTTTCAAGGATACAAACCAGATGAAACTTTGACTAAAAACAAAGTTGGAAAAGAAGTCATGATGAGTCCTGGTAACCAAACGTCTCCTTCCAGTTAGAACAGACCAGCCTGATGTAGCTGCCTTCAGCTGATACTGGACTGAATCATCCACATTCACTCAAAGATCAGTGCAGACTGATTCACTGACTTGAGGTGAGTAAATCTTTTCTAAAACGACTTTGTCATCAGTTATGATATGAACTGATTCATATCCATGTTCATGATAGATATGAACAGCTGAGGAAGAGCAATGCAAACTAAATATTTACGAACAATGTGAGAAAATGAATTCCACAGTTGAAGCCGATTCTTTTAGATTTTCAATAGTTACAAATCTTTACAGCGACTTCAACATTAGAGTAAAAATATATGAATATTTCTGCACCATGAAGATAAATCTTTGAGCAGTTTGTCTTCATCCTCTATGTATCATCTTCATCAGGTCAGTTTACAGTAAAAACAGTCTCTTACTTTGTGTCTGAGGGTCCAGGTTCATCACTGAAGGTTGGCATCAGATCTTTGGACTGGTCACTCTTCATAGACAGACAGCTGGATCCTGGAGACTCTGCTCTCTGTCTGTTGGACTGAACTCTGCAAACACCAACATGTTTTTATTCAGATTACATGAATCTTTGATAAATTCTCTCAAACACACAAACTGCTGTCAATAATTAGGAGCTTTAAAAGTTTGTGTTGGTCCTCTTAGATCAGATTACAGCTTTTCTAGGTGACTGACAGCTGTCACATCCAAACATCCAGGTTGACTTTTGCACAGCTTCATATGCTGGATTTAGTTCTTGTCGTCTGTGTTTGTTACTCTGACAGTAAATATTAAAGCATATCTGTACAGTGGAACTGGATCATTCAGCGGCATGTTATACAGGTGTTAAATGTTCCCTTCTCAGCCTCTCAGCAGATAATGGCATGCAAACATACTGCTACAAGTTTGTTACAGGAAGTTCAATCTTATTCAGGAAATACATATTAGCAAAACAACAAGATACAAATAGACAACAACACCAGCAGGAAACATCGACAGATGTAACTGAAGATGAGTCAAATAAATGAGCTCATAGCAGCTCTCTTACTTTGTGTCTGAGGGTTCAGGTTCATCACTGAAGGTTGGCATATCATCTTTGGACTGGTCACTCTTCATAGACAGACAGCTGGATCCTGGAGACTCTGCTCTCTGTCTGTTGGACTGAACTCTGCAAACACCAACATGTTTTTATTCAGATTACATGAATCTTTGATAAATTCTCTCAAACACACAAACTGCTGTCAATAATTAGGAGCTTTAAAAGTTTGTGTTGGTCCTCTTAGATCAGATTACAGCTTTTCTAGGTGACTGACAGCTGTCACATCCAAACATCCAGATTGACTTTTGCACAGCTTCATATGCTGGATTTAGTTCTTGTCGTCTGTGTTTGTTACTCTGACAATAAATATTAATATAAAACATCGACAGATGTAACTGAAGATGAGTCAAATAAATGAGCTCATAGCAGCTCTCTTACTTTGTGTCTGAGGGTCCAGGTTCACCACTGAACTTTGGAGGAAGACCTTTGGACCAGTCACTCTTCATAGACAGACAGCTGGATCCTGGAGACTCTGCTCTGTCCTCCTCGTCCTCCATCTTCTGGACTTCAGTCAGTCTGAGAGCTGAAACATGAACACTGACTGTGAGCTCAGGACACCAGTGTTGGGCAAGTACTTTAGTTACAGAAAGTAACTAAAGTACTTACTGAGTTACAAAATAACTAGAGTAACTAGTTATGTAACTAGTTACTTTGTAAAATAACTATTGCGTTATTTTCAAGTTATTTTTTAAATGCTCAAATGTGTCAAATAATTTGGAGCCCACCTCCATCCCTCTTTAAAAAGAACTTAAAATCATGTGTGTTATTTATGATAAATCTGAATATTGTAATGAAATGGACACTTAATGTGACACATAACAGAAATCCACAGTACACAAATCTGAACTATTTTAATATTGCTGTGAGACCAGCATCCAATAAAATGTCATGGATCACAGCAACACCGCCCACCCCCACCTCTGATTGGCTTACCATGGAGTTTTACTGAACCTCAGCCAATCGTCATCATTTATGCGATTGTCTCGTGGCCCCGCCCTCACCAAGGAAGGAGGAACAGGAAAAATCTTTGCCGCTCGGCTTAGAGATCTAGCTGGTCTGATCCCATCACTGCAGGACACAAGAATCAAGACAACAGGGAGTCACACACTAGACTGCTAGTCCAGGACACACACACAAATAAGGGACGCCCACCACGGCTCCTCGGGGCCATGACCACCACAGGCCCAACTCCTAACTCCTAACATTGTCAGTCTAGGAAATGTGCATATATTGAAGAATAAATGTTTTCTCTTAACAAATGTATTTATTTATTTATTAACTGTTAATCCAGTAGTGTGATTTGTCCTTTAAATGGCCACATATAATATTTATATTGGCTAATACTACTGTATATTAAATAAACCATCATTCATTTGACTGGTTACAGCAGGTTTAATGTGAATTATTAATCAGCCAACAAAGAAAATCATCAAATGTTGGATTAACACTCACCCTGCCTCAGCCTTCAGTTTTCCTCCTTCTGCTCTGTCGACTCGTCGTGAAGTCTGAACAAAGTCTGAACAAACTCTTTCACTTTCAGGGCCGCTCCCAGTTCTTCTACACGAGCTCACTCGATCAGTGTTCAAGTGTTTTTCAAAAGAAATAAAATAAGTTTTAGTTTGTCACGACTGCGGCCATTTCGCAGTCTGCTGTGTGTGTGTGTGTGTCCTCTAGGCTTGTGCGTCTCTCTCACCTGCAGGACAAAGGTTGGCTCTCTCCAACCTTTGTCCTGCAGGTGAGAAGTGGAAGATTGGCTGCTACCTGTGAGCTCCAGAAGAGCTGTGGATTGGCTCACCCTCCAGCCAATCAGCCAATCAGAGACAGAGGACACCCTTTAAAAGCCTCTCTCGGTTTGATCTTGAGTTGACTTCGAATAGTCAAAAAGAAGATCAGCTCCTAAGTCCTTTCCTAACCACTTTTCCTCAATAGAAGATGTCATGAGGTCAAGGTGTGACGTCTGTGTGAAGGAGAATTCATGAGGAGTTAGAAGATGACCGCAGTGTTCAGAGAATCCGTTTTTCAAGTCATTTCAGTGGGGGTCGTGCGTTTCTGCACCAGCAGCCCGCAACGCAGGCGGTGCCACAAAAAACGTCACCTGCGTGCTGCCAGAGAAGTTGAGCCAGATTCAACTTTTGGGAAAACGGAGCCCACGTCACGCTCCGGCCACCAATCAAACACTGAGATCGGCCAAACCTCCACAGACAGCCTGAAATGTCTCTGAAGCAGAGACTATCCAGGTGGATTCACGGACTGACCTCTGATCATCGACCTGCGTGTGTGTTCTCACTGTGTTTATTTCATGGAGCAGCTTCTAAATCTGAGTCTGACCCACAAAATATAATGACACGAAGAAGTTTAATTAGATTTGCATCCAATGATGAGAGAGAACGCTTTGGTAGAGAGACATAGAGTAACAATCACAGAGAGCGAGCGCCGGCCTCGATAGGGCTGTTATTAACCAGAGAAATAAAAAGTTACGTCAATAAAAAAGTACGTCATTATGCCACGGCGAATGTTATTGACGTGACCTGTGGTAAAACTACAAAGTACAGAAGATGGACTACAAAACGCGCACGATGTGATACTTACTAGATGCTCCCCGTGCGATCTTTGCATGTAGGTTAATACAGAAAATATAAACGTGGACAACCTGGGGGAAAATGTGACTTCTTCATCAACGTCAGACTTCAAATAATAAATGAATATTGTCCACCTGTCACAGAAGTCAGATGAAGTGTTTGTTACCTGGTCTGGTCGCTCACCCTTCTGTCCGTCCTGGGAGAGGGATCCCTCCTCTGTGGCTCTTCCTGAGGTTTCTTCCACATTTCTTCCCTGTTAAAGGGTTTTTGTGGTTCAAGTTTTTCCTCACTGGAACCGAGGGTCTAAGGACAGAGGGTGTCACTCCCTGTACAGATTGTGAAGCCCTCTGAGGCAAAATGTGTTTTATGACTTTGGGCCATACAAATAAAATTTGATGTGATTTAGAAACATATGATCAAGTTATGGCAAAGATGTACGATTGATCAGCAGCGGGAACTTCATGATGATCTGCAGGACGCTGGATGGCACAGTTCCAAACAGTTTGTGCTCTGTGTGTGAACGCAGCTCCACAGCCAACAACAGGACACACTTCATGATCATTCATGTTCATATTCATATTCGCTCTCTGCTGCAGGCTGCATCACGCTGTTTGAATACATTCATGTTTTCTGCTTGTTGTGAATGGCTGAACGGTGCGCCGAGTTTTGGGAATTGTGGGGCGGCATTGCCTCCTTTCCTTTCCTAAAGGATGGTCCGGTGTATCCTATGCTGAAGGAGATAATAAAGGAAGCATTGAAGCTCCTTTCCTTAACAATTAGAGAATTCCAACAGCTCTTATCATGGCGGCTACGTTCATACTTCAGGGTCATTTCACTCAGTGAGGAAGGTTTGATTGAACCGCAGCCACAGGCTTTAGACACAGACAGAGCACGAACAGACAGAAGAAACAGGAGCTGAATGAGGCAGGACACCAGGGCCCGGTATTTAAAAAACTTGTAATCTGGATCAGGATAATCCGGATAATGAAATCCTCCTTTTCTCAGTCATGGATCAAGGTGATCCCGCTGACTTTATCTGAGTATTTCAAAACACTGGCGGATTGGATCACCGTGATCCCGATGTGGGCGGATGCGGATTTCCAAATCTCTCACTCCGCCTTCGCGGACCGAAAACATGGCGGAGAGGAGCAGCTGGGAGCAAAACTTCACGTCAAAAGTGTGAGTTCACCGTCGTCTAATGTGCAGCGGTTTTGGGACCATACGAACGCCAACCAACATATCATGCAAACCAACTTGTTGAACTGTCACCTAATTCAAACCAGGCCGTAGCGATCTCTAATTGAGCCGCGGCGTGCTAACAGTAGCTAACTCGGCTCCATTGACTTGTGTGTTAAGCAGCTAGCGTGGTAGCTTTGTTGATGAATTTAGCTGTCTGTGGTTTAACTTAAAGGGAACTAATCTGACGTACATCATACGTTAACTCTTTAAACTAACACCGACCTGTTCAGAGTTTATTAGCGTTACGTCATAGGCTCCATGTGTACAGACCTACAGGCTGCAGTACTTTGGTAACGTAACGTTACACAGTAGGAGTATTAACTATACGGTTCATTCAGAAGTGTCAGGATGCTACAGTGATGCTGCTGCTGATGTCATAAACAAAGATATACTCATGCACCTTCTCTGTCTTCTGCTTTCAGAGTCACTCACAGCCATGGACCACTCCGCTGTTAAGGACAACCCCTGGAAATCCTTGGAAATGATTTAATTGTACATTTAACATTAAGTTATTGGATTTTGAATAAAGTGCTTGAAACTGCTTGACATTGTAACTGCATTACTTTCATGGTATATAGCTTGGTCAGTGACACAGTTCTGCCGTATATATAGAAGGCTCTCACTGAACATAATTATCAGTTCTTATCAATTATTATTATCATTATGGCAAAATCGCATCAGATTTGATGAAGTCAAATTATCAGTTTGTACAAACACTGAAATACATTGCTGCATGTTTCAAAATCATATTCAAGATATTTCCAAAGATTTTAAAAGTTCATTTTAAGCTTCTGACTGAAGTCAAATTTGTCTTCATTTAATCAGAAGGAAGTAAATCTTAAATGCTTGTAAAATGCTAAACACTGTACTTGTTACTCGTATTTTCAACAGTTTGAGAAAGTGGTCAAAAATATTTTGCTCTGCTTTAAATTTCTTACATTTAAGCTATTTAAAAATAAAACACTAACACTTTAGATTAACTGTAATGAACACAGTGAGTAACAATATCTAGGAGAAGTGGAGCTGAGACTGTCAATCTAAGTGAAATCCACCTCTGAGGTGGGATTCAAATAATCCTGAAATTTTGGTATCAAGTGGATCCAGGTATCTGCCTTAACTTTTGAAATACCCAAATCCAGCCTTTTATCTGGATTCAAGGGAGGATTGGATTACCAGATCAGGATTCTGATCTTCAGGATCAGGATTATCTGAATCTGTGTTGAAATACCCAGTTTTCAGATCAGATCTAGATTTAATCCAATCCGACCAGGATAATCCTGTCACATCAGTTTTGAAATACCGGGCCCTGGTGACACCAGTCAGTGACAGGTGCGTCATCAAAAACAGGCGGGAAAACAAGGCAGGAAGTAGAAATGCAAGACGCAGACAGGGGAGAACCTCAAAACCGTCACAATGGCTGCGTATAAAAGTTACACATGAGCAATAAATCTGAATTAAAGCATAAAATTACACGTTTAGGGACTAAATATTAATATTTAAAACTTAGTTTGAACAAAACAAAACACGTCATTCAGTGCTTTTATTTTGAAGGGCATCTCTACAGAACAAAAATATTCGATTTTCAGAATAAAAGCAGACAATGAATTCATTTAAATTGTAATAAAAAATAAGAATTTGTGGACAGTTAAAGTCTCATTACATGATGAATATTTGACAAGTACAAACTGAAGGTATCTGTACTTTACTCGAGTATTTCCATTTATCTGACAGCTTTAGTTACTAGTTACTTTACAAGTTCATCCAAATATTGAACCATATCAAAGAGTTCAAAATGAGCTCCACCTCAACCAACTGCAGCAGTGAAATGTCAGAATCACCTGATGATAGAATATAGTATATATACTGGATATCATGACAGAACATGACACCTGAGCGTTAAACTTATTGAAGAACTGTTAATATTTTTCACACGTTTCTTTGTCCATCATTTTGACTTTGTGTGTGACAGTGGAGCTGATCTCAGAGCAGTTCAGACTGCAGCGCTGACAGTCATCTCCACGAGTTGTGATTCCTCCGTCAGTCTCTGCTGGATGAAGCTCTCCTCTCCACTCCACCTCCCAGTAACATGGCCCAGTCAGAGCTGATGCTGCTGCTTCAACCTCTCTGGATCATCAGGACTCAGCTGATCCTCTCTCAGCACAAACACCTTGCTCATCACTCACACTCTCAGTGAGACCACTTCCACCTGATGAAGAAGAACAGACAACAGAAGTCATGAATCATGTTCACAGAGACTCCCTCCATCAGCTGTCAGTCAGTGATGCAGCACATCCAGTATAAAGAGCAGCAGGACTTCAGTCCTGTTCACACACAGGTGGAGCGGCTGTGTAGCGTAGCCAGCTTCCTGTCAGCTCTCATGTTAACGTGTTGGAGTGAAGCTCACAGACCTGCATCAAGTCTGCTGACTCTGCACATTTCACTCAAGCACACAGTGGAAATAAAGTGCTGACAGTCCCTGAACGCATCATCAGTGCAGAAACAGAGAGACGTTCACTGCTCACTGTGATTTTCAGCTGTGCTTACTGGACTTCAGCAGAGGTTCTGCTCTGTACAAAGACCACATGCTCACTACATGTAATGATGGTTCTTTGCAGGCTTCATCAGACTGATCTGAGAGCTGTGACAAAGATGAACTGATCACTTCTTTAGTGTTGGAATGAGAGAACAAACACTCTGAGATCAGATCTGATGAATGAGGACCGCTGTCTCTGTACATCTTGTAATGCTGTCAGCTGGAATCAGCTTTATTTCCTGTAGACATCAACACAACAACAACAGTCGTCTGCACATCAGCCAAAAACACACCATCACAACGAGCTTCTGGCTCATCTGATTGGCTGACTGTTCTCTCTCTCATCTGATTGGCTGACTGTTCTCTCTCTCATCTGATTGGCTGACTGTTCTCTCTCTCATCTGATTGGCTGACTGTTCTCTCTCTCATCTGATTGGCTGACTGTTCTCTGTCTTTCTGTCCAATCCTGAAGCCTGTCAGCGTTCTCCTCTCACAGCTTCACTGAGGAAAGCAGCCGCTGAGAAGGTCGGAGGTTTACAGGAAATACTGGATCTGTGCTTTGATACTAACTGTGTTTAGTACAATACTGCTGAGACCAACATGGACTGACTGCAACCCTCTACTGACCTCAGAGTCTGCAGACTGCAGTGTGGACTCTCCACAAGATCAGACAGAGGCTTCACTGCTGAATCCTGCAGGTTGTTTCCTCTCAGGTCCAGCTCTGTCAGATGGGAGGGGTTGGACTTCAGAGCTGAGGCCAGAGAAGCACAGCTGATCTCTGACAAACTGCAGCTCTTCAATCTGAATAAAGAATAAATGATGTTGATAAAAATCCATTTATGATCCAATCAGATGTGTTCAATATCAATGATCAGACATTATCTGTGAAGACACATTGAAATCAACAAACCAAAGAAATATTTCCACTTTATCAAGTAAACTTGATCATTTCAAACTAATCTGAGTTCAGAGGATCTTCTGTAAACAGATGTGACCATTTTAACCACTAACAGACATTTTCTACAGTTCCTTTAAGACACACAAGTCTTTGTGACTGCAGACTAAATTTAATACAACAAACACGAAAATACTGTTTGAACAAAAGTTTACAACTTTATGGATGTAAGTTATAGGGGTGTGATGAGATAATATTGTTTGCACTTGAAAAAAAGACATATTTAATTTATTTTATTTTAACTTTTATAAATTTTTGTTTCAGTTCGTGGAAGAAGTTTATTAAAATCTCGTCTCGTGAGCTAAGTGTATTGTCACACCCCTACTAAGTTATGTCTGAACGTGAAGTAACTTCAATTGTTAACTAAACATCAGATCTACAGTAGTAACAGAGAGTCAGTGAACTGACCTCAGAGTCTGCAGTCTGCAGTGTGGACTCTTCAGAAAATCACACAGCAGCATCACTCCTGAATCCTTCAGCTTGTTGTAGCTCAGGTCCAGCTCTGTCAGATGGGAGGGGTTGGACTTCAGAGCTGAGGCCAGAGAAGCACAGCTGATCTCTGACAACCAGCAGCCCCTCAATCTGAATAAAGAAAAAAAAATCCATTTATGATCCAATCAGATGTGTTCAGGTTTGAAATGTGCAGCTCAACATTACTATGTCCTAATCAATGAGCTTTTCTCTAACATGAGCAGAGTGACTTTGTCATTGTGTTATTGTGGATCATCATAATGTCAGCCTTCTACAGACATCAGCCAAACGTCAGCACAACATTCAGACAACCATTCATGTCAGCACAGATTAATAACATGCTGCTGATCTCAGTCAAGTCTGGAATTAGAGGATCAAACCAAATCAGACATGTTGGACTAAAAACAGCTGATTATTTATTCCATGACCTTCTGACTGTGTTTGCTGTCTTAGCAGGTAAATGTCATTCAAAGGAGAGGTCTACATTTGTTCAAGTGTGTCTTCAAACAGCAGCCACATGGACATTCACAGAGTTATTGCTGCCAGTCATCATTCCTCCTGTCCATACTGAGTGTGAAGTGCTCTCTTCATAACACAACTACACTGTAAGAAATGACTTCAGAAGTTCAGCTGAAACTAATATGAAGCTTCAGCAGTCTGAGTTAGATACATCAAGTGGGTGTCTACCAACGTTAAAGACATTTCATTTCTGTACTTTTATGAATATGAACAAAAAACTACATGAACTACAGTCAGTGAACTGACCTCAGAGTTTGCAGTCTGCAGTTTGGACTCTGCAGTCCAGCAGACAGTGTCTTCACTCCTGAATCCTGCAGGTCGTTGTAGCTCATGTCCAGCTCTGTCAGATGGGAGGGGTTGGACTTCAGAACTGAGGCCACGACTTCACAGTGAATCTCTGAGAGTTTACAGAGAGAAAGTCTGTGATGACACAAAATACAAAATGATTTAATTAATCACAAAATCTGTTATTATGAAAGAGGACACTTTCTATTGACTTCATGTGTTTGATGTCAGAACAGTTTGACATGTTTGATGAACATTTGCATTCATGAAGGGAGAGAAAATGGAGTTCATTTAGACTTCCATAATGTCTACAGTCTGTCAGTGTGATCTGATCCCATGTCTGTCTACATAAAGTTAGCATGAGGCCATGTTGATGAGAAAAACATTTGAACAGCTCAGTGAACAGTTACAGTTGGGAAAGATGATCAAATCTTTATCAAGTTTCAAACAAACAAATCACTTCATTCTACACGTCTCATTTCAAATGTTGGCAAAAATAAACAGTGTGCATGAACCAGATCCTGGAAAAATAAGAAATTCTGCGCTCCTTCAACGATCACGTGACAAAAACTCTTTGGACTGAACTGTAGGCTGTGTTTCTGAGCTGAGAGGAGAAGACAAGACAGATCATTGAGAGAGAGTAGAAGACGGAAACAAAACATACTGCAGCAATAAAATCAATGCAGTGTGGCTCAAAAACCATATACAGTGGAGCAAGTCAGAGAAATGTTTGCTGAGGAAACATTCAGCAGTGATGATGACAGAGACTCTCAACACTTTAACAAAATCTGGAAATAGAAATGAATTCAACTGATGTTTGTTTTTCCTTTTGATGATTTCTTCCATTATAATATAAACCATGATTGTGTTGTTCACATAGAGGTGTAGGACTAATATACTGCAGAGACAAACTGGACTTACTCAGCCTTTCTGCAGTTCCTCACAGCTGGAATCAGTCTCAGTCGTCCCTGGTTTGATGTGTTGTACGTCTTCAGGTCCAACTCATCCAGAACCTCCTCTGACATCTGCAGCATGTAGGCCAGAGCTGAGCAGTGGATCTCAGAGAGTTTCTTCTCTGATCTGTTCTCTGACTTCAGGAACTCTTGGATCTCCTGATGGACTGAGTCATCGTTCATCTCCATCAGACAGTGGAAGATGTTGATGCTTCTGTCAGGAGAGACATGATCACTGTTCATCTTCTTCAGGTTTTTGATGGCTCTCTGGATAATTTCTGGCCTGTTGTCTGTCTGACCCAGCAGGCCTCCTAAGAGTCTCTGGTTGGACTCCAGAGAGAGGCCATGAAGGAAGCGAACAAACAGGTCCAGGTGACCATTTTTACTTTGAAGGGATTTCTCCATGACCTTCTTCAGGAACACATCCAGGGGTGAGAAATCACCATCACACAGGAAGTCCTCCAGTACCTCTGTCTTCTTGTTGGTGTAACAGTGGAACAGGTAGACTGCAGCCAGAAACTCCTGAACGCTCAGATGAACAAAGCAGTAGACTGTTTTCTGGAAGATCACACTCTCTCTTTTGAAGATCTCTGTACAAACTCCTGAGTACACCGAGGCCTCTGTGACATCCAGACCACACTGCTCCAGGTCTTCTTGGTAGAACATGATGTTTCCTTTCTCCAGCTGTTCAAACGCCAGCATCCCCAGCTTCAGAAGAACTTCCCTGTCAGCCTCCGTCAGCTTCTGTGGACTCGTCTCATGTCCTTCATCGTACTTCTTCTTCTTCCTCTTTGTCTGAACCAGCAGGAAGTGTGAGTACATGTCAGTCAGGGTCTTGGGCAGCTCTCCTCTCTGGTTAGTGGTCAACATGTGGTCCAGAACTGTAGCAGTGATCCAGCAGAAGACTGGGATCAGACACATGATGTGGAGGCTCCTGGAGGTCTTGATGTGTGAGATGATTCTGCTGGACAGATCTTCATCACTGACTCTCCTCCTGAAGTACTCCTCCTTCTGAGCGTCAGTGAAGCCTCGTACTTCTGTTACCCTGTCAACACGTGAAGGAGGGATCTGATTGGCTGCTGCAGGTCTGGAAGTTATCCAGATGAGAGCTGAGGGAAGCAGGTTCCCCTTGATGAGGCTTGTCAACAGCACGCTGACTGATGACTCCTGTGTGACATCAGACACGACCTTCTTCTTGAAGTCCAGTGAAAGTCTGCTTTCATCCAGGCCGTCAAAGATGAACAGAAGTTTACAGACAGCGAGCTTCTCTGCTGTGACCTTCTGTAATGTTGGATGGAAAACATGGAGCAGCCTGAGAAGACTGAACCGCTCATCTTTGATCAGGTTCAGCTCCCTGAACGAGAGCAGAACCACCAGACTGACATCTTGGTTCTCCGAGCCCTCTGCCCAGTCCAGAGTGAACTTCAGCACTGAGAAGGTTTTTCCAACGCCAGCGACGCCGTTGGTCAGAACGACTCTGATGTGTCTCTGTTGGTCAGGTAAGGCTTTAAAGATGTCGTGGCATTTGATGGGAGTGTCATGGAGGGTCTCCTTCTTCTTGGAAGCTGTCTCAAGCTGCCTCACCTCATGTTGGGTATTAACCTCTTCACTCTGTCCCTCTGTGATGTAGAGCTCAGTGTAGATCCTGTTGAGGAGGGTTCCACTTCCTGTTTCATCACTTCCTTCAGTCACACGTTCACATCTCGTCTTCAGACTGATCTTATGTTCATCTAAAACCTCCTGCAGACCACCACTCACTGAAACAGAGAAAAAACGTTTGAGACAAAACAAATAAAAATTGTCTCGTCTTGTGTCTAGACTACTGCAACTCACTCCTGGCTGCTCTGCCTGCATGTGACCTCTGACCTCTCCTGAATGCTTCAACCCGGCTGGTCAAGTTCTCCCACAATCCACCGCTCCTCTGCTCCCTGAAAAAGAGAAGTGGTCCAAATCTACATGTGAGCATTTTATCTGCACAGCAACAATTCAAATGTATCTCACCTTGCATGGTCACATAGTTTAGTAATTAATGTTAAATAGCAGAGTTTACACTGCAGCGTGTTTCAAGGATACAAACCAGATGAAACTTTGACTAAAAACAAAGTTGGAAAAGAAGTCATGATGAGTCCTGGTAACCAAACGTCTCCTTCCAGTTAGAACAGACCAGCCTGATGTAGCTGCCTTCAGCTGATACTGGACTGAATCATCCACATTCACTCAAAGATCAGTGCAGACTGATTCACTGACTTGAGGTGAGTAAATCTTTTCTAAAACGACTTTGTCATCAGTTATGATATGAACTGATTCATATCCATGTTCATGATAGATATGAACAGCTGAGGAAGAGCAATGCAAACTAAATATTTACGAACAATGTGAGAAAATGAATTCCACAGTTGAAGCCAATTCTTTTAGATTTTCAATAGTTACAAATCTTTACAGCGACTTCAACATTAGAGTAAAAATATATGAATATTTCTGCACCATGAAGATAAATCTTTGAGCAGTTTGTCTTCATCCTCTATGTATCATCTTCATCAGGTCAGTTTACAGTAAAAACAGTCTCTTACTTTGTGTCTGAGGGTCCAGGTTCATCACTGAAACATGGAGGATGACCTTTGGACCGGTCACTCTTCATAGACAGACAGCTGGATCCTGGAGACTCTGCTCTCTGTCTGTTGGACTGAACTCTGCAAACACCAACATGTTTTTATTCAGATTACATGAATCTTTGATAAATTCTCTCAAACACACAAACTGCTGTCAATAATTAGGAGCTTTAAAAGTTTGTGTTGGTCCTCTTAGATCAGATTACTTAGCTTTTCTAGGTGACTGACAGCTGTCACATCCAAACATCCAGGTTGACTTTTGCACAGCTTCATATGCTGGATTTAGTTCTTGTCGTCTGTGTTTGTTACTCTGACAATAAATATTAAAGCATATCTGTGCAGTGGAACTGGATCATTCAGCAGCATGTTATACAGGTGTTAAATGTTCCCTTCTCAGCCTCTCAGCAGATAATGGCATGCAAACATACTGCTACAAGTTTGTTACAGTGAGTTCAATCTTATTCAAGAAATACATATTAGCAAAACAACAAGATACAAATAGACAACAACACCAGCAGGAAACATCGACAGATGTAACTGAAGATGAGTCAAATAAATGAGCTCATAGCAGCTCTCTTACTTTGTGTCTGAGGGTTCAGGTTCACCACTGAAGGTTAGAGGACGATCTTTGGACCAGTCACTCTTCATAGATAGACAGCTGGATCCTGGAGACTCTGCTCTGTCCTCCTCTTCCTCCATCTTCTGGACTTCAGTCAGTCTGAGAGCTGAAACATGAACACTGACTGTGAGCTCAGGACACCAGTGTTATAAAAATGAGTTTTATACTGTGTTTCAGATGTTTGAAATCACACAATGTGTACGTGAGTTCCTACTCCTCACATGTTCTGTTTTCTCTAATCTGACTTTGTTGCTATAGCTGGCAGCGTGAGGTGAAGTCCAGGTTAATGTGGAAACAGAAGAAGTCCAGAACAGAACGAGGGTCAGGGACAGGTCAGAGAGGTGACATCTAAATTGGGGAAATGCTGATACTGAGTAAGCAAACTAAGAAGATGTGATGCTCTCTGTATGGGGAGGCCCATTAGAGTGTACAAGAACCAACTGTCAGCGGATCGTAGAGATGCTTCGAGAAAGATCCACAATAAATGTAACAACACGTCCAAACAACATGTAACAAACATGGATGTCGGCCCAGAGTTTGACAATCAGTGCATCCTGCATCTTAGAACAACCAGAACCAAGAAAAACTAGTTCAGGAGTCACAAACACGACAACAGGAAACACACACACACACACACACACACACACACACACACAGCTCTGCTTGTTTTCTTGGTTACAGCAGGTTTAATGTGAATTATTAATCAGCCAACAAAGAAAATGATCAAATGTTGGATTAACACTCACCCTGCCTCAGCCTTCAGTTTTCCTCCTTCTGCTCTGTCGCCTCGTCGTGAAGTCTGAACAAAGTCTGAACAAAGTCTTTCACTTTCACTTTCAGGGCCCCTCCCAGTTCTTATACACATGGTCACGTGATCAGATTTGTACAGCTTCACTATAAAGCGTCCAGCATATCAGTTTAAATCAATAATCATATCAGCATAAGTCAAGTCACTTGAAAAAGAGACATTTAATTTTATTTATTTTATTTTAACTTTTATAAATTTTAGTTTCAATTTGTGGAAGAAGTAGTATATTAAAAGCTCATGCTTACATCATGCATGTAAAGAGTTATAATAAAACATTTCAAAACCACTCGGTTAAATAAAAGTCTGTTGGTTCAGTCATTTATTTTGTCATTGTAGTTTTCTTAAAATCTCGTCTCATGACCTGAGTGTATTGTCACACCACAACTAAATTATGTCTGAACATGAAGTAACTTCAATTGTTAACTAAACATCAGATCTACAATAGTAACAGAGTCAGTGAACTGACCTCAGAGTCTGCAGTCTGCAGTGTGGACTCTTCAGAAAATCACACAGCCGCTTCACTCCTGAATCCTTCAGGTTGTTGTTACTCAGGTCCAGCTCTGTCAGATGGGAGGGGTTGGACTTCAGAGCTGAGGCCAGAGAAGCACAGCTGATCTTTGACAACCTGCAGAGCTTCAATCTGAAAAAAGAATAAATTATGTAAGTTTAGACAATGTTCCTGCCTGAAATCATTAAATGTTTAATAATCTGTTCAGAGCTGAAGAAGGTTTAGAAAGTAGAAGTTTAGAAATTTGAAACTCCAAACACCTGAACCCAACAGGATGCAGCTTCACAACTGTCAAACACAAAAAGTGACAAAGAGCTCTCATTAATATTAATGACAACGTGCTGCTACTTCAATAAAGACGGAGTGACTTCAGCTCTTAAACTCTGCAGCTCCACCAGTGGCTCCATCTATACAAACTCATGTTGTGCATCCAAACAAATAAAAACCCACAGAAAATAATTTAAGATTCGACTCAAGATCCCAAAGTTTACAAAGATGACAAATATGTCAGGATGAATTTTGGGGAAATGTGAACAAAAGACATCAACAATATTTATTTTAGGAATAGTGGAGTCATAAAATCAAAGCATGTTCAGTTTGAACTATTCAGTCAGTATAAGCATCATAAAGCTTCATCAACATGTTGGAAAAGAAAATACTGAATATATTTGTTATCGTCTGACTGTTGAAATAGAGATGATTTATTTATTTAATGTATTTATGTATTTTTATCATCATTGATTAAAAAAGAAATCTGAGATAAAAAGTTGAAGAGGTTCACAGTGAATTATCCAGTGCAGATTTTTCTTGTTATATTCAGGTTTGAAATGTGCAGCTCAACATTGATCTGCCACGGTCAATGGACGAAACCACAGAAGAAGAAAACAGACTTTAGCATTCAGATACTCAGTGTGGATCAGTATAATATCAGCCTGATGTCTGCAGCTTAGTGTCAGCACAACTTTCACATCAAATTAATCTCAGCACAGAAGGAAAAAATGGTGTCTGACCTCAGAGTCTTCAGTCTGCAGTGTGGACTCTTCAGAAAATCACACAGCAGCTTCACTCCTGAATCCTGCAGGTTGTTGTTGTAGCTCAGGTCCAGCTCTGTCAGATGGGAGGGGTTGGACTTCAGAGCTGAGGCCAGAGAAGCACAGCTGATCTCTGACAACCTGCAGGCCCACAATCTGAATAAAGAATAAATGATGTTGATAAAAATCCATTTATGATCCAATCAGATGTGTTCAGGTTTGAAATGTGCAGCTCAACATTACTATGTCCTAATCAATGAGCTTTTCTCTAACATGAGCAGAGTGACTTTGTCATTGTGTTATTGTGGATCATCATAATGTCAGCCTTCTACAGACATCAGCCAAACGTCAGCACAACATTCAGACAACCATTCATGTCAACACAGATTAATAACATGCTGCTGATCTCAGTCAAGTCTGGAATTAGAGGATCAAATCAAATCAGACATGTTGGACTAAAAACAGCTGATTATTTATTCCATGACCTTCTGACTGTGTTTGCTGTCTTAGCAGGTAAATGTCATTCAAAGGAGAGGTCTACATTTGTTCAAGTGTGTCTTCAAACAGCAGCCACATGGACATTCACAGAGTTATTGCTGCCAGTCATCATTCCTCCTGTCCATACTGAGTGTGAAGTGCTCTCTTCATAACACAACTACACTGTAAGAAATGACTTCAGAAGTTCAGCTGAAACTAATATGAAGCTTCAGCAGTCTGAGTTAGATCAAGTGGGTGTCTACCAACGTTTAGACATTTCATTTCTGTACTTTTATGAATATGAACAAAAAACTACATGAACTACAGTCAGTGAACTGACCTCAGAGTTTGCAGTCTGCAGTTTGGACTCTGCAGTCCAGCAGATAGTGTCTTCACTCCTGAATCCTGCAGGTCGTTCTTATTCATGTGCAGCTCTGTCAGATGGGCGGGGTTGGACTTCAGAGCTGAGGCCACGACTTCACAGTGAATCTCTGAGAGTTCACAGAAAGAAAGTCTGTGATGACACAAAATACAAAATGATTTAATTAATTACAAAATCTGTTATTATGAAAGAGGACACTTTCTATTGACTTCATGTGTTTGATGTCAGAACAGTTTGACATGTTTGATGAACATTTGCATTCATGAAGGGAGAAAATGTTTGTTTTTACTTTTGATGATTTCTTCCATTATAATATAAACCATGATTGTGTTGTTCACATAGAGGTGTAGGACTAATATACTGCAGAGACAAACTGGACTTACTCAGCCTTTCTGCAGTTCCTCACAGCTGGAATCAGTCTCTGTCGTCCCTTCCATGATGTGTTGTACTTCTCCAGGACCAACTCATCCAGAACCTCCTCTGACATCTGCAGCATGTAGGCCAGAGCTGAGCAGTGGATCTCAGAGAGTTTCTTCTCTGATCTGTTCTCTGACTTCAGGAACTCTTGGATCTCCTGATGGACTGAGTCATCGTTCATCTCCATCAGACAGTGGAAGATGTTGATGCTTCTGTCAGGAGAGACACGATCACTGTTCATCTCCTTCAGGTTGTTGATGGCTCTCTGGATGATTTCTGGCCTGTTGTCTGTCTGACCCAGCAGGCCTCCTAAGAGTCTCTGGTTGGACTCCAGAGAGAGGCCATGAAGGAAGCGAACAAACAGGTCCAGGTGACCATTTTTACTTTGAAGGGATTTCTGCATGGCTTTCTTCAAGATCACATCCAGTGTTAAGTAATCATCCTCCTCCTCCTCCTCCTCCTCCTCCTCCTCCTCGTTTTGTAGGAAGTCCTTCAGTACCTCTGTCTTCTTGTTGGTGTAACAGTGGAACAGGTAGACTGCAGCCAGAAACTCCTGAACACTCAGATGAACAAAGCAGTAGACTGTTTTCTGGAAGATCACACACTCTCTTTTGAAGATCTGTGTACAAACTCCTGAGTACACCGAGGCCTCTGTGACATCCAGACCACACTGCTCCAGGTCTTCTTGGTAGAACATGATGTTTCCTTTCTTCAGCTGTTCAAACGCCAGCCTCCCCAGCTTCAGAAGAACTTCCCTGTCAGCCTCCGTCAGCTCCTGTGGACTGGTCTCATGTCCTTCATCGTACTTCTTCTTCTTCCTCTTTGTCTGAACCAGCAGGAAGTGTGAGTACATGTCAGTCAGGGTCTTGGGCAGCTCTCCTCTCTGGTCTGTGGTCAACATGTGGTCCAGAACTGTAGCAGTGATCCAGCAGAAGACTGGGATCAGACACATGATGTGGAGGCTCCTGGAGGTCTTGATGTGTGAGATGATTCTGCTGGACAGATCTTCATCACTGACTCTCCTCCTGAAGTACTCCTCCTTCTGAGCGTCAGTGAAGCCTCGTACTTCTGTTACCCTGTCAACACATGAAGGAGGGATCTGATTGGCTGCTGCAGGTCTGGAAGTTATCCAGATGAGAGCCGAGGGAAGCAGGTTCCCCTTGATGAGGCTTGTCAACAGCACGCTGACTGAGGACTCCTGTGTGACATCAGACACGACCTTCTTCTTCTTCTTGAAGTCCAGTGAAAGTCTGCTTTCATCCAGGCCGTCAAAGATGAACAGAAGTTTACAGACAGCGAGCTTCTCTGCTGTGACCTTCTGTAATGTTGGATGGAAAACATGGAGCAGCCTGAGAAGACTGAACCGCTCATCTTTGATCAGGTTCAGCTCCCTGAACGAGAGCAGAACCACCAGACTGACATCTTGGTTCTCCGAGCCCTCTGCCCAGTCCAGAGTGAACTTCAGCACTGAGAAGGTTTTTCCAACGCCAGCGACGCCGTTGGTCAGAACGACTCTGATGTGTCTCTGTTGGTCAGGTAAGGCTTTAAAGATGTCGTGGCATTTGATGGGAGTGTCATGGAGGGTCTCCTTCTTCTTGGAAGCTGTCTCAAGCTGCCTCACCTCATGTTGGGTGTTAACCTCTTCACTCTGTCCCTCTGTGATGTAGAGCTCAGTGTAGATCCTGTTGAGGAGGGTTCCACTTCCTGTTTCATCACTTCCTTCAGTCACACGTTCACATCTCGTCTTCAGACTGATCTTATGTTCATCTAAAACCTCCTGCAGACCACCACTCACTGAAACAGAGAAAAAACGTTTGAGACAAAACAAATAAAAATTGTCTCGTCTTGTGTCTAGACTACTGCAACTCACTCCTGGCTGCTCTGCCTGCATGTGACGTCTGACCTCTCCTGAATGCTTCATCCCGGCTGGTCAAGTTCTCCCACAATCCACCGCTCCTCTGCTCCCTGAAAAAGAGAAGTGGTCCAAATCTACATGTGACCATTTTATCTGCACAGCAACAATTCAAATGTATCTCACCTTGCATGGTCACATTGTTTAGTAATTCATGTTAAACAGCAGAGTTTACACTGCAGCGTGTTTCAAGGACACAAACCAGATGAAACTTTGACTAAAAACAAAGTTGGAAAAGAAGTCATGATGAGTCCTGGTAACCAAACGTCTCCTTCCAGTTAGAACAGACCAGCCTGATGTTGCTGCCTTCAGCTGATACTGGACTGAATCATCCACATTCACTCAAAGATCAGTGCAGACTGATTCACTGACTTGAGGTGAGTAAATCTGTATGTATCATCTTCATCAGGTCAGTTTACAGTAAAAACAGTCTCTTACTTTGTGTCTGAGGGTCCAGGTTCATCACTGAACATTGGAGGACGACCTTTGGAATCATCACTCTTCATAGACAGACAGCTGGATCCTGGAGACTCTGCTCTGTCCTTCTCTTCCTCCATCTTCTGGACTTCAGTCAGTCTGAGAGCTGAAACATGAACACTGACTGTGAGCTCAGGACACAAAAATCAAGAAAAACAGGTTTGTTCAGGAGTCACAAAAGACAGTACGGGAAACACACACACACACACACACAGAGCTCTACTTGTTTTCTTGGTTAGCTGAAACATGAACACTGGCTGTGAGCTCAGGACACCAGTGTTGGGCAAGTAACTCTAAAAAAGTAACTAGTTACAGTTACTTCTCCCAGAAAGTAACTAACGTACTTACTGAGTTACAAATTCTAAAAGTAACTAGTTACTTTGTAAAATAACTATTGCGTGATTTTCAAGTTATTTTTTAAATGTGCCAAATAATTGACAAACAGCTGCAGGTACGATAACAGCATTATAATGATGGGAAGAGTAATCAATTAGATTACTTACTGAAAAAAGTTACGTTATTCCCATCACTGCAGGACACAAGAATCAAGACAACAGGGAGTCACACACTAGACTGCTAGTCCAGGACACACACACAAATAAGGGACGCCCACCACGGCTCCTCGGGGCCATGACTACCACAGGCCCGACTCCTAACTCCTAACATTGTCAGTCTAGGAAATGTGCATATATTGAAGAATAAATGTTTTCTCTTAACAAATGTATTTATTTATTTATTAACTGTTAATCCATTCGTATGATTTGTCCTTTAAATGGCCATATAATATTTATATTGGCTAATACTACTGTATATTAAATAGACCATCATTCATTTGACTGGTTACAGCAGGTTTAATGTGAATTATTAATCAGCCAACAAAGAAAATCATCAAATATTGGATTAACACTCACCCTGCCTCAGCCTTCAGTTTTCCTCCTTCTGCTCTGTCGACTCGTCGTGAAGTCTGAACAAAGTCTGAACAAACTCTTTCACTTTCAGGGCCCCTCCCAGTTCTTCTACACGAGCTCACTCGATCAGTGTTCAAGTGTTTTTCAAAAGACCGCCAAAATGACTGATTAAAGCATAAAAGTATAAGTTTAGGCACTAAATATCATTTTTTTAAAAATCTCTCTATCAAATTTATTAGAACATTATTGTCACAGTGTAGTTTGCTCATTTGAACAAACCTGCCTTTATTCCCACAGTAGAGTTCAAGTTTTGGATGTGGCAGTTTCTAATTCAGAAGAACTATTAACACAAATTAATGTCAATGTAAAGTGTCCCCTCAGTAACAATACAGATTAAGACTGTTGTGTGACTATCAAAAACCAATATTAGTCACTGAGAGGAGAAAGCAGGGCTCTGTCTGACACGCTGAGTCTAAGGATAAAGCATCGAATCTTCACTGCAGATTGATGTTGTTTATTTACCCTTGCAACAAACACATACATTTATGCCGTTGAATGATGGAAAATTAACCTTTGCGGTCAACAGAAATATCGGGCCTCTACCTCACACTCTCTCTGTACCAGAACACACAGATTCACAGGCAGGTGCAGGTGATATTCATTTGGCACTCATTCAGCTCACACCCACGCCCACACACATGTAGCCACACCCACTACCCCGGTGACAAGTGAGAAAATCTCTGCCTCTACAAAGACCATTCATTACTTTAACGAGTAAAATGTGGAGACAAACAAAAGAAGTCAAAAGATCAAAAACATTTTTTATTAATCTATCACTTATAAATACACACAACATATTACTGTTCCTCTGCACCACCAAGAGGTCAACAGTCTTTTGCTCAGAGACACAAAAGTTTTGTGTACTTTTGTGAAGAATTGGCTGTGGACAAACTCCTCTTTTTCTTGCCCACATCAGACTGCCGCTGACTCTGTGGTTGGCGGTTCGATCCCTGGCCGGGACAAAGTTTGAGTTGGGTTAATAAATGATGAGAGTGATGAAGGTAGAACACGAAGTATGAATATATAAACCGGCTCTGATCCAGACTTTTAGGACTTTACTGTGGACCTGAAGACTTTTTGTTGCCTTTTCTTGGAAGCAAAATAAATTATTAAATTATTTTTCTCCTGTTCGGGTGTCATTCAGCCCGCCAGCAGTCTGCCGATGATCCACAACCTGGATCATATTTGCCCAGGAGGCAGCAGAGGCAGGGCTGCCAAGATGATGGCAGTTAGAGCCAGAAACCTGTAGGTGACCCATCATTCCCTTCAGTTCCTGAGTGGACCGCTTCCATGACTCTTAAGGTAAATCCAGATCCCCACATGTACAACCAGATGTAAAAAATCAGACTAAACAATAATAGTTTATAGTTTCAGTTTATTTCAGAAACAATTGTCAGAGGTCGAAAAACACGTCATTAATCGACATTAACATGAGAACTTCTTTCAGACTTCTTCATCTAATGAGGCTTCAGGAAGACAGTGCCGGGAAGACGACGGCCTGGTGTCAGTGGTGAGGATGGTGACGGATGATGATGGTGGTGAGGGGAGCTGATGTAGTGGTCGTGAAAGTAGGTGGTGACAGCCAGAGGAGGGCCCAGCAGCAGGCACAGCCACACCAAACCGTTGCCATAGTTTCCCTCGAAGTGGTTTCCTAAAAACACGGCGACTAGGAGCTGAAGAAGAAGAAGACGGTGTTCGATACAGAAACACACCACGCTTCCTGTTTCATCAGGACTTTAACAACTCACCTCAGCTACCATCATGAAGAAGATCCACAGCCGACAGCTGTGCAGAGGCAGAGCGATCATACACTGCGTAGAAGAGAAGAGCTTATTATCGCTTTGTTTGTTCAGACCCTTTAATCAAACAGTTTCTATCAGGCTTTACCTCGCACAGAGCAGCCGACATGAGGAAGACCAGTAACTCAGCTCGGGATGGCGGCACGTTGTTTTCTACCAGCCGTGTGTAAACATGTCTTCATACGAGAGAACACATACAAGATATGAAACCTGCAATGTACAGGGAGTTATCTGGTGTTCATCACCTGCAGTGTTTGAGCTCGGGCTACCTGTGACACCATTTCTGACAGGGAAGATTCCAGTTCTTCCAGAAAGCGATCAGAGTCGTAGCGTTCCTGCAAACGAAACGATAAACGTTGATGAATCCGGGCGCAACGACACCGTGTGCACGAGTTGTTTTTGCAGCAGCAGCAGCAGCTCACCACCAGTCTCCGTAGAAGTGACGATCGCCGAAGCGCAGCAGCTCCGCGCAGAAATTTAGGTAGGAGTGACTCAGGAAGAAGACGAGCAGCCACAGGAAATGAGTTGGTGCCTGACGAGAAAACACCTGTTAGGAATGGCAGCATGCGCCTGAGGACAACGTCAACGAACGTCAACATAAACGGAGAGTTGTGATTGGCTGTAGTCATAGCAACAAGATTAACGCCGATTTTTCTGTTGGGTAAATAATAATAAAAACAGCTGAGATGACTGAAAATAGCTTAAAGGAATGGCATCTATCCATCTATCATGAAAATCGGGCGTAATTTAGTTTGAGTGGCGTTGCCATGGACACCGTGTTGTGTGACGTAATCAGAAGGACCCTGAGCCGATCTGGTACCTGTACCGGCACCGACTACAACACAACACACAGTATGTGAGACATATTGTCATACATCAGCGAGTTCATGCAGACCCGCTGGCCTGTTCACAAGGTGGCCCACAGACTGCACCTTTTCTAACACGCATGCGCAGTCTGTGTGGTTTCGCGCATGCAGTCCTCATGTCCAGGTTACTCTGGACCAATGAGATCGCGCCAATTACGTGCCTCTTAATTAGCGGAACAGTTTTCAGGCTCCCCTTTTTCAGCTGCGGCCACGTCTTTAGTTTGTTCAGCTCGGCGGAGTTTCGGTGGATTTTATTCTGAATGTTTCATCTTCCAGACTGTTTTTTAGTCTTTACATATTCTGTGTGCGTGCTTGGGAAGTGAGTACAGTTTTTAGTTTGTTCATTGACGCGATGTTTCATATCATACATTGTTCGCTGTACTTTGGTTTCATGTTTATGATCGTTATATCGTTAATTTCGGACTTTTCCCGTTTCGTATTTTGAGTCTGACGGGTCAGTAAGGGACCGTCGTGCAATGTACATAGTCTGTGTGTGCCGTAGCTCATGAACCAGCCTGTGCAGAGCAGCAGGGTGTGTATTACTGACGCTCCCTTGTTTAGTCAACGCTTTGACCTTTGTCCTAATCTTCATATCTTTTTTTTCTCCTGTGCCTGTGTCGCAGTTGAGAAATATACTACTGGAGCACAGATGCACTATGGGTAAATTTTAGTGTTAAGCATTGGTGGTTCAGTGGTAGAATTCTCGCCTGCCACGCGGGAGGCCCGGGTTCGATTCCCGGCCAATGCAAACATCTTTTTTTTAATATAATTTTTAATATAATATAGTAACACTTTGAGTCATAAACATACTGCCTGTATTTGTCAGGTTTCAAAGGTTCAAAAATCACTCACCGCCAGTCCCACCAGGTGCTCCACCCGCATAGTGATGTCCATACTCTAAAAGAAAGAAATCCGAAGTTGTAGGAACTTTGTTTGTTTTAGTATTTATCATGAAGACGGTTTATGTTTCACTCACAGAGAAGGAGTGTTCTGATCTCTGAAAGATGGGCTCGATCCACTGACGGAGAGAAAAAATGTAATTAGCTAACTGGCACCAAAAAGCACCATACAACCACGGGTGATGGGAATGTCAGTAGTTCTGCACATTTGCAAAGTAATTAAAATTCTTCTTGATGGGAACAAGAATGTAACGGCAATCTTTCAGATAGTTGTTGAAAAATTTAAAAACTAAAACCACAAATGCGAACCTCACGGTGGCGCTAGTGGAACCACTTTATCAAATAAGGAAGAACTTTAACCAGCTGCCGTACCTGCTGCACAATGCCAACCATGATCTGGACAACAATCACCTGAATGTAGAAAATGAGACAATTAACCTTTTAAAACAGAGTATTGACAAACTTAAGTTAAGCCAATCACAGTCAGCCTTGTGAATTTCCGCCCGGCAACCAGCTGCAGTTAACTGCTATAAATAGTGCAGCTGCAGTCGACCAATCAGAGCAGAGCAACAAACGGCAGCTGTGTCTGTCAGTTGAAACTGCTGAGAGAGAGAGAAAGCCTTTAAAGTTCACCTTCAAACAAGAGACCACTATGACCAAACCGTAGGTCGTATCTATGAACTGAGAGGATTATGAGCATCCCGAGGTCTTGCTGAACATGTGCATATATAATTTGTGTGGCTGAAGTTAAAAAATGTGACCATTAGAGCGAGGTAAAAAGGTTTTACGTCTGCTTACCTCCAGAAATTTCTGCTCTCAGATAATATGGGAGTAAATGGGACAGTTGGTGGGTGATCCTGACAGTTCTAAGCTAAGGGAGGCAAAAGTATAAGTCCGACAGCTTCAGCAGTAACATGTGAGCAACCAGCACAAATTCCGCTAGAGTTTGATGTTAAAATTATTTCTGTAGAGTGAAATTTGTGCAACTGGGACCAGTTTAAAAACGTTTTTTTGTATTTCCCTCTCCCTCTCCACTCTAGTGGTCATGTGACTCCAAACATTCCGTCCATAAGCGCCCATGTTAAATTTTCCCGCTCTTTTTGATAGATTCTTTTGTGCATGTGCAGCCAAAAATGACAGAAGAAATTTAAGAAGTATGGTGCATATTTACATTACTAGCCACATTGCTGTAACGTGTTATGTGTCTTGCCTTGCTGGAGCTAGCACCTTTGATCATGCTCACCATTTCCAGCAGCCTGTGCAGGAGCTTATTGACGCGGACTTTAGGAGTACGCGGGAAGTCTCTCTGGTAGCACAGAGTGGGCGCGAGGAGGAAATAATACAGACCTGAGAAATCAGAGATGGAACGTATCATCATCAAGCTAACGTGAAGAAACCAAAGTGTCATTGTCATGTTATGAATGAGAAGCAGTTTCACCTCGGAGAGTAAGATGCTCATTGTGGACACTTTGTGCAACCGACACGTTGTTGTCTGTTTCTGAAAACACAGACACAAAGATTAGTTTCTGTTGATTGTTCTGAAATTAAATCAGTGTAATGTCTAATTTATATATACCTGCATCAGGTAAATGATCCTGTCGGTACCAGCGATTAGCTTCCTGGTAAGAATAAAGCTTCATCCCCAGAGCTGTGTAGAACCAGAGAGAGAAGAATGCTCCACCTATTGGAAAAAAACAAACAAACATCCCAACAGCGATCCAACATCATCAAGTGGCAAACCGCTAACTGTTATTAGCTTGGTCAGCCTGCAGATCCTCAAACGTCCACTTGAGGCTGGCTCCATAACTCCATATGTCCCATGTTCAAATGTCCAACATCACAGCAGAAATAAACATGTTTATAGCCTGGTACAAAAAACTGTTTTGGTCTGTGCAGCTAATTTATGTCATCTAGAATATCTTTGTATTATTTCCTAAAACAAGCAGACATTGCTGATATATGTACAATAATTATGTTGTAATGGTGTTGCACATGTTCATAGTTGTTACCTATTGATATTGTAGGCTCGTGTATGATGACCGCAGCGGGAAATAGCAGGAGCAAACCCAGATTTGTGAGATGTAAACGATGAGCGTTGACAGGAGACAGCATACCCTGGCAGAAATAGTGTTTCAGTGAGTTATTTGTCTTCATATGTTGTTCAATTATAGTCATGATATGGTGTGAATTTTAAAGTGTTTTTATTTTCATCAAAATTAAAGAGAAAGAAGAAAACGCACCGCTCTCACCTTTTCCTGAGACTTCTCGAGGAGATAAGCTGTAACAGCAAACGTGTTGGCAGCTGGAAGAAATGCGGATATTTTGTTAATTCACAGCGACAAGGTTCAGTTTGTCTACATCCATCGCAGAGCTCGGTCTCACCCAGTATGAGGTTGACAGACGGCCAGTTGCAGTTGTCCTCGATGAGATGCTCCAAGACCTTTTTGACGTCTATCAAATAACCATGTCTGTTAAGATGAAGAAGACGGCAAAGGACCGATGGTTACCATGTCGGTGTGTTTTCAGCTACAGAATACATGCACGTGTATCTGTTCAGACTCACTGTATGAAATTTTCCAAGAACAAGTGAGCGTGAGTCAGGACCTGAAAAATCATAAAGACGGTAAACATCTGACGGCTCAATGCAAACAAAAAAATGTAAAGCGGTAAGAAGGAGTTGAGGAAACCGACCAGCAGAATTATGATCCAGTTGAGGATGCCTCTGTACCCGGTGAAGCTGCTGTTGGAGCTCAGCAAAGAGTCTTGAACTCGATGACAGCTGCACAGACAGACTTGTTTTAGTCACGATAACTGACAACACTGGTGAGTCTGCACCTCTAATTAAAGTCCTCATGAAGTCAAACTTGATGTTTCGTGTTTCGTGTGATGTGTGCCGCCGTGTTCGCCTGGCAGGCAGGTTCATGCTCTTTGTGCCAAGAATGAGCAAGTAACAAGGCAGCAGTGAAAGCTCACCACAGCAGGGACGCGTACGGATGTCCGTGTTCGTCGGGTGGATCAGCGGCAGAAATGGGAACGCTGTCGTAGAGGCTCGCGCTGTCCTCCTCCGTGGAGGAAGAGGAGCAGACGGAGGAGAACCTCTTCCTCATCCCAGTCAGAGAGAGTGCTCGTCCAAACAGGATGAAAGTTTAGTTCAGTTCTCCTGTAAACAGTGACGCACAGTCACATTTCAGAACCTTCATTTCAGGGGAATTCATGCAAAATAAATGAGTATTTGAAGTTGATTCTACAGTAAAACACTGTAATATTTAATGGCATATTTTACTGTCATTGTTTGCACCAACCTTATACTTCAAATCAACAGTACTAACATCCTTTCACTGGGATAATTTAAAAGGTTATATCGTATTTATTATGGTGAAATTCCTGCAACCATAGATACGTCGTATTTTTATAGTATTATATGTTTTAAAATCAATTCACTTCAGCGATTCCTCCAAGTGCCACCATGAACAGGTCGCGTACCACCAGTGGTACTCGGACCACAGTTTGAAAACCTTCTGTCCTTGGACATGAAGCCAAACTCCTTCTAGTAAAGGGCCAATTTAACGTTTTGTCGCGTATCCACAGAGCTCCACCTCTCATAACACCTGATTTCAGACTCCACCTGAAGCCTCAGTGCCCGTGGAGGAGTTCGGCGTGCATGTAATTAAATAACGTGTCAGTCATCTAATTAAAGACCCGCCTGTTCTCAGCTCCTCCCGCAAATATTTTGCTGCATCACAATTATAAAAGTTGTTGTTTTTATTGATTTAATATGATTCTGTTTGGTTTAATTTACGCCGAATTAAAAAACAGCTCCAGCTGATTTAGGATTTGTAATGAGTGAGTTTAATATTCATGCTACATTTGCTGCCGATGAATTAAACTTTAAATTGGCAGAAATGTGAACGCAGCTCGGTGTGACCTTCTCTCGCCGACAGGAAGCAGGCTCACCTTGTACAGCATCCAATGAAATGTACATCCCGCACCGACACCCGCAGCTCATCATCCCGCCACGCTGAGCGACCGCACACATCTGCGCTCGCGCCAGGTATTCTGATGACCTCCGAGCCCACGTGGGAGCGATGAGACGGTCAGATGTCGCACGTGAACTTCTACATCTTCTTCTCATAACATTCAAAATAAAAGCCTCCAAAATAAAAGTAGCGTAAAAAAGCAAACCAAAATAAAAGCACGAGAGGACAGTGTATGTTTATTGTTATTTATCTTTATTGGATTTTAGTCAAATAATATTAAAACAATATTCTATTTAACATATATATATATATATATATGCTCTGTGAATTAGATTTTGGAGCTTATGAAGTAACACTTATGTATGTATGTATATATATATATATATACACACAAATACATATATATATATAGGCTAATCTTCATGCATGCTTACTGTGTGTTCACTGCCTCTTGTGCTGCTACTATGCTGCAGATGTTTTGGTCTGTGGTGGTCTTCCTGTAGACCTTTCATGCTCTATTCAATTAGATTCCAATTCAGTCAATGAAAAACTGCACACTAAATCTCCTCAAACTTTTAAACTGTTCTTGGATCAATTATCAGAGGTTAACTGGTGACTCTAAATGTGCTTGTTTGTCTCTATGTGCCCTGTGATGAACTGGTGACCTGTTCACGGTGTACCTTACTTCTTGCCACATGTCAGCTGGGATAGGCTCCAGCCCCATCGAGAGCCTGATGCACAGAAAGTCTGTGAACGTCAGTACTGAATCTGGCGTCCACAACAGTGTGAATAAAGAAGATAAACTGTCATCGATCTGTGTCATAATTGCTGCTGAGAAACTCACAGTGGCAGCGAGGCATGCCACATACGCATCTATGGTAATTATCATAAAGAAACAGTTGATGTGTTAACTTCCTGCATGCAGAACGACACGTTTTTGTACTTTTAACAATAGAAACAAAAAACCTGATTAAAGTACGATCACTGAAAAATGACAATAACAAAATACTCAATACAGATTTATTGAAAAAGCAACATTTAACAATAATAATCAAACATTGTCAGTTAAACCACTGACAACAAAACAAAACAGAGACAAACTCCATCTCAGATCTGTCCAGATGGATGAATGTATTTATGGTCATGTGATCTTCTGCGTGCGTGTTCAGGCTCTGTTATGGTGGCGGTGGAGGGGTCGGCGCTCAGTTGATGGTGAGCACGTCGCTCTGGATCTCGTGGCTCAGCTGAGTCTGCAGGTCACTCAGCTTCTTCTTGAGGACCGCCAGCGCCGACATGACGATGGTCTCCGGTCGCAGAGAGCCGCACGACTCCACGTTATAAAAGAACCTGAGAGTGGGTGAAACGTCACAGGTGAGCTGATGGACTTTAGCAGATGACACACCGAGTCACTCACAACCTTTCTCACCTCTCTGGCTTTCCGTTGGGGTCGTAGGGAGCCTGAACCTCGTCCTCCTCAATCTCTGAGTACTCACTCTTTGGCCTGAGAACACAGCACGTTAATTCAACATTCAGTCGTTCTTCAGTATCGACATTGAATTTAATTTAAGGATTCATCTCAATAAGAACATACCACTCCTCAGGTCGTGGGTAGACCGTGTGCCTCAGTGCGTTGTCTGGGTCATACTCGAAGGACACCCCCGCCGTTGGGTTCCACTTGGCGTGTTCCTTACCGAAGCCTTTCTTGGCGTACGCTCGGAGCCGCAGCTCCTGACCTTTACGGAGCTTCACTAGTAAAATGTCTGTTTGTCACGGAGTGAAAAGAGAAAAGAAAATGTTTAAAATGTTGGGATAAATTCATTTAAAAAAAGTTGATTTCAAGCCCCACAGCTTACCGTCTTGTTCAACGTAGTCATTGGGATCATTGTCTCGACTCCTGGAAGTTACCTGGAAACCCAGATATATAAAAAAATAGTGTCAGTGTCTTCTTCTGCTTTCCGCCCACCTCCAGTGACACCAGCAAATGGAGAAACTCACCGGGATGACTCTGGGGTTGTTGGACAAAAGGTCCCGTGAGGTGACGTGACGCGTCTGGTCTTCCGTGCACCGAACGTCCAGCGTCAACTCGACAGAACACTCCGGACAAAAATCATCGCAGGTACAGTCCTGTGGCCGACACAGACATTTACAAACAGATTTACTTGTGACATTGTGGAACAGTCTAACTGGCCAGCAGTGATCTACGATTATTGGTGGATGCCTGATATGTCGGTGAACTCACCCTCGAATACTGCATTTTGTCCACGATGTCATCACTTGTGAGAGGAATGAGACCTGACGACACAGAAAACATCAGTGCTGTTACAGCAGCCGTTACAAATATCATACTCCAATAAAATACTGGAAGCTGATCATACGTACCAACTCTGTGTGCGACAAACTCATCGTGCAGAACTGATGAATTGGCGTCGATCTGGATCCAGTCAATGGCTGCAAGGAAGTTCAAGTTTAGAGATTCTGAAACTGAATCATATTTTATGGAGAAAATATTTTTTGGTTTCCCTCTGATGTCAACTCTGTGTGAGTTAAGGAAGAGGTTTACAGACTGGAGCTAGTGTTGTGCCAGAACAGGAGCTGGACAATATGGAAGTTAGTATCATGGATCAAGTTAGCTGCTATATGAATAACTTATCCACTCATAGTGTTTTGCCTCAGGTCTGGACAAACAAAACGAAAAACAACAAAATCTTACCTATTGTGGCAACTTCTGACATGAACACTCTGCGGATAGAGTTTGCAACCCTGAAAATAAGAAATACAGATTTAACATAAAGTAACATAAACAATAAATTAACCATTAAAAAGGTACAGCGTTTAAGATGTAATGGCATCTAGCTGTTAAGTTGCTGACTGGGGAAAAAGTGAACACCCCTCGCCTCACCCACACAACTTCCAACTTCCAACTTGTGAAAAAAAACACGAAAGGCACTATCTAGAACTTGTGTTATGGTTTGTCCCTTCTGGGCTACCATAGAAACATGGCAGACTCCATTAAAGAGGACCCGGTTCCTCCTCTCATTCTAAGGTAACAAATGTTAATTTCAGGTGATTACACACTGATGAAAACAGAGTTATGACTAGTATATTCGATAATTAATCAACAATATTAAATATGAATATATCTAACCTCTCATGTTAGATAGCTAGACTCATCTTCAGCACACCTGCTCAGGTACAAACAGAGTTAACATTAGTTAAGTGCGCAGTACTCTGCTGCTCTTCTTTAACATCAGACTGATGCCGAGAATAACAATGGCTGCCTCTCTCTCTTTGAACGCACATATAAACGCGCACTCACGCCAGATCCGTGTTTTCAATGACAAACTTCACATTCTCGTCTGTCAGCTCTGTGATCTTCACCGTCGGCTGGTTAGCATACGGCATGATTAAAACTCAAACGGACTCAAACGATGTAAAAATAAATCGTCCACACTCTCAAACTACCGTCGCCCCGGCTTTGAACGAAGGCTTCCCAGAATTATTTTACCGCCCGCTGATTGGCCCGGAGACTCCAGCCCGGTTAATGATTGGTCGAAATGAGAGACACGGAGGCGGGCCTTTATTGAATATCCGGGTCATGGATTCACCATTTCAAAATAAGAGCACATCGTAAATTATATAAAGTGAAAAGTATAGTAGAGTACAATTTCAGAAAAAGTCTATTTTGTTTACCTTTATGCGTGTATATATATATACTAAAATAAATAATAATAAAAAAAATATATGTATTTTTGTGTGTGTGTGTATAGTATATTTAATATATAAAATATATTCAGTGAAAAATAATAGAGGAGCAGACGGATAATAATAATAATAATAGAATGTTGTTGTAATGTTTTGAATGTGTACAAACACATATATTATCAGTCATCATATAGATGTTCTGATAGCACAACTTCTTGTTCATAGACAAAAAAAAGAAATCGCCAGTGAAAAACCTGTTTATACTTTATTGCCATGGCGCTAATCCTAAACAAATGTACAAGAATAACTACTTTATTGAAGTCCAACATCACAATCCAAATTACAGATCTCTGTGTCCTTTTATACAAAAAAACTTATCTGAGCAGGAGAGTGAAATCTTGGACGGTGAAACTAAACAAGACAAAGCCTCTGGTCCAAAAAGAGACCCATGATCTTTAACAAATAACAGCTTTGTCTGACTGAATAAAAGCTGTGATCCAATATGTTTTTAGACTCATAAAGTTAATCAGAAATGAGAGCAAAAAGCTCATGACACAAGCCGGACGGTCAGGATCAGAGTGAGAGATGTTTTCCATCATCGCCTCTGGTTCAGTCCTGTGAGGTTCTTCAGCTGTAAAACACAAAACAACAACATCAGCAACGTTTCTATCACAGATGATTCAAACACAGAGCCTCTGTGGCGCTAAACGAAGAGAGAGGCTTAGAAAAGTGTATATAAATAATGAACACAAAGCAAGAAAACTTACTGTAAAAGCAGCTCCCATCAGCCCCTGCACCACAGCTTCACCAGTCGACTGCACCTACAGGACAAATGAAATGAGGTCAAAGGTTAGTTTATGTTTCACCCCCTTCATTCTGAGCTTGTTCATGTTTTAAAGCATCTTTCCATCCTAAATTTGGCTCCATGCTCTCTGATGAGTCTTAAAACAACTCCTCAATGCAACAGTGATATCTAGTGGTTAAAAATTGGGACTGCAGTCCAAATTCAAAACTGGAGAGTCGTCTCCTTTTGACTTGAGGCCCACACAGGTTGCCAGATTGAAGACACTGAACCTCCACGAGCAGAAAACAAGTGGCAGCTTCTACGACTGAGTCTGACCATCCGGTCCAGAAGCCACATTTCCAAAGCATCAACATCCTGACTGTAGTATTGTAGTCAAGAATCTCATTTCTTTAATCTCTGGTAACTCTACCTGTTTGGCAGTGCTAGCCATGTTGACTACGTCCTGAATGCGGTTGTCGAGGAAGTTCCAGGTGTCCTGGAAGTCCGGAGAGGAATCCTGAAGCATCACCAGCTCTGTGGTGTTATAGATGCCTGTCAGCGCTGCCCGTTTGGTGTACCAGTTCATCTACAGAAAGAAAGGCAAAGCAACATTACGCTCCAATAATCAACATAATTAAGAAGCTCAAAGAAGACAAGACAGGGTGGCTGTAAAGTTTCAGGTATAGGAGCTATGATAGGACGTACACATGTATGTTTTTTACGGGGACACCTGACAGCTAAACAGTAAGAAGTCATTTCCATGATGTAAAGCAGGGTCATGTCTCTGTAGGGTGAGGGAGTAACCTGGGAGGTGGCAGGTCTGAGATTATGGGGGTGGTGATGAAAGGGGGACAGGAAGGTATGAGCAGCAGCAGAGGAAGAAGAAGAAGAAGAAGAAGGAGGAGGTCCGGGGTGATAGGATCCACTCACGTCTGTGGATCTGTCTCCGGCGTAGTACCAGATGTCGTCCACGAGGGTGGAGAGGTGCTTCAGGCTGTCTGGGATGTTGTGAGGAAGGAGCAGGATGCTCATCGCCTGAAAACACACACACACACAAAGTCGAGCATCAAATGTAGTTTCCGTCCTGACCCCTGTCGGTCGATCACTGCTCGCGCTCGTCACTTTACCTGCGGCCACGATTCGATGTAGGGGATGTACATCCTCAGTCTGGTCTCTACTGCATCTCTGAGAAAGTCGGCAGTCCCCTTTGGTCTGAAACAAAAATCTGAGTGAAACTCGAACTGAAACAAGACACGACAAGCGACCAAATTTAAGTGAAGAAGGGGGGTGCTTTTATTGTGAAAAGCCTGAGGTTAGGCTGTTAAAAGCTGTGTGTGTGTGTGTGTGCGCACATACTCGGCCTGGCCCAGCTGGACCTGCTTGTGTTGTTCAGCCAGGATCTCTGTCAGCTGCGAGTTGCACTGGGTGATGAAGTGTAAGACCAGATCTCCAGCTCCGTTGTTGAACATGCCAGTGGAAGCAGAGGACAGGCCCAGTGTCTGGTACCAACACGACATAAACAACATCAGCTGAACAGAAAAGAGTCATCGTGGGGTGAAATGATTTCACAGCGGCTCACCTCGGCGCCGGACGCGATGGCTTCCATCGACCAGCCGTGCAGGGGGACGAACTCCAGAGCGGCGGTCAGGATTCGAGCCTGCAGCTGCTCCTCGGTTTCGTACTCCTCGCCCTGCTCTCCGCTCTGGTCCTGGTAACTGTCCACGGACACACAAACAGGTTAAGCGTCTCCTGCATCATTGATCAGGACTGTGCTGTATCTGTGTTTAGTATCTGACCGACCTGGTGTTCGGCCTGGAGGCCTGTTCGGCTGCAGCGCCTTCATGAGAAGCTGTCGCTGCGTCCTGTTCGGCCGAGTGAGCCTGGTAGTGCTCGTGGAAGGTCGTGGATGAAGAGGAAGGAGGAGGTTTGTCAGATTTAGAGTCATCCTGAAGCCTCGGTGCTGCGCGGTGGAAGCCTCGTCTCAGGCTGCTGCATTGAGGGGGTGTCGCTGTCGGTGCAGCCACCACTGCGGAGAGGAAAACATGGACATCCATGGGCCAAAACATACTTCTTTAGTTAGCAATATTTTGTATTTTATTCATGCAACTCCACAAATGAATCCTCAATAGTCCTCAAAACTCAGAATAATAAAAGACAGCTTCATGATAAAGGCCCAGCAGATGGACTGAACCATTCAGTCTGTCCTCTGTTCATCCATCACCGTCATGTTTGGACCGGCCACCAAACAGGACAGGAACAGGCTACAACGGACTGTCCTCAAGACATATAACATGTAACATCTCTGCAGATCCAGACCTAACCGCTCTACAACCTGCTACATAAACCAGATTTACTTCAGATTTCAGCCTCCTCAGCAGCATTGCTACCTGCTGCTGCTGATCTGTCACAGATACACCTGTTGTGCACGTTCTTCCTTCCCTTAAACTTTAATTGTGATTACACACACTAACTGTAGACTAATCTACCTCATGCATTTTTGTATAAATCAGCAAGAATTAGCAGTAATCTATCTAGGACATGAGCACACTGTGACGATAAGAGATTTGTGTATTTATTTTTTTATCTGTAAAAACCAAAGAGATTTTTGCATTATAGTAAATAATATGACACTTGTGCACAGCTGTGTGTAGCAGAAAATGACTTGGCTGTGTGTCTTCGTGCATTGATGTTTGTTTGCTGCGTTAAACTTCACAGCTACGGCACGTCCTGCACGTTCAAGCAGCTCGGCTGTGTGCAGCAGCTTACATAACCGGACGGAGAGACGCCCAGCAGCTGCAGGAACCCGGTTACCATGAAATGCGCGCTGCACAAACTGTAACACCGACACCCATCAGCTGATTTTACGCGTTTGTTTTTAAAGTCACAGCTGACTTCATGCTGTCCGGATTCTGCCCTCCACGATCACCTTCTGTGAGGAGGTGACACTGGCTCCACCTCACGCCACAAACAAAGCACGGATAAAGCACATTTACAGGGTTAGCTCCAGAGACAACACCACCAACACCTCCACCCCCTCCGCCACAGAGGCAGTCCGGCCCGGTCTTACCGCTGCTCAGCCCCCGGAGTGCCCTTCCAGCACGGACACCTCTCAGCAGCGCCGCCATGTTTGGCCCGGAGGAGTATTTTTAGACGGCTGCTGCGTCAATTTAAGGCGACTCCTGCTGCTGAGACAACTGGAGGAGCCAACAGGAAGAAGAACAGGAAGGTGCTTTCAAAATAAAATGCAGGTTGACAAAACTGCTGCTGTTATATATCTGGATGAAATTTTGATCAATTATTAAACTATTTTTTAAATAAAAATCTTTCTCTGTGTTTTCTATGAGTTCTTCTAGTTTCCTAGTTTACTGCTCCCTGTTTTGGTTTGACTCGCCACCCAAGTCTGTTCAGTTGTTAGTCAGCTTCTTATTTTTGAAATATATGGTCAACAGACCTCACTTACAGAGCAGCTCACAGTGGTGGGCAGGTATGTCACAGGTGGGGAGAATAAATGAAGAAAATGTCCATAATTCAGTGTAAGTAGGAACTTGAAGTGGATACCCTGCTTTTTTGTGGGCCAGTGAAGGCGTTGCAGGACGGGTGTAACGTTTTCATTGAGTAACTTACACTTTACACTTTTCTTTAAAAAAACTGCAGGGGATCAAAACCGCCTTTTGAAAAATTGCAGGGGACCTGTCCCCTTTCAACAACAATGATAGTTAATCTATTTTGCGTCTGAGGTGTTAAATTGTATTCACTCCATCCATGACTCATATGTGTCCAGGAAACAGGACATATCTTCTGTGTGAACTTCACCCCTCTGGCCGGCGCTAAAACATCCAGACACAGGAACAGCTTGAATGAACAGTTAAAATAACATTCTGTGCTCATTGTAATGTATTTATTTATCCACTGTTTACGTTTAGTCTGTTCTACATAGACATTTATATACTGTCATATCCACCTACCTTTTATCTTCATTGCTTCATCAGCAGTTCAGTCTACAAATGTCTGTCTAATATTTATGTACGCATATATCTTTATTATTATTATGTTATTTCTTTACGTTTTTATATTTCATGTTGATGTCTGCGCCTACCTGTCCCCGTTAACCTGTAATTGAGATGCCTCGTGTGTGTACAGTAAAGTGATTCTGACTCTGATGAACATGGATTTTATTTTGAAAATTCAAAGCGGAAAACACATCGAACTTTATGTAACTTGCTGATGAAACTTCCGCCAACATAACAGACCTCACACACGTCTGGAGTGTTCTCCTTATTTCGTGTCATTTAGCCACAGAAAGCCTTAAAGAACAGCCACAGATCGACGTGAGTACATATTTTATTCATCACACATCACATGTTTGTCCACGCGCCGCTCTCTGCAGCGTCTTAATGGCGCGTGCATGAACACCGGCGTTACCTGCGTCACGCCGTCAACAAACGAGCTAACGCGCTAATTAGCAGTTAGCGGCTTCAAACCTTCAAAGAAAACACGTTTACTGATTATTATTATTATTTTATAACTATTATTATCGTTATACGTGACTGTCAGTAGAGACGCACGAACTGTGTGTGTGTAGTGTGCACAGAAGGCCAGTCTGACCTCTGCTGATGTGTTAACGTGTGTGTGTGTGTGTGTGTGTGTGTGTGTGTGTTTGTGTGTTTGACTGTTTTAGTCCATGTGAATGTCCACAAGATGCAGAACAATATAAATGATGTGTGAAACGTGTGGAAGCCCATTCTCATCATTATGACTTTGCATGTTTTTTTCAAGGCAGAGTTTTCATTAATCTGACTATTTAATTCTTAAAATTCAGACTTTTTCCTTTAACTATCTGACTTTTCCCCCTTTAAAATCTTTAGACTTTTTTCACCTTACAAATCTCACTTTTTTTCCTCAAATCTGACTTTAATCTGACTTTTTTTTGCCAAAATTCTGACTTTTTTCTCATCAAAATCTGTTTTTCTTTCTTAAAAATTGGACTTTTTACACCTTAAAAATCTCACTTTTTTCCTCAGAATTCTGACTTTTTTTTCTGAAAAATTTGACTTTTTTCACCTTACAAATCTGACTTTTCCCCCCTCAAAATTGTCACTTTTTTCACCTCAAAATCTGATTTTTTTTTTTCTCGCCAAAATTCGTACTTTTTTCCTACAAATCTGAGTTTTTCCCCTTAAAAATTCGCCTTTTTTTTTTGCTAAAAGTTCGACTTTTTTCGCCAAAATTCTGACTTTTTCCCCTTAAAAATCTCACCCTTTTTCCTCAAAATTCTGACTTTTTTTCTGAAAAATTTTACTTTTTTTTGTCAAAATTTCCCCTAAAAATATGATTTTATTTCCTAAAAATCTGACTTTTTTCACCAAAATTCTGACTTTTTTCTCCTCAAAACCTGATTTTCTGTCTTAAAAATCTGACCTTTTCCCCTTAAAAATGCGACTTTTTTTTGCTAAAAATTCGACTTTTTTCGCCAAAATTCATACTTTTTTCCCCCTAAAAATGTGATTTTATTTCCTAAAATTCTGACATTTTTCTCCTCAAAATTGTCACTTTTTTCACCTCAAAATCAGACTTTTTTTTCTAAAAAATCTGACTTTTTCCCCTTAAAAATCAGACTTTTTTTTCTCAAAATTCTGACTTTTTTCTCCTCAAAATCCAACTTTTTTTTTCTTAAAAATTGGACTTTTTTCACCTTACAAATCTCACTTTTTTTCCTCAGAATTCTGACTTTTTTTCTGAAAAATGTCACTTTTTTCACCTCAAAATCTGACTTTTTTTCTTAAAAATCAGACTTTTTCACCTCAAAATCGGACTTTTTCCCCTTAAAAATCTGACTTTTTTTTCTTAAAAATCTGACTTTTTTTTGCCAAAATTCTGACTTTTTTTCCTAAAAATTGTCAATTTTTAAACCTCAAAATCTGACTTTTTCCCCTTAAAAATCTGACTTTTTTTCCTTAAAAATCTGACTTTTTTTCTTAAAAATCTGACTTTTTTTTCTTAAAAATCTGACTTTTTTTTCTTAAAAATCTGACTTTTTTTTTCACCTCAAAATCTGACTTTTTCCCCTTAAAAATCTGACTTTTTCCCCTTAAAAATCTGACTTTTTCCCCTTAAAAATCTGACTTTTTTTTTCTTAAAAATGACTTTTTTTTGCCAAAATTCTGACTTTTTTTTCCTAAAAAATGTCAATTTTTTCACCTCAAAATCTGACTTTTTCCCCTTAAAAATCTGACTTTTTTTTCTTAAAAATCTGACTTTTTTTTGCCAAAATTCTGACTTTTTTTCCTAAAAAATGTCAATTTTTTCACCTCAAAATCTGACTTTTTCCCCTTAAAAATCTGACTTTTTTTTTTTTAATCTGACTTTTTTTGCCAAAATTTTGACTTTTTTTAAAACCAAAATTGTCACTTTTTTCACCTCAAAATCTGACTTTTTCCCCTTAAAAATCTGACTTTTTTTTTTTTAATCTGACTTTTTTTTGCCAAAATTCTGACTTTTTTTCCTAAAAAATGTCAATTTTTTCACCTCAAAATCTGACTTTTTCCCCTTAAAAATCTGACTTTTTTTCGCCAAAATTCTGACTTTTTTCCCTAAAAATCTGACCTTTTTTTGCCAAAATTCTGACTTTTTTCCTAAAAATTGTCAATTTTTTCACCTCAAAATCTGACTTTTTCCCCTTAAAAATCTGACTTTTTTTTCTTAAAAATCTGACCTTTTTTTGCCAAAATTCTGACTTTTTCCTAAAAATTGTCAATTTTTTTCACCTCAAAATCTGACTTTTTCCCCTTAAAAATCTGACTTTTTCCCCTTAAAAATCTGACTTTTTTTTCTTAAAAATCTGACTTTTTTTTGCCAAAATTCTGACTTTTTTTTGCCAAAATTCTGACTTTTTTTCCTAAAAATTGTCAATTTTTTCACCTCAAAATCTGACTTTTTCCCCATAAAAATCTGACTTTTTTTTCTTAAAAATCTGACTTTTTTTCGCCAAAATTCTGACTTTTTTCCCTAAAAATCTGACCTTTTTTTCCCAAAATTCTGACTTTTTTTCCTAAAAATTGTCAATTTTTTCACCTCAAAATCTGACTTTTTCCCCTTAAAAATCTGACTTTTTTTCTTAAAAATCTGACTTTTTTTCGCCAAAATTCTGACTTTTTTCCCTAAAAATCTGACATTTTTTTTGCCAAAATTCTGACTTTTTTTCCTAAAAATTGTCAATTTTTTCACCTCAAAATCTGACTTTTTCCCCTTAAAAATCTGACTTTTTCCCCTTAAAAATCTGACTTTTTCCCCTTTAAAATCTGACTTTTTTTTCTTAAAAATCTGACTTTTTTTTCTTAAAAATCTGACTTTTTTTTGCCAAAATTCTGACTTTTTTTCCTAAAAATTGTCAATTTTTTCACCTCAAAATCTGACTTTTTCCCCTTAAAAATCTGACTTTTTTTCTTAAAAATCTGACTTTACACCTTAAAAATCTGACTTTTTTTAAAACCAAAATTCTGACTTTTTTCCCTAAAAATTGTCAATTTTTTCACCTCAAAATCTGACTTTTTCCCCTTAAAAATCTGACTTTTTTTCGCCAAAATTCTGACTTTTTTCCCTAAAAATCTGACATTTTTTTTGCCAAAATTCTGACTTTTTTTCCTAAAAATTGTCAATTTTTTCACCTCAAAATCTGACTTTTTCCCCTTAAAAATCTGACTTTTTCCCCTTAAAAATCTGACTTTTTCCCCTTAAAAATCTGACTTTTTTTTCTTAAAAATCTGACTTTTTTTTCTTAAAAATCTGACTTTTTTTTGCCAAAATTCTGACTTTTTTTCCTAAAAATTGTCAATTTTTTCACCTCAAAATCTGACTTTTTCCCCTTAAAAATCTGACTTTTTTTCTTAAAAATCTGACTTTTTTTCTTAAAAATCTGACTTTTTTTCTTAAAAATCTGACTTTTTTTAAAACCAAAATTCTGACTTTTTTCCCTAAAAATTGTCAATTTTTTCACCTCAAAATCTGACTTTTTCCCCTTAAAAATCTGACTTTTTTTCGCCAAAATTCTGACTTTTTTCCCTAAAAATCTGACCTTTTTTTGCCAAAATTCTGACTTTTTTCCCTAAAAATTGTCAATTTTTTCACCTCAAAATCTGACTTTTTCCCCTTAAAAATCGGACTTTTTCCCCTTAAAAATCGGACTTTTTTTCCTTAAAAATCTGACTTTTTTTCTTAAAAATCTGACTTTTTTTTCTTAAAAATCTGACTTTTTTTTCTTAAAAATCTGACTTTTTTTGCCAAAATTCTGACTTTTTTTTGCCAAAATTCTGACTTTTTTTCCTTAAAAATTGTCAATTTTTTCACCTCAAAATCTGACTTTTTCCCCTTAAAAATCTGACTTTTTCCCCTTAGAAATCTGACTTTTTTTAAAACCAAAATTCTGACTTTTTTTCCTAAAAATTGTCAATTTTTCACCTCAAAATCTGACTTTTTCCCCTTAAAAATCTGACTTGTTCCCCTTAAAAATCTGACTTTTTTTTGCCAAAATTCTGACTTTTTTTCCTAAAAATTGTCAATTTTTTCACCTCAAAATCTGACTTTTTCCCCTTAAAAATCTGACTTTTTTTTCCTTAAAAATATGACCTTTTTTTCTTAAAATTCTGACTTTTTTTTGCCAAAATTCTGACTTTTTTTCCTAAAAATTGTCAATTTTTTCACCTCAAAATCTGACTTTTTCCCCTTAAAAATCTGACTTTTTTTTCTTAAAAATATGACTTTTTTTTCTTAAAAATATGACTTTTTTTTCTTAAAAATATAACTTTTTTTTCCTAAAAAATGTCAATTTTTTCACCTCAAAATCTGACTTTTTCCCCTTAAAAATCTGACCTTTTTTTTGCCAAAATTCTGACTTTTTTTCCTAAAAATCGTCAATTTTTTCACCTCAAAATCTGACTTTTTCCCCTTAAAAATCTGACTTTACACCTTAAAAATCTGACTTTTTCCCCTTAAAAATCTGACTTTACACCTTAAAAATCTGACTTTTTTTAAAACCAAAATTCTGACTTTTTTTCCTAAAAATTGTCAATTTTTTCACCTCAAAATCTGACTTTTTCCCCTTAAAAATCTGACTTTTTCCCCTTAAAAATCTGACTTTTTCCCCTTAAAAATCTGACTTTTTTTTGCCAAAATTCTGACTTTTTTTCCTAAAAATTGTCAATTTTTTCACCTCAAAATCTGACTTTTTTTCTTAAAAATCTGACTTTTTTTTCTTTTTTCCCTAAAAATCTGACTTTTTTTTGCCAAAATTCTGACTTTTTTTCCTAAAAATTGTCAATTTTTTCACCTCAAAATCTGACTTTTTCCCCTTAAAAATCTGACTTTACACCTTAAAAATCTGACTTTTTCCCCTTAAAAATCTGACTTTACACCTTAAAAATCTGACTTTTTTTAAAACCAAAATTCTGACTTTTTTTCCTAAAAATTGTCAATTTTTTCACCTCAAAATCTGACTTTTTCCCCTTAAAAATCTGACTTTTTCCCCTTAAAAATCTGACTTTTTCCCCTTAAAAATCTGACTTTTTTTTGCCAAAATTCTGACTTTTTTTCCTAAAAATTGTCAATTTTTTCACCTCAAAATCTGACTTTTTTTCTTAAAAATCTGACTTTTTTTTCTTTTTTCCCTAAAAATCTGACTTTTTTTTGCCAAAATTCTGACTTTTTTTCCTAAAAATTGTCAATTTTTTCACCTCAAAATCTGACTTTTTCCCCTTAAAAATCAGACTTTTTTTTCTTAAAAATCTGACTTTTTCCCCTTAAAAATCTGACTTTTTTTTCTTAAAAATCTGACTTTTTTTTCTTAAAAATCTGACTTTTTTTCGCCAAAATTCTGACTTTTTTTCCTAAAAATTGTCAATTTTTTCACCTCAAAATCTGACTTTTTCCCCTTAAAAATCTGACTTTACACCTTAAAAATCTGACTTTTTCCCCTTAAAAATCTGACTTTACACCTTAAAAATCTGACTTTTTTTAAAACCAAAATTCTGACTTTTTTTCCTAAAAATTGTCAATTTTTTCACCTCAAAATCTGACTTTTTCCCCTTAAAAATCTGACTTTTTCCCCTTAAAAATCTGACTTTTTTTTGCCAAAATTCTGACTTTTTTTCCTAAAAATCTGAATTTTTTCACCTCAAAATCTGAATTTTTTCACCTCAAAATCTGACTTTTTTTTCTTAAAAATCTGACTTTTTTTTCTTAAAAATCTGACTTTTTTTTTTCTTAAAAATCTGACTTTTTTTGCCAAAATTTTGACTTTTTTTAAAACCAAAATTGTCACTTTTTTCACCTCAAAATCTGACTGTTTCCCCTTAAAAATCTGACTTTTTTTTTTATCTGACTTTTTCCCCTTAAAAATCTGACTTTTTCCCCTTAAAAATCTGACTTTTTCCCCTTAAAAATCTGACTTTTTCCCCTTAAAAATCTGACTTTTTTTTTCTTAAAAATCTGACTTTTTTCACCTCAAAATCTGATTTTTTTTTTTTTTTTTTTAAATGGCAGAAATGGGCTTCCATACTTATCTGTTTTTAGACTGACTACCTGACTGGCTTTGGTTACCATGTCATGTTAATACTATAACAATGGGCTGAGCTGCACTGCTCTCTCTCTCTCATATTGTGTTTTCTGTGGTCAGAAGACGTTCAGCTGATGACCACACGTGTAAAATAAGTACAACAAAGTCAGTCTGTTTATTTATTTCCCAGGACATCATGGCAGACCTCGGCATCAAAGCAGGAGACAAGGTGCTGATGGTTTGGACTCAGCCTTCAGCACCGGCAGCCCTGAAACAGTATGCAGAGGAGCTGGCCGGCATCGTCGGTGCAGACGGCAAAGTATCGGTGGAGAACTTGGAGAGATTGTCGCTGTGTGAGTGACTCTTCATCGAGTTTAGGTTGGAAAAAAAGTGACTTTTATTTAAAAGTAAAATGACACTCCTCCATCCTCTCCTCAGCCTCCCACTCGGCGTCCTCCTTCGACTGCGTCCTCTCCTGCCTTCTGGCCGACAGCTCGTCCGTCCACAGTTCAGAGACGCTAGAAGAATTAGCCCGGGTGCTCAAACCGGGCGGGAAGCTGGTTCTGGATGAAGCAGTCACAGGTGAGAGAGAAATCAAGAGTTGTTCTGAATCCTGGAAAATGAAAATGTGATATTCAGTTTTTTATGTTGGAATCTGAACCTCATGCATGTCTGTAATCTCTACTGTCATATCATGTTTGTTTCTGTGTCAGGAGCCGAGACGTCGCATGTGAGAACCGCTGAGAAGCTGATCTCGGCTCTGAAGTTGTCTGGCTTCATGTCGGTGACTGAGGTGAGTGCAAAGACCTGGAATAAAAACCTGAGATCTTTAACGAACACGGGAACACATTCACACCAGTTAAACCCTTCTCAACCCGTCCAGGTCAGCAGAGCAGAACTGACCGCAGAGGTGCTGAGCTCCCTGAGGTCGGCCACCGGTTACCAAGGAAACACTCTGTCCAGAGTCCGCATATCTGCGTCCAAGCCGAACTTCGAGGTGGGGTCATCGAGCCAGATCAAACTGTCGTTCGGGAAGAAGACGCCCAAGCCAGGTAGCTTCCTGTGTCCGGCGTGTTGTTAGATCGTACCCGTCCTGAGCTGTTCTGTATCAGTTTGTCACGTGTGTTTCAGCAGAGAAGCCTGCTCTGGATCCCAACACTGTCAAAATGTGGACGCTGTCAGCCAATGACATGGGTGATGACGACGTGGTGAGTTTGATTTTGTATCTTTAATGTGTTATACAGCGCGTCAACACACAGATTAATTTCTTTGAAGTCACGCTGTACTTCCTACGCTTACCGAGCCTCTGTGTCCTCTTCTCCGCAGGATCTGGTGGACTCTGATGCTCTGCTGGACGAAGAGGACTTAAAGAAACCAGATCCGGCTTCTCTTAAAGCTCTGAGCTGCAAGGAAAGCGGCAAGAAGAAAGCCTGCAAGAACTGGTGAGGTCACACCACAAATGTCTGTCAGTACTGTGTGTCGGTTCTAAACCGTCTGTCACGTTACATGATGCGTATGTTGTATGTTTGTGCAGCACGTGTGGTCTCGCTGATGAGTTGGAGCAGGAGAGCGCGGGAAAACAAAAGACGAATCTACCAAAATCTGCCTGTGGAAGTGTGAGTATACTTTAGTTTACCGTGCGTCTCTGTTGTGGCAAAACAATCATTTTCACTTGTTTGTGGCAGTGTTACCTTGGCGACGCTTTCCGATGTGCCAGCTGTCCGTACCTGGGGATGCCGGCGTTCAAACCAGGAGAGAAGATTGTACTGGACAACAAGACGCTGACGGACGCTTGAAACTCTCTGACGACAAACGTCACGCCGCTCATGATTCATGACATCTACATTCCCTGATTTCGTCCATCCACCGAGACGCGATGGAGATTTCCACTCACCTGTCCTCCAACGATACCGTGACATGTCTTTAATTTAAGATTTTGCCAATGCAGCTTTGACAACGAGCCAGAGTGAGATTGAAATGAAAATTCAAAAAGTAAAGTGCACTGTCGTTGCAGTTTTGCTCCTGCTGTTGTTAATTATGCAAATGATGTTGTGACAGTGTGAAAGCACTTGAACTGTTTTTAAGTTTTACTGACGATGTTCACCAGCATGGAGGTCCATACAAACTGTTCAGTATGAGCTTATTTATGTATATAAAGGCGACAGTTTGACAATAAGACGTGTTGTTTTTGTTGATCCAAGTAATGTAACCAGAACAAATACTCGAGTACAGCTGTCAGTATTTACCACAGTGGGATTACACTCTGAAACCAGGGGGCGCTAAATCACAAAGATTTCTACGCGACGTTGCTTTAAAGGCATCCCATTTATTTCACTGACTGAGGCCACGTTATTCCATCACTGTCCAACGAGCAGCATCTGACAAACAGTCTTTGAAATAATAATGAGGGGCTAACTTCCTTCAGACACATAGCAAAGACTGGACAACCAATATAAAACATTTGAAAAACATTTGGCTTTGTTAGACGGGTGACCTGTTCATCTACAAAACCTCCAACAAACTGTCACATCCACCAGCGGCATAGGGAGCAGTTAATGTATTATTAAACACTGCGAACAGTCTGAGATGTGCTGGACAGTCTTCAAACTTCTGGTTATGAGTGTATCAACTGAATCACACACACACACACAGGTTAAATATTTACCCAAAAAAGTCCAAAATTCAAACGGTGACGTGAGGTAAAAAGAGTCTGTCTCATCACTGAGATTCGACACTGAAGTCCATCTTAATGTCACCTGAACCGGGTTCAAAGGTGAAGCTGTAAGACACCGAGGCTCTGCCGTCACCTGAGCTCTCCCACGGCGACCTGAGAAAATACACTCCCTGTTTCCGGTGTCGACTCCACTCGCACTCGCCCTGCAAGGGAAAACAAACCTGTCAGAGAAATCAACCCTGCTCGACATCTGACTGAGCGACCGGACTTTAAGGGGCAATCAATGTGACAGTCATGGATGTTCAACAGAGACATCAGTTAAGCCAATCACAGTCAGCCATGTGAATTTCCGCCCAGCAACCAGCTGCAGTCGACCAATCAGAGCAGAACAACAAACAGCAGCTCTGTCTGAGAGAGAGAAAGCCTTCACTATTGCCGAACTGTTGTTTGTATGAATGGAGGGATTGGTTTATAAGCATCCTGAGGTCTTGCTGAACACGTCGATATATAATTTGTGCAGCTGAACTTGAAAAATGTGACCATTAGAGCAAGGTAAAAAAAAAAAGTAGTACGTTTACTTTTCTCACAAAATTTCTGTTAAAATTTCCAGTAAATGGGCAGTTGGTGGGTGATCTTGAGGCATCTGAGCTAACAGAGCCAAAACTATAAGTCTGACAGCTTCAGCAGGTTCATGTGAGCGAGCAGCACAAATTTTCCTACAATTTGATGTTCAAATGATTTCTATGGAGTGAAATTTATGGGCCTGAGAGCAGTTTAAAAATGTTTTTTTATTCTCCTCTCCCTCTCCACTCTAGCGGTCACGTGACTCACTCTAGCTCCGGAACATTCCGTCCATAAACACCCATGTTAAATTTTCCCGCTCTTTTTGAGCTCCAATCACGTATCCGTGTTCAGTGAAATTCAGTTTTTAAGTCAACTAAACCAAAAGTGAGGGAATGAGTGAGTATTTTCTGATTTTCTCTGATTTGTGTCATTATTTGGTTATTTTAGGGGTTTGGACGGACTAAATAATTAATTAATTAAATAAAAATAATTATTAATTGGAGCCGAGCCCAACAGACAAATGAACTAGAATACAACAAAGGTGATCAGTAGCGATAGTATATAGGTGAGGGCTGTGATACCTGCTCGCTGATTGGTCCGATCAGACCTGCGCTGACAGTGATGTCATCAGTTAGATGATATTCCATCCACAATGCAACGCCATGGCAACGCCCAATCCTGAAACAGACATTTAGTAAACAGACTGTGTCACTGCTAACGCGTGAGATGTAAACTACTCCGGCTAACACGTTCTTGTTCTCATGCTGAAAAAGAAAACTCAGTACCTTATTAAAGGCAGTGATCCCTGACTGGTGATTGGCTCCTGAGGGACACACTGCGTGAAGTCAAAGGTCATGACGGCCGTGGACCGGGTCAGAGCACGGCACGGGTACTCCCAGAGAGGGTGGGGCTCTGCTTCACGGGACTCGTGGAAATCCAGAGATCGCTGAAGGGAGTTATGTTAAAAATACATCATCTTTGTTCTTGTGAAGTATCAGTTAGCAGGAGAAAGGAGAGAATTCGTACCTGGACCATTTCGTCCATTGGCGTCACATCAAAGCCCTCACACGTTCCACACGGCGCTCGGATCCTCCACAAGTTCTGACGAACGTGGGAAAAACGGTCATTACACTGCTGTATCGTTACAGAGTGTAGAGAGCTCTGCGTTCATGTCTCACCTGGAACTCTACAGCCATCATGTGAAGTGTGGCAGAGCACGGCAGGACGGTGGCGTTGGGTCGGAGAAGGCCTGCCAGGGCGGTCCGACAGTACCAGAAAGACAGGGAGTGCCAGGGTAAGAGGCTGGTGCTGAAGAACGGTTCACCCATCAGGACTGAGATCTGTGAGAGAGGTGACGTACACTCAGTCCACCTGGGACTTGCTTGAGACTTGAGTCGGATATCTGACATTGTGTCAGCACCACTACAGTCTTGTTCCAAACGCACCTGTTCCCCTCCGAGATCATTACTGCTCAGCTGCTCAGGCCTGATGTCCAACAGCTGGACACCACCTTTAACGGAGTTGGCTTCCAACACCTGCAGAGAAAAATGTGTAGCGTTGGCAGTCCTTGAACTGATGCTCTGTTTTTGTGTTGAAAGGTCAACGATCATCATCATTTACCTGCTCAATAACCTGTTTGGACATTCGGGAGTTTTCCAATCCGTAGACCTACGAGAATAAAAAGACAAGTCAGTAACAGGCTGGTTTGTAAATGTGCCCATGTGGCTAACGTAGAGTACCTTTTTGGCGCCAAGCATGTGAGCAAACACAGGAAGGAGACTTCCATCGCTGACGCCAAGACAGACGCTGTCCTCCCTCAGGACCTGAAGTCAACGCAGCAGACGGTCAGAGAACAATCATCATCAATCACAGCCAACAATTCACTGTCGGGTCAGACACGTACGCTGCGCAGCGCGCTGACGTAGCTCGCCGTACGCCGCCTGTCGTTGAGTTCGCCGAAGCGCGGCCGAGTCCAAACCAGGTGAGCCTGACAGGTACAACAGGGCCGAGAGGGGGGAGCCTGGGTCTGAGGGTCCTGTTGGCTGAGGACAGCAACATTAACATACAGATTACCCTGATTTTGAAATGAAAGTGTCTGCTCGATTTCCTTGAATAATCATCGTCCCCAGAGGAAAATGTTAGTGACCGCTCTGCTAAATCACCAACATAAGGCCCCAAAACATCAAGACAAGATATCTCATAATGTGGACCATCACATATCTGATGCATTCATGCTCCCAGGATGATACACCTTTTGTTTTACTAGCAGCCATAAAGATGTTCAGAAGGTGTCGCTCTTACTGAAGCTCGGCTGTCCTGCTTCTGCTCATAATTTTGTGGTGACATTTGCATGACAGGTGGATAAACTCCACCCACTCAGGAAGTCCATGTGATACGACTAAAAGCTCCAGAGCAGCTGCTAAAGGACCTCGTGGTGAGATGTGCTTGGAGAGCTCTGCTCTGTTTCTAAAGGTGAAGAAAGCAGCTGTTACCTGTCAGGCTGCAGGCTGTACCACAGGCTGTAGTCATCATGGCAGACCGTCAGACTCAGCTCGTCTCCCTCCGTCACTCGGACCTCTGCAGGCAGGAAGTACACGCTCTGCATCCAGTGATCACGCCACTGAAACACATCGCAGAGATCAGCAAAGATGGGAGCCCGTCTCAGAATATCGTCACAACGTCCAGTCCTGTAACTCACCGGAGCGGTCTCTGGATCTGGGTACGTCCAGCTGGGAGCCATGGTGCACACGATGCTTCCACTGGGATCCATGTCGAGGTCCCACCAGGACAGGACGACCTGGGCGCGCCCGCCGGACTGAGCCGCGAACTTGGAGGAGTGAGACTGGAGAGCGCTGCTCACTGGTTTACTGAAATCAATGCTGAACATGGTGCAGAGCGGACCCAGCGGGGTGAAGCTGCGAGGAGACACCTGGCTCAGCTGGATGTCGCACACCGAATGAGCTCCGGCACAGCGGCCGACATCGGGCGGCGGGACCATCCGGGCGCCCTCCACGTCCACCGGCTGCAGCTGGGCCCAGCTCCACAGCAGCTCCGACTCCACCAGCTGGGCGTAGACGGTGGCCCGGTGAGGGACCGCCTCACAACCCTCCTGCAGGAGAGGACGGGACACCAACTGGGTTCAGACACTTCACCCACATAAACCTACAGACTGACGCAACTTCACACACACACACCTGGACCAGGTTTAGGTGGGCGTGTTCATAGCTCGGCAGAGCTCCTTCACCGATCAGCTCTGTATCAAACAGCTCTGTGATCAGGACGTTGGCCTTCGTCTGCATGTCTCCATCTGTGTTAAACAAAGACCCAGCACACAGATCCTGTCAGTGAAGTAAGTAGTTTACAACGTGGTGTCGTGCCAGAACCGGAGCTGCTCTCTGACCTGGACCCACGGTGACGTCAGTGGAGTGTTTGTTGATAATCCGAATCTTTTCAGAGAAGCCGTTCTTCTCCACGATGCACTTCGCCGCCTCCGCCATGGGCTTGAAGACCTGCGGACGCAAACAAAACCATCTGATCAATCTATGATCATTGTAGCTGAATACTAACACCAGTAAATACAGGAAGAGCGTCTCTACCTCCACAGCATAGCAGAAGTCAGCCCCGGCAGTGACAGCCATCATGGACAGGAGGCCCGTTCCCGTCCCGATGTCCAGGACGACGACCTTCTCACCGCGGGCTTTAACTCTGGCTACAGCTGCCCGGATGCCCTGGTAGTATTTCTCATTCTGGAGGCAACAAAGGACATGAGCTTCGATCAGTCAGCGCAGAAGAAGAGCGAGGAGTCACCGATTCAATTCAATCTGAGGCAACTGGACTTCTTCAGGCGTCGACACTCGATCACACACACGAACAGCAGATGACGGCACACGCCTCACGTCAGACTGTTTAACGCCGGTCTGTCCCTCACTCACCCTGTCGTGGTCGTGCAGCATGTCTGCGTAACAGGACCTGGAAGACAGAACACGATGAGACCTTCAGGTGACCTGTAACCTCTAACACACTCTTAACTCTCATTTCTCATGTGTGAGTCTTCATCCATCCAAACTCATCTAAATAAACTGGCTGTGGACAAACTTTCACTTTCATCTGTTCATGGATTATTATTTAGTTCTCCTGATGAAGCTCAGTGCTCACACCGACACTGACTCATGCTGCCAGGCTAAAGCTACCTGGCTATCTCCTGGTGGTAGTCGTACTCCTCGCTCTCCTCCACCCAGTCCAGAGCTCCGGTGGTCGGGTTGGCTCTCCCGCAGAAGGTCTTCATCTTCGGCCGCGGCTCGTTACGAAGCTCCGCTGAATTGTTTTTCCTTTTAAATTTTTAAATAACTGAATATTTGAAGAGTAACAACAGCTCTATCGAAGCAGCGTTGCCTCAATGGAGGCGGCCATCTTTCCAAGCGACGTCACCAGCCCCGCGGGTCACGTGACCGACTACGTGCTCATGGGATTTGTAGTTTCCGCGGTGGATTTCCAGAAACTGCTGCGCGTTTATTTTGGCAGAATTTCTGGAATAATCTGAATACTTTTATTGTGAAAACACTCATAAATACTTTAAACAGTAGCACATCCTGTTTATATACATGACGCAACCTTTTCTACGGAAGCCCCAAGCGGTCATACATTTTATTTTCTTGTGATAATTTAATGAATTTCTTTTGTTTTCTTATCTCACTTGAAAAATACATAATAAATGTACTTAAACTAATTTTTTTTCACTTTAAATTTTAAATTTAAAGTGAAATGGTTACGTCAGGTATATTTTAGTATTGTAGAAGTATCACTGTATAAATAGATATGGATGTATAACAAATGTCCTGAAAATAACAGGAAAACATTTTGCACTGAACTCACCTGTCAAATTATATTAAGGCTTAAAGTTATGCAGAAGAAGAACAGATGTCAGTTTGTTTCATAAACATTTATTTATTGAAGCATTTATGTGACAGAGTTTACGTTGTGCTTTAGAGGTTGAACGAGGAAATAAACATTGAATCCTTCGAACGGGAAACTCTGTTCAAAAGAACAGCAGAAAAAATACATAAATACAATAAATATATATTTAAAAAAACAGATTAAAAAAACATCAGATATCAACGACAGATGCAAGTGGACAAAAATAACAAGTTAATAAAAAAAAGATGATTTTAATGGAGTGAATTAGCAGCCGAAGTTCCTCAGGTAGGATGGTTCACGGTCCAGGAGCCCTCAATGAAAACCGCTGACTGTAACGTGATGATATGATTCATCTGTTACTGCAAAGCAAACATTCAGATGCTTCACAGACTGCGTCTTTTTACTCCTCCATGTTGTCTGACTTCATAATATTACAGAATTTAGGTTTTATTTTGATTAGATTTCAAACCCAGACAATAAATGTTGCGTCATGTACCGCTGGTGTTTTGGACCACCGGGAAGAAGAGGAGGTTTACAGAGAATGCTGATGGGAGCGGAGCTGGTGTCGTGCCAGAACCGGAGCTGGGCAAGCAAGTAATGTAACCGGGCTCAGCAGCCTCTATGGATGGCCACTGGACAAGAGTAAATCTGTGGTTGGTGAGAGCTTGGTGAAATAAAAGGCTGAAAGACAGACGCCGAGCTGGGCTGACTGCTGTTGGTGACCTGGTTCTTGTTTGGCTGCACAGCTCTTTACCACAGTGGGATTACTCTCTATAACTGGAGACGTCTTTGAGGAACTGAGACAACAAGCTGTGACAAAGCATAAAATATTGTTTTTCAGATTGTTTTAATCGAGTCAGAACTTTACCAGACGAGTGAAGTTTGACCTGGACCAGCAGCTCAAATGTCTGGCGAAGTGGAGGTGAAGGAAAGACCCTGAACCCTCAAACCTGCAGACAGTGACGGTGACACTGGGCAGCTCCCAGTATGAACGCTGTGTGTGTGAAGCAAGAAAAAACAAGAACCTGTTGCTGTCTGGATGAATAACATGCGTCCATCCATCGACATGAATTAAAACTCAGCAGGAACACGTTCACCAGCATGTTTGGTCCCGCGGATCAATGAGTTATGGGCTCCTGGTGTGACGGACCAGATCCACCCTGATTATAAATGTGACAATCTGAGTCACTGTCATGCACACTTGGCGGTGGGCAGACAGAAGGCCATGGTGGAGGGAGGCACCAGGATGTCGGTGAAGATGGGCCGGTATCCCACAGGCAGAGGCGGGGCGCTCTGCTCCAGTAAGTCCAGCACAGCCCCTCTGATGTCCCTGGAGACATCGCCACGGACGTCCAGCAGTACAGACACGTGTTCTTCACTGAGGGGACAGAAAAAAACAGGAACCTGTGTGATAATTTTATCAGCAGAACATCAATGTTTCTAAAGGTGACCAGCCTACGACACGGTCACCTGATGTCGGGATATTTGGCGGCAAGTCCTGAAACTTCCAGAGTCAGCATGCCGGGGTCTTTGAGTCGGATGAATTCAGCCAGGACAGGAAGTAAGGCCAAAGGGTTCACCTCAGGTACCGAACCTTCACCCTCCTGCAAACACAGACGTCAGCATATTTGACTGAAGCTGTTACTGAATGATACAACATCGTACGATAGAAACAAAATATGATGACGTTGCTGCCATCAAATTCAAAATATTCACAGTGTCCTACAAAAATAATCAAATTTATCAGCTTCAGCATGCGACACGTTGTCTTTGTGCTGGAGTGTTTCAGTGTATTAAAGAAGTTGTTTTGAACCCCCAGCTCCTTCTCCTCCTCCTCCTCCTCCTCCTCCTCCTCCTCCTCCTCCTCACCAGGCCGTGGAAGATTTCTCTAAACTGCTGGTCGTCCTGAACCATCTGCTGGGCGAGCTGCCTCCTCTCCTCGGCGTTGCGACACACCAGCTTCTTCTGCATCAGAGCCCGGACGTACTCCACCACCATGAGCCACTGGGCCTCCTCCTGCAGCCGCTGCACACACAACAATGAGATTCAGCAGGTAAATATCAGCTCCATGGAGAGACTGCACTACTGGCTCTTTCTGGAAATGAGTGGGTCATCTGGTCTCAGAGACCTGAAGTCAGAAACAGACAGAAACTGAGCAAAGCAGTGACCTGTCTGCAGGGTGGTCGAACACGGCCGTACAGCTCCAGGTGATGCTCCAGGATGCTGCAGAGTTTGGGGGTGGGGTCTCCCTGGACCAGCCAGGGTCGGGTCACCAGGCCTGGGAGGAACGGCTGAAGGTCCAGCAGGAGCTGATCCATCACCAGGCGACACGCACGTCTCACCGCCCGGTCCAGAGCTGCCAGGGGGTTCGGAGGAGTCCGAGAGAACTGCCCCGCCGTCCGGGACGACTGCTGCTGCTGCAGGCTCTCCGTGGACTTCCTGTGGACCAAAAATTTAACATGGACGCTTATATGAAGCTTATAGATGGTCTGTCACCACGTCTCCATTATCTCACTTGAGGATGATGCAGTTGCTGATGGAGGCCAGCAGGTAGTGGAGGTAGAACTTGTTTCTGTTGCTGCTCAGATCCCTGCGATGCTCCTTCCCAAACTCCACCAGAGCTTCTCGAAACCTGTGATGCGGAGGGGACGGTGGAGGAGAACGTGAAGCTTTGTCCAAACCTGTTTGAGACACGCTAAAAAATAAAAACCAGAAGCGCAGGTTGCATGAACACGCACCTGTTTAGGAGGTTCTCCATCTCATACAGCCCCATCTGTATCGTCTGATCTCGTAGGGATTCTCCGATCATCAGAGCCACCCGGGCGTTCTCCTCCAGCATCTACGACACAAACAGAACAGATGATATAAAGCCACCATGAAGAGCTGGTCCGGCTCCAGAACCAGGACAGAACAGTCCTCCTGCTGCATGTTCACCTGTGTGATGATAGTGGGCAGGCTGGTTTGGTAGAACCCTTCGTGGTCTGTATCCGGCTCCTGGTCTCGCTGCCAGTCCTGCAGCTCCACCTGGAGAGCTTTGTGCATCCACTCCGACACACTCTTCTGCAACAACACGACACACTCATTACATCTGATCCTGTTACTCCACATGTTCCACGTGCAGACTAAGCAGGTCTGCCGTCACACACACTGTTTTTTCTTCTCCTCGCTTTGAGATGTTTGCGGTCGACTCACCCGGACGCTCTGCACGTATTTGTTCTGCAGCTGCTCGAGTCCCTCGGTGGAGATGAGAGGTCCCAGTTCTTCTTTCTCCAGCTCGGCCACCAGCTCCGGATGTCCCATCATGTCTGGGCTGCCAAAGCAAGACTGTCAGACTCTGAGCTTTAAAGGGTTAACAGCATGGTCCAGCATTGGCGCACCATTTGACCCGCGTCAACAATTCAGCTCTGTTATTTATATATCCCTGTTCAGATGTTAGACACTAAACTGCTCAGTACTATCGTTGGTTCCAAACTCTGGTACATGTAGCACCGGTTGGTACGTCACCTCCCTCTAGTGGCACCTGGAGGAATCTCATAAAAAACATATTATACCAGCAAAACACTACAACGATAAACTATGAGATCGCAGATCTAGATCTGGTTCTTGGACCGGTTCGGAGGTGGTACACGCTGTGTCAGAGAATAACGGACCTCACCTGTTGTAGATGTGGAGCACCCAGTTGAGCACAGCGAAGATTTCACCACTCTCCAGGTCCCAGCTGCTAACCTAGGCCACAAGCATGACTTACATGTGTATAGTGAGGTGGTCTCACGCTGAAAACAGCTGATTCAAAGAGTCAAAAACTCTACACTGTGTGTGTGTGTGTGTCGTCTACATAAACATGGTTTAGCGTGGATCACTGACCTGCGTCAGGTGAGCATGTAAACATTGGTGGCTGGCCCTCAGGTAGGCTCGCGTTAGCTGGTAGTGTGGTGGGACACAGTGCTCCAACAGTTGGCGTACGGTGTCCAGGTCAGCCATGATACCGTGCTGGAGAGCAGAGAGGTGGCCCGCCAGACCCGGCCCACGCGTGTGCAGGTAGGAAACGCTGCGGAACCTCGCAGACACCGCTTCCTCTAGTACCTGAAAGACAGGACGGACTGTGAGAAGATACCAGGATTTTTTTTTTAAGAGGGGAAACCTGTCGTGATGGTGCTGACCTGGAAGAAACACGCCCTCCAGCAGCGAGGCCGACCCGGCGGCAGAGGCCTGGTGTTGCCTCTGGTTCCCCCTCTCTCCTCCAGGAAAGCTCGGTCGAGGGCCTCCTCCCGCTCCACTATCCTCACCGCCGACACAAACGGCGTGGGGTTTTGTTGGGCCAGAGCCAGAGCGCTGCTCACCACGGCCCACAGCTCCTTACCTGAAACCAGGTGAACACAGCCGAGCTGTTAGCAGAACCAGAAACAAAACTAGACAGTTGTAGAGGGGGACTGATGTGTCATGTCCAGGATTTCTTGAGGAGGTCCTCTCTGAAGAGCTGGAGGTCTTCAGGAGGTTTGTGAAGGTACAGAGGGACGCCCTGATCTGGTAGGAACTGGTTGGACGTTCCACCAACCATCGGAGGAGGTAACGTGTCTGTATGGGGACGTTCAAGAACCTGGAGAACCTTAGAGATCTGAACTGAGCGTGGGCTGCGACAGGCAGCCAGCGGAGCTCGAGCTGTTTGAATGTGGAAGCAGAAAAAACAACCAAACACAACTATGGAGCAGTAAACTGATGTCACTGTAAACCGTGAGGTCATCCGCCCTCGTCTCTAGCAGACCTCCTTACCGAGGGCGTCCACCAGCTGTCCGACACCACAGAAGTATTTGTCCACCAGCTCCTGGTCTTCAGTGCTGAGCGCGCTTCCTGCCGTCCCGGCGGCCCCGTGGAGCTGCCACAGGATGTCGTCCTGCCAGTGCTCCAGATCCATCAGCCGGGCGTGGGCCTCGAGGAGCCGGCGGGACTCCACCAGACGCTCAGTCTCCAGAACCATGCTTCGTACTGCGAGGGCCAAGGAAAGGAGGAAGAGAAGGAGGGAGGGAGGAAGAGAAGGAGGGAGCAAATTTAATTCCTCAAACTGTAAACAGTTTATCTCGCTGCCACTTCAGGATGTTTAAGACTGAATGAAGTCCTCGCAGCACGAGAACAGCTGGAGGGAACCAGAACCAGATATTAGATGTAAGCACACATTTCTCGATCAGGACTGGACGGTTCGCATTCTTCCTCATGTAAACATCTCACGTTGTTCTAAGGAAGAAATTCAGACGTTTGTAACAGGATGCCTTCAACTATTTTGACTGGTGACTGGTGAATTGTCTGAACTGAAACTGAAGAGTTTCAGTCATTTTTCTGTTTGTTTTTGTGGTTTGGATCTGAATTGGAAGAAGACAAGCTAGCAGGAAGAATGATATTCTCCAATCTGGTGGTTGTGTTTCCTTCTAAGAACGTGTTTTTATCTGCGTAAGTCAGTGACTGTGTCCGGGAAGCAGCAGCCTCACCGGAGTAAAGGCGCGGCAGGTTGCTGACGGCGGCGAGCAGCTGACAGTGGTTGACTGACACTTCTCTCAGTCTCTCCAGAGACTTCACGCCATCTGTGTTTCGATTGGCCTCCAGTCCGGCTTTCTTCAAGGCGTGTGTCACCTCCTTCAGCTCGGCCCGGGCCTCCCGGAGCTGCTCCAGACCCCAGCCGACCCCCTCCAGGTACGACTGGACCATGGACTGCAAGGAAAAGCAGCAGCAGCACGGTGGTTACTATTGATCCCCACTGAAGACTAATGGCAACAATTTACTCTTAAGTGCTGCAGCTGTCAATAAACTGAGGTCATGTTGTGGGTGTGATGTCACCTTGAGTCTGGTGTGTATGGAGGTCGTCCTCTGACTCTCTCTCTTCTTGTACTGGCTCAGGCGCTCCAGATGTTCAGGGCGACAGAAAACGCCCGACGCCCACTTGAGGGCCGCTCCGCGGGCCAAACACTCTGCCCTCTCCACCTCTGGCCACACCTCCGCCGCTGGCATCGCGTCTGACGGGAGAAATATACGAAGGAGAAGACGATAAAAGAGCTTTATTGTTTCGAAAATACCGGACAGATGTTTTGTCTCAGGACAACCCGAACAAATAAGACAAATTTCACAAAGATGTCTGGGATTTCGAACTCCTCAGCGGACACATCAAAGTCTTTTCTGGCCTTTTGTGGCTCCAGAAGGAAATCTGAGCTCCAAGTGATGTCACAAAGTACAAAGATGACTCTCTGTAGGCTGGTGTGTTAGCCTCTAATTAGGTAATACAGCTAAATCTGTGAAGGAAATGTTGGTGGTTGCATTGCTTTGTGGGTTACGTAGGCACCAGGTTTGGACAAAGAAGAAGAAGAAGAAGCTCTCTGTCCATCGTGAACTCTGTAAATCTGATCCAGTTTCACCAGAATCACTGAATAAAGTCATAGAGTTGTGTTTTTGTGCAGTAATCAGTGAGGCCCGGCTCAGGAAGCACTCCGCTCCGGCGGCGTCAGACGAGTGCAAGCGTTTTATTGGACGTTAAATTAGCACACGCCGTACCTGAGTGCAGGATGACATCTTCAGCAACTTTTTATGGTTAATCTGGAAGTGACAAACTCTAAAACACCACGAAGAATACCTGAAAACTCGACTGTGTGTCAGCATTGGACAGATACTGGAGGACGGAGGACTCCATGAGGATGCTGTGCTGTGTTTGATCCAAGTTTTAAATCTCAACCAGAGGAGCAAATTAACTTTTGCAAACGTTGCACATCCTTCCCCCGTGACAGAGAGAACCGGCTAAATTATTTCCCAAATGAGGTTTAACTTACTCACCAGTGTCATTATGTCTGTCTCCACAGCGGCTCTGTCTCCGAGAAATTAAATCTGTGCTAAAGTTTGCTCCCAGATCAGCTGTGATCATGTTTTCATAATCTGGTACACCCTGATTTTGTTATAGCTCTTAATATCATCCCTCGCTTCCTTTCACTGTTCACTGCTGAGCTACCAGCCATATGCTGAGCATGCTGAGCAGCAGTATTGATGTTTCGGGAACGGGATACGCTGCACAGTCTGACTCAAACGTTTCCCTGCACCATAATGGAGACGATCTTTTTATAGCTGAGAGAAGTGAAGCTCTGTTGTCTGTCAACCAAGTCAGGTGAGCGGGATGTCATCTGTCATCGCTTAGTCACCCGGACGTGCAGTCGACAGCCGCCAGAGTCACATGACAGTGCTCCCATTTGAATCGCACATCTTAATTGGTCTTAATTAAGTAATGTGCTGGTTGGTGACTCAGCAGAGAGTGATGTGCTGTTCGTGGTCTCGAGGATTTCTCTGACTCAGGGTGAAAAGTTGAGTCGATTTTGTTACTAGTTTAACTCCTGTTGATCCACACAACGGTGACTCTGTCAGTCGTACGTCTGTTCTCACACTGTGTAACTTTGGGCTCCGGGTCGGGAGAAGTCACACACCACCAACTATTTCACTGATTCTGGTCAAACTGGATCATATTTTATGGAGGAAATGTTTCCTGGTTTTCCCTCTGATGTCCTCCGGCTGCTCCGCCTCAACTCTCTGTGATTTACAGACTTTCCTGATGGACAGTGAAGTAAACTGTAGCTGCTGTTAGCTCATGTTAGCTCAGTTTGTTAGCCGGCCTGCCCGAACTGTGAGCTCAGAGCACTGAGGGATTATTAGTGTTTGTACCACAGGAGTTTTAGACAAAGAAGAAGAAGAAGAGGAGATTTTTAGGCCGGAGCCAGTGTCGCGCCAGAACCGGAGCTGGACAATACATAAGTTAGCATCATAGATCACATTAGCTCATATGGTTAGCTATAAATGACTAGTGTTTTAACATTAGCAAGCAAAATTCTGCATGAATTAGGCAAATCAGTGGTGGATCTTAGGGTTAGGGTTAGGAATAACAGGATTTGGATACGTTAGCTAGTTAGCAATTTGTCTGCGTTAGCAAGCAAGTTAACGTTAGCCAGATAAAATCAGAATATCACAATATATTTCACTTGCAGTAATGTTAGCTTTGGACTCTGTGTTGTAGTGACGTTAATGGACTCCACGTCTAAGCTAACGTTAGCTAGTATTGCACACCGTCTGTTAGCAAAGCAGATTTGGCAGAGGAGAAGAGAGTGAAGAGGACGCTAGAGCTGAACATGTTTACCACAGTTTCTATGTGACGCTGCTTTAAGATGCTCTAAGATAATATTCTACCAGACATTGATTTGGTTTATTTGACTTGAAAGTTCAGCTTTTGTTAGTGAGAAGTCCTGGAAAGTGTGTGTGTGTGTGTGTGTGTGTGTGTGTGTGTGTGTGTGCGAATGTTTGGACGTCTCAGTTACACTAACAGTCCCGTCTCTGTCTCGGAGGAGGTCATGGGACACTCTGCTATCTCCAACCAAGACTAAATCTGAGCGCTGAAACGTCGTCATCAGCAACTCTGCAAAACAATAAACCACAGAGCTCAAACTCTGAAAGTGACGAGTATCATGTACGCTGCTGCTGCTGCGACAGCACGCTCCAAAACACACAACAGAGGACAACACAGCAGCTACACACTGATGTAGTGACTGCTGGTACAACACTGTTTTTACGTTGAATGTTTTCTAGAGTTTGAGACAAGCTCACCAATTTTGATAATTATTTTCTTAATCTAAAACTTTATGGACGTATAATATTCAAACTAGACTGTGTGTCAGATTTATTTACAGAATATAATACACTCATAACTCTGTTTTTATTCGTTTTTAATCACCTAAATTTAAGAATTATGATGATTTTGGTACCTAAAAATTAGACTTTTATATCTACAGACAAGCATAACAGAACTTTAAGCCTTAATATAATGTGAACAGGTGAGTTGTATATAAATTCACCCTCAGTACAGTTGTCATGAACGGGGAAATTAGCTACAGAGACCAAAACTGTTTTTGTACCAGGCTGTAAACATGTTTATTTCTGCTGTCTAACATGGGGACTTATGGAGACTGACTCATTTCTGGAGCCAGCCTCAAGTGGACGTTAGAGGAACTGCAGTTTTTAGTACTTCTTCTTCACATATACTTGGCTGCAGTTCTCACCTGCACTGCTAGATGGCACTAAATCCAACACACTGGTCCTTTAAGTTTGGCTACTTTCATGCATGCACTGTTCTCTTCATTCTTTTAGGTTGTACATTTCTTTGAGCTGTTGATAAATTCTCACCTCAGGGTTGATCCAGTAGCTGAGTTTTACACGTTCAAAGAATAAAGCAGACATAAAGAAATGTAATATCTGCTGATCGAGATCATATCACATGGATAAAAGCTCCAGAAAAAACATTAAATAGACCTCGTAGTGAAACAGTTTATCCTGAGCCGACCGGCACATCACTCATCTCTCAAAGAGTTCATTCATCACTGCATCCACGCACAGCTTTGTTTGTCCCAGAAGAAGAAGAAGAAGAAGAAGAAGAAGAAGAAGAAGAAGTGGGTGTTGGCCTTTTAGCAGTGTTGTCAACAGTGTGTGTGTTTGCATGTGTGTTCAGTGTGTGTGTGTGTGTGTGTGTGTGTGTTCATGTTACCTTCTGGTTTGTCACCATTCCTCTGGTCCCCCGCTGACATTGAAGTTCAGTTTTCAGCTGCACGTCCACCCGACGAGTCTCCTTCTTTTCCCCGAGGGCCGGGCACTGATGGTGCCCAGGGTGCGACGCCGGCAGATGAGGGTGAAGAAAGAAGACAGAGATGAGACTGAGGAGGAGGAGGAGGAGGAGGAGGAGAAGAAGAAGGAGAAGAAAGGGTGGAGGAGAGAGAGCACATATCCATTCTACTGAAGGCTTTCCTCTTTTCCCCTCACACACACTCTCTCTCCCAGACACATCCTCTGCTGAGAGGCCGGCAGGAAAGGGAGGGAGCTGGAGGGGGGAGGAGGAGGAGGGAGGAGAGGGAAGAGAATAATGTTGGAGGGGAGGAGGAGGGAGAACAAGGGGAGAAAGGGGCAGGAACAGGGAGGGTATATGCTGCATTCAGGGGCCTGCTGAAGAAGGTGGAATAATTTTCACCTCAGCGTTCAGTCACGGGGACTCCACATCAGATCAGATGGATGAGCTCACATGTCAACATACACGTCTCCATGGCAACCGTAGTCTCTGTGACGTCACCCACTGTGATGTTTCTAAAGCGTCACTGTGAAGCTCAAAGTCTCTGGCTCTGGTTGCCGCCATTTTGGTAGTCCTGCCTCTTCCAGCTCATCTAAAAATCGGCAAAGATTCAGACCCACCTGTCAATCAGCTCTGAATCCTGCATAACTTTAAGCCTTAATATAATGTGAACAGGTGAGTTGTATATAAATTCACCCTCAGTACAGTTGTCATGAACGGGGAAATTAGCTACAGAGACCAAAACTGTTTTTGTACCAGGCTGTAAACATGTTTATTTCTGCTGTCTAACATGGGGACTTATGGAGACTGACTCACTTCTGCAGCCAGCCTCAAGTGGACGTTTGAGGAACTGCAGTTTGTGGTGCTTCTGCATTGGCTTCACTTCCCAGCCACAAAGTCCCCGTGATAAAATATCCACTTCAGAAACCTGTGGGTGACGTGAGTCTTCATGACAAACAAAATCAAAATTCCAAAATGGCGGTTCAAAATGGCGGACTCCATGTAAGAGGACCCGCTCTGGCTGTAGATATAAAGAAACACAACGATTACATACTAATGAATATTGTACATCTAAATACTAAATCTGACACAGTGGACCTTTAAATAACAAACGCTGATGTTGTGATTGTGTAATATTACCGTGCAGTATTTACACTGTGTCTTAATGATGAAATAAAATATATTTTTTGGTCCCACAGGACATTAAAAGCAGCACGAGAGAGAGAGAGAGATGACGAGGGGCGTGGAGGCAGGAAAACAATCCAGATGGTGGCAGAGGGGGCGAGGGTTGGGTGGAGTAAGGGTGGTAAGTGGACCCGGTGTTCCACAAAAACCTCTCGGGAGTCTGAGACAGTCCTTGACTCATAAAAGGGAAACCAATTACACACACACACACACAGCAACAGGAAGAAACAATGTATAATGCATAAGTCATTATGTTAGCGCTGTAAAAAATAAGGGGACACAAAGGAGCCAAAAGCTAATGGAGAGCAGGACTGTTGTTGTCTGACTGGAAGGTCCTGGCAGGTGTAAGAGAATGATTTAAGGGTCTCATAGCGTCATCAACCTTCTTTTTAGGTACGTGAACGTGGCTCTGTTGTCGATGCCGAACCAAAATGTGTCGAATTGTTCCACTGTCATTGACCCTCGCTGATCCTCTGCAGCTGTCTGACCAGCGCCAGCTACTACCACTGAGGGAAGTTTGTTTGTTGAAGTCCTCTGACCTCGCCGCCCTGTTTACGCCTCCAAGCTTCCCGGATTTCTTCAAAACACGGTGAGGGAGCGTGCCAAGTGTGCCGTGTGGCCGGAGCCAGCACAAACACGGCTGTCGTCTGAAGGAGAACGAATGTTGGGGGGGCTCATCTTTTAATGCTGCATCTTTCTCATGAAATTTTAAAAAATTAGTTCGTGGGCGATCGGTGAGACGTCCAAACAAAGGACTGACTTTGGGATGGATTGCGTAAGATGTTGTTGTTGAATGTTAGGCACCGTGCAGAAATGATTACAGAGGGGCGGGAAACTTAAGATAAGCCAAAATAACAAAGCAGAAATAATTAATGACACGTGAATGTGCGATAACCAAAGTTTCGGCCACTCGGGGTCAGTGGAAACAAAGCTTGGCATCCAAAATCCACTGTCCTTTTAGCTTTGTTTTGGTCTCCAACTCCAGACAGCAGGATTTGTCGTGGATATTGATTAGAGTTCCACCATCGCTGTGCAACCGCGTCAATTTTCCACGGAGCAAATACGAAAACCAGCGGCAGCCGGTCTAATGGGGGTTACAGCCGGATTCAGCTCCTGGCTTCCAACGGCTGAGTGAGTTTGGTTAGCTACACAACTGACTCAGGAAAGTCTGTGAATCACCTCGGTAGTGTAACGTTATTCCCTGTTGGTCGAACCGGGTCTAGTTTGGCTGTTGAGCCCGGTTCTGGTGCCTGCTAACAGCAAACCAGCAAATATACTGATCCAGTTTCAGTTGTGCTTTTGTGCAGTAATCAGGGAGGCCCGGCTCATGGCCGCTGCGGCGGCGTCGGACGAGTGCAAGCGTTTCATCGGACACCACAAAGAATATCTGAAAAATATCTTCATGAGAAGTTTCCCATGTTTTGCCTCGCTCTGATAATTTCCCCACACTCCCTCACTCTTCTTCTGCTCATTGTGTAAGAGCTTTAAACCACACGGTGACAAACTTCCTCATTGAACAAAGGATTCGCTGTGTCTGTCTCTCTCCGTCAAGGTGGTTTGCTCTTTGTTTGTCGCACTAACGAGGTCGGTATCATCTCGTGTATCTTTCTGCCGCACAGGAAGTTTCCTCCAGGGCCATGTAAGGAGCCGAGCCGAGGCCAGGATGTTGTGCTGAATGTATTCCTGTCAGGGTGGGACCACGTCGCTAAGGACAACAAGGCCGCTGACCTGCTGTTCTTTAGTCTCGTCAAACTTTGACAGCGAGGTTCAATGCAGTCCAACTTCTTCCGCCCACCTCGCATCCGAGGTTCTGTCAGCTCAGTCTCATCCAAACCTACAGATAAACGACACCAACGGACCATCAGCTGTCTGACACCGCGATCCGGGGTGGAATATTTCACCAACCGATGGTCGGATTGGTGTGAAATTTACCGTGAATCAGCAAGAAACCTGTCAGATTGACTAAAATGCTCATTTTCAATGCATGAGTTGCAGAAATCAAGGTTTTCAAGGCTGCTCAAGGTGACAAACCCATAAAAATTCACTGAGAACAGCTGATGTTTTGCCGGCTGTGTGTCCAGAGAGCAGAATCAAGCACTTCCCCCTCCTCCACCTCCTCTTGTTGTTGTCATCACCTTAAGCTCCATAACACCCGGCAGTGCCTCCACCCAGAGGAGCTATGAGGACGAACAGGAAGTCTAATTCTAGACCACTTCCTGTCTGACATTCCTGACCCGGGCTGCCTTCCTGCCAGAATCTCTTAAATCTATGGCTGCTCCAGAGAACGTAAACGTACGTACAGAGGAAGAATGTTTGAAATATTAAAGGCGATCACTTGTTCGAGAACAAACATTTAAACTCTGTAAAACTTTAAACCCACTTATTTTATTGGTACCCTTCAATCAGGTGCATAGAATGAGAGTTCACGTGAATAACATTCATAACAAAGTGACAGACAACAGAACATTCAGAGCAGCAGCATCGCTGCGTGCACTCCCATCTTTTATCGCTTCTCCACTTCTTTTACACACAACAGCGGTTTAAATACGCGGCTGGATTATTGTGCAGTAACACGTCAGGGCACTAGATACAGAATTTGCACATTTTAGAAAAAAATCTGCACCAACTTCCACCTCGACTGCATCCCAAACACGATTTCACCAAACCGACGACGGTCCCATTCCAACACTAGCTACACTTCTAGATTTTAACGTCTCGTAGTGTTTCCTGATACATTCTCACCCTAATTAGTTTAGTAGAGTTAAACATTTCCTTCAGAGTTCATTAGTGTCTATACATATTTTTAAATCCTTCCAGTTATGATACAAAAATACAATATGAATCTAAATATGTGTAAATTATTTCAAAGATACAGAAGCTACGAGAGAAGATTCACCTCAGCGACTCAAAGTGACCAAATAACATCGCCAACGAGGACGCGAGCAGCTGATCGCCACAAAAACAGACAGACAAAAAAAAGTCAAAATAAAACCTGATTTTCCACAAAAACTAAAAATATTCAAATGGAAACTGAAACTCGACAAATAAAAGTGAAGACCAACAGTAAAGATTGGATTCAGGTTAAAAGAAATAAACGATGATATCTCCCAAACGTTTTGCTGTGACGATGAAACAGATCGTCTGTCTCCGACATGTTGTTACAGTATGCTCTCCCTCAGGTTCCCGCCGCCGGACGCGTTTGACGTCTGAGTCTCCGTTTGGGTCGCGGATGTTCGGTTCCACGTGTGAAAGTCCAAAAGAGCCTGGTTGAGTTTCTCCATCCAGTCCAGTCGCTCCTGTTTGGTGTCAGCTGAAAACCAGCACCTGAAGGAGAACGACAGCCGTCAGGTTTACAGACGCCCCTTCAGAGTGAGAGAGGACTGCAGCCAAGTAGCTGCGAGGAAGAAGTACTAAAAACTGCAGTTCCTCCAACGTCCACTTGAGGCTGGCTGCAGAAGTGAGTCAGTCTCCATAAGTCCCCATGTTAGACAGCAGAAATAAACATGTTTACAGCCTGGTACAAAAACAGTTTTGGTCTCTGTAGCTAATTTCCCCGTTCATGACAACTGAATTTATTAACTTTAACTTTCAGACGGGCTGAAATAAACGACTTCAGGATATTTCATCCATGACTGGAAATCTAGCCTCTAAATTTCCAGGTTTTCCAGGAGGCGTGGGAACACTTCAGGCACTTTGACATAAAAACAAACATCATGCCGCGGTTCTGCTCTGGTGAACCTGAGAGGAGACGACAGCTGCCTTTTCCTCTAAGCACACTAAGAAAAATGTTAAAAATCATTTTTTGCGGCTCGGTCCGGTCGCTGATGTCACAGAAGGCGTTTACCATCAACTGTCAGAAGCACGGCGCCCTCTGTGACATCACCGGCCGACTGTAGCCAGGAGAGCGCCACGCTTCATCCGTACTGTAAACAACAGAGACAAAATGACTCAAACAGACTCGGAGGGTTCGAGATTCTGCAACTCAAAAATGATTGGTATGATGAATGTTTTTAACATGGGGACTTATGGGGACTGACTCACTTCTGGAACCAGCCTCAAGTGGACGTTTGAGGAACTGCAGTTTCAGAGGGTCTGGTAAAGTTCATGCATGGTTTGGAGCTCTTAATAACTTCTCTCACTCCCAAACATCACATCAGAGGCTGTCTGCGTTCATATCTTACTTGGCCATGGCTTCCTGTCTGTCGTCCTGCTGCTGCTGGATGTTGCTCACCAGCTCAAAAGTGAAAGGTCGAGCGCACGAGTCTCTCTTCACGGGTCTGACAGACTGACTGTGGGAGCTGGACAGAGAAACGCTGCCCTCTGCGTCCTGGGAGGTGAAAACACGATTAAAAAAAACAACATCATGGAGTTCAGGTAGCTTCAGTCTGCAGGTCGGTCCGTGCATACCTTAGCTTCTTTGTCGTTGGGGTGGTTCCAGTAAAACATGTTGCACCCCTCCAGGACAAAGAAGCGGCGATGCCACACCCCGTATCCACTGATCAGCTCAAACATTGTCTGGAGACAGAAGCAGAGTTTAAAACAAAGACAGGAGGCCGCGTTCACGCCTGAATCCTCAGATCGACCTGAACACTGACCAGGAAGCCTTGGTGCTGCACGTTGGAGTGACTCTCGCTGTCCAGTCGCAGGTAGATGTTGCCCTCTAGAGGAGACAGAAAAGGCACCTGCAGCCGAAGAGGAGGGAGAAGGAACGCGCCGGTTAAACCGAGACGGAGTGAAAGAAGCAGACAGGAAGAATTTCACTCAAACGTGGACGTCGCCTGTTTTTGTAAAGAAAAGCTGATGCGACCAAACTGTGGGCAGGTGTGTGCAGATGGAGTGAAGTTCTTCTTGTACTTTAGATCTTTAAACACACACACACACACACAGACAGACACACACAGACAGACACACACTCTACGGGACGGGTGAAATGACACAGTGACTTGATTAACAGTGTCATTTCTGAGCTGCTATTTTCCTCCCAGTGACGTCACGTCGTGTCGTCGTGTAATCCAACATGCTGCTCACATTTCACTATGAATACACACCCAGGGTGTGTGTGTGTACCAGCTTACATACAGTATACACACAGTACATGTTGGGCTCTTAACCACTGTGTCATTCCACAACAAACATACTGATTACATCAGAAACTATCGAGCGAGGCGGCGGTTAGTTCAGTTTTCGGGTTAGTTCACGAGAGGCCGACAGACTGAAACCTTTTCCTGAAATTCATCTCCCAGCAGCCTCCTGATTTTGCCTTCAAGTTTCATCTGAGAGGAAGCAGACAGAGAGAGAGAGAGGCAGGCGCGTTACATCACCAGTGAGCACCACCCGTGTGTGGAAACAAATCAAACATGAATAAAGATGTGTGCTGTGCTTCTTCTCCGCAGAGGCGCAGACCCGGTGACATGACTGCATTTACGTTGTTCCCTCTGGATCCAAACTCCTGACATCCACACGTTAAACCTTTAATCCCCGCGTCGCAGATCTTTACCTTGTCCAGGGGGAACTTGCTGAGTCCCAGCGAGGCCAGAGTGATCTTATGAGAGCCGACCAAACAGAAGTTGCTGGAGCGTCGAGTGTTGAGAGCGGGAAGGGCGGCAGCTGGACGACAGAGAGCAGACAGACATGACCACCACGACCGGTGACAGCGTTTAACTTCAACTCTTTGTGCTGCAACAAATAAAAGTGGACTCACGCGTCAGACTGTTACTGGATCTCTGTCGGAAACAAACAAAGTTCATGTGAGCGAGAGGCGAGAGGCGGAAACGTCACGAGCTGAAACAGGCTGGATACTCACCGTGATCGTGTTCAGAAGCTTTCTTGGTGTGACCTGGAAATAAACACAACATACATCAATTCAACTGTCACACACACACACACACAGAGTTCATTATTAAATTAACACACTCACCCGTGACTTGGTGGTGGCCCGGTCCACGCTGCAGTTACTGCCTGACGTGTGCGACTGGACAAAATCAAAAACGTCAGATATTTACTGTACTCAGTCAGAACATGACGGCGCTGTCACCGTGTTTTGAACGTGGACCGCATTATTTTAACCACTAGATGTCAGTGTTACCAGCAAAGTGACAGATTGTTCCTGAGTCCAAACTTTACGTGAGCTAACGTGTAACAAAGAGCGAGCACTCACCAGGCTGTAGACTTCCACGTCGATTTCAAATGAGGAGCGGATGTCGTTCCTGACAGTCAAAGAGACAAAGCGAGCGTGAACACACGGCATCAGTAAGATTCGTCACATGAAGCTGCGGCGGATGAACAGCGGCTTACAGAGTGACCGAAGTCGGGAAGGAGATGGTGTCTCCGTTCTGAGCGTCGGCAGCCGTGGCCAGCGGGGGTGGCGACGATGTTGCAGGGCCCGTAGCGGATCAGTACGAAGAAGTAATGACTCGGACGACCTGAACAGGTGAACATGAACCGTCAGTGTCGTGTTCGTTACGCTCTGAACTGTGACGTCGTGCTGCTGTGCTACCTGTACGGTTGTGTGAGGAGCACACAAATTCAACTTTGAGAGGCAGCTGGATGTTTGTGATGCCGACGGTCCCTCTACAGGGCTGCTGGGAAACGTAGTCCCTGTCCTCTCCTGACTCGGAGTTCCTCTCCTCCCTCAGCCGGGCCACCTCCGCCAGCAGAGCCGAGCGTTTCTCACCTGAACCAGACAAAAAAAACTTGATTTAGCCCTGCTTTGGATTCTGACGACTGATGCACAGTGTCAGAAATGTACACACAGGAGACGAGCAGCAGCTTCTCGGCTTCAGCCTCCTCCAGCGAGCCCCGTCCGTGCTCTTCATCAGTGCAGCAGCTCAGAGCCTGCAGCGTCTGGTTGATGACGCTCTGCAGCTTCCCTGCTTCTTCATTAAGAGCCTGAACAAAGACAGGATTAAGAAGACCGGCTGAATATTCAGATCTCACCCTGAGTACTGACAGTTAAAGCCGTGCTACACACCGTGATTTTCTCCTTGGTGTTGACGGACGGTTGAGGTTTGGACTTCTCTGCAGCTCGTCTCTGGACGGCCGGAGTGACGCTCTGGATGGCGGGCTGCTTGCTCTGTCTTTGTGTGCGGTAGGCATCGATGCTGTCGACCAGAAGAACAAACATCTCACCCAGACGCACGATAACGATGCAGACTCGTAGCTAAAACCATCTCGTCATAAGATTCTTCACCGAGTCACCATTCAATCAGAGCTTCACCTGTACAGGGGAGCAGATTCAGCAGGAGGGGTGGAGGTTTCTTCTGGAGTCAGGAGCAGAGATGGAGGGTTGGACTCCTGGCTGACTGCCAGTCGCTGTGATATAAAACATCATTAATGCAATCATTAATAAAGCTGCTGTGATGAACGCTGAGGTGGACGAGTCTTACCAGCGGGGTGACCACGGCCTCCACAGACTTGCTGAGAGGAGAGAGGATGCCGCTGGGAGGAAACGTCAGCAGCTCGTCTCCGTTGCTTTCAGGCTTCTGGCTCTCTTTGGCCTCCGCCTCCTCTTCTTCGCTCTTCTCCTTCTCGGACTCTGTGTCCATCTTGTCTTTGTCTCCAGAGCAAGCGCCGATGCCGCTGTCGCGGTCCTCGGTGTCGTCGTCGTCCGCCCGCTCCCCCTCCATCCTTCCGGCGTACTCCAGCACCTCCTCGAACATCTGGTCGATTATTTCAGCAGTGTTGGTCTCATCGTGAGAGCTCAGCTCGGCGTCTGATGAAAGAAACATTCATGAATTTATCAGGTGACTTTCTGAAACAACAATGCAGGTCAACCCACAACGGACAGGTAAGTTTATGCAGCTGCGTCACCGTGTGATTTAGACAAGCAGAGACTTCCGTGACTTCACCGCGTGTTCCTCGTCTCCACGGACAGCCCAGGTGATCACACCGACACCCTCTGACTGTTCTCACCTGACATGCTCGTCTCTGCCCTGGACTCCATGGAGGTGTTGGCCTCAGACAGGGTGGAGTCGTGGATAAGCTCGGGCTCCAGGATGAACGTGACTTTCTTTGAGCTTTCTCCTCCCTCCGTCCTGTGAACTTCTTCATCTACGATATCTTGCTCCATCTCCTCCGTCTCCATTCGGTGTTCTGACACCTGGACCTCCGTCAAAGCCTCACATCCGTTAATGTCAGATGACTCGGCCTCTACATGAGTTACATCTGCTTGTTTTGCTCTTTTGTCGGACTCCTGATCCACGTCTTCTTCTTTTATATCGACTGCCTGGATCTCCTCAGATTGTTGACGCCTCCCGTCCTCAGGAGAACTTCCTCCTGTGTTAGTCTGCTCTTGTTTTATTGTAGAAATTTCTCCAGTGACTGCGACTTCATAACATCCGTCACCTGACTCTACGTTCATTTGGTCTTTGGGCTCATCAGAGCGGCTTCCTGACTCCAGTCCGTCCTCTTCGGGTCTCAGTTTCTCATCACATTCACCGTCGTGGACGTCAGAGGGTTCACTGCCTCCTTTATCTTCAGCTGTGATGGACTCTTCCTCCTCCTTTTGAGGATATCTCCACAGCCTTAACTCCTCGTCTGTTGAAGGCTCAATCCCCTCTTCACTGTACGAATAACCATCAACCTCTTCTAATGAAAACACCTCAGACTCGTCCTCTTCAGTTGCTTCGGCGGCCTCGCCTCGATGACTCGGCTCCTCGCTGACTGGAGCTCTGGAGGAACTCTGACCGTCGTTAAAAGACAACTTCAACACAGTCTGGGTTTGTGATTCTTCTTCATTTCCGGCTGAAGCCTTGCGCTCGTTCTCCTCCTGGACTTCTTCACCCTGTTCAGGATCTTGCAGCTGCTCGCCGAGAGTGTTTTCACGCTCTACAGATGTTGCCGGAGTTTCACCTGTCGAAAAGGTCTCATATCTTAACACTAGACTACCTGAACTTCACTCTAGAGCAGGTGCTGATCCTTCATACAGAAACATTGTGAAACATCTCTTCTAAACTACCAACAAGTGGACGTGATGAATCTTTCCCCGTCTGATTCTCTTTGTTAGTTTCTCTGTGGACAGAAGCGTCAGCTAAACGTCAGAAGTCTTACCCGTCCCATCTGAAGATTTCTTCTCTGCACCAGGTGTAAGATTTTCAGTGAAGCTGCCATCTTTCACGTCACCGTCACCATCAGCCTGCAGAAAACACAAGACACAAAAGTAAAGAAACAAAAAACAGAAGAGGAAAAGAAAAGAGAGAGACCCAAAACCCTGAAAGAAAAAACAGCCACAGTGATCAGTGGACCTAAACGTGAACAGGCTTTTATATATTTTTAGTGTTAACGACCGCCCGTTCATTCCCTTGACTCCAAGTGTCGCCCATGTGTCAAAGCACAAACGTGGCCCAGAGAGTGAGGAGTTATTTTGTCACCGACTCACATCCCAGGGCTGCATGGGAGGCCACTGAACTCTCCGTCTAGACGTAGGAGCCCAGGAGGGGAACGAAGGGCCAGGAGGGGTCCTTCCCTGCTGACGTGTGAATAAATCTCAACACAAACCGAGGAAATGGCTCCCAAATTACTGTGATCGCACACCCACCTGCGTTAACGAGGGGTCGGAGCTGCTCCTCTTCAGCCAGGCATTCTCGCTGATTGGTTGAAACGGCAGCTGGCTCAACTCCTGCTCGCGTTCCTGATCAGTGAAACCACGTCAGACATAAACTCGACAGGTTTATGGTTTTAACAACGTAATGAGGTACTGCTGAAACCAACCTGACGTAGGCGAGAAGCCTGCTTGGAGCTCGGGGTTGTAGTTCCCTGGAGTTTCTGCTGAATGCCGGACACAAAGTTGGTGCAGGACCGAGGGCAGTGATTGGCTGGGCTCGTTATGGGGGCGGGAGTAGCCTGGAAGACCGGAGGCGCCTCAAAACGCTCCACCCGCTGATGAAATTCTCCTTCACCTGGAGGGAAAACAAGCCAAATTTAAAAAGTGAACACTGTGGAAGAGGTACATGTGGCTGAGATCTGTAAATGTTCATACGCGTCCTCACCGAGGAGATGCTCTCTGAATCTCTTCTCGTGGATGATGATGGACGGGCTGTCAGCTCCAGGATCAGACAGACACCGCTGGGCCAGAGGAGCTCCTCCTAAAAACAACAAACACTTCCTGTTAGACTCACTGCGATTGCTCAACGCGCTGACGATGGTTCTTATCTTGCATCCAGCTCGACATGTCAGCGCCTTGAACTGTGTCACAGACCCCGCCAAAATAAACAGACATAGCTAATGCAACAGAGAGTTTCTAAAAATGCGGACAGGGTTACCGTCTCGTCTCTGGGTGAGCTGTTGGACTCTGGACCGGACCGAAGGGATCATCGGTGTGTCCGGCTTCGTCTCCAGCTCTGCTAGGCGTCCAGAGGAGGAGGAGGAGGAGGACGCTTTAGGACTGCGGTTCTCCTGACCGCCTGCTCCCAGACGCCGCCGCTTCTGTCCATCGTTTCCCTCTGAAACACGCACACACACACACACACTGCAAAGACTGCGCAGACGCGATGCATTCACATATTCTCGTCAATGACACAAACAGACCTGACGCGGAGAAGACGTTGTCCTCAGAGTCGGACAGAGGAGCTCTCGGTCTCTTCAGGTTGACGTTGCCACCGTCTTCAGCCTCCATGCTGAGCTGCAAACAGATTTAATACAAGGAGGTCAAAGGTCAGTGAACAGAAACCTGCAGGCACATTAGCCAAGACAAGCTACTTCATATATAACACGATTAACTGTTCACTATTAAATAAAGCAGTTCCCGTGCTTTTATTGTGAAGGGCATCAAAATATCTCACAAAAGTGACCAAAGCTAGCATGAAATCTGACCGTGACCGGCCCCCGGGCCGCACTTTGAACACCCCCGAGCCTTAACACGGGTTAAACTGAATCGTGACAACGCCCAACACACACTCACAGTAACTTCATTAGCCCGGCAGCTAACTAGGATAGCATTAGCCTGATAACACCGCCAACACGAACTACAGCCTGTCACTAGCTAGCCCGTGTTAGCACGCAGCTAACTCTCTGACCCATTCTAACCAGCGCAGCCGTTTGGGCGTTAGCCTAGCCTAGCTAACGGGAGTTAGCTCGCCGTTCGTCGCCTCACCTGACAAAATGTCGCCTGGTTACGAAGCAGCTCGACGCCGACTGAAGGGAGAGCAGCGGCTTCTTGTTGTTTTACAACTTTCTGTCTCCTCCTCCAACTTTGAATTTCAGCGGGTCTTCTCCGCTCGTCTGACGTTACACACACACAACAACCGGCCCAGTCCCGTAAATACTCCGCCCAGTGCGCAGATCTGATCCGGAGTCAGGTGTGAGTGCGGCGGGCCTGGTCTGCACAGCGGGGTGGATCATCTGTAAACTGACTCCAGGTCTGTTCCCGCCGAGCGGCTGCTTTACCGTAATAATCAGAGTAAACGCGCAAACCAAGATTCCACTACTACTCTCCCCGCATACCAACGCGTAAACTTTAAAGGTGTGGCACAGTTTTAACACTGTTAATAACTAAAAATAAGATATAATACATTAAATAAAATATATTTAAATATCTTATAGTTTATATAACTGGTGTATGATGCCTGCAGGTGTGTAAGTACAGAGGCAGGTAAACTAGTTTAACCACCTTGTGGGTGGATACAGTTGATTTTCAAATACAGGTGTAAACCCTCATCATCAAACTCTCATTTCAAATGGTTTAGCTGGGTCACAGTGAAAGATGAAGCCCCCAAAACTCTTTGAACCTTCTCCATAAGTCCCCATGTTAAAAACTTCACAGCAGAAATAAACATGTTTACAGCCTGGTACAAAAACAGTTTTGGTCTCTGTAGCTAATTTCCCCGTTCATGACAACTGTACTGAGGGTGAATTTATATACAACTCACCTGTTCAGGTTATATTCTAAGAAGTGCCGATCACTAAGTGCTACACTGACAACCGGCAAGGTCAAAAACTGTTTATTATACTGTACATATACGTACATACTGAGACTATATGACGGCCAGTGATCAGAAAAAAATCACTTATGACAGATCATCATAATTCTGTCTGATCTCCACATTTAAAGGAATAAAAACACTCGCACACGTCGGGACTTAAAGCATAACTTTGTCAACTTTAATATTAACCATGTACGGTTAGAGACAGAACACATAATAAAACAGAAGAAAAGCAGAAAACAGTAAAATAATACAAAAAAAAAATCGTCTATCTTAGCTCGGTGTTACTGGAATGGTGAGTGGTTCACAAGCAGAAAAAAATCAGTCACTTCTTGTCACTTGTCGGACCACAGAGTTGCTTTTCGCTGGAGTGTAACAGAGCGGTCCTGAGAAGGTGTACGCATTGGCATAGATAGATGTATATATATATATATATATATATGTGTGTGTGTGTGTGTTTGTATAACTTTATTCTTAAGTTTGATGGGCTCTGTTCTGCTGTTGTTCCTGATACAAGAAAAACAAACCAAAAAACAACATGAAGGCCACTGAGCGGCCTCGAGTATGTACACAATATATGAACAAATCCATACAGGTAATATTTTCTGTGCTGAAGGTGAAAAGGTTCGTCCCTTTAGCATTTTATTTTTAATTCATCTTGATGACAGTCGTGAAAAAACTACACTAAAAATAAGATTAATCTACGAGTCGTATAAGAAAACTACGAGGGATTTTAAGGGGTCGTTCTTCAACCGTACATAGAGTTATTATCAATATCATCATATGAAAATAAAACATGACAACTCTCGGATAGGTTTAATAAAGGTTTCTGACTCTGACCTTGACGTAATATCTATAAGCGAAGTCAGAGACAAACCCGTGGCTTTAACTGGCAAACATCTTTCCGGGGGGAGGCTAAAGGAATTATTTCAGCTCTCTGATGAATCGTCACAAAAAGCTGGCACACGAGGATCCAAGTTTATGACAATATCCATCACTTACATCACAATATAAAACATCTTTGTAATCACTGTAACCTGTAAAGTTGTACACACCGATGAGGCTTTTGCATATCGTCTTCTTTTTAAATAGGAAAAGAAAAAACAAAATAAAAAGAAACACCGCGATGACGATGGCTGCTGTTACACACGCGATTCTTACCTCCCGCGTTTATATGACACGTCTAATAAAAACACACCTGCTCATGCACACGTCACACCTGTATGGAAAGCCAGCAGGCTCAAATATACACATGAACTAGCCTGGCTTTCCATGTAAATCCTGTTCTTAAGGCCCGGTCACACGCTGATGTTTACAACGGCAAGATGGTGAATTTGGTGAACTTTAGCGCCTGTTGACCAACAGAAGAAGCTGTCGTAATGTTAACGTAGCTGTGTTGCACTATCTGCTCTTATTTAATCTCCTCTGTTGGATTATAAATGTAAAAATTTATGAGACAGGAGCCAAGTTGTCTGAATAGGACAGTGAGTTTGCTAACGGAAAACTTAGTTAGCAAACAAGTTTAATAGCGGGCTTCTTCAAAAGAAGCTAAAAAAGCTAATGTGACTAGATAGCATCAGCATGCTCCCAGTTGCTCACCAGTTAACATATTTATTTTTTTAAAACAGCCCTACGAGTAGCCTCTTGCTTAGCATTACCACATTACGATTTCTTGTTTTAACTGAGCTAATGAGGTTGCTAATTACTTAGTGAGCCAGTTTTATTCCAAACACTGAGAAAACAGAAAGAGGCTAAGAAAAAAAAGCTAATGTGACTAGATAGCATCAGCGTGTTCCCAGTTGTTAGCATGTTAGCTTTTACCTCACCACTTAGCATAGTTTTTTTAGCAAACTTGTTTTGACTGAGCTAACAAGTTTAATAGCAAGTTTCTTCTTTGATGGTTTATGATGCTGAGAAAATAAAAAGAAGCTAAAAAAAAAAAGCTAACGTAACCAGATATCATCAGCATGTTGCCAGTTACTAGCACGTTAGCTATTAGCTCACCAGTTACAGTAGCTTCTTTAAACTGGCGCTAAAAGTAGTCGCTACGTCACCAAGACTTGCTGAATAATTTCGTGGTGTGACCGGGCCTTAACCCCACCTGACTTCCTCCCTCCTCGGTCGCCGCCGCCCGGTTCGGTTACCTTCACTGCTCACATACACGTCGCCCTTCTCTTGACACATCCTTGAACGAGGTCTTCATGACTGCACTGAGTGTGTACGCTTGTGTTACATGTTTGAGAACGAAAAGAAAGAGCGTCATGGAGAGGGATAGTACGTCTATCTGCAGATCTACGGAATATGTAGAGAACATACGACTACTACGTGTGTACAAATGGCTATGCATGGTCCCTGCCATGTGTTAACTCCGTACTGTAGCTCAGAGGAACTCGGGCTTCTCCTCTTTGTCAGGAAATATAGGAAAATAGAATTTCACAAAAACATGCATTCCCCATGAGAAAGAAAAGGTTTGAGCGGATAACCCTGCAGAGAGACGAGCATGTTGTGGGTTTATATGTGTGTGTGTGTGTTAATGGCGTCCATGTCACACGTGGTGCATGATGTTAAATGTTGTGTAATGTGCTGCGTGTTATATATCTGTTTATGTGTGAGAACTTCAGAGGGAGGGGAGGGGGGTGAAGAAAAAGAAGGAGTTCATGTAAAACTGAAGGAACGACGTCGCGTCTCTCTTCAAAAGATTTTTCCTTTCTTCTTGTTTTTTTCCATCGTCCTGCGGGAGAAAGGAGACAGGAGAAACTCATCATCAAAGCAGCTTCTGCAGCCGTCGACATTTTTACAGCTGAGTTTAGTTTCCTGAGCCAAACTTTTGATTTTTATTCTTCAAATTATGCTGGAAAATAAATAAAAACATATTTTAAAAGATCAAATTCTTCTCTGAAACGAGCCAACCCCACTGATTACATTTCGTCTTGGTCTTTCTTTTAATATGCACACATGCAACTTTTAAAATGTGGCCTATAATAACTTTATTCAGCTATTTATATATGCAGGATTATTAACATCCAGGTGCTTATGTTGATAAAAAGATTTATTTCAACAAAGAAACGTCTAATCGTCACTCCCAACAATAGTAGAATTATAATTAAGTAATAATTGTACATTTTTGTGTAATTAATTCGTTTTTGGTGCCTCACATCACAGTTTCTTCCCGTCTGTCATTAGTCGTGTTTCTGATTCGTCAAAAATTTAAACGAGAACAAAATCTTGTTTAAGAAGAGTGTGACGCGACAACACCAAGGTGTGAAGAACAAACAGGAAACAGGAAGCGTGTCGGACGCTGGTGTTTGTGTCACGTGTTAATGTGAGGACGGAAACAGCTGATCAGTCACATGACTCCACCTGAAGAGAGCGTCCAAACGTTTTTACAGAATTACGGAAACGTTTCCATCAAACTTTCATCACTTTTTGGCTTTGACTTCATCGTGTAGCACTGATGATGATGATGATCTGATGTAACCTTCCTCACATGCAGGAAACAAACACGAATGTCTGACAAACTTCCTGTTTTCTGTTTGTTTTTCACACCTTTTTCACTTCCTCTTCTGCCACCACCTGATGTTAATCTCGTGAACCAATTGTGAATATTCGCTGGCACATTTCATCGCCTTGGCGCGCTGGCCTACACAAAGGAGCTAAAGTATCTTGGGTCAGGAAAATGGGGCACGAGATGGACCGGGTGGTTCAGATGGAGCTGAACCTGGAGGCAAATCTCCCATCTACGTTCCAACCTTCACCTATGGTCATGAGCTTTAGGACGTGACCTAAAGAATGAGATCGTGGGCAGAAGGGTGGCCGGCTGAGAGACTTTGAGCTCGGAGCAGAGCTGCTGCTCCTGGGCGCCTTGCTTTGGAGGCGTTCTAGTCACCTCCAACTGGGAGGAGTCCCCGGGGCAGACCCAGAACCTGCTGGAGGGACTACATGGTCCATCTACCCTTAGGAACGCCTCCAGGAGCAGCTGCTAAACCTGCTGCCACCGCGACCCGACCCCGGATAAGAGGCAGAACGTGATCAACGGTCATCGGCCTGTATGACCGAGTGACAGACTTAAACCAAACCAGTTCGAACCGGTCGACAGAGACGAGCGTTACTGACTTGGAGGCGTCGAGTTTCTGCTGCTCGAGGATTCTCTGCTGAGCCTCCCAGTTGGCCTTCTCGTCCTCGAACACTCGCCTCTTCTCCTCCAGCTCTTTGTACTGCGCCTCCAAGTTCCTTTTCATCTGCTCGTGGCGCCGCTCCAGCTGAGGGTCAAGACGTCACAAAGACAGGAAACTCTAATGAACACCATGTGTTCCAGCTCAGCAGGAAACAAAACAAAACCAGAGCTGCAGACGTTCGTACGGGTAATTATGGAACAAATAGACAAATAAACGCTGATCTTTAAATAGTTTTTGTCAGCAGGAGCACCACACGTCTCTCATGAACCCACCTCGGCCTCTGAATCCTTCAGTTTCTGCTTCTTCTCCTTGACCTTCATTTCAAAGACCTGCTCCATCTCCGCCTCCATCTTCTTCATCTTCATTACGTGCTCCCTGCGCTCCTCCTCCATCTGTGCCAGAGGACTCCTGCTCGAAAGACGACATGAATAACCGTTAACCTTTTCACAAACGCGCGTCCTCTGCTCTCTCATATTAGTACTCGGCGACCGAGGCGTACTTGGTGAGCTGTCCCTTGGTCTTGGAGGTGTCGACCCCGTTACAGGTGACGGCGGCGAGTTTCTTACTGCGGTAATTCTCGTAGTGGACGTTGTTGGTGACGTCTTTTAGATCCTGCATGTGGGTCCTATGGAGGAGGAGAGAGAGAGAGAGAGAGAGAGAGCGTGGTCAGACAGCACCACACTAGAACGTGAACACTCTCAGTATGCAGTGGAACCAGCTCCCAGTTCTGGTTCTGAGCGCCCTGAACCGTCCCATGATGCACCGAGCTCCTCTCTCCATCTGAACGCATTCATGTCCCTTTAATACACGTTACCAACTCAGCCCATGAGCGTCGCGGGGAGCCGCCACGTTCTGGATCATCTGAAAGATGCTCTCGTAAACTCTAGTTCCCCTTCATGGGATTCGGTCTCACCTGATCAGCATGTTACGCAGCACGGTGAAGTCGCAGTGTTCGCCGTTCTCCACTGGAACAAACACAGAGACAGAGCCAAATTATTACCCGTGAACACTTTGCACACTCAGGACAACCAAACATCAGCCTGAGAGGAAACTGGATAAACTCTGCTAGCATTAATATCATCCAGATGTCTGAGAGGAGCTGAAGATCTATCTGTCTATCTCTGAGAGGCAGTCCCACCAGAAACACTCAGTTATTGTGTTCTTGGTGACAACATATTATTTTATTATTTACACCATCAAACATACAGAATATAAAAATATGCCAGTTAAAATGAGTGTTACACACACACACACACACACACATCACAGGACGTCGAGTTCACTCATCCATCCGTTGTAAAGGGCGGGGCACACAGGTGGAGTCAGGGTTGTAGAGAATCAGCTCGACAGATAACAAAGGGCAGAGAGAGACGCGAGGCCGTGATCACACAGGACGAGCTGACGAACGTCTCGGCTCAGACGCAGTTCAGTCTGAGCCGAGCAAACAAACTTATTTTGTGCGGTTTAAAATCAGATTCAGGCTAACTGAAGCTCAACGGAGATAAAAACACAGAGCGCTTCAGACAGCTCTCCGTCTACGTCAGATATTCTCCCGCTCTTCATGCAAAATAACTAAAAACTATTCAAATATATACACTGACTACTAAATCGAGCTTTTGCAGAAGGTGATCTCAAAACTGGTTTGCTCATCTGTGCTTGGAGGAAGGGAACAGCTGATTTGTTGCATCTTTACGCAGCCTCGCCGCTCGTTTGAACAGAGGAACATACGACCTCCTCCTATCTGATCACAGCCTCTCACTGTCGGACGCACACAGTTAGAACAAACAGAACTGTTCTGGTTCAGTTACACGACTGTGAGTTGTTTTTTTTTCCATCTCAACGACAAAGACATGGTTAACACGATCAGACGGGATTCTGGAAAAGGACTGCTGCTGAGGATGAGTGTGGTGGACCTCCGGCCTCCTCTCTTCATCATCAAAATACGCTGCTCCTGATTGGTTAGCCTCCACCCCACTGGGCCTGGTCAATCATCGTCAGGGGAGCGAATAAGGAGGACACCTTACCATTGATGAAACTTAAGCAGTCCCGCTGCCCCTTGGCCTCCAAAGCCAGCCATTGACCTCCTGTCTCTTCTAGAGGAGGGAGCTCTGACGGAGGGGAGGGGGGTGAGGAGGAGGGGGGTACGGTTTTTCAGTTACTGTCTGCACCCAGCAGTGGGGGGGCTAAATCTGGGTCTGGAGCAGCTGGGGTTTTTGTTACGGCTCAGAATTGGCACACGTTTGGCCCAGATTCAGCCCAGATTTGGCCCGGATCAACACCATAACCTGCATGTGTCCAAGCTGACTGCCTATGAATGAAAAAGACAAGGTGCAGGGCTCGTAGAGGGAAGGTGTTATATGAGGATCTAGGCATGACCGGCTCGGGGTGCAAGTCTCAATGGTTGGAGGAGCTAAGTGGGGTCAAGAGTCATGGGGGGAGGGAAGGGGAAGGTTGTAACTTATAGTATAGAGATCTTATTTGTTGATGAGTGGCAGAAAACACCTGATGCGTCTTCGGTTTCTTTAATTCGAGTCGTTTTCGTGAGTTCAATCATGGAAATGTTCAGAGTCCATCAGGTGTTTTGAGCCTGAGATCTATTAGCAGTCTGTTTAAGGCCATGATGATGAACTGCAAGAGCACACATGCAAAGTGTGTGTGTGTGCAGGATCTGTCTTACAAACACGTTTCTACGTTAAACCCAGCCACGTTACCTCGATGAGCTGCTACGTAACCCGCCGTTAACTGCTCATGAACCTACAAGCGATGCGTTAGGACGGTGGATCCCGGTCCTTGGTCCAGCGACGGACGCAGATCTCACCCTGTGCCACAACGCGATGAACTCAACTCAGAGAAGTAATGAAAGAGCCGAGTCACGCGGTGAAGCAGGGGAGGTACCGCTGTACGTGACACCGTACCGTTGGAGCAAAGAAGGGGAACCCACGGCGTTAGAGTGATGTTTCTATTGCAGCTGTAGCTTCAGCACCAAAACAGCCTCTAAGTTTTCTCCATGACTATTTGCAGCTTCAGACCTGGGACGACATCAAACTGAAAACTTTGAGAGGTGTGAAACACCTCGCAGGATAATTCCTGTTTATTACGACCACGGACGGCGACTGTTGGGACGCGGCGTGTTGTATTCTGCTCCACGTATTTAACGGACGTAATGAACTGCATCGTTTTGTGACACCAAAGAACAGAAATGTGAAAGTGCTGCATGAACTTCTGCATAAAACTTGAAAACTGTCCAATCTATGAGTTTCCTGTCAGGCGGCATAACGTGAACAGGAACTGGAACTTTCCTTTACGCCTTCGGTCTTTAGAAAATGAACCAAACTCTGGTCAAAGATCGTCTAAATTTGTTGGCTAGTTTGCTTCCTGTTTGATCATCTGCTTGTGTTTCCTCTTGTCAGACTTTAGTCGTCACTGTGGCCGGAAATATCATCAAAACGTTCAGAAGAAGTCGTAATAAAGTGGAATTATCCTTTATCTTTATCCTTTAAGAGCACAGTGAGGTTTGTTTATCCAATCGTGAAGACAACAAAATGTGTCGGACTCGTAGATCGTTGGCCCTCTGTGACATCGAACAAGCACCATGAAGAAGAAGAAGAAGAAGAGCAGGGACTGTTTTAATATTAAGCTTTAACGCTCAGAGCGGCAGGAAAGTTTGTTTCCAACATCTCAGTATATCTGAGATGCCGTTACCGATCTATGAGAGATAAACTCAAATATTAGCAGCCGCGCTCTCGTTTGTTTCTAAACCAAAAGATTCAAACTACCAGGAATCTGAATCCTGATGGAGATGAACAGAGACACTGCTCTGACATGGCGAGTAAAGATAATCCACACGACGCCGAGAATCATCGATTTGGCCGATTTCTAAGCGGAAGATGGTGACAGTAGAAAGGATGGAAGTCATGGATACGACTTCTGGGATAGACAAAAGCTTTGGATACATTTTGAGCTTTGGTTCAAGGATAGACAAAGAGCTCTGTGATCTCTGAGCCGAGTCAGGACCGGGATTATCATTTAATAACTCAGGATAAAAATAACAAGAACGATTGAAGAGCCGCGATCGCCTCAAGTTTTTAACCTCGACCCCAAAACAACCAGAAGTGACCCGCCCGAGGATCTCGGAGCTCGGACACACCTGCCACGGTTCGACGATGGCGTAACAGATGTGTAAACGAAGATTTTTGGACTTTGTTTTCATCTGAGTGAATGACTTCACGGCTTCATTCAACACGGTGTAAATATTAGCAAAGAGCGCTGCGGGCCAAAGTTCTACTGAGCACACATCAATGTTCTTTTGTATGTTTTTAAAAAAAAAAAAAACTGAGCCCAGGTCTGATTGGAGCATTGGTTTGACCATCAGCCTAATGATGAGACAGCACAGCAACAGAAAAGTGAAGGGAAAGGAAGGATGGAGAGTTTGAGGGAGGAAGGAGGGAGGGAGCAGGAGAGGAAATGGAGTTTGAAATAAAGTGAAAGATGGTTTGGTTTACCAAAAATGCCCTCTGTCAGTCATGGAAAAGAATAGACAAAGAAAAAAAAAGAGAGAAAAGAAAGAATGAAAAAGTGAAAGACTGATAAACGGTCAACCACAGAGCAACAAAAGGTTTATGACTTTATATAAAGACACACAGAATATCATCTCTGAGAGAAACAACACCAGTAAGAGCAACAACACGTCATCGTGGCTCTGATGTTTGGTCGGGTCAGTCTATCCCCCCTTTTCCAGAATCCCCATCAGGGTCGACACCAACACCACCGAAGAGGGCTGAGAGTTTGTTTGTGTTGAGGGGAACACAGGCGGGTGTACAGCAGAAGGTACCGATGTAATAACGGCCGGGTAACTTCTCGTACTTGTCAAAATGTGACAGAAACACGAAGCGCTCGTTTCGACTTTGAAAACACGCAGCACTGAACGATTTGTTATGGTCAGCTCATGTCCTGGTCACCGTTAATGCAGCAGAATTCATGCGTACAGGCTAGTGAAGCCAAAAACTGCAGTTCCTCAGACGTCCACTTGAGGCTGGTTCCAGAAGCAAGTCAGTCTCCATAAGTCCCCATGTTAAAAAAACTTCACAGCAGATATAAACATGTTTACAGACTCAGAGCATCAAAAAGTTCATAAAACTTCGTCTCCATGCTACCTCCTGTGTTTATCACTGGACGCTTTGCTTCGTTTGACTTGCCTTCTTTATTTTACACCAACGGGTCGAGCGAGGACAGCACAGCAGCAGAAGTCCATTCATCGTCTATTGTAAAGCTTTAACGGAAGCTTAAGTGCTACAAAATCTGCAATAAACTCTGACTGGCTGACCAGGAGGAGTTGCTATTGCTCAACAACGAGGGCACGATGCCTCGCAGGATTCCCGGCTGCCCATTAGTGCTGCCTCACGGGACGAAGCCTGGAGGCACTGTGGGAGATGTTACCGTCCGGCCCGAAGTGGTTTGTCTTGTGCAGCCTTTTGGATTGTACTTGTACACCGCCTTTCCAGCCCAGGACACATTTTGACAAGTCACTGAGTTACCTGGTAGTTGATACATTCAGTGGATACGAGGAGGAGGGGGGGTAAACATGCACTATGTCCCACACGCTCAGGAGTGTCATGCTTCATTCATCAGGATAGAGATAATACGAACAACCAGCGTTCCTCTCACATCCGTCATCGACCGATCAGAGCGCACAAATTAAAAAACGCTTCATCGCCGCCGTGAACTCTCAGAGTGTTTTCTAGGCCCGTGTCCTTCCTCTCTGGCAGTGGACCTGAGTGAACCTACCTTCTGCCACGCCCCACGGATACTGCCGACCTCTGACCTTCTTGCCGTTGACCTCGATGACCACGTTGCTGCCGACCACCGCCAGCGGCATCTTCTCCTGCAGCGGAAAGACAAACAGCTTTATTTAACTGTGTGAACCTCGACGTTTGATCGTCACATCCTACTGATCCGTCTCCCTGCTGAAACCAACCAAAAGTCCACAGATCAGCTTTCACGAACTAGACTGTGCGGTCCATTACCTTGATCTTTCGGATGAGTTTGTTGTCCTCGTCGTCCTCCGTGTCTGGGAACTCATAAATTTTTATTTTGTGCTCCTGAATCTCTTTCATTATCTGACGAGAGGAGAAAGAAATCAGAGTAAACAAACACACAATTTATGATTCGAATCATGCTGATTAGTTTGTTCTACCGGGAGTTAAATCAACACCACGTTCATGTCTATGCATGGAGTAAAGAGCTAGAGCCAGGCGCTGATGTCTTTAGCTAGCTCCATCTCTGACGGACAGAAACTGGAGTGGCATCGATCTTCTCGTCCACAGAAAACTAACAACCCCGCTGATGTGAACACGTGAATCCAGTACCTGTTTTTTAAAAAGCTGGCACTCCTCCGGGGTCAGAGTGTCGGCTTTGGCGATAAGGGGGATGACGTTGACTTTGTCGTGGAGCCTCTTCATGAACTCGATGTCCAGCGGCTTCAGGCTGAAGAAGACGAGAAGAAACAGATTATCAACGATCATGGCACAGGGAAGTGATGAATGAAAACTTGATTACAACGAACTGATTACACGTCTGTGAGCCGCGCTGTCATGCAGGGCGACACGTCCTGTGAAGCTTCCTCGCTGCATGGCTTTACAAAGTAACCGCAGTTCAGGGGGTGACCAGCAGAGGGCTGACCGGAGCCGTGCTTTGCATTCGGACTTTCTGTGTTTGACAACTGATGTTTTTTTGTCTCGCTGGGCTGATGAAGGATCGTCTTTGTGACGCTCTCCCTCTCTGTCTGAAAGACGAGTGTGTGTCGCGTGTCCAGAAACAGAGACGGAGCTCGTGGGCAGTGCGTGTGGAAAGTGAGTACGAGCTGCACGGTGGGAGGAAATTATGGAAAAATATAACTGCACGGGGGCCGGCTGTCGCTCAGGGGGCAGAACGGGTCGTGCACACGTTTGCAGGATGCTACATGAGTTAATAAAGTTTGAGAGGAGTTCGAGAACGGGGTCAGGTTGATAAAACACGAGTGTCTCAGCCGAGGAGGCAGAAAATCAAACTGTTTTTCCTCTCAGTGTAAATCACACAGCGTAGCACCGACTGCTGGTTGGAGTCACTCTGGGGACTTCTCCTCCCTTCGCTCCTCTTTGGTATCTCGGGGTATAAAACATCACAGACAGGCTAAGCTTGGAGAAACACGAGAGTGCAGTTTACTTCTAACAAAGGATTTACAGGATTTTACAGCCTCAGCCGACGACTGGAAACAGAAAAACCTGCAGCTGTTGTAGAATGACTGAAGGTAGAAGAAGGAGAAGAAGAAGGAGACGTTTACTGACTTGTCAGGGACTCAACAGTTATCTTGGATTTATCAACAATCCTGGAGACATGACGGTGATTTACTGACATTTAGGGAGCGGTCAGAGATTCCACCAGACTGATTTCTGAAGTCGTCCTAAGTTAAAATCTTAAACTCTGCAGATCTACGTAGAGAAACGTTGGCATCACCGAGCGGATGGATGGATGGATGTTTAGTTATGTGGAGACAGAGCTCCACATTTTATCTCCGCGCTGCAGGATGAGAGAGGAAACACACAGTGTGTGTTTGTCTGATGAGATGAGAGGCCTCTGCCGCTGCGAGCTGCTCCGAGCTCTCCGCTCTGATTGGATGATTCACTGATGGAGAGCGGAGCTCTACTGAGCATGAGCAGAACTGGATTATATAACCTTTGTGGGTTACACACACTGGCTGGCACACACGCACACACACACCCATCAGCATCAGCTTGTATAGCCGGCAGCAGACAGGAAGTGCGGATGGAAAGGTGGAGGTTTAAAGTCATCGTGAATATTTTGTGGTGAACATCAGAGTGCTGGTCGCTGTTTGTGGACGACACCTTTGAATACAAAAACTCGCAGAGGGAGCGTCTTCACCAGAACAAAGCATCCACCCACCAACTGCTGCTCCCGAGACGCGCTTCACTGAAACTCAACACAAAGCTATCTTTAAAGATGTCCTGTGGTGGTGGAGGAGACCAAAACAGAGCTCAAAGGAGAGTGAGCATTCATCAGGAGGCCATAATGAATGCTAATGTTGCTCTGGTACAGGTAGCTGCTTGTTAACACGTTCACCACGTCACCTCATGACGTCTTTACGTCATGAGGTGACGTCTTTACGTTATTTACTTATTTTCCTGCTGCATTGACTATAAATGGCAAAATCTGATTAAATGCACACTTAAAGGAACGATATGTCAGATATTAACTGTATTAACTCATAAAATGACCAGGCTAGTCTTACACCAGAGCTATAATACATAAAGTATCAGGTACAATCCACGGCAGAAAACCAAAATCAACCTTCTTGCAGACCTACCCGTGTCCGGAGGGCGCGATGAAGTATAGGCAGCAGTGGACTCTGTTGTCTGGCATGGACCTGCGGTTCACCCTCGACTCTGCGTTCAGGAAGTCCTCGCACTTGCTGTCGATGTAGTTTATGACCGGCTGCCAGCTGAGAAGACGGAGACGGAGACACGTGAGGCGGAGCAAAGAGGAGGACGATAAACAACACGAGACGCCAACTCTTGACTTCACATCCTCACCAGTTGCTGTTGTCCACGGCATCTCCAAACCCCGGCGTGTCCACGATGGTGAGCGTCAGCTGGACTCCTCCTTCTTTGATCAGCACTTTGGACTGCTCCACCTGAAACACACCAACATTCACGCCGTTCAGTACAGGACTGATCTGCACCCAGTCACCCACACGGCATGCTGGGAGATTCAGCAGTATCTGCTGCCTGTATGAGGAGGGATCTCAAACTCTTTCCGTCCTCTCAGCAGTGTAAAGGACGGATGATTACAGGGTCCAGACTGAATTAATAAAATCCTGGACCAGACGTGGATCATCGCAGACCGAGCGACCTCGGTTCTCTCCGGGTACTCGGCTTCCTCCTGCAGTTCAAAGACGTGCAGGTTAAGCTGTGACTCTAAATTTCCTGTAGGTGTGAATGTGAGTGTTTGTCTCTACGTGTCGGGCCTGACCCGGGATGTACCCGCCTGTCGCCCAGTGCCAGCTGAGATTGGTTCTGGCCCCCCGTGACCCTGATAAGGAGAAGAGGGAGAGTACAACGCTGAATCAGTCTTTTTAAAGCCTCATTAAGTTCTGACCACCTCGTTGCAGAGTCAGTGAAGACGAATGAACTACGCTTGAAATCTGTGGTTCAAGCGCCAACCTCTGCAGCTGTGAAGCCAAAAACTGCAGTTCCTCTAACGTCCACTTGAGGCTGGCTCCAGAAGTGAGTCAGTCTCCATAAGTCCCCATGTTAGACAGCAGAAATAAACATGTTTACAGCCTGGTACAAAAAACAGTTTTGGTCTCTGTAGCTAATTTCCCCGTTCATGACAACTGTACTGAGGGTGAATTTATATACAACTCACCTGTTCACATTATATTAAGGCTTAAACTTATGCAGGATTAAGAGTGTGGACGCTTTGATTGACAGGTGGGCGTGGTTACAGGTGGGTTTTTAGAGTAACCAGGCGTCATTCGGCCCGCCTCAGCTCCAAAGATGATCGGTCAGCTTTTAAACGTCTCTTCAGAAACGACGTCCACTCTTTATACTCTCAGTGATTTAAAGTCATGATAGCGAGGTACCTGCAGGGTCGGGCGTAGGGGGAGGGGTCGTGGTATTCGAGTTTCAAAGTTTTTACGTTAAATATTCTCAGGAATCATGGAAACCCATGAAAAGGTGACGGCCTAAAATGCGCAACCATCCTACCAACCTAAAAGTTTCGGTATATTTGACACAATGAGCTGGATGTGGCGGACGGAGCTGAACATATTAAGAAAATAAAAAGATGGAGTCCAGCTGAGGCACACAAACGAAAAGCCTCGCTCGCACATATTCACATTCATTCATCCATCGTTTCCTGCAGCTCGTCTGCTGTTCCCTCGCTTGGCCGCATACTTTCACAAGGCCATCTAGTTATTTTGGGATCACCCCTTTAACTCAAACTACAGCCCTCTCGCGCTAACACAAACATTCTTCGGCTTCCACAAAACCTTCAAGATAATCCGTCTGACTTTACAGCTGAGCGTATATATCACACACCGCACTCATTCGACATATCTCAGCTTAATTGTGCATCCAGCCTCTGTGTGTGTGTGTTTGCAAGTGTGAGTGTTTGTGCATGACATGTCGGCCATCTCAAAACCAAATCTGCTATTTCCACCGTTTCTGCGAAGAAAAACAGATTGGGAGAAAACCTCAAAAATGCCGTCAGTCTCAACACCATCATTTAAAAAGAAACCCGATCTGGGGGGAATGTGAGCGAGCGACAAAGCATGAGAGATTGTTCTGGAATATAAATACCCTGACCCCGTCTCTCCCCCCTCAGCCTCAGACCGCAGCGCAACACTTTTACACACACGCTAACTGCTACTTTGCAGGAGAGCGTGCATGCCCACGTCGCTCTCTCGGGGTTCACGTGAGGTTCGACCTCGTGAGCGACGGACCGAAAAGTTTTCCGTCTCGCCAAAGGGAGTAAATTTAGCGCCCGCGTTGACGCAAAGAGGTGCAGCGACATCACCTGATTTGTTGGTTTTTAATTCAGGACGTGCTGAACGAGAGCAAAGATCTAAAATCACAAACTGAAGTTTGTGTTTAAATGTTCAAAATTATATTAATGCTTAAAATTATGCAGAATTAAGAGCGTGGACGCTTTGATTGACAGGTAAGTGATGTTACAGGTGGCTTGTTTGAGCAACCAGGCGTCATTCAGCCCGCCTCAGGTCCTCGAATGATCCATGTCTTCGCCTTTTTAGATCAGGCGGGAGGCGGAAGAGGAAGTACAGCCAACGTGAGCCACCACACCGAGCTCTTCAGAATCCTGCGCGATGCCACCGCCCAGTCTTTATACGGTCAGTGTTATGGACTCAAAAACCGCTGCTCATTCAGGTGCCACCAACCAACACCACCAAAGACAGAGACACAGCTGAAACCAGAAGTGCAAATGAAATGAAATCTCCTCAGCTGTCCTCCCTCCCCGACCGACACAGAGGCAGTTCTGGCCTGCTGAGCGATAAACTGAAGAGCCGGCGTCGAGGAGGAGTTGTGTGTGTGCTGTGGATGAGTGTGTCACACTTGTTCTTGGTGATGTGCATAAAAAGAAATTAAGACGACGAGACAAAGCCTCCAGGGAAGTGACGTGCAGTGTGTTCAACGTGTGTGTGTGTTAACAAGTTATCAATCAAGTAAAGAGAGTGTGATTTTTTCAGCTTTTTAGCGGTGTGTGTGTGTGTGTGTGTGTGAGGGTGGGTGTTACATTTCATGGGAACATTCTTGCCCTGTTACTGACCCTATCAGGCCTCAGGGGGAAGTACAAGGACTCTCACCCAATTCCTTATTTTTCTTTGTCTCCCCCCGTCACCTCCTAACCTCTCGCTGCCTCAGTCCTCGACACACTTGTTAGTTTCAACGTGCTCCGTCTTTTCCCTGCTTCTCCTCCCGCGACCTCCATCCCTCCTCTGTCTGCGACGCTTCTCCTCCACCTTGTAGTCTTTGAACTCACCATCTCCGCTTCCCTAACCCGTCTGTCCTCTGCTCCACACCGCTGATGCAGCCGCCTCCTCCTCCTCCTCCTCCTCCTCGGTTTGTCATGACCATAAAAGGACAAAACCAGGCCTCGTATCCTCGCTGTTTTCCTCCTCCATCCTCTGTTCTTGCTCTCCTTCTCCACAATACTCCATCTCTTGCTTTCACTCTCCTGCCCTCTCTACGTGTTATTCTCTATTCCTGTTGATGCTACACTGAACGGTGTCTCCGTCAGTCGTACGTCTGTTCTCACACTATGTAACTTTGGACTCCGGGTCACACACACCAACTATTTCACTGATTTTGGTGAAACTGGATCATATTTTATGGAGGAAATGTTTTCTGGTTTTCTCTCTGATGTCCTCCGGCTGATCCGCCTTAGTCTAGTTGCCTCAGGAGGAGCTGGTGTTGTGCCAGAACAGGAGCTGAACAATATATAAGACAGTATCAAGCTCATTTGGTGAACCATAAATAAATTATCCACTCATAACGGAGAGAATTGTCAGTTTGACTTTGGACTTGTTGTAAGTCACACATATAATTTTGGACAGACCGGCAGAAGTGATTTCAAACGTCCTGATATGAGGAGCCTCTGAAAGCAGCACGTGTTCTGCAGAGCGGTTAGACGTAGCTCGTCTTCACCCGTGACTCATGACCTTTCCTGTTATCTGTCGCCCTCACGGGCAAAGTTCAGACAAAGGCGACGTCTGAAGAGTTCTTTTGTTTTGCACGGCACTCAAAAAAAAAAAAAGGGAACAGACACTTAATATCTAGGAATGCGTGAGGTTTGCAGATATCTTATAACTGATCATTTGCATGGCTGTGGTTAGGGTTGGGATTGACTGTTGAAATGAGAGAGCAGGTTATGTTGGGTTGAACATTCCCCCCCCTAAGACGGGACACGTGGAAATAAAAGGTCATCTATCTTCTTGGAAGATCATGTCACCGTGCATGACGTGATTCAAACATCTGACAAGAAGACGTATCTGGCTGACAGATCTCACAGGAACAAACCGGAGGGACGACCACACAGAGAAAAGTTGTCTGACAAAAACAATCAACGTTCAAGTTAAACATAGTTTTCTCTGTTTACCATCAGCATGAACCAAACCGGGTTTGTTCCGACTGCACTGTGCAACTGCAATTCATCCAACAATAATGCACCATAATGTCCATTTCTGAGAGGGAGAACAGAAACACTTGGTAGACCCTGGACCGGACAGCGAATGTCTAACTTTACCATGAGGTGTCACATGGTGATGCTCCAGAATAAAACATAGTGAGAGCCAAGAGTGAGAACAAGATGTTCCTGCAAATATTTCACAATAAAGGTTTCCGTCAACTGAAACACTAGAGGGATTTTATTTTGAAATGGACGCAGGGACAGGATTAGTTAGTAAGTTGCCAACTTACCCTGTAGATGGCGCTAACTGCTCAGCTGTGATGCTAACACAGCAGGCCGCCTGCTAATGGTGGTCGACGTCGCCGAGAACTGCTTCTCGAAGAACCGACCGGATCCTTCAAACGGGTTAATAGCTGCATTTTTTTGTGTTTTAAAGAGATTTTTGGGGTGTTTTATTTTTTTGCTAAAGTAGAGAGTGAGGAGGGATGTCGGACTTGAACCCTGAGGTGGTACAGCAAAGACGCACACTCTACCAGGTGAGTAACCGATGCCCCCAATCGCTGCCGCTTTTTTGGGCTTTTTTTGAGCTTATAAAAATAGTAGACTACAATAGTAACAGGAGGGAGAGGCGGGATCCTTTGTACACAGGGTTAGGTGAGCTAACCGGCAGCGATTGGGGCGCAACAACTTAATCGAGACACAAGAACCAAACTTGAACATCAGGCGTGACGCCAATTGATCCTGTAATCGGACTCACCTGCACAGTTTTCTTGATGCGCTGGGACGGTCCAGGGTAATCCTTGGAGTACAGGTCAGTCAGGAACAGAGAGTTGATGAGCGTTGACTTTCCAAGGCCAGATTCACCTGAGGACACACAGGAGAAGAAAAAAGCGTGAGCGCAGCAAATGAACAGACAACCTGCCGGCCACATGTGATGTGCATGAACGCGAGCGCAGACGCACATGCATTAAACAGCGTGCACAAAAGCACGCGGCCTGGAGGGAGCAAGAAAAACAAAGTCCATTCATCGTCTGTGAGGGGAAAGGTCACGAGCTCGTCTGCCAGCAAGAAAAGCTTTCAGATAGACGGGAGAAAACATTTCCTCCCCCTCACCTCCTTCATTCCTTTCACCGAACGCTTCCCTGCGTATAAATCTTCCCATTTCTCTCCTTCCTGTGCCAACTTTCCATTCTCCACGCTCCCGTGCTGATGTTAGGAGCAGCAGCCGCACAAACACACAGTTAACATTCACTCGACAAAGAGGACGTCCAAACGTACACATTGCATACGCTCCCTCTACTCACACACACACAATGATGTGATTAATGGCTGAGCATCTGGCTCGTGTCTCATGAAAAGCGCCGGAGGAGCGTTTGGTTTGAGGGAAGCAGGGCTGCTTGTCCTAGCAAGACCTCTGAACGGCTCCCACGACACCATCGCGCTGCTTTTCACTACGGCTGTCCCGAATACCATTTTGTGGGCACCGGAGCTTTGGTGGTAATAACAGGGAAGTGACGGGCCGCTGAATCCTGAGTTCAGATCAGCCTTTGAAAATTTGAGGGTGTTACCACCGTAACATGCAGCAAGGCAGGGTGGGAACAGGACAGGACAGACTACCTAGCCAATAAACCTTCCCGTCATCGGAGGAACTAGAAAAGTGAGCAAATTGTTCTGCTGATGGCTGCAAAAACCAACAACAAAAAAGCCTTCACGTCCTCCCATCGTGTGATTAAATTTATTTTTGATGGAGCTGCGCCCACAACAACTGGAAACCTCCTGGCTTCAGAGCTGATCCAGCAAAGATGGATCGATAACGGCTGACGTGAACCGTGTTCCAACTCAGGAGCTGTCATGATGTTTTACTGTTTATTCTGCAGGTCTATTAAACCCAGAGAACAGACGGTTGGATGCGGGTCATGTTGCGTTTAGAAGTCACGGTAAATATGATGAAATAGAATTTTTTGGGGCGGTGGGCTTTGAATATCTGCAAACAGGCAAAGTCAAAGCCAGTTGCCAAGCTGAGGCAGCAAACATCTGCGTACAACGCTGGAGGTTTTCCATCTCAAAACGACGATCACACGTCGCTTGATGAGCAATTTTTCCAGAGATGCAACAGCCGAGGGTGCGATATCTTAAGGTGCTCCCAGTTGAGTTGTGAGATTAGCTATCTGCTTTTACTTTGCTCCAAGGCTCGCTGCAGAATCATTTAGCAGATGTCAGAAGCACAACAACAGTCAAATGTTTGCACGCAGGAATGTCCTGATCCGGATCCTTTAATAGACTTAAAATACGTATCTGATACCTGTTGAAGTCCACTGACTGATCCAAATACTGAGGGATCTTTTATTAACTAGACATCGTCAAAGAAAGTAAGAGAAGGATTTGGCCAGAAAGAAGAGCGATCGCTCAGTTGGAGATGTTTGAAAAACACTCCTGATTGAACGTTTCTTTGTCCTCGTGAACAATCTGCTTCATTTCTTTCCATCATCGGCTTACTTATGGAATTAACATTAAACAGTGACCGCTGTTGACCAGTTTAACCCATGAAAGAAACAGCCAGAGTTGGCCGAGAGCGACGAGGTGCTTCCTGAATGATTTGTACCTGACTTTAATGAGAAGGAAAGAAGTCCATCACTCACACTCCAGTGTTTACACTGTTAAGGCCGGATGTCATAAAGGGTGGGGTGGGATTTTGATACGCTGATATGATCCACCAGAATATGCCTGGATCGGCTCTGGACATCTCTGTTACATTCACTCTACATCCTCTTTTTATCTGCAGCCACCTGCCGGAGGTCAAACTGTTTCAGACTTTTCACAGAACATCTGTGTATCCCATCAGTCCACGTCGCTGTGGTGCGAAGCCCCGGTGGATTCCAGTCTTCACCCCTTCTTAACCTCCCCGTCTGCCCCCCGTGTGTTTGCTCAGTTATGGATGATATTCTGTCGCGGTGTGAGTTATGAACACACACCGTCTTGGTGTCTCCTGCAGCTTCTGCAGACGGACGACGGACGACTCATCCATTTGATGGATTGTCCGGAGTTAGAGGTCAACCACGTTCGTACACATGAATGCACAAAGGCCGTTTCATGTTGAGATGTTGAGATAGCGCAGATATATGAACGCCTCCTCCTCCACCTCCTCGTCAGCGCGAAACTGCAAAGAAGGGAAGGTTATCTAAACGTGGAGGAGTGTGTTTAGGCTTCAACATGCTCCTGTTAGCTTTGCTGTGTTAGTGTTACTACTGATGCAAACTCAACAAAACAAACACCAGGAAATGACGCAAAGTCAAACTCACGTAGAAGATGCAGATGAATCATCGACTGTGAATCGAAAAACTATTAAGGAGTCGATCCAGTGACGGATTAAAAACTAGAACTGTGGCCACTGTAATAACAATTAATGAGTCCTGCAGACAGCTTTCAAGAAACAAAGTCATACTGAAGGGTTGAAGATGCAGATGCAAAGAACTCAGTTTCAGGACAACATGTTAGCAAACCTCAGAGAACCTCAGGATTGCATCTCAGCTTTTTTGCAGATGATGTGGCTCTGTTGGCCTCCAAGTCTGAGGCAGTGAGTTGCTCCCTCAAGTATCTTGGAGTCTTGTTTCACGAGTGATGGGACAATAGAGTGTGACATGGACCGGCTGGTAAGGCAAAGCTCTCGGTTTTCCAGTCCATCTACGTTCCAACTCTCAAATATGATCATGAGCGTTGGGTAGTGGCTGAAAGAGTGAGATCGAGGAGCTTCTGCCGAGTGGCCGGGCTCAGTCTCAGAGATAGGATGAGGAGCTTGGACATCTCAAACATCTGGAGGGAGCTCGGTTCGGGCCTCCTGAGCGTCTTCCTTTGGAGGTGTTCCAGGCATCCGACTGGGAGGAGACCCTGGAGGGACAAGCCCATCTAGCCTGGGAACACCTCCCACCAGCTCCTGAGAAAAATCTGATTCGACTCTTTAGAGGCCTGTCATGGCAGCCGAGAGTCACAGATGGGACACAGATGCTATTTTACTTTAGAGCAACAATGGAGTGTTCATCCAGTACAAAGTTAACCAAAGCTGAGTTTATGATCCGTTCATCACACCGCCTGTTTCAGGACAGATTGTCCTACATCCTGACGGTGCTGCCGTACACCATCAAGACATTTCTAACCATCTTCTGTGTGAAAGTCCAGTTTCAGGACAGAAAGTTGTGGGTCAGAGGTTTCACTTTCTGTTCCCGGCAGGCTCTGTTTGTGGTTTTCGCTGAACCAGGCCTGCCTGGTCTCGTCTGTGGAGCAGATGTGATACTGAGGACGGAAAACAACCTGAAAGCCTCTGACACGGGTTTCCTGATCAAACACCGGACAGAGCTCTGATCAAACATCTCAGCGAGGATCTTGTTGGCTTTCCTAACTGAACTAAACCGGTTTCACAAACATGCTAATCTTTGGCACAAACACTGCAGAGAAGAGCCAATAGCTGCGTCTCGTTCTACCCACCATGTGACCTATCCACATCTCTGTTGGCTCTGCAGGCCGATATGTTTGTTCAGTGGCACACCAAACTCTTACTGTGAGCTTGTTCCCGGTAGAAGGTGACTTAACTCAAATTAGGGACGGTCTGGATGCATTCTTCAACATCGCATGTAGTATTTTGATTTCCATTCACGGGAACGTCTCTAAACGTTCACGTTAAACGCTGTAAAAACTCAACGGTTGAGACAGTGATTGCTGCACAGCTGAAGATGACGGCTCAGTTTCTCTGACAGAGTGTGATGGATGCTTCATTCAGTCACTGCAGTGGTTTAAACCCCCCCTCGGGGCAGGTCCGTCCCAATTAGCCTCCATAGTCCAGCTTTAATTAAATATTGGTTCCACATGACAAGTGGAAGCGCAGCCAGCTCTCTGTAAATAGACTAATGACCTGAACGGCAGTGATGGATGGCTGAACCTTCCAGCTCTTTCCCACTGTTTCTCTTCCTCCCTCTCTTGTTCAGTGAGCCATCAGTCCATCACTCCATTTTGTCCCATTTCTCTTCTTCTTCATCCCTGCTGTGACTTTTGTGCTTTAACCCTTTCACGGTTAGCGTGGTGATTATTATCCTGCACGTTAACAGAGCGAGCTTTCTGAGTATCTCAGTGCTTCACAAAGAGACGCATACACTTTGAAAATGGTCATGAATCGAGCCAGAGTAAGGATGCCAGAATCGCCGTGATGTGGTGTCCTTTCTTGGGTATTATTAGTAAGTTTTAAATTAGTTGTGAACAGGAAACCTGGATGATCTTTCAAGACAGGAAGTGACTGAATTTAGAGATTCTGAGTTGGAATATAGATGGTGCAACACAAACAGACAAAGATTTGTTATTTGTTGGCTCTGCATCGTCTGTGGGACATGTTGTCCATTTTTTAAATCAAACCAGGATGCACAGAAAATGTAAGCCAGTAAATCCACCGCACTGACAATCTTCCCTCAGTTTCTGTCTGTCATTAAAAAAAGGGAAACCAACTCTTCTTCATCTAGCCTAAAATGTGTCTAAAATATAACAGAAAAAAACTGAATTTTCACTGCTGTGCCGGATTTAGTCTGAATCAGGTCTAAGTTTGGGTCACACCGACTGGAAGTAAGGTCAAAAGTTTTTTTCCCCCATTCATTTGAATGGGGGTCATCCATTTTCAATGCGGCAGTGCAGGCTGTAGGGGTGTCCCCAAAAATCTGATCAGTACAGTCAAACAGAGACTGTCCAGGTGGATTCGTGGACTAAACTCTGAGACTCCCTCGGGTTTGGCTTTGTTTGCTGCACAGTAGAAGTTCCCACTAACTAGATTACTTTCTGCTCACTGGGATAGACTGGTTTCAGGTACACTACAACCTGAAGGCAGACAGAGTTAACAGACTTCCTAACGCGACTCCATGGACAGTACAACTTCTCACTAATTGTCGTACGGTAGCACATGTTTGATGAACCTTGCATATTAACTATGAGAATGTTGAAAGAACGACAAGTAATCTGGACTGCAGGAGACAAACACAAACATACAAATGGTCGCAGTGGGTTTCCCGTGGGATTCCTGAAATTCCTGCCTCTTTTCTCTCGTTCTGTTTCAGCCTTGCTCTCTCAGCCCCGAGGCAGCAGCTGGCCCCCTCACATCCTGACAGGCCTACTAACTAGCACCCAAAGCAAACACACACACACAGTCACACACATACACACACACCTCTAACAGGCATGTGTGAGGCCTGAACCAGAAAGTGTGAAAGGAGACATCTGGGGAACATACAGGCATTAAAACAGACCGGCCGGGCACGTCAGATAATTCTCCATTGTTGAGGGACTGGCTGAAACAAGGGGAGGGTCGGAGGTCAGTGGATAAAGATCTGCAGGTCCAGCAGAGTCTAATACAGCCTAAACTGTGTCAGCACTACGCCTGACAGCGGTGGTCCACATGGGCAAGGCTATAGGAGCCTTAGAGGGACACAACCCACTTTAAAATTAGAGAGTGAGCGCTCATTCTGCTGCGATCTGCCGAGCCCGAGACTAAATCTGACAGAATCGGCACGTGCTGGGTCACAGCACGACATGTGCGTCTGGAAATAGAGACGCCGGAGAACAAACCGGAGCAAGGCGAGGAGGAAGAATGAGAAAGCAGAGCAGGAGAGACTCGCCTGCAGCGGTGTGACTCGAGCATGCATGAACATGCACATGTGCACGACCCCCCCGTCCAATGTACGAGCACGTATGCGGTGACACCGTGCTGAGTGTTGTGCCAAGAGGTGATGGGAATCTTTGTGAAGTAAACAGGCTGTTGCTGTCCGCCAATGACGAGGCCTGTCTTGCATACTGAAGCAAGCACGGATGTAGGACAGAGATCAGACTGAAAAAACACTGAACCAGAGACTTTGACATCATTCTGTGACTTTCAGCTGGCCTGCTTAGAGACCAGAAAGTTTTTGGGTGGCACTGAAGTATTTTTAGAGCACTGTGACTTTCTCAGTACGTCTCAGCTTCCTCTGTGATGAATATTGAACACAGGATGATAGATAGACATCTATGAGGTTCAGAGTTAATCAAGGATGTATCAGGTGATGAAAACAACATAAATCAACCAACCAAAATCAGTGAAATAGTTGGGTTTGCAACCCGATCTTTCCCCGAAACGTACGAATGACAGAGACACCATTCACCTGATTATAAGTCAGTGTAGCATCCACATGATTTAAAATCTGTTAGTTTATGACAGAAAAGTTACACAACGAATGATGGATGACGGCCAAGTGCAAGTGAGGGGAAGTCGAGCAGCTGTGAGTCAGAAATGATGCCATGGATTTAGTCTTCAAGGTGACAAGGGAACATCTTTCTGCAGAAGGACTCAAGTAGCGACTTGTCGTTGCTCGATTTTACGGTCATAGAGTTGGGAAACTGTGCACAGCCTGCAAGACTAACCAGTTAACAGTTTTATGACCATGAAGCACAGCTGTGCGTAGCCCAGTCCGCATTATACAGGGTGTGGACACAAAAACAACACCTGTACAGTGTAACAGTATAATAGCCCATTCATACATCCATTCATTTCATGCTGCTGGATCCGTGTCCAAGTTCTTCCAGTTCCTTCGGGGGGAAATCCCTGAACTGGACTTTTAGAGGCCAGATGGGACATATAATCCCTTTAGCATGTCTCGGATTCACCTACCACGTTGGACTGGGGAATCCTAAGGAGTAGTGATTGTACTCTGAGGCCTCCAACTCTGAAAAAGATACCTTTGGTACGTGTGATCCCAGACGTTCAGACTCTCAACACACTTAGGCTTCATTAACTGACCAGCAACAAACCAAACGTATCATCAGCAAAGAAAGAAGTCGGGGCGTATTGATCCAGGGGAGCAAATTACTTTTTTTCTGAAGAGTTGACGAGACATGACAACACTTGGAAATTAGATATTAGCGTCTCCTGATGAGTCAGACGCCATCAGACACCGCTGGAGTGTGTTGCCCTTTGGGCTCAGCTCTTTCTTCACCACTTTACAATGCCTGTATCACTGCCAGTCAATCCCACACTCTGTCTTACTCCGTGTTACTCTGGTAATACCCTCACTCATGCCTAAGACTGCCCCTTCAGGGGGCAAAGTTACACTCCAGGAGTCAACTTGACAGTCACCAACCACAAGTAAGGCACACTACTGCTATTGTTAAGGTTCATTCATATGATACAGGAGACTTTGGGTCAACTCAGCAGACATTTTGAGGCTATACTTTGTAAGCAGATAAACTTCTAACAGAAGTAAATTTACACCGTACACACATTTTCCCCTTTTAAGTAAGAAATTTTCCAGATGCTTGCTCAAATTTCAGGCTGTTCAAAAAGGTTCCTCTGCATGTAGCCCATGATCTTCAGTCTTGTTTGTCTTTAATAGGCCCTTTTCCACAACAGTTTGACTTGTTGTGGCAGGGAAAACACAGGTGGAACTAATGACACGATGAATGATGGCTCTGTTCCACTGAACTGTCCCCGTAAACCATGCTAACGAGCCAGTAAATGCAACACCGCAACGTTGGAACTGACGTACCTGAATGGAATGCAGCCAATATTACTGTTACTGACTGCACCTGTTTGTCTCCTGCAGTGACGCACTGCTGATATGCGGAGAAGAGCCAATTTGGGTTCAATACGCCCTGTATAAATCTGATGAGAGCAAAAACACAAGTCACGGTGGCTACTATGAAAAATAGGCTACCTATTGTGGTACATGGAGTGGAGCTAGACACTTTCAGATCAAGCAACCCGCATTGTTAGAACAAACAACAGTAATGTGGTAGTATTTCATTCACGTGGAAAAGCCAGCGTGACCCAGTCAGTTCTCCCTGCCGACTCTTCGGTGAACTCTCCCCCAGAAAACGGGGCCTCCATCTGGTAAGGCAGTGAGCGCTGGATCCCTCTGTTTACTGATGGTGATTATGTGATGACATATCAAGAAACCCACATTGTTATAACAACAGTAATGTGGTAGTAGGTAGTGGCTTCAAATTTATGTGGAAAACTTGGTTAGTCCTCCCTGACGACTCTTCGGTGAACCCTCCCTCAGTAAACAGCCTCCGTTTGGGCCCTGAGAACTGGTTAAGTTGCTCTGCTCACTGGTGGTGAAGTGTTTATCTGGTTCTGCTTATTGATGACCACTTAAACTATCTACAATACAAAGATCAGGACTTTATTTTCTGTGTTTGATTCACTGGATTTGAAATGATTTGAAAATGACAGGCGCTCTTCAAATTTCTGATGACACCCACTGTGGGTATCTTTTCGGCTGTGTTATCCTATTCTGTTTGAACAACTTTCAAGTAATCTCAGCCAAGACAAAATGTTACAAAAAAGGTCTCTAAAAACCTTTTTAGCCATAATTTTCTCTGAAACTCTGATTTAACTTGATGGAGTGGGAAAAGCCCAACAGGAGACGCCAGCTCTCAACAGCTAATCATCTCTAAAGCTATCGACTGCACCACTTGAGAATTTTTGCTGACTGCAAGCCGGACTGTTTCCTGAGATAAAATATGTGAAGAAACTGTGACTTACACATTCTGCAGAGTCATTTTGAAAACTTTACTTCTGTTCTATGAGCTGTCACGAACTCTTCTTCTCAGATTGAGAGTCAGGTCGTGGGGCAAACTGTTCGAAATTGGTGTAGTTTGAAAGAACTGAAATTCAAAATGAGGAAGTACAGTTAGCCACCAGTTGACACATGCCATGGCTGACGAGTTTCAGAGCTTGTCCAGCTTCCTTGTCACGTTAGCAACCACAACTTGTTCTTTTCTTTGATCACTGCGCATGGCTGAAATCCTTCATCATTACAGTTGGGTATAAGAATGATTAAGTAGATCAATGTTTAGTTGATCAATATTAAGGACCACACCTATGTCAACACACTGAAACAACGTGCGAGTGTGTGAGAGCGTGAGTGAATGTGTATTAACGCATCTGTCTAAGCCAGCAGATTAACTAGACCAAAGCCTCCGTTCACTCACTCCTTTCTGCAAGGTCAGTAGGCAAGGCGGTCAATCCTAAGCCTGTCAGACTGTCTTATCTGGACACACACACACACACACACACACACACGGTTAGATAAGTACAACAACAGGACAGACGGACAAAGTCTTACAACCACACACGGATCAGCGAGGAAGATAAACCGATACCGACTACTGGACTGGCTGCTCCATTCTTGACTCATCAATGAAGGTCCCGCCCCAAAAACACCAACTAGATCAATGTAATTAAAGAAGTTTTTGCTGCTTTAATATGTAAGCATGTTGCACCAATGGTGACTGATGTCATAACTATGTAATTCATTGTGGAGTGTGGAGGATGAACCGAGGCCTGACAGCCCGAGGAAAGAACGTCTGGTGGTTTGTGGGATTTATTGTGAAGTATCAAGACTAAAGCCGTATTCAGACCACATCAGGCATTGTAATGATTAGCCACAGGGTGTGTGGGTTAGTTTATTTAAGCTGTGCTGAATGTAACCGCTAGGAAACCTCTGATTCACTTGCTTTGTTGCTATCAGCGCTCCCCCTCTCTCGTTTACTGTCTGAGTCGCTCAATCACTGCTGTCTCTCTCAAACAACACGGTGTCGCCATTTTGCAGAGTAGACTACAAAGCTAGAACACAACAGGTAGAGCACTCAGCAGTTTAGTCCATGAACTCTGACTGGATAGCCTCGGTTTCTCGCAGATTGCTGCATTTTTGAACCTCCGCAATCTACACTGCCGACCATCATCTCTCACTAACCTGGAAAATAAAGGGTTTGTTTCGACAAAGCCAGAGTTGGTGTAGTTTCTGTTGATTCAGTGAAGTGTGTTGACAGTATATAAGTATATTGGCAATCTCTGTTTGTTTTTGGTTTGGGTTGTGAGTGGTCAGTTGGAAAATCATCCCACCGAAGTATTTGGGCAAGGAAAAATTCTGATTCATCCCGAGGCGATCCGTCAAATAGCTGTCGTGCTGCTGTTGCTAAAAAACAAAAAAAAGGTCAACCTCATGGTGGGTTTAGATGAAAGTCAGGGCATCACCAAAGCCGGTAGAGTTCATTTTTCTGAAGGATCATGTGGGTGTATGTAGAAAACGTCAATGGCAATCCATCCAATAATCCATGATGAGATATTTCAGTCTGGCCCAAAGTGGTGGACCGACAGAGCCACCCGTAGAGCCACGGCACTAGTGTGGCTAAATATACCACACATTTGGTCCGGCTTCTCAAATGTGGGTGTGTTGCTTTTTTCCTTTTTATATCAGTTTTTTGGACATTTTGTCAGACTAAATAAGCAGTTCGAAGACCTCAGAGACTGAACTGATTTACTGAGTGTAAGTAATTCTTAGTTGCAGTTGTAGTGGTGGATGTGTTTTTAAGTTTTTGGTACCCGAGTTTTAGCTACCAATAGATTGTTGATCTAAATCAAAATTAAACATTCACCAGCAGCTTTTGGTACTTGGCGCTTCATCACTCGGTGCTATAGACACATTTTGGTGAAAACAAATGATTGATTTGCACTTGTCACTTGCCGGATGAATAACCACGATTATTAAAAGCCAGTGAAACTTTAAAAGAACTTTGAACTTTGCTAGTCACAGCTCTGCTTGCAAGGTCAGCCTCATAAAAAGCTTCTGATGTGATCTCCTCCTGGGCTGCTTTAGGGAAGCAGAGGCAGCGGGGCTGTTAAGTACTGGCCTTGTTACACATCAGAAGCAGCGTGAAGCAGGCATCGCTTCCCCTCTCCTCCCATCTCCCTTCAGTTATGATCTGACTCTCAGCTCTGTTCAGCTCTCTGCACTGGCATTGGATCTCGCTGATCTTTCCAGGAGTTTCTATTCAACGCGCCAGCTGGACAAAAGGGGGCAGGAAGCAGCTTTTTTTCCCCCCTCAGAGAGAGGCGAGAGACAGAGAGTTGGACAGAGGGGAAGAAAAGAAAGGCTAAAGAAGAAGAAGAAGAAGAGAACTAAAAACACCAGAAGAGCTGTTTCTGGTGGTGTTAATTCTCAGGGAGTGATCGAGTGACAGCAGAACAACGCAGTGAAAACACATGGTCGTCTGGCAAAAAAAAAGAAAGAAGCTGGCTTAACTCCTGCGATGGAACGAGAACAGGGGAATTCTGCTATTCATCTCAGGATACGACGATCATAACTGGCCATCCTAAACTGCATTTTATCATCTTACCGATGGCTGTTGCAACAAGCAGTGCCCAGTTATAGCTGGTGCTGCAAGAGGTGGCCAGTCTGGCAGGGATTACAGCAGCCTACCCAGGTAGTTTTCTTGCCAGGTTTGTCTCACTTCCTTCCTGGTTCACTTTCTCCATCAGCGTCCTCTTCAATCTCTTCTCCTCTGCCATTTTGCCCAATTACTACATTTCCTACTTGCCCAGCTCTGGTTCTGGCACGACACCGGCTCCTTTCCCTGTCAGCATTCCCTGTAAACCTCTTCTTCTTCCCGGTAGTCCAGAATGTCTGTGGTACAAACACTAAGACTCTCCTGGTGCTCTGAGCTACAGTTGTACCATGAAGAATACCTGAAAATACCTCATGACTTTATCATTGTCGGGTCAGATGCCTAAGGATAGGTTAGGTAGATAAGTTTGTCTTCACGGTTTGATTCATTGATTTGAACAGTGTTATGTCTGCAGATGATGCAGCTAGCCAGTTTGCTCATAAATTGATGCTACTATCGCTAATCCAGGGCGCTAATTTCAGCCTTAGCTGGAGCCGACGATTTGAGTTGCAGCCCATGTGGGAAGGCCTCCACAAATGGGGCGTTAGGTTTGCACAGTCTTCTGCAACAATATGTGGCATAAAGAGTTCGTTAGATTAACGCAGTCACCCACATGTGGCCTGCAGCAGTGAAAAACAAGTGCAGCTGGATGCCATTACTATCTGTTAATCTGAACGGTCTCGCCATAGCTCATATTCCAGCCAGTCTACCTCGACTATGTATCTACTGGTGATGGGAACCGAGAGCAGCTGAAAGCGACCCAGTACTTGCCGTCACATTTTTATAGTAGCTCTGCTGGAATTTGAACGAGGTTTACCTGCAGGCGTCCGCCCAGCCGCCTCATAGTCCACCATCTGTCTGTTCCAGATCGAAAACGGAACAATACCCAGGCCTGCGAGCCGAGCCGAGCTTTCACACTTCGCTACGATGCCAAGTACAGCAGTGCTGAATCCAGCCTTCACCCGGTCCAGCTGGACGCTTCTCAAGTCAAAAAATAATCAGCTCGTCTGTTTCTCTGCTGGCATTCCCCTCTTTTCTCAACCATCTCTCCGCCACAGTGGCTAGTGATCATGTTTATGATCATATATGAAGCTTATTTCTGGTTTTACAGCTCAGGAATTGGGAGGTAGATGCCTCCAAACTGTATATACATGAACACAGAGTACCTCTCCAAACTCTTCAACCTAACTTCCTTCTCCAGCTGGACACACACTTGCTGCTGCTTCATTGTCAGTTTAAATTATACTTTAGTTTCAGTTGGTCGTTTCCTGTCTGCTCATCACACCACACACTCAGCATTTCTCACTCATCGTTCTCAACGTCACGCTAACGTCTAACGTAAGGTCAAAGTTTTTGTGTTCATCCATGAGTTCATTCTTGACTAATAGGTCAATAGCTCAAGTTGTTTTGATGGTCCTGACCGAGATAGTCCAAGTTGTTGTAGAAGCTGTTGTGACTGCGAAGTGCAAAGATGTTTCCTGCCTCCTGAAGTAGTTTATTTCGTCCTGGTGACGTACGGATGAATTTCACTGTCACTCTCTGGAGTGACCAGGCCTCAAGTCCTGCAAAACTATACAGAGACTTATGTTCAGATGCAGAAGTTTATGAAGTCTGTTTCAAAGATGCCATGAGGTGAAGTATCTCATCTTAGCAAACAAAGCCCAGCTTCCTCCTCATACAGCACTGCTGTCTGCTGTGAGCACGCTGCTCTGCCCTTCACATTCGTTATGTGTGAAATCTGGATCAGCTGGGGTATGCAGCACTGACAGCCAAGAAAGCTGGGAAGAGAGAGAGGGAGAGAGGGGCCCCCATATGTGAGAGGGCCTGAAACAGGATCTAGTTGATTGTGGATCTCTCTCTGGTTCTCTTCCAAGCCATCACTCGGCTGTCTTTGTCTCCCTCCTGCTTCTCTCGCACAGTGGCTGTTTACTAAACAGGAAGCTGAAACCCCGGGCTGAAATAATAAAAGGTTTCTCGTCTCTTTGTGTTGATGTCTCTTTTTCCACCCTTTCACTGGACTGACTGGGGTCAACACGAGATAACACAACAATAATTGCAGAGTTAGAATGCTGGAAATGACTTTGTTGATAGTCCAGCTGTGCTGTTTGCACCTCTACCTGATAAAGTGTGTTAAAAGTCTAAAGATCAATGTCGATGTATCTGACAACAACAATCCATATCTGCCCATTACAGGCCCCGTTCACACAGGGCGCACTTCAATGTGTCAGTATGAAGTCAAACCGGGGCTTCCGGTTTCTCTTCCGGTCATGAGAAAAGCTCAATCAAAATCACACTGACGTTACATAACGCCACCGACAACCGAAAATCTGGGGCTGACTTTTAGCGGTTGGTGAAATGAAAGGCTGAAAGACGGACGCTGAGCTGAGACTAGTCAGAAATATTTAATTTGTCCTAAATATGAATGTAAACTCCGGGAACAGGCTGCAGACAGAAAAGCTGAATGAGAGTCTGCACTGAGTTACAGGAGTGGAACAGAGGCGGCCCAGACGTGACGTCAGGACTTCAGCTCCGCGTACGATAGCTACCACTTATGTGTTTGTATGCGTGTCCACATAAACAGCCAAACCAACGGTTCCTCCGCTGCGCCGTCCACTTCCCTCCCTGTGTGACGCTGTTAGCCACATTCTGTAACCAGCTTCATTCATGCTCTGCACCGACATCCTGCAGCTCGCTCTCCAAAATCAAATCATCCAGAACACACAGATGTGTTATTGTGCGTCGTCCTGGGGTTACCGAGAAAAACTCCCCCGCCTTTTGGGAAACACGTGCACGCATTCTCGTCGCTGAGCATGGCTGCAGATGTTGTCTGAGAGCCGGGACCGCACGGCGCTCCGCACGGCGCTCCGCACGGCGCTCCGCTCAAACTGCTCTTTAAACTGTCAACTCGTCACCCTGAGCAGCTGAGTGCGTCGGATGCCGCGCATGCTTTACCTCCTTTAAACCTGCGCTGATGACCCACATTCACACAACGATGAACACACACGCAGAGAGACGAGCAGGTGTGCGTGCACAGGTTTGACTTGGACACACACACACACACTCATGGAAGTTTACAACTTACCTACAACCATTAGAGTGAACTCGAAGCCTCTTTTGACCGACTTCCGATACACCTGGTTGGGGAGGTTGGCAAAGCCCACATAGCCCTCCAGGTTCCGCTGCTGAAAGACACACACACACACACACACACTTTCTGTTAATGCAGGACACACACAGCGTGAATGAATCATAAAACACACATACACAGGTTTGAAATGTGCATCTTTAAAACAGAAGCTGAACATAATAACGACAGAAAACGTCAACACGACACATGCAGAAACTCTGTTACTGTGTGTGTGAGAAAAACACACACACTCACACACACACACACACACACAGTCGTGAACCTACAATTAGTATCTCTGAGTCCTGCGGAGACGGAGTCTCTTTGAAGTGAAGTGCAGCTGGGATAAATACAAGAGCGGAAAACCAAGCTGTTTTTAAGAGAGGTGACGGGAGGCCGACTCGCCCCCCCCGTCGAGGATGGAGCAACGAGGAGGTCCATCACCTAGGACGAGTCGCGGTGAAGCTAGTGTGCCTCTGCCTGAGAGTTTTCACCGACAGTATAGAGAACGGACGGCGTTTGTGTGACGTCACCCACAAGTTTCATAACAGCACCCACCTGTCAATCAAAGCCTCCACACTCTTAATCCTGCATAACTTTAAGCCTTAATATAATGTGAACAGGTGAGTTGTATATAAATTCACCCTCAGTAACCAAAACATGTTTAATACTTTGGAAACCTGTGGCAAGAATCAGAAACACACAGGAACTACACAGCACTCTGGATGATGTCAAACTTCCTGTTTCATGCTGAGCCTGAAGAACGAAAACTCAATGATGCTGTCATCTCTGATTGGAAATCTCCGTGCGGCTCTGCACAGTTATCCCTCCATCTCTTTCTCCGTCAGCCGTGCTGTCAGATAACACCCCCACCCTGCCCTCCAGTCACTGTGCGATGCCCTGCACGCTACACGAGGCAAACACAATTGATTCCCGGCCCGTTTGCCTTCCTGCGAGCGGCCTCTCGGGGGCCGTCATGCGTGGTGCTGATAGACAAGTGCAGCGCCGCGCTGATGGATGCTGATGGATGCTGATGGAGGTCTGACTGGACGTCCAAAATAAAGACACAAAACATCACATCACATCCTGACTTCTGTCCTACTTCCTCTGTCGACTGAGTGAGTCACATGACGCAACCCTGTGAAATGTGGTCAGTCTATGTTGCAATGAATCATTACAGCATCGCTCACAGACTCAGAATCAAACGTTCAGTTTGTGTCTGATGGTTTCAGGGAGAGAGCAAACATTGGTTGAGCGACATAGACAGTGAATGAGAGCGAGGGAGCTCTGGCCTTGATTGCTGCACAGTGGTTACGTTACAGCACCGCCGAACAACCCTGTAGTGATTCGCTGTGGTGCCTGGTCCGGTCTGAATCTTTCTGATTTTACAGTATCAATAATTCCAGACCAGGATCTTTTCAGTCTTTTAGATCGAGTAGCTTGTAATGTAATGTAATGAGTCGCACACATCTAACGAAGACATTGGATCCTGAATGTAATCGCTGTGAAACAATCAGGAAATAACTTTTTATTTCTCTGATTAACCGGCTTCATCAAGGCCGGCGCTCGCTCACTCTCATTCACCGTCTACGTTGCTCAACCACTGCTCTCCCCCTCAAACCGAATTAAACTACTTCATGTCCCTGTTTTCACTCAGATTTAGAAGCTGCTTCACGAAATAAACAAAGCCAGAGCACAACAGGCTTTCAGGCTGACTGCAGAGGTTTGAAAGTTTCCTGAAATTTACAGGAAACCTTCCGCCCCTTTGCAACCCTCACAGGAGTCACAGGATAAGAAGAAGTTATATTGTTGAGGCTAATCGTGAAGCTTTAACGGGTTGTTACATCAACAAACTCTCCAACTATTGGACGATTAAATCAAACTGCTGAAAGACACTAAAACGCCCCGTCATTTAGAGTTTTAGTTCATCCTTTAAATCTGTAAATATTCTATATATTCCACATTTGTGGCGGTCCAGTGTTGCTCAGGTCACACTCCGACATCATTGCGGTTGCTATGGACACAGAGAAAAGAGGAAACAATCTATTCGCCTCGTCGATGCTGCAACTACTCCGAATGAGCCTGAAGCACTTTCCACCATTTCCATGTTTGATCCACCCACGTGCAAGTTGTACATGTGTGAGAGCGTTACGTAAGGTGGCACCTCTGATGGCTCGTCCACTCTTCTTCCTCGCCGTTCATCGTTTAGCGTCGGCGTTTAGCCACAAAAGCGTGTGTGTGTATGTGTGTGTGTGTGTGTACAGTATGCATGTTAATGCGTGCATGAATGAAACAGTGTCTGCTGCACACAATGGTGTGCTTCTTCCCCTCTTGTGCGATGCTTTATGATTAATATGCTGTGGAAGTGACTTCGAAGAGGGAAGTAGTGGAGGAGAAAAGGCTTACCCTGAACCCCTCCCCCAGTCCACCCAGCGGTGGTAGTAGCAGCCTGGTTCACTGACATCATCTGTGCTGCCAAGTCCACCCACCACCACCCCCACCCCCACCGACCCTTCATGCATTCAGCAGCTGATGCTGAGGGCCTCTCACCGTGTCCATCAGCCGGTTTAAACTTCCAGTCCGTACGCTGAATATCAGAAATATCACCGCGTAGGAGGACAGAAATCATTCGACAGCCCGAGCTTGTGTAATTTCCTTTTTTTTTTAAACCCACCCCCTCAAAGAAAGTCGCTGCCAATCACCTCAGAGTGCGTTACAAACAGAAAGCACAATGAGCGCTGTGTTCTTCAACAAAACGAGCCAGCCAGATGTGGTCGACAGTCAAACTCAACAACGGGGCGCTTTAATGAGGACTCGTTATCTGGTGAATTAAATGTAATTCAGGGAATATCTTCAGGAGTAGTCCTGTTGTCGTATCTGGTGGCAGTAATGGAATATAACGTTATGTTTTTATTAGTGTATCGTCACCTGAAAATAAGAACCGCTGTGTTTCTTTATATCTACAGTGAGAGCGGGTCCTCTTCTGTGGAGTCCACCATTTTGAACCGCCATTTTTCTACAGTAGCCCAGAGCAGACAAACTAAACACTGACTTCCCAGCAGGAATAAACATGTTTACAGCCTGGTACAAAAAACAGTTTTGGTCTCTGTAGTTAATTTCTGCTTTGATTGACAGATAGGTGCCGTTACAGACAGCTCATTAGAGCAACCAGGCATCATTCAACCTGCCGATCATCCACATCTTTGCTGACGTTGTGTTTGAGATGTTTCTCCTGTATGCTGGGAAGGAGATCGCAATGCAGCGACTGCACCGCTGGACCTTGATATCTGGTAAATTAAATATAATTTAGGGGAAATGGTTTAATATTTCTAGGAGTAAGTACTGTCACACACCGGACTACCTTATTTTCAGGTGGATTTATGTGGCTCATGGTCCAAATATGGAGATTTCTTCTGTTTGTCACATAAAAACACGTCTTGACATGAATTTACTCTTTATCTTTTTCACCCCGGCCCAACAAAAAAAGCTATAATTGAGTCCAGACCACGTCCCTGCTGATACGTGCTGTTTCTGTGTAACGTTCAGGGACCCCTCAAACGCAGCCTCCGTCTAACTGCCATTTTTGTTATTGCGTTATATATCACACACACACACACACACATACACACACATACACACACATATATATATATATATATATATATATATATCTATATATGGTGTAAACTGTGTTGTAGTTTCGCCACCCACGACCCCGCTAACCCACAACACACACACACAGACACACACACACAGATGAGAGGCGTTACATATGTAACGTTTGGTCATTACAGTACACCTCTGACCGCGGAGCTGCGTGTTGTGTTTGATTCCCGTCGTGTCGGAGGTGAAGAGACTTACAGCGATGCTGGGAACCGCAGTGTCTGGTCGCTCGATCATCGTACCGTGCTGTCACCACCCAGCCCGCAGCGGACGGTCACCGAGGCATACACCGATAAACGTCCAGAGAATGGCGGCGCAGACCGGAGAGAAGCTCGGAGCTTTGTGCGGGCGTTTGTCCTTTTTCGTCTGGTGTTAAAAAATAAAAACAAACTGCGTGTGAAAATGAATGAATGAGGTTAAATTTACATATGGCCGCTGACGGACTCTACTACAGATGCAGCGCGAGCGAGGAAAAATGCCCCGACTGTTTTTTTTTCCTCGCGCGGACAAACAACCCGAGCTCGTGGGGTACTTCCGGTGGAGGATTTCAAAATAAGAGATGACGTGACAGAGCCTGACAGGTCGTTTTTTTTAAAAAGCCGAAAATCTGCACCGACATGTTGGATGTACCACTTGAGGCTGGTTCCAGTCAGTCTCCATAAGTCCCCATGTTAAACACTTCACAGCAGAAATAAACGTATTTACAGCCTGGTACAAAAAACTGTTTTGGGCTCTATAGCTAATTTTTAAATTTCTCTTCTATTCTCAGTGTGACCTCTTGATTGACAGGTATGTGCCTGGTTACAAATGGCTTCACCCAAACGTCATTCGGCCCTACTAAAGTACGCCGATGATGTACGTCTTTGCCACTGCCCTGAGAAATGAAGGCAATTGGGGGGTGGGGGCAAAAACTGCAGTTCCTCAAATGTCCACTTGAGGCTGGTTCCAGAAGTGAGTCAGTCTCCATAAGTCCCCATGTTAAAAACGTCACAGCAGAAATATACATGTTTACAGCCTGGTACAAAAAACAGTTTTGGTCTCTGTAGCTAATTTCCCCGTCCATGACAACTGTACTGAGGCTGTCATATAAGCTGAGCTCTAAATATGAACTAAACCTCTGCAGCTTTTCAGGGGGAACAATTATGGAAACTAGCTTCAAGCATAATGCGAACTGATAACCATAGGGCAAGCTTTGGGCTCTTATTTTGAAAGAAAATACAACTAACTTCCGGCCTGCTCCTGGTTGTGTTTGGTTAACTTAATGCACTTGCAGGGGGCCTGAATCCGCCTTCCTATTGGTCAACAGGAATGTGGCCTCCGGCTGTGTGTGTGTGTGTGTGTGTGTGTGTGTGTGTGTGTGTGTGTGTGTGTGTGTGTGTGAGGAGAAGCCTACATCTGCTGCCTTCAAAGACTGTTGTTAATATCGTTACTGAAACAATTATCAGCAGCAGACAAAGTGTTAAATGTGAGCTGACGTTCATTTGGTCAAACCAAGAGTGTCAATAGAGCCAGTGATGTTTCTGTAAATATATTTTTTTGTAAGAGGATTATCAAAATATATAAGGGGAGCCTTTAGGAGCAGCTCTGACTCTGAGAAGATCATTTCATAACACAGACAATATGTAAGAAGACATAATAATGGGCATTCTTGTGGCCTGTATGTGTGATTTGCATGAGCTCATGATGAAGTCTTTGTCGTGGCCTGGATGTGGCATTCAGTGGTTAGCTGTCTCACTCTAGTGGCAGAAAAAGTAACTGCTAATGTTAAACACACTTGTTCTTACCCTGCGCTCATCCAAATGTGACTGCAGGTGAGCCCGGGCCAATCAATATTCACAAATATATAAACAAATATTTCAGAAATATCCAAGTCAAATATTTCCATGCTCGCTGTATTATACATTTAAAATGTATGAAGGTGTAAAAAGCATTTTATGACTGACATCAGTTCGGCTCACACATAGGGGGCAGTCCAGTACAGAGCTGACCTCTTCCCCAGTCTCAGAGTGACACATGTATACTCGGAATATAATAAAAACACAAACATACAGACACATTATACAAGGTTACACAAAGTCAACCTTTGACATCTGTGTCTCCAGACTAAAATATGTCGACAATGACACCATCCTCGGTAAAGACATTCTCTTTGACTGATTCTGGGCGTATGGTATGTGTGGTGTTATCCTGTGTTATCGAGTGTCTCTAATTCTCCCTGATCAAGCGTCAATAAATAATACAGCATAAGACATCATAGGCTCCTGAACACTTTCTTCCCTCCTGACCTCACCATTGACCTTTGACTTCAGCAATGTCTCCACAACAGAGCTCACACAAGTCGACACAGTTTGTGATGAACCCAACACTGTTGGACAAATGTATTAAATAAACTTTATTTAATGTTGTGGTTACTATCCTGACATGAACGGCGTGACCTTTGCAAACTGGTGCTTCTCCTGGGAAGGCGATGCCACCATTCAGTCTGGAGACTGCTATGTACTCTGTGTGAACATTTTACCATCTAATACAGTAAATAACACATTGTTCCTTTAATATAATAATTAATAGCGTTCCATGTGGAAAGCGTAGACCGCAGACACAAAGAGAGAGAAGAACAGAGACGGACTTTGACGTATTTCTTGCTTTATTTAAGAGAAATCAGTAGCATAAGCAATCAAAAATAAATAGTCCATTTTTTTGTATTTCTGTCAAATTGCTAAATTCAAAACTCGACTGTAAAAAAAAAAAAAAATCCTTCATCACTTTTTGTGGGTCATTGTGGAAATAGTGAGGTAACCCATAGCTTATACTCTACTGATGAGATCAAGTGGAGTTGGGAGGCATCGCTCGATTCAATTAAAGTTACAGTAGTTCACAGTGCTGTCGGTCAGAGTGTTTGAACACAGTCATAACTATTGATCCACGCCCTAAAATAATCAATCACAAATGTAGAAAAGGTTAAAAAATATGGTATCAATGTCAATACTAAAGAAAACTATGTTATGCATATGTTTCTTCTTCATGTTATGTTAGTAAATGTGCCACTAAACAACATATAAATATATATTTTGCATATATAGATGAACAGAAAGCTTATGATTGCTCCTTGCGGATCTCATAGTGCAGATGTTATAACATATTTGTGCTTCTTTAAAAGTTATAGTTCAAAAAGCTGCGGAGTCCGTGACACATTTTGTTCTTCTGGAGGCTCTGATGCCGTTGTCACGGTTACACAATGGATGTCTCTCCTGGGACAGGTTTGGCATCCAGGTAGGTGATGAGCTCCTTCACCCAGGCAGCTGAAGGCCTGGCACACACATGACGACCTGTCGTAGTCGTAAACCTGAACACACACACACACGTAAACAGATTAGTAAGGTCCTGATGCGAACTTACGCCGATGATGCATGAATGTTTGTCTCTAAAGGTTGTGTACTCACAGGATGGCAGGGTTGGCACACCGCTGGCTGGTCTTGGTGTAGCTCATCACTCGGGATTTCTGCATCGGCTTGTCATTGAAAACTGAGCAGCATTTCTTCGGTCCAGAACCGCGCATGCCTGCCAATAAAAACACACACATGAATCACTTAACACACAAACACACTCGCTCTCGTTATCTGCTTCTTCCTCTTTATCTTCCCCTTTTTGATTTCCTGTGAGCCTCCATGAGAAGTCTGATACTGTGTCTGTGTTTGGTTTTGCTCGGTTGTTCCATTGTGAACGTATCCTGACGTATTATGACGCTGTTTAGATGGAAAAAGGACAGGTTCCAATTTTTTGGGCCACTTTGGAGCATCATCATCATAAAGTACCACGTGTAGGATTCAGTGGCATCTAGCACTGTTGTTATTAATTAATTGCAACCACCTTGTCTGAGCCTCTCTTTCCTAGTAAGAGGGAGAAAAATGTGCTAAAATATGAATGGTTCTATTTGTCTTTCCTAAGCTAGTAGACACATGGCGGTCTCTGTGAAAGAGTCTTATTCTAAGATAACGAAAACATAAGAGTTCATATATTCAGGTGATTAAACACAAATGAGAACACAGTTATAAGCTGTAAATAGAGCCCATTAATTCTGACACACTGGACCTTTAAGTTTGGTAATTATGACCAGGCTATGACAGGCTAGTAAACGAAGAAACGGCGTCACGACAGTCGTGAAATTGAACCAAAACAATGAGCTCAAAGACGCTAAAAAAGCTCTGTTGAAAAAATATCAATTAATGCAGCTTTAACGGCCTGTAATTTTATTTTTATGGTCTAATGTGCCCCAGCTTGTTTCATAAATATAATAATATCCCCTCTCGTCACCTTTCTCTCACGCGGTGATCGAATGCGAGCTTACCTTCGGTCACGTTGATGACAGCCAGCATCACCACAAACACAGCCAGAGCGAGACGGAGAGCAGCCATCCTGAAGTGTACAAGGTTACGTTTGTTTTCTCCTCGCGGTGAAAGTCTCAGTTGTTGCTGTATCAGCCTGTTCTCTGCTGTGTGAATTCATAATCCACCGGGAGCCTCATTTATATGTTTCAGAGCTGCTGGGGAAAGCCCTCAGGTACAAAGACTTTGTGTAGGGGAATCTGAGTAGGAGTTTCTGTAGGCGTGTTTCTCTCATTTCCTCAAACACAGACTTAGCTTTTAATGAGGAAGTATGTGATTCTCATTTAGAGTCCCTGTGAAGTACGCTGTTAAATATACTTCAACCAATACTTCAATACTATATTTCAACCGCGCAAAGTGCTTTTTACACAACATACCTCATTCACCCATCCATGCATTCATTCATACACCGATGGCATTAGCTGCCATGCAAGGTGCCAACTTCTATTTTATACATAGTTTCATAGCACTGTTCCAAAAATTGGCGCTGTGTAAAATCTAAATGAAAACAGAACTGGTACATTTTGTCATTTCGTGGAAAATATTAGCTTATTTCTTGATTGATCTATAATCACCTGAAAATAAGAATTGTTGCATTAGAAAGAGAAAGAGAGAAACTCTTCCTCTTCTGTTTCTACTGAAGCCCAGAACAGACAGAGAAACAAACTGGGTCTAGATAGTTCATGTTTTTTTTGTGTGTTTCTTACACAGTGTTTGCTTGATAGTCGAGGGCGAGGCGAGGGCTATTCAGTTGGTTGCAAACTGCAGCCTCACCACTAGATGCCACTAAAATTTACAAACTGGATTTTCTGTTTTTTCTTTCTATTTATTTATTTATAGTTATTTTATTATTATTACTTTTTTTATTCCATTTCACTACAAAATACAGTTTTTTAAATTGTCCTCTGAATCTTGCAGTTTGTAAATGTATCATTAAACTTGGGAAAGATTCCCCGTGAGTCATGATGATAGTGGATGAATTGATTTGGTATTCAGTAACTCCCCGTCTTGCGGAAGCTAGGCCAGTAAAACCAGTTTGGGTTTTTTACAAGGATTACCGTGCAGCAAAACTAATAATGTCATCATCTTCATTATATCACAAGGAGGAAGATTTTATTATCACAGTTTGGACTGAATCATTGTTTCCCAACCACGGGAGGAGAGTATGAACTCCCAGTGTGGTCTGAGGATAGAAAATTAAAGAAAACACAAAACTCCTCCACAGCCACAGAAGAAGGAAGGGTGTGACTTAAACATGAAACACACTGACGGCACAGTACAACATGAGTTCAAGCCGGTAGGTATGTCATGAGTCCAGGACCAGAGTTTGAACCCACCCTGACAATAACTCAAAACAAAACCTGTGTAAGCAGATGTGTATCTGTGTCTGAATAATCAGATGTAAATAGATGAATTATTAAAGACTAATATGTAGACTACTAACTACAGGATGAGGTGGCAGTGGTTCGTGCCAGCTCATCCTGTACTTGGTCCTGAGTCTGTTCACCAAGGCGCAGCGGTGCGATGAGGACGTGGGAACCCCCACGAACCCATTAATAACTTTGTTTTTGTTTTCTTTTTATATTGTGGAGGCTGAAGGTCACAATTCATTTTTCACTTTTGATTTGTGTATTCGCATTAATGATGGTGAAGATATGATGGGATGGGCCCTCAACCGCCACCAAGTAAAAAACTAAAAAGAAAAGAATTTTACCGTAAAGAAAAAACAGTGTAACTTTTTCTAATATTACAGTAATAGGATACTAGTACTGTTGATTTCACGTACGAGGTTGGCATGCTATACTTTAAAATGTCTGTAGATTATATAATGAAAAGCTGCTAAACAAAGACAGTAAAAACATGGCATTAAATATCACAGTGTTTTATGTAAGTAAACAGTCTCTAATACAAAATGAAACTTTATTTTGTAGATATTCCCTTAAAATGTTGCATAAATAAAGGTTTTGAAACATGATGCACTTTTACTGTCATGCCAAGGACACTGATCTTCTGTGGCTGACCCTCCTGACCCCTATAATGAGCTGTGAGGTTCCTCTGTATGAGTGCATGCACTGCTCTGTATTTTTAGCCTCAGGCAGTCAGACTCATCTTTGCCATGACTGAATCAGCCACACGTAAAGACGCCTTGGATGGATGTGATGAAATTGAAATTAGTTTTGCGTAGTTGTGCTTGACACGTTAAGCAAGCGATTGTTTCCTTTTTCCACTTCACTTTCGTCCACGCACTTCACTTTTTGTGCCTTGAAAAAAAACCAAAACAAAGCTGGCCACTCTCGATGACGAATAAATGTTCCATGATCCAACTTCAAGATGGATGAAGACCAGGTGGTTGAAAGCTCTGACAAAGACAGTTTATTGGACGTCAAGAATGGATCAGTGTTTAAATGCTTTTCATGTGTCAGTAGATTTAAATACTGTCCAGAAAGAGCAGTGAAGATTCAAGATTTTAAAGCGTTACTTGTTGTTTTGGTCACCTGTGCGTGCTGCTCATCATCTTAAATTTAATGTTGGAGGAGGAATCAGCCTCTGTAAACTGTTCAGTACGGTCTAGACGTGCTGCAAGTAATTTTAATTTAACCGCTTATTTTATCTGGAGCTGATCCCATGTGTTTTTATTTTGAAAATCCTGCTGCTCATGTCAAACATCAAAAATAGAACAGATGCATAATTCACACGTAGCAGAGTGTCGAGACGCGTCTGAAATGGACCGCGGTGGAGCCGGTGGTTTGATATATTGACTAGAATGGCTGCATATTACTCGTGATGACGCTCACGCAACGTGTCGTGGACGGGCTTGGTGGGGTTTGGGCGTAAGGCTTAAAGTTGTGCTGAATTAAGAGCGTGGACGCTTTGACAGAGACAGCTGAAGGAATGTGGGGAGAGAGAGAGACGGGAATGACGTCCAGCACAGGTCGGAATCGAACCCCGGGCCGCTCCAGCAAGGACCGAGCCTTTGGGGCGGAGGCTCTACCAGCTGAGCTAACCGACACCCCACAGGTGTCATTTGGCTGCCAAAGGTCCAGGCCAACATGGCAGCGGGCAGCACCACACATTTTGAGCATCAACTTGGTGACCCATGTGACACACACTCTGTCCACCAGCGTGGAGCCAGCGTGCACCACAGCATTCATTAGTTTCGTCTGTAGCACGTGTGATTCCTACTGTTTCATGTCAAAATGGCTGCCGTGAAGAAAGGTCTGTTAAGGCGCCTGTGTTTGAGAGAATCCCCACAGCGGTGGGAAGAACATGCAAAATCAGCAAAGAAAGGCCACAGTCCCAACCACAGTTTCCCCAAACACAAAGGTCACGGTTGGCTGTTTAACCACTGCACCGCTGAACCGGATTTATATTAGAAATGATTTTATATTTCTTAATAATTTGTTCTCCTTTAACACCAACTTAGTGATTTAATGCTTTCACTTCTATTTATTTGATCTTGGAAACTATTTTCCTGACTGAGGCTGCTGAGCTGAAAACACTGAGCGCTGAAGTAATTTCAACAGCTCCCTCACTGAAGGGATAAAACCACAGCATCCACCGCACTGTGTATAATTCATAGACTCCCTCCGTTATGTATTATTGCACTTACAGTAACTCTGAGATGTTTGCAGAGTGTACAGTGATAATTTTTCTGAGTCTGGAAAAGATGCTGATGAGAACGGATAGAAACGGTAAAGTTACAGCTCACAAAACCAAAACAGGTAGCTGAAAGGTTAGTTTAACTCCCGTTGATCCACACTGACCTGTGATCAGGTGACCTGTGATCAGGTGAACGGTGTCTCTGTCAGTCGTACGTCTGTTCTCACATGATGTAACTTTGGGCTCCGGGTCGGGAGAAGTACGTAACGCTTTACGGCACTAAGTCACACACACCAACTATTTCACTGATTCTGGTGAAACTGGATCATATTTTATGGAGAAAATGTTTCCTGGTTTTCCCTCTGATGTCCTCCGGCTGCTCCGCCTCAACTCTCTGTGATTTACAGAGTTTATGATGGACAGTGAAGTAAACTGCTGACAGCTGTAGCTGCTGTTAGCTCAGTTTGTTAGCTGGGATGTGAGCTCAGAGCACCGGGGGAGTGTTAGTGTTTGTACCACAGGAGTTTTGGACCACCGGGAAGAGGAGCGAAGCCAGTGTCGTGCCAGAACAGGAGCTGGGCAATGTAATCGGGCTCAGGAGCTCTCTCATAATGGCAGAGGAGAAGAGAGAGTGAACGAGCGAGAAGTCGCCGGACAAGAGTAAATCTGGGACTGACTTTTAGTGGTTGGTGAGAGCTTGGTGAAATAAAAGGCTGAAAGACAGACGCCGAGCTGGGCTCAGTAATATTATCTTTTCATGTATCGTTCCTTAATAAACTTTGTACTGGGGAATATCTCACAAACTGGGGGATTATTTGGCCTTTACACCTTTCCAGTCTCATGACTTTGTGCTGTCATGTACGGATGACGTGGCCTCGGTTTGAGTCTAAGGGGAGTTTCAGATGACAGAGTAAGTAGTATTCATATGTAAATATTCAGTGTGAGTGCTCGTGAAAAGCAGAAGTTTCCTTCAAAGCTTCTTTCACTTCTTTATAGTTTGTCCTTTAAGCGAGACAAACAAGTGATGATTTTTGATGTGACCTTCATGTTGTATTTGAGTGCCACACTCTTTTGACATATTCTTCTACACACGAGTGTGATATCATTTCAAATAAGAGGAAATAAACTTCGCCTCTCGCCCTGTGGTGCCTCTTCACTTCAGTGAAACTCGGGGCCAACTATGCACATGTCAGCAGCGCCAACGCCACCGCTGGTTGTTATATTAAGTAACCCTGAATTTCCAGAGCGGAAATAACGACACAGAGACACAGATAAAGAGGGAAAACTCCTTTGTTTCTTTTTTCGTTGTTAAAAAAGCAGAAGAAAATAAGCAAGTTTGTTGAAGGAGCTTAGAAAGAGAAAAGCTATGATCCCTCAGCCACATTACAGAGACCACGCTAGATGACCCCCCATCAGGAGACAAACCCCGCCCCGCCCGTCCACAGACTAAAATCAATAAAAAAAAACAACATGAACATTTGAGACAAATTATAGAAAATCAAACCAGGAGAGGAAAGCAAAGTGAGGCGCCACTTCTACCGAGACTACAAGCCTGAAGCATCATCACAGAACATGCAGCCTAGAAAGAAAGCTAATCTCGGACTCGCTGCGAGAATAATTCTGTCCCGAAAGTGACGAGGACGCAAAGAGGACGGTGACTGGAAAATATCTTAGGAATACTCAAAACAGACATTTCTCACAGCAGACATCTAACTTTGGGGTATAAACACCAAAATAACGCGCAGGTTCGTGGATTATTTTGGTGTCTCCGCTCTCATCACGAGTTTGATGTCGGGGCAGAAGGAGCTCTGGTTTGGGGTGCGCTCTCTAAATTCATGGCAGCAGCTGTCCTCTGTTCGGCCTGTGTTTGTGGTGGTTGGTTGGTTTCATGTGGTGAGCAGCTCCACAGAGGGTCCGTGAAGGCTTTGGAGATAATTCAGAGGCTTTAACTGGAGCTGGATTGTCTTTAGCAACAGTATCCTGATCGTTTCAGTCACTCAGTCTCTCCTTCAGCAGACGCAGGACCTGCTGCTGTTCAGTGAGGTGTATTTGATTTGACGTGGTTAGAGTTTAAAGCTGCGCTCATTAAAGATGACGGTTGGGTTGAATTACTGTGTGTTTGTTTTGATAAACTCATGAGGACTTCCCCAAAACTCAACAAAGCGTTTCAACCAAAAAGCTCAGAAAGCCAACACCCAGCAGCGAGAAGCAGCGTGGGTGCAGAGGTTTGTTCCTCGTTGTGATATCTGATTTTCTCTGCACGATAACTGTGACCAAAAGAACAATATATTCAGTGCCATATCAGCGGACAAACAGGCCACAATCAAAGCGTCCACGCTCTCAATCCTGCATAAGTCTTAACATAAAAAGAACAACATGTGTGAAGCCAAGATCTTTTTCCTGCCACTGTCACCAAGTGTTTGCTCATGGTGGGACAAGATTGGGTCCATATGGAAAGTGTCACGCGCTAACTTTTGTTTCTTATTGGACATTTCTGAAATATTATTAAAATAAATGTCACAGTTAACGTCATTGTTGAGGGTTGAGTTCACATTTCCTGACATATTTGATTCAAAGAGTCTACGAGCGACTGGAAGTGACTGAAAAGTTCAGGTCACAGAGCTGCACCAACACAAACCACTTTGCCACGTCTTAGCACACTTTTCAGACTCCTTCTTATTAAAAATATGCAAAATAACAAACAACAGAACAAAAATAAAACAAAAAAAATCCAAATTCTAAAATTAATTTTACGTTCCAGCCTTTAAAAACAGACACGTAGCATCATCACGAGGAACTGTTTGGATGCTCGCTGCACCGTCTCTCCACGCGTACTGATGAATTGTTCGACAGCATTCAGGTGTTCGGACAGAAAATTAAAGGTTATTACAACTAATTTTTTTACATTGGCTACCACTGTGCACGCCCTCACCCCCCCAAAAAAACATAACTTATTAACCCAAAGAGCAGAGTCTCAGGGGAACGTCCTGTGGTGTATTTACACGACTATTTACCAAGTAAATAACAGATTCTAGCATTTTGATCTCATTTGAAATTCACCCTTAAATACAGGAATGGTGAAAGAACCTGACAGACTCAACAAAGATGGTGAAGCTTGAGTTAAAAAAAAGAAAGAAAGCACAGGTGCAAACATTAGTAATATGAAGAATATATTAGTCAGAATAACGTGAGTCATAGAGAGACGCAGAGCGTGTCAGGAGACCGCTGGACTCATACTGTATGTAAAAATCAACATATCACAGCCGACATGCTTCCTGCGTTCAGTCACACCTAACAGTAAAAAACCCAAAAATCACATCTGTAAACGGCGTCCAGTCCATCTCGTCTGCAGAGAAACACCAACCAATACATTTGGAGTGAAGAGAAACAAGCGCACGCTCACGCCTGTGCTGTAAATTCACACTTTACGAGTAAACAGGCAAGAAACTTGTAAACTTTGTTCACCGTGCAGACCTAAACTGTTACAGTGACACGTTTTATTCAGAAAAAACCCAAAACAAGCTTCTACATGGTTGTTTTTTTTTTTAAACACACGTCTGTAAAAGAAATGTACAGCATGGTCGGCGGATCCCAGTACGGTTGCCTGCTAACACGTTAGCTGTTACGTTAGCCGAGTTACTGACGGTTTGCAGAATTTAAAGTAACATTAATTAACGGATTTTAAATTGATGCTGACCTGTGATCAGGTGACTCTGTCATTTGTTTGTCTGTATGTAACTTTGGTCTCCGGGTGCGGTCGCCCAGTGAAGTAAACTGCTGCCAGCTGTAGCTGCTGTTAGCTCAGTTTGTTAGCCGGGCTGTCCGGACTGTGAGCTCAGAGGTTTTCAGGCCAATGTCGTGCCAGAACCGGAGCTGGGCAAGTAAACAATGTTTAGCTAGCTAAATCACAAAAATACCAATTTCTACGCAGCGTTGCTTTAAGATTACTGATGATTTAGGTCCACACCTGCTCATTATCTACTGAAGTTTGAGGTAATGGTAGTTGCCATCACTCAACATAGTCCACAGGGGACATGAGGAAATGTTCCAGCTCCTGTTTGACATCGCGGTCTGTCTGGGTCTGTTACAGACGGGGAGTTGAATGCTAAGCTATAATAGCATTAATATTCCAAAGGTCGTGATGTCTGCAGTATGATGTCGTCCAGCCAGCAGCAGCGATGTGAAGCATGTGAGGAATTTTTCCTTGCCTTGAGATATTTGTGCAAATTTGACTCAATTTATGGACAGAAAGGAGTGCTGTGTTATATTCATACAGCTATTTATGTTTTTATGTTTGTTCATGACTTGAAATCAGAAAGTTTTGGGTTGAATGCTTAAAAGAAAGTTTACTTCTTGCAAATAATTTGCCAAACACAAGACTCTGTTTCTCTTTTCACTTAAACACGAGACAGTTTTCGCTGGCAAATAAAGAAAAGTACGATTTTTGTGATGAAGCACCAAAAGCTGCACAAGATAAAATATAACTAAAATAAAAACTCCTGTTTGTTTTTCATCATACTTAAAAGAGCCCTCAGTGTCTTTTCACTAAGATGTTGTTCAGATTAGTCCGTTACTGGTCAGTACACACAGTCCTTTAAACGGTAGTGGTACCTTATAGTGAAAATGAAACTCGATTTGTTGAGTTCTCCATTGTGTTCATGTGAAGCCGTACAAAGTAACACTGTTGGGGACTTTAGGGACTCCAGTCTCTCTGGCTACCTTTGATGCCAGAGCCAAGTGAGCTGACAGGAAGTCAGAAACAGAAGCGGCATAGAGACAATGGTCAATTTTCAAAATAAAACTTAAAACAGAGAAAGGAGACACAGTTCATCTACACAGCTGTACTTGTTCATGGTAGAAGCACATAAACCAAGTAAAGATTTACAAAAATCGGAGCAAGTTAACAAAGTCTAGCGGGCGAAACACTTTGAAAAATTTATGGAGTGTCTGCGACGTCACAGCTTAGTGCCCGGTGCGATAAAGGTTACATGCGATGGAACCGTTCAATTCTATCGGCGCTAGCATCGATACGCAAAGCGAGGCTTCGTATCTAAACAGACGGTCGCTTTGCCGTCTTTGCAACGAAAGCGTTGACCGTTTGGTACCTGAATGTGTGTTGTGAAGGGATTATAAGATTTTTGCAGGTGCGTCACACTACGGGCTGATAATCACCGGACAGCTGGCTGCACTCCAACCAAAATAAATCAGGCTGTATACTGTGTTCTAACTAGTGCACAAATCAGACATGCTTACAAGACAGCGGTGGCCGACGACGTCTACTCTCTAAATCCACGTGTTGTCATCAATACGGCCACCGGATCGTACGTTACATCACCTGAAATCCCTCCTTCATCCTCCTCATCAGCAGGGCGGAGTCTCACATGCACGAATATCACACCGGCATTCACTAAAAGTGTGTTTTACTTTTTTTTTTTTTAGCTTCTTGACTCCCAATCTCAAGCGAGCGAGCGAGCGTATCGAGCCGCTATATTAGTGCTGTAAACTGATACCGTTTTCCCATCATGCATCAGCAAAAACCTCAGTTTTCCACTATTAGACCCAAAAAATAAAAAGAAACAAGAAAAGAAAAGAAAGTAAAAATAGTCCTGTGTGACTTTTCACCAGTCGTGGCTGAAAAACATGCTAGAAGCATTGAATCAAACAACACATCCCTTTATACAATACCTCTTATTATTAGAAACATACCGTATAGTATTAAACAGGCATTTAAACTCCCTATAAAAAGTGGTGCGGCCACAATAGAAATCAGTTTATTTTTCTCCTTTTAGAAAGATTTTTGTTTGTTTTTTTATTTTTAGAAAAAAAGACACTTGTTGAGGTTCCTGGGACTGACGTGGGAGCAGTAAGGTGAACTGACTCGACTGACCAATAGGAGCACGACACAGAAGGACACAGACGGTCAGTGTAAAGGCCGGTCAGCAGGCTTCATCGCTCATTACTTAAAAGACTTTTTTAATACACAGTCACTAAAGAATGAGGATCCGACTGTCCCTGAAGGTTGAATCATAAAACAATAATATAATAATAATAATAAAAAAAAGAAATTATACTTTTACACTACGGCTAAAACAGATCCGATAAAAGGAGTGTGTGTGTAAATTGGCTACATGAAACAATTAAATCAAACCCTCTGGATTAGTTCAACAGGTGAGTGTTGGAGGAGAAGAGCGGAGAGGCCGGGCGATGTTCAACAGTCAGAATGTCGATCGATGGTGTGTGTGTGTGTGTGTGTGTGTGTGTGGTTTACTCAGGAGGATGAATACCTCTCTGGCTTTCTAAACTGAATTCTCCCTCTTTGAGTCTTTCACATCACCTCCTCCTCCTCCACCGTTCTTTGAGCGTCCATCCTTTCGGCGATTCATCCGTCCGTTTCGCTGCCAGTCCTCTCGCAGAGCTGCGTTTCGATCCGTGTCCGTCGAGCAGCTCGGTATCTGTAAACGTTTCACCTCTTCTTCTTCTCTTCCTTTGTCGTCTGTCATCTTCCTCCATGGCAGTATTTAATTTATTTTTAAATAACGAATAACTCAGGCGGTCGATCTAAGGCTCCTCCTCACCGGTGGACACAGCCAGTCGCATGGCCACGGACAGGTGGTCGGTGATGCCGGCCAACTGGGTGACAAAACTGAACTCCTCGATTTCCTGCAGGAAAAGAAAGAAGACGAATCATCAAATCAGCGAGATTTCACCTTTAAGAACATAAAGCGAACATGAAACAGGAAGCAGAGTTGTTTACTCCCTCGTCAATCACAGTATAAAGAATGGACGGCGTGTGCGAGGCGTTGTCCAGAGTTTCCAAAGTGGCCTTCGTGTGAATAATGTGAAAGTCCCCGTCGACAGCCAGTTATTTGTCTATTCTGGGCTGCTGTAGAAATGCAGACCCTGAAGTGACGTTTCGGTTTCACATGCTGTAAATAAACTCCCCTAAATGTGACAGACAGGATCTTTAAATGGCATTCAGGATGTCACCTTGAGTTCCAGGTCATTACAAAATGTTATTTGGCTTGGCTGAGATTTTTAGGCTCTCTGCAGTACAGTCCACTTCATCCACACACACACACACACACACACACACACACACACACACACACACACACATTTCCTCATTCTTTGTGCACAGAAGCAGGGCCTTCCCCAAACATCTTGTAAAGCACAGTATTGTCTAAGATTATATCAGCATTAACACGTCCCCTCACTGGAACCACAGGGACTTTAGGGACTTTTCCAAAACACGAAAAACAAAAAGTACACGGACACTTCTTTGTGTTGTATCGACATATTTTTTGGCCGTACTTCACAGCTGTGGCTCAGGTCCCCTCGTCGGGCCTCCTGATGGCCGTGACGTTGGTGATCCCCCGTGATCATCCTGAGGTCCACACCAAACATCTGTGTATCCTCATTAGGGTCGCATCTTGACTTTGAGAGGTGGAAGTCGGCGATTCATCACAGGGCGCATGTTCACACCTACAGCCAATTTAAGTCACGGACCAGAGTAACGCATGCACGTCCCCACGCATCCCAGCTGGGGGGGTATTCCACTTTGCTGTAGCCCTGTAGATTAGTTTCCTTTCAAAGCGTTGGTTGTTGGTTTGGGTTTGACAGACTGGGTCGCCCCTTACCGGTGAATGTGGTGTGATTGTGTGTGTTATTGCAGTAAACAGTTAAACAGTGCAGCTGAACAACGTGCAAGAAATCCTTTGTTTGTTTTAGATGCAGACGACGAAAACTGAACTCAGCGCGTGCAAACACTTTCTCTTTCAGTTTTGGATTTATTTAAGGCTAATTTATCAGTTTTTATCCAATCATACACTTCAGTCTACTGACTATACAAAACTGCATAATACAGAGTGGGAAAAAAAGGTGCTATAAACATACCAGCTCATTCACTGCCACTATTATTACTTCCTAAAATATCAGTATTACTATTACGACTAAGCCCCACAAAGAAAATACCACTCAGATTCATGTGGAATAATTTGTAGAAATATTCATCTATTTATTGGTGATTAATGTTTGATTTTAATGTAGATGTATCAAATAACAGATTCAGGCTGCAGTGCTCTCTCAAACAGAAACGACACGTGCAAAGAAGTTCTGAGGTTTTCACGGCGGCGTGAGGTTTGTCTATAAGGAAACGTGCTTCATGTTTCATTTGGCAGCCAGCGTTGCAGTAACTACATCCCGACACTAGGTGGCGTCAGGTGGACACAGAGCGGGGCAGACAGACGGAGACGTTCCATGTAAATGATGTGATTTGGTTTTTCAATCCTCTCCAATCCCTCACACAGACAGACAGACAGACATGACGGTGCTGCCCTCATTCCTCTCCTTCACAGCTTGCATTGTTGTGTTTCATTGTCTGCCTGCCTCATAATCTTTTCATCCTTTTAACAAGTCAAATATTCTCCTGCGGTATGAGATGATTTCACTGAGCTCCTGGTGATGTTTGACGCGGCTCAGGAACAAACAAGCGTTGACAAGTGTCTGGTTGCTAGGGCGGAATGAGGGCAGAACGAAGCGGATCGCCTCTGTGCTGACAAGAAAGTGGCACACGATTCAACAGCAATAATTGAACCCGAGCAGGAGACTTCCATTACTGATGTCTGATACGGTGTGAGACTACAAAACTTGTTGAAAGAGGCAGCGGCACAGAGCTCCGCGCTGGATTTGAAAAATTGATTGAAAATACGCGTTTCTGTTGACATTCCGGATTCGCGGAATATTTTGACCTGCTAAAACTGAAACCTTTCATCATGAGTGGAAATGCCTTCTTTTAATGTTACAAAATAAATGTGGGGACCCTGTTGTGGGGTGGAAATGCAGAAGGTCCCCACAAGGAGGTCCCCACAATGGGGTACCTGCAAGGAGGTCCCCACAATGGGGTACCCACAAGGAGGTCCCCACAATGGGGTACCCACAAGGAGGTCCCCACAATGGGGTACCCTCAAGGAGGTCCCCACAATGGGGTACCCACTAGGAGGTCCCCACTAGGAGGTCCCCACAGGTTTGGTCCCTGCAAGGTGTCTCCATAACGAGGTCCCCACAGCGTGGTTTCCGCAAGCATTTACCGCATTTTTATTTTACTTTCCTAAAATCCTTTTAATAAACCGTACCAGTTTCCAGTCCTGCTGCAGGCCCTCGTCGCTGTACAGGATGTAGTCAATCCGCCGTCCGTTGCCCTTCAGTGGGATCTTCCTCCCCTTCTGACTGCTGGCGGGACACTGGCTCTTACTGGGAGGAAACACCAGGTACTCCTTCCTCCCCTCCTCGTTCTCCATCACTCTGACAGAGACACATGGGAAGGGATGATTAGAGCAAGAGGACAAAGAAAGGACGTGTTCCTGGAGTCCAAACAATTAGACATTTTAGTGTTGATCGGAAAGTCAGCTTTAGGCAGAGGTTTGTGTGAGGGTTGAGGGTTGGACCTGTGGCTGGTGGATGACATGACATCACACGATCGCCCCCTGGTGCCTGACTGCAGTACAGGTCATAAACACTGACCCACACTTAATTGCCAAAAAACGAGTGTGTGTGTTCTTCTGTGTGTGACTTACTTTTGTAAACTTTCAGGTGAGCTGACCTCGTCGTCATAAAGGCCACTGGGATCCAGTAAAGTACCTGTTGGATGAAAGATTAGATTGCATGAATACCAATGACGGCAACAGAGTCTCCAGTGAGAAAGGTGAAGCACCTCCAAAGATAGAAGTGCTGGTCTCTTCGTCAGCGGTCGTCATTTCCCTCCTGAGGTGAGACGGGAGGCGTGACTCAAATCTGGGTCGTGTTCTCATCAGTTTTCAGGACAAATACTCAACTGAACCTTCGTGTTCATGTTTCATTCGCAGGTACGACTACAGCTGACGTATTTCTGCACCCCGTGTATTGATCTGTGACCAGCTTCTCCCTTATAGCTGTTCTAAAAGTACAACACCGTTCTGTGAGCGTATACCTCCACCTCCACCATCCACTGTCGTCAGCCGGTGAAATATAACAGAGAGAGAGAGAGACGGGCACTCAGAGGTCCTTTTGACAATGAGGATGTGAGGCAGTGAGTTGGATAATGTGCTTAAAATACACCCTGTGAAGAGGGGCGGCACTCTGAAGTTACTCCAGTCAGTTCACAAGTGTTGGGAGCTCTTATGAAAAAGTAGGTGTCTGACGTGCAGCCGGCACTTTTCGCAAGTCTCGGAGGAGGTTTTTAGATCGCTGGAGAAAAGATGGTGAGGTGTTAGGCAGGCACAGACTGCCGCCGGTCTGCTCGGATACTCGGAGGAGATTCTCCTCTTTGCGCGACCTCGGCCTCTCTCGTCCTCATAAATCCCAGCTTTACAAACAGGCTGCTGAATGTGTGTGGGGAAGAAAATCAGCGCTCTTTCGCACCAATATTGACCGCAACTCCTAAAATACGTGGGAAGGCACGTTTACGGCACATGTTGGGTTTGTGGGTGACGCGTTTAATCTGCCGTAAAACATGAACTCAATGGCATCGCCAAAAGATGATCATGGGCGTGAGATTTTTCCTAGAGACCTCTCATTTTTACTCCCAAGTCACCGCTGTTTAACTATGAAGTGGTTGTGGGTTACCCGGAGTTCCCACATGAGGGTCGTCCGTGGTCAACACTGGAAGACTCTTGGAGCTCTCGGCACGTTTTGTGAAAAAGCTGTGAATCCTGGCTCTTTGTCTTGTGTTCGTTTGGGTCTAATCTGCTTTGGGTAAGCTTTATGAACCGGGATAATCTATCCTCCTTTTCTCCCGTCGATTCATTGATCCATTCTTCTCGTCTCACCTCCCTGTGTTCCCCCGTCCTGCCCGACAGCGACCAGACTAGAGACGCAGATCCGTCCCCGTCCAAAATAAATAAGCCCTCCTCTGAACGAGCCCTTTCACTCCGTCCTGCCCACACTGTCCCCGAAATATCCGCTGGCCTAAATAACTTCACATCCAGACCAAAAACCCTCCAGTCTTTACGTCACTAATGCCCATGTATCAGCGCGCTGTACTGGCTGTATTTTAATTCACACAGTGGGTGCATCCTGATTTAGCCAGATTATAGACGGCTCCGCTCTGCGTGTTTCATCATACGAGCGCAGAGCACCTGCATTTCATGAAGCCGTGCATTAGATGTTTATGAGCATACGCTGCATCCGAACATGTGACTCTGCTATGTGTGTGTGTGTGTGTGTGTGTGTTGTTACCCAGAGCCCATGGTTTGTCCTCCCCTGGCCCCAGGCGACACGGGTCCTTGTATTGAGTAAAAAGTGCGTGCTGCTGCTCCAGCTTGTCCTCTGGAAAAGTACAGAACAGTTTGATACAGTGTGAAAGAGTGACCCAGCTCCTCTGAAGACGAAATAAATAACATGAGAGTCAGTTATTTCTTATTGGTTTAGATGATGAAAACCTCTTTCTGTATTTATCCGTTTGTGTTTCATGTTTTTAATATTATTCTGTTGAATAACTCTCTTGATTCTGATTGGCTGTTTTTTTTTAAATGTTTTTATACTTTATGATTTGTTGTTGTGCTCTGAACTCTAAACCTGATCAGATATCTCAGTGATGAAACTCCCCGACGTGCAGACAGCTTTGACTTTAGTTGTCTGGGACTAGAAATCGTCTCTGTTGCGTGTTGTTACAGGTCAGAGTCGACTGCCATGACTGATGTTTTCCAGGTATTAGTCAGACTCGTGTATCTCCATGGAAACTCTGATCCAAAAAAAAAAAATAGAAATATAGAAAAAGAAATATATTTTTATTATATTTATTTTTTAAAATGTTAACTGTTGTATGATCGAGGGTGAACTTTAACTTATTATTATATATGCATATAATCATTGAGTGTGCTTGACAGACAGCGGGGAAGCTGGGATCTGTATGTTAATGTAAATTATTTGCAGTCATTTGTGGGAAAAGTAATAATTTGACCGTCATGTGTTGCTGATGAGTCATGTGCTCCTGCATTGTGCAGCAGTTCCCCATCAGGCTTTTACATTAATGGTAAATATATCAATATTTTATGAGCTTAAACCTCGGCACCACGCGACCAGAGCTACAATAGGTCTTACATACGTCTGTAAATTATACATTAAGGAAGGATTCAGAGTGGAAGAGGGATGAAACCTCCACCGTGTTATAAAATATGTTGACTTAGCCTCGACGCCGCGTACCTGAGGAGCAGTTATCAAAGTTGAAGTCTCCCAGGATGACGTCAAAGGCCACCAGGTCTTCCAGCACCTTCTCCCCTTCAGGCGGCTGGGATGAGGATTGGCGAAACTCGGCGCCCCACTGGAGCAACCAGTCCAGCTGCTCGCAACGTACGGACGCATCAGCTGGACGGAGAGGAAGCAAATTAATACAAAATGTCTGCCAGGAAGTCACAAAGCATGTGAGCGAGTAAGATGGAGAGCAGAGTTCAGGATCAGAACTACAAGTAAGAAATGTGAGATTAGAATAAAATATATGACAACGCAGCAAGACGGCCGAGTTATGTCACATTTTATTAGTGTTTCCGGTTTTATTTTGTAAATCTCCTCATGCCTCTTCCTGCCGTTTCCCACCAGTACTTAAACGTCCACTTGGGGCTGGTTCCAAAAGTGACTAAGTCTCCATAAGTCCCCATGTTAGATAGCAGAAATAAACATGTTTACAGCCTGGTACAAAAAGCAATTTTGGTCTCTGTGACTGATGAGGGTGAATTCAAAGATGTGGCTGCCAGAATATTACCGTAATAAACACAGTGTAACCATTTTTAATGTTACAGTAATAAGACCTTATACTGTTGATTAAAGAAAACTATTTGCATGTATAAGGTTGGTGTTTTGTTCCATGATTTAGAATGTTTATAGATTTTACAGTGAAAATCTGCCAAACAATGACAGTAAAAGACTGTAAAATATTAAATATTACGGTGTTTTACTGTATATTTAACAATCACTTCAAAATCTCAGTGTAACATGTGATGTGATGATGTATGTGACCTTCACAGTATGCTCGTGGTGTTCTCATGATGAACTGCAAGGTTTGCGACGGTCCGCCTGCAGGTGATGATGTTTACATGCCACAGTATCCTAGCTTCTGTTGGAGACCTGCAGCTGTCCATGTTTACCACGGCGGTGTTTCACACCGAGGATGATATCTTTGTGTTTTGGCGACTCAATGTAATGTCGCTTTAACTTTTAACCCAGCAGGGTAACAGTAACGAGGAGTAAAACTAGTCAGCTCATTACGTTATGCTAATATTAGTGACATAATATTTTGATGCTGTTGCTGCTTTGGCGGCGTCGGAGAGAGGAGGGAGGAGGTGAGGAGGGAGGAGGTGAGGAGAGGGAGGCGGCGGGGTGAGAGCGAACGCTCGAGAGAGAAATAACAGCTGAATAGTGGAGAGTGTGAGAAACAAAGAGGTGTCAAGATATCGGTGGGTGAGTAGGTGGCTTTGGCTTTTGATTACTCTCAGCTCTCCAAGCCTAAGTACGTGTGTGTGTGTGTGTGTGTGTGTGTTACTGCATCACTTAGAGATAGATGAAGCTGGGCGATGTGTGGGCGTGTTTGCTGTACATTTGTGTGTGTGTGTCTGTGTGTGTTAGTTTCAGCTTGGCTTCCCGTGTGTGAAAACTTGGATGATGAATAAAATACTCAAATTTATTTATCAGTAACTCAACAAACATCCTGTTCTCGTGTGGTTCAGTCCAGATGAGCAGCGCTGCCGTCTTCTGTCCAGCTGTGGAAGATCCACGTCTCCACCGTCTTTGTTAATTCACACGTTTGGAATTTCCAAACATTTAAAACCAGGAAGTGATGATTGAAAAGTGGTAAAATACCAAGCGGGGAGTTTTGTTTCAGCTGAATTGTGACGTTTCATCTTAAGATGCTTTTATCCAAAGTTCAATGCGACACGATCGACAACTGTGGAGCTGGACAGATGTGTCATGTCCAGTTGTTGGTAGTGTTGCAGAGGAGGTCCTCTCTGCAGAGCTGGAGGTCTTTGTGAGAGGGACGGCCCTGATCTAGTAGGAACTGGTAGGACGTTCCACCAACGGGAACAACAGACGAGAAAGAAGGCAGAGCCACGCGTCGTTCATCAGAGGAGGTAACAGATGTCAGCATGAGGACGCTCAGGTCAGAATATTAATATCTAAAGTTTGTTTTTTATCTAAACTAAAACAGAGTTTTCTTTAATTCAACTGTTATCTGGAAAAAACACATACAAGGTTATTTTGATTTTTTAAGTCACTGTTTCGTGTCTAGAGTCGTTTCACGTCTTCATATTTGTTAGTTTGGTGTCTTATTTTGCGTGGACTGCGGGACGATCAGTGACCACTTCTATGGAAACTAACTGAGATCCAAATAAAGAAAAAAATGATTAGAAACATCATGGCTGCCTTTATTTACACCTGAGTGTTTTTTCATTGGTCCACTGACATGAAACTACGGATGCAAAAGGCTCTTAATCCTGCATAACTTTAAGCCTTAATATAATGTGAACAGGTGAGTTGTATATAAATTCACCCTCAGTACAGTTGTCATGAACGGGGAAATTAGCTACAGAGACCAAAACTGTTTTTGTACCAGGCTGTAAACATGTTTATTTCTGCTGTCTAACATGGGGACTTATGGAGACTGACTCACTTCTGCAGCCAGCCTCAGGTGGACGTTTGAGGAACTGCAGTTTGTGGCTTCACGCCACAGTCATAGCTGAACACGACTACATGTTTGGTTGGTTTAATCACAGGAAAATGTGATTTTAAAGCCTTTATCATAAAAAATGTTTATTTTTTTAATATTATGTCGGTTGCGTATTGTAATAAATGACACTGGAGCTGCAGCCTGCACCTTTCTGCTCTTTAGAAAATGCTGCAATGTGCCGTTTTCTTCCACACTGTGGGGAATAATTATTTATTTAGAGACTGAAATAAAATTTAATTTAAAAAACTGATGAAACTGATGCTCGTCCTGGAGCAGTCGACTCTTTACACACCTGAGAGCTGCCATGGCAGGTGTGTGTGAGCAGGAACAGCACACAACACAGATACAGAAACACCTGAAACGCCGCACTGATTACGGTGTGATACAAATCAGAGCGCTGATAGTCGGTGCTGCATTAAGTTCAGTAAGTCGATCACACTGCGTCATGCATCTCTGCAGGAGAGGTTGCACAAATACAACTCGTTCCTCTCAGAGAAGAAGAAGAATCAGGTCTCTCCTCCTCCCCGTCCTCTCTCTGTCATACCCCAACATCACCTCCCTCCCCCCCAAAGGCTTTATGTTTGATGTATCTTTAGAAACAGCCCCGGCGCTGCTATATTTAGACCTGCGAGAAGCGTAGGAGGAGCCCAGAATAGCCGGGCGAAGAGGAGGGGGAGACGTGTCTTTGGTAAAAAATGAGGGAGGCATCGACCGGAGGCTTTAAATAGGGCTGTGACGCCTTAAACAGCTTGAGCCAGTCTCCATGGGAACAGCAGGAGGAGGCACGCAGGGGTTTTGATGCGCCCATTTATCTGGAAATCTGGACACACACACACACACACATGCACTGGATGGTTGTAGCTGTCTGGCGACACACACACGCTCACGGATGCTCTTCTCAACTCTTAACTCAAAAGATCATGACAGATGTGTGTGTGTGTGTTTGTACCTTCTATGGCGTGGAGGTGCGTGCACGTGAGATATCCCACAACCCTTTGCTCCTGGTGGGAGGTGCCCACGTGAACCTGCAGAGGAGGACACAACAGACACGACATCGGCCATCATTTAACGCGTCACACTCGTCCGTGTGTGTGTGTGTGAAACACGTCAGAGTCAGATCACACACGGCGATCTGACCCCTGCGAGTCCCTGAAATATGGAAACATACAGAAACACACTGAAAAAATATAATGTGACTCAAATTATCAGCTCATAATCAACTGATCCACATTGTTATGATATTTCCATGATGTAATAAAATCCATATTTTGAAATGATGAAATCCTTCAAGCAACAAATGAATAGAAACTTTATTAATCACAAAATACACACACACACACACACACACACACACACACACACACAGGGATCACAGACATGCAAACATAGACAGATATGGATGGCAGCGATGTAGCGGTGCCCGGGAGGTGAACTCTCCATCAACCAGTCCACCCTCCAAAGCCAAGTCTGTACAAACTGAGCCCTATCATTACTATATTAATAATATAATATAATAAAGATATAAAGAACAATAACGTCATTAATTATGAGATAGAAAATGGAAAAACAACCCATACATCCATAATTACATTATCTGTAACTCAGTTATTATTACGGTTGTAATCATTATAACGTCACGAGATAATGTTCCCATAATTACAAGATCCTTATTTCATAATTATGAAACAGTTACCTTGTAATTAAAATCAAATTAGAAGATAATTTTTTAATTAATTTTTACTTAATGATGAGCACACAGGACACCTAAAAAACACGTATTTTTAAATTAAATTGGACATTTGAACATGGGGACTTATGGAGACTGACTCACTTCTGGAGCCAGCCTCAAGTGGACGTTTGAGGAACTGCAGTTTTTGGCACTTTCACTGAGTATCTCCACACAGCTGACGAATTGTTAAGTAGCAAATTTCCCGCCATAGAAATGTTTATTATCAACTGAAGGAGGAAAATGTTGCATTGCCCCTCTTGCATTATGAATCGTCCGCCGCGCTCTCAGGAGCTGGGAACATTTTTTATCAGCAGGAAAAATATGTCGGCCATCGATCACCGTAAACAAAAAGCCTTCTGCACCAACACAATCTGCAACAATTGGCTCCAACATTAAACTGAGAGATGATCTGTCTGAACCGAAGTCTACACCTTCGGGGAGAACTGTGATCAACAAAACAAAGTCAAGCGATGAGCGCCAGATGAAAAACTACTGTTTGCTTTGGAGCGCTGGTTCTTTGGAAGGAGTGAGCGATGTTAAAGCTGCTGCAGACCGACACGTCCTCGAACACTTTATACATTTTTCAGTACTTCTTCCTCGACCTCAATTTCACCAATCCCAGAGCGGCGGAGCGCGAGCAAAGCTGCAATAACTTGAACGGCGTTCAAGATTTAATCAGACACCTTTAGCATCGGCGCTGAGAAGTCCTTCAGCAACAACACGGAAACAAGAGTGAGGCTGAGGCTGGCAGCACTGAGAGCCGGTGGGAGGAAGCAGACTGAAGAGGACGAGGAGGAGGAGGAGGAGGAATAAAGGGTTGCAAAGAGAAATGGAGACGGTGATTGTTGGGTGGTTAGTTTAAAGTGGAGAGGCGTCTGGGTGGAGTGGATCTATAACAAGACAGACTGTTAGAGACAGCCAGGACGAGGTAAACTGCTCTTAATATAACCTCAAAACCAAGCGGGACTTTGTAAAAAGTCAAGCACCAATGTTCCACTTCATCTAAGCAGCAATCCATACATATATATGTACATAAAGGCTGTAACGCAACATGCTGCTTCCCCAGTTAAAGAAAGCTCTTTATATTTTAAAAGCTCGCTGTCTGGGAAGCTTTATTTGTTCGGCATAATCCTCCACAAACAAACAAAAGTAGGGCTTTCACCTTTCATCTGTTTTATTTTTATTTCTCTGTATTTAACAGAACAGCTGGCCTTTTTTATGTGGAGCCGTGCATGTCCTCTCTGTGCTGGCATTTGAGTAAAAAAGCCCTGGTGACCGCTGACAGTTTAAAGATAGAAGGCCGTCCCCGTGACGTCAACATGACGCCATGTTGGCAAATCTAAAAATCCTGACAAACCACCTTTGATTGACACCCACCTGTCAATCAAAGCGTCCACGCTCTGAATCCTGCATAACTTTAAGCCTTAATATAACGTGAACAGGTGAGTTGTATATAAATTCACCCTCAGTACAGTTGTCATGAACGGGGAAATTAGCTACAGAGACCAAAACTGTTTTTGTACCAGGCTGTAAACATGTTTATTTCTGCTGTCTAACATGGGGACTTATGGAGACAAAAAATGTTGAAGCTGATGGTCAAACTGAGGTTGTAAATGTCTCTAATTACTATGAGTTTTAATTGCTTAAAGTCTCATGCTCGTTATGTGGCGCTCTCATTCAGACAAACGAATGAAGAAAGAAAGAAGCATTTATCTCTCTGGTGAATTAACCACAGTGTGAAAGCACTGAGGGTTTCCATTTAAACAAATGGAAACTGATTGCCAATAACGGGATGGCTGTTTTGGCTTGGTATCTGTGCGGAGCCACAATAAAGCATTAGCTTAATTAGCCTGACTTCAGTAGCAAACACAAAGCTCACATCGTGGACGGAGGTACAGTAAATACACCTCACAGCACAGGCCATACATTTCCCTCTGAAGATTTGAGACGCTGATTCAATTACTCTTAATGGAACGAGTGTTTCGTGAGAATGGGTCGGCTAGAGGAAGAAAAAAAATAGACCAATTTCGTTAAATGCCCTATCAGATGGTACATTAACTTTTCTAATAATGTTGCATAAGATGTTAGTCGATGAAAGTTTGTGAGACTGCGTTGGTCTGCCGACACCAGAGACCTTAATGTTCCATATTTCCATAGAAATAAATGTGAATTTCCACAGTTAGAGGAATAGTTCGATGTTTGATGTGCCACACACACACACATACACAAACTATTCCACTCATCAGCTCTCTGTGATTTACAGAGTTTCCTGACGGACAGTGAAGTAAACTGCTGCCAACTGTAGCTGCTGTTAGCTCAGTCTGTTAGCCGGGCTAACCCCAGGTGTTTTGGACCAATGGGAAGAAGAAAAGGAGGTTTACTGGCCCGGGGTTAGAGAGCGGAGCCAGCGTCGTGCCAGAATCTGAGCTAAGCTCAGCAGCCTCTATGAACATAATGGCAGAGGAGAAGAGGGAGAAGAGCTGACCTCGCTTGATGTTTGAAGCTGTCGACTCATCATCAGAGCAAATACTCGAATACAGGTGACTAACTTCTCCGTAGTGTCCCTTTAAAGCAGGTTCTTTACTATTAGATGACCTTAATTGCTCTTTTATTTCCCAGTTTGAGTAAATTTCACCACAGAGATCATTAAAGTTTCATCTCATTCTTTCCCTTTGTGTCGCTCCCTCTTTCTTTCTTTACCTCTGTTCTTCTCTCTATCTGCATTAATATTTCAGAGGCTTATCTATGCTTCAATAGGTGTGTGTGTGTGTGTGTGTGTGTGTGTACATGCTGAAACTGACAAGAGGCCTGAGGGGATTCATGCAGTGTGTGTGTAACTGTGTGTACACACTCATGCATACAAGAACGAGTGGACTTTGAATGTGTTGATACTGTCTGTTGGGGAGATAAAGTTCACATGATGCCGACGCTAGTTGGAGTTTTGTGTAGTGACGAGGAAAAGCCTCGACTGGAAGCAATTTATGCTGAAATGAACTGAAAGCTCCCTCTCCCCTCCACGTTACACGAGTAGAAATTAATACGAAATTAAATTAACTGCGTTTCTTTAAAAACAAGTCATAAAATGAGTCAGAGCGCGGCGCACAAGATGCAAGAACTTCCCCTCATCACGGGGTGTCGAGGCAGAGCTGAAATGCGCTGTGAGAGACGATTTCACACTGGAAGCCGACCAAAAGCCTAATTATGAAACATCCAAGGCTGCTGTAACTAATCACCTTAACTTCACCGTCAGACGAGGAGTGAGCCGAGATTTCACCTTGCATTACTCGCATCAGTTTGATCGCTTCGGTTGGAAGAAAACAAACAAAAAAACGAGCAGCTGCATTGTCGTGAAAGCAGCAGGATGACAGACGAGTTAGCTGGTTTTGTTTTTCAGTCAGACATTGTTAGATTTCAGTCTTTTCTTTGTAAGCTTGGCAGCAGTTTTATCTTTGGGGAATGTAGCGTTTTGTTGCTGTAAGTCCTATAGAGCTAAAGATTTACCGCCTGTAGCTGACTGGCCTTGTCTTTACTGTGTCAGAAAAGTTGTTACTCAACTTGAACAATGTTCAAGTCAAATGAATATTTCAGTCCTTCCTCAAGGCTGAATCGATTTCACCTATAGGACAGTTTCTGTTCCTTATATTGTGTATATCACAGAGTAAAACAGCACAGTCTTGAGTTGGTTGAAACAAGCCCAACTCTTGAGACAGTCGAGACATCCACAAGTCACTTGAAACCAGTTTAATTCAAGTTGAGACAACCTCAAACCAAGCTAGGCGTCAATAAGTTCCAGTCATGGGTCAGTCCACATACGTCCCCTAGTCTTTAATCAGTCAAAACAGGTTTAAGACCCAGGTCAGTCGAGATAACTTTATGTCAAGTCACGAATCAATTGAGACAAGTTCATGTCAAGTTGAGGGTCACCAAGTTTAAATCAAGTCTTGGGTCAGCCAAGAAAAGTTTAAGTCTTTAATCAGTCAAGACAGGTTCAAGACAAAAGTTGAGTCAGTTTAGAGAAGTTGCAAATCAACCAAGAGTCTCAAGTCAGTTGTGACCACAACTACTCAAGACATGAGTCAAGCTCATGCCAAGTTAAGTCAGCTGAGTCCAAGTCTCAAGGCAAGTTTAAATCAAGCCCTGGGTCAGTCAGCACAACTGCATTATGGTACAGTTTCCCAGTCTTTTGGGTCAGTTCAAGTCTTTGTGAGTCAGTTGACACAAGTTTATGTAAAGTCCAGTCAGTTTAGACTAGTTCAATTCAAGTTACAGGTTAGATAAAACAAACTCAAATCTCAAGTCAATCGAGACGAGTCCAGCTCAGGACTTGAACCAGTTGAGACGAGCTCATGTCAAGTTAGGATCACTGAGTTTAAGTCTTGGGTCAGTGAACACAACAGACAAAGTCAGTGAAGACAAGTCCATGTCATATCAAGAAAGTTCAACTGCAGTCTCAAGTCAATCAAGAATAAGTCAAATAGAAACCTTGAGCCAACTGAGCAAGTCTTTCAGGTTTCTGAATCACGATGTCCTTATTCTTATCACTTACTGACCCAAGTCGAGTCTTAGGTCTGTAGCTCTGATCTATCACATAGTCAGCATTGGACCACAAATAAACTGTATGAATAGAACTGATTATGAATCGTGGATTCAAGACAAAAGCATTTCAAACAAACAGAAGAATGGACGGCCTGACAGAGGCGAGCCCTTTGTTGTGTCCGATCAGTGTTTCATTAAGCGTTGAAATCCCTTCGGCCCTGAATGGGAAAGCAATTTGCGTCAATAAATTGAGTTGACCTCGGTAGGGACTAGAGGTCCTTTTGGTCATTAAAGGCCAGCGGTGATTTTGGGAATTCGCCCATTGATTTCCATTCTTTCCAATCTAGATTTGAGTGTGTCCCTGTTTGAAGCCTAATCCCTGGAAATGCATTCAAACAGTGTATTTACGCAGGGACAAACACACACACGCACACGACTCTTCAACCATGCACTTAGTAGTTTGAAATAATTATAAGAGGGGATAAATGTTGAGACTGAAAAGCTTTAATTACGGAGCCAGAGATGGCTCTCTCTTTAGGGAGACATTTTTTAATTAATATCCTATCTCTGCCTCACTCTCCCTTTCCTCGCTCTCTCTCTCTTTTTCTAGTGCGTCACTTCTCCACAAGAGACAATTCGGATTTATGTTGCTGACCTGCTGTTGCTCTCCAGGTAAATACATCCGTGGGGAAATTATGAGAATGTGTGTGTGTATGTGTGTGTGTTTCTGCCCCGAGTTACATTCGCTACAGGCTGAATTCATTGTTCATCGCTTGTTCGTTGTAGTAATAAACATAAATCATGTGTTAGACACTCGAACACAGAGTGACCCAAATCGAAATGAAATGACTGTCATCATAAAACACATCATAAAAACCTGTCAACGAGAGATACTAGGACATTCTGTGAATAATGTTTGACGGTGCATTTAAATGTCCCTTTCTACACATCTGTCCATTGTGCTGATCAGTGAAGTTAAAGTTAAGCTTTAATTAGGAAACTAAAGGGACAGTTTGGGTTTTTTTAAAGTGGTTTTGTGTGAGGCGCTTCGGTCACAGAGCTCCCAGTTTGGCCTCTTAGCCCACTTGAAGTCCCGGGATGGAAGATGGAAGTAGAGCAAAGCACTGCTGTCGACGGGGTCAGCAGAAAAACAAGTTTCAGACATATAAAATCTCCATTTCAACCATCCTATTCGTCACATTCTGTATATCACAGAGTCACATAGGCGTGGGTCAGGTAAGACAAGTTTGAGTTAAGTTGAGACCAGTTAAATTAAAGATTTGAGTCAGTTGAAGCAAGTGCAAGTCTCAGTTTAATTGAGACAAAAGTCCAATCACAAATCGAGGGTTAAACCTCTTTAAATTTGGTGCGACACTGCCTGAACCGTAGAACTGACGTATTCTTACGCTGGTGCACTGTGTATTACGTCGCAGATGGTAATGTAAAGCTGTGAGGCGACCAATCGGACTTCATGCTTCAAGTTTGAACTGCGTTGAACGTGTCAGAGTTCAAACGGATGTTTAGCAACTTAATAAGCAAGAATGATGACAAAGAAGCCTTTCTACCGATCCTTATTAAAATATATCTGCATATGAATGTAGATAATTTAGTCAGTGAGCTGCCAGATTGTATTCTGGTCAACGCATTTGGCTTCACCCTACAGATTGTAGATTATCCTTTAAATTGAGTAGCAAAAACCGTGTGCAGGTTCTGCTCTGTACATCTCTGTGAACTTGGATCCACAGTCAGCTATACATGGATGTAGTCTGCCTTTAATCAGCTGTTTGGTGAATTTATAGCTACAACGGCTGAACAGACAAAGAAAGGCGACGGAGGATGGTGTTACAGTATCACCCACAATGTTCCGACTGACCCCAAGCACCACAGCAATGAATGCTTAGCACCGAACAGTGCAGAAAAAAGAAAGACTTCACTCTCGCAATGACTCCTGACTGAGCATCCTTGCTTGCGTTTGATATGAAAGAACAAACACTGTGCTCTCTGGTAGCTGCAAACACAAATGCAGCATGAACATCAGGTACATCAAATGAGCGGCTTCCTAATGAGATGCATCCCAGCTGGCAGCGAAGCGAGTCGGCGCGTCGAGCAGTAATGAGCGAGAATGACCAAAGGTTCTCAGAGGGGAAGCGAGAGTTCACGTCTAGATGCTGCCTTGGAAGGCGGCCAAGACGTCTGGAGGATGGAGGAGGGAGGATGGAGGAGGGAGGATGGAGGGAAGGGCGGGCATGAAAGCCTGCAGCTGGCTGGGAAACGTGGTTAGAAAGATCAGCTAATGATGAACGATGTTCTATTGACGAGAACAATCCACACGTCAGAACGGAGCATACAGCTATCGGAAATAAAACGCTGAGAGCATGGCACACAAAAAGTTTGGGCATTAAACTGAATTCATGGACAGATCCACAACCAGCAGTATCCATCCATCCATCCATCCATCCATCTATCCATCCACGGTCTGTAAATATTTATCCTCATCAGAGCCTGAAGCCTATCCCAGTTGACTCAGGGCGAGATGCAGTGTACACCCTGGACAAATCCCCATCATTCATCACACGACACACAGAGAGAAACAACCATTCACACACACACCAACGGGCAAAGTGCATGTCTTTGGACTGAAGGAGGAAGCCAAAGTACCCGGAGAACATGCGACTCCATGAAGACAGACCAAGAAAGACCCCAGCCATGGTTTGAATCTTCTTGCAGTGAGCTAACCGCTGCACCGTGCCGCCCCCCACAACATCTATCTAAAGTATCTAAACCAACCCCTGAAGGTCTGGAGCTGCCCCCAACCTTCCACCACCTGACCAGGTGAATAAAAAGAGGAAACTCCAGGATGACACCCTCCTATCCAATAACAAGATCATTGGATCGGTTCTGCAGCCTTTGGGAGCCATTTGGGGTCCAGTATCTCCAGTATCATTCACCCATGCTCTTGTCTTCGGTAACAACACGATGTGGCAAACACTACACGTGAAACAGAAAACCTTACACCGACGCAAAACAAGACTTTTGACAAACGTTGTGGTGTGAGGTCAGCAGAATGATTTCGACACCTTGACCGGCGTGAAAACTGAGCTGAGCTGCAGACGTATCCGTCATGCTGCAGTCTAAATAACAATTTCCCGGCAGTAAGGAGAATCATTTTAACATTGTTTGGCTGTCAGCTGGGACTCTAAGCAGCTCGCATTGAGACGTCTACCTGCCAGCTGGCCGATAGCCAGCTTGTCTGGGTGACCTGGACCGACCTCGCGTACAAGCAGGCGCTGAAATAAAGATGTTAAGGCCAGCTTGTACGCTGCAGCGACAGTCGGCGGGCAGCGGGGCTAACAGGATGAGACTGTCAGCATGCAAACTGTGATGGACTGTGATTTTTTATTAGATCTGGTACACGTGAGGGCAACAAACACGCGTACAGGCACACGGTATACTCGTCGTCGCCATCGGGTCACGTAAAAAGCGGATCCTTCCCAGCAGGAACTGGATCAGATCCAGACTCGCATCCTGGCATTCACAGTACGCGGCTGATTAATGAACTCACACACTGTCAACACTCATCACAGGGGCATACACACACATGCAGGTACACACACACACACACAAACCACTGCTTCATCGTTGATTCATTGCACGTTGTCTTCATGAGGCTTACGCCGAGCACTGGTGCCTCTTCTCGCTCCGGGGGGAACTCTTTGTGGACTGCAGGGACTGCAGTTCAAAGGAGGCATGAATTAAACTCAGTACACTATAGAAATCTGATCCCACATTAGCACACTGGTAGCATCCTGCTTCCTGTGGTTGTGTGAAAGTCCACTATGCATCAGCCCGTCAGTTACTGTCTGAAGTCTCTTACATTGAGCAACACGTTCTAGCAACAGCAGAAACAACATCACATTGTCTTCTGACGTCGCCGGAGCCATCTGACAGTCAGTCCAACACTGGTCCGGACTCAAATACAACTATGACACAGGTTGCCATTAAATTTGGTGCAGATATTCATGGTTCCCAGAGGATGTGTTACTGTGAACGTTGTTTTCAGATGTTCGGAGGCCTCACCTTGGGAAACTCTGACAGCCATTTTCATTATTTTTGTACATTTTATCAACTGAATAAATCACATATTACTGTGTTTATCTAAAACATGTGACAGTTCTCAGCAATCAATGCTGAAGTCTGTGAGCGCAGATGACGACAATGTCATTTTATTTATTTATTTGCTCTTTCCGCACAGCAGTGGGAGATGTGGAGAGGTTGTGAGTGTTCTGTAATTACTGCGGTGCGTGCACTCCCCACAATGACAGACATAATGTGTGAATGGACGTGGGTGTAAGTGTATTTACAGAGTACTGTCTGTGATCTACAGATGCTCCATCGCTTCAAAGTTGTGGCATCGGTGCAGCGAACACGCACCGGGCGGCATTATTTACACGAACAGGTTATAAAATGAAGAATGTTCGTGTGGCTGCTGGTGAGAAATGTTTGCTGATGTGATGCCTTTGCTATACTATCTACGCTAATTAATACAGACAGCTGGCAGGTCAAGTCTGACTCTCCAGCCCTTTTCACACTCTCTTTCACACTCACACACTCTCTTTTTCACAAATTTATAATAAGATAATTTAGTATAAATAGACTTAACGGGCAGATTCAATTACTGCCTTGCCAAAGTTCCAGATAGAGGCGTCAGAGATGACAGCATGAAACGACATCAAGCAGCGATCAGAGCATGATACACATCTATTGCAGGAAAAGTAAAAAAAAAAAAAAGAAATTAGGCACCACAGTGACATTTAGTTTTAATTCAGCAGCTCAGTTTGAGATGAAATTATGAAATTTTCTCAGCTACATCCGCAAAAATATGAAGAGGAAGACTTCCTGATTTCAAAAAAGAGAACAGGAAGACGTCAAACTCGTCTCATGCAGTGCTTCACTGTCTAAATATGGACAGATACATAAAAGTTCATAATGTACGTGATGTGAAACTGGTTTCTATGCTCGACGACGACGACTCAGAAAGTAATTTGTGGAACAATGGCAAAATGACAAAAAGATTGTCTTTCTCAAAACTTTATAATTAACTTGTTGGAGCACATTTTTTCATGAAGGTAGACTTTGTCGTTTGAAAACGTTGCAGAGCTCTGTCTTTTATTGCTTTTGATTGGTGTGGCACTCATTCTCTAGAGGAATAGTTGGGCTAATTTGCTTTCTTGTAGACAGTTCGTCAAGAAGATTGATCTATCATGCAAGAAAAGGGTAAAACTGACAGGTCCTTGGTTGGGTTTTATGGATTTTGTGCATCAGTACATTAAAAACAAGAAGAAGAAAGTTTCTTACCTTGGCAAACAGCGCTCCCTTGGCTGCCAGTGCGTCCTCCCCTCGCCCGTTGGGATAGCACTCGTACCGTGCGTCCAGGATTGGGTATCGACTGGCCAGCATCAGTCCACTGTTCAGGAATTTGAACCTTGAGCAGCATCCTTTCCAGCCGTACCGCCCGACGTCACTCAGCACGTAGGGGAAGTAGCGATGCAACTGGCGCCGCAGTCTAGTTGTCGATCCGTGGTCGAACACTTCCTGTAGCGCCAGGAAATCCAAATTGGCAGGGAAAAAGGCAGAGATCTCATGGTCGAACGTCTCATCTCCGTGGCGACGTTTACGTCCAGGGCGCTTAAAGATCGACGTGCGAGGGACGTGGGACAAGGTATTGTTGGAGGATATCCCAACGCCGCCATCGCTTCCATGGTAACGAGTGAGGGATTCCCTGGAGGCAGTCATGCTGCCTGTGTCGCCCCCTGTTTGCTCCCCGGGCCGATGGTTCCCTGTTTCGGCCTCGTCCTCCTGGGGGTCTGGTTCTGGGGCGCTGATGCTGATTTGAACCCCTGAGGTGTGAAGTGGACAGTCTGGGGATGGTTTTACCTGGGTCCCGTCCCCGTGCATGGGACAGTCATGATGGCCTTGGCCATTCTGAGCCCCTGTGGAATGCATGGGGCAGTCCGACGCCTCCCCTGAGGTGTGAACGGGACAGTCTGAGCTGCCGTTAGTCCCTGCAGAGTGGAGGGGGCAGTCTGCTGTACTGTCTGAGTGAAGGGGGCATTCAGAAGAGCCCTGGTCTCCTGCAGGGGGATGAACGGGGCAGTCGATGGCACCTGAGGGGTGTATCGGGCACTCAGTGAGGGGTTCGGTTTCACCGTCGGCTGGGCCGTTGGTGTGTGTTTGGTCCGGACGCTGGTCCAGAGAGGAGGTACGTCGAAAACCTGTAGCAAGGCTGCTGAAGGATGCCGCACTGAATGGAACAGAAAGAAAGATGAGACAAGAAGACAAAAATGTAGAAGAACGTTTTACTACGGACACAAGCAGAAGAAGCCCAGGAGCAGACTCTCCTCACCTGATGGAAGTGTTGGTCGGTGAGTCAATGTAGATTTTAATCTGAGGCCGACTGGCACCATTGCGGATCCTCTTCCCCACCTCCCGGGCTCTCCTGTGGGTGTCTGACAGGTTGTTGAACCTGGCCAGGGAGTCAGGCAGCAGGCATACATTGGCACTGGCGAAACAGAAGCTTCTGCCTTGTGGTCTCCATTCCCCAGTCCCGACACCTCCTGGTCCAGCCTGGCCCTGCTCGGCCTGGTTCTTGTCTGGTCTGCAAAAGTATAAAAAAATATGAAAGGTCAAAACAGAAGCTCCGGTACACCTAAATACCACTCAAAATATATTGAAAGAACAGTCTGACATTTTGTAAAAAACACTGACTTCGTGTCGAGGGTTAGATTAGAAGAATAAGAATGTAAAAGCGTTAGATTTTTATAACTAATTCCTGTTCATAGTTCAAAACCTTCAAGAAGGGATCACTCAGACACAGATACTTGCGTACTTTTGGTATTCTATAACATGAGCTTGGTTTAGTTGAGATGAGGTGTAATGTACAATATTAAAAGCACTTTGCAAGTGGTCTTTAGCGGGTCGAGGCACTGAGGTAAATAACTGTGTCATCAGCATACAAATGCACGTCTGAGTATAAAAACAACTACTTCTAATTTTGGAACAATCTCTTGGTCTTCCTTGGTTCCCAACAAACTGTTCAACTTGTTCTAGGTTTCTGGCTTGCACTTTAAGTCTGCTAAACATTCAGCAGAACATTAGTAGTTATTAGTTCAAAAGTCTGATAATTCAGCTCCTGCAGTTACTGAAATTAGTCGTGAAGCTCCATCCGGCTCCCCACATACTGTGCAGACATATTCTGGTTGTGAAATGTAGCAGAAAAAAAATAATCACTTGTTTTAATTGAATAATCATGTTTAAAACAAAAATAATATGGGCTTGTTGGAGAAGCTTTATGCATATCTAGAGAGTTTTCCACCCAAATCTGACTATATCATCATTCTGCTTCTTGCTCCTGCACTCAGTACATTATTGATCCTAGATCTTGTATTATAAAAACAGGTGGTGCCAATGAAATTCAATAATCCATCACCGCATTAATGTTGTGGCAGCAGTGGTAACAAACACAGATAGCTTTCCAAATAGGAGTTAAGATACATTTTGTTATTTCAGCATTTTGTTTCACCATTTGAAGTTGGTGATGAGCCGTCACCTGGTTGGATAAACCTTTCACTTGGTCATCTTCAGCTTCTGATTTCCACACTAGCTGTTTTCTAAACAGCCTGTATCATTGTCAATTTTATCCTAAGTTATGCATCAAACAGAGTTCCTGAATAACTTGAAGCGGGAAATAGGCCGTGCAGTTGCAGAGTCATGCTTCATTTTGTATCTACGGTGCCAGTCGTTCACAAGGTTTGGAGCCATTATCGACTATAAATAGTTTGCTCACTGGTCTGGCTTCCAGCTGCCGGGCTTCACCAGTTCTCAGTGGGTGTTTTGGTTATCCAAACACCCACACGAGTGGCTCCCAACCGCAACCACAAGCTTTGAAATACTGTGTTTGGCTCCGTTTGCTGTGGAAGAACAGCACTCGCTTCCCCCAGTAACTCAGCAGATGTCCTGATGGCACACTGTAAGATGTGCTAGAAGTTTTTTTATAGTGAGCTCTTGGCTAAGGTTAGGAAGGGTAGTCGTACTTTATAGTTAAAAAGAACAGGAAGGGGAAGCACAAGTCTAATTTATTTTGATATTTAAGTGAACCTACAGTCTTTCCTCAATCTTATTCTACGTGCTTTTGATGCCTAAATCTAATTTCATGCAGGATGTATTATATTTAAACATTTTAGAGGTATTAGATGTCGAATGGGAGGATAAATAGGTAACACAATAATGGAGTCAAAGCCAAAGGGTTTAATGGAAGCACCACAAGATGCACCTCCTCACCAAGCTCCACACTAACCTGCGGTAGGTGTACAGGTACGGCTGGCGGATGGCCTGCAGGGGAGCCCAGATGATGAACCCCAGCAGAGCGAAGGGCAGCGAGGCGAGGAGGAGGAGCAGGTAAAGGGGCGCCGAGATCAGGACACACAGGGTGAGGAAGGAGCAGGGGTCCTGGGAGCGTTGGCGTTTCTCCAGCGAGGTGGCCACGCAGGAGGCCAAGAGCCGGTCCAGGAGCCAGTAGCAGGGGAACACCAGGCTCCATGACAAGCCGTCCAGGAAGTGCAAACAGGCACTGGAGTACGGGGTGGTGTGGAGGACCATCTCTTTCACCTTCTTTCTTTCTCTCTCTCTTTCTTTCTTCCTCTCTGTCGCTTTCTCCTCACCTCGCACACTCTGTCCACACCCACATACACTCTTTAAAACAAGCGAACACAAATCTGAGATTACATAAACAGAAATAAATAGAAAAAGAAATCAGACTTCAGTGTAGACCCTCCCCCCTCCTTGGCGAGAGGTACACTACATGGTTTGGGTGATTTTTAATTTTCTTTTTTATCTTCACAGGCGAGCTCGTCTCGGTCTCACCACCCCTCCCTCAGCAAATACACCCTCTAGAGGAGGGATGATGGAGCGCCGTCTGGAGGCTGGGGGTTTCCATGATGAGAGCTTTTCCGTGGATGATAGGTCTATGATTGCAAGGAGTCCGACGAGCTCGGGAGGTGGCGCCCATTAAACATCAGCGTTTCCCCTTAGGACCTGAAAAGAAGTGAGAAAATCGATATGAGTGATGGAGGAAGGAAATGAGGAAGGATGCAAGAGAGAGAGGGAAAGAAAAAGAGGCAGGAGGGCAGTGATTGACTCGAGCATGCTGGGAGCACAATCAACCTGGTACATTCATGAAAGCACGTTAAATATGAACCCACAGGTGCCCAGGGGAAAATCACAGCTGTGGTTTGTCTTTTGGTTTTATTGTGAAATTCAATCTATTACGCTGGATCTTGAAAATACAAGCATTATTATTCAATGGCATTTAGTTAACTGAGATAAATGTGACTAACAAATCTGCATAAAACATTCATGCGACACAACACGACTGTTTTCCATCAGTTTCTCTTTCTACTATTTGATCTTCAAGCATAAACGGACAGGAAGAAGTAACGTTACCAAAAGAGCCCTCAAAGTAAAAACAAGCTCATTTCAAATACACACAGATCAGCTAACTTAGATTCCAACTCGGAAAACTTTAAAAAAAACTTTGTTAAAAACATAAATAGCCATCTTTATTATTAAAAAATACCGCACAAGCATTTCTGGTAAAAACTTGCTAGCAGCAGTTGTAGCTTGTCAACACTCAGGCGATTCAAAAAAACAACTGTTGGCTACGTGGGTGGAAGCTTCCTGAATTATTAATTAACAACACAAACCAAACGGCTGTTATTTATGATATTTAAAGGACCAGTGTAGATATAAAAGTCGAACAGTAAACGCAGAGATACAAGCTGATACTGAAGACGACTTCTTGTCGACTTGTTTAGCACGAATCATAAAAAGCAATCCCGCCACAGAAATGATGCTCTTACCACATTTTAATAATTGAGGTTTTGGAGGCTTCAGGTGATAAATGGTCAGAGAAAGGAATGACAATCAATACAATGCTAACCGCCATTTGAAAGCTCTCTCATCTCTCGGCCGTAATACCAACAGAAGACAGAGAATCAATCCCGCCGGCATGAATAAATAACGAACAGATTAATTCGTTTGTGTCAACAGCAGAGAGAGTGTTGACCTCAGCGTAACCTCACACACCCTCCAGGGAACCACAGCAGCCGTAAAACCTCAACGCGGTGACGCTTTTCACGCTCTACAGTCGCCATTTTGGCGCCACCACCAAGGAAGCTAGAGAAGTACAAGAGTACAAGTACAAGAAGTACTCCAAGTACAACATACTGTACTAATGTGACTCAAACCTCAATAAAGTGTGTGAAATTAAAAGACGGCTGCATTTATTTCTGATGATTAGCAGACTGAACCCACGCATCGTCCCGATTACAGGGCGAGGACGACACTTTGTCGATCATACGTTTATTTCTTTTTCATCTTTTCCGACAAAACGTCTCCGTGTGAGTCATTTGTAATGACAGTCTACGATCTTCTCCCAAATTTAGACTCCTTTGTCAGATGGGCGCGTCTGTCCTTTATCCCAGTAATCTTCGTCTGTCGAGTCAAAACCTTTGTGTGCAGCAGTGATTCATGATATGACGCTTTAGTACGATGACTGACTTTCATGCCTGCTAGTGGTTGACCGGTGAAGAGATGACCTGCAGACTCACCATCAGGCCTGACTAGCATGACTGACAGGACTGTCTGAACAATTTACTGACTAGACGCGCGACTGTCTGGCAGATTAGCAGCTCGACAGGCAGGCACTTTTAACTCGGCCTCCTGGCGGTCTGTGACGTACCTCGGCCTGAGGTCACTGTACATTCGAGACGCTGAATATGACTGTGGTAATTAATAAAGCGCCGTTTAACCCACTTATCGATGAAACCGTTTAGTATAAACAAAGGTCTGAGCGGGCAGAGAGAAAGTCAGTGAATTAATAAAAGGAAGCAAACAGGAGGCTTACCTCCCTACATGAGCTCTAATCCAGGCAAATTCACTTACTGCACCGCTGCCTGTCATTTAAGCTGCAATTTGCTGCCTTTCACCGACAAAATGGGCTCAAGGTTTTATTTATTTTTTGCACAGGAAATATGTGGATAATTCAAAACGATGGTGATATTCAAAAGCCTGTGTTAGCTTAGCATAACAGGCAGTAAACAGCTAGCCCTGTCCAAAGGAGGAAGTTCACAGATGACAAACAACACAGTACCAAAACCTGCAGTTCCTCAAACGTCCACTTGAGTCTGGCTCCAGAAGTGAGTCAGTCTCCATAAGTCCCCATGTTAAAAAGTCCACGGGCAGCAGTGTGAGGGCTGTGAGAAACAGGGAGACTGGCTATCATCCTTTCCCATCATCCTCAGATGCCACTGCAAGGCAGACAGCTCACAGAGATGATTGACAGGTGGTGTGGGGTGAAGCTCGCCAAATGAGAGCATAGAGAACCTTAAATTACAGTCCAGGCATAGTTCATTGTATGCTTCTTTTTATTGCGCTGTGTTAAATCCCACAACCTACAATGTTTAAAGGCGTAAAGACATTCTTTCTGGGATTGCAGACAAACAGAAAAAAAAGAAAACACCCATCAATCACAGCTGATATATCAGCAAGTGCAAACTGTCACACTTATCGGGGGGAAACGCAGCAGTGCATAATTCATGCCCAAACACACGGAGACTGAAATAGACGACGACAGACATCCAAGAGAAAGTCAGACGCAGTCGACAGACACATGCAGGATATCCAAGCAGACTTATACACATGTATACGGTGAGGCAGAGATCCTTTGTTGTGCTGCATCACGGCGACGAGCTGAAGTGAAGCTAATTAGAGCGATTGTCTGAAATCCTGCTGCCACCGAGGTTTCACCAGAGGAACAAAGCCGACTGATGGAGACAAACACTGTCTGTATTTCTCATGTTCAGAGAGGCCGCGTGAAGGTGGAGAATGTCAACATGTTCTTAACGCTTCATTCCATTTTCTATAACCGCTTCTCCTCGCCAGGGTCCGAGGGGGCTGGAGGCGATCCCAGCTGGCACTGGGCGAGAGGCGGAGTACACCCTGGACAGCCGACAGCCATTCACAACAACGTTCACACCTACGGGCAATTTAGAGTCAATTAACCTGCATGGAGGAGGAAGCCGGAGCACCTGGAAAACACCCACACAGGCATGGAAAACACTCTTCCACAAGGACTCACGGCCTTCCAGCTCGACACCCACGGACCTTTGATTGACACGCTGAATGCGAAGTGCTCCATTAACTACACTCGCTACACCCTCCTTATGTTGTTAACAGCTGATTCCTGTCACACATTAGCACCTGATACATTTGTAAAAGTTCATATCCAGCAGAGGCGGCAGAACATCAGCATTCATTTGGAACCACGACTGCGACCACCAGAAAAAGTTAAACCTTGTTTTGGTCTCCACCTTCAGCTGCTAAATGCTTCTTCCTCACTCGTTTCTGTCTGCTTGCACGTACCGGGCAGGTGGTGCAACACCACGGTGAGTTAACGGGTCGGAAAAACCAAAATGACGAGATAAAAGAGGTAAAAAGGTTCTGTAGCCGCAGAGTTGCGTGATAATTACATCCAATTATAATTTATTTATAGTATAGCTTGATTTCTTCTTTTTAAATGTGAGTATTATTGTTTGTAATGTATTTATTAGTATTAGTATTTATTCTTTATAACAACGCTTGGTTGTCAGACGCCTTCCTGTCCACAGTAACTGTCTCAAATAAAATATAATAACATAAATATTGGCAAACCAGCAGCGGCGTCCAAATGCACAAGCACATTTTTACAATCATACATCACTCCCTCTCGATTAAGTTCTCAGAGATGCCAAAGGACGAACTAAGTGGCTTTTTAAAAGAGATAATGTTTTGTTAGCTGCGCTCTTAATGAATCCCCACGAGAGCTTCCTGTTTAACATCACAGAGCCACGAAAACTCGCAGCTAGCGTCCAACGTTGGACACAAATTGACGAGTGGTGCTTTAATCGGAGAGCAGCGTGGGAGTCTGTCTCCTAATCAGACAAAAACAATGACGCTTGAAAATGACCTTTCCCTCATTTGCATACATAATGAACGACATTATTAGAATGAAACGAAAGGCTGCGACTGTCATCCAGTGTCTGCAGCTTAATTTAATTTTATATAGTTGTTTTGATCTATTTGTAGTTCTATTTCTTATTTCTATACATTTTTTATTTCTGTTTTGACTTTTATAGCTCGTTTATCACTTTTCTCATGAATATTTCAAGTGTGCATGCAACAGTTTAAACAGGAAACACACTTCTTAACACAGCACTGAGTACAGCGTCACATCTCTAACACATCACCTAATAGGATGCACACCTCACCGCAGCGGGAAGCTCATTAAGAGGCGTCAGATGCCGAGTTACCCCTGTACAGGAGGTACTGGACCAGCTCTCCGTTTAAAGGGTCCGATCCCCAAGTCCGTAGGTCTTACTCTATCTGCACTGTACTGAGGACTATATAAGCTGGTGGCGAGGAGACACGCCTAGCTTCTAACTGCCTTCGTCCGTATGTCTACCCTGCCTACTCTGATATAGCACCTAACCGGATAGCAAATACTATACCAGCCGCGTACGTTAACGGCAGCTCTCCGCTTATTGATCTGGGCTCTTGGTGTGGTTGCTAGGATAGATTTAGTGGCTTGGATAATAAGCCCCAAGGGTTCGTTAATTTTGTTAGGCTAGAGTAACCTTTCAGAACCTAAAAGGATGTTGAACACACTTTACCTGATAATTACCACCTTTAAGGTACTATAAACTGAATGTATTTAGACTTTAACTGCAGTTTGATTATTTATTGCAAATTTTAGCAAGAGCAAGCATACAACTAAATTCATTCAAAATTGATTAACATTAAGATATAATATCTCCTAACTTATAAAAACAAAATTTAAAACCTGATATGTAGGCTGTTGCTGAGTGGTTGAGATAATCCAATTTGACGAAAGGAAGGGAAAGGGTAGAGCGTTGATCATCGGTCGTTCCAATCCTTTCACAACTGCGTGTCCGTAGAACGCTGTTGAGTTCCCCTGGCTTTGTCCAAAGCCCAGGAAAAGTCCCTAAATGTCCACAGTCTTAAGTAGCAGGACGGCCTAGAGGAGAGTCCCTGATGGCCCGTCCGGGGATGGTTAACCCTCCTGGGCGCGGCTCTCTTTCGGTCGGCTGTAGGTAGTCGGATTCTCTCTCTTTGCGATGTCAAGTTGTCTGTCTTGTTGGAAGTCCAAAGATTTGATGCTCCGATGTGGTCGATCGTTCAGCAGGCCTTGAACCTGAGCCGGCCCTGGTTAACGAGGATAACCACGATCTTTGGTGTGCAGCATCTTTTATACCCTTTGATTGCCTGGTCTCATCCATGTCAGGCGATAATGAGTCACCCATGACGTAGTCCATCATCCCCTCCGCCCGTCCTCATGTATTCTGTTCATCTCCTCCAACCTTTCCCTTTTTTGGTATTTCTCTCTCCGGTTTGGTTACTCAAGTTTCCGTTGCTCAACCTTTCAGCATATTATTATTATTTTATCATTATTTCACCATGGTTACCATTTATTCTCATAATTTCATCATAGCAATAACTTAACTTCCTGTTACAATCACATTCTTTTCTAAGGTTATACATCAACATTTCATTATACATTTCAGAATCAACATTAATCTCATCTTTAGCTTTAGCTCATTTTTATATTTTGTGTATTACTCACATACTCAGAGGGAAAGTTCTTAAAATGTCCAAAGGTTTATGCCATCACTGGCACGGTGAAAAGGCCCTTGGTTCCCTACTTCTCAGTCCATCTGCCAGGGAGGTTTTACTTCCCCTTTTTGCAAGGCCAAACTGTGAGAGATCCTTTACAGTCCTTTTCTCAAGCTGTTTAACATTAACTTTTAACCGTTTTAGCGGACTAGGGATCTCAACTTACTTGACACCCCGTCCTTGAGATCACCCGCTGCCTCTAGACTTCAGCAAGTAGGAAGCCATTCTCGCTGTCTTCCTCGAGTAGTAGTACATCTGGATCCATGGTCATGGCTGGTGATGCGTGAGCAGGTTCAGGAGACGTGTCCCACCGGTCGAGGATTAATAGCTCATCCATACATGGAGTGTCGGTGCTTATGTCGTCTAATGGTGAAACTGCAGTTGTGACTTCTCTGTCGTTGACATCCAACTGGGTCAGGATCGCGGCAACCACAGCGTCGGCATGCTTCTCGGGGTACGAGGAGTTGTAGTCCGGAGTGTGCAGTGCCATGGCAGGGAGGCTGGATGGTCGTTTTCCTGGTTCAGGTTTGATTTGTGGTTCACCCTTCCCCACGGCCTCGTCCACCGCTATTGGTTCGATCTCAGCAATCTCGCCCGTCCTATCTTCCCAGCACCATACGAACCACTCGGTCTGAGTTGCTGCCTCTTGGGTTAATGGCTTTGTTGGTGCACCATTACCCTTCTGGGGTCTCTGGAGTGGGGCGAAGCAGGCAGCATAGGTCATAAGCCAAATCACCACAGCTACTTGATCTACTTGCTTGGTCCAGTACAATACTGCAATGGTTCCCAAGCCCAGGGACCAGAGGACTATGGCGCCGAGCTTGTTCAGCCAACGCCCTCTTCCTCTTTTTTGCAGGGTTAGGAAGGCCACGTATCCCAGTAAGCCTAGGGTCATCAGGGCTTCGCATAGAATACTGGCTGTTTTGAAGGGCTCAAAAAAGATGTTAAATGTGTCCAGGGTCATCCAGAAGACAATTGTTGCAACTTGGCAGATTCCCAATTGGTCAGAGGCTATGTAGATGCCCCCCAGCATGTAAGTTACAAACAGGGACATAGCCAGATCTCGTATCCTGTACCATGCATTCAGGATGATTAGCTTGGCAATCCCCTGTAGTATGGCCATTATTCTTAGCGGTTGGTCAAAGCCCCAGTGGCCCACGCAGCAGTGGATGAACCAAATTGCCATAAGAGTATAGAATTCTACTGTACTCACTCTAAAAAGAGTTGTGTCGGCTGCTTCCGTGGTATTGTTGGCCATGTTCAAGGTTTCTTTTCCTTTTGGTCTTCAATTTGTTATGTTTTTTGCTTCTTTTATTTCTCAATGTTGCATGGGTTGCTTCCCTGTCGGATTCGGGAACTGCTACTGACTAGGGCGTGCCGTCGCCCTAGTTCTTATAAGTTGCTTTGCTCCCCCCCCTTCCGGAGGAAGAGTCTCTTGTCTTCCTCCTTCTGTGAGGATCTTTTCCCGGGGCGTAGGATCGCTTTAGCTCCACCCTTGACCAGGGCGATCGCCATTGCTCCCACTATCACGAGGCCGACGAGCATCAGCATGTAGGGCCACAATGCAGTGAACATGCTGCGAATCCAGCCTTTCACCACTCCAAATCCTTCTTCAACGATCTCTGTGGCCTCTTCAATTACTGCTGTTATGACTCCGTCCACCACCATGCCCATTCTTTCGGCCCAGGTACACTCGTGTTCCTCCCTTCCGGTCCCACAGTGCATCCATTGCTCCTCAGGCGAATGGCAGGTCCTGTTGTTGTAGAGTCGGTTTGGCCCCAGCCATTCATACCCAGTGACCTCCTTGCCCTCACAGAGGCTCTTTCTGAAGGCATGTCCTTCTGCTAAGATGATTGTTGGATCAGCTACAAACGGCACCGTCTTTCCTAGTACCTGTTTCCTTCTTGACATTCCGTGGCCCAGGATGACTTTAGCACACCCAACCCTGGGAGGAACTGCTCTTATCCATTTGTCCTTCTCCTTCTTCCAGACCACCTGGCTCCCACGGGTGTCATACTCGTCTTCGTAATGTGCTTGGCAATGTTCTTTCCATCCTGGAACATGTTGACAGTGTCTTCTGGCAAGGCTTACAGTGCAGGTGCTGTTGGCTTTGTCATTACCCATGGTCTTGGACTAACCATGGGTGTTGGTCTGCTCCAAACCCCCTTCTTCTCTAGGGATTTCAGGTAACTCTTCTGTCTGGATGTTCGGGTCCTGAGTCACTTCCTCAATGAGTCTCCCCCACGTAGTGAGCTCCCAGGGGCCTTCCCAGCCTTTCTCATGGGCCTGCTGTCGCTCATCATCTGTCAGCCTTTCTAGTCCGGTGGAGTAGCCTGGCTGGGCTGGATCTCTGAATACCCTCAGTACCAACGGGACTTGTGTAGTCACGAATGGCAGGCATGCCACTTGTCCGTGCTGGGGAGTGTAGGGCCATCCTTGGTAGATCGCCTCTTCCAGGAGAGTTCGCCTTTCGCCATTCTATGATCTTTTTTTTCTTCTGACAGGAATCCTTGTTTAGCGCAATCCAGCTTCCTCAGTCCTCTTCCTGTCCAAAGTCCCGAGGTTGTTCTTCTTAGGGCCACCACCCCATAGACAGTGGCTACTCTGATGTAGGGTGGTAGGTTCTGTGTGTTAGTAGCCATTCTTGGTTCCTGGTTTTCCTCTAGATTGAAATTGGTTTGAGCTGCTCCACTCCCCGAATTCCCTTCTCTTTCAGCAACACTGTGTTACTGTCTAAGATCTTTTCTACTATGTCTGATACTTCGTACTTAGCTTTGACCGGCTTAATCCACACTCTCTGCCCAACTTGAAATGGGACTTTCAGCTCTCGAACTTCCTTTTTCTCTTCTTCACTCCAGAAGGTACTTCTCGCCCTTCTTCCCTGTAACCCCCATCGGACCAGCTACGTCCATGCATACTGATCCCCAGGGCACAGTGCTCTTAATGGTTAGGCCATCCACCTGTTTTCTTCTCTGCCCAGCGGTGCGCCACCATTTTGCCTTTAGCGCCCTCATAACCATTTTCCTCCCAAATGGACTGTCAGTTATTATTCTTGCCGTTTTTAATTTTTTTTTTTTTTCCAGTTCCCGCCTGGGCGCTTCCTGCGGCTTGGCCTTTCTGCCGAGGCTGCTCTTCCTTGTTCTGTTTGAGAATAAAGCCCCAGTAAGCGACACATAGGCCTTGCCTTTGTGGGTGAACGCTGTTTTTCCTTGTGACTGCTTGGCTAGCCTTAGGGAGAAGAATCCATTCGCCAGGTCGATACATGACTTACCACTTGACTTGTAGGGTCTTTAGGGTTCCCTGCGGGTTGATTAGGCTTGCACGGTTGGCCACAGTTCTCCGGTTGAGAGCCTTGAAGCTGATCACTGGCCTCCAACTGCCTCCTGCTGCCTCGGGTTTCTTGACCACTTGGATAGGGCTATTGGTGATCGGGTTGGGTTCTTCTCGGATAATATGCAAGGCACTCAGTTCTCTTACTATTTTGTCCATCTCTTCCACTGCCTCTGGTTTCAGTGGATACTGCCTTACCGGGGGGTGCACTCCTCCTTCGATGGTATGGACATATTTAGGTCCTTCTTCTTTTCTTTCCTTTTCCCCATACTGTACACTCCTGGGTGTTGATAGCTCGCGCTGGCTTGGAGAAGTTTCTTCTGCTCGTTCAGGGCCCTCTTCTGTCTTTCTGCAGTCTTTAGTAATCTCGTGACAATTGGGGTGACTCCCCGATCCAGGGTTGTTGGGAGTCTCAAGTTCTCTTCTGAAGTGGAGGTTTGCCCTCCCTCACTTTCCTCCTCCTGGTTGGGGGTATCTTCCCCCAATGTTCAGTCATCATCGGTACCGGGGTCCAACCCAGGATTTAGCTCTGTCTCTTGCTCTTCCTCCGAGTCAGATCCCGATCCTTGTATGGCCCTTTGGCTCCGGTCGGAAGCAGAGCCCTCATCGTCGGTTCCCTCCGGGAGATCCTCAGTGACGCTCTGGACATCTTCTTCCGTGCTCAGAGCCCGTAGAAGTGCTCTCTGGTTGTACAGCATGGGTATCTGCTGTGCATGTTCCTTGCATCTACTAGTTGCTTTGGTGTTGGTTGGGTCTTCCAGGACGCAATCTATTTCCAGAATCCCCGCAGTCATCTTCACGATAGGGTCATATTTAGTGGAAGGGCTGATAAGGGCTGTCATTCTGCCCCCTCGCCATCTGTCCAACGAGCCCTTCCACCACTCCAACCAAACCTGGACCTCATGCTTTTTCTTGACCTGGGTTGGATGTCGTAGAACCATTATTGCCCATTTTCCCATAAACTTGGATGCATAGCAAAATCCGGTCTTTCCTATCTCGGTCCCTACACTTTGCCTCACCTTCTGTAGATCTTGCTCATCCATATATTCCATAAAATGGCTGAGAGTTGATTCGCTCCAGGCTTGGAGACCATCTCCATACAGAATGACACGATGTGGAACCTTGGTCCCTACGGGCTTCTCACTGGGTTGTCTTTCGTCGCTGGGTGGATTTCCTCCCCCGTCAGGTCCTGGCGCCTGTGGCCCTTGGGTCGGTGAGACCTCCGCCTCCGCCATCCCTGCTCTTTTTGTCTTTGTCGCTTCAGTTGTCTGCGCCCCAAAGCCTCCCTTAGCGCCTCGGGTCAGGGATGAGTTGCAGACTGGTTGGGCTACTCAGCACCGCTCCGGGTGTTCAGCTTGACTGCTCCCGTTGGTCGCTCTCTTTTCCCACTCCTCCTCGAGGATCCGTGCGGGTCAGTGCTGCTCCTTTGCAGGACTGCTCCACCGGAGGGCTTTAGGCAGGACTTCCCTCTGACGCGCTCCGGTTCTCCTTCTCGGGTCGTTTCACATGATCAGCAGGGGGTTCCTCTGCTCGGATTCTTCCGCTGCCAAAGAATCCTTCTCATTGAGCCCCACGTTGGGCGCCACGTGTCAGATCCTGAGTTACCCCTGTACAGGAGGTACTGGACCAGTTCTCCGTTCAAAGGGTCTGATCCCCAAGTCTGTAGGTCTTACTCTATCGGCACTGTACTGAGGACTATATAAGCTGGTGGCGAGGAGACACGCCTAGCTTGAGATAATCCAATTTGATGAGAGGAAAGGAAAGGGTAGAGCGTTGATCAGTCGTTCCAATCCTTTCACAACTGCGTGACCATAGAACGCTGTTGAGTTCCCCTGGCTTTGTCCAAAGCCCAGGAAAAGTCCCTAAATGTCCACAGTCTTAACTAGCAGGACGGACTAGAGGAGAGTCCCTGATGGCCCGTCCAGGGACCCACAGCCGTTCGGGGATGGTTAACCCTCCTGGGCGCGGCTCTCTTTCGGTTGGCTGTAGGTAGTCGGATTCTCTCTCTTTGCGATGTCAAGCTGTCCGTCTATTCCATCTCTGAAATCATGCGTCTAAGTCCAAAGATTTGATGCTCCGATGTGGTCGATCGTTCAGCAGGCCTTGAACCTGAGCCGGCCCTGGTCAACGAGGATAACCACGATCTTTGGTGTGCAGCATCTTTTATACCCTTTGATTGCCTGGTCTCATCCATGTCAGGCGATAATGAGTCACCCATTACGTAGTCCATCATCCCCTCCGCCCGTCCTCATGTATTCTGTTCATCTCCTCCAACCTTTCCCTTTTTTGGTATTTCTCTCTCCGGTTTGGTTACTCAAGTTTCCGTTGCTCAACCTTTCAGCATATTATTATTATTTTATCATTATTTCACCATGGTTACCATTTATTCTCATAATTTCATCATAGCAATAACTCAACTTCCTGTTACAATCACATTCTTTTCTATGGTTATACTTATTTCAATATTTCATTGTACATTTCAGAATCAACATTAATCTCATCTTTAGCTTTAGCTCATTTTTATGTATTACTCACATACTCAGAGGGAAAGTTCTTAAAATGTCCAAAGGTTTATGCCATCACTGGCACGGTGGAAAGTCACTTGGTTCCCTACTTCTCAGTCCATCTGCCAGGGAGGTTTTACTTCCCCTTTTTGCAAGGCCAAACTGTGAAAAATCCTTTACAGTCCTTCTCTCAAGCTGTTAACATTAACTTTTAACCGTTTTAGCGGACTAGGGATCTCAACTTACTTGACAGACGCAACAAATCAACAACGAGGAAGCGAGTGATAAACGACTGTGTCAGCATGGGAGCTGTAGTTCGTAGTTCGTCCGCCCTAATCGATGCAGTCTGTCTGGATAAGCAGCAGAAAAACTGCATGTGTCTCAGTCAGGATGGTCCATCAATGGTGTTTGTGTGTGTATGACGTATGTGTGTGTGCGTCCGTAAACTGTATACGAGTGTTTTTGTCAATACAATACAGAGCACAGATCAATGCCTTCCTTTTGTTACGTAGGAGAGGGAGTGAGCATTGAGCGACACACACGCACACACATACATTGCTACATTACCGACAGTGGACTGTGACATTACACTGACCATGTGTGGATGTCTGCTTCCCGTCATTTTGAAAAGGCGCACATCAGGTCCAGGAGCACATCCTGGACAAATCACCACCTCGTCACAGGTCATATCATCATCGTCACCAATTAACCTACTGACCTGCCTAACGTTTGACTGTGGGAGGAAGCTAGAGTCCCCAAAGAGAAGCCAGGCAGACGCGCCCAAACTGAGGCTTTAATCATATGATGTATATTTTTATGTACACTTGTGCACCATTTCCTGTGGTCACAAAATGTTAAATGTCCCCTGTCTGCTTGGCGGTCCCCTCTTGTTGTTATCATTGTCCAGTCCACTGTTTGATACGGCAGCAAGTGCGCACACACAGACACACACACACAAAGAAAGAGCTGAGACTCGTCTATGACGAGGGAATAGTGATAAGACAAATAAGACCATCAAGCAGTGTTCACATCAGAGTAATTACTCTGCGTCTTCTAATTTTCCTCCCCGTCGCTCTTTTGTCTCTGCTCCGTGTATCGTCTCGTTCTCCGTTTCTTCTTCCTCTCATTGCATTTCTTTACCGTTACGCTTTTATCCAAGGCGACTCACACTGCGTCTTCATAAAATGTTTAAGTGCCACATTTACGTATTTAAAAGTTGTATTTCCTGCGTGTGTTTGTCACACACACACTGTACTCAAACAGCTTCTGCAGGACCTGCAGTAAAATCAGCAAATGCCACATGTGCAATACTGTACTCACATAAACACACACACACACACACACACATGCAAAGGCCAGTGACGTCGCTCTGCCCTCAGCATGCTCCACTGAGTTCTGTTGTCATGGTGACCGAGTCACATGCACTTAGTAACTGTACCAGTGTGGCTGCCTGTCGGCGTACAGAGAGAGCACACGGGCGCAGTCAGGACACGGCGTCGGCTCTCACATGCATGCTGAGGTGTCTGCAGGGTATCTGCATGATGAGTGCATGCATGTGTGTGTCCTTTCTGATGGAGCTTATCGTCGGGGCTGGCTCAGTTAGGCTGCTACAGGCCCGAGGGACTTCTTTTCTTCTTCTCTTTCCTTATGGACGCATTCATGTCGCATTAACGTACGTTACGTCTCACAGCTTCTCATGGATCGCGGCTGTTCCTGCCTGATGCACACTACAAATACTGTTGACTCCTGAGATTTCTTTCAAAACACATTAAAACAGTTGCTGAAAACACATAAAATGTTAGAGGTTCAAACAGTTTTCAGTCTCAGGATTTTGTGGGCGGTCCTTAAAGGGCGGCTCGATGACACGCTGAGGCTGCCCTGAGCAGAGAGATAGAGATGAATTCATCTCAGCTCAGAGTGTTTCAGAGTTAGTCATTTTCTGGTCATTTTCTGACTGACACGTTTCAGTCACTTCAAGATGGCCACTCGACCGCTCCCACGAGTCCTGGAGCTGAGAACTAATTTTTACCTGATTTTGAAACCTGTTTTCATAAACTTGATATTTTTAATCATTCAAATTTGGCTGGGTGGTTACCAACACTTTCTCCTTTGGTCTGACAAACTCAGATTTATTCAGACTTTACACATTAAAGGAAGTTTTTCCTCGCTACTGTCGCCAAGCGCTTGCTTGTTGGGTATGGTGAGAATTATTGGCACTACATTAATAAAACTGAATTGAAAAAAAAGGAATTATTTTGGTCAAACTAGATACTGTAAAATTGATGTTTTATACAGGATATCTTTGCTGGTAACAACTTACTAAAGTAGCTAACTACTAATTAACTGCAGCTAACTGAAACACAATCAGGCTCAGCAGGAGATGATCTAGAAGAAGAAGGCCAGGAGCCAAATCACCTCGGCAGACTGCTGTATTCCCTGACAGCCTGACCTCAAAGGTTGTGTTTGGTTCCACTGGAAAGAACTCACTGTTATGATTTGCCACCATGTAAACAAAACTGAATCGGAAACAAAAATAATAAAGTATGCTGCTACAATGAAGCACGTCAGGTGTTTGATTCACGTTTTATGCTCCAACAGGAGCCATGCTATACTCGACACAATCGATGCCCGCTGTGTCACATGCTTTCCCCTGGATGGTTATTTTCCAATCAATTAAGAACTGTGGCCCTTTGTATGGCTACACATTTCCATCAACAGCGCAGCGAAATGGGCTGAGGTCAGGCCTGCGGGAACGCCGGGATGGAACAACAACTCCCACGAGTGCGTTGGCTTCTCAACTGGACTGGATAAACTGTCAAATTATTTATCATCAGCCAGACAAGAGCCTCCAGCTAATTACCCTCAGTATTTCACAGCTGTATGAGAGCTCAGAGGTTGTCTGGACATGTGTGTGTACCGGCAAACACAATGGATTAACGGTGTGTGTGTGGGTGTACATGTTGCTGGCTGTATTGTCCTTTGTTTGTGCATGCTCAATCAGCCTCCTGTCCAGTCGTGTTTTGTTGGTAAAGGTGCAACCACACGCCACCAAAAACACCAAAACCTTCCATCCTACGCCAAGGATCACCGAGGTTATTACAATTCACACTGCTGATTTAATGTTTGTGCCAGATTTCGTGACAAAACATCCAAAAAGTCACCTCTTGGTTGCACTAGAGGAAAAAGTCAGTGGATCACCAAACTCATTACAATACTTGCTTTGGGTACCATTGGTGCCAATCCATGTAGAAGATAAATGTTGAGATATTTGTGATTCAAGTCCATCCAACAGTTCACGTATTTCAGGCCGGTGAGCTGCTAGCATGGCGGATAATATATATATATATATATATAATATTTCAGAGTTTGTCATTCCCTGATGAATCATAAAGAGTTGTTGACGACGTCATCTTGCATTTGGTGTCATTTTCTAATTTTACATCCAATGAAACGCTTTCTCTCTTCTGACGCCGCCCGAGTGGAGAGTTTAGTAAGTAATGACCTACTAAAGTCGCCAATTAACTGGACCCGGTTTGAGCAATAGCGGATAATGTTACACTCTGATTTGTGATTTACCGAGTTTCTTGATGGAAAGATTGCTCAGTAACAAACTCCGGGAAGCCCGGAGCCAAACCGGGCAAGAAAACCACCTCGGTAGGTCCCTGCTAGACTGGACAGAGGATGTTCATGTCAGTGAATTCAAACATGCGTGCTGTATATTAATATTTGACTGGTTGTATATTTGTTAATACCAGCGGCTTTCACTCTGTCTGCTGTGTGCAAGGAGGATACAAGTAGCTCCCATTGGACACCAAGACCAGCTCCCACCTGCTGCTGCTGCATTCTCACCATTAATCACATCTTTTTCTAGTTTACACCTTGCTGCATCAGGACTGCACGTCGCATCTACGGTCAAATTATTCCATTTGCGCCCATTTTCAGGAAACCAGAGGTCTGAATGGGTGAAGATTTAATATTCACACTCTCCATCTGCGTGATGATCAAATTAATTTACAGCACCTTGTACACTTTGAATATATCCGCGAGTATCTTAAGCCATCAAGACATCACACCCTTCCCCCTCCCGCCCGCCGCTCCCTGTCTCCGTCTCTGTCTGCTTCGTCAGTGTAATTGTGGTTGTATAACACGGTTAGTGGAAGCATATAATACCATCACTATGAGACACAATGTAATCAGCGGCCGTAATTCGATCAGGACCTGCTGCCACCTGCTCATGAGCAACATTGCTGCTCTCATGACAACAAATGAACTGGACAGGGCTGAGTCACAGCAGGGCAGGTAGATTACCGCTGACAATAAAATAAATACAAACGTGGCAGTTTATTTTAAAGTTCTCGGTCTCGTCATATCGAGCCTTCAGAGCGTTTCCAGTGCAGCAACAACAAAAAAAAGCTCTTCTGACAATAGACTCTTTAAAAAATAAACGACACGTCTGAGCTGCGGCTCTGGAAACAGTCTGTGGTAACTTATAATATATATAATTTGGACTAAACGGGTTAGAACGTCGCCACGGCGGCCCTTTAACTGAGTGACATTACAGCTTTGATTCTAACCCGTGACCTTTTGTTTCATGTCGTCGCTCCCCTTCATGTCTCAGTCTGGCTCTCTCCCCCACATTTAACCGTCTGTCTTTCCTGTACATGATTTAATAAATTGCTCTGCCGAGCAGCGCAGCGTCACCTCTGGACTTTTTACATAACGCGAGGATGCTATTAGAGCCCTTTTTTCTACCATTAACCTGCTTTTGTGTCATTAGCCGCCGTTTGGCTGCTGCCACGCCGTGTCAGTACAACAGACGCTCAGCGCTGTGATGTTTCCACGCCGAGGACGTCCGTGATGGGCCAATCCTTTCATGTTTTATATGTCAACGAGGCAGAGTCAGGTGTGTCGTGCGTCTGACTTTCATGTGAGATAACGGAGCTGCTGTTATGAACCAAGCGGAAACCTCCACGGCTGTGACATGGAGCCAGCGTCAAAAACTGCAGTTCCCCAAATGTCCACTTGAGCAACCAGGTCCTCGCATAGTTTTAGCCAGGAGGTGGAAGAGTTAGGACTGAGATCTACTGAGTATAAAGGATTAAAAAATAAACCCAAATCAACAACCATCTCGCCTTCTTCGCCGTCGCTGCCTCTGTTCTCTGCTCACCGCTAATTGGTGTCACAATCGACAGGAGGTGGTTTGAAAAACACCCGTCAAAGTACAGTAAAGCGCGCAGGAAGACGCTCAATTACACTAACAAGAGCTGCTAATATCTTCCCTTCGAGCTTTCAAGAAATCGTTATCTCTTTCCCCGCAGCTGCACGACCACTTGACAGACATTTGAAGGCAGTCCAATACATTCAGACCTGCCCACAGCCGCCGGTGACTCACAGCAGTCATACATACGGGCTTGGAGTGCGCATGCCCTCTGCCTTTGTGTACATTTGCATGAATGTGTGAATGTGTGCAGAGCTGCTGCCGTGTTTGCTCTGTGTAATCCGGAGCAGCCAGTTTAGAGTGAATCAATACCTCCGAATGAATCGGCTCAGTGTGACATGACGGCGCGTGGCTCGGTGTCTAATATATGGAGAAGACGTAGGGAGAGTTTGTTCATGTGGTCACATGCTAAGCTGCTCTCAGGGCCTGTTTGCATGCACACGAGCACCCGAGCTTGTTGATGTTGCACTTGTACTGTTCCTTTAAGTTGTAGAAGTGCATGATTGGATTTATATCGCTCAGCGACACAACAGCTGTCTGCTTTCAGCTCAAAGATAATGCCATGCACAGAAATATGATATAAACTGACTCACTTCTGGAGAAAGCTTCAAAATCTCAATCAGAACCAGGACACCGACGTTCATGTGAACATGGACCGCCATGAAATGTTTAAAACATCATCTGTGAAACAGTTTTCGACTTTCTGTGTCACATCTACATCTTGTGACAGTCACAACAGTGCAGCTTCAGGCGACCCGGCATCGGCTCCACCGTTCAACCGCAACTTGCACAACAACTAATACAAGCGTCAGAGGAACCAAGCACACGTTGGTCAAAGCGACCCGGGCACGTTGGCCTTTCTTTGCTACATATTCTCCGATATTTGAGATCCCGTCTCAGAGATTTCTATTACAAACCATGTAAAAGACAGTAAAACATACCAAATAAATATGAATATGTTTTATACAGAATAAAGTCACATTTTACATCAGAGACGGTTAATTACAGTAACACACCGTAATATTTAATGTCATAATTTACGGTCTTTTACTGTCGTTGCTTAGCAGCTTTTTTAACGTAAAAACTACAGACATTTTAAAATATGAAATAAAACCCAAACATGAAATCAACAGCACTAATATCCTTTTACCGTAATATATATGATACAAACTTTTCTAATGTTACGGAAACTGGAAACCACAGCTGACAGTTTTTTACCGTTAAAAACAGCATCGTTGTTTTTTTACAGGACACATGAGAGAATGATGTAGTCAGCACACAAACACACATTATACACTCATACTACATACTGATACATTATATGTTCATACATCATATACACACATGATGTTTCCTCTTACCCGTCTGTCCTCTTCATCCTTTCTGTCTTCCCTTTTTTCTCCTTCCGCTTTGAATTTCATGCTTCCCTGTCCCACTGACCTCCGACCTCTGTCCCCTCCCCCTATATCAAGCCAACAACCTTCATACAAACACACACACACACACACACACACACACACCAATAACAGCCAATACAACCAATAACAGGCGGCATGAAGCCATGAGACATGAGGCTGACAGACATGAGGTTTCACTCGCTACATTAAGTCATCAATACTCGGCCGAGGCATTAACATACACATAATTTACACACACACACACACACACACACACACACACTGTGTTCAACTCTGGCCCGGCTGCAGACAGAGCAGAATAGATTGTTCAGCATTGATTTGCTCTACATTTGTTGCTGATCTGCAGTCAAAACACAATCACACTCCCAGTCAGAGTGCAGCAGAGTGACAAGTGGATGTAAAGCTGCTCGAATAATATATATATATATATAATAAATGTATATTTAAATTCTTTTTCACCAACACGCCAAAACAGCCACCAAACAGACAAACCTACAATCATGTGGCCTAAATTAAAACACCGCGAATGCCGAACTTTGATTCTGAAAGCTGAAAAATGAATTCCCATGTGGAATCAAACGTGTTTGCTAAAAACAAAGCAGTCCGTCTTTGAAGTGAAATTAGAAAGGCTGACAAAGCAGAACTACAAACAGACGCAGTGACGTTAAATTGAAAAGATCTGTACTTTGACCGGCCCATGTCTGTTTTAGAAAGCAGTCTGTCTGTGACCAGTCCTGTGTGTTTTACATTTTACCAGCGTCCTGTTCTTTTCATTGTGGCTGTAGCGCCTCATGCTAAATTGCACATCACAGAATTTTTCAATCCGGCGTATGCTGGGACAAACAGCACAAATATCTGAATATCTGAGTCATTTTAAAAACTTTGAACTGAGCTGAAAATATAAAATGTAGCCACACTGGATTAGCGACTGTAGCTAGCAGGTAAGTAGCCACTGAAGTGACTCTGTGTACAGTTAGCTACAATGGCTAACGAGGATGCTAAGTTTACTTTTGGACCAAAAATTAGCGAGTCGACAACTTTGCTAACAGCCAAACATCAACAAGATCACCAACAGCAGACACAGCAGCAGCTAATATTACTGACTAGTCCAACAACAGTCAGTCCTCTTCGCTCTCTTCTCTTCTGCCATTATGTCCAGAGGCTGCTGAGCTTATATTGCCCACTCGCCCAGCTCTGTTTCTGGCACGACACCAGCTCCACTACCTGTTAGCATTCCTTGAAAACCTCCTCTTACCTGTGGTACAAACACTAACACTCCCCCGGTGCTCTGAGCTCACAGTCAGTTAACAAAGTGAGCTAACAGCAGCTACAGTTTACTTCACTGTCCATCAGGAAACTCTGTAAATCACAGAGAGTTGAGGCGGAGCAGCCGGAGGACATCAGAGGGAAAACCAGAAAACATTTTCTCCATAAAATATGATCCAGTTTCACCAGAATCAGTGAAAGATTTCATCAAATTAAATCATCAAAATGATTTAAAATCAGTTATTTTAGGATAAAAAATGTTGCTTTGACTGAATTTAATCTCCTTTAAACTCCCTCCCTCTCTCTTTAGCTATTATTCTTAAAGTTGAGGGTCCCTCTGACATCAGAGCAGTAAAACAGACCTGCTGACTTTCCCCTCACATAGAAGTGAGGATGTGGAGCAAAGGTGCAATATTTCTGTTCTTACACGGGTCACTGAGTGGGAGTGTAGCACTTCCTACGCGGTTACTGAATGTACACATGAGCGAACCTATTTTTAAAAAAAGCAGAACCAAAACAAAGGTTCAGCTTCTCTTCTTTAAGCTCTGAGGAAGGAAACTCTGAGCCCACAGCGTCACCTCAAGAGGATAACCACTAATGTGTGTAGGCATGAAACATCAACCTACTTTGGAGATACAGAGAATCCTCTAACGTTACGTGGACCCGGTCCAATTTCAGTCCATGATTCAATAAACTTATTTTAAAGCTGCACTTCACTTTGGAGCTCCACGGAGCGTTTTAGCTCCTTTCAGCTCGTTGTTTTGGGTGAAACTTCACTGTTTTGATTCAGCCTCTCTCTCTCTTCCTCTCGCTTGCAGCAGCAGCTGTTTTCAGTGAAAAGCTCCTACCTGTCTAACGGCACACGGCCAATTAGCGACGAGCTGGTGAACATAATGGGGCATTTAGCGACTGAAGGGTTGGATACTTCCCTCAGGAGTTGAAGCGAAGATTTTACATCCACTCTCTCAGATGAATGCTAACGCTGCTCCACGTGTAAACAGGCAATCATTTAATACGTGTGCGTTTGCATTGTTATTCTTGGTAGCATGATTGCTGCTGTGTCTCGCTAAACAAACACAGCAGACGTTCCTACACCGTGATCCAAGTTCTGCTCGAGGTTTCTGCCTCTTAAAGGTCCGATGTGTAACATTTACGGGGATCTATTGGCAGAAAATGAAAATATTATCCATAAGTATGTTTCCGTCCATTTTTTCACCTGCAAAAATAACAACTCTAATGTTTATGTCACCTTAAAATGAGCCATGTTGGCCCACTATGTTTCTTCAGCACGAGTTTCATGGCCACTGTAGTGCACTTGAGACTAGAGGATGAGGTGAGCGGTATTCAGTCGGGTGAAATCTGTAACCTTGCCACTAGGTGCCACTAAATTCTGCACACTTGGACCTTTAAAGGAAGTTCTTCCTTGGATTTGTTGGGTCTTCTGTTAGGACAAATAAAACTGAATCGTCCAAATAAAATCTATTGATACAACTTTAAAAAACGCCTTTAAGTGATCAAATCCAAGGTCACCGTCTCTTTTTAATCATGCAGTTAAAGTATCACTTCAGAAAGACAGACTGTGTGTGTAGCTCCTGATGAGTCCCACAGAAAAAAAAAAAGTTGCTTTGACTTGAGAAGGTCCTGAACTTAATTTTGTGGAGTTTGCAACTTCTCCGTCCCCGGTGGGTTTTCCTCCCGCTCCCAGAAGATGCACGCATGTTTGTGTTTTTGGGATACCCTTGCTTGTTTGCCCTTGAGCAAGGCCCGTTGTTGTTTGGGGGAGCCCTTCCATTGCAGTTATTATTCATCATACTTCTGAGCACACTTCCTCTCCTCGTGCATAATGTACGCTTCATGGCTCAGACAGTCATTCAGCTTCAAACCTCCTGCAACATGTTTATATGTAATAATAACTTAAGGTGTTTGTCGTCTTTTATAGACGTTCAGGAGAACTCCGATGGAGAGGAATAACATGGAAAAAGGAGGGCATAATTGGTAATTGCAGAGGGACGACAGGAGCAGAAATGACTGCTGGCTGGCTGTCGTTGTCACCGGTGTGGTGAATGTTGCTATGGAAACGGCCCAAAGTTCAGGCCACGGCAAACACAGGTAAGTGTTTGAGGTGGAAGAGAGAGGACTGAAAGCGAGACAGCCTTTTATGTCTCCATACAGTACGAATCCTTTGGATAGCAGACTCAATGCGTGCGTGAAACATGACTGCGAATGTAAAATCCTTTATTACGTCAGTATATTAAGAGGTCGGGTCAAAGTAAAAGAGCAGTTTTACACTAATTCATGTTTTGGAAACCAAACCTCACGTCCAATATGAAGCTACAGCCAGGTTGCGGCTCTGTCCAAAGGTAAAGAAATATCCTTACAAACACCCGTAAAGCTAAATGACCTGTCGCAGCTCGTTTGTTTAACACATCTTAAATGTTTTAAATGTTTCTGGTAGAAGCAAACAGAATGGTGACCTCTTGAAGTGTTGTAGACAACCAGTCAATGCTAAGCTAAGCTAAACTAGGCTAAGCTAAGCCAAGCTAATCACCTCCTGGCTCCAGTTTTACAGACTTGCCAAAAACCGTTGAATTATTCCTTCAATATTAGCCGCTAAAGCGCTACAGCCCTCTAGACTACATAGTGCTCAGTGTTTGTTTTTGTTCACGTACACACCTGAGGTGTATAACTGACCTGAAGCAGCACCAGTGGAGACTACACAACAACATCTAGTGTATTAAATAACATCTACAACTCAGACTGAGGCAGATTCTCGTATTAAATTCACACTGATGCCATCGCTGGTATTGAATATTATTATAGCATCTCGAGCGGGTTCGTCTAATTCTTTATGAACTTTATCTATTACAGGAAGAGACGACTAACACTCCCCTGAGCTAACAAACTGAGCTAACATGAGCTAACAGCAGCTACAGTGTACTTCACTGTCCATCGGGAAACTCTGTAAATCACAGAGAGTTGAGGCCAGAAAACATTTTCTCCATAAAATATGATCCAGTGTCACCAGAATCAGTGAAATGTGGTGTGACCCCAAAGTTACACAGTGTGAGAACAGACGTACAAATTCATTCATGCGGCTCCAACGTTGTGATACTTCATACTACGCATCGTAAGGAGAGATTCATGCGGTGACTAACTCATCGCTGTCATGTTTATGAGAGGTTAAGGCTCACGTCAACACTGCAGAGTTATTTTTAATAAGCCGTCTGTTGGATTCCATCATTGCTGTGATGTGTTGCAGCTCCATGCTAATGTACACATGATTATGGACAATAAATATGAGAGGACAGAGGAAAGTAATAAAACCATCAACAGACCTTTAACATACAGGCACTAGTTTGTAAAGGTGCTAACACATTTAGCCTTCAGGTCACTGTGTTTCCTCAGAGCTTCGATTGCTTTAATCTACTTTCCTGTTTCATCAATAGAAGAAAATATGAGCTGAAGCCGATTTCTGTGCTCCGCTTCGACGTTTTTGCAGACCAGGTTTGACTAATTCAACCACGAATCATCTGAAGTCTTGTCTCACACACCTACAGCGCCGATCTTACCTCAAAATTCATTTTATTTCCACTTTCTCCGAGCGCTTTAGGGAAGATTAATGCGTTAATGTGGCTCGGAGTGTGTTTTTTGGTTTCGCTGACTTTAATCGAATGGTTTGGATGAAAGGCACGAGATCGTCAGAGTTTATGTAACATGTAATCCTGTTGGTTCTGCCTGTGATTTACTGCAAGGTGCCCTGTATTTATCTTGTTCCCACATGATTGTTTACATGTGTGTGATATCAGACGTTTCAGCTGACGGCGAGGCGAGGCGAGGAGCAATGACGGACGGTTTGAAACACGAAAAGCTTCGACTAAAGGTTTTTTTTTGTTGTTTGGCTGCCAGCTAATATTCACTCTGACTTTAACTCCCTTCGGTCTGCAGCTCCTGAGGAGGATCTGCGTTACATTCACCTCCAACTCCGTCTCCTGCTGGAAACCAGGCAGAGAGAAACCGTCGACCTGTGGTCAGAGAACACGTTGGCTCGCCACGAAATTGCACCTGAAATTTGTTGCATTTATTTAATCTGTGATCTGATCTCAGCAACATATTCCAACACGTCAGCTACACCGATATGAACTAAAACAGTGACGTTGCCGACCATAAAACCAAAACAATCTGCTCAAAGAGGCTAAAACACGACTTAAAGAAGCAGCATAGCTAGTGTAGTGCTAACCTCCACCTCTGCTGGATTTTCAAAATAAAACACCATGGTCTTAAAAAGTGAAACAAATGTTTAGAAGAACATAAACCAGGAAAATGACCCAATCTGAGCCAGTAAACAAAGTCTGGCGGGCTGAACGTGTCTGAAACGCTCCTGTGGGGTTTGAGTCGCGGGCAGGACGAACCAAAACAGTGTAGCAGCCGCGACGTGGCAGAGACGTGCACGGTAGATTCGGGGTTAGCGCTAACTATAAACCTTTTTACTGAATCAAATTAGCTTCAGGCTGTGGCTTCTTCTGTCTAACGTGCTGCCTTCAATGTCCGCTTCAGCTGTAGGACAACTCAGCACTGACAAAACAATGTGACACATATCGAGGGTTAACTTCATGTCACTATTTTATTTTACTGTTTCCTGATCAAATATTTAACAATAACTTGATATAATCATTGAATAATCGTCAGCTCCTGTGTCGTGTGTCACTGTTGGAGGTTGTAACGGAGGGAGCAGCAGGGCCGGGTGGTGTTTCTCCGAGGGTTTACCATCTGCATGGCCTGACCACCCTTGTTTTGTCTGCGAGCAGACAGGCTGTGGCCAAACGACACCGGGCCCCGTTCCAAACGTCTCCGCTCCTTCCGTTGTTTGCAACAGAATCTGCACGCCTTAATCAATGCCGCCAGCCCGCACCAGTTGCATCTCGTTTGAGGAGAGAGGCCGAGAATAGAAGAGAATGAGGAAGTCTAAAATCAGGTTAACACGGAGGGCCCACCCCGCCTCGATGCCGTCTTTAACCTCGGCACCTCACTAATTACCATACAGGGCTGCCTCTCATCCTCCCCCTGCAACACACACACACACACACACACACACACACACACACACACACACACTGAGGTCAGAGCATGGCCTGTAGTCCATGCAGGTAATGAGAGACCATATGTGCAGCTCCAGACGTGCACTGTGCGGTCCTCGCATGGACTCGTTTGTCTGAGTTTCATCCCCGTTATCAGTGTGTGGGCCCGGTTCTGCATGAATCTCTGAAGCCGTATGGTTCAATTACGTTGACCACATCTGACAAACACACACGACTCCACCCAAAGCACCTCTTTCCGACCTCACAGGAGAAGTAGATTAGGGCCTTTGGGAGACAGAACAGGAGGGCACCTCGAGGCCAGACAGAGCGGCAACGCTCAGCTCCAGCTGCAGCGAACGCTGAGACAAAAGTTGCAGAATTGTAAAAGAACGGAGGCAAATATTCTGATTTAATCAGTTAACGGGTGGAGATGACTGACAGCGCACACACTCGCACAGTTTCCAAATATAAACCTCCGACTGGAAGATTAACTCAACAAAAACCCCAAATCCTCCTCACTGCATCCTCTCAGCGGAGGTAAAGACAGACCATCGGTGAAAACATAATCTCTCTATGTTCACACAGCCGGTTCTCGATGACCTGCCAACAGCAGCAGGCACCAACCCTCACCCCTCCCTCCGAAACCACACGAACACACCACCATCCACGGCACAGCTGTCCGGCCCTGAATGGAGCTTCGAGTCAGACGCACAAATTTGAACCAAATGAAAAGTAAGAAATCTCGTTCAGCGATCAGCATCTGGAATGACGTCGGTCCAGTCGTGTGTGTTTACACGGCGAGTTATTCAGATCAAAATTCAACATTTACATTTCACGCTGGAAGAAAATATAGTTTCTTTTTTTTTCCAGGACAAACTTAGAGACTGTGGAAAAATTATGAACGTGTATGAAGAGAAAAACCAGCGTCACTCGCCTCGAACCGGGGCAGCTCCTGTAACCAAAGAACTACAATCAGAAGAAGCATTGCACTGCGTGGAAACAACAATACTGCAGGAATCTGAGTGAAAATACTTAAACTATATGCTTTCGTTGCCATGGTGTAGTGCGGTTGGTTTTTTGTCCACATTTTACATCCATAAAACTACAAACATGTCTTCTCAGCCATCGCTGCACACGTTAGAGGTACAACACCAGGTGGAAACATCAGAAACTGACAGATTTCTGAGCTTCTTCTGCTCTCGCTCGTCACTAATTGATCCAATCGGCGTCTTGAGAAGTATCTCATGACACAAAAACACGTTATGACTCGTGGCACACAAGAAAAACCTTTTTTCCCTCCCGGAGGTTGAATTAAATATAAAAAGTGGTAACAGAACGCTCTCCTCCTTTTTCTAACTGCCTCAATACTTTTCACACGGTGCCTCGGCGTGAGCGCGTACGAGCCTCCTCACAAAACAGTGAGACATTCAGTACATCCTGGTTTATTCCGCTGACAGAGTATTGGCTGTAGATTGTCTTCTGCCGTCCACAGTCACAGCTGGGAAGTTGTTCTTGTGTTCTCCGAGTATCTTAAAATCGGTAGTTGTAGTACTTCGAAGTACTTTAACAGTTATTGTACTCAGCTACATTTCAAAGGGAGAAGCTGCAGATGTCTCCACCTGTCCTCATGTTTTAATGCGCCACACGACGAGCACGCTTAGTGACCCGTATCAAACGCACCCCAACACGTTGCGCTGTGCACGAGGCGTTTCTGTTTCCGTCACGGTTCAGGTTTGAGAACTTTGTGATGAAGCAGATTGTTGCATAAGACTCAGACTGACACTCAGACAGGTGAGTTCAGTAACTACAGAAATGGAAATCAACATCCACTGTGTTGCCTAGCAATGTGTGCGCTTCAGGCTGTGTGTTTGTGTCGTCTGGAGTCTGCAGCTTCATAGTTTTGCTCATTTCTGCGGCGCCTGAGCTCTTTTTTATTCTTTTTTTTTTTTGTTTCATTGTTTTGAGGCTATAAGAAGGTCGTTCTATATTTAGAATTTATAATCTGTGGTTCGCAGGGCTGGGATTGAGTGTGACACGAGTTCTAAATGGTCTGTAATCCTCACAGGCAATAAAGAACGGGCAGCGTGACGCCATCTGAAGGTTAATGAGCAAAGATGTAGATCGTTGGCGGACCTAAGATGGCTTGAATGACGCCTGGTTGCTCAAACAAGCCATCTGTAACCACACCCACCTGTCAATCAAAGCGTCCACGCTCTTAATCCTGCATAACTTTAAGCCTTAATATAATGTGAACAGGTGAGTTGTATATAAATTCACCCTCAGTACAGTTGTCATGAACGGGGAAATTAGCTACAGAGACCAAAACTGTTTTTGTACCAGGCTGTAAACATGTTTATTTCTGCTGTCTAACATGGGGACTTATGGAGACTGACTCACCACTGAAGCCAGCCTCAGGTGGACGTTTGCCGTACTGCTTGGCCGATTCCCACCTGAGCCATCTCCTCCTCCTTCACACATTAACCACGCCGTAGTTTGGAGTTACAGTAAGAGCCGACGACCTACCCAAGGTCAACTGTCCACCGCGGGGACGGTGACTTACTGTAGCACACACTGACACACGGACACCGTGGATGCACATTAACCTCACTTGTGCTCTGCGACACATAGAGGAGATTATATAAATCATCTCATGCGTCACACATACAGACACACACTCTCCCTCCTCCTCTCCGGCCCGTATTATAAATCGCTCTGCGGTTATAATTTTAAATCCAATTGAGGAGCCGAGGGAGCAGAGGAGGAGCTGTGACCATCGGGTGAACTGGTGTCCTTCCAGCGCCGCTGTCCTCAGCGATCCAGTTTATTATGGGGGAGTTTTAAATATTTCATCCTGGTGGCGAGCGTCTTAATGACATCCTTCATGTCTGATTTATCGCTGAGAAAAGACGCAGCTCGTCCACCGTGGCCTACTTTTAAAAAAAAACACTTGGAAACTTTTGCCACATTCTCACAAAAGTTGTTGTGAATAAATCGAACAGCGTGTCTCGCTCACGGTCTTTAGGCTGCTCATAAATCCACAGACAGACGGTGTTATAATACAAGAAGGATCGATGCGATCGATCCGACTGAAACAGAAGCGGCTCCTGTCCCAAAATCTCATTTTAAACCGTGATATTCTCAGAAAGAGAGGGAAGAGTACACGAACCTCACGCTCACGTTAAAGTACTGTTACTTTAATGCAGCTACTGTTAAATTAAAGATACATTTTAAGCAGAATCTGGTCAGAGCGCTGCAGCCTGCACTGTAGTCCTCAAATATGAAGTTAATTAGTTAATCACCTGTCAGTTCATACCTCAGTTTCCCTCCTTCCCCTTCTTATTCGATCTAGCATTGTCTGGAGGGCTGTAAGCAGCCAAACCTCCCGAGTCTCCCTCTACGTCAGTGCAGGAGAATCAGAAAATCTCTCGAGAGTTCAGGTGACTTGTTGCAGAAAGTCGACCGTGGAGACGCAGCGATGCTTTAGCTGATTTCCACAACGTGGACGGTCGATTAGAAAAGATCCAAAAAACTAAATTTCTCTGCAGAGTTCTTTGTCACTTACAAGAAGCCAGTGCCAGAAACTGCAGTTCCTCAATCGTCCACTTGAGGCTGGCTCCAGAAGTGAGTCATTCTCCATAAGTCCCCATGTTCAAATGTTTTAAAATATTAAAGTTATGCCGAGGTGTCCATTCTTTATACTGTCATGCGGGCTGCTGTAATAATGCTCCAATAATAGCAGTAAACTGTTGCTATTTGTTACAGACTCAATGCACTAAATGTGAACAAAGGCGATGGCTGTATATAAATAGGCCGCAGTGCAGGGAAATGGAACCGAGCTGCTTTTCTGGGAGAATGAACGGAGCCGGTTTTGAATCCTGCAGGAAGCATTCATCATTTTCTTCGAGGCATTTAACCAAACTGTGGAAAAATAGAGCTGAACAACATCTCAGAGTTTCAGCCGGCGTCCATCCCTCCGCTTTGGACGAGTCACAGCCACCAGAGTTTAGCAGACATCCACCCATGCTGCCCTGCTGGCAGGTTCACGCGCCAGCACGGCAGCATGTATGGATGTAGGGAACGAGATAGACAGATGGAGGATACAGAGAAGACGGGAGGATGGCAGACGTACAAGAGTGTTGTAAGGGAAGGGGGGTGGATGAGAGATGTACTGTAAATGGCCACATGAAGGCAGGATGGAAAGATGAAGCCTGTACGGTCGGAGCAGAAATGAAAGGGGCGAGTGGAGAGGGTGGAGGAGAGACTGGTAAGTGAATGTTCATACATGGTCTGGTCTCTAATCAGCTTTAAAGGGTCTAATTAGGACTGAAATAACCACATACTGTAATCATACAAAGCATTTACATATACATATATATAGGATGGGTGCACCGCATGACCTCAGTGCTGCATATTCCTAAATGTATCTGATCTGTGTCACCGCACGGCACAGACGGAGGTTTGCCAGCACGTTAATTCGTCAACGTTACCTTGAAAGCAGCGGCAGATATCGAGGAAGAAGAGAATACACATCAAGACAGAGATACTGTTTCTTAGAAGACGTTTATTTGCTTTTGTCTCGGAAAGCGACGTGAAAATATTGATATCAGTCTCTCAGAATCGGAGCTGGGCAAGCGCTAACGTTAGCTCAGTTTGTTAGCCGGGCAGCACGAACTGTGAGCGAGTTAGCGTTAGTGGACCACAAAGAAGAAGAGGTTTTCAGGGAGTGCTGACGGGGAACGGGAGGCCTGTGTCATGCCAGAACAGGAGCTACGCGATGTAACCGGGCTCAGCAGCCTCTATGGACATGATGGCAGAGGAGAAGAGCGAAGAGGACGTTGTCGGGGAAGCTAAGAAGAGAAAAGGAGAGAGTGAGCGAGCGAGAAGCCGCCGGACAAGAGTAAATCTGGGACTGACTTTTAGTGGTTGGTGAGACGGACGCCGAGCTGCTGTAACGTAATCAGAACAAATACTCGAGTACAGCAGTCCATATTACCACAGCGGGATTACACTGGAGGCGCTTAATAGCAAAATTCAACATAATGATGCTTTAAAACAATCGTTTGTCTTGCTGCCGCCTGAAATCTGTGACCAGGGCTGAAACTCGAAGGATTAGAAAACATCACTTTACGCGGATTAACATCTTCTTTTGCGGCGCTCACACACACCAGATGTGGCCTTAAGTAGGCCGTCCCAACAAAACGTAGAGGATCAGGGTGACAATCCGGTGAAATAGCTAATCCTAAAGGCTTTCAGTGAGTGGCCGCATGTTTGATCGTCCCCGCTGACAGACGCCATATCACCGACCCATGTGCGGCGTGTTTGGCAGGCAGGAGAAACTCCTCTGTCCTCCGAGAGCCATCGGCTCGAACGTTTGACAGATTTTTAATTTCTCAGCAGAAGGTGTCTTCTGGGAATCATTTGGCAGAGGAAATGTTTCCCACTTTGTTTGGAGGTTATATCGGTGGCGTAATGGACTTTCAAGCAACCGCAATGGTTTCTATACACATTGTTTGCTTTCACGTGTGTGTCCCCTTTTTCTATGCATGCGCACGCCCGCTGTTCTGCTAAAAGCTTTGGTTCAACAAAGAGTCAGAGCCGGCTCGACGGGCGAGCTCACTGTGGACTGTACAAACCATCTGAAACCTTTTTTTGCTGTACCAGGCTGTAAACATGTTTATTTCTGCTGTCTAACATGGGGACTTATGGAGACTGACTCACTTCTGCAGCCCCCCTCAAGTGGACGTTAGAGGAACTGCAGTTTTTGGTACTACACGGTTTGGACTCATGCTTGGTAACACACCGTTAGATCAACATCTGTCTTCACTCGATGCCACAGATGATTCGTTGTGATGCTTAAACTTGTTTTGCACCTTTTCATCACATTCTAAATATAATATTTTTGACTGGGCTGCAGAGAAAGTACCTGTGCTGTGTTCGAGCAGCGAGTCAGCACGTGGCAGCCACATTTCACACCCTGTTTGTTTCTTTCACGGTTTTAAATTAACAGCACAAACCCACAGGTATCACACATCCTTCAAGGTTTGCAGTGGCTGATTCAAGGGACAGCAGGCCTCCGCTCGAGCGCTCCGCTCTCTCATCTCTCTCTGCTGCAACCGGGCAACAACTCGAGGACGGATATAGATTTCAGCTTTGAAATTCTTTCAAAAAAAAAAAAAGGTTGACTTGCTGCAGTCTGAACCACCTTTGTGTGGATACTTTGGATCAGGCTTCTGGATCAAAGCAGGAAATCCAGCCCTCCCATGCTGCCGGTGGCGGTGACAACGTGCTCTATTCAAGCCCGTCTGAGAGCACCTGGTGGAGGAGGGGGGAGGCAATAATGGAGAAGCAGCAGAGTGTGAAGTCCAAACACACACATGAAGAAAAGTCTTGTTTTTTGGTATCCACGATGAGCGTTAAGAAAAGAGAGGAGTGGGTTTCCTGCTGATCTGGAGCAGAGGTCTGAAAAATGTGGGGTAAGAGGACACACGAGAGTCCTGGAGGCAGTTCAGAGGAGTTCCCCACCCGTGGACGAATCTTTTAATTGGACTTGAAACGTCATTCGCTGCATGTTAACCCAGATAAAGAATACAAATGATATGAGGTGAGCGAAGCTGAGAGGAAACCAGAGCTGACGAGGTAAAAACCAAAAAGCAGTTACGTCGTCATCATTCAAAATGGCCACTCGGCTCCTCCCATTAGTGGGTGTGGCTTCCGAGGACACGCCCACATAGTCATGGATCTGACAACTCATTTTTACCTGATTCTGACACCGAATTTCATAAACTTGTTGATATTTTTGCTCATTCAAATTTAACTGGGTGGTTAATGACACTTTCTTCTTTGGTCTGACAAACTCAGAACATTTATTCTCACTTTGCACAGAGCATAACTAAATAGTTTTTAAAGCCGTCGATCAACAAAGTTTGGAATCAAAATGTTGCAGCAGGATGTCACGACCAAGCAGCAACCAGTGCCAAAACCTGCAGCGACGAGGAGAATCCTCTGCGAGAAAAACATGAAATGATTCATCGTATTAACCACGGTTACCTCAGCTCATCCAGCACTGCACACAGTAAACTATTAAACAGTATTACTGATGTCTCTCCGCCGGCACACAGGTGGAGAAACCAGATCCTGCACGATCAGGTGTCACTGGACCCCACCACCACCGGCACCACCCCACCTATCCTTATCGACCTGCCAGCTCCACTCAGCCAGCTGCTCTGGGGTGGACACCCAGGATTCAGAGGAAGGTTGTGGAGTCTGACCTTTCCCCTCCTCGCTGACAACAGAAAGGCCTTTGGATGTGAGGAGGGGGTCCACGAATGCAAGTTTTCCATGTGTGCTTTGAAAGTACGGCAAAAAAACGTCGATCGATACCCGGCGCCTGATCACACAGGGCCGGAATAACGAACACGATGATTTAAAACATTTATCTGCCTCCAGGTTCCTTCTGAGCATAAAAGCTCGCTGCTCCAGCTGAGTTTAATAAAGACATCAGGCCTTTTATTTGAGAAATTACAGATCTGAAAAAACTCAATCAAGGATGGCACTTTTCATTTAAACACCTCAAACAGAAGATGATGATTTCACCCAACCGGCAGGCGAGGAGACGTCTGAAAAGGTTAGTCTGGAGATTATGTTTAAAGATGCTGACATATTGTGACGCCTTCTGCCTCTTTTTGGCACAGAGCTCGAAATTAAACAACTCAGAGAATCAAAGGCAAACATCGTGTTTAATTAAAGGCACAAAACTGACTCTGAAAGACAAACTATGAGAGTAAAAGACTGTAAAATATCCTGTTAATATATCACTATTATTTCAAAACCTTTATTTATACAGCAATTTAAGGGAATTCATCCAGAATAATGTAGAATTTTATATTACAGACTGCTAATTATACAGTAAAACACTGTAATATTTAAATATATAATATTTAAAAGGATGTTAGTACTGTTCATGTTTAACCAGCATTTTAAAACCACGACAGTAAAAGACCGTAAAATGTGATGTTAAATATTACGGTGTTTCACTGTATAATTAACAGTCTCTAATATAAAATATTATTCTGTATACACTTTATTTAAATGCTGTAGAAATAAAGGTTATGGAATAAAACAGTTTTACCGTATACAGTAAAATACCGTAATATTTAAAAAGCATATTTTACGGTCTGTTACTGTCATGGTTTGGCAACAACAACCTTAAACATGAAATCAACAGTGAAGTTGAAGTTCAAAAAGACTTCCCACTGAGTCACAGTGTAAGAACAGGAAACAGGTTTGAATGTTTGTGTCTGATTTACACGTCTGCTTTTTGTCTCACATCTGTGCGCAGCTGTGTGTCGCTATAGAGCTGTATATACAACCAGCCACCTCCGTGTCTGTGAAGTGAAGCCAAAAACTGCAGTTCCTCAATCGTCCACTTGAGGCTGCCTCCAGAAGTGAGTCAGTCTCCATAAGTCCCCATGTTGAAAACTTCACAGCAGAAATAAACATGTTTACAGCCTGGTACAAAAAACAGTTTTGGTCACACACTGTAAATCGCATTTTTTTTTGTAGTTTCTTGATCACAGCGTGAAGCGAGGGAGAGACAATCACCTCTAGAGGGCGCTAAATCCTACACGCAGGTCAGGGAGTTGACCGATAACCTCAATGATGTCACAGTGATGTCATCAGGGTTATCTTGGACACACACACTGGAGTTGTGGGGGTTTGAAAGAACTAGACGTTTAGGAGGCAGAAAAAAAATTAAAAAGGAGCCGCTGTGTTGCATCATGGGTAATGTAGTCTCTGACCTGTACTATCAGGAATTAAAGAGAGGTTATCGCAGCCTGTGCTGCTTCGATTTGGGCCAAAACTTCATATAGCTGCAACACAGAAGAGCTGAAGTCCAACTTTAATGTGTGAAACACAAGAAAATCTGTTTGGAAGAAGGTTTGTGGCACAAAACCAAACTGGGTGAACGTTCAATGGACGTGAGGATGGAGGAGAGACCAGGCAATAAAACTAGAGACGAGAAGAGGAGGAAGGAGAGGGAGGGAGAGGAGTGAAGGAAACGAGAGAGGAGAGGAGAGGAGAGGAGAGGAGAGGAGAGGCCAGCCGGGCCACACCTAAATGTACTCTCGAAAAAAAGCAACACCTCTCCACCTCCACTTTCTCCCACTATCAGCTCCCAAGAAACACAAACAGCCTCAGCCACTAACTGGACTGGTCCCAGTGCTGCTGTGTAAACCAGTAAAACCACACTACACACACACACACACACACACACACACACACACACACAGGCGACTGAGGAGACTGAGGAGACGTACAGAATGTGAGGTTACAAGTGTAAGTCTGGAATAGTGGAGATGCTTGAATCAAAAGCTGTGTGTGTAACCACTGTGTGTGTGTGTGTGTGTGTGTGTGTGTGTGTGTGTGTGTGTGTGTGTACAGAGAGCGAGCATCTCTCTCCATTGAATAATGCAAATATGAGTCAAATGTTTTACCCCAGGCAGGCACAGGGTAAGATTGAGGCGCGGCTGGAAGACTTGCCTCAGTGGACACACACACACACACACACACACACACGGTCCGATAATTACACACAGGGTTATATCTGTACTATTACACAACCCGTGAGTGACATGATCTCAGCAGGAAGACATCACTTCAGATTTCTGAGCGCTAAATGTGTCAGATATTTGAAAAAGAGGCGACTTACTTGTTGGAAACCTCCCCACATGGGCTTCAGGTGATCTGCCTCGTCCGTGTTCTTCTTCTGTATCCGTCTCGGTGATTCACGTGAAATCAAAGTGAAATCCACGGAAATAAATAAATAAATAAAAGATATAAACCGAGGGACCGAGTGAAGAGAGAAGAAGAAGAAGAAGAGGAGAGAGGGAGGGAGAGAGCAGCGAGCGGGCAGCGAGCGAGAGGCGGCCGGGCTGACTGAGCCGGAGACGAGAGGCGAGGAAGAGTTTGTCTCTTCAGCACCACACCGCTCTGAACAGCTCCCGCTGACGTCACCGCCTAGCTACGACGCCACGCCCACTTCCGCCTCCTCCTCAGAGAGAGAGAGAGAGAGAGAGAGAGAGAGAGAGAGAGAGAGAGAGAGACATATGTTCATCATGAGGTGGAAATGTTCAAATATTCCTTCATTTTAATGGGGGAAATGCAATTTTACAGAGTTTCCTGATGGACAGTGAAGTAAACTGCCTGCCAACTGTAGCTGCTGTTAGCTAATGTACCTCAGTTTGTTAGCCGGGCTGCCTGGACTGAGAGATCACAGTACCGGGGGGAGTGTTACTGTTTGAACACCGGGAAGAAGAGGAGGTTTACGGGGAGAGGAGCCGGTGTCGTGCCAGATCCGGAGCTGGACAAGCTGGCGATGTAGCCGTGCTCAGCTGCCTCTACGGACATAATGGCAGAGGAGGAGAGAGCGAAGAGGACGTTGACAGAGGAAGCTAAGGAGAGAAAAGGAGAGAGTGAGCGAGCAAGAAGCCACCGGACAAGACCGTTAGCTTTAGCCGAACCGGGTTGAGCGCACGCCTCTGAGACCAACAAAAAATGTTAGCTGTTCATTTGCTAAGCTATAAATAACTTATCCACTTGCTAGCAATAACATTAGCACTGAGCACACTGGGATTCTGCATGAATTATCTGACGTTATCCACCCAAGACAGAATTTTGATACGTTAGCTAGCTAGCAATTTGTCTGCGTAAGCAAGTTAACGTTAGCTTCAGCTTCAACCACTATATCATAATATATTTCACATGCTGTGTTGTAGTGGGCACCAGTCGTTTGTTGATGTCAACAGACTCATATGTCTAAGCTAACGTTAGCTAGTATTGCACACTGTCCGTTAGCAAAGGAGATTTGGACCAGAGCTGAACAACTGGGCTCAGCGGCCTCTACGGACATAATGGCAGAGGAGGAGAGAGTGAAGAGGACGCTGGTGGCTCATTCTACAGGAGAGAATTGATTCATAAGCCATAAACGAAAAAACCAAAACACTTCCCATCAGTCCTGGTGCTCCCGGTGAGCCGATCGATTTGTCTTCTAACACATTGATCACAAATTAAGACGTCTGTCATGAGTCACGAATCCTGCAAACTGGTTTCACTATTAGACTTTTCAGAGCTCCGTCTTTCAGGTCTCGACTGATTTTAATCAAATCTGACAGACTCGAGTGGTTCCAAAGTCATGTTGACTCATCTAAGCGATGTCTTATATCTTCAGACAGACACTCGAACAGGCGCATCACTCCCTCAGAGAGCGAATCTGTAATTTTCGGGTACGCTAAATGGCTGCTTTTGAACTAATGTAAGTCAGGGATAGATAAACATCTTCTGCTGCTCCACAAATGTAGTCTATTTATGCACGTGGATTTAGAGGTTAGGGTTTGGTGGCAAATGATATTAAATACAGTGACTGTGTCACAGCTCGAGACAAACCTGAATGTAGGTAAAACAAAGAAGAAACCCTGAAGTTCAGAGACACAGTGAAGACAAAGTTTTGGGAGTTAAATCTGGGATGCAGAACAAGTACCTAAAAAAAACGGAGGTCTGAAGTGAGCCTTGTAAAATTACATGTTGTACACCACGTCTGCAAAACTGAACTGGAAGGAAGACGCCGCGGTACAAGCCGGTTAATCGTTGTGTTTAACAGTTTTGGTCTCTATAGCTAATTTCCGTCAGTCTCTCAGTCGACAGAGTAACCTCTCTCATTTACCCAAGATATCCAAAACGCTTTTAATGAGTTGGTATTTCAGAACAAAAGGACTCATTATGAACCTCACAAACAGTCACTTCTTTCTTGTCGTATCGTTACTCTCTTGTGGACGGAGCCTGAGCAGCTTGTGTTTGGGCCAAATACTCACTCGCTTCACTTAAAGGATTTGTTTTCTGAACGCCTACGGAGAGCTTCTCATCCGCACAGACACAAAGATCCTTCTGTCTTAAGAAAAAACACAAGTTAAACTAAAATAAGAAGCATGTCCTGTAGGATGCACACGATGTTATGAATAACGCTGTTCCTGAAGGTGAACTCAGGTGAGGTCAGGTGATCGAAGCCTAAAAGCAATAAATGAGTAATCAGACTGAAACGCTCTGAGGAAAAGTGTCTATTTATGCTCCAGGATACATTCTCCGTCTTTCATTCTCCTTTCGTCACTGTGAACCGAATCTTATTCTGCTCGGGCGTCGACATCTTCGTCTATTTCATGCCAATAAAGCTCCTTTGAAACGAGCGGCAAGATGGAGAATGCAGATGAGGAAAAGAGAGAAAGAGAGAGGGAAGGAAAAGCCGAAAGCGTCTTTTTTTTTGTTGCTGTGTTTGTTTTCCCCTTCCGGTGGCAGTAAGGATGGATGTGTGAGCCTCCTACGCACCGTCAGGTTTCATCCCAAAACTGTGTGTCAGCTGGCTTCACTCGACGCTCGATTTAAGAGCACCGCAAGAGCGTGAGTTCAGACTCGGCAGCTTAAATGTTCAGACGTAACAACAAAATGTACCGAGCTGCCATAACTCAGGGACGCTGTCCATAGATGGCTTGCTAATTAGCAGGTAAGTCAAAGAGCTGCAGGTTTTAGCCAAGCAGCAACGTCTGTGGCCGTGAAATGAACCCAATGTGGAGTGCAGTTCCTCAAACGCCCACTTGAGGCTGGCTCCAGAAGTGAGTCAGTCTCCATAAGTCACCATGTTAAAAACTTCACAGCAGAAATAAACATTTTTACAGCCTGGTACAAAAAACAGTTTATAGCTAATTTCCCCGTTCATGACGTTCACATTATATTAAGGCTTTTTAATCATCTAATTTAAAAATCATACATGTTGCTGCAGCGGACATCCCTCTGCTCCGTGGGTTTAATTATCCTCGACAGGTTGATGTGTTTTTCCAGCTCGTAGTTCATATTTGCAGTAAATCTAATGTGACATGAATGTGTGACATAATTACTTTACCCATGGACTGGCTTTAGAAATGAGCAAACATTAATCAAAATGTTCTGATTGACTGATTCTGCCGTAAACCTCGTATTTACATCCACATCCTCTGAGGCTGAATGATCCAAGCCCACGCTGCGTCATTAGTCTGAACAGGAAGCTCCACATCTGAATGAAGTGAGGATTTATTGGTTCGGCAGAGAGGGGCAGGCCGAGGCCTTGACTGTTTGTTGCTGTGTTATATTTGAGCTACGAGGCTGGAAGGCGGCCTCTGGAGTCCTCGAGGAGATTAGAGAATGTGAAAAGAGGCTGTAATAATGAATTTAGGACATGAGGGATTGTGGGGGCTTACATCACGGCGGTTGGGTGATCTGGGAGTCAGATAGTGTCTAAGGTGATTTGCCATGCAGTATGTGAGCAGCACCTGGCCTCCCGAGGGGATAATCCTTCACAACGGATCAAAAATCCTGAATTCTCAAACTCTGAATCATGAAAATTCTCTGGAAGACACTGACAGTAGATGGAATATATCGACCATTTTGGAAAAGATGGCCATGGTGGGTCAGACCGGGTCAGAGCATCTCAAAACTGCAGCTCTTGTGGGGTCAGTACCCATCATAAGGGTCCATGGAATGATCATTGACGTATGTGGGGAGTGAAGGCCTGTGTGGACGAGTTACTGCAGCTCAAAAGGTTCATGCTTGTTCTGATCCCCATGATGACCCCCGTCCACTGCCGAAAACTCCAACAACAGACCCAACTGGACCATGGAGCAACGACAGAAGGTGGCCTGGTCTGATGAATTGGATGGATTCTCTGGGCAGTGTTCTGCTGGGAAACATTGGGTTCAGCCATTCGTGTAGCTGTTACTTTGGTACCTAAGCATTGTTGAGACCATGCACACCCTTTAATGGAAACTGTATTCCCGATGGCAAGAACAAAAAGTTCAAGGTGTTGACTTGACCTTCCGAATTCCCCAAATCTCGATCCAATCACGCATCTGTGGGATGTGGTGGACATCAGGTCCGATCCTTGGAGGCCTACCTCACAACTTAAAAGGATTTAAAGGATCTGCTGAGGTCTAGTGGAGTCCATGCCTCGATGGGTCAGGGCTGTTTTTGCGGAACAAGTTGGACCTGCATTTTGATCAAAAGTGCCTGCTATTTGTAACAGCACACCTTAAGAGCCCTTGAGCATCCTGCCAACTTCCGAGCATCCTCTGGTTCATGATCACGGCGCTGTTGATAGAATCGTGCTCAACAGTTTGTTTATTTTGGGCCAAAGTGGTTTCACTGAGGTCTGGCTCGGGACGTGTTCAGGGCCGCAGCAGAAGCGAGCCTGACACCAGAAACCAGTTGGATTATCTCCGCCGCTGTCGCCAGTCTACGACCTCAGCTTGTCTTAGTTTATTTGTGGATTGTTTCATTTTTGTTTATGGAGATCATACAGCCACATCGTTATGTTTCTCGTTAACCCTCCAGACCCCAGAGTGTCCATTTCATATTTCCTTACAGAGCCGCAATATCTAAACTATCATCTAATAGCACCCCTGAACTTCTCGGTCCAACAAAAATATTTTTGTGTGTGCAAACGGGTCAAACTGACTAAACCAAGCCCAGTCCCCAAGTAGCAAACGAAATCCCTCTACAAAGATGAGTTAAAGTGGTTAACGGAGGTGAGCTCAACACCAAAAACTAACGTAGATCTTCGAATTGAAAACTGAGGATTGGTGGATCCACGCCTTGATGGGTCAGGGCTGTTGGACCAACACAATATTAGTCAATGATCGGTTGGGACCAATCAGGGAAGGGCAACCGCACCTACACTTGCATACATCAAAAACAGTCGACCGCTCGCTGCAGATGTCCGTCCACCATGATCTGTTTGAGGTTTCTGCTTTTCCTCGCCACTGCCACCTAGTGTTTGCTCATGATGGGATCTGTTGAGTCTCATTAATAACATATATAAATGAAGTATATTGCATTTGTGTATGTGTGCAGCCACCTGCCTCTTTAACAGGAAGTCTTGATGATCAAAAGGCTTCGTCTGGTTTGGAGTCAAAGTGAATCCTCCGCCCGGCGTGACGGCGAGCTGAGAACAGCATTATGGAGCTTTGTTTATGTCACGTACGACTCGGGGAGAGCCGTGAAGTGCTTTTAGATGCTTTCCTGATGGTTTGTCAAGTGCAAACAGCGTTTGAGGAGGCACACACACACACACACACACACACACAATGTCGAACTCCTCTTACAGGCATTCATTTGAATTATATAAAGTAGTCCAAAAGCAGTCTCTTGTCCTGTGAGCCCATTAACCATGACAGTAATTCCTACTCCTGCCAAGATGATGTGGTGGACCACAGTGTGTGTGTGTGTGTGTTTGTGTGTGTGTTTGTGAGTGTGTGTGGGGAGAGAAAGAACATTGGCAAAGTTGGCGAGTACATATTTGCTGAGTGGCTCATATTCAAGCCACAGCACACAGCCCTGTTACTCTGTGATTGATCATCAGAAGCACGGTGCAGAATCAGGATGAGGGAGTCTAATTCAGTCGCCCGGGGACTGAACCTCACTGTGTGAGTGCGTTGATGGGTGGAGGTGGAGGGTGGAGGTGGGTTGGTAGTTTTTTCCCCAGCCTGGAGACAAGAAGAAAAATCCCTCCATCCCAAAGTCTTTGACTTCAAAACTGAACATCAATACCGGCTGCAGGAGTGATGTGGTACATCATTATGAATCAGAGAGGGCTGATTAAACGTGTGAAGTGCTGAAGAGAACTGCCACTACAGCCCTGCAGACATTTCTCTAGCAGGAAGGTGGAGGGGCGCTACGGGCCAGAGGATTTCAAAGTTTTGTCTCTAACAACAGGTACAAAGTATCTGATTATGGACTGACGGATTATCTTCTCTTCTCTTGCCTTGTCTTATTTTAGATACATACACTACTTAACGGGTAAAGTAGTGTATGAAGTATATATATGAAGTATGTATACAGGAACCCTTAAAACTCTAAACCTGTACTTCTACTTGCTGCTGTAAGAGGATTTACACAGAATAAAGTAGTATTTTATATTAGAGACAGTTAATTATACAGTAAAACGCCGTAATATTTGATGGCATATTTAACACAAGGCTGCTTCTGTGTAAAATTCATCCTGAAGGCAGAGGAATAAAAAAGTAATATTCACAAATTCCAGTTTCATTAGTTATGACTGTGAGTTAAATATTTAGACGCTTCACGTCCTGACTGCAGTCTCGGTTCTGACACGGTAACTCCCCACAAGAAAACACCGAGCTCGGCAGGAAGTGCAAAGTGAAGGTAACAACTCTGAACTTACAGGCGGATGCTGGATGTTGGAGGTGGGACTCTCATTCATAGCTTCTTCCTTCAACGTTCCACCTCTGCCGTTATATCCACAGAGGCTACTGAGCATGCTCAAATCGCTCACACAGCTCCAGTTCTGGCATGACACCTGCGGTACAAACACTAACACTCCGCTGGTGCTCCTGAGTAACAAACTGAGCTAACAGCAGCTACAGCAGGCAGCAGTTCCAGGGTTTCCAGGTGGACAGTGAAGTAAACTGCTGCCAGCTGTAGCTGCTGTTAGCTAATGTTAGCTCAGTTTGTTAGCCGGGCTGCTTTGACTGTGAGCTCAGAGCACCAAGGGAGTGTTAGTGTTTGAACCACAGGAGATTTGAGGCCCAGGGTGCTGGGAATGCTGATAAGGAGCAGAACTGGTGTCGTGCCAGAACTGGAGCTAGGCAGGTGGGGAATGTGACAGCAGCTTCTATGGACTTCATGACAGAGGGGAAAAGGCCGAAGAGGACGCCGAAAGAGGACGCTAAGAAGAGAAAAAGAGAGAGACAAGAGCAAATCTGTGACTGCTGGGCAACCTGGCTAACAAGCTGAGCTAACGTTAGCTAACAGCAGCTACAGCTGTCAGCAGTTTACTTCACTGTCCATCAGGAAACTCTGTAAATCAGAGCATTTCCTCCGTAAAATATGATCCAGTTTCACCAAAAACACCAAAAACACCAGTCACCTGATTACAGGTCAACAGGCTTAAAAAACAGAGTGATCAGGTGACAAACCAGTGAGCCAATCCCGCTCAGAATGATTCAAAATTGGCATCAGTGTGTGCTTTCAAACAGATATTGATAATTCATATCCTGCAGACTGTCAGCCAATAATAAATCACACATAGACGACCATTTTAATATAACAGACAACTCGCCTGATAAGCTCTGCCGCTCATTTTCATCGGGCCTCTGGTCAGTCTCCGTTCGGCTCGACCTGCATGACTTTCCTGCTAGACACGAACACAAAGACGTGCTAATAATACACCATAACACACAAACACACGCTGTCGTTGTCTCGTCTCATCTGGTATCCATAGCGGAGGGTTGGTTTGTCCTATTTGATGCAGCCTGGAGCCTCCACCACACTTAGTGTCGTTGTCTATCTCACTTCGCTTCTCATTACCAGTAACATTCACTCGCCTTTCTCTCGTTCCCCTCATTTTTTATTTAACAGGGACAACGCACAGTGCATTTGTTGCAGCAGATAAACATAATATCAATGAAAATGTGAAACAGAAATGGGACATGGACGAAAGGAAAGGAAAACTTCTAGATTACACCAAACCCTCCAACTGCTGGAGACGGCGTGAGTTTTGTAGTCCATCGTCTGAACTAGTTTTACCACAGATCATGTCAGTCTGGACCGCTGCCCGCCCTGTGAGTGTCAGCAAGACCTCCTGTAATAAAATCTGACTTCCCTCATGTCAAATAGTTCATCTGCAAAACGGCGTCCAGAAGAAAACACACAGCAGTTTGCTATATTTTGCCATAGACTGTCTGGTCTTGGTCTTGATTTGGTCTTAAATCGCTCAAAGTCTTGGTCTCGTCTCAGTCTTGATACACTCTGGTCTTGGTCTTGGACTTCCCCCAAAGTGCCCAAAGTCTTGGTCTTTATTTGATCTTCATACTCTCTGGTCTTGTTCTTGACTTGGTCTCACCCTGCCTTGGTTTTGGTCTTGACTCCTCAACCCCTCAAAGTCTTGGTCTTATCTCGGTCTTGAGACACTCTAGTCTTGGTCTTAACTTGTTCTTTGATCCCTCAAAGTCTTGGTCTTATCTCAGTCTTCATAGACTCTGGTCTTGGTCTTGATATTCTGTGGTTTTGGTCTTGTCTTGGTCTCATCCTGCCTTGGTTTTAGTCTTGACTCCTCAACCCCTCAAAGTCTTGGTCTTGTCTTGATCTTGATACTCTCTGGTCTTGGTCTTTATTTGGTCTCAACCCCTCAAAGTCTTGGTCTCGTCTCAGTCTTGATACTCTCTGGTCTTGGTCTTGGTGTTGGTTTACACTACATGTTCTCCATCTCACTGTGATACGACGCAGTCCATGAACGAATGATGCGCCTGGTTAACGTGCGGAGCGGCCTCCAGCCATTGGCTGATGGACGTCGTCATCAGAGATGAATGAAGACGTTAAACGGGACTGAGAGATGACCGTGATTGGCTGATAGGACGGGATGGAGGAGGCAGTGAGTTACAGCACAGAGCTCATGTTATCTGCGTGATTCAATTAAGACAAACATTTTTCATCGCTGATCGAGTACGCGGCGAGTTTGTTAGCTGAGCTCGCCCGCCTGCAGCATCAGCATGTGTGAAGCGTTGACGCATTGCTGTCGATCACCTCGTGTCCGTGCATGTTGATGTGATGCTAATAGGCGGGAGCAGAGGAGCCGGGCCGGCGTGGAGTTCGCCTCCGGGGGCTAAAAACCGAGCTAACAAGAGCTACTCTATAAAGATTATGAGATTAAAGAGGCTTTGAGGCGATCCACTCCCAGAGTGCTTTCACTCTTCTGCCCGACTCAGCTCAGTCACACATCACTGACCCTCACTGGGCTGAAAAGCCTTCGGCAAAGGAGGCCGCGTGGTCGATATTTAATGCTGACTGTGTTTAGGAGGGTGCATTCATCACAAACTGTTCAGCATGACACCAATATGACAAACACACATCTACAGCGCTGTGTGAGACAGTACAACACAGGGAGACGATACATTTTATGTATAAATGTAAGTTTTACTCCTCAGGGCTGAATTTTTTTACGTAAGTGTACATGACAAATCTGAAGCCAAATAAAGAGACACGCCTGGTACGTGTGTTAAAGTGTGTGTGCATTTATTCTCGCTCGTGCACCAGGAGGACACAAACGAAGGCCGAGGGCAACAATCCAAAGTCACCTCATCCAGCAGATCAGCTTCAAACAGAGCAAGGAGTAACCTCGAGGTCCAGTTGGAGAGGGAGGACAGATCTGTCATGTCCAAATGTTGGTAGTGTTGTAGAGGAGGTCCTCTCTGAAGAGCTGGAGGTCTTCAGGAGGTCTGTGGAGGTAGAGAGGGACGCCCCTGATCTGGCAGGAACTGGTAGCGTGCGGGTGGCAGAGCCAGGAGGAGGTGACATATGTCAGCATGAGGGATTTGAATTGAATGTGGGCTGCTACAGGTAGATAGTGGAGCTTGATGAGCAGCAGTCTTGTGGGTTGACTGAAGAGCAGGCGGACCGTCACGTTCTGGATCGCCTGAAAGGGTTTCACTGCAGGCTGGGCGGTGCAGTAATCTAGAGATGACCACAGCCTGCATCAGGAGCCGAGCAGCATGTTGAGTCAGATTTTTCTGATGATGTGAAGCTGCACGGCCGAAGCATTGGTCATCGATCATGACTCCTGAGCTTGCTCTTGTAACAAAGCGTGATTTAAAACTTCTTCATATACAGAGACACTGAGCTGAGATAAAATAACTCCACTGTGGGCTGCAGCTCGCGCACGTCATCAGATGACGCAGCGTAATGTAAACCATTAAGCGTCGACGCTGAAAAGGGCAGCTCTTCTTTGTGAGTGATTTACGAGTAGATTCATTTAATGTTGCATTACTGCCCTTTCCTGGGGAGAAAGGCCACTGCCGAGGGTAGAAATGTCACACCACAGGAAGGAGCGCCACCGCCGCCACGGGTGGAAGTGCTATCATCGTGGGAAGAGCTGTTCTTATCAAAGACATTACCGCTACAGACAGACACGTCGTCGAGACGTCGCTGCAACTCAAAGTGCCGACTAGAAATGTCACCGCCGGACTGAAGGAGGAACTCCATCACAGACGGATGAAGGAACATGACCGGGCTGGGCAGAGGTCAGAGATCACTGTGTTCCAGTCTCTGTAAATATTATGTTCAGCACCTCCAAGTCTGAGGCCATGGCTATCTATGCTCCCTCCGGGTTGGGAGCAAATTCAAGTATCTCTGTGTCTGTTCGAGTGACAGGAGGATGGAGCGTGAAACGAACTGCGGATTCTGTACCGGAGTGTCGTGGTTCAGAGGGAGATTTTCTAGTCCATCTACGTTCCAGCACTCACCGAGATCAGCCTGGCTAACAAACTGAGCTAACAGCAGCTACGGTCGGCAGCAGGTTACCTACTCCAAGTCTAGAAGTCGAAGAAATACACAGCTTCACCTGCCGTGTTACTTTTTCCAGATGCAGACTGCAAATTAAAACTCGGGGTAAATGTGGTCACACACACAAGTTAAACACACACACATTCAAACAAACCCGCCTTCACACACACACACACACACACACACACACACACACAGAATACAGGAATATTTCTGTGGCAGCAGCTTTTCTGACTAAATCTGAGCTGTAATGTAAACACCAACCAAACACCAACCGTAGCACACGTGGATCAGACGGAGGGCGAGCGAACAGTAAGAATGTAAAACAGGAAAACACACACACACACACACACACACACACGGTCCCTCAGTCTAAATGCGGTTGGTGTAATTTCGTCCATTTGCTGCCGAGCCTCTCCGGCCTTGTGTCAACAGAGGGGAAACATCTGTGTCAGTATTTGGTCAGCAGGAACGGGACGACTCTGAATTACGGGCTGAACTTGATGTTTCACAGTAACAGTAACTCATTTAAGACAACACACACACACACACACACACACTAAATGTAAATCCATCACAATTATACAGCCGAGGGCGGCGCGTGTGTTTAATGGGTGTTCAACATGAGAAACATCTGTGCCACAGTAGCACACACTGTGGAAGAAAGACCAAGTTTAAACAGTAAAACTGTCCACCCAGTGAGAATTAACTCGCACACAGAGAAAACACCCACCCTCACCCGCAATCCCTTTCCATCCACCCTGTCATTTGAAGCCGGGGCGGTGGAGTGCTTCCAGGTTTTGCTTGGAACAGCTTTTCAAAAAAAAAAAAAGTATTTATATCTTCAAACTTGAAGACGCCTTGTCATTAGAAGGCCTCCATATAGCAGCGAGGGCCGCTCCCACACATCGCCCTCTCGCACCGAGGCCAACACCTTTGTGGGTTTTTTGGCGGGGGGTTGTTTCGGCTAACCGGTGCCAGCTGCAGGGCTCGTCTCTTCTTCGCGTTTATATTTAACGGGTGAATCCGACGCGCAGTTTGTTCCATTTTTTTCACTCATTTGCTTATAAATTATCTGCAGCCGCGATGTACAGTAGCAAAACATCTGGGGTGCGAGCGTAAATCTACAGCAGCCGCGTTTAACGTCTAATTAAAGTCCATTAAGAGGATCCATTAACGTGCACGTTTCCCGCGTCAGAGCAGCTTTAAGATCTTCAAAACAGAAGAAGTTTTCACAGGAGAATACAAGTATTAAATGTTGGTTTTATTTATCATTCATAACATCGTGAATCAGCCTTTTTCAAAAGGAGGACACTCTGCGTGTAGCTAAGGTGTGTTACCTGTCAGGTAACCTCCCTCTAGGGTAACACTGAATATCAACAATCTCAGGATACTACAAGGATGTAAAGGGTTTTATTTTGGTAGTCCTGAGAGCTGGAAGTGAGTCAGCTCTTTTGCACTTCCCGTTCCCTCGCCTCGAAGTCAAAGGGTTCGTTGAATAAAGTTTTATTAGATACCTTAAATGTGTGACTCTGATGTAAAATATGACCTGAGGGTAGGCCGGTAACGAGGAGGCACCGTGAATTATATTCATTAAAGAAAGCTGATTTAATTTAATTCACGTATCAAGAATAAATCACACTGTCACAATCATTTCATAAGATATTTTATAACTTCATGGGCAGCAGTGTGTGTCTTCTATATCAGCTCACACTCTCTGCTTACACGCTGTGTAAGTTGAAAAACATGGAGGAAGGAGGAAGGTGCAGTGTGGGTAAGGAGGCGATACAGGGAGAAGAGGGATGGGTTGAGGTCAAGGGGGGCAGGAGGAGGGAGCCTGGGAGGAGTCCCAGTAGTCGAGGGAGGTGGTGGAGGTAAAATTGGAGTGTAATTACTCTCTTACTCTCTTAAATTAGAGGGGAGGACAGTGCAGCCAACCTCCTGCTGGTGCCTGATGTCTGCACCGGCATCTCTCCTCCACCGCTTTCCCTTTTATTCCTCCTGCTCTCCTCTCGTCTCCCCGGAGTATCACAGAAACAATATCTGTGAGCCAGCCGTGACGCTAAGGGAATCCGAACAATCGTTTTCATTTATAAACTGCCAAAGCTTTTTAGGTTAGACTCATTATGCTCCAGCTGGCCGCGTGCCAAAGTGATGAGAGGATTCGACAAAGAAAACAGGGTGTCTTTATAAACAGGATGAGGGATTAGAGTGGCATCGATTTGAATATGTTGTATTAGTGGGATGGAATGTTCTTGTTGAAGGAAGAGCGGGGAAACCACCCCAACGGACTCTTCATCAGCAGAAAGTGAATCGTAAATGTGTCCCCTGTGGGCTCCTCTAGGGGGCGCTGAAGGGGTATGGGGTACCAGGGCCTTCTTGCCTCTTGTCCCGGTTTCTGTTTGTAATATTCACAGACGGGATCTCAAGGTGCATCTCAAGGTGTCTAGTTTGGGAACCTCAGGATTTCGTCTCTACTCTTTGCAGACGATGTGGTTCTGTTGGTGTCATTGGACCACGATCCTCGGCATGCGCTTACAGCCGGGATGAAAATAACACTTCCATGGAAAACGGTGGGATGCTCTGTCCGGGTTGGGAGCGAGTTGCTGCCACAAGTAAAAGAGTATCTTGAGGTCTTGCTCATGAGTGATGTTCCAACCCCCAACTGTGATCATGAGCGGATACAAGTTTTTCCTCCATGTTTGGAAGACGACGACGAAGCGTAGGAGAGTATCCATTTGATTTCAACCTGCAACTTCACTGCTAGGTGGCACTAAATCCTACACCCTGGACCTTTAAATGACTTTTAGCTGATTCTTTTATCCAAAGACGACTTACAATAAAGTCCAACCATGACAATATCACCCAAAATGGCGAGAATCAAAGATTGAGGGTTTTGTTTTTGTGGGCCGAGTTTCTGTTTTTCCTCCAGAACAATCAGACTTGATTTTGTTGGGGCAGCTGGGCTCCTCATTGTAAGGGAGCATCGAGCTGATTGTCTGGGGTCTATGCTGGATCATGTCCTGGGTCGGAGCAGCACGGCTCTTCTCGGCTGTCTTGGAATGTATATTTTGCTTTCAGCGCAGTCTTTAACTGAGCCCTTCCAGTTTTAGACCTGATTTTCAGGCCTAGATATAATTAAAGCTGCAGGTTGCGTCGTAAACATGAAGTCTTGATGATGCGGTTTCTTCCCCCGAGGGGACATTTGATGAGATTATATTTTTAAATGTGTCTGTCAGAATATTTCAGCTGTGCGACAACAGCAGCGATGGCAGACCACCAGCGTATAAGCCGGTGGAGAGGAAACTCATTTTTATTATTCTCTCTTGGTACAGTGAGTGCTGCTCTCCTTTGCCTTTTCCTTTCCACGCTGGAAATTTTTAGCTACACAAATATTTCTTGAAGGCAGAGCTTCTCTCTCCGGAGGGAGACTAAATATTTTAATAGTTAATTAAACTTCAACAGAGCCAAAAGTGTTTGTATTTAACTAAAAACCATTAGACTAAATCTGACTGTGAAAACCAACAGGGACAAACATGTCTCATTCTGCAGTTTGTCCACAGGCAGCCAGTCAGACAAACAATCCTTCATTCTGAGTCCAGTAAGTCGAGGTCAAATATGAACTGAGTCAGAATTAACCAACGACAATGATCCTCTCTTAGATTTAAAGAATGTGCTCCAAGCAACATTGTGTAGTAATTAAAGTAATCCAATTCAGCTAACGTGATCCATGATACTAACTTATGTATTGTCCAGCTCCTGTTCTGGCACGACACCTCCTCGTTAATATTCCCTGTAAACCTCTTCTTCTTCCCGGTGATCCAAAATGTGGGGATGTCACTGAAGAGTCTCGTCAGGTGTCAAACTGTTTCACCTCATCGACTTGTGTTTCTCCCAACCTGACCCGAACATCAGCCCCAAACAGATCCCTCAACCCGTCCATAATGGTGCCTCGCACTCTTCTTGTCTTCCTTCATATTTTCCTCAATTACAGCCACCGTGACTTCAAGTCAAGACTTCTTCTTTCTTTCACAAGTGAAGTTTTAAAAGCATTTCCAAAGACACTGAAGGCTCTTCCTTCCGCTCCTCTTAAGCCGAGGAGGTAAGTGGAGCCGTATACTGAATGCATATTGCATGTAAGTGCAGGAGAGGTCGTCCATTACTGCATCTGCACAGGTTCTTATGAGCATTAAGAGTGTGTGAGTGCGTGCTAATAAACAAGGGGATATTTTGAACTTTGGATTGAACGCACAATCTCTGTTTTAGCACCTACTACACACACACACACTACACACACCCTCCATTCACTGTTAATCCAGTGTAGTGATACTATAATCCCATTAACCCCCCACAGCCGCTCTCTTCTGTACCCATCATTGACTTTGTAGTTGTTTATTACGTAGAGCCACACAGAGCCGCAGATTCTGATGGAGGAGGCGAGTGGATTAATGCTCCTGAGACATGATGTACGTGCCGTAATGTTCATGAGTCCGAGAGGTCGACCCACAGACTCAGATAAGATGATGGAGAACTCAGCATGTAGCCTGCGTACAGTTAGTCGCATAATGTGAGTAAGAAGAATCATCAAACAGCTTCTACAACCAAAGCATCAACCTCTGTGAATGTGAAGCAGCAAAAGCTGCAGTTCCTCCAAAGTCCACTTGAGGCTGGCTCCAGAAGTGAGTCAGTCTCCATAAGTCCCCATGTTAGACAGCAGAAATAAACATGTTTACAGCCTGGTACAAAAACAGTTTTGGTCTCTGTAGCTAATTTCCCCGTTCATGACAACTGTACTGAGGGTGAATTTATATACAACTCACCTGTTCACATTATATTAAGGCTTAAAGTTATGCAGTTATGCATTTTACCATCCACATCTCTGATTGCAGCACACACACAAATATTTCTAGTGAGCTTGGCGTTGTTCTGCAAATCTGAATGAGCAGCACAATTGGTGTCACGCTTCGGATTAGCATACAGACAATGCTTCATTTCTGGCACTTGCACAGCTCTGTTTAGTCAGTTCTGTCTCTCCCACTGTGGTGAAAAGCATCTGTACTCATCCACCGGCTTCTGATTAATTAATAAAGAGATAATTCATTAATGAGGCTATTTAAAAAAATAAATGTAAATGCTAAAAGGTATCAATGATCCGTCGCGATTGAGCTGCTTGTGTGTGTTATATCAGAAAAGACTTGCTTATGTCTTGTATGCTGTGTGAAACATAAAAGAAATTAGACTGCAGTGATTTTTTAAATCCCTTTTCAAACAATATCCACTAAAATTTAGCACAAAATGAAGAAATTTCATGTTCAAACTAAACTTTTTTTGTAAATTTGATGCCTGCAGAAAGTGTTTGGATCCCTCCACAGGTAAACAGATCTACTATGCAGCCATCTTCTTTTATTTCTGTATATTTTGTTTGTATCAAATGTAGAAATGTAACAGAGAAGGCTGAAAGGCGACAGCACACGGCTCAGCCTGCCTGTCATACTTTATCCCGGTTCTCCCTTAAATGCAAGATTACCAGCCCGTGAACAGACTTAATAGAATAATAAAGTCTACACTTGGTGGGTCCGTGTGTGGACTGCGCTCTCTCCTCTCCGGCTTGTGATTTAAGCTGTTAAGCCTTTTTTTGTTTTTTTTAAACATGTTGCAGCTTTAAGGAGGCCGGCAGCTCATCGGAGGCTCGGCTGATGTCAGTCATTCCTGGTAATCATCTGTACTTGATACTGGCAGCGAGTGATGATAGCCGCGTGCATCAGATGGACTCTGTAATGTGACCATTCCATATTTATAATGTGATGATGCTTAAAGGTGAAGCTGTATCATCGTGATGGGATCATGCCTCGGAGAACGAGACAGGATGGACTTCCTGGCACTTTGTGCGGCAAATGGCCGGTAAAGCATCGTCAGTGATCGTGCAGTTAAACAGAAGAAGTGCCGGTTTGGCCTTTTAGCCTCAGTTCCTACAGCAACCAGATCCTGAGGCCTCTCTGCGCCGAGTTAACATTTCATATCTGCAGCGTTTCCTCAGACAGGAAGAGAAAATGCAGTGAGGAAACAAACAGCACCTGTGGAGGAGGAATCTATGAAGAAGAGCTAGAAAAGATGATGCTAACATGCTGATATTGGAGTCGACAAGTCTGTCTTTCAGCCTTTTCACCAAGATCTCACCAACAACTAAATGTTATCTTATGCCGAGCTCCGGTTCTAGCACGACGTCCCTGAAGTGACAGATCACTGCGTCTTCATCAGCTGTAAATGAAGCTCAGATGTTCCTGATTGCTCGTTTCTGCCTGACCGGTGACTGATCTGTTTCTTACAGAAGGAGCCTGAGCAGCTCGATGAAAGAGGAAGATTCAAAGGTAAACATGACGACTGAAGGTTACCAAAATGTTACAGTAACCCAGCATGTTATTACAGAACATGGAGATCCTCCCCGGTCTATTTTCCCCCCCAAACAGAAACATGAAATCAGGCTGACCGCATACACAGCAAAGAGTAGACCATTAAGTTTCGGGTCCTGCCAGCCGCCTGCTGTTTGGCTTCTTTAAATCTGCAGGGCAGCAGGTCTGTCATTATGTGAGCAGAGCTTTGGGTGTGTCTGAGAGGCAGCCAGCCAGAAACTGGAAACCAGGCCACAGCAGCAGAAACATCTGTCCTCCCTCACATCCACGTGAGCTCACACCACCCCCTGCTGGGTACAACCAGCACTGCTACAAACCTCTCAGTACATTTTCTGCTGGATCCAATCAAACCGACTAGGTGATACCAAACACACAAGACCCAGGATAAACCGGACAAGCAAAAATATGTTTGCCAAGATGCTGATCTCCACAAACAAACGACCGCGGGGGCCTTTTGGAGCTGCACGTATGCAAATTATGACTTAAACACCACTACACACAAACCAACTGGAATAAAGTCAAACTATTCTCAATTTGCCTACTCACAGCAAGCTAAGGTGACTTAAACCACACATGCAAAATGGCTGCACTGCTGCTCAGTCCACCTTTAAGATGGCAGGAAAATAGACCATTCAAGTGATCAAATCAAATACGTCTGGAAACACTTCAAAAGTGTCTGTGCTGGAAAATAAAAGAAGCAAACGCCACCAGGGGGCCTCACATATACCTTTCCTGACAGGTAACACACACCTTGATCCCCTCGAGCTCCCTCTGGGGCAATACCAAACACCGAATATTAATGTCAGGATACCACACGTACCAAAGCAACTCTAAACTGGAGCTTCATCCCTCAGCCCAGCTGGAGGGACTGAAATCACTGTTAAAATATCCCAGCGCTGCTTGAACTCACCTGTTTCTTTCTTTATGTTGATGTATTTAAACAGTCGTTCCCGGACACAGTCCCTCACCAACAGGGAAGGTCTACAAATAAAACATAAAGCTAAATAACTGTTTCATGGTCTCACAGTTCCTTCATCGTGCTTTCAAACATTTAAAAATGGAGCCTACCACGTCAACTCCAAACAAAGGCCTCAGCTGCTCTCCCAGGTGTGTCTCAGTGCAGGTGAGCCCCGCCCTTCTTATAGACCCCACCCCTTTACCTGGCATTAGGGCCAGACTTCCTGTTACCCTCCCTTTCACATTAAGGTTTCCCAGGTGATCAGGTGTTTATGTAGCTGCCACGTTAAGGAAAGCAGCTTCAGTGCTTCATTCATACAAAGTATTTAAATAATGATCAAGGTATCCTGCTCATACCTGTACCTGTGCATCCTGCCTATCACCTATCAGCTAAAACTACATCCCCAACAAACCGACAACAATCTTACTGAATCATCACATCCTCCTTTCTTTGAGTTTGATTATGTATCAGTAGAAAACTCATAATATCTACTTTTAATTCATTGTTTCAGTACATAAACTTTAACGTCCCTGCAGAGTTACTGATTACTAATCGATAGATGCTGCTCACATGCTCTCTTTTAAAGTTTGACCTACGAGTGTCTGAATCAGAGCTGATGCCATTGGAAAAGAAATGTCACCCATAAATCATCTCTTCAAAGATAAGCATGACACCAACAGTGGTTTTAAACTCAACTGTTGTGCCACTTCAGCACACCGTGTACTTCCTTGTCTCAGTTGAAGTGCGGCTGTTGTGCACTGCCAACATTTAACTGACTGTGTAAACACACTTAGCTCAGTTAGCATGGTGAACCTTGCAAAAGCATGGCGCCAGTTACAGCGAACACGATGAATGTTTTTTTATTGGAAAGAAATGCTGTTAAAGTTTTTATTGTATAATTTGGTGATTTTACATTTTTATTCCATTCAGCGATACAAACGTCTGTTACAACAACATGGCGTACAATCATAGATATATGGTCATCTTTGAGCTGCTCTATCTCTGTTGTATTTGTACAACAATTCACATGGCTTCAGGTCAGAAGTTGGCCTGGTAGGCCAGCAGATATGCGTCGTTGTACATGTAGATCTGTTTGTTGACGGGGTTGTAGCTCAGACTGGCCACTCCTTTAGCTACCTTCTCCATCGGCAGTGCTAGCGAGTTGTCGTGTTTGCCCGTCGCTGTGTCGAAGGCGTAGAACACCTCCTCGCGGTATTCGTCCACGTAACGAGTGGCATACATCACGCCGCACACCATGAAGGCGTTGCTCACCGCCTTCTTGAACAGCCTCGTCTCCCATGTCTGAGTGACGTTGAGCGTCTCATTTACGCTGTCCCAAACTAGCCGGCTCAACACTATATTACCGTGGTTACCCATGGTGGTATAGATGGCCCACAGTCCTCTCTCATCTGCCTCCACATCCACGTCACTATAGGGTCGGCAGTCGTAGTAACAATACGGGAACTTGTTGTGGAAGCCCACGCCGGTGCCTGGAAGCGTCACCCTTTTAACGGTCTTGGTTTTCAGGTCATAGCGGCAGACGTCTGGAGTGTTGTAGCAGTGATAATACAGCGCCTCGCCATACAGGACAGCACTTGGACCCTCAATGCTGTTGGCATGAGTTTGGGATGGAGCGATGCTGAAGTCCTCGTACTTTGCAGAGGCCATGAAGTCTTCGTAGGTTTGGTATACGCGCAGAGTGTTCCCCGAGATCTGGTTGTTGACCAGAGGCTGGACCCAGTAGCTGTTCTTCTGCCACTCGCTGTCCATCTGGGCCTGTTGGCCCCATGACCCGGAGGTGTAGCTTTTACCGTATGAACTAATCTTAGTCACAACAGGATCACTAATGCCGGTGATCAGACCCTTCAGGCAGTGCCTGTCCCGGCCTGGAAACAGAGAAGAGAACGGTCTAAAGATCAAGTGTCTAGAGCAAAGACTGAGTCTCTCAAAAGGTTTCTTAAACTTTTTACTCAGCGTACAACAGTCAGGCTCTCCAAGTATTACAGGGTCCGTTTTATTGAATGATGCATGTTTTGTTTTCTTAACTTTGGGGCCGGGAGAATTTAAACATTGGCCTCCTGCTCTGCACTTCCCTTTATAATATTCCTCATTTGGAGCCACGACTGCAATGTCTCTTCTTACTACAAGAAGAAATGGCTTCTTGATAAGTGTGTGAATCCATAAGAACCCTGGTTTGCTGTTTAAGCTTTTTGGGGATCCAGATGCAAAAAAATAAAAAGAAAAAATTTGCACAGTTGCAGCACTTTTGATGCTTTAAAGAACCTTTTTAAAGACCATTTCTACCATATAACCATCTATTTGTTTTATATTACAGTGAACACTCTCTTACCTCTGTAGGGTTTGGGGATCGACTTGCAGGACTCGGCTCTGTTCTTCAGGTGGCGAAGTTTCTCTTTGATGGTCTTCAGGTTAATGGTGTCTGACATTTTCATCCTGTCCACGTCTCTATGCAGTTTACCCACCTAACACACACACACAGTTGCAGCGTTGTACTCTATGCAGACGATTAACATTCGTACACGGTATTCCACCAAAATTTAACTTGAGAACATTTTAACTAACTCAGTCGTGTTATTGTAATTTATTCTACTCACATTTCAGTTTTTTGCTTTACACTCATGACATGACACTGTTAACAAAACACAAACACATTTTTTTACAGCCCTGACTTCCCGTACCTCTTTGGAGAGTTTCCGAGTTTGGGCGTTGTTTTGCTGGCTGTTGATGGCACCAACGTTTGTGTCCAGCTCACTGAGCTCTTCGACCATCTGGCGCAGAGACAAGGACGTGTACAGGCCTCGGTCATGCAGGTACTGGTGAGGCTCCAGCCGGGCCGTCAGGTTTTCAACCAGAGCCTGCATCTCAGGGAGACGCTGGCTGGACAAGTTCACCTGAAAGGACATACGGACAGTTTCATTGGGGACTGTAACTACACACAGCTGCAGGTTAGGTTAAGTAGTGATATTACTGAACAATCCACAGTTGCTGAATCACATAAAAACTGCAAACTGGTTGACTTTATTTCTCACCTGCTCCATCATAGTGTCCAGAGATACTTCACAGGACTCGACCTTCTGCAGCACAGCCTCGTACTTCACAGCCGGGAACGACCACAGGTTTGGATCCACCGCACACACACACGAGCTATTCTTCTTCTGGCCCTGCACCTTCTGAGTCTGACCATCAACCTGCAGACACTTATGTAAAACACTGATTTAAAATGATGGTAAAAGAACAAAAAAATAAAGACTTCTTTTCATTTAAAATCCTAAAAGTCGGACATGAAGTGTAACTCACTGATGGCAGCAGCAGCAGGAGCAGCAGCAGCATGTTCAGAGCCGGAGAGATGAACAGTGGACGGACGAGGACAGAAGCTGTTTGTTCTGAAATCAGCAGCCCTCCTCTCCTCTTCTCACTTCAATCAATCACAGCAAACACTTTCTGCTGACTTGCGTCTCGTCACCAGTGACTCACTAAAAAACCCTAAAACCAGTCGTGTGGATGTGAAACTCATCAAACAGCATTTATGGTCATCCCACAAGTTTTGCTTATTTCCCTCCTACTTCTGGCAATGGTTATTATTTCCCTTTGTGACATCCTCTGCATGCTTTATCCTGTTTATTGTGATGCAGCAATGTATTTCAGAGTCACTTTGAGTCGTAATATTAAAGATGTCATGGGAAACAATGTTTTAATTGTTAATTTATTTATTTATACTCTGACTCGGTCCTCTTCTTCAAACGTAGCTTCACTAGTCGACGCTAACATTTTATTATTCGGCTACTCACGTCAAAAAGTCACTGTTCAACCAGGACCAGGACACTCTGTGATGCACTTTGGCTGGTTAAATATCGACATTTCAGGACAGTTTTGACCAAAGTAGCTGACCAAGAGTTGGAGTCACGCCGCTACCATCATGGCTACAAATGACAAACTAAACAACTAATTAAACTAATTTCCAAAACTTTGAGTGTTCGCTTTGAATTTTGACTTTCTTCCATTTACTGCTGAGACGTTTGCTGTGTGGTACAGTCTGCAGGCACTTGTGGTACTATTAAAAGATCTTGCATGTACGACAAACGCTGCAGTTACTCAACAACACAGTGCACTTATAACTGAATTAAGAGGTAAATTTAAATGGTTTCTGTTCAAGTGTGAAACTTCTTCAATGGATATTTTGTCACTTTCTCTTCCTGAATCCTGTAACCACATCTTCAGCACAGATACTGTATTTGCATGTCGGCAACTCACAAACTAAAATAAAAAGAGCTATCAGTCCCGTCTTCATGTCCACATTTGGATCTCCTTTTTATGGACTGATTGCAACAGTACAAACAACATGTTTTCTTCTCAGGCTGAGATATGAACTCGTGTCCGAGGGCAACATTGGTTTCTGATGATGTACTGCATATATGAAACATATAAATATATATAAACTTATAAATATATGTAACGATTGTCCAGGCTTCAACAAAAGTATTTTCATTCCTGTTTTAAGCGTCACTGTCTATCATTACAGCACAAAATGCCAATGCTGACTGAGAGCAGGTACCCTTCTGCTGCCAGTCCGCCATGTTTCTACAGTAGACGTACCAAACACTGGTTCCAGAAACCACAGTTCCTCCTTCATGCTTGAAGAGGAGGCCGAGGGCAACCACTGACTTCTGTGACCGCTATGAAGTCAAACAAACAACAAAAAAAGATAAAAAAGAATAACCATTGAGCATGAGGTGAGAGAGCGTGAGGGTATTTAAAGATGCATTCACACTTCAATGCTCCTGAGACACGATGTACGTGCCGTAATGTCCATGCTGGAGTCCGAGAGGTCGACCCACAGACTCAGAAAAGATGATGGAGAACTCAGCATGTAGCCTGCGTACAGTTAGTCGCATAATGCGAGTAAGAAGAATCATCAAACAGCTTCTACAACCAAAGCATCAACCTCTGTGAATGTGAAGCAGCAAAAGCTGCAGTTCCTCCAAAGTCCACTTGAGGCCGACTGCAGAAGTGAGTCAGTCTCCATAAGTCCCCATGTTAGACAGCAGAAATAAACATGTTTACAGCCTGGTACAAAAACAGTTTTGGTCTCTGTAGCTAATTTCCCCGTTCATGACAACTGTACTGAGGGTGAATTTATATACAACTCACCTGTTCACATTATATTAAGGCTTAAAGTTATGCAGGATTCAGAGCGTGGACGCTTTGATTGCTGTTACAACTTGCTTGAGCAACCAGGCTCAAACTTAATGAGTCTTGACTTTTTTTGATTAGTGAGACGTGTTCTCCAAATTCGATTTGAGTAACATCTATTAATATTTTTGGGACGTTTCCCTTCCCTCGTCATTAAAAAAAGAAATCCCTGTCCAGCAGCACTCTCGACCACAAGAAGGAACTGAACAAATTCTGAAAGAAACATGACAAATCGCACGCACGCACATCACGCGCACACGCCAAACACAGACACGCAAATGAATGGGAGTGTTCACAGGTTCGAAGCTGCTGCAGTCATATTCAAACTGTTTCATTGAGCTCTGCTCTCTGATCCACCATGAAGCTGAAGGTGATCGTTACTCTGTGTGCTCTGTTCACCCTCACACGACAGGTAAGGAAACACTGGGAATACACTGATTACTGCACTTTTATCAACTTACATTTCATCATCAGTCATCATGCACTGCCAATTTCTAATGTAGATATATTTATGTTTGATATTTACTATTTATTTTTCAACATTTAACGTTTGATATTCTTAATTTCAGGCACGTCAACATGATAAGTGTGTGTGTGAGTTGAGTAACACAGGGAAGGCATTCCCTCATGACAAACTCAGCACAGTGGAGGACAATGCATCAAAATGCACCAACAGCATCACCCCACAGAAGGTAACTCGTCGTGTTAGTTACTGAACCAGAACGTAAAAACCTCGGCAGCTGTAAAACTGAAACAATATCAGTCAAATTAATAATAAAACAGATGTTAAAGGCGTCCTGAGTGACTCTCCAGACTCTCTCTGCAGACTCTGGAGCTGGAGAGTCTGCTGCTGGGTTTGGAGCGCCGTCTGCCCCAGCTGCAGGAAGATGTGTCCATGCTGGAGAAGGAGGATGACGGTGATCTGTATGCAGTCCTCAGCCTGCAGGTGGTGGAGAACGAACTGACCGAGATCAAGCAGCTCATCGACAGGCTCAACAGCACCACCATGGGACACCAGGAGCTAACTACTGACACCAATAAACAGGTAAGTTCACACACAAACACCGACACTGACGTCATTCAAAGAAGGCAGAAGGCTGTTGACAGCTCTCACATCTGCAGTTGTACTCAAGGGGAAGTACAGTTTGTGTCCCGTCATCTGTGCTCGAGCAAGCATCAACCTGGGCGTTGGCCAAAACTCACATACTGTCTGTAATGCTTCTATGTTTTGTCTGGAACAATGGCTGCATGGGTTTACAAATAAGTTGAAGTTCAAATGAAAAAACTGAAGCTTGTTCCATTGGCCACAATTCAATTAATTATTAATCCTTTAAATAAATTCAAAAAAATTCAATTTTATTGATGCAGAAGAAGTGTAACAGAAGTCATCTCATGATAGATTATTTACAGAGACTCAACTTTTCCCTTCATGTGGAAGTATTTTCTTTGAAAAGCAGAAATCTTGAGTAGAACCTCATGGTGGACATCTGACACCAATAATAATGGTTGAGCGTTATTATGATTAATAATTCTTCTGCTGTCCCTCAGCTGGAGGACCTGAGAGCAGAGATGGTGCAGCTGGAGACCTACGACACCACGCAGGCGGTGAAGGGACGTCAAGACAACTATCGTCTGAGAAAAGACCTGGACCAGTGCAGGAACACACTTTTCCCCACCATCCAACCCACTCAGCGTCCACATGGTATGTCCCAAAGCCTCACTGCTCACCAGACTGTGCGGAGATTTCTTCTACTATTTAACTTGGACCACCAGAAACCACCAAATAGATAAGTTAGGAAATAATTGGACACCATACTGAACCAGCTGATCTTTACCCCCCTCTTTAAGGTTATTGTCCCCACGGTCAGTTTCGGAACATTACCACACCGAGGGTGTACACAGCAGGAGAGTACGCTGGGTCCTACAAGTATGGAGCCTGGGGTCGAGATCCCAAACCAGAGGTGGGGAAGGAGAACTGGTACTGGCGGGTCATGTTGACCTCGGGCGACAAACACGCCAACTACGTCCGGCTCTACTCCAGCCTGAGTGCCCTCATTGTTGGGGTGAGCAAACCAGGTAAATTCCTCGAGAATTCCAAGAAAGAAGAAACATAAGAAGCGACAATGCACCAACACAGATGCATTCTGTCTTCAACAGTGTCACTGACTCTTGTGCAATCTTCCAGACATTGTCTTGAATATTACCCAACTTTGAACTGCTTATCCTGTTCATTGAGTTTGTAGGAAACAATCCATTGGCAGACCTATCTGCCATATATGAAATTTATCCACCATTTCTTTCACCCCCCTCTTCAGTCTCTAAACAGAAAAACAATCAAGTGATGGCAAAAAACTGAAAATCAGTATCAGATCCCCAATTGTTCTTCTTTCAGGTAATGCCTTGATCCACTCCTCTAATCCGACCACCAACACCATCCAGGGTCCAAATGTGGTGCTCTATGGAGGGGCCCTGTACTACAACTGTTACAACAAGCCTGATGTTTGTCGATTCAACCTCACCACCCAAACTGTTACCACCTTAGAACTACCCAGAGGCACCAGGTTCACTGCACAAAAGTCTAAAAATCACATTTGAATGTAAATGTTGAAAACAAAGATGTTTATAGGATTTTTCAAAATAAAATATTGCCCCTGTCCTCTGTTTTTCCAGGTTCAATTCCAAGGGAAACTTCTGCCACCTTGATGAATGCTACCCGTACACCGACCTGGACCTGGCGACAGATGAGTCAGGTGTCTGGGTGATCTATACCACCAATCAGGACTTTGGCAACCTGGTGCTGTCCAAGGTGGAAGAGGGCGACCCGCCAACACTTGGCCAAACCTGGCGGACCTCGGTCTACAAGCAGGGGGTGACCAACACCTTCATGGCGTGCGGCGTGCTCTACGTGACCCGGTACGTCAGCAAAGACACAGAGGAGATCTTCTACTCGTTTGACACCGCGACAGGGGCAGAAAGGTTCAACGTTGGCATCTTCATCAAAAAGATGACTCCGAACATTCTGTCCCTGAACTACAGCCCGGTGGACAAGATACTACATGCCTACGGTGACGCCTACATGGTCACCTATAAGGTTTTGTTTTCATAAATGCATCATGTGACAATATTTTCGAGAACAGCATGTGAACTTACCTGTAGTAACGTGGTAAATTCACCATAATGTGGATTTACATTCTAATAATCTGAATTTAATGAATGAAAACATTACGTACAGTCACTTCTACTTTGCTGTGTATGATGTATAAGAAGTGTATCTTAATACCTGCTACAACCTGACAATACCATCAAGAAGACCATCGCTGAAGCTGTGACGCAGACTATATGTTCTTAATGAAGGGAAGTTCTTTAACACATTGCATGTATAACACAAACCACAGAATTAAACATTGCATTTGCAAGGCTGCAGTCTGTTTTGGTGGTCAGTGGGTATTTTGTGCAAAGTGGTCACTTTCTGTTCCTGAATCCTGAAACAATCTTCAGCACAGATTCTGTACACGCACCTCTGAAAACCCTCAACTAAAATAAAGTAGGTATTAGTCACACCACCTCTTCCACAATTTGATTTCCTTCCCATCATCTAGTCACAACATCACACTCGTTAGATATGAACTCTGTCTGAGGACAACAACTGCTTAACAACTGTTTAAACTGTTAATGCATGTTTGATAGATTAAGCTTGTTAGGTATTGCTATATGTGATGTTTTGTATAACTTCACATGCTTTGCACAATCCATCATGTACATACACTCAAACTCAAGCTTGATTTCAAACTAAATTATAAAACTAAATATTCAAACTAAAAACTGCAATAATAAAATGTAAGAAATGTGATAATAAACCAGAAAACTGCACTTCCTGTGAGAAAATGGATGAAGGTTTGAACTTTGTTCCATAAATTTTAATATAAACTTTGAACCTGAAAAAAGTTTAATGTTTTGAAAAGAATAAATGGTATGAACTAATAAAATACATACCATGATGTTGCTGAATGAGCTGAACATGGTGATATTTGAATGGTTTCTGTAGCACAAAGTATGTAGGACTAGTGGGAGTTCAAAGCATGAAGGTTTGTAGAAAGATTTAGTAGTTAGGTGCCAAAAAAAAGAGAATAATAGTAAAGATTTGAAGAAGGATGTGCCGGTTTGACAGGGACAAGAAATATGAGAGAAAATGGACGAGGCTTAAATGATCTGTCTTTAGTTTTTAGAGATGTAGTCCCTCAGATCCACCAAAACTGATCCAGAGGCCTCAGCGGCTGGAGACGGACTCCCCAGGTGTTTGTTTGAGGTTACCAAGAGTCCAGTTGCAGAGGATCTGAGGGAGATACTGTATTCAGCCATAGTCAGACTGTTCAGGGAAGTCCTTTGCTTTTATGTCTCAGCCTTGCAGTGCACTCTGGTGGTAGAAATGATCATTGCTGTCTTTTGCTGTTGTATTCATTTGATCATCAAGTAATTGTACACCCTTCATGCAAGTTTTCATTGGCCATGGAGGGTATGAAAAATTGCAATCTGGCCAAACTCTTCTTACAGTTTGTCTTTGCGCTACATGACCTGCTTAGAACATTTCTTTTGTTCCCATATGTGCAAAGTTAAACATGAAAAGTTTGTCTGGCACCTGTAATTAATGCAGCTACCACATATTGGCCAAAGGGAACAAAACCTAGAGGAGAGGATCTTCAGATTCTCTCCATTCTCCTTGGTCAAGCTTCAATAAATCTCTTGGACTCCATCCATTGACACCCATCGATCTGACAGCCCAAATAACTCACATCACCATTTGTTATAAAACTGGAGAAGGGGCATTAATTTAGAAAGCATTAAATGTTCATTCAAATACAAATTCTTCAACAAGGTATTCATCTTTATTCTCTTTATTGTTGATAAGCACGTCTGAAACATCAGCCTCAAGCTGCATTGGAAAGCTGATAGTTAAAGTAATTGTGATCAGTAATTGTGTGATGCATAATCTAAATAGCTGAACACTGATTTGATAGATTAGTTGACAGATTATTGGATGATCAAAATAGCTAGGCGTAGAGGTTTGGGTTAGCATGGCTTCAGGTCAGAAGTTGGCCTGGTAGGCCAGCAGATAACCGTCGTTGTACATGTAGATCTGCTGGTCGGTGGGGTTGTAGCTCAGACTGGCCACTCCTTTAGCTATCTTCTCCATCGGCAGTGCTAGGGACTCGTCGTGTTTGCCCGTCGCTGTGTCGAAGGCGTAGAACACCTCCTCGCGGAATTCGTCCACGTAACGAGTGGCATACATCACGCCGCACACCATGAAGGCGTTGCTCACCGCTTTCTTGAACAGCGTCGTCTCCCACGTCTGAGTGACGTTGAGCGTCTCATTTACGCTGTCCCAAACTAGCCGGCTCAACACTATATTACCGTGGTTACCCATGGTGGCATAGATGGCCCACAGTCCTCTCTCATCTGCCTCCACATCCACGTCACTATAGGCACGGCACTCGTAGTAACAATACGGGAACTTGTTGTAGAAACCCACGCCGGTGCCTGGAAGCGTCACCCTTTTAACAGTGTTGGTTTTCAGGTCATAGCGGCAGACGTCTGGAGTGTTGTAGCAGTGATAATACAGCGCCTCGCCATACAGGACAGCACTTGGACCCTCTACGGTGTTGGCATCAGTGTATGATGGAGCGATGGTGAGGGACTGGTGGTTGGTAGAGGCCATGAAGTCTTCGTAGGTTTGGTATATATACATGTTATAGCCCCAGTAGTGACTGCTGTATAGAGTCTGCAGCCAGTAGCTGTTCTTCTGCCCCTCGCTGTTCAACATAGCCTGTTTGCCCCATGACCCGGAGATGTAGGTCTTACCATCCGGAGTGATTTTAGTCGTTACAGGAGTGCTAATGCTGGTGATCAGACCCTTGAGGCAGACCTTGTCCTGGCCTGGAAACAGAGAGGAGTGTGAGTTTTTTAAAGGGAAAGAGAAAGTAACATAAACTAGATTTTCGTGGTATAAACAAAGGTATTTATTGAACAATACGATGACGACGGTGGCCACGCCTCCGTCAGCTGGGGCCAATCAGAATAAGGTAACCACACGCCTGTTTTTAAAGATCATTCTCTCCATTTAATTGTTTAACGATTCGCCAATAATTTGACTGTTTACTTGTTTGACTGACGAGTGAGGCTCGTTCTTGCAATTTGTCATCCCAAATTTTACAGTGTAATCCCACTGTGTTCAGCTGTACTCGAGTATTTGTTCTGATTACTTAACTTATGATCAAAAACTAGTGAATCGACAACTTTGCTAAGACATAACAGCGGGCTATGACAACACACATATACCTGTCTATATTACTAACAGTGGACTATGCTAGCACAGTCACCAAGTGGTGACTAGGGTGATTTTACAAAAACAAAACTATAATTTTACTTTTACAGGTCTCTTCATACACTGTGAGTAAAAATGGACAATTAAACTTGAACTTTTTCAATATTTAAACATTTCACTGCAAATCAAATTACAATAATAATTAGGGCCATTTTTAATTAAGAATAAATAATGTTGTCCCTGTAATTCAGGAATCAAGGACTGTGCTACACACACACTCTTACCTCTGAAGTCTGTGGGGATCGACTTGCAGGACTCGGCGCTGTTCTTCAGGTAGCGAAGTTTCTCTTTCACAGTCTTCATGTTAAATACGTCGGACCTCTCCATCCTGTCTACATCTGTACGCAGTTTACGCACCTAACACACACACACACACATTTGTATTCAAATGAATAACATATGCAGACGGTGTCCCATTAAATTTAACTTAAAAACATTTCAAACAATTCTGTTTTGTTTCTTCTTGGTACATTTATAAAATAAACATTTATAAATAAATTTCAGTTCCAGCCCCTTTAGTCATTTTAGTGTCCCTGCATGTTGGGCCGTACCTCTTTGGAGAGTTTCTGTGTCTGGGCGTTGTTTAGCTGGCTGTGGATGGCACCGACATTTGTCTCCAGCTCACTGAGCTCCTTGAGCAGCTCGCGCAGTGGCAAAGATGAGTACAGGCCCAGGTTGTTCAGGTACTGATGAGGCTCCAGCCGAGCTGTCAGGTTGTTAACCAGAGCCTGAATCTCAGGGAGACGCTGGCTGGACAAGTTCACCTGAGAGGACATTTATTTATTATATAACTTCAGACGGTATCTCTGCACCACAAGTCTGTGAGGTGAATTCAGTTACAGTTATTTAAAGGAACAAAATGTAACTCTGCTTGTAACACTGACATGTGGTGCGCTGCAGTAGTCATCTCCTCACAGGACGTGAAGCTCATGCCAGATCAATAGTATCAGTGTGTTAATCGCTGTAAAAAGATGCTGTAGTTTGTCACCTGTTCCTGCAGAGAGTTCAGAGATACTTGACAGGACTCGACCTTCTGCTGCACGGCCTCGTACTTCACGGACGGGAACGACCACAGGTTTGGATCCAGCTCGCACACACACGAGTCGCCCTTCTTCACGCCTGTAACCCGCTGAGTCTGCCCATCAGCCTGCAGACACACATGTAAAACACTGATGTTGTAGACAGGAGATAGTAAAAGCCTCTAATTTCTTCACATTTTGTATCTTCTTTCATCCTGAAATCCTAAAAGTCGGACATGAAGTGTAACTCACTGATGGCAGCAGCAGCAGGAGCAGCAGCAGCATGTTCAGAGCCGGAGAGATGAACAGTGGACGGACGAGGACAGAAGCTGTTTGTTCTGAAATCAGCTGCCCTCCTCTCCTCTTCTCACTTCAATCAATCACAGAAAACACTTTCTGCTGACTCGTTTCTCGTCACCGATCACTCCCAAAACTTTCACAACATCCCATATTTTTCCAACCTTCCCACAGCGGTTACCACTTCCCCTTTTTTTTAATATCGCTTCCACTGTTTCCTGTTTTGAAAAGTGTTTTGCAAGAACTGATGTTTGCATTTATGTCAAAAACATTCAGACACACGAGAGCTGAGCTTGCATTTATTTATTTTATTTCCGTTATCTCATGATAACATAATCTATTAGATTAGATTAGATTCTTTATTTATCCCACAAAGGCGTAACATACGTCACAAATTAAAGTAAAAGGGGAAAAAACAGCAGAAGTATCTCATAATCTACACAGTAAACCACAAACAACAGACAATCTTCTTATCTCTAGATTTCCTTCATCCACATGCGAGCAGTTACTTTAAATGTTCTTATTAATAAATGGAAATAAAGGATGCTTTGTTTGCAGAGACAGTTTCGTTGACTTTAACAGCAATTCAGACTTCATGACTTTATAAATGACCTCGAGTTATCTCGATAAAACAGCTGTTTTCTCGAACCGGTCAGAACTGGCCAGCTGTTGGATTTTGCGCACTCAGTGCTTAGTGCTCACTTGCTGTTCCTGAATGTTGTTATCACACTGTCAGTCCAGATTTTACACGCATCAGTCACACCATCACTTCCACATTCAGAACTCCATCACACCGTCCGGCCGCATGACTGCAACCCAAAAGACCGACAACCCTGAAAGACACTTTGAACAAACAAGCAATGGAAGAAACATTTACCTCAGGTTGAGATGTGAGGTGCCATCAGAGGGCAGCTTGGGTCAGATTACTTTCAAATGTAGTCAGTTACAGGATGCAAATGATATTGCAGTTTTTAAATCAGTATCATAATCTATTGGATTACCATCAAACACTGAAAATATTACATCTCAGCCTATGTAATCCAGAGGGCAACAATTGTATCTTATATAACAATGAATTGCAGTAGTCCATGCAGGCATGTAGTAATAAGTAATGTAATCAGAAGAAATACTCGAGTACAGCTGAACATATTTGGAGGCGAAACACGAAAACACCAGTAAATACATGAAGCATTCACACTGGTAATACTTGCTGCTGAGGCGACCATGAACGCAGAAGGTTCGCTTGTAAAGTTCAGATTTTTCGTTCAAGAGTTCAAATGTTCAAAACTTTGAACGCACTTTAAACCCAACGACAAAGAGGAAGTCATCAGATTATGGAGAAAAAAAGACACACACAGCAAACCCACCAAACCCAACACACACACGTTTCAGAACAGTGGGAGTGTTCACAGGTTCGAAGCTGCTGCAGTCATATTCAAACTGTTTCATTGAGCTCTGCTCTCTGATCCACCATGAAGCTGAAGGTGATCGTTACTCTGTGTGCTCTGTGCACCCTCACACGACAGGTAAGGAAACACTGGGAATACACGGATTACTGCACTTTTATCAACTTACCTTTCATCATCAATCATCCTATACTTGCCTTTGTTTTTCAGGCGTCTTCTCATGATGAGTGTGTGTGTGAGTTGAGTAACACAGGGAAGGCATTCCCTCATGACAAACTCAGCACAGTGGAGGACAATGCATCAAAATGCACCAACAGCATCACCCCACAGAAGGTAACTCGTCGTGTTAGTTACTGAACCAGAACGTAAAAACCTCAGCAGCTGTAAAACTGAAACAATATCAGTCAAATTAATAATAAAACAGATGTTAAAGGCGTCCTGAGTGACTCTCCAGACTCTCTCTGCAGACTCTGGAGCTGGAGAGTCTGCTGCTGGGTTTGGAGCGCCGTCTGCCCCGGCTGCTGGAAGATGTGTCCATGCTGGAGAAGGAGGATGACGGAGATCTGTATGGAGTCCTCAGCCTGCAGGTGGTGGAGAACGAACTGACCGAGATCAAGCAGCTCATCGACCGGCTCAACAGCACCACCCTGGGACACCAACGGCTAACGACTGAGACCAATAAACAGGTAAGTTCACACACAAACACCAACAACAACACTGCAAACTGCAGAAGTTATGACCGTGCTATCTAAGATTTCTTCACTGATGTAGAAGCCAGTCAGATTTATTCCACATACAGAATCATTTCACTAAATATTGGGATATTTGTCTGTCAGCTGGAGGATCTGAGGGCAGAGATGAAGGAGTTGGAGGCGTACGACAGCATGCAGGTGGTGCTGAGACAACAAGACAACCGCCGCCTGCGGAGAGACCTGGAGCAATGTAAGAATGGACTCCACCCCAGTACCGAACCCACTCGGCCTCCACATGGTATGTGACGAAGTCTCAATACACTGTGGGGAGATTTATTTTACCAGACAGATAATTAATCTAATTTGTCTCAAACTTTGCGTCAAGGGAACTGCCCTCATGGTGAATTCATGAACGTTACCGGGCCGAGGGTGTACACAGCAGGAGAGTACGCTGGGTCCTACAAGTATGGAGCCTGGGGTCGAGATCCCAAACCAGAGGCGGGGAAGGAGAGCTGGTACTGGATGGTAGTACTGACCTCCAGTAATGTATACGCCAACTTCGTCCGGCGCTACTCCAGCCTGAGCTCTCTCATTGTTGGGGTGAGCATACCAGGTAAAGTCTTAATGTAGCTAAGTGTGCGTCCTTCTATGATACCGTCTAATGAGCAAGAGTTTGTATGAAAGCGTTGAGTAATTACTAGAAATGGAAGGGTTGGTTGGGCGAAGAGCTGCCATTCTGTTGCAACATGTCGCGTTATTAAAAAAAGATTGTTGCATGCTCTATTTTTTAAAAAGTTTAATTTCATTAAAACAAACTTTGGAATAAATGCATTTGTTGGGGATTATTCAAATTTCTGGCAGCGGGCCGATGCATGTGGGACTGAACCGCTCTGGTCTTTCTAATCCACTGTTGTTATCATCTTCAAACTTCAAAATAAGGCACCCAAAATATTTCCCGGTTATTATTCTTCCAGGTAATGTTGTGATCCACGCCTCTAACCCAACCACCAACACCATCCAGGGTCCAAATGTGGTGCTGTATGGAGGGGCCCTGTACTACAACTGTTACTACACCGCTGAAGTTTGTCAATTCAACCTCAACACCCAAACTGTTACAACTTTACAACTACCCGAAGGCACCAGGTCCGCTGCTCAGCTCAGCTCAGCATCAAGTCTTGAAATCTTTCACATTTTCATGCAAATGTAGAATTATGAATGTGAAGAAAGTCCAGCAGTCCAAGAAAAATTCAATGAAATCAAAGATCACCTTGTCCTCTGATTTCCCAGGTTCAATTCAAAGGGAAACTTCTGCCACCTTGATGAATGCTACCCGTACACCGACCTGGACCTGGCGACAGATGAGTCAGGTGTCTGGGTGATCTATACCACCAGTCAGGACTTTGGCAACCTGGTGCTGTCCAAGGTGGAGGAGGGCGACCCGCCAACACTTGGCCAAACCTGGCGGACCTCGGTCTACAAGCAGGGGGTGACCAACACCTTCATGGCGTGCGGCGTGCTCTACGCGACACGGTACGTCAGCAAAGACACGGAGGAGATCTTCTACTCGTTTGACACCGCGACAGGGGCAGAAAGGTTCAACCTTGGCATCTTCATCAAAAAGATGGCTCCCAACATCCTGTCCCTGAACTACAGCCCGGTGGACCAGATGCTACATGCCTACTGTGACACCTACATGGTCTCCTACAAAGTTTTGTTTGCGTAAATGCATCATTGTGATGTTTTCCAGAAAGCTTTTGCGAAATTACCTGTAACGAACAAGGTAAATTCAACATAATCTACATTTGCATTCTACTAATCATTAGTCCAAAAACAGAGACGCGTCACGCTGTATGTAAAACAAACAAACCACAGAATTAAACGTTGCATTTAAAGGCTGCAGTCTGTTTTTGGGTCAGTGTGTGTTTTTGTGCATTTCAGTGCAAAGTGGTCACTTTCTGTTCCTGAATCCTGAAACAATCTTCAGCGCAGATTCCGTACACGCATCTCTGCAAACCCGCAACTAAAGAAAGGTAGGTGTTAGTCACATCACCTCTTCCACATTTGGATTTCCTTCCCATCATCGCAGTCACGTCACGGTGAAACACGAACTCGAGGACGACGACTGTTCCTGGTGCATTAAGACGATTTTAGCTGTTGCAATACATCATTTATTTGTATGGAACCTTTCATGCAGCTTCAGAGAAAAATAAACAATAAATAGAGTTTTGCTAAAATAAATAAATGAATTAAATTTTGCCAAACTGATACAATATAATAAATAAAAGCTTATAAAATAAAATACCATATATTAAGAGGTTATATATGCACAACTAGGTGTAATTCTTTGTTTTTAAGTGGTAAGTTAAGAAAAGATCATTTCATTACGTGTTATTCTCCGCGTCACACGGACACACAGGCGTGTTTAAAGGTCAGAAGCTGCTGCAGCATGTTCATGTCTCGGCCTGCAGCACACTCTGGTGGTGAAAATGATCATTGTAGTCTTTTGGACTTTGTTCCCACTGACTGAACTGTACATGAATAAAATCTCCACAACGGTTCAGACTTTACTTTTAGAAAAACCTGACGGCCAAAATTACACCGGGATTTACCGTGAAACTGGAGAAACTTGAATTGAGAATACAAGAAAGTTCACTGACAGATGTATTTTTGAATTAAGTATCTTTATTGCTGATAAGCACATGAAAACAAGTGGACAGCTAAAAGAGGAATTCATAACTGTATAGTTCATAATCTGAATATTCATTTTTCTTTAAACAGTGATTAGCTGCAGCCTTACAGTAAAAGTCAACAATTCGCACAGCTTCAGGTCAGAAGTTGGCCTGGTAGGCCAGCAGATATGCGTCGTTGTACATGTAGATCTGTTTGTTGACGGGGTTGTAGCTCAGACTGGCCACTCCTTTAGCTACCTTCTCCATCGGCAGTGCTAGCGAGTCGTCGTGTTTGCCTGTCGCTGTGTCGAAGGCGTAGAACACCTCCTCGCGGTATTCGTCCACGTAACGAGTGGCATACATCACGCCGCACACCATGAAGGCGTTGCTCACCGCCTTCTTGAACAGCGTCGTCTCCCACGTCTGAGTGACGTTGAGCGTCTCATTTACGCTGTCCCAAACTAGCCGGCTCAACACTATATTACCGTGGTTACCCACGGTGGCATAGATGGCCCACAGTCCTCTCTCATCTGCCTCCACATCCACGTCACTATTGGCACGGCAGTCGTAGTAACAATACGGGAACTTGTTGTTGAAGCCCACGCCGGTGCCTGGAAGCGTCACCCTTTTAACGGTGTTGGTTTTCAGGTCATAGCGGCAGACGTCTGCAGTCTTGTAGCAGTGATAATACAGCGCCTCGCCATACAGGACAGCACTTGGACCCTCAATGCTGTTGGCATGAGTTTGGGATGGAGCGACGGTGAAGTCCTTGTGATTGGTAGAGGCCATGAAGTCTTCGTAGGTTTGGTATACCCGCAGAGTGTTGCCCCAGATGTGGCTGCTGACCAGAGGCTGGACCCAGTAGCTGTTCTCCTGCCCCTCGCTGTCCATCTGGGCCTGTTGGCCCCATGACCCGGAGATGTAGCTCTTACCGTACGGACTGATCTTAGTGACGACAGGATCGCTAATGCCGGTGATCAGACCCTTCAGGCAGTGCCCGTCTTGGCCTGGAGACAAAGAGATGAGAAGGTTGGCTCATATTACAGCCAGTCAGACCGTAAAGTAAATATGTGCAGCTGTACGTGTGTATTTGTAATGATTATATTACCTATAATGATAAAAACAGCCAAACATCAAGTCAGTGCAACAACACGACACATAGCAGCCAGTTATCACATACACACAAATACATGTCTTCATTACCAAGAGTGGACCATTGAGTTACACTGACCTAGTGGTGACTGCTGTGTCTTTTTCAGACATTACTGCAAATGTGTCTTTTCTAAAGAAATGGAGACATCCAACACACACACACACACACACACTCTTACCTCTGAAGTCTGTGGGGATCGACTTGCAGGACTCGGCGCTGTTCTTCAGGTAGCGAAGTTTCTCTTTCACAGTCTTCATGTTAAATACATCAGACCTCTCCATCCTGTCTACATCTGTACGCAGTTTACGCACCTAACACACACACGTATACAGTTGATTTACATGTGTACATGTCATAATTTCAATGTCCCTGCATGTTGGGCCGTACCTCTTTGGAGAGTTTCTGTGTCTGGGCGTTGTTTAGCTGGCTGTGGATGGCGCCGACATTTGTCTCCAGCTCACTGAGCTCCTTGAGCAGCTCGCGCAGTGGCAAAGATGAGTACAGGCCCAGGTTGTTCAGGTACTGATGAGGCTCCAGCCGAGCTGTCAGGTTGTTAACCAGAGCCTGAATCTCAGGGAGACGCTGGCTGGACAAGTTCACCTGAGAGGACACACAGACAGAAACTCCTGTTTGTTAACTGAACATGTTCATACAGTCTAAAATGTTCTCATTGGACCGTCACTGTCTTGTCTTTGTGACATTTAAACCTTCATGTTCCACAATATTGTTAAAATTGTTATTTCATCAATTGTTACATTCATAATGTATGTGGAAGTATTTCTGTGCCATCGGAGTTTGAATATGAATTTCTAAAACTGAATTTTTTCAGCATCAAAATCAGACTTTGAATTTAAAATAAGTCTCAAAATATTCAGTTTTTCAAAATTCAGACATGTTTTTACACTGAATTTATTTTAAACAAATAAAACTAAGTGGCCCAGAAACACACAGACAGTCAGAGCTCTGTAAAAAGATGCTGTAGTTTGTCACCTGTTCCTGCAGAGAGTTCAGAGATACTTCACAGGACTCGACCTTCTGCTGCACGGCCTCGTACTTCACAGCCGGGAACGACCACAGGTTTGGATCCACCGGACACTCGCACGAGTCGCCCTTCTTCACGCCTGTAACCCGCTGAGTCTGCCCATCAGCCTGCAGACACACATGTAAAACACTGATGTTGTAGACAGGAGATAGTAGAAGAAGAAAATGCCTCTGATTTCTTCACATTTTGTATCTTCTTTCATCCTGAAATCCTAAAAGTCGGACATGAAGTGTAACTCACTGATGGCAGCAGCAGCAGGAGCAGCAGCAGCATGTTCAGAGCCGGAGAGATGAACAGTGGACGGACGAGGACAGAAGCTGTTTGTTCTGAAATCAGCTGCCCTCCTCTCCTCTTCTCACTTCGATCAATCACAGAAAACACTTTCTGCTGACTCGTTTCTCGTCACTGATGAAACTCTCAAAACGTCAAAACTTTCACAACATCCCATATTTTTCCCCTTTTCTCAGTAACCTCTCCGGTGTTGCTTCCTGTTCTGAAAAGTGTTGTAAGACCTGATGTTTGTACATTTGTGTCAGGAACAGTCAGAAACACAAAAGCTGTGCCTGCGATTCTTTTTTAAAAAAAATCTGTTCTCATGATAACTTCATTTCTCTCAAAAATAAATTTCGATCCGTACATACATACTAATATAAACAGATTATTGAAAAATATCTCACAAACAAGGTTTGCAGCAACTTCCTGCAGAGATTCTGTCAGACCTGAGCTCTGACAGTAAAAACACAACAACAAGGATCTTTCAAAATCAACCAGACATCAGGTTAACACACCGCTCTCAATTACAACACACAAAAAACTACATGTGAGCAAGGAAGGACGTTTGTTTGAAAGATCTGAGAGACTGAACAGCAAAACTTTTGAAGAAATGTTAAAAATCTACATTCTAAATTTCTGGGACCAAAACTACATAACAATTTTTAAAAATGGGACATTGAATCTTTGCACACCAGAGAAAGAGACCAAACAGTGCATGCAGAGCAGCAGCCAGTACAGTACAAAGCCCAAACCTGCCAAAGGTTGAAGTCAAAGACATCGCTGCATGTCCAGGACTGTCCCAGGACCAGGACACAGACCAATCAGACCAAACTAAATTATAAAGAATCAAAAAGAAAAATCTATCAGATCTTGGAGAAAACCAACCAAAACAGAGTAAATGACGACGTTATCTGAGCCAGGAAAGAGAGTTCATGCTGAATGACCTGACGATGATGAGAAAATGTAAATTTACGGAAAAGATTTCCAAATTAAACCAAAATGGATCCTGAATCTGAAGCCAGAACAAGAACACAAAAAGATTTCAGAACAACCAACCAGAGGAAACTCAGATTAAAATAGAAAATATTATGTTTGGTTTTGTGATAATTTTTATTTGTTCTTAATGATTATTTCTTTCTTATACTCTCACAAAAAACGTTTTACGTTTATACATTTTACTTTTCTCATGTTTCATCTTCATGACTTAAAACATTTTACACTGTAAAAGAAAAACAATGGTCAACGACATGGCAGCAGGAGCTGGTAAACAAACTGTAAAATATAATTCTAATAAATTACAAAATGTTTTGCAGCTTTTCAGATTTGCCTGAATTAAACAGCTACATGTGTAAATTATCATTATCCATACAATTTAATAAAGCAGAAAAATACTGTAGAATTTCTTGTTAATTTACTGAGAATGTCTGTAATAAAAATATGATTTTCCATGAATGTGTTTTTTTACAGGAGTTTGTTCACACGTGAGCGTTGTTGGGGGAACTGGGGCTTACCAGTTGTGGGACTTTGTCCATTGAGTGCTGAGAGCCCACTTTCTGTTCCTATATGGTGTTTCCACATCTTCGGCACGGGTCGTACATGTACCGTTCTCACCTTCGCTTCCACATTTAGATTCCTTCACAGCATCCGGTCACAGGATCGAAAGACCTGAAAAACGGACACAGGACTGGTTTTGATTAGAGGCGTATGACACGACTTCCCATCCACTTCACCTTCAACCACCGTAGAGTCTGTTTACCAAAACAAACCCAACACACAGTCTGTCTGTGTACGATGAGGCGTCCATAACAAAAGCTCGTTTTCTGACCATTTGCAAGACGATCATAGCTGATACCAACGTGCCCTGACTGCACATGAGGGCGAGCTCAAATCTGGGACTGACTTTTAGTGGTTGGTGAGAGCTTGGTGAAACAAAACTTTACCACAACAGGTACCACAACCAAGAGTCTGCGAGGGTGAAACGGGGTTAAATACTGCAGGAGCTTGATGAGATGATGAGATGCAGGTGTGAGAGCAGAGCAGGTGAGGCTCAACGGGGGCGTGGTCAGAGAAAACAGGTCGGCCAATCCCAGCCTGCACAGACAGGTACGTGGTCCAATAGTCAACAAAATGACCTCCTAACTCCTTTCCTAAACACTTTTCCTTGACCTCGTTGGAAAGCGCCTCAAGGTCAAGGAAGGATCTGAAGGAGAGGTCATAAGGAGTTAGGAGAAGATGATTCCACTTACACTAGACTACAACGTGATGCGACGGTGACGCGATCTGTGGTAAAACTACAGATGGTGGTATATCTGACTTCATCTTCCATGTCAGAGTTCAAATAATAAATGAATATTGTCCACCTGTCACAGAAGTCAGGTGAAGTGTTGCTGTGGTCGCTCTCCCTCCTGTCCACTCACAAAGAAACACATGAAGACATAAAGACATATGATTAATCGACAGCGGTGACTCCATGATGATCTGCAGGTTGTTTGTCACGTTATCTGTTCTTGACTTTTGAGATTTATTTCAAAACATCAGACTAACCAAACTTTGAAAACTCCCTGTGCTGCTGCAATCTTGACCACAAAGAGGAAGTGATCGTATCACGAAGGAAACGTGACGCAAACGGGCGCACCCACGTTTCAGAACAGTGGGAGTGTTCACAGGTTCGAAGCTGCTGCAGTCACATTCAAACTGTTTCATTGAGCTCTGCTCTCTGATCCACCATGAAGCTGAAGGTGATCGTTACTCTGTGTGCTCTGTGCACCCTCACACGACAGGTAAGGAAACACTGGGAATACACGGATTACTGCACTTTTATCAACTTACCTTTCATCATCAATCATCCTATACTTGCCTTTGTTTTTCAGGCGTCTTCTCATGATGAGTGTGTGTGTGAGTTGAGTAACACAGGGAAGGCATTCCCTCATGACAAACTTAGCACAGTGGAGGACAATGCATCAAAATGCACCAACAGCATCACCCCACAGAAGGTAACTCGTCGTGTTAGTTACTGAACCAGAACGTAAAAACCTCAGCAGCTGTAAAACTGAAACAATATCAGTCAAATTAATAATAAAACAGATGTTAAAGGCGTCCTGAGTGACTCTCCAGACTCTCTCTGCAGACTCTGGAGTTGGAGAGTCTGCTGCTGGGTTTGGAGCGCCGTCTGCCCCGGCTGCTGGAAGATGTGTCCATGCTGGAGAAGGAGGATGACGGAGATCTGTATGGAGTCCTCAGCCTGCAGGTGGTGGAGAATGAACTGAAGGAGATCAAGCAGCTCATCGACAGGCTCAACGGCACCACCCTGGGACACCAACGGCTAACGACTGAGACCAATAAACAGGTAAGTTCTCACACAAACACCGACACTGACAAAAATAAAACATGACCTACTGCACCGCAAAATTTGCAGAAGTTATGACCGTGCTATCTAAGATTTCTGGCTTTATCCTGTCCTCTGTTATTGGAGCACTTCACTTATTCTACTTTCATTGTCAGAAACTAGAAGAAGAAGAGAAGTACAATAAAGCCACAAATACATTTAACCACTTACGAGTTCCCCTTTTTGTGATTTAATGTGTAATGTGAGAGGCAATGCTTGTAACAAATTATCAGCTGACTTTAAGATATATTTTGATTCAGTCTCTATACTTATCTAGGAAATCTATACAGAATAAAGTAGCATTTAAAATTATTTTAAGATTAATTCTGTGAAATGTCTGAATATTATTCCTTATTAAGATTTATTCCACATACAGAACCATTTCACTAAATATTGGGATATTTGTCTGTCAGCTGGAGGATCTGAGGGCAGAGATGAAGGAGTTGGAGGTGTACGACACCATGCAGGTGGTGCTGAGACAACAAGACAACCGCCGCCTGCGGAGAGACCTGGAGCAATGTAAGAATGGACTCCACCCCACTACAGAACCCACTCGGCCTCCACATGGTATGGTATATACTTCATTATCTAACTTCATTGATTTAACTTTGGTGGAAACCACCAGATAAAATTATTCTAGTTGTATAGCAGTTTTCTTTTCTGTACTTCTGATAACTCGCTTGGGCTTATTGATCTTATTCTTTATCATAATGAGTTGCTTGATGTTTTACCTGAGCAAAATCAAATGTGACCGGACTTTAACCTCCAAAAAGGTTATACCCAACATTAGAGGATATACTGGCTCTCTGTTGGTGCCTGCAACAAAAGGTTACACTTCAAATGACCACGATTACTTGGTTTCCCTACAATTTCTTTCTCCAATTTATCTCTTTATAAATTTTCTACAAGGGAACTGCCCTCATGGTGAATTCATGAACGTTACCGGGCCGAGGGTGTACACAGCAGGAGAGTACGCTGGGTCCTACAAGTATGGAGCCTGGGGTCGAGATCCCAAACCAGAGGCGGGGAAGGAGAGCTGGTATTGGCGGGTCATGTTGACCTCAGGCAACAAGTACTCCAACTACATCCGTCTGTACTCCAGCCTGAGCTCTCTCATTGTTGGGGTGAGCACACCAGGTAAAGTGTCAATGTTTGAACCTTTCAATTAAGTGTGCACATACACTTCATGCTCTGTTGTCGAACTTGTTGCTCTAATTTCCAGCAACAGAATGGTGTACATGGGATTAAACCAATGTTTAGACTATGGTTGCATTTTGCTTCCTCATCTTCTTGTTCTTCTTTCAGGTAATGTCTTGATCCACTCCTCTAACCCGACCACCAACACCATCCAGGGTCCAAATGTGGTGCTCTATGGAGGGGCCCTGTACTACAACTGTTACAACAAGCCCGATGTCTGTCGATTCAACCTCACCACCAAAACTGTTACCACCTTAGAACTACCCAGAGGCACCAGGTTCACTGCACAAAAGTCTAAAAATCACATTTGAATGTAAATGTTGAAAACAAAGATGTTTATAGGATTTTTCAAAATAAAATATTGCCCCTGTCCTCTGTTTTTCCAGGTTCAATTCAAAGGGAAACTTCTGCAACCTTGATGAATGCTACCCGTACACCGACCTGGACCTGGCAACAGATGAGTCAGGTGTCTGGGTGATCTATACCACCAGTCAGGACTTTGGCAACCTGGTGCTGTCCAAAGTGGAGGAGGGCGACCCGCCAACACTTGGCCAAACCTGGCGGACCTCGGTCTACAAGCAGGGGGTGACCAACACCTTCATGGCGTGCGGCGTGCTCTACGCGACACGGTACGTCAGCAAAGACACGGAGGAGATCTTCTACTCGTTTGACACCGCGACAGGGGCAGAAAGGTTCGACCTTGGCATCTTCATCCACAAGATACCTCCCAACATTTTTTCCCTGAACTACAGCCCGGTGGACCAGATGCTACACGCCTACTCTGATGCCTACATGGTCTCCTATGAGATGGTGTTTTCGGCCAAGAATTTTGCTTACTAAAAATAAAAATGAAAAAAAAGAGAAATCAGAAAAAGGAAACGAAATTAAAAGAAATGAAATTTTACTGCATTCAATCAATCCTACTTTGCTGTTCTTTTAACCAATGTTGTCAATAAAACTTCCTGGAGATGTTTCACAAGTCTGCCAAGAAACGGTCAAGTTATTTCCAACATACCATAAATATAAAAATAAATATGTGTTCTGAGTTTGCCAGACCAAAGAAGAAAGTGTTATTAATCAGCCAGCCAAATTTGAATGCTTAGAAATACCGACAAGTTTATGAAATCAGGTAAAAATGAATTATGAGAGCTGTGCAAGCTCAGGTGAGAGCTGCTCATTATATCCTGATTAAAAATGATCCGACAACAGACTCCTCAAATTCTGACATAAAGTCTTTATTTCTTACTTGTTACTTGATCAGTACATGGACAGAGACAGCTTACTTTGTATATGTATTTATATATAATATATTTAAACTTTACATTACACATCTGAATGACAACAAAGCAGGTAAGAGTCCTTCTACTGTTGTGAGTAAAAACAAGCTTACAGGGAAGACTCCCACAATATGAAACAACCCAAACGAGAAAAAAAGAGAACTTATTGCTCAATACAAATCAATCATAATGGCAGTAAGAAGAAGAAGAAGAATAGTAGTAGTACACATGAACCAATATCATTATACCAAGATGAGGTTACACCCTATTGTTGCCTATAAAAAAGAGAAACTCCAGAGGAAGAGGAACAGAAATATGTTGAAGTTTTCTTCACAATACAGTAGTGTTAGAGTGTTCGGTTTGGGTAACCTGCTCTATAAATAAAAAGTATCTACAAGTGCAAGGAGGACCAAGGTCTACACAAACTGATCCAGCGCCAGCTTACTGTGGACTTTCACAAATCGCTACCGAACTTCACTAGTGATAGACCTTGAAGAGGAGCAGGAAAGAGGAGCTGGGTTTTCGGGTACAGGGTTAAAATGAGATGTAAGAAGGCGGGGACAGAAGTGCAAACCATAGTGAGGGGTTTCTGAGAGGCGTAGGTCGACGATACTGTACAGCACTTCAAAAAGGGGACAAAATACATTCAGGAGGACCCCCTCCCCCAGGCAGTTTGGGTAGAAGAAGTTGTGTGGGAGGAAAACCAAAGTGTAGATGGCAGAAAATAGCTTAAGTGAAGAGCGTAAAAACACTGGAAGATGATCGAACTCTGCTACATGCACACTTCTGTGTCCATGAAATTCATCCGTGGGGTTGTAAGAGGAGTGACGGAGGTGTTTGATCTGACTGTCTAATATCTTTTTTATTAATCTCTTTGTTGGATAATCTCTCCAGCTTTAACAAAAACACATTGTTTTACATTTAACATTCTTTCAGGATCTCTCTCTGTTTGACTAGCAATCCTGCGTCGACTCTCCTGGGCCCCCTGGAGCTCAGAAACACGACTAACACTACCAAGATTTTTAAAAAGTGACTTCAGCTGATAGCCCTTTAGGGTGCGACTGGGTTTGCCTGTGAGAGCCGGGGCACCTTGTGATTTATTTTTTTGATTTTATTTGTTTTTTTTGTTTTTTTTTTAGGTGGCTGGGGTTTGCCCTACATTCCGAGCTTGGCGCCCAAATGGCTCCAAAAAAGCCCCGCCCCTTACAGGCCACCTCAGGGAAGCGCACACCTCAGCGTTTGGAAGCTACGCCCCTTTCTGACAGGGGACCAAAGGGTTTGTAAAACTGGTAACAGGAAAAGGTGACTATGGCACATGAACACTGTACATTACTAAGCTAAAAACCAGGGGACCCCCCTGCATCTCCGATCACTAATGACAAGGCGGTCCAGTATTAGAGCAGACAACAGTACACAGCTTCACTAGTCTAAAACTATACTTTTACTGTATACATGTACTATATTAATGATTATGGTTACACAGCACATCAAGACACACACTGACCACGTAGCAATGAATTCCTTCTTGTGTGTGAATTTTGTGTATTTATGTCTTTTCTTTGGCTTAGTTCCCTTACAAAGCACAGCCCACACAACTTTCATTTGAGAGGATGTGTGAAAAAGTATGTATGCATGGGAATATGTGTGTGGGTTGTGGAGATGTGTGTGTGTGTGTGTGTGGGTAGCTTTGGTTTATCCACAGAGAGGGGCTGGGCGCTGTAAGGGAAGACTGCTGCGAGTTCTTTGGTGGTGACCCCCCGAAAACAAGGAGTTTGTCGGGTCAGCCTGGTCCTGCCTCGGTCCCCCTGGTCTGGTTTGGTTTTGGGTCAGGGTGTGATTGTCATGTTAGAGACCACAAAGAGCCGACTATGGCCAGAACCACGTCCATGCACTGGAGTTAAAGACTGATGATGCATCCATGGCTCTATTTAACTAGCCACATGTAAGGTGCTAATGAAGAATGCCCTAATACTATTTACTACTCAGATACTAGAATGCCCTAAGATTACTTTCACATTGACATGCATATACGTGTTAATAAATACATGTTCTAGTCTATATTCATGTAGTGGATTGTCTTAGTATTGTGAGATGATACACACCTTAAAGCTGCACTCAGCAACGTTGCACTAATGTCGCTCCAAATGGCAGTAATAAAACTGAACTTATAATTACAATCAGTACACTGGTCTGTGATGCTCCATATATATTATATAAAGATAATCAGTGTCCTGATTAATGTGTGAGTCTGATTTTGAGCTCATACAGATGAAATATTCCTCCTCAGTTTACATGCTACATACAAACATCATACACGACACTATTCAGCTCATAACGAGGTCTTTTTAAGCAGTTAAAAACGTCACTGTGTAAGATACTGACGTGATTACAGGTGAGTGATTAAAGTCTGGAAATACAAGTTCAATTCCACCTCCGAGTTGTTAGTTTTCTATATGCTTTAGTGCTACATTGGCTACATTGGATTGTATCATCTTATATTAAACAACAGATGAACTCCAGTCGCTCACAAATTACAGATTGTCATCTTGCTAAAAAATCAAGATTAGTCAAGTTTGGTTATGCAGAGAGTATTATGTTAAAAGTAATAAAAACAGATGCAGCTGCACATTTTGCGTCAGCCAAGCTCCCTGGTGGTGTAGTGGTTAGGTTTCTGTGGCGCCCGGGTTTCATTTCCTCTCAGGATGTAATAAGAGTTCATGGACGCCAGCCTCAGATCTGTGACTATCTTCAACAGACAGACTCATCTATTATTACAAAGATGCTTACTGGAAAAGCTTATGATGCTAATATAAAACCGTCGATAAACAACAGGCCCACAGGCTCCAAGTACATTTCTCCCGAAATGCATGTACGCCGATGATGGTCTACTTTACGTGTAGTTTAAGTTTGATATAAAATCTTACCAAGTGCAGCTTTAAATCAGTGTGGCGTACTCTAGCTATGCTCTTAGACTACAAAACAAGCTAACAAATCCTCTCTAAGCACTACAGGTGCACTCGGCTACGATGGGCTGTGTTCTGCTGTCTCTTAAATTCTGGACATTCTGTCATTCGCGGAGAGAAATAACCAATCCCTTACAAAACATCACAGAGAGAGATGCTCACATTTTATCTGCACAATAAAAGAAGAAACTGCTTCCGAAATACTGATGCTAAAACTTCTGTTCTCCTTGGTATATCCTACACGTTTTACTTTCGTTATTAACAGCAGCTCATTATCTCATTATCACATATTGCTGAGCGGATTGTTGACCTTCTTTTTTTGTAGGTTGGTGGTGATGGCGATGGTGGTGTTGGGGGTAGGGGGAGGGTTAAAAAGGTTGCAGGCAAAGAATGAGGAAACACTTAGCAAACACAAGAATGACACTTAGAGAACAAAACAGTTGCTTAAATCTTTAAGTGCTGGGTGACAGGTGTGGTTGGGGGTTTTAGTAGCCGTACGTATGGTATTTTACATTGGAGGAAGGAAATAAGATGGCAGACAAAGCGATCTGGACCTCCACCTTCTCCTCTTTGCTGCCATCCCTTCCTGTTTCTTTCTTTTTTCCATCCCTCTAACCCCTTCCCCTCCCCTCTCTTTCTACGGCGGGCCGACCCCTCAGCAGGACACCTCCATGGTGTGGGTGACCGTGCCAACTCCATCGGTGCTGTCAGAATGGGTGCAGGCACGAGAGCGGGACCCGTCCATGGAGCTGGCGCTAGTCAGGGAGGCCGTCCTGGAGCGAGCCAGGCGGGTCATGCTGGCGGAGGGCACTGAGTGGAACAAGGGAGGGAAGGGGTGGAAGACAGGGGACGGAAGATTCAGCGTTATATTTTGGTAAAGAGAAAGAAAATGGTGCGGTAAGTTGATGTTAGGGAGATGTAGGGAGATCATGCTAATGTGGAGAACTGAAGGGCATTCTGTTTTCAGATCTGGTGAGAAGATTCAGCCATGATCGGTCGAGGTCATTCATTGATGTTCTTAATGTTTCAACGCAAAGACAGAAGGAACTCTGTGTTTGTAAAGCTAAATATTATATTTTAAATATTATATTCTATTCCTACCAATAAAAACTCTTTTAAATGGTTACCCTGCCTTCAAGCTACATTAATTGTTGTTCATAAATGTTCATTAAGTCTCTTAAGCTGCCACCTGCTCAACTACATTCACCAGCTAGTCGCAAACTCACAAATTTTGTCCGTCATTTGGTGCCAAATTGCAGAAACTGTGGAAAAGGTTAATGACAATGGAGTATGCGGGCCAGAAAAATCAAAACAATGAGCTACAAAAGGCACAAAGTGCCCCAAAAATATACTGTCCGGCTGCTGGGAAACACAGAGCCAGAGCAGGACTCTGTGAGTCTGAGAAGGTTTGGTCAACGAACCTACACTTCAACAAACGCTGTTTGTTTATTTCTGCAGGGGACTGACTCTCTTCTGGAACCAGCCTCAAGTGGACGTTTGAGGAACTGCAGTTTTTGGCACTTCTGCTGAGGTTGCTGCTTGGTTTCAACTTGAAAAACAAGCAGGAGGCTTTATTTTGAAAGTCTAAGTGGATTAGTGGATGCATTGCAGGTTAGTTGTTACTAGCTTGAAGTGAGCCTCTTAGTTTAAAGTGTAGGGCTGCTGACCAAGCACAAACGTGTTTGTGTAGTTTAAACTCTGAGGATTTTCAGTTTTTAGCTTGTGTTCGGTCAGTTTATGTAGTTTTAATTCTTCTCTAACATTGGTAATATTTAAAGATTTGTTATAACCCAAAAGGCTTTGCTCAAAGCTAGCTGAAGGCCATGCAAAGAGCAGTATTGGAGATGCAAAGGAATGGCGGGGGGAGGAGGAGAAGTGAGGTCAGTATATTTTTCCACAGGAGGAAAAATTATTTTTGATAAAACAAAGATGGGAGATTAATGTTTTTGAGATTAAAAACAAATAATAAAAAAAAACATCAGAAATGACAGCAGAAAGTAATTCCATCATTCAACAGCCCAAATTATTGTTTTCATAACCAAATGAAATTAAAATAAATTTCAAAATGTTATTAGAAACAGGGCAGCGATAAGAGGTCAGAGGTGAACAGGGAGGAGGAGGAGGAGGAGGAGGAAGTACCTGGCCCTCCACTCAACCTCCGATCCTTCACATAAGCGACTGAGAGAACGGGGCAAGGAAGACAGAGGGCAAGATTAACACAACTCATGTCCCTCGAACACACTGAGACATCAACACAGCAACAGAGCTTCTTACAAGAATGTACTACAAGTGCAAAGACGTGAACATATGTGTGGAATCAGACACGTCTGAGTACTTACTGTAGCCCATTCCCTGCAGGAAGTACTTGAAGGCTTCGGTCAGCTTTCCGGGCTGAAAAAACAAAAAACAAACGTCACATTTTTATTTCCAGAGAGAGAATCTGATGATGCGTTTGTGGTCTGTCTGGATTTTTGGATTCCATCTGATTGCATGTCAGGTTGTGTTACCTGTGTGAGCTGAGGAAGTCCGCCGGAGTCAGCCATCTGCCATGAGAGGAGAGAGAGCAGCAGTGAGACAAACTGCAGTTCATGACGTCAGGAACCAGAGCATGTTTACAGCCTCGCTGCATGCCTCCATCCTGCTACGCTAACAGCAGTGATGACTTCATATTTTTGTTGTCGGTGCATCACATTCGGTCACAGAGCTCAACGACGTCTCCAGTCGTTCTGGAGATCTTTCTCGCGACTTTCTCATGACTTATGATTTGAAATTAAATAGTTTCTTATGCATTACAGAGAGACTTGATTAGTTGATTATTGATATTAAGCAGTTTTCCTGTATAATTCATTCATTATTTGTTTCAAACATCACCGCGTTGTTCCGCCTCTGAATGATTCTGCTGGGCTGTCGCAGAAGTCAGACCTCACCTGCTGCTTCCAGCCGATCAGAAAGTTGCAAAGACTCGGTTTGTTTTTGTAACTTGGAAGCGACTCGGTCAATCTAAAAGCTACAGTAGTGGCCATCACAGGAAGTCCATCCAGTGCTCCTCTGAGGACTACATCACCACATGAGAAGCAACATTTAAGCACGTGTTTATGTTTCATATGCAAACGTCTGACACATCGTAAGAGTGTTAGTGTTTGTTATGACATTTTTCATTTGGTTAGTTTGTACCTTAAACGCACCGTGTTACATTCAAGTTACTTTCAGTGAAGACTAGTTAGCAGTTACAAAGTTTCTTTATCCAAAACAGTTTATATGTTGATGTTTGCAATGATCACATTAAAGCAACACTGTGTAACTAACAGATGTTAGTCTGTATGGTGTCTGTATGAAATGTCGTGCCAGAACAGGAGCTGGACAATGCGTAAATTAGTATCATGGCTCTGCAGCCTCTATGGACATAATGGCAGAGGAGAAGAGAGCAAAGAGGGCGCTGACGGAGGAAGTAAAGAAGAGGAAAGGAGAGAGTGAGCGAGCAAGAAGCCGCCGGACAAGAGTAAGAGAGACAGAGAGACTTTTCCTGTGACGGTGAGCAGCTGCAGGTCACACGAGGACAGTTACCTTTAGGAAGGTGGTGTTGGTCGGGTCCAGTTTGGAGTTGCACTCGACCTTGAGGGGAAAAACAGGAAGTTAAAGTGATTAAATCTGCAGCGTGTGTGTGTGTGTGAACAGTGCTGGTGTGCTGCATGTATAGTTTATATACGGAGACTATTTTAGTCTCTATACGTGTACGTGAGTGACCCAGATGCTGCAGTGTGCTGCAGAGATGAGTCACTTGAGCAGGCTGAGAGCACAGCCGCAGTGCACACACACACACAGATGTGCACACATGCCTGACCACACACACACACACACACAGCTAGTCTCACACACACACATGAAACATGATTTTGCTCTCGGCTGCTTCCCGCTGCCTTTAATCTTTAATCCTTCGCACAGATTGCTGAAATACATATTTCACTGTGCAAACATGGTAAATATGGATGTTTTTCTGTGTTTATCCTCACAAATTGTTTCCTTGTGTTGAAGTGTTGCTGATAATAATTACAAATCAACAAAAAAAATGTTGCAAACGAGTTGCAGGATGTGCCGGATCAGCTAAAATGTATGGACCTCTTCCTCTTCTCGCTCTGTATGAAGGAATGCGTCGTATAAGTGAAACACGGCCGCCTCGCTGCAGGTCAGACGAGAGGACATAAAATATGAACGTGACCTCCATCTGTCACATCCAATAAAACGACCTCGCACCGCTCACACCATCCATCCATCCGTCTTTCCAGGATGTTTCCCTCCGTACGTCTCCACGTCTGACCGGACTGATTTGATTTTAATTTGAACATGCGGCAGATTAACTGGTGCAGAAGCAGAAATATCTGGGCCACTTCGAAACTAGAAAACCCCGAGAGAGAGACGGAGCGAGGCCATCTGGCCCCTGGAGAACACACACACACACACACACACACACACACACACACACACACACACACACACCTATGGTATTAAAGACATGCACTGCACACAGACGGACAGACAGACTCCCCGGGGGGGAGCAGAGAGAGTGAACCAGGTCTGTGCTGGCTGACCTGTTTCTGTTTTACTGAATGAGGACAAACAGTCAGAGCGGAGGAGGTCGGATGAAACATCGTCTTTGAGGAACGACTACTTTAAAGGTCCAGCGTGTCGAATTTACTGACATCTACTGGTGAAGCCGGTGTTTGGTTTGTCAAAAATCAAGAAAGACTCACCACTCCCTCCTCAGCGGGGGCGTTGTCTCCCACCACCAGCATGACAGGACACCTACAGGAAGGTTCAGATTATTCAAATTACAACAATGTGGAACGACTCTACGCATGAAGCAACGAGTAACAACTCACTTCAGAGTTTTGGCGTTGATCACCGTCCCGCTGCGATTCATCTCCAGGTCCCTCCGACTGAAACAGACGAGACACGACGAACGTTAAGACAAAGTGTTAACGTGTGTTTAAGTGTGTGTGTGTAAGACATTGTGCGCCTCCACCTGTTGTACATGTTCCAGAAGAGCTGCAGGTTGAACTGGTTGACGGTGTTGTTGATCTGTTGCCGGTAGCTCTGCACCAGCTCTGTGTTGTTCATCAGCTCCTCCTGCAGACAGGCAACAACACGCAAACTGGGTCAGAACCAAAGATACAAGGAGGAGTTAACAGCTGCAGGACGGGCTCGGACTACTTGCTGGAGTTCTTCTGTGCATATGTTTAATTTGAGTTGGTGATTGGTCATCTCATTAAAGCACACCCTCTCATGTAATATTTCTTCGATGCTCACCTGGCTGAACAGGTGTGGCAGCACAGTATCTGGCAGAGCGCTGGTCAGACCGGACAGCTGGAAGAAACACACGGGGACGCTGTTATTGTGAGAAACAACACACACACAAAGCAGGTCTAGATCTGGAAGCGTGTGCAGTAACAGACAGGTACCTTGGTGGCAGCCCAGTCGATCCATCCTTTGCCATTGGGGTCGATGTTGAGCAGGACCAAACCCTCCACCAGGTCAGGGAAGATCAGCTGAGAGCAGACGAGGCAGGAACAAACGTAAGGCTCTGAATGTCTGAGTGTTTGAGCTCTACGAAGCTACAATCCAGGAGGACTTACAGCAAACTTGGCCAGGATGTAAGCTCCAGCTCCGACTCCGATCCCAACGATGCTCTTAAACCTAAAAGGACGATTAGAAATAACGATCAGAGGATATTCTAAGCAGCTCAGTCGTGAGGAGGCTACATGGACACAAGATGTTCTGTGACAGTCTAGTGCGCCTATACGATGTGTCGAGAGCGAAGTGTTGAACATCTCAGCTGTGGCTGGTACTGAATGTCCAGGCTAAAATTAAACCCTGCTGGCAAGAAACGTCCTCACTCGATATTTCTCTGCAGGAACGGAGGGGAAACGATCACGAAGCCACGCTGCGTTAAACACATCTACAAATCTGAACAGATACCAAAGCTCATTTCTAACAGATCGGACAGATTTCTGCAGGATGTCGTGATGTCCCTGCAGATGGCTCAGATTAAAATGTTCACTGTGAATAAATGTACAGCACCGACCCAAAGTGTTGCACCACGGTGGGCAGCATCCCGGCCAACTGGTCCATGGTAGGGTACTGGTACCTGTGAGGAGGAAGAACACGTCAGAGCGGAGCCGGTGTCGTGCCAGAACAGGAGCTGGACAATATGTAAGTTAGTATCATGGATCGTTTGGTAAGGATTACACTCGTGTGTTACCCCTGTGGCAGCTGCGACGCTCCGATCTGTTGCCCCGGGGCGTCGACGTGGCACACCACGAAGTGCTTGGTGATCTCCTGCATGTCCTCGTTGTTGAAGAACGTGTTGAAGCACAGCTTGTCTGCAGGAGAGCGAGGGAGACAGGAAATAAGCAGAGGGCAGCACGGGGCGAGAGGGAGGTGGGAAAGGAGGCAAAGGGCACGGCGAGGAGGAGGAGGAGAGGATGGAGGAATGGATCACATTAAATATGCATCACACCGAGAGAGCACCTTGAAGGCGGCCATCTGTGCAACGGATCTGATGCCAGGAGAAGAAGGAAGCAAATCTGATACAGTATGTTTCTTTTCTCTGCAGTGCTTGAACCTAATTCAGTGTTAAAGGATGTAAGACTATTGTGATCTCTGAGGATTCCTATGAACATTTAAACTCAACACAAACATTGAGAAATATCTCCAGAAATATCAGCTCTCGGTTCACCCGCCTCCTCCCGCCGGCCTACTTCCATCACATGTGTGTCAGACTCGCAGCAGCATCATTTCCTCCATTAATTTAACGCACCAATTAGAACGACAGCTGAGTTGGAACGAAGGACGAGGGGCGCGAAAGTGGTTATCGTGCTGAATCGACGCTCTGCGCTCCGACTGACTCCGACTGACTCCGTGACCTACTTCCTCCTGCACCGTCTGTTCCCGTGCACTTCAATAGAAAATAACATTTTTACAGAAGTTTTCTGTTTTTTAAAATTGTAAAATCTGTAAAATGATTCACCTGATAAGTGTTATGCCATTAAATGCAAATTACAGTAACTTCTCTTATTTTATTTTATTTCTACAGTATTTTTTCTGCTCTTTGAATTACATATGAATGCATGTGAAACATTAATATGTGGCTCATTATATGAATGTTTATGTCCATTCATATTTGTGTATATGTGTACTTTTACATTCAAACTCTTTAAACTAATTTACGGAAAAATACTGTAATAACTAAAAAATGTGAGTCATTTTCTGTTTTCTTTTTTATTGTATATAAATCTCTGTAGAATTATAGACATCTGTACATTAAGCTGTTATTTTAAGTATATATATATTAAGTAATATGACTACAGGTGAACTTCTCTCTTCTTCGAACATCTGTAAAATTACAGTGTTTTCTTACACTCTGTCTTTCTTCTTCCTCTCTGTAACACGACTCTCTTTATCTCTCTTTTCCTCTCGACTGTTTTTACTCAAAGGCCGTGGACCGCTGAGCCTCCTGTTGATCGTAACATGAATGTTAAACTCTCCAATCTGCCTTCGTGTCTGGGCCTTTCATTTCTCACTTCCTCGCTCCGTCCTGTATGATTGTGCGTCACAGTCCAGTGATTTAGTGAGTGGCTCTGAATACTAATAGCCCTGCGGTTCTGCTGCAGACTCATATTCAAGTCTGTTGTATATTCTACATTTTTATTCTTTCGCTCCTTTTCTGTCACTTTCTGCATGTGATGGATGATCAGCTCACATTAAAGGAAGAACACATGAGCAAACATGAGCCAGCTATCTGCAGTCAGCAGCCGTGTATCAGCTCCGTGCACTGCAACATATTATCCTCCAGACCCCCCCACCACCATCCCACCGACCTCCACCCATCAAGGCAGCACCGCATCGCTGCTGGCCCCGCCCCGTCCGCCTCTGCAGGATGGGGATGTTTTTCTGACCTACATTTCGTCTCACTCTCCTCTCCTCTGCCTCCTCATCTCCTCCTCTTTTTCTATTTTTGTCGTCCTTCCGAGCCGAATCGCGCTCATTGTTGTTGCTTCTCTGCACAGCTATGCTTCCTCTTTTATAACATCATCCCCTCGCTTTATTAAATTATTGATCAGTCAGGCGTGTAGGGCATTCATGCAGCTTTCAGACTCAAACACAGAGATGATTACTTGAGAAGTTTGACTAAATCAATGACAGGAAATCTGAAATATCTGAGGTGATTTTGTGGCATCGATGTTAAAACACAGTGCAGACACTAAACCTCGGCAGATAACTCAGTTATCCCCGTGTTTCTTTTAATTATCAGCACAGCCTCCTCCTGGAGATAACACGTGTGTGTATGTGTGTGTTTGTGCAGGCAGGAAGGAATGATGTGGCACAGAGGCCAATTATCGCCTCTGGTAAGTGTAGAAACACCTTTACAGACAAGCCTGGAGTGTCTGTCAAACCACACACACACATTTTCATGCGTATACTCACGGTTCAGTCCCACATCGTGATAGGTGAGGATAGCAGGCTTGTTTCCTTTAGGCGCCCCGCGGATCACCACATGCAGCATCCCGAAAGGGGTCTCGATGTCATGTTCCTGCGAAACACACAAACACTCTTCTCACCAGGTGCTTCACACACGTGCAGTCATCTGAACATTTGCACCTCCAACAACACCTGGCGGATCCATAATCGTCAATATGTCTCGCAAAAGACTCATTATTCAGCCTGCTTGAACTAACAGTCAATACGCAGGATTGTTCCTCATTAGTCATCAGTGCAAAGCATTATGTCAGAACGCAGGAAGGTCTTTAATTAGCTGAAGGTAAATCACTGAACATGCATTGATGCTCTGCGATAATTAGCTTTAAAGAAAATGGCAAAACAAATAATGAAGAATTAAGAGAAGGGATGTTTAAATGTCTCTCATAATGTTGAAAATATGACTTGGCAACGCTGTGATGGAGAACAAGAAACAAACTGGATAATAAACAGCTGTATTATACCCACTGGGGCAATTTGTTTGTCAAACATACAGCTAAATGAGGGAAAAGACATAGACCAACAGTAAAAATACTTTAAAGACAAGACTACAGAGCATTTAGCAGTCGGACTGCAGAGGAATGAACGTTTTAGAGAATCAGTTAGTCTTATAAGTAAGGAAATACAGAGTACAGTAAGGGAAATTTACTTGCAAGAATATGTCCAGAAGGAGCCAAAATACTCACAGCTTTACGAGGAATTATTGGTTGAATTATTGGTGAAGAATTCAGATTGCTTTGCTTTGCTGCAATGATCTTAGAACAGATTCTTGCAGAGTTCATCACCTCCATTTGTGACTCAAAAACAAGTCTGAATCAATAATGCATAGAAGAGACTACAATTCTCAACATCCAGAGCCGATAAATCGTTCACATAACTCAAATCTTTTCATTTGGAGTTGAGTTTTTCTGACAGATAAATAACAGGATCGTCTGCATAGAAAATTACTAAATGACTAAATTTACCCACCTACCAAAGCAAAGCAAAGCAAAGACTGGAGGAATGTTTTGTAAAACTCAACTCAACATAACTTGAAGACCAGTTTGAACAGTTTGGATGTGTAAAAAAAAAATGTGGGCATGTTTAATGATTCATCTGACAGATGATGGATGGAAGGTTGCAGCTCGCTGGGCGATTTTTTTCTAATAAATTCTGGGACTACCCAAGAATATTTAGATATTTTGATTTCAAATTCAGCACTGTTAATCTTTGGAACATACCAGACAATAATTCAAACTGTCAATTAAGGAAAATCACAAATCACTAATCTTCCTTTGTAATATAATAAACATAGAGCTCGTAACTGCTCCAAACATTTGTCTTGTTGTGAATCCAAACCTCCCACATTTTGTCAGCATCGACTGGTCAGACCCAGCCAAACTCAAAATGGAGGTAGGAGATGTGTGTTACCATGAGTGCACAACACACACACACACACACACACACACACACACACACACACACACATAGCAGGGTGGTGTTTTGGGATTATTATGCCTGCTTTAGGCGGTGAAGGATTTTCTGATGGTGCTGACTCGCCTCTGATTTAAACCAAACAAACCATCAGCATGTTTTCACACCTGAGACTGAAAACCTTCTGTCAACCTGCAGCTGTCTGATTGTAACATCGCACGACAGAGTGATTTAAATAACTCCCCCAATGAGTCACACACACACCACCCCCCACTTCAGTTATCAGTTAATCCAGCCAGATTATCTCTCTATTAGTTCAGCGCCAACATCATTTGCGATCAGCTTTCTAATTTGAGGCAGTTACAGCGTCATTGTTCACACTCTGAAGTCAAACACACACACACATGAGCTCCTGATGACCTTCAGACATCCAGGAGGAAATTTACGACACATCTCAAAATCCAGTGTTGACATTAACATGATTGATGCTGCACAGGATCACGACTCAGCGCATTTATTTGATTAAATCGTGACCTGAGACCCGACACCAGAAAAACAAGAACAAACATCTGAGATACGTCAAACGTAAATCAAAAACACAATCAATCACACCTTCACTCGTCCATCTCAAGGTTGCCAAAATGGATGATGCTGCAGCAGGATTAACACTTCCTCCACACACACACACACATACACACGCGCTCATGTGTTTATCCGCAGAGGGATGCGCATTAAGTGTGTCAGTGGGCCAGAGTCAAAGAATGACCCATCATTTGACTCTGCAACTCAGCAGAAGGAGACAATGTGACGAAATCGACCAAATTTAACATTTAGAGGCACAGACACACACACACACACACACACACACACACACACACACACACACACACAGGTATAGTGTACCTGCGATCACACACCTCCCTGACACTCACCCCGTCCCAGCACTCAGGCATGGCTCCGCAGTATCGGTACTCTCAGTCAACAAAGAAGAAGAAGAGGAGGAGGAGGAGGAGGAGGAGGAGTGTGCAGACGAGCAGCCAGGCCTCTCCTGTTTTAAAGGACTAGGTCCTGGTGAGCACTCGCTGCGCGGGGATGGAGAGTTTGGATGGTGGATGCTGCTGCAGTGTCTTTGTCTGCTCGGCACTACTCCCACCCCAGACTCTTAAGCTCGGAGCTGCAGCCCTCCTCCTCCTCCTCCTCCTCCTCCTCACTCTCTATAGGCACTCGAGACAGGGTGTGGGGCAGGCTGGAGATGATTCGCTCAGAGCGCTGCCTCCCCCTGCACACGATTGGTCAGCTGTCGTGTCAGTCTGAAGGCGCGCTCTCTCTCTCTCTCATCAGCAACACTGACACACTTCCGCTCTGTCACAGTCTGAGACTGAAATATTCTAATAAAGACTATCAGGAGGCTGCAGTTAGTCAAGTGGCAACATCAGTGGCTGGGGATTGAAGTCAAAAACTGCAGTTCATCAAACGTCCACTTGAGGCTGGTTGCAGAAGTGAGTCAGTCTCCATAAGTCCCCATGTTAGACAGCAGAAATAAACATGTTTACAGCCTGGTACAAAAAACAGTTTTGGTCTCTATAATTTCCCCGTTCATGACAACTGTACTGAGGGTGAATTTATATACACTGGACATTTTAACATGGGGACTTATGGAGACTGACACAAGTGGACGTTGTCACTCTTGTTGCCTCTTGATGACACAGTTAGCTGTTCGATGCTCTGCCATAGATGCTAACAACACACAGCTGCTGTTTCACGGGGCAATGCGTCAACGCGGCCGACCGTATCGATCCAACAATTGATTTTTCCTCATGTGACGGTCAGAGCGTCATGCTGGACAGACTGTAAGTCCTCCTTCTTATGCAAAGACAATTAAAATAAGAATAATTTGTTGTCTCACATGAATCACTGCTATGCAGACGACACTCAGCTTAGTCTCTGCATGTTTGAAGGCGCAGCACCTCCAACTGAAGTCGTCTCACCTCTACCTGGGCAGCGAGAAACTCAGGATCGATGACCTCTCAACTCGCCTCTTGTGTGCGTAGAAGTTTGTCTGCTGAAGGCTGACAGGCGTACGTGCATGTTCACATGACTGTGATGGTGTCGCGGTATCACTATGACGCTGACGCACACTCTTACGAACACACACAGTCTCCCGGCTCTTTGTCCTGCCTCTTCGACCCCCTTCCCCCCCTTTTTCTCTCCATCTATCCCCCCTTTCCTGTTGACAGCACACTCAGCGTGCTGACTCGACTTGAAACGCCGCTCTTTCTTTTTTCCCGCTCTGACTTTGTCCCCCTTTTCCTGCAAAGAAGAGATTAACCGCCCCTCCCTGCTGACGCTGCAGCACTCCGTCTACTTTAAACACACAACCGCTGCCCAAAAAAGCATCTGACGACGAGGCGCTGGTCGGATTGGAGGGAGTTTGAACAGATACCGACGTCAGGAGGCGAAGTTTGAACGACGATGGCTGACTTTAAAGATCAATGTTGTATCAGCGGTTACAACTTTCTCCAGTTATTCTGCTATTTCCTGTTTTAATCATTATTATGCCAAAACACAGAAGCTCATGTTCATATGATGCACATACGCTCTTAATCCTGCATAACTTTAAGCCTTAATATAATTTGATCAGGTGAGTTGGATATTTGAACATGGGGACTTATGGAGATTGATTCACTTCTGTAACCAGCCTCAAGTGGACGTTTGAGGAACTGCAGTTGCTTCATCAGACTCTCTGGCTTCATGACAATAGATTTCTTATTCATGAGTCATTTCTTAGATTTCCCCGCTGTGGGATCATTAAAGTTTTATCTTTAATGGTTGAAGGGACATAATTAAATAAAAAAACAGGTTAAACAACATAAATGTGTGAAGAGTCGTCTGGTAGATTCTTGTTGTCGGCTTTTACTGATGATTCACTCTGACCAAGTTGTTCATAAGTTGTTGAACTAGGTGACCCGAGTGCGTCGACACATACAGAAACAATTTCAATCTGTTCTTGTGATTTTCTGAAGAATTCGACAGACATTCGAGCTTTATAAATAACTACATGTCTGAAGGTCTGAGGTGTCTGAGGCTCTTTAATGAGGAGAAAATAAAGATGGATCGGGCTGAAGCAAAGCACACATACGTGTCTCTGCGAAGGTATTAATGACTTCACGAATGAACTCTAAAAACGAGATGGAGGCTTCATCTCGCAGGCAGATCACAACAGCGCCCTTTAAAAATGCAGCGTTATTTTCTCGGGACTTGAAGTGACAGTGAAGCGTGAAAAAGAGAGAGAGAGAGGTGTTTCATGAGAAGAGGTCTCAGCACTCCTGTCTGACGACGAGCGCACGTCTGACGAAAATAAACCATTAAACGTGTGAAGCTCAGACAAAGTGACGCTGCAGAGAGCTGCTCCACTTCAAGACAAAGCTGGAACGAAAGATCTGAAGGGAAGGATCATGAAGGATCATGAATAATCATGTGATCAGCTCCAGCTGTATATAAGACCGGTTCTGGTGTCCTCTTTGCTCTCTTCTCCTCTGCCATTATGTCCAGAGAGGCTGCTGAGCCTGGTTAAATCACCCAGGCCTTCCCGGTGGTCCAAACCTCCTGTGGTACAAACACTAAAACTCCTTCAGTGCTCTGGGTTGACAGTTAGCTCACGGCTAACAAACTGAGCTAACAGCAGCTACAGTTGGCAACAGTTTACTTCACTGTCCATCAGGAAACTCTGTAAATCACAGAGAGTTGAATCAGAGTCAGTCCCAGATTGATGCTTGCTCACTCTCTCCTTTTCTCTTCTTAGCTTCCTTCGTCAACGTCCTCTTTGCTCTCTTCTCCTCTGCCATTATGTCCATAGAGGCTGCTGAGCCTGGTTACATTGCCTTGCCTTCCCAGGTCTGGTTCTGGCACAAGACCGGCTCTGTTCCCCGTCATCATTCCATGTAAACCTCTTCTTCTTCTTCCTGGTAGTCCAAACCTCCTGTGGTACAAACACTAACACTCCCCCGGTGCTCTGAGCTCACAGTCCGAGCAGCCCTGGCTAACAAACTGAGCTAACAGCAGCTACAGTTGGCAGCAGTTTACTTCACTGTCCATCAGGAAACTCTGTAAATCACATTTCTCTATAAAATATGATCCAGTTTCACCAAAATCAGTGAAATAGTTGGTGGTGTGTGACTCAAAGCGTTCCGTACTTCTCCCGACCCGGAGCCCAAAGTTACATAGTGTGAGAACAAACGTACGAATTCACCTGATCACAGGTCAGTGTGGATCAACAGGAGGTAACATATGAAAAAAGTTACATGATGTTTAAAATCTATATTTAGACTTAAACATCTGTCTTACTCTCTGCTTTCTCTTCTGTTCTCTGCTGACTCAGTCTGTCAGTGAGACGACAAACCAAGACAAAAACACAAACACAAGAAGCAGCGCACAGCATCGGTTCATACCTTCCAATCCCCAACCGGCATCAGCTGTTCGCAGCTCTCCTGCCGAGAAAGACAAGCAGAGAAAGAAGAGAGACAGAAAAAAATGAGAACATGAAGGAGATAAATAGTGTGAACTCACACACGCACACACGCACACACACACGATCCTCACACAGTAAAGAGTGCATCCACTGCTGGAGCTGAAGACTTACAGAAGAGCAGCAGAGTTTGTGCACTGTAGGTCCAAACCACAGACACAGAAAACACAGTTTCCCAGAAGCACCTTAGCAGCATATCAAGTTCAGCTGTCTCTGAACACACACTGAGATGTCTGCTACACATCAAACCAATGGCACTGCATGCGCTTGTGTTTAAAGGAGCGCTCCAGCATTAAGTCAACAGTGACCTTCATCAGATCCACCCACCAGTTTGTAACCATAGACTGTAAAAACCTGTCAGTCAAAGCGTCCACGCTCTTAATCCTGCATAACTTTAAGCCTTAATATAATGTGAACAGGTGAGTTGTATATAAATTCACCTTCAGTACAGTTGTCATGAACGGGGAAATTAGCTACAGAGACCAAAACTGTTTTTGTACCAGGCTGTAAACATGTTTATTTCTGCTGTCTAACATGGGGACTTATGGAGACTGACTCACTTCTGGAGCCAGCCTCAAGTGGACGTTTGAGGAACTGCAGTTTTTGGCACTTTAGCCACAGAGGCTGCCCCTTGTAAAAATGTTCCCACTGTACCGTGCATGTTGTTTTGTCAGGTTAAAATCGCTGGAGCGCCTCTTTAATACACCGGCGTGTCTCGGAGAGACGGTGAAGATAATTTACTGAAGTGCATGTGGGAGACTGGGAACAAATCAGCAGCGAGAGTGAGGGAAGATGGTTTAAAATACAGGATGAGAGCGAGAGCAACCAGATTCCTCCACCAGTCGCCTCCCGTCTGCAAACAAAGACGAGCTGCCACATTAAAAATAACATTTTTGTCATCAGGCCACGGCGGCCGGGGGGAGAATCCCTGCGAGCCAGTCTGACTCGCCCGGCTGCCAAAATAGATGTAAAAGATTGAGAGACGCTGACTGATGACAAGCTGGCGTCAGGAGAAGTGACAGCTGTGCAGGCAAAGTTTGCCAGTGTTTAAACACGGCGGGCGTCGAGGTTTAATCCCGCAGCGGTGCTCTGCTGTTTGAGGAATCTGGTGTCGACTCTTCATTTAAGAGATGTACTGACATAAAACAGGTTCCTCATCCGTCAGTGAATGCTCACTGATGTGCCGGAAAATCAGATTTCAGCTCATTTCTATCATGTTTTCATGTTCAGTGATGTTAACCTGTGTTATTCCACTACATGTCAGCGAAGAGCTTATTCCTGCTCTGCTGATCTGTGTGAAGCTTTTAGAGCCGAGCGTCTGGACACAAAGAAAACTTAAGGACATGCACATGAGGTTAGTCAGAACCGTGACACGGGATGGCTTCCACACTGCGTCCTCGTTAAACATGCATGCGTGAGTTTCGTGTGGGAATTTCTGAAGATATTTCTGAAAGAAAACGTGGCAGGATTAAAGATGGGCACCGTACGACATCGAGAAAGGAACAGCGGTGGGTTGAAGTCGGTAGTAAAGAAAGTTATTAGACTGGAAAAGAAAGGACAGGAGTGACACTCCACCTGAAGAGAGAGAAAGATGTCAGGAGCTGAAGCTGCCCTGCGACGAGAGCGTGACCAATAACACCTCAAAGAAACTGATCTCAGCCGGAGAGGGCAGCTTCAGCTCCTGTGGATTTCATGCATGTGTTCAGAGGGTTAGTGACGACAGTACGGTGGTCGGACCAGCAGGTGGCACTCTTCGCTTTCTTAAAAGTCCCTCTAAAGCGGCGCTGCATGTAGAGATGGGGCGGTGCAGCAGCTGAGAAGGGGCAGCGGCGTGGAGCTGGATCGTGTCCCGTCCAGGTGGTTCTACAGGACTGTGTGTGTGTTTCTGCCTTCTGTGTTCAGCGGCCGGGTTCAACAATGTAAATTCTGTCTCAGGTTTTAGACTTTACTAAAAGGTCCCTCTGCTGAAAAGCTCAATTACTGCAGCACTAAATTTAATTCATCAGGTCCGGGAGGATCAGAGGACAGACTTGATTAAGTCTCATCCCAGAGACGCTCTCTCAGGGGCGTGAAGTCTGACCAAGGCTGCGTTACAGTATGCAGCTGTAAGATGTATGAGAACAACTGTGGTTACTATGATTCTGATTTATATTAAAGAATCCATATTATCAGCTCGTATACACCGATCAGCCATAACTTACAGACCTGTCAGTCAGTCTGTACGTGGGATCAGGCAGCAGGTCAATATTTTGTCCTCAGAGTTGATGTTCAGCGTCAGAACTTGAATGACTGATAAGAAACAAACGACAACCGGGTCAGAACGTTTCCAAAACTGCAGCCCTGGACCACGAATCACATCTTCTTCTACATCTCGTGGACGGCCGTGCTTGTCGCTTACCTGAGGAACACATGACACCAGGATGCACTATGGGAAGAAAGCGAGCTGGAGGAGGCGGTGAGACTTTTTGGGCGATGTTCAGCTGGGAAACCGTTACTACTACTACAAGTTCAAGGTGTTGACTTGGCCTCTGAATTCTCCAGATCTCGATCCAATCGAGCGTCTGTAGGATGTGCTGGACAAACCGATCCAAAGAGACCGACCTCGTAATGCCAGATACGACAGCACACCTTCAGAGGTCTAGTGGAGTCCATGCCTCGATCGATTGGGGCTGTTCTGGCTGGTGGTCATAATGTTATGGCTGATCGGTGTATATACATGCATGTTATAGACAGTAAAGTGGTTAGTAGCTTTAGTGTGATGAGCCACAACATTAAAATGTTTCTTACATGTTAATATATGAGTAATACTACTATCAGCTCAAATGATACCATCCAGTACTTTAATTCTAATACTACTTATTACTTAAAGCACCTATGTATCTATTTACATGACATTTTCAATGCAGAACACTTTTTTAGCACATATAAATAAATAAATGTAATGTATTTTTCAGTAAAAGGATGTTAGTACTGTTGATTTCATGTATGAGGTTGGTTTGTTTTTCCGTGTTTTGAAATATCTGTAGATTTACAATGAAAAGCTGCCAAAGCAGGACACTAAAGCGGAAAATGTAACATTAAATATTACTCTAATATAAAACACTAGTTTATGCTGTGTTCCATTAAAATATATAAATTAAAGGTTTTATATGTGATTTTATAAACTTGATTTTTTCGTGATTCATCGTCTACATCATGACTTTTGTGTTCCAGTCTTCCGCTCAGCTGTGTTTGGATTCACTGGTGGTTCTGGTAGTTACCGGGAGGACCCCGCTGGTCCGACGGCGGGCCTGGCGGAGCCAGTGCCGTGCGATCACATGCCAGCGGTGAGTGGGGCGGCTTGGGGGAGGGGGTTGGGTAAGGGGCGCGGGGCTGGCGGGGCACGGTAAACCCCCCGAGGCCTCCTCTCCTTTATCCTGCTGTGTTGGGAAGACAGAGCAGCAACATACAGTCAACATAACAACTGATAATCAATCATGCATTCATGAGACCTCTGGCCTCGCTGCGCTTCATTTCATCAAGCTGAAGATGTGGAGCCAGGTTAACTTCAGTATATTCCAACCAGCTCTGAGTTTTTCTGTCAGTTTTCGGCGACTAAAGGAGATAAAAAGTTTTAAATTTGGTCCAGTGTTGAGTGAGAGCGCTGCAACCGAGAAACAAACTACAACATCCATGCACTGTCAGAATACGTCCATTAAAAGAGTTTTTCTACCTTCAACAGGCTCAGATTTTATTACAGGTGTCTGTCAACACAAGGACTCCGGAGTGTGGCGGTGTTCCTGTGGAGACCTCATAGGTCAAGCTAAAAAGTCTAGAAAACATTTCATCTCTCTCTCCGTAATGTTGTCAGACGCTCAGAAGGACAATCTGAGTCTTTTAGCTGACGTATTCTGATGGTGCACGATAGTCCGCAGGGATTACAGCCTTCCCGTTTGGAGCCCACACTGTGGCTGCAGGCTGCAGAGCTCTCACTAAATACTGGACCAGATTCAAAAACTTCCCCATTAGTCGCCTTGGCACAAAAAACCTGGGAAATAAAGTCGAGGTTGAAAAATACTTTAAAGAGGAATGAAGGAATTAGACTGTACCAGGACTGTGCTGCATTCAGGTCACATGGGAAACGAACGTCACAGATACTTTATCTTTATTATTACATTTTTTAAAGTCCCCATGAGGTCAAACTATTTGTCCCATCCGTCCTCTGTCCTCCAGTATCACGTTTTCACAAGCCACGTTCTCAGTGTTTTCAGGTATTCTTCATGGTACGGTACTTTCCTGATGGAAATACTGCTAAGTAGCAAACAGCTAACTGTTGTTAGCTTGGTTAGCCATGTAGCTAAATGCCAGGAGCCAAACCCGGCAAGAAAACCACCTCGGTAGGCTGCTGCATTCCCCGATAGACTGGACACCGCTGGTTTAAGAGGTTGAGTTCAGTCGGCAAATGCTAACACTAGCTCACAGCGCTAACTGCAGTGCATTGTGGCAGGGGTGGCTGCTAAACATCAGTCAGCATCCATAAAATATCCGTCCCATCTGACTGTTACATGGGGGCCTGTCTTTGTCTTCCTTTGCTACAGTACGTTCAGTCATATTACCACCAACTGTCCATCAGCAAAGCGACAAGAAACCAGCCGGGCTGTTTACGTCAGAACAAATCAGACGTAGCAACTACAAACTTGTTCCCGTCTGAACTGAATGCAGCATTAGCCCGACATGACTCGCGGTGAGTCAGACCAGAGTTTTACCAGTGTTTTGTGCCAGGAGGTAATCACTCAGTAACTGCTCTTAAAGGTCACTAACACGCTGTTGCACAACAGCAGAGCTACACGACTTTAAATGAGCTGCGAGAGCAGAGGGAGGAGGCAGGAGATAAAAGTGGAGCCTTCGACAGAGCAATAATACGAGCGTCCCCCGTCGAGCCGGGCAAACATGTGAGTGGATCGATGCGGCAGCAGGTCGATGGCCTCCATCACTTACAAGCAGCAAGTCCTAACGAGCGGGCATAATGACCTTTTGCCAGATTAGCCGATCAATAGCTGAGTTAGTCGTTCTTATTGATGCGCATATAACATATTCAGGCCACTTCTAATAAGCTACTGACCCACTGTATCTTTCTCAACTGACACACTCGCCAAATGAGTCACGGCCGACATGTTTAGTCAGCGGCTTCACGGCTAAAATAAGAGGCAGAGGGACGCTCGACTCGTTTATGGTTCGTTCAGTGAGTTTTTTTCATGTGTAGTCGCCTGGAAAATGCCCACTCTCCATATTTTTAATGTTATTAATCATCCAGCCAAATTTGATGTGTCAGTTCAAAAAATTTGAAAGTTAGAGCTGAGATGAATTCATCTCTGTCTTTCTGCTCAGAGCGGCCTCAGCGTGTCATCGAGCCGCCCTTTAAGGACCGCCCACAAAATCCTGAGACTGAAAACTGGTGAAAAACTGTTTGAACCTCTAACTTTTCTCATGTTTTCAGCAGATATTTTACAACATATTTATTTTTATTTGTTTGAAAGAAATCTCTGAACTGCCTTCACACAGACCAAAGAGACCTAAACTGTTTTTTGTACCAGGGTGCAAACATTTCTGCTGTGAAGTTGGACATTTGAACATGGGGACTTATGGAGCCAGCCTCAAGTGGCCGTTTGAAGAACTGCAGTTTTTGGCACTTCACTTCACAGCCACCGTGGTTGCTGCAACATAATAGTTTGTGTAACTGCTGCTGTTGGTCCAGATTTCTGCCGATAACGCATGCTTTTCTCGATGGTAATGATCCTGTTTGCTTCCCACAGTAATAAAAAAATCAGCCTTCATCTACTTTTATTTTTCTTTCTTTCCACTCAGCTTGTGAGAATAACTCCCCTCACTTTGAAACGTCTGTGTGAAAACTTTAAGGAGAGCCTTTTTCAGGCATTAATCAGGCCTCTCTAAGTCGCTTTCCCATCAAGTAGATCTGGCACGTCGCCACCATTTCTATCATTCCTGCAACAAGTGACTCTCGAAACGTTCAAGAGCTCCAGATTCAGCCACAACCTGTTGCTTAGGTAATGGATAAGTGGCCTTTATGTAACCGCCCACCGCAGATTCCCCCGCTCACTTTCCCCTCGTTATCCTCCGACACTCTCTCCCAGCTTAAACGAGCCTTCATCTGTTCGTGAGCGTCGCTATCAAAGAGTCACGGTTGGATGGAGTTCATTAATTTCCCTCCTCCGCGGGTAAACAAGCACATTTTCTAATTATAAGCCATCGCGGCTAATGAGTGTAAACATCTCTGAGACTTTCAGAGCAGTTCCTTCAAAATAAAAGACGATGAATAAACCAGGCGGACTGACCATGTCTGAGTCCACTCCTCGCTGCTCCGGCAGCAGGGGCTTCTCCTCCGTGAACTGCTGCTCCTTCATCCCCGCCATCCTGGACAGCAACCTGCAATCAGCACGGCAACACACACACACACACACACACACAAGGTTACACTATCATTTCATCATGCACAAGTGTGTGTTTGTGTCTGACCTTAAAAGCAAAAACATTTCATCAGCTCTTGCTCCTGGTGTCTTACATGACGATGGCAGTTCAGTTACAGCTAAATGGGATGAAGCTGTCCGTCACGGAGTAATTTCACACATCCACATTGTGAAATCATCGATGGATTCAGACTGATCAGCTGATTGGATGTTGTGCTGAACTGGAATAATCTGAGCGTCGGACATGATGATGGAATCAAGATGGGGATTAGTCTCGCGGCAGAGCTACAGGACAGCACACACTGACACTCAATGAAAAGTCGATACAAAAACATGACAGGAAAGCATGAGGCTTGCCTTGTTCATATCCGCGTTTACGTGCTACCTTCAAAGACAATAAGCTGAACGTCTGTCCTCACACTATGTAACTTTGGGCTCCGGGACGGGAGAAGTACGTAACGCTTTACGGCACTAAGTCACACACCACCAACTATTTCGCTGATTTTGGTGAAAATGGATGATATTTCATGGAGAAAATCTAGTGAAAATGCGATTTTACAGAGTTTCCTGATGGGCAGTGAAGCAACCTGCCACCAACTGTAGCTGCTGTTAGCTAACGTTAGCTCAGTTTGTTAGCTCAGAGCACGGGGGGGGAGTGTTAGTTCACCGGGGAGAAGAAGAGGAGGTTTACAGGCCAGAACTGGTGTCGTGCCAGAACAGGAGCTGGCATGAGCAAACAAACCGGGAGTCTGCATGAATTAGCTGACATTATCCACCCAAGACAGAATTTTGATACGTTAGCTAGATAGCAATTTGTCTGCATTAGCGAGCAAGTCAAAGTTAGCTAGCTAAAACCACAGTATCAATGTTGGCTTTGACTTTGGACTCTGTAGTCGGTGCTGGTCGCGTTGTTGCCGAGCTAGGCTGACTGCTGTTGGACTAGTCAGTACCATTAGCTAGCTGCTGTGTGTTGAGGACTCAGGCTGTGCTCAGGTCTAATTAAATCCTTTTGTGTCACACACACACAGCCATAACACACAGGTATGTACAAGGACACCAGTAAACACAGACACATCAACACACACAAAGATCTGGGTCAGACTGCATCAGTACACCAACACAACACAAACATCGCAACACACACACGTTTATTGTCGTTACATCACCTGACTGAGGTACTGCGGGGCTGTTACAGATTTAATTCACCCCATTTAATGTGAAGTTAGACGGATCGATAACTGCAGATTACTACAAATGATGATTATTCCTCTGAGGCACTTCGTGACCTGCACGTCCTTCAGTATGCTTGTTACACCTGTCGAGCTTTCTCAGTCAGAACATGATGAAACGGGCCAGACAAAAGCTTATTTATCAGCTGTAATCAAAGCGTCCACACTCTTAATCCTTAATATAATGTGAACAGGTGAGTTGTATATAAATTCACCCTCAGTACAGTTGTCATGAACGGGGAAATTAGCTACAGAGACCAAAACTGTTTTTTGTACCAGGCTGTAAACATGTTTATTTCTGCTGTCTAACATGGGGACTTATGGAGACTGACTCACTTCTGGAGCCAGCCTCAAGTGGACATTTGAGGAACTGTCGAGTCTCTGTAAATAATATTTTAAATGTTTATTTTGAAAGTAAATTGCCCCAAAATATGAAAACCTTTTGATTACACACACATGCTCATGTAATATTGCTTAATTCATCTCCACTCCATTGAGGCAGTAACAGACATTTCTGGGGCGAATATCTTAAAAACCAGGACAAATAACAAACCAAAATTATCTCTATGGATACGATTTATTTTTTGCAACACCTTCACAGCGGTATCAACACCTCTGTCCTCTACTGTTCTCTCTCTCTCTCGCTGTCTCTGGCAGCCGTTCAACATAATCTGTGTTTTTTATCTGAGACCCTTGAAAAGACGAAGCCCAGATGCCACTTACGGTCACCCTCAGCAACCGCTGAAGTGTGTGTTTGTGTGTGTGTTTGTGGCCCTGCACTGTCACCGACACTACTCACAAGACCCACCCTCCGAAATTTACATCGCGTCAAAGCTAATCTGTGCGACACGGCGACACGCACGGTGACTTTGTGAGTGTGAAGAGAGCCAGTCAAAGCTTCTGTGATGAGCTCATTTCTCATTTCTGCTCTGAGAAAAAGCAAAACAATGAGCTGAAAGAAGCTAAAACGCTACGTTTTTCATAATTCTGTTGATGTTTTTTAATATTTTGAAGTCTTTCACTTCCAAGTGAAAAAACTAATTTTTCCCGTCCATCAATGGTAGTATGAAAATTTGTGGCTAAAATTGGACCAAATACTTATTTTTAAAATGGAAACAAAGCATCTGTATACATCAAATAGTTTAATAAGAACATCTGTAGTAATAAGAATTATGCGCTACATGGTTAGTTTTTGTTTGTAGTTATTCGAAAAAAGCTAAAGCTAATCGCTAATTACCTGCTGTTAACATTACGTTAGCGTTACGTTAACATTAGCAGGCAACAGAACCAGGTTCAAGCACAGCCTCTGAGACCAACAGGGAATAATGCTACACTGCAGAATTTATGATGGAAACATTAATAGGTAGTGAACAGCTAACCGCCGTTAGCTTAGTTAGCTGTGTAGCTAACGGAACTGACGTATGTCACGCTCACGTTAACGGTTTTACTGTTCAACTTCGATTCCCTTCAGAATAAGTTTGACTAAGCAAAACAACAATTAAACCAGCACGAGTCAAACTAAACCATGTCCAAATATCTAACGTAGCATCTCCAACCAATACACACGATAAAACTGACATCCTTGAAAACACACAAACAGACCTAATAATTTTGTTTTTCTTCTCCACCCTCACCTCCTGCCTCCCTGTCTCCCTCCCTCTCATCGTGACCAGTTTATTAAAGGGGTGAGTGTGACCTTTTCCGAGGCCGCTGGAACGAAGCCACGAGGAGTATTAATATGAGAACAGAGAGCAAACAACACCACCGCTCCTCCTCCTGCTCCTCCATCACTTTACGGCTGGCAGTCTGCCGCTGTTTTCCTCCGTCATCATTTTCCTTGTTTATCCCCGCTTCACTCATCTTTTATCTCCCTCACAGATATCATAATATTTATTAGTGCGCCTTCACAAACGCCCCATGGCAAACACACAAAAGTAATGAGGCTAGAAATGACCATCGCGGACACGCGACTTTAACGTCTCCGCGGCCTTTTATAATACGTAACGCCAATGACAGTTAGTTGAAATCGAGCAGAAACCTCCGTGAACGTGAAATGAAGCCACTGGAAGTTGCACTTCCTCAAACATCCACTTGAGGCTGGTTCCAGAAGTGAGTCAGTCTCCATAAGTCCCCATGTTAGAATGTCCAACTTCACAGCCGAAATAAACATGTTTACAACCTGGTACAAAAAGCAGTTTCAGTCTATTATATTATATTTATATTTAAATATTAATTAGCACAGATTTAAAGTTAAAGGAACAATATATAACTTTGCTTGAAACAGTGATATCTAAAATACTGGAGAGCGACTACGGACTCGAAGTGCAACGCGATTTATTTCATGAAGCAGAGAGAGAAATAAAACAAAACTTTTTCTGAGTGTTACGTCCAGCATAGTAATCTTAACTTTAGAACTCTGTAGAATAAACATCGTAACACTTCTGGCAATCTTTAAGAAAAAAAAAATATTTCGAAAGTCTCCGTGACCTGGGCAGTCCTCCCTACGCGCTCTACGGTTCACATCCCCAAGAAAGCAGCCTCTGTCTCTGGCAGTAAGAATATTAAGTAATGAGTATGCGACGTGATTTAGTTACTTGGAGTGTCTTTGTCTTTGGAGACTTTTCAAGGGAAATAATTTACAAATTTATATGTGTGGAAAAGTTACGACAACCTGGCCAGTCCTCCAGCTTCCAGCCTCCGGCTCCCGCAGTGAGAGCCAGGTAGGGTCGGTAACTTTTACACCGTCTTTGTCACTTCCCGTGATGCACTGTGGGATCAGGATCCAGTGTTTTGATTCACTGGGAATTAATAAGTGAATTACTGAACCGGCACTGTGACGAGTCAATTATAACTCCAATATTTACCGTGTTTTACCGCGTTCCTGCTCATGGAGCTTTTGAGGTTGGGTTGAATTTAACGTTAAATTTAAATAATAATAAAAAATCGTTAGCTATATTGACATGACAAAATCAAACATAGAGTTAAAACATGTATACAGTATGTAAAGTATCAGGTAATTGTGTTATTTCCTTTAATTCGGCTGCTCTCACTCGTTGAATCTCTGCCTCCGTAACTCGCTCTATCTCTGTTTTCCGAATCCGTCACCACTGTTTGACATCGTTTCTCTCTCTACACTCCTCCTCCGTCTTCCAGCATCTCGTCCCTTCTTTCCCAGCACCAGTCTCTTCCCTCATCCCTCTCTTTCTCACCATCTCTATTCACTCTGACATCCTTATATAAGACAGCCGGTTGTGAAATCAATTACCGTTGCATTACGCCGGCTATATTTGGCTTCATGACGCCACTGCTGCCGGTGGAAAGATACCAGCGCTGTCCTCCTCTCATTTATTGCTCCATGATGTTGTTGTGTGCAACTATGTTGATTCTTTAGTAAGAGATGTGTAAGTGTGTGTCTCCTGTTAGTGAATCTGCAGTGTGTGTTCATGTTACATAAAGTTTGCTGATCATGTGGTCAGTGTACATTCGAAAAACTCTCCATAAGTCCCCATGTTAAAATATCCAACTTCACAGCAGAAATAAACATGTTTACAGCCTGGTACAAAAAACAGTTTTGGTCTCTATAGCTAATTTCCCCAAAACTGTTTTTGTACCAGGCTGTAAACATGTTTATTTCTGCTGTGAAGTTGGACATTTTAACATGGGGACTTATGGAGACTGACTCACTTCTGGAGCCAGCCTCAAGTGGACGTTTGACGTTTCTTAAGATTATTTTTTATTTTATTTTTTTTGGCCTTTTTATGCCTTTTATTGATAGTACAGCTGAAGATAGACAGGAAGCAGGGGGCAGAGAGAGGGGGAGAGACACGCAGTAAATGGCGTCCGATGCGGGGCCAGCTGCAGCGAGGACTGTAGCCTCTACACATGGGGCGGCTGCTTAACCCACTACGCCACCGACCGCCCCTGACGTTTCTTCACAAACATACGAGTGACGTCACGGAGACTGCGTCTATGTTTTTCATGCAGTCTGTGGTTGTCAAAATTCTCATTTTTCTGTACATTTTGTTCCTTAAACTCTCGTGGCTCTCGTTTATGTTCCATATCGTCCCACTTGTGGACGATAACTGAACCGGTAAAGCCGTTGAGTTGAACGGTGAGGAATGCGGCCATTGCCAGTCCAATCTCTCCACAGTGGAGAGGGACTAACTTCAAAGCCTCTCTCTTCATCCCTCAAACCAACTGTGGACCGGCTGCCAAAGTGTCAGCGGGTGAGGAGTTATTTACAGCCCTGCTTTCTGTCCTCAGGAAGGAACACCGCCAAAATAAAACAAAAAAACTGAGTGTTTTCTCTCAGAGAAAGTGTTTTTTTTATTTTTCAAGTTAAGGAGAAAACAGCTATTTGTTGAGGAGGACAAAATGGACCCGGCCTCTTTTCTTTCCTCTCTCTCCTCAGGTCGTTTTTTTTTAGTTCTGGCCGACAGAGTTTCTATGACAACCAAACCAAGTCCCATCAGTTCTGCTTCACCTTCTCCTCACTACTGTTTATTTTCTCACCATCTTATAAGACTAAATTGTCAAAAGATTACACGTCTTCTATGCCACGTCTTATTTCACACCGAGTTATTAAAAACAGAGCCGACACCGTCGACTCTGTTGCGTCACTGCTTTTAAATCACGCGCCGTCCTTCTTTTGTTCTCAAGTGCGCCTTGCCAACTCCAACGCCTACTGTAGTAACCTTTTCTCTTTGTTTCGTCCTCCCACAGTTCGTCAAAGGTTATGGGACTCCGTTAGCATTGTCTTGTGATTAATACTGTGATTTTCTGAGCCGTTCAGATGAAGGCGGACCAGATTAAAGGTGCATACATGCAGAGCTTTACAATGACGGATGATCTCAAAGCAGTTATCGAGACTACATTTAAATCCCAACAAGCATCTCTACGCCCAACCATGACTGTAGGAACACCTGACTAATATTGTGTAGGTCCAACATGGGGACTTATGGAGACTGACTCACTTCTGGAGCCAGCCTCAAGTGGACGTTTGAGGAACTGCAGTTTTTGGCACTTCTACAGCCTCGGTAGAAAACATAAGAGATACATTATTACCTCCCCTGGCAGTAACCCCAGCATCAATTTGTCTCTGCTCTTTAATGTTCGGCTGGTGGAGCCGGTGTTTTAACTCCAGTGACAGTGGAGCACTTTAAGGGGACGCAGGGACAGTAAAGAGGCTGAGAGAGAAGCTTCCTGTCACACGGGAAATCAATTGCACAGCCAAGCGGATGGGAAAGCATCTGATGTAATGTACATTCACTGAATCGATACCTGGAAACTGGGACAGCACAAAGAGACCAAGGCGGAGAGAGACGGGGAGGACGAAGAAGACGAGAAAACAGGACAGAAAGGTTTTTAGAGCTGTTAGCTAATGTTAGCTCAGTTTGTTAGCCGGGCTGCCTGGACTGTGAGTTCAGAGCACCGGAGGAGTGTTATTATTGTTACCACAGGCTTTGGACCAGGAGGTTTTTGCCAGTGTCGTGCCAGAGTTGGGTAAGCAGGCAATGTAATGTTGGAGACTGGAAGAAAGGACTGAAAAGGATGTTAACAGAGGAAGCTGTGAAGAGAAAAGGAGAGACTGAGCGAGCAAGAAGCCACGAGTCAAGAGTCATTAGCTTTAGCCTAACCACTTGCTAAAGTAGCTAACTGCTAACTAACTGAATCTGCTGTTAGCATCCGTTAGTTAGACCGAGCACAACCTCGAACCTGGGAACCAACGGGAAATAACGTTAACGTTACACTACAGTGGTGATTCACAGACCTGCAAAGTTCCTGGAAAGATTGCTAAGTAGCAAGCCGCTAACTGTTCAGTTGTGTTGCTAACCGAACTGACTCAGCCCTGAGATACCAGAAGCAAAACCTGGCAAGAAAACGGCCTCGGTAGGCTGCTGTCCATCAGACTGACCACTGCTGGTTTCAGAGGTTGTGTTCGGTCACTGGAAGGTAGCGCTGGCTGCGATGCATAGCGTAAAACACTGCAATAAAAGCACTGAAGCCGAAATGTCTGAGTCACGTTAACTGGACTTTTATTTGCTCAACATACCAGAAAATCTGCTCAGTCAACAATTCAGACACGTCGAGTAAAACTGCTGAACCTCCTCCCACCACTTTTTCTCCTCCAGCTCTGTCAGGCTACAAGGTTAGCAACTCTGTTCAAGTGAATTAATGAGACATATGGCTTCCACACTTCAAAGAGGATAACAGGTCTCTAAAGGGTATATGGAGACTCCTTCTCTCCTCCTCCCTTTTAGTGAAATCATGCACCACTACCTAGAAGTTAGTGCCGGATGATGAAGAGCCAGCGAAAATGGAGCGACTGCTGAAGTACAAGCAACAATGACAAAAAAGTCAGAGACTGCCACGGATACTTCAGCTAGAAGATTAGACGCTGTGAAATAAACTGCAGCTTTCAAACTCGACTTCAGCAGCTGTAACAAGTATTTAATAAGATTTCAAGCCAACATTAACGGTGCCCAGAAGATGTATTCTAACTTTGGTGGTCCACCTACTCCACATTTGGACGCTTTGATTGACAGGTAGGTGGCATTACAGGTGGAGATCAACCAGGAAATGAAAGTCTCTTTTCTACACGAGTATTCTTGTCTGTTGGTGTGACTGACATCCAGCAAGCCCCCCGAAGAGGCTGGCTAGCTGTCAGTTTGCAGGAAGGGAACAACAATGTGAGCTGCCCAGGTGGAGTCACTCTCTTCCTGGGCCTTTATAGATCGGTTGGGAATGTAGCAAACCGTCTCTGATTGTAACTAGACTAACATTAACATTAGATCAACAAAACTTAATCTTGTCCACCGCTTCAGCCTCAGCCAAAGGTAAACATTATACCTGCATGTTAACACTGTCAGCGTGAGCGATAGCCACAGAAGCTCTTGGCCACACAGAACTTCAGGCACGACAACACACTGGCTGGAAATGGAGTTTTACTAGACTGAAATCAATAAGAGTCTTGTCTGCTGTAGTTCTGCTTGAAGTCATCTTCGCTGAGCTTTAGTTCGTCTTGATTTCATGCCAGTGTTCTGTGAGTTCAGGCCATTAAACTGTGAAACAAAGCAGAAAACAACACAGGAAACTCTGCGAGCTCTGGCATGGAACGTCATCCTGATGGAGCTGCTTCATTCAGCAGATTTTAGCCTTTGCTCTGCTTCTGCTCAAACTGAACGCTTGATACATGTTTTGTTGTTTGCACAGATTTCCTGCACCAACTATTTCACTTTATCTTATTTTATGGAGAAAATGTTTTTCCCTCCGATGTCCTCCAGCTGGTCCACCTCAACTCTCTGTGATTTACAGAGTTTCCTGATGGACAGTGAAGTAAATTGCTGACAGCTGTAGCTGCTGTTAGCTAATGTTAGCTCAGTTCGTTAGTTGGGGCTCTGAGCTCAGAGCACCGGGGAGTGTTAGTGTTTGTACCACCGGAGTTTTAGAAGAAGAAGTAGTTTACAGGGAATTCCGACAGGGAGTGGAGCCAGTGTTGTGCCAGAACAGGAGCTGGACAATACGTAAGACAGTAACATGCTTATTTGGTAAGCTATAAATAACTTATCCACTCATAGTGCACGTGTGCAGCTGTCCATATCTACAATAGTAGTATACTGACATACAGCAGTGATTTAACAGTAGCAGTGCAGCACGCCGGCCTCCTGTTAGCGTGCTAGAACACGATGTCACCTTCACGACTCGGGAGCCGGTCAGCATTACACCTGAGATTTCACCGGTTGGGATGTTTTAGAAAATCAGAGAGCAGACGTATCTCAGGCACACAGAAGCAGCCTGCAAAGTGCAAAGAAAAGAGAAGGGCTGTGCAAGCAGCAGTATATCTGTGCAGGAGCACAAGCTGAGCAAATCTGAGGGTAAGCAGGAGCTATTTGAGGGCGAGGGCAGGGTTTAGAGGGATTACTAAATATGACATCAATGACTCACACTCCCAAACAGACAATACTGACAATTCCCTCTACATCACCGGCATCATAACAGATGTTAAAAGACAGTAGGCTTAGGTTCTCCCTAATAGGTGGTGGTAACTGTTAGTTCAGGTCAAGAGCAGACCTACTCTATATGGAAAGAATCATGGGAGAACCTTTGTTATGATTTGGTGCTATATACGTAGAATTGAGCTGTCATTCCTGTTGTCTTCCTGTTGACTTGATGTCTCCGGTGTCATTGAACTAAGTGGATGCGACCCCTGAAGGAGCGTCCTCCAGCCGAGCAGAGCTGTTAGAGACGTTAATCCTGACTGACATGCTCTGACATTCACTCCCACACATCATCCCACCCGCCGCCATCATCCGGCGTGGTCTGACGTCGGTCAGTGTGTGCACACGCGCGCGCCCGCTAACACGCGTGTTCTCGCACACCTTTAAGCAAAACAGAAGTGCTGTAATCACGAATCACAGCTGAGAACTCGGCTCTCTCTGCGCCATTTGAAATGAACCTTTGAATTATTTATAGCTGATGAATGTCTAGAGGAGTCTTCTGTGGATGAGAAGCTACCCAGAGCACGGATATCAGTGTCGGAGTGGAGGATTAAATATTAAGTATCAGCTATCAGCTCCAGACTGAAACCCTCACCGGCACTTTCTCTTCTGGCACGAAAAGCTTCCTCGTCAGCTTCGTCATTAGATGAAAGCTTTGTGTCTCTAAAAACCGTCTGGATACAAACGATATCCGAAAAGTCGGTTTTAAAGATAAGCAGCCTCATATTTGGATCGTATTCACAGCAAGCTGATTCAGGCGAAACAAAAGAAGAATAAGGAGGGCACGGAGAGCATCCTGTCACACAATGTTGCGCTCACAGCTCTATTTTTGCTCTCAGTGGTGGCATCAGAGCCCTTAAGGGTCTGAGTTTCTGCTGAGAGCTGGACTTATTACAGCCGCCGTGCAGAGGACGGAGCGCCAGGCCTACGAAATCTCCAGCCTAATTCAGTCATTTAACTCGGAGTATCGGCAGGTTTCTAAAGGACAAATTTAAGAGCCCTTTAATGCTACCTGAAATTCAATTTGGGACCAATTTAAAATCCCTAAAAGAGACATGATGCAGATCTCTGACTGAATATAAATAGTGAACAATGGCAGCTACATAAAAGAAAATTAGTGAAGACACAAAGAGCATAATGTTCTGAAAGTCCTTCATTTTTTAAGACATGAAGGTCAGTCCAGAACTTTAAATGTGTAGTCTCAAAAACCATCAAACGCTCTGATGAAGCTGGCTCTCATGAGGACTGCCCCAGGGATGGAAGGGTTCATTACAGTTAGAGCCCAAACAAATGCTACACAGAGCTGACAAGTGACAGACAACCCACAACTGAATCCCTATGTCTTGGGAGAGAGAAACTCAGGAGTCATGATCAATGACCAACACCTCGGTTTCCTGGTTGTGCCGCTTCGCACTTCCCCGCATCAGAAAAGTCAGGCCTTACTCAACATCACCAATTTCCTGATACAGGCTGTGGTCATCTCTAGATTACTGAACCATCCTGACGGGCCTCCCAGCCTGGACAGTGAAACCCTTTCAGATGAAGAAGGTCACGTTACCCCGCTGTTCATCGAGCTCCACTGGCTACCTGTAGCAGTCCGCATTAAATTCAAATCCCTAACGTTGACTACAGAGTAATCTCCCATACAGACATCTGTTACCTCCTCCAATGAGCGACGCCTGGCTCTGCCACCCGTACGCTCAGGACAAGCCAATGATGGAACGTCCTACCAGTTCCTACCAGATCAGGGGCGTCCCTCTCTACCTTCACAAACCTCCTGAAGACCCCCAGCTCTTCAGAGAGGACCTCCTCTGCAACACTACCAACATTTGGACTTGATAAATCTATCCCCCTCTACAACTGGACCTCGAGTCTATGCGAGTAGGACTTGGACAAAATCGTCAGTGTCAGAATTACTACAAAGAAACCACGACTGAGGGAGACCAACAAGAACTACTCAGGCCAAGATGCTTCGATGTCTACTCTGAAATGTATTCCTGGCTTTGAATGAGTGTGTTGGTTGGATGAAGAGCTGCCGCTACCTGGAGGTGAGAGCAGTGATTAAAGTGAGGCCCACTCATGCATCTATTTACTTGCATTATTAATTCCAGCTTAATCGTACCACGCACAGGATGCCAGTGGTACTCGGGTGGGGTCATTTTTTACCCGGGACAGGTTGAGCAGTCGTAATCATCACCTGCCTCCACACACATAGTTCACAGCTGGGACTTTGCTGAGACAACATTTATAGTATCTACATGTATCATGTAAATTCAGGTAACATCAGACTGTTTCACATGAGCTATAGTGCAAAAACACAGATTTAGAGTTGCAGTCCAAGCAGGAATGTTGGTGCAGTCGACTGGAAAATCTGCTTCCGTTTGTTAGTTAAGTCAGCGTCTGAAGATACCAGGAGGTCAGTGAGGACTGGAGTCTCCATAAGTACCCATGTTAAAATGTCACTGCAGAAATAAGCATGTTTACAGCCTGGTACAAAAAACAATTGTCAATAAATGTTTGACATGGCTTCCACGGCCAACCGGTAGCATACAATGTCCGACTTTCCAGCTTTGTTGTTGGAGAACAGAACCCTGATCTCAACCCTGTGACCGTAGCCTACTGAGGTGGTTTTCTTGCCAGTTAGTTCAGTTAGCTACATGGCTAACCAAGCTAACAACAGTTAGCAGTACATGACCAGGAAAGTCTCTGAATCATCTCGGTAGGGGCAATGTTACTCCCTGTTCCCTAGAGGCTGTGCTTGAACCCCGTCTGGTTCTGTTGCCTGGTAACGGCAGATTCAGTTAGCAGCGGCGAATTAGCAGTTAGCTTAGGTTAGGATGAAAGATTCATCTACCAGCCATGATGACATTCACACACTATGACTAGTGTTTATTTGGCTCTAGCTGCATGGCACAGTTGGAAACGGTCCAGGCGGCCGCACTGAAAAATGCCACCGAATGTCCATTCTAGTGTTTGTGCTTCTATGGTCTGCTCGCAGGGCTGCAGGGTGGATGCCAGCAGGGCAGACGGACGGACAGTGTGTGGGCACCAGCAGTATATGGGGAGAAGAGGCGAGTGATCGCCACTCCTTCCTGAACCAAACGGAGAACCAGATGTCGCGGAGCAAAGCTCAGCGGAGCGAGCCGAGGGGATGAATGATTTCATAACCCCAACAACAGTGAAGACCGTGATTTCTTTTGAGGGAATCATGTAGCAGGATAAAGGCCTTATCATTCACCAGAAAGGATTTTATAATGGAAAGTCATAATGTATAATTTTTGTATCTAACGGTGAAGATTGCAACCAACTGAATACCCTTCACAAAGCAACACTGTGTGACTGCTCTACAATGAATACGCTTTAAATTTGACTTTCATATGTCTAACACACCACCAAGTATTTTTTGGTGAAACTGGATCATATTTTACAGAGAAAATGTGAGGAATGCTGACGGGGAGCAGAGCCAGTGTCGTGCCAGAACCTGAGCCATACAATACACTCTCAAACTCACACTCAGTGTTGTAGTGGGTGACAGACTCCATGTCTAAGCATGTTCTGTGACATATTTACAGACATAGACACTGTACTGAAGGCGTAGGACTATGAACAGACCACTTCCAGTTGCTAAGAACTGCACACGCGCCACACGGAAAAAATACTTTCTAGTGAAGTTGCATGCTGTTTAGAGAAACTGTGTCACCGTCACTCTGGATAATCTGCAGACATTATCATGAGCAGATTTCCTATGAAAACTGTTAACAGTAAGGTCTGCGGATTATCCAGAGTGATGGGGACACTTTGTTTGGAAAGACGTGACGCTGTTGAACGCTGCAACTCTCAAACGCCACAGACACCACAAATGCAACTCCTCTCACCTCCATTGTGTTGTGGAGGACGCAGATATCTGAAAACCTCTGCGCATAAAACCAGAACACGCTCGTAGCTAACATCCTCTCATTGTTGCTTCCTCTGTCAGAGCTGAGGGGAATTTACAGAGGTGATATAGAAACACACATTTTATTTTTGGCTTGACAGATTATCATTCTACGGAAGCCCTAAGTGGTCCTTTTTCTTGTGATAAGGAGTTAATTTATGTCATCATGTCAAAACAATAAATGTCGTTATACCTTCTTGATATCTCGAGATGTCGAATCTTTGTTTTCTCGAGATAACGACATAATTTATTTGAGATCTTGTGAAAACCAAAGGATAGTCTAGTACGAGAAAGTTCCAGTGAGTAGAAATGTTCAAAAATTCTTCTAGTCAAGTGATTATACACTAATTAAAACATAGTTATGAATCTTATATTGCAGTTGCAACATTGTCTTGTCTTGCTTGCATTGTCCGATAGAATGACATAAATAACTCATCATGAGAAAACAGAGAAAAATGTGTGAATGAATGACCGCTTAGGACTTCCGTATGAACCCTCACATGGCAGGTTAATATTTTTAATCTGAGTATTTCGTTTTCATGAATAACAACTCTTCCTCGTCGGGTGTGCCATCCTCCATTTTAATGGACGTCCTCCATTAGTGACCATGGCGCAGACATTCAATAACCAATATGTCAGCAGCAGCACTGACTCTAACACATCATGACATGTCCGAACATGAACATGCCGTGCGTCACCGCAGGCATCCCACTCGCTCTTTGTTGCAGTGGCTAACTTGATGAGATGTGTGTTACACTGCTAAGAGCACGCTGAACCTCTTTAACAAAGATGTGATCATACACATGCACAGGCGTGTGTGTGTGTGTGTGTGTGTGTGGAACATGCAGTTCCTTCCAGACCGACTGAAGACAATCACACAGGACAGCCAGCAGCCGGCTGACTTTTCAAGGCGGATGGGCGACAGTAATAGATAACACACACATTGAGAGAAAAAGGTAATGTGTGTGATGGTAGAACATGCTGTTATGCTCAGTTTCTTTACAGGTATAGTCACATTAACCAATGAAGGTGAGATTTATCTATAAAGTCACCAATCAAGCCGTATCAAGTGTTTTTGCTCATGAGAAATCTACGAGCTACAAGAACTGGTCCAATGAGGCTGGATTGTCATCTACAAAGACCAATCTGGGATTAACGATCTGCGTAATCCTCCCAGTTTATCATGACGGTAAGTTCTCAAGTGAATATTTATATAATGTGAATATATCACATATTTCAAAGATCAATTTACATCCAGCCAACTGTATGCCATGTACAACTACGACCTAAACGAACTGTGAGAACTCTGAAGATCTACCACCATGATCTGCTCGAGGTTTCTGCCTCTTAAAGGAAGTTTTTCCTGCTCATGGTGGGAACTGTTGGGTCTCTGTATGTATATTATAAAGAGGACAGTCTGCTCAGTCTGCTCTGTATGGAAAGAGTCATGAGATAACGTCAATAGCTGTTAGCCATTAGCTAGCAACACTGTCAGTCCTGTGCATATTTCAGTATTGACTTGCAACAATAGAGACTTCCATTACCAATGTAAGCTCTCTTCCTGAGCTTGTCAGCATGTCACAGTCTTCATCAGTGGATGAAGATAACAGGTAATACGAAAGCTCTGAAGACCTTTTCTTCAAGGTTCAACTCTCTCTGAAATAGGTTATTAAGAGAGCCAATATAATGGTGGTTTTCAATTGGTTGGTCAACACTAGACGCTCATTTAGAGACGTTACATGTGCCGCTCTGTTCTGATGTGCGTAAAAACATTGGAAGGATGTTGGAATAGTCTCTTGGACGAGGTTGCCGCCACATTTTCAGCGCCACGGTCTGTTTTTGCTCCCACTTTCTGAATTCCCCCACAAAAATCTGTTGTGATCCAGATATTTAGTCAGACGACAGACTCGTCCTGTTTGTTTAGTTACACGTTTGACCACATGATGAACTGGATTTGTTGGTTCTGGTTCATTGTTTTGCTGGGATGAACATGTGAAACACTGGACTTGGACTGATTGACAGAATGGAACGGATGGGACGGAAAATGGCCAGAGATAAAATCCACACAGGTCGGATAAAGGAGAGACCTGTGTGGCACGTTATGTAGGTAGATAGGTAGGTAACAGTGGCTTCACGATCCTACGTACATGGTCTGCAGGAGGCTCTGTGGAACCGTGCAGCCAGCCTTGGGAGGGAAGTTCCAAAACAATCCAGGCCCCATCTAGCAGCGGGTATAAAAATACAAGAGACAAGATCTACTGTACTGGTGTTGGTGCATTGCAGGTGCAAAGGCAATCATAAGAACAGAATAATAAGAGGAGACTTCATGCAATAAAGCTATATAGAGCAGGCAGAAGGTATTAAAACGACGGCCATAGAAGACAAAGGAGAGAAAAGTTAATCAAGGTTATTCTGCGATTGAGTCCTCGTTATTAGATCTTACACTCAATAAAAAACAGTAAAGTATCTCTATGTGAGTCTTAAAAGCTGCTTTAAGGGACTTTTATCGGCTTCTTGTAGCGTCCAGAAAGAAATTGCAACAACACAGACTGTAATTTACATAAATGATACCCAATAGACGCTGGCTAATTAGAGCAAAGATCCAACAGAACCATCTCAGCAAAGCGGAAATATATCAGCATGCAAAACACGGTAATGACAACACTGCTTTTTCCAGAAGCCCACTCGCAGTGCCAACCTCCATTGTTTAGCTGTTGAAAGTGCCAGTGGGTGGTTGGAAGGGAAGGGAAGGGAGGGGACGGTACTGAGAGTGGGATTTGGGGATTTTTCAAGGAGCAAAACAAAATCAATTATTCATGAGTTTCAATCAGCAACTGTATGAATCATAAAAACATCCATTTGCACCTTAAAGCCTCACTTATCGGCTCTTTAAGTCAAACTTATATAGACGAAATACAGACTATGAAGTCAGGATACATTTTCCAACAAACCTGTTGACGACTTGAGCTGTCACAGCTTTCAACATGCAGGAAAACATTGGTGCTTTAATGGTGTGTTCACACGGAAAGCGAATAAAAGTTTTCACGCCAGTAGATTACACACAAGTCAACGTAAAGACCAAGAGTCAGCCTCCGCGGCTGAGAAATGAAGCCAACATGGAAGTGCCAGAAATTGTAATTCCTTGAGTGGCCACCATAATGTCCAATGTTCAAAGATAACTGCTGAAAATATGAGCCTCCAGCTCATCAGTTAGCATGTCTGCTCAGAAAACAAGCATTTTAAAAGGTGTTAGCTTGTCGTCGTGCAGACAAAAATATATTTCAATGTTGCTTGAAGCCCAAATTATACCGTCAGAAATGTGAAAATGGGCGGGTGGTAGTGGGAACACACCATTAAGCTAGATTTCCACCGAGTCCTACTATGCGTTACATTTCGTCCATGCTACTTCAACACATGCTGAGTCAGCGCTCATTGTAGCTTTAGCTGATTCTCTTTCATGAGTCCAGTTATGGAAAATGTCCAGCACTGTAATCTGATCAGGACAAGAAGTAAATAACAAAAGGAAGTGCTCAAGATGTTAGCAAGCAGCAGCTAATAGCGTTAGCCTCCAACTGGTTAAAGTAAACTCGAGCGACGCCTTCGGTGTGAGCACACCTTTAAGATAGTTTTCCACTTGGAAAGTGGCGGCTTACGTTACGTATACGATACTTTTCGTTCACGCCATTTGTCACTTGTGTTCATCCTAGCTAGCCAGGATGCTTCTTGCGTTCATACTAGCTAACTAGCTAGCTTTAGCTTCCTCTCTTTCTCGGTTCCAGTTATGGAAAATGTACAGACTGCTAAAACTAATTGCATATATCCAAGTAAATCACAGATGGAAGTAGGGAAGGGCTAACAATGTTAGCCTCCAACTGGCTACTAGCATTTGAGGGAGGGGGGGCTTCTCTGCGAAACTCCAATTTCAACAAAACGTGTGTGTGTAGCCTTTAAATCATTTCTTCCACACTCGTACTCGTTAAATATTTAACCACTGCAGTCCAAACATGGACTAACTGAATACGTGACAAGGTGCGAGCTATGACACGGCTCTGTGTAGGAACAAAAGCTGGAGTCTGTTTGCTATTTATAAATCTATTTATAAACCCCGAGCTGAGAAACAGACTCCCGCTCCCCAAAGGGAAGACTCGGCTCGGCTTCGATGGCTGATACGTGCAGCACGACAAAGAAGAAAAAAGGCAAAAAGTTTTATAGTTTTAAACACAGAACGTTTGAATCCTGCAGAGAAATTATGCAAAAATGTGACATATTTCTGCTGATGGTCACCCAACAACGGAAAAAACAACCAAACAGGTATTTAAAAGGGTCTTTGCATCACAGCCTCACTCCTTCTGTGCTCAGAGGAGCTCTAACACGATATCCTGCACCAAATTCAATCAACTTTTATGACTCCCACCTTCTCACCTCAGTCTGCTGCAAAGCAAACATTATTTCTCTGGACACTTTACACTCAAAAAGTGCAACTTCCAACACATCAGCCAAACTTTATTACATCACCGTGTCATACTACGTGAAGGAGCGGTGCCGTAGTGTAAATGGCGCACTTTGTTTTCATGCAGGAGGTGGAGGAGGTGGAGGGGGGACGGGGGTCCATAAATTCAACCTGTCGACATGCCTTATTCACGCCAATGCAGACGCCTGGTGATGGGAGTGAAGTAAAGTATAGAGTACAAAGCCTCAGCAGCAGTATTCACACACATTGTGCCAAAAATCCTGCCCTCATTTTAACATCCTCCTCCTCCTCCTCCACCTCCTCCACCTCCTCCCAGCGTATGGGAGCTTAAATCTTACTTTCCTGGACAGATTAAGGACAACGTGAAAACACTGCACTCGGGTCAGCTTCACGCAGACTTTCTTTTGGTTCGTTCAAACACAAACTGTCATATCATGAATCATGCTGCGGACACGTAAAGCTGTACTGTACCTGCAGCTTCAGAGCTTCAGAGCTTCTCCTGGTCGGTGCAGTCTGGTCTTTGTGCGTCCGTCCCTCGGGCGACTGAAGGACTGGAGGAGTGAGCGACGCCGAGTGTTAGACCAAATGAGAGAGAGAGAGTGAGATGCAGAGAGAGTCTCTCTCTCTTTCTCTCCCTCCCCTTCCTGATGATAAACAGAGAGCACGTGGCTTCACCAGTGATGCAGCAACGAGGAGTGACAAAGAGGAGAAGGAGGAGATGATGATGATGATGATGATGAAGAAATGGGGGCAAGTAGAGGAAAGTGAAGTGTTCGTGTGTTTGCAGATTTTTCACTTTTTAGAGCAAAATGAGGGGAAAGAATCAGCTAAATATCAAATCTGAACGTCCAATCAGCTCACAGACAAACACACACACAAACACATCATCCTCATCTTTCCCTTTTCCTCCCTTTTGCTCTTTCCTCTCCTCTCCTCTCCTTTCCTCCTTCCTTCATATATTCTTTCCTACAGACTGGACATGAACGACCTGGATAAACACGTGATCATTATATATATACATATTTTAAATTCACGCAGCCTGAAGGAAACCAGAGGAAAGAGGAATTGGCCATGTTTGGTCACCTGAAGCGTGATGTGATGACATAACAAACTATAAGCCAGGTAACAGCTGATGTTTGAGGCTATGTGACGGAGAGCCGGCACGACAGATCAGCTTTGTTTATCAGTGTCGGACACGAGCGAGTGGACAAACATCGACAAGGTCAACGACACAAAACACTCGCCCACTCTCTACTTTTCTCTTCTTAGCTTCCTCCGTCAGCGTCCTCTTCACTCTCTTCTCCTCTGCCATTATGTCCATAGAGGCTGCTGAACCCGGTCCAGGTCCAAATCTCCTTTGCTAACGGACAGCGTGCAATACTAGCTAACATTAGCTTAGACATGGAGTCAGCTAACATCAACAAACGACCGGCACCCACCACAACACAGAGTCCAGAGTCATAGCTAACATTACCGCAAAGCATGTGAAGCATATTGTGATTAGTTATTTATAGCTTAACCAAATGAGCAGCTAACGTGATCCATGATGCTAACTTACGTGTTGTCCAGCTCCTGTTCTGGCACGACACAGTCTCCAGCCTGTAAACCTCCTCTTCGTCTTCTTCCCGATGGTCCAAAGCATGGTACAAATGCTAACACTCCTCCGGTGCTCTGAGCTCACTGCCTGGCTAACAACTGAGCTAACAGCATCTACAGTTGACTATAAATTTAAAATGGAGCTTCATTTTATCAACAGTTTTGCAAATTTAAATAAAAACCTGTGTGAAACTTGTTTTCTATGCATTCGTGCCAGCGTCGACATCGATCTGTTGTTGGATGTTGTTCGTCTTTCAATCCGTTCACCCTGTTTCTCATGGACAGTATGACCTACTTAGCAAACCACAGTCTGACTGACTAGACAGCAGCTTCAAACTGACGGAGCGCGGTGCCAAAACAGTCTGCTGCTGCTATCTAACATGACTTTATCTACCGGCATTCAGCAGTGCCTCTGGAGTCTAATTCAATTTGAATCTTAAATAGACGTCTGACTCAACCTTTCATTAGATAAGCATATGCTGTTCTGCGTTATGGAGCATTTATTATGAATCAGAAGGAAGTGTTTAAGGATTATATAACATGCAGCTTAGTGTTCACACATTTAGAGCCTATTGTGGCGAGATTTTCTGTGCTGAAATTAGTAACAGTGCGCTCTCCCTCCGTTCGTTTGTGGCCAGTTATCGTCGAGAATAAGATCAACATTTAATCCTGCGAGCACTGCGAAATTAGATACAGCCGTTTATAGAGCGTGAACAACTTCAGAAGGACAAAGAGATGTCAGACGCTGTGATGACGCATCAGTTCATGCTGCCATCTGACCTCGGCGTGTCATTGCTTTGAACTGCACCTCGCCTCCGACTCTGCTCTGTCAAGATTCGCAGAGTGAGTCGGGTGGCGAGATGATAGGTCAAAATATCAACATAATAATTAGAAAGTAACAGGCAAGGAGTCCTCATGAATGTTTCACCTGTCCTCAAGATGAGCAGAGTGGTCTGGCTTCTCAAAGAGGCTATAATAAATATTTTTTTATAACAATTTATCAGATAACAGTGTGAAAAATAATATCAATGAGAATATTCTCTCATCTCTACAGATCTTTATTGTGGCTTTGAGCTCTTTGTCTAACTGTTGCTGTAACAACCAGCAACCTCCCACAAACTGCAGTTCCTCAAACGTCCACTTGAGGCTGGCTCCAGAAGTGAGTCAGTCTCCATAAGTCCCCATGTTAGACAGCAGAAATAAACATGTTTACAGCCTGGTACAAAAAACAGTTTTGGTCTCTGTAGCTAATTTCCCCGTTCATGACAACTGTACTGAGGGTGAATTTATATACAACTCACCTGTTCACATTATATTAAGGCTTAAAGTTATGCAGGATTCAGAGCGTGGACGCTTTGATTGACAGATCGGTGCCTTAGGTCGGCCAGTGATCTACGTATTTGTCAATTTGCAGGGACCTCCTTTCTGGATCCGCTTGCACGACTGCTCGTATCACTTTCTATGCAGACGACACTCAGCTCTATCTGTCATCTCCTTAGTCTCTGCACGGATCTCTGAATACGTCTTGGACATATCTACATGTTTGAAGGCACACCACCTCCAGCTCCTCCCAGGCAAACCTACTATACACCCCGACATCAACATCAAATCGACTCCCCGAGCCTCGCCCCTACCAGGGTAGTGAGAAACTCTGGGGTCATGATCTAAGAAGAGCTAACCCCCCTCTACAAATGTCACAGTACTTATAGCCGTATGTCGCACTGTACCATTATTGTTTCTCTTTTCTGCGAGTCACGTTGGACAAATGTGTCACCTAACTCTACTTTACTTACTTGCTCAGTCCTCTCCTGTATGTGGAGCTACATGCGAACAAGCTAAACTCAGTAAGACTGCAGCAACAGCATCACCAGTGAGCCACCGCACGGCGAGACTGGAGACTTAACGAGGCAGCCAATCTGTGCAATCTCCGAATGTGTCCATAATGTACCCTGCAAAAAATGACCTGGAGCAAAACACACCGAGTCTCCACGAGTTTACTGCAAATTGCTCTCGAGTACGACGTCAGCTGAATGCATAAATTATGAGATACAATGTGAAAGTTTTCTTTTAGAGAATTCAGCCTTCTTCTGGAGGCGAGATCTCTTCATAAACCTCCTGACAGCCGTCTGTGACGTGTGGAGTCATTTCAGATGTGTTGACACGTGTCACAAACTTTTTAGATCGAAGCTCGTGGAACTCGTCTCGGGTCAGCAGAGGCCACCTGCGATGTGAGCAGATCCGTGCGGGGCTCAAACCCTCGTTCCCTTCATGACCTCGACATGCTTTCATATCTGTTCTTCGCACAGAAACACAATGTGGATCCGGGGATTTAAAACTCAGCATGTGCCAGTCACAAAGCCAGCACCACCCTCCCCACCACCAGCTCCATCCCCACATGTCTGTCCCTGAAGTCCATCCCCATTGATCCGGTCTTAAAAGCACTCACACTGTGCAGTAATGCCACAGAAGCCCACAGGAGTGTTTTCTATTGCCAACACACACACTGACTGACCCCTGGGAGGACCGAGCTGCTGTTCTCATTATTATGACTCATCTGCCCGTTATGCTGCAAATTGGCCTCTGTAGGTTTCTGTAAATGTGAGTGTGTGTTTGTGGGTAAGACATGGATACAGTATGGTGTAATTAAAGTGTGTGAGGGAGGGAGAAGTGAATGAGATACGTGTTGTAAATACGATATGAAGACATGATATGAGAGGTTTTATTTATTAAAAGACGACTTCAGTTAAAAAAAAGGATTTTTTCTACTTGTCAAAAGTCGCCTACACTACCCACAATGCAACTTGAGCACTAACAGTTTTGAGATTAGATGCTCTATGTTAGTAGTGGCTACTATATGCTGTAAACTACAGCTGCTGTTAGTTTATGAGCCAGAGGCATTTTGGACCAATGGGAAGAGGAAGTTTGAGGGGAATGTTGATGGGGAGCAGAACCGGTGTCGTGCCAGAACAGGAGCTGGACAATACATAAGTGAGCATCATGGATCACGTTAGCTGTTTATTTGGTAAGGTATAAATAACTGCTATTAGCTGATATTATCCACCCAAGCTAGTTAGCTAGCTAGCAATTTGTCTGTGTTAGCAAGCAAGTTAACGTTAGCCGCTAAAACCACAATATGACAATATAGCTCACGTTTTGCAGTAATGTTAGCTTTGACTTTGGACTCTGCTGCAAAGGAGATTTGGACCAGAGCCGGACAACTGGGCTCAGCAGCCTCTGTGGACATAATGGCAGAGGAGAAGAGAGTGAAGAGGACGGTGACGGAGGAAGCTAAGAAGAGGAAAGGAGAGAGTGAGCGAGCAAGAAGCCGCCGGACAAGAGTAAATCTGGGACTTTTAGTGGTTGTCTTAGTGGGTGTCTCGAGTTGTTAATGATAGTAGGGTTATGTTTCTGTTAGTCATCTGTGTTATAAAAATTGATTTCTTTGAAATGTCACATGATAATCTGTATAATTTTTTGCCAAACAGCCTCACTGAATTGAATTCTAATGAGTGTCATCACTTTGTGTAAAACTGAATTGCTTAACCTTTCCGAAAAAACCTCCCTGTGCCACCTGAGCCGACGCTGGGCGCCTCGGGGTGACGGAAACAACTGTTGAAAAGTGGATAAACTGTTCCTCCATCAGTTAAACGTTTCAGAGGAAGCATCAGATTTCATATTTGAAGGTATGTGGAGAAAATTCTAATGAAAGTGTTATTGTAGATTTCTGGTGTTTCCAGGCAGTGACAGCGTCTGAGCTGTGATGGATCTGTTGACATTGAAGCTCAGTGCCTCTTATGAGTTGAGCCTCTCATCCATAAAGCTGCTGAATGCTCCACTGTTTCATTTAAAACGTCTGATGCCTGCCGCAGCCAGAAACATCCCCGGAGAGAGTGATGAACCAAGACAGTGAGTTTACGAGCTCTTTTGTCCCGTCTGTCCTCTGTCCTCCAGTATCTGTCCAACACTGACACACAGTCGTGTTTTAAGTGTTTTCAGGTATTCTTCAGGTATTTTAGAGTTTGTCATTTCCTGATAAACCATAAAAAGTTGTTGATGATGTCATCCTGCACTCGGGATACGGCGTGTGCTAATTTAACGTCCAATAAAACGCTTGCACTCATCTGACGCTGCCGGAGTGGAGTGCTTCCTGTTTGATACAGTCTATGAGTGATTGTGAGAGCTGCTACTCACTGATTACTGTACAAAAACACAACTTTAGGACTTTATTCAGTGATTCTGGTGGAACTGGATCAGATTTTAGCGTCCTACTGCTGCCAGCTGTAGCTGCTGTTAGCTAATGTTAAGCTCAGTTTGTTAGCCAGGCTGCTCTGGACTGTGAACTCACAGTACCAGGGGAGTGTTAGCGTTTGTAACTGTAACTGTCGCTAGCTCGGTTAGCCGTGCAGCTTACCAAACGCAACTACTGGCTACTGTAAACACCAATCAATATCCGTGACAAGTCTTCCTTTACAGGAAATACATAAAAATTAAGTAAGCAGCGCTCTACTTCCTGTTTCATGGTGGACTTAAACACCAAAACAAACAGCTGAAAGACGCTAAAATGTTTCCATATTTTAATTAAACTGGTAAATAAAACCTCTAATCAAATGATATTCACGTAAAATTGGTAATTGTTGTATAATCGCATTATTACACACAAGGGTGTGCTTTACCGTCGTTATTGGCACGCCTGTGTAATATTGCTTAATTAGCATCCAGCAGCACATCGACCTCTGATTTTTCTGAATACATGCATCCCTGCTGCATAGTCAGACACATATATCACCAGCTTACCAAATAGCTGCCTATTTTTTCCTCACGGCTGCCCGCCACCTGCTACAGATAATGAAGCGAAGCCTACAGCGTGTTGGGCTCCCTCCTCCTCCTCTCAGCCCTGACAACATGGCATTGTACGAGCTGTTGGCTCTTGTGCCAACGTGGGGAGGGTGGTGGTGGTGGTGGTGAGTTGGAGGGAGGGGAGATAATACTCATTTGGAGAGCATAGCGGGGGCGTTGCTTCAGATACAGCTAATCCTCACACCTCATCGCCGAGATGTGCCCGGCTGCTGCAGAGCTCAACTCCGTCTCTCTCTTTTTCTTTCTTTTTCCCTGACATTCAGTCGCTCTCCTGCCGTCTTTGTGCTCGTCTCTAAGCCCTCTTCTCTTCTCTCTTTTCTTTTCTGGGGCATGAGCACAAGAGGTGAAAGGGCGTGGCAATGTTTTTTTTAGAGAGAGGATTTAAAATTTGAGAGAGGGAGGAGGTTGATTGAAAAAGAGGAGAATACGGCACAGCAGGAGAGAAACAAACACAGAGGCTGCACAAACAGGATGATGGGATAAATATCGGAGCCGAACGGTTCGAGATGTGAGAAATATGAAATTATTGCACCACGGTCAGTCGAGTTAAAGTCTGGCAGGTAAAATAAAATGCTCCTGGTGGAATTTGAAGCAAGAAGAAACCTCTGTGACTCCAAAGTGAAGCCAAAAACTTCCTCCAATGTCCACTTCTGCAGCCAGCCTCAAGTGGATGTTTGAGGAACTGCAGTTTTTGACACTTTGCTTCACAGCCATGGAGATTTGCCGCTTGATTAAAACAAATGAAACCACAAGAAGTGCTACCAAACATTTTAAGTCGGTACTTTCTGATGCTATAAATCAATGTGTGACTCCAGCAGCTTCATAAATATTCATGTGATCTGCAGAGGATCGTAACTGCAACAGAAGTTAACTTTAATTTAACAGCCTTGTAAAATAACTTCAGTCCAGTGATGAGCTCTTTGGTAATTGGCGTCGGTTGAGTGGCGATAATAAAATGTTAATTATATGTGATGGAGATAAAAGTGATGAGATGATGTGTTGGACTTAATCAAAGACGCAGAGCAGAAGACAAACGTCGTTACGATTCAGGCTCTGAGAGATGGGAGACAAAGAGGGCGGGAGCTGGAGCCTCGGGCCCCTCTCAGCATTTTATCATGTACACAAATGGTTTCCCAACAAATACCAAATGTCAGAGGCCCTTAAAGTAGACAGAAGCCAGAGGCAGCATTAGTGTCTTGTATGTCAGCTTCCTGGACGCTCGCCCTCAGTCTGCCCTTTGCTTCAGCTAAACCTTCAGCTCGGACTGCCCAGCAGCACCTACAGACAGGCCTGTAACAGATCTGCAGTTAGCTCCACCTGTAAACTTGTCATTTGTTGCCTACATTACCCACAATGCAACTTAACCGCTAACAGTTTGGACATTAGCTATATTACAGCTGTGAGCTATAGCTGCTGTTAGCTCAGTTTGTTGGCCGGAGGCATTTTGCAACAGAAAGAGGAGGTTTTCATTTCCGGTGGCGTCGGGAGGAATGCTAACAGGGGAGCAGATCCACTGTCATGCCAGAACCGGAGCTGCAAGACCGGGCTCAGCAGCCTCTATGGACATAATGGCAGAGGAGAAGAGAGCGAAGAGGACACAGATAGAGGAAGCTAAGAAGAGAAAGCTGAGCCGCCAGACAGTAAATCTGGGACAAACTCTCTGATTTACAGTTTCCTGACAGACAGTGAAGTAAACTGTTGCCAACTGTAGCTGCTGTTAGCTAATGATAGCTCAGTTTGTTAGCCAGGCTGCTTGGACTGTGAGCCTGTACCACGGGCATTTCGGACCACCGGGAGGAAGAAGAGCAGGTTCACAGGCCGGAGCTGTAAGCATCAGCATCATCAGTTAGTATCACGGATCAGTAATCTGAAATGTTTTTGTGTCGGCCTCTCGCTGTCAGGACAATCCCATATCAGCATCAATAGTTACAGCCCAGAGGGAACATCAATAGTTTCATCTCCCGTCTCGCTGTCCATCATCTGACCCACATTTAACACTTCAGCGAGCAGCGAGCCCGCCGTCACATGCTTTGTTACACTAATGCCTTTTCCACATACGTCCACATATCACAGCTCAAACATCAGGATTTTCCAAGATGTTGGATGAATTCGTGGTGGCCGATGGGACGGTTTGTTGATAGCTCGTGGAAAACAAAGTGACTTTGGTCGACCTCCGGCGCGTCGGACGTGCTGAGGTCGGCTAAAGCAGCGGAGGATTTGACCTCATGCATGTATGAATCAAATAAGAACACGTGGTTTGATATTTTAATTTATGTTTTTTTATGATGTTACTTCTTGATTGGAGTCAGACTCCAATAAAGACTGTTGTGGTTCAGAGCAGAGCATGAAGGCAAAGCTCTCTCATGAGCTTTGGGTAGCGACTAAAAGAATGAGATCGCAGGTACAAGAGGGTGAAATTAGCTTCCTCTGCCAGGTAGCCGGGCTCTGAGGAGCTCGGACGACGAGCAGCTTAAAGTCTCAAATCATGCATCATGTTTCGCAGCTTTGACCAACAGCAAACTGTCGTGATGGCGCTTACTTTTGACGAGAGCCCAAAGGTCCAAAAGCTAATTTACTAATTCACCATGCTGCTACGCTTTTATCTGAATCTCCTCTGCTGGAGTAGGAACTTCCCATCGTAGTTCACCTAAAGCTGAGGAGGGGTTCAGTTGCTTGGTAACAGTTGTGTGTTGGTGGAGCCTAGAACCGAATCACAGCCGATATTCAGTATAACAGAACTCCCTCTCCGTCAAACCAAACCAAACAGGCTGCTGCTATGAATGGGTCCGGCTGTATTACGTGAAGGAGAAACAACAGATATCAGATGTATTCTACACAGCCTCGTAGTAAGAGCAGCAGTGATATTTAATCCTGCAGGGAGGAGACCAGGATCGGTACATCAGAGAGGCCTTCAGCGGGAATAACCTTCCTGCTCTTATCATTATCTGTTTGGATGACCCACATGTAGCTCGGGCTTTATTCAAAGACAAGTTGGCTGGCCTCTTGTCACGGCGCTGCCTGAGGAAATAAATCAAAGCTGCACAGCTCAGAGCCCAACCTGGATCATCACAGCAACTCGGAAAATTTAAGGATTCATTCACAATGGATTTATCCCCGACATCAAGCACGGGTGTTTCTTCTGGTTACATTACGTATGATCAAAAACTAGCGAGGTCACCAACAGCAGCAGCAGCTAATATTACTGACTAGTCCAGCAGCAGTCAGCCCAGCTCGGCGTCTGTCTTTCAGCCTTTATTTCACCAAGCTCTCACCAACCACTTAGCTTCCTCCGTCAGCGTCCTCTTCACTCTCTTCTCCTCTGCCATTATGTCCATAGAGGCTGCTAAGCCTGGTTGCTACCTAGCTAACATTAAAATCCTGTCTTGGGTAGCTAACGTCAGCTAATTCATGCAGACTCCTGGTTTGATTGCTAATGTTATCACTAGCAAAACAGTACGAGTGGATACGTTATTTATAGCTTACCAACTGAGCAGCTAACTTTCATATTGTCAGCTCCTGTTCTGGCACGACACTGGCCCCGGCCTGTCAATCTCCCCCTTCTGGTGGTCCAAAACTCCTGTGGTACAAACACTAACACTCCCCGCTAACAAACTGAGCTAACAGCAGCTACAGTTTACTTCACAGTCCAACATAAACTCTGTAACTCACAGAGAGTCGAAGCGGAAACCAGAAAACATTTTCTCCATAAAATATGACCCAGTTTCACCAGCACTTGGCGCCTGGTAGGCGGTAATTGCAAACGTGCTCGCTGTGTTCAACAGTTGGCATTTAGAGGTGACCTTAATGTGGCTGCACTGGTGTAGTATTGATAACAAACTCAGTGATAGCTGGTTTCTGTTCATCTTTAATGATAAAAACAAGCAGCTATAACAGGAAAACTTTGTGACTCTTTACTTACAGGTGTGAGAAAATAAATAGGAACAAAAGGAAACCTCCTGAAGCTGTCAGGACGTCAGAGTCTGTCAGAGTTCTTTGTTGTGTTTGTTGTCTTTCACGGCTGCACGTCCGTCATCTTCCTCTTGCGGTAGTTGAGCACCAGACTGGAGGCAGTGAGTTGTGACGCCTGGCCTTTCTCCCAGCTCTGGAAGCCGTTGAGGCCGCTCTGCCCGGACTTGAACAGCGTCTTCTCCAGACAGTCGAGACGCTCCACCAGCGCGGACGTGTCCTCGTTGTAGGCATTCTGGGACGAGTCCATCGTCCGCCTGAAGCGGCCGATGAACGTCTGGATGAAGGACAGACAGAACCAGAAATATATACATCATCACGTTGATATCTATGATTTGATTTTGGCGGGTTTGCACCTGATTTCCTCTGTAAATCTCAAATTAAAGCGAGTTTACAATCTTATGGAAGCTGTCAGATCGTGTTGTGAGATCCTGACCCACCGTGCAGAGCGGAAACAGACGAGTTCAGTGCAGTGTTTCACATCACATCATCACCATGACCAAACAGCAGGGAGGACTGACACATAAACTAAAAGATGTTTTGTTTTGAATTGTTCTTATGAAGGAAATATCCATTTACGCTTTTAGATGAACTGCAGCAACATTCAGGAATTTTACTGGAGGTCTCGAGGGAACAGAATAATAATAATGTTCTTTTATTAATGTGTAATCACCTGAAAAAAGGAATTTCTTATATAATAGAGGCTAAATTCTCCTGGACACGGACTATCACTACATGTATGTCAGTACGAGATTAAGGTGATAAATATAGAGATGAACCTCACGCAAGATCAGACTGAAAACTGAAACAATAAATGGTCTTTTAACTGTCGAGAGCTGAGCGGTTTGAACATTTCAACAGCAGCGTTGTGATGAAGTGCAACTCCTCGCGTCCTCCTACACTTTCTTTAGATTTCTGCATCTTTTATTCAAATGTAGCCGCAGCTCCTTCATCACGAGCTTCAAACGTCACATACAAACTCTGTAACGTGTCTGTCTGTGCTGCAACAACAACAGTAACTCTTTATCTGTCTCTCATGGTGAGAGTCAGTCTGCCTGGTAACAGCTGCACCAACCAGAACTCTGCCACGGCGTGTTTCCTGGTCCGATTACGCCCCCAAGCTGCGGTGTAACGTATAACATCGTGTCTGTTGGTCTGTGCATACCTCACTGTACTGACGTGTTTTGGGGCTCGTGGGCACATTTCTCCACCCATTCAAGTAAAGTTAAAGTAAATAAATAATGTGACTGCGTATAACCAACATATCTGTTAAACGAACTCGTGTCACTGCTTCACCTGCAGCAGCGTCTGTCCGATCTCCGGGTTCTCCGGGCTGTCGAAGTGCAGCATCTGGGATCCCAGGCCGTAGTAGTAAGGTCCCATCTTGTGCAGGTCCACCACGTTGGGGTCGGCGTTGAACACCGTCCTCCAGCCCTCTCTGTACACCTTCGGGAGCTCCACGGACAACACCCTCCTCTTCCTCTCGTACAGTCCTTTGGAGAGCCACAGAGGCAGCTCCATCTTCGTACCCTGAGAGACAAACAACACCGTGACGTCCAACTCTCTGTGATTTACAGAGTTTCCTGATGGACAGTGAAGTAAACTGCTGACAACTGTAGCTGCTGTTAGCTGGACTGTGAGCTCAGAGCACCAGGGGAGTGTTAGTGTTTGTACCATGGAGGTTTGGACCACCGGGAAGAAGGCTGGAGCAAGTGTCGTGCCAGAACAGGAGCTGACAATACATTCATTTATACGTCTGTACGATATTAAGACACACACCACCAACTATTTCACTGATTTTGGTGAAACTGGATCATATTTTATGGAGAAAATGTTTTCTGATTTTCCCCTGGGCGAAGCAGAACCAGTGTCGTGCCAGAACCGGAGCTAGACGATACCTAGAGCACCGGGGGAGCGTTAGTGTTTGTACCACAGGAGTTTTGGACCACTGGGAAGAAGAAGGAGAGATTTACAGGGTGGGGAGCCAGTGTGGTGCCAGAACAGGAGCTGGATAACGTAGGTTAGCATCATGGATAGCGTCAGCTGCTCATTTGTTAAGCTACAAATAACTTAGTTATAGTGGGTACCAGCCGTTTGTTGATTGTTTGTCGACTCCTCTATCTAAGTTAACAGTGGCAGTGTAGTGCCAGAACCGGAGCTGGCTTGTAATATTAGTAATAACAGTAGTAACATTAGCTGGATGTTTTCAAAGTAAAATGTCATCGATAAATACACTCGTGTCGAGTCACATACAGCAACAACAGGACAAACATGAATTTAACGGGGCTCGTGTTTCCCTTCAGGGTCACTAACCTCCGGGATGTCCTGCGCGTCGCTCGACTTCTCCAGGAATCCGAGCCGGGGGAAGGCGCACTCTGTCCGGACGGGAAGTCTCTCATGAGACAGCAAAATGTCGTCGAGAGACAGAAAGTTCTCCTCCATGCCGACCCCGGGCTGCACGGGCAGGTACGACTGCGTGTCCATGTTGCGTCCTGACGACGCTGGATGTAGTTTTTATGTGAGGTGTGTTGGCGGAAACACCGCGCGGGGACCGCTCCTGTTGTTTACAACTCTCCCCGCGTTTAACTGTTTTTGGCGCCAGGAGCTGTCGACCAATCAGAGCAGAGCGGCTGTGTCAGACCAGAGCAATCGAGACGAGGCGAGTCGATTAAAAAAAATATCTGTTATCCACTACGCTGTAGTGATGGGAAGTTCGGTTCATTTTAGGGAGTCGGATCATTTGACTCAGCTCACCAACAAGAGTCGGCTCTTTCAGATCTTCATGTTGCCACTTCTACTTTTAATAATTCAGCCAAATTTAGCGCTGTTTTTGATTTATGATTTGTATGTGTGCACATATATCACTTAAATTATTTAATATGTCCTCTGTACTGAAGAATGCAAAACTAAAAAATAGTAATAAGTATAATATTTAAGTATTTTAAGTATAAGTATAATATTTAATATCAATAAATTGCTGTAGCCGGTAGCGCACTGTCTTACTTTACAAAACAAAACTAAAGAAATAAAAAAATAAAATAAACGTCTCTCTTACATGAGCTGGCTCTTTGAACCGGCTCGTTCACAATTGGCACATCTCTATTGGACACATCTTCTAATTAAATGTTTTTTCTATGTTTTTATATATTTCTCTGCTGAAGATATGAAAACTATGAAGTAACACGTGTGGAATTATGTGGTAAATAAAACAAATGTGGTAAAGCAGCCATCTTTTGCATTAATAACAGAACAGCACACTCTTCTCTCAATCAGCTTCACAAGGTCGTCAAGTTTTAAATCGTTTAAATATAAATTTATATTAGTTGAAACAGTAATTACTGGATTCTAATCATTTAATTTACAATGAAATTAATCAGAAAAATGTATTTTTTGTCATAAAAAGTCAGGTGTAATTACAAAAATAGCCATTAGATGTCAGAATATTACCATCATAAATGTTGTTCAGAGCTGTAAACTACAATGACAATACAGAGTAAAGATAATTATGACCCTGAATTTTTAGAAGAAAAACACGCTTGATGCTTCTCTGTTGTTCTTCGTCTAATTTATCATGTTTATCAGCTGATGAAGTGAAAACTGAGAGCTAGTCCCTGCTGCAATCTGTTAAAGGCACCATCACTTTACAACAGGAAGCTCAGTCATATTTCATATTTTGACATTTTTTTAATATTATAGATTATTATATATGTTATTATTATTACTCGTCCCACAGATTGCACATCAAAGTCATCAGACATTTTAGTTAGTTGGCAGCTGTTCACATCCCTGGAAAGTAAAATAAGTCTGAATTTAAACAAATGAAGGTACGTTTGTCGCTGCGTGTCGGAGTTGAGCGGGCAGGCAGGACGGTGGGCCTGCTGTTGACCCTTAAAAAAAGGTTTGAAAGTGGCTCTTCATGGTGAGGCCACAGAGGAACCCTTTACATATTTTTTCTTCAAAGAACCAGTTGCAGCACTGTCAACCTACAGAACCAGTAATCAGAACTTCAGAGAACCTTTATAGGGAAAAAAGACAGATTCTCTTTTTTGGCATTCAGTTCCCCAAAGAACCTCGAACAGCTCTTATCAAGAACCATTTCTTTGGAGAGTGTAGCAACAGACTCATTAGATATTTTCACTCTGCAACCCAGACTAAAGCGCACGTCATTTCCCAAACAGATCACCCCTCTATGAGCCTTAGGCCATGATACACAGGGAACATAGTGTGCCACACAAATAGGCAATGAGGTTAGCAGTTACCATTATTATTCGGTATGTTCTTACCGTTACGCAGCATGATGTTGGTCCTCGTCCATGCTGAAATTAACTCTGCCCTCTTGCCCGTGTGTCACGGCCTTAATAAGGAACAGGGATGATCTCGGCACTAAAGGTTCGTAACACTTTATTTGAAGAGGTACCACGTTACGATCACAAGTGCTGATAAGGAGAGAAACTCGAGGGTGACTGAATATTTTCTGGCCCCAACAAAAAACAATTTCATACCACATTCAGACTCCACTAAAGCTGCATTAGACATCGTCACATGACGGCCCTCCAAATGGGAACAAGAGGCAGCTGATTAACAAATATGAAATTAAATTCAGAAGAACCTTCAAAGCCCGCTCATGTTTACTGGTTTAATATATAATATGTTAACATTGGCATAATTACTATTAAAGGGACATTTTCAGTCGAGTTTATCACAGCTCTCAGAAACAGCTGTCTCCTGTGGCTGAGAGTCAACCAAAGCAAAAGTTGCCAGCTGTGGAACCAAAACAATCAAACCAGCTGAGCTAAAAAGCTCAGTAGGGCTAACTAGCTGGCTAGTTCATCTCTAGCTAGTTGTTGTCAGTTTATCCAAACTTTCACGAACATCAGATGATCACATGATCTTCACGACCGTCGTTCACTCTGAATTTATCATATGTGGCAGTCGTGTCGGCTGCAGAGGACTACAGCTGTGTTACACTTCATACTTTAACACAGATTAAGGTGACTTTGTAAGGATTGATAGATTAAAACACTTCTAATTGGTATTTGGCTGGATTCCTCAAGTTTACACCCCAAAACAACACGATCATAGATCATGTTGAAGCTTTTAGGAAGCTCTCAGCTCTGATCATTGATTTCCTGCCAACATTTAAGATTTGGTCTGAATATTCCTCCTCAGGTTGGGTTTCCATGAAAGTACCTCAGCAGGTTCTGTGATTATTTATCAGCGTGTGAGCAGGAACTATGCAATATATAATGAAGTGTAAAAAAACATGCAGTTCCTTAAACGTCCACTTGGGAAGTGAGTCAGTCTCCATAAGTCCCCATGTTAGACAGCAGAAATAAACATGTTTACAGCCTGGTACAAAAACAGTTTTGGTCTCTGTAGCTAATTTCCCCGTTCATGACAACTGTACTGAGGGTGAATTTATATACAACTCACCTGTTCACATTATATTAATTCATTCAGGTCAACCGATGATCCACGCCGGGAGGTGGAGGACAGAAATTGCCTTTTTTCATTACCAAAATGTTTTTCCACTTATTTATATGTTAAATTATATATTTATGTATTTATGTCTAAGATGATCTCAACGACTGTCGTTCACACCGGACCTCAGGTGATTTTAACGACTCTGACGACAGTCGTCACAACAATAACGAGCACTAACGAACCAATCAACGATCCTGCCTAGTCGAAATACTCTTGTCATCAGTTAATCAGCCCGGCTGCCTCAGATTTCACCCTCGTGAAGAAAAGATGACCTGAAGCCTTCACGGATGTCCCCTGACGATTAAAGTCTGTGGTAGTAGAAGACGTTGAACCCATATTCTATACTTAGACCCTTGCTTGTCAACTGGGCATTCTGGGAAATGTAGTAAAATGCCTAAATGCTATAAGATTACACACACAGCCTGTTTTTAGATCACAAGTTCAGTTCAATCCCAGAAATAACTCCTGGAGTGCGTTCAACATTTCTGAGTGATGTAAGAGCAGGTGGCTTTCTCCTAACTGTGACACGATGTCCTCTTAATATACAGGTGTGTAATGTGTGTACCGTGTGCGGATTAAGTCTGATGGGAAAGCGATATCTGGGTCACAGAATGAAAAGTTGAAAATAATAAGTCTGTCATCTAGCACAATTTATTCCACCATTTGTTTACAGTAGCGTTGTAAATGCAGTTTTTTGTATGTTGGTTTGTAGTCATACATCAGCTCTTGGCATTCTGAAGAGTGAGTAACATCTCACATGATTCAAATATTAAACAAATATTGTTAAATATGAACAAATGAATAAATAAAGCCCCAGTTCAGTGCATCCACGGCGGGACTACAGAGTCTTTTTTTATTTTTCTGAGTGGCTCACGTCTCCTGTCGAAGTCAGCCAGACCTACTCTAGCAGAAAACACAACGTTGGTGTCGGTGGTGGAGTTGATGGTGGAGGTGGTGGTAGGGGGCTGGGTGGGGGCGGGTACCGACGTTAGCGTAGACCAAGAGGTGCCTCTCGAATCACACACACACATGCACAAACAGTCGTACACACTCGAGGCTCTCACGAGAAGATGACTAATCGTGATCACATGAAAGAAAAAAAATAAAAACATCTGGCAGATCTAAAAAATAAATAAAAAAAAAAGAACCGAGAGAGGTTACGTCTGTAATTTACAATGTGTTATGTCGCTTCTCTGTAGCTGTAAACATCAGCAAAGTAAAGGGACGACTGCCAGTCGCACACACACACACACACACACACACACACACACACGGGGAACATGGACATCTAGACTGTAAACATTTCAATACACAGACACACACACAGCACTGACCCAGCCAGCCTTTTACACTGACCTTTCACACACACACACACACCAGGCTTCAGCAAAAGCTATGTTATCACACACTCACACTCACACACACACACAGTGTACATACACATACCGGGTGAAGCCTGACACACACACACACATGTTACACAGTAGGAGCGTAAACTACATTGCTGGCCCCTTCCACTGTCCAAAAAACAGTACTGAGCATGCTCAGTCCGCTCCTCCTCTTCCTCCTCCTTCGTCCCTCCATCTTCATTTTTTTAACCCCTCGCTGCCTGCCCCAGCAGAGCGGATCTAAGAAGCTAATGGTTTGCGGAGCCATTGTCGTGCCAGAACCGGAGCCGGGTGGGCGGGAGCAACGTAACCCAAGCTCAGCAGCTTCTATGGAGTATTTAATTTTTTTTATTAATTATGATCAAATTAGACGAGGAGAAGGCTGAGGAGCTGTGAGGAAGAAGCACACCGAGTCTGTTATGAGAGGTCACCGAGCCGGAGTCCTGTTGCTGTTGTTGTGATGAGAGGCCCATTGATAATAATGTACAAGTCTGTCTCTCAAGACGAGCGTCTGCAACTCAACAATCCTCCGTCGGTTGGGTTCCCTCTTCCTTTCCTTTCCTTTCCTTTCCTTTCCTTCCTTCGTCTTCCCTCCTGCCTGCTCCTTCCTGCTCTGCTTCCTCTCCTCTCCCTCCAGTTAAGGCCATGGGAGGGCTGGACACTGAATGACTGACAGGCCTGGATCCAGATACATGATGGACCACAAATGGCCACTTGTGGAGTTGAAATCGAGGCAGATGAAGCCCTTTAAAGGACTCTGTTAGCCTGGAGGAGAGAGGAGGGGAGGAGGGAAGGAAGGGAGGCGAGGTGATGAGGCGGCGAGGCGAGGGCGTCGTAAGCAGTCTCATCGGTAGACGTTAAGATGGAGGCCGCGGGGGAGGGGCCTTTTAATGTACGATGGTTCGACAGTCACATTTTCTTTTCTTTTTTTTTTTGGTTCAGTTCACGAGGAATAATTATCTTTGTTAGGATGATGGAGTCTGTCGGGATAAGTATGTGTTGATCGCTTTGATTGTTTCATCAGATTTGGTTGCGTCTGTGTCCAGATATCCACGGCCGGACAACGAGATGTCCTGCAGACAGAGAGCGGGAAACATCAACGACGTTACGTTACGTATGAAATAATAAACAATCACATTAATGCTGGATATCTACGGTAACGTTAAGTTTTAGCCAGGCTGCAGCGTGGGCCAGACTGAAATATGTAAATATGAGGTCACATGGGAGCCATTGTCGTGCCAGAACCGGAGCTCAGCAGCCTCTACGGACATAATGGCAGAGGTGAAGAGAGCGAACCACGTCTGAATTTTAAAACAACGCCAACATGAGCTCTTCTGGTTTACATGCATGGTCTTATCTTGCAATAATTAGCATTCAGACAGCAGTGTGTGTGTGTGTGCGTGTGTGTGTGCTTCACCTTGAACGGTATTCATCGCGGGCCCGGTGATCAGTCAGTCAGTCGGAGGGGTGTTCGGGGCAGGACCGATTGATCTCAAACCATGAGTCTATACAGCTGCAAATACAGACGACACTTCAGTAAATACAGGCGCAAAGAAAAATGACAGTCAGCAAACGAGGGAGTATTAATAATGAAATAAATCTGATAAAAACAAGAGCGATCACAAGATAATTGAATTGTTCTGTCGCCTTAAATGGATTCTCGTACTTCAGGGGATCGTTGCTAAAGTAACACGTAGGCATGTTGGAAGGCCTCCATGATACTCCCACATGAGCAGAACATAAACAAAACACAAAGACAGAAACGAGACCCGGAGGGAAACGTATAACAGCGGAGTCACAGCCCGCTCACGTGTGCGTGAAACTCGTTTTATGGATCCGGTTAATGTAATCTTCTCTGTTAGTATTTGTGCGTTTGAAGAGGATCGATGCCACGATGGAGAAATATTCGACCAGTAAAAAGTAATCAGGAGTCAGAAAAATAACTCCAGAGGAGAGGAGGATGCTTGGGCTTGGGTTAGTGTTAAGATAACCTGTCGGGGAGGCGAGATGTTCGGGCCTGAAGTCAGTCTACGCTCGGCTCGAGGGTTGGTCAGGTTCTGACTGAAACGGTTCAACAACCTCTACAAAGCTCATTTCCATTGAAACCAAAAATTATTAATAAAACAGTTTCAAATACTTTATTATAACGACGTGTGTTAACTGTGTTTGAACTCTTGAACGTGCTCAGTAATGACCGGTTGGGCCGATGGGTCGTCCGCAGCCTGCGTTCATCTGTTTATCATCCAAAGCTCTGGGTTAGTTAATCTGACAGTGACATATCGACGTTTAAAAATTGCTACACGCAGCAACTTTATTGTCCGGAGATATTATACGAACAACCTGTAAATCACAGGAGGCAACAAGTTCAGTCCATCTTTAAGGAATGTTTTTATTGGAGTGCAGTGAGTGGATTTAATTAGAAGGAGTGCAAAATTATATAACAGGCAGTGATTCAAGTGTGTGTGTGTGTGTGTGTAGGCGTGTGTTTGTGTGTGTGTGTGTGTGTGTGTGTGTCACCTTTTGTGGTAGATGCAGAGGCACGGCAGTCTGGCTATGGTGTCCCCTTGCTGCAGTTCCTCTAGACAGATCACACACTCGCCGGCATCCCTCGCCAACACATCATCTAAAGTGGTGGGTACATACACACACACACACACACACACACACACACACACACACACACACACACAGAAGAACATGCATCAGTATGAACCAAAAACAGCAAAGGATGTAGCTATTTTTCTGCTCCGCCTCAGCTCTCTGTGATTTACAGAGTTTCCTGATGGACAGTGAAGTAAACTGTAGCTGCTGTTAGCAAATGTTAGCTCAGTATGTTAGCCAGGGCTGCCTACACCGGGGGTGTGTTAGTATTTAGACCACTGGCGTTTTGGACCACCGGAAAGAAGAGGAGGTTTACAGAATGGAGCTGGTGTCAGAACCGGAGCTGAAAGACCAGGCTCAGCAGCCTCTATGGACATAATGGCAGAGGAGAAGAGAGCGAAGAGGACGTTGATGGAGGAAGCTAAGAAGAGAAAGCTGCAGTAAACAGTAGACAGTAACAGTAAATCTGGAACAAACCAGACCAACTCTCTGTGATTTACAGAGTTTCCTGTCGGACGGTGAAGTGTAGTGTAGCTGCTGTTAGCTCAGTTTGTTAGCCGGGCTGTGAGCTCAGAGCACCGGGGGAGTGTTAGTGTTTGTACCACAGGCGTTTTAGACCACCGAGAAGAGGAGGAGGTTCACAGGCTGGAGCCGATGTCATGCTAGAACAGGAGCTGGACAATAAGTTATTATCATAGATAGATAGATAGATAGATAGATAGATAGATAGATAGATCTCCATCCCTCCATCTCCATCCTTGCATCCTCCGTCACCGTCCCGAGCATGGAATCTACATACCCTGCTAACAACACTCCTCCTTCTTCCTCCTGAGTGACTTCAATCGACCCCGGACACGACCGTCTCCGTGTGTGACACTGAGTGTATTAAATCTGAAGTCAACATCTGACCCCGGCTTTAATAATCGAGTGAAGAGGGTTGTTCCGTCGTGTTTCCCTTCACCTGTGAAATGTTTTTTAAAAATGAGGTCATCTGGATAAAGTTAGAGCTCGGACTCGCCATCAGTCCACAGCGATGCAGCTGCAAGGCTTTTAACTGGATCACATCAGAGAGACTTGCCGCCGTTCAATCTAACCTGTGAACTTTAGAGCTCACCGTAATGTTTTATTGTTACTTCATGAGCCACATTTGTGAGTTTTTAACCCCGTGTGTGTCACCACATGACCCGATGTTCAGCTTTCCTGGAGCTGAAACGAGGTCATTGCAGTATAACATGCTGTACTGTACCAAAGAACAGACTGTGAGGTTCACGTGATGCTAACAATATTCTGATCTGGACAAAATGTGTCGCCTCTTGAAAAGATCTTAGGATCTGAGAAGATTTTTTGTACCAGGCTGTAAACATGTTTATTTCTGCTATGAAGTTTTTAACATGGGGACTTATGGAGACTGACTCACTTCTGAAGCCAGCCTCAAGTGGACGTTAGAGGAACTGCAGTTTGTTTTTTGGTCACTTTTGCTGCTTGGATTCATCTCGTTCAACTACACGCTGAGGAAACTGTTGGAAAATATTGTTATGGCTCCTGTTACACCTGGTCGGTAGACGTTGGAGTCTACGGGGGATAAATGACGCCAGTCGCTTCCAGATTTTCTGGAACTGCCGACAGCCTCAATGGCAGGAAATTCATAAAGATATTAATAATGTATTTGGAGTCGATATTTCCTTTTAGACGTGAGACTGTAGATAAGGAGTTATGTTTCATTTAAAGCACGAGCTGGACTTTGTAATATAAAATATACACGATGGAAAGGTCGTCATTTTTCCAGATTTGGTCCTCTCTAAAGAGCTGAAGGTCTTCAGGAGGTTTGTGAATTGGTCATGACTCCACGTTGTCCAACATTTAGCCTTCTGAAGGAAGAACGAGAGGCGTGAGGTTGTATTTTATCAACCTTAAGAGCAATCTGGCAGCAGTTGCCAAGATATCCTTCAAAGTTTTGGGACAGATGGGCTGACTGACGTCGAAACGAGAAAAAAATTTAAAGAAATGTAACGAGGTTATGTGTGAAACTCCGCCCGCTCACGTCGCCCAGACTTCCCCGGGCCTCTCAATCATCAGCTCCCTCCTCTCCTGCCCCAGCTTCTTTCTTGACTTTCAGCTGTCTCTCCTGGTCGCTGGCTCGCCAACAGACATTTGGCATCCACCACCTTCACATCAATTATGAGCCGGAGGAGTCGCTCTTTGCTTCTCTGAATCACGGCGCTCAATTCCCCTTTTTCTTGTCTCTTTTCGGCGTCCTCCGCTGACCCGAGCTGCGGGAGGCAAACGGCACGTCACCTTTCTCTTTACCTTTCCCCCACCCCCGGTGTCTCCTGCTGAGCGAGTGTACGCGGCCCCTCTAACTCTCCGTGCGAAAGGGGGCTATATTTAGTGAGAGGCATTAAAATATCATCATGCAGTCGAAACCCAGAAAAGATCCAGTGGTCAGCTCACGTGGACTCCACTGTGCTACCTATAACCCTCACCTGCTCATAAACACACACAGTGCAGGCGGGTTCAGACACAAATTCAGTCATTTGATTTAGTTTATTTAGATTTCATGAAATTAAAGCTGCAATCTGTGACTTTTCGTCTCTTTCACGGCAGCAGAAATGGGACATTTAGTGTCACATCTGTGGAGTTATTTCAGCTTATTGTCGTTATCGGACTAAATCGGACTAAAACATCACAGCTGCCGACTGTAGCTGCTGTTAGCTCAGAGTGTTAGTGTTTGTACCACAGGAGGTTTATAGGCTGGAACCGGTGTCATGCCAGAACAGGAGCTGGGCAAAGGGGCTCAGCAGCCTCCATGGACATAATGGCAGAGGAGAAGAGCGAGAAGAGGACGCTGACGGAGGAAGCTAAGAAGAGAAAAGGAGAGAGTGAGCGAGCAAGAAGCCGCCGGACAAGAGTAAATCTGGGACTGACTTAAAAATGAGCACGCAAACATTCCTCAAATGTAGATCCCGATAACGTATACGTAAGATACGGAAGAAATATTGAGATTATTTATAATGCTGAGATATTTAAACACTTCACTCTGCTCAGCTTTAACACGAGAAATAAAAACCCAGATCACAGAAGACTCGAGGAGGCGAGTAGTCGCTGACTTTCCCGAGAGGTTCCAGCATCATTCATGTTTATTGTTACTCTGCGTCCGCTCTGATACTCATGGCTATTTATGAATGACATAAAAATGCACATAAAGAGCGAGAAAAGAGCTGCAGACACGCCGTCTGCCTCCCAGACTGCTGTTTATTTCCTCGAGCGGGCTGCTCTTTTAATTACGGACCTGGACTGACACTCCTGGTTGCTTGGAAACGCATGATTGACAAGCGGCCACGTCTGTTCGTCGCCCCTAGCAACCCTCTGATTGACAGTGGGCTGTTTGACTCCAGACTGTGCACATGTACGTCTGATCTGAGCCTGAAGGTCACCTTGTGTTTGTCAGTCTGTCGTTGTGGGTTTTCTTAAGTTACCGCGCGGTAACCGCCTGGATCGTGTGAAGTTGTTAGAGGCGTGGAAGAGGAGGGGAGTCCACATATAGCAGTCGACTGAGGCCCACGAGGCCGGTGCAGGTGAAATAAAGTAAGTTTGGAGCCTGCAGCTGAATTGGGAGCGAGCAGAAGATTGAGTGACAGAGACAGAGAGAGGAGAGTGAAACTGTCTTAAGGAAGATGGGATCCAGAGTGATGGAGTACCCTGATGGCTGATAACGGTCCAGAGGAGAGAGGGTAAAAGGAGAAAGACTCCCATAATTCCTCTCTCTTTTTTTCCCGGCTCTGTCTGTCCCGTCACTCTTTATTTCCAGCAAATTACTCTCCCCCTCTCTCCTCCGGTCTGTCCTCGCCGTGTAATCCCTCTCTCACTTTCTCTGTTCAACGCCGAGCTGCAGCTTATCTCGTTTCCCAGCATGCTCAGGGGTCTATTGTCAATCACCTGGGCCCGACTGACTGTCGCACATCAGCACATCTCCATGCAAGGTCATTACACATGCACACGTTCACTGTAGAAATCAGTTTATGACGGTCATATATCTCGTTAACACGCACGTTCATTGGTATACTCGAGTATTTACTCTCATTACATTACTTCTGATCAAAAACTAGCGAGTCGACAACTTTGCTGACAACCAAACATCAACCAGGTCACCAGCAGCAGACACAGCAGCAGCTAATATTACTGACTAGTCCAGCAGCAGTCAGCCCAGCTCTCACCAACCACTAAAAGTCAGTCCCAGATTTACTCTTGTCCGGTGGCTTCTTAGCTTCCTCCATCAACGTCCTCTTCACTCTCTTCTCCTCTGCCATTATGTCCATGGAGGCTGCTGAGCCTGATTGTCCGGCTCTGGTCCAAATCTCCTTTGCCATAGAGTCCAAAGGCAACTGCTAACGTTAACTTGCTTGCTAACGCGGACAAGTTGCTAGCTAGCTAATGTATCAAAATCTTGTCCTGAGTGGAAAATGTCATGCTAATGCTAATGCTAATTCATGCAGACCCCCGGTTTGCTGTTAACATTATCGCTAGCAAAACACTGTGAATGGATAAGTTATGAGCACCTAATGTGATCCATAACATTATGTATTGCCCAGCTCCTGTTCTGGCACGACACTGGCTCTGCTTCTCGACTACGACTATGCCTGTGGTACACACTAACACTCCTCTGAGCTCACAGTCCAGGCAGCCCAGCTAACAAACTGAGCTAACATTAGCTAACAGCAGCTACAGTTTACTTCACTGTCCATCGGGAAACTCTGTAAATCACAGAGAGTCGAGGCGGAGCAGCCGGACGACATCAGAGGGGAAACCAGGAAACATTTTCTCCATAAAATATGATCCAGTTTCACCAAAATCAGTGAAATAGTTGGTGGTTTGCGCCTCCTGCGTAGTCGGCTGCTGTATTTTAACCTTGTGGTCGTGATGTCAGCACTCTGAAAGCCTCATATTTTCTTAACTCCTTGGTTAACTCACTAATAGCGGGTATCATTCCCCCCAAAACATGAAGCACGCTGAGGCGTAACAGATTAGCGGTCATGGAATCGAATCATTCAGCCGGTGGTTGGAAAACAGAGAGAGAGGAGCAGCGTGGAGAAACAGTGAGGGATGAGCGAACAGGGCAGCTCCACACACACGATCAATAAAACAGAATAAAAGAGTCGGACAGGCCTGAGCTGTTACACACCATGACCCCGTGAGACCGAGCTCGGCATCGATCGGGAAGTTTTAAACTTCATCTGTGTGACGACACGTGACATTTTAAATATGCCCAGCTCGCATTTTACCATCTTTACTCAGATTTTTGGCTCAAAATATGTATTAAAAGAAAAAGGAGCAGCAGATTAAAGTTGTTTTTCTCCTCTTTCTTCTTGGCTGTTAGCCCCTTTGATTAATTTGCAAAATTATATTGAATAATATATAAAAGTTGCAGAAAATCAAGCCATAAATTATGCAGAAGGGTAACAGTGAGGACACCTTGAACCCTCCTTCTTCGTCCTCTTAGTTTGCACTAATTGTTGCAGGGTTTGTTTGTTTTTTTTGATCCAAACTTCCTGATAAACTCGAGTTTCTTTAAGTGGCTTTCAGCCACAATATCCGCCACTATGACCACGATCAATCCAGACATTTCATTTGTTCTGTTTCTCGTGTGCCAGAGGGAATTTTTTTTATTTTTAAAGATATAACACTCGTGAAACTGAAGCCAGTTCAATTCAGAGGAAAGACTATTTGCAGCATTGAAGGCATTAAAAGTGTCGGTACTACGACTACTGAAAGAACCAACAGGCAGTTTGTAATGTAATTACAACACTTACTGAAGTAAAACTAAATGGATATTTATTCCAGGTTCTCACATCTTCTTCAATAATAAATTCAAGTACTTTTCAAGGTCTAAGAGAGGCCCAGCTCCCTCAAAATTCAAGGAAAAACAAACTGCAGTTACTCAAATGTCCACTAGAGGCTGGCTCCAGAAGTGAGTCAGTCTCCATAAGTCCCCATGTTAGACAGCAGAAATAAACATGTTTACAGCCTGGTACAAAAACAGTTTTGGTCTCTGTAGCTAATTTCCCCGTTCATGACAACTGTACTGAGGGTGAATTTATATACAACTCACCTGTGCACATTATATTTGACAGGTAGGTGTTGTTGCAGATGGCTTGTTTGAGCACACCTGCCTGAGGTCCACCAATAATCCACGACATCCAACATGGCTGCAGCCAGCCACATACGAGTGAATCAAATGACAGCAGGTCGTGTAGCACTTTATTTATCACCAGTGTTGCGGAGTGCAGCAGATTATGAATATTATTTGTCACGATTGGTTGTCTCGACCTCCAAATGCTAAAATAAACCACAGACATGATCGTCCTCAGACGGGATCAGGAACACCTTGTGAGGCTGGACAGGTTGATTGGCATTAGAGGCCTTCGCAGCCTCAGTTCATACTCCCTTCTTCTATGAATTTTTATGATTTTCCTCATTTCCCCTCATTCATATTTATCATGTTTTGGAAGGAACAGCTCGACAACACACGTCAGTCTGTAGACCCACCCACCACGTCATGAATATTTATCAGCACAGCAGCACTGACAGGGGACTTGGCACAGACCAATAAAAATGGAGAGAGAAAAAAAAGTATATAATGTTGAAACACCAGAGCCAAAATCAGTTTATTATTTACTGGCACACCAATGAGCTCGGCTTTCCCTCCAAGTATCAGATCTTCAGGTCGTATGAAGAGAAAAGGTCCTTACCGTTGTAAGAGAGACGAGGCTTGCTTAGACACATGATGAAGTGAACTTCCATTTCATTGGATGCCACCGACTTGGAGCAGACAGGACACTTGAATCCTGGGAAGAACACCAGAGAACAGATTCAAATATAAACAGAATACAAACAAGTAGACGCACACAAAATCTGCTTTTCAGACATTTCTAATAGATACTGCCCCAGTTGAAGAGAGAGCATGTGAAACATAGTTGTGTTAGGCAGGTGGTTTGAAAGACGAGTGACCTCAGGTGCTCTTAACGACCTCAGGTGACCTTAACGACTGTCGTTTACACTGGACGTCAGGTGACCTTAACGACCTCAGGTGACCTTAACGACTGTCATTTACACTGGACGTCAGGTGACCTTAATGACCTCAGGTGACCTTAACGACTATTACACAGTCGTTACAACAACAATGAGCACTAACGAACCAACCCCTTCATTTTAAAGGAAACAACATTTCTAATTATACAAAGTATTCAAACATGTCGTAATCAAAACACTAATCAATTAAATTGACAAAAAAGAACATGCGACACATGCTTCAATAATTCTTTTACAATAGAGTCAAATTCATGCAACAAGCAGCTTCTTTGGAAGAAACATCCCAGGGCAAGAAATGATATTTTAGTTTTCTTAATATGGATGATTACCCTATCAACTCATCATGATCTGCACCTTTAACCCAGCTGACAGCCTCTAACATCATTATAAAGAATGAGAATGTTCCAATTACTTTTTTTCGGATATCTTTATGTAAATAAAGTTGAAAAAAGTGTTTCACATTTAAATGGTGACATCCATTTATCTCCTAATGTGATGATCTAAACTCTTGGCGCCCTGATGATAAATTACCCGTCACCAGACCACTTAAGTGTTGCTGTTTTTCTTCAGGGTCCTCTGGATCCCATCTGATGACAAACCATGACAAACTAGGTGTGGATGCTGTGCCACATCTTGCTGTGATATAAAGCACAGAGCAGTCTGGACTCAAACAGTCCCCGCTGAGTCTCCAACAAAGTGATGTGCATGTCAAACGCTGAGGTGATCGCCCTCCCCGGTGCCCCGGTGTTCTAAACATCTACGGTGGCCAAATGTGAAAGAAAATGTGATGAAATGTCCTGTGGGGTGTCCTTTCAGTACAGAAACACGATGTAGTGCCATACAGGCACATCAAAAAGCAAATTTTATAACTTTTCTCTCATAAACAAACAGATAACGTAACGCTTCACGGCACTAAGTCACACACCACCAACTGTTTCACTGATTCTGGTGGAACTGGATCATATTTTATGGAGAAAATGTTTCCTGGTTTTCCCTCTGATGTCCTCCGGCTGCTCCGCCTCGACTCTCTGTGATTTACAGAGTTTATGATGGACAGTGAAGTAAACTGCTGCCAACTGTAGCTGCTGTTAGCTCATGTTAGCTCAGTTAGCCAGGCTGCTCGGATTGTGAGCCTGTACCACAGGCGTTTCGGACCGCCAGGAGGAAGAAGAGCAGGTTCACAGGCCGGAGCCGGAGCTGTAAACATCAGCATCATCAGTTAGTATCACGGATCAGTAATCTGAAATGTTTTTGTGTCGGCCTCTCAGTCCGATCAGATCATTACAGAACCAGAGAAGACAGGAGTTTGGGCTGGACACTGGAGATTACTGTTCGTGTCCGGTTGTTGCATAAACCTAGCCATGACAACGAAGGTCTCAGAAGATAACAGAAAACTCAATCTTTCCCGTGAACGTTCCCAAAACAGAAACAGGTCGTAATCTTCACATCGCAAAAGAGACGGATGATGATCCGGTCGATGGGGATCAGTTCAGGAGTTCATGGACAAACAGCATCTTTCGTCTGCTCACATTTTCACACACTACCTCTCTTGGTTTGTTTCATAATGTACGGAGTCATCTCGGAAGAGCCTCCCTCCTGCGCTGCTGCTTGGATGGGACCCATTAAGGCCTAACTGTATTAGTTTAACACATAACAGATAATTAGATCAACCACTGGGCCACATGAGCCGAGTTTGCACAAAGCTGAAAACAGACACGGCTGCTCTGTGGCGACGAAGACTGTATCATGCAAACACTGACGTCCTCATACGCCTTCTTATACGTGCTACAGTCATGTGGTGGTGTAATGAGATTTACATGTAACCAGCAGCATCGCCGCGGGGCTTTCCTTTGACGTTCACACCTCCTGGTGGAGTTTTTGCACACTTTGCAGTTTGGACCTCATCTATCAGGACAGAGTCTATCAGTTTGTTCTGTCCTGTTGTTTTATGTTTTTGTCCTTGTCTTCTCTGTTTGAAATAAATTGTTACGTAAAGAGATGTACTTGAGGTCCTATGACTTCCTCTCCATACGGTTGGTGAACATAGAAGACACGGATTAAATACGAGGAAGTCGAAGGTCAGCTGAGGTCTGAGATATCTGGATTTTCAGTATGTGGTAAAGGTTAAACTCTGAAAATCTGTTTTATTTTGGCCTGGAGTGGTCAAAGTATCCATTATAACTCAAGACGAGAAGGGAAGTTTATCTTCCACCCTCTTGCATTTTCCTCGATTGTATCGTGACCCCAGTTTAAGGGCATCATCAGGAGTTCAGACTTAACAGAACCACAGAAGACATCATACGACACTGAAGATGTTTTCTTGTATTTTCTTTCTTTGCGTTTGCTTTCATCGGCTGCAGTGTATTGACCTCTTAGAGCTACTGTAGTTTTTTGGTTAGCCAGACAGACGCGCGGCGTTGCTGCTGCAACTTTTAAAGTTCACTTTGAGATTCACTAACAACATCCCGGAGTCTCTTTACCTCCACAGAACTTTGGAAAACTTCCAAGAACAGTTTGTAAAAGAGAACTTGCCCACAGGGTTGTAGTCTTCAAGACTGGTCTTGGATTGTCTGGGTCTCAGACAAAGAGGATTTTATTTAAGGACTGGTCAGGACTACAACTGCAGGGATATCCCTAAGTTCATTTTGTTACCATCATCACTGCGACTGGAGGCTAAACTTGCGTATGATGGAGAAGAACCTGTGGCTGTCTGCGAGGAGATGTCACACAAAGATTCTCAGTCATTGTTGAAGGAAACAATGTGAAGACGTGGCTTTGTGAAATTTGTTTTTCACTATTTTTATACATTTTCCTTCCTCTTCTCTGGGGTCAGGTCGCGGTGGCATCAGGTTTAGCAGGGCGTTCCAGACGTCCTTCTCTCCAGCAACTCATTGCAGCTCCTCCCGGAGGATCCTGAGGCGTTGCCAGGCTAGATGGGCTAGGTTGTCCCTTAAGCGGGTTCTCTTCCCAGCTGGACATGCCCAGAAACCTCCAAAGGAAAGTGTCCAGGAGGCAATCTCTTGAACTACCTCAGCTGGCTCCTTTCAACCCGAAAGAGCAGCGAGCTCCCTCCGGATGTCCGGATGTCCCAGCTCCTCACCCTGTCTCTAAGGCTGAGCCTGGCCATCTGGCGAGGGAAGCTCATTTCAGCCGCTTGTATCCACGATCTCATTCTTTTGGTCACTACCCTAAGCTCGTGTTCATAGGTGAGAGCTGGAACGTAGATGGACTGGAAGATCAAGAGCTTTGCCTTCTGGCAGCTCCCCCTGAACCACAACAGACCCTCTGGTCTATCACACGGTCCATTTTCACATCATCTGTGAACAAGAATGGGTGGCCGGGCTCAGCTCAGACTAGAGCCAGCTGAGGTGGTTTAACATCTGATTAGGATGCCTCCTGGGTGCCTTCCTTTGGAGGTATACTGGGAGGAGACCCCGGTAGACTTAGAGCCTGCTGGAGGGACTATATAGTCCATGTAGCCTGGGAACACATCGGGATCCTCCAGGAGGAGCTGGATGTGCTGCTGGGAAGAAGGAGTGCCCTGCTAAACCTGCTGCCACCGTGACCTGGGTGGATGGATTGCGAACAAGACCTTGAGATCCTCCTTCATAACTCGCTCCCAACCTAATCCCAAATGTTGGGAAAAGAGGAAAACTGTTGTGTGTCACTTTACTTGCATGATTCAAACACAATCAGCTGTTTGTCTTAGAAACACTGCAGCACTAAAACACGAGATACGGAGGTACAGAAGTTTGACAATTTGTTCGGTTACACACTCGGACAAATTCACTATACGCAGCAGACCCCCCCTCCACATGGCAGCTGACCCACTTCTCCCTTGGCTGCTATTTTCAGAAGCTCCATAGGGACGAGCAGAAAGAGAGAGAGAGGGAGAGCGATGGTGGGAATGAGTGAAAAAGAGGTGCAGGAGGAAGGTGAGAGAGTTCAGGCATTTGAGGAGAAATGAAGGGTTATGATATATGGTCCAGCAGGACTCGAGCTGTGCAGTCAGGAGGTGTGTGTGTGTGTGTGTGTGTGTGTGTGTGTGTGTGTGTGTTTGCCTTCAACTAAGCCAAGCACCACAAATCCTGGAGGACTTTTCATATTCAAGGAGTGCATAAGGTCAGATAGGGACGAAAATAAATCATAGGACTTGAATCATAAATTAATTATAGTGGTGCCTATGTGAGAGTGTGTGTTTGAGCAGTAATCCTGCAGCGTACACCGGAGCACAGGAGTTTGGTTTATGTCAAATTGGCACATTTCTCTCAAATATTTTTCTTGACTGTCATCGCTGTGGACTGCAGGCAGAATTTTTTATGATCAGCAGCTTTTACACCAAACGACAGGAGAGACTCTGTGCTGCTGAGGAGACACATTTTAATGTTAAGCTCTCTCGACATGTGCATGTCCGTTAGGCCTAACCGCGTAGCGTGACAAATAAGCACCAAATACTCACAAAAATACCAACGAACCCCCAATTTTGTGACAATCCATCAAATCAAACAACCTGAACAGAACTAAACAAAGGAGAGGATGGAGTATGTTTGTCAGTCAACACGATGTGTTACCCAACTCCCTTACCCTTGTGTTACCCTTGGGGATCCCAAGGTGTTCCCAGGCTAGATGGGCTACATAGTCCCTTCAGCAGTTTCTAGGTCTTCCCCAGATTCCCCCAGTTGGACGTGCCCAGAACATCTCCAAAGGAAGGCATCCAGGACACATCCTAATCGGATGTTGAACCACCTCAGCTGACTTCTTTCAACCCAAGAGGGAAGTGTCCAAGCTTCTCTTTTGGTCCACCCAGTAGAGGAAGCTCATTTGTATCCATAATCTCATTCTTTCGGTCACTACCCAAAGCTCATGATCATAGATGATGGTTGGAATATAGATGGACTGGAAGATCAAGAGCTTTCCCTTGTAGCTCAGCTTCCGGTCCATGTCACGCTCCATTTTCCCATTGGTGATCCCGGGGTGTTCCAGGTTAGATGGGCTATGTAGTCCCTGCAGCGGTTTCTGGGTACACCTCCAAAGGAAGGCACCCAGGAGGTATCTAACTAGCAGAAGACCCCCAGACAGACTAGAGGGACTATATAGCCTACCTAGCATGGGAACACCTCCTCACCACCACAACCCAACCCCGGATAAGAGGAAGAGAATGGATGGATGGTGAACAAAACCGAGTTGGGAGCGAGTTGCAGTCTATGTGCACATCAATCTACATCCAGAATCTAAATTTTTAAAAATGTAATAAACCCAGGAGCTCATTTAGATCAGATTGTCCAAGGCCTGATGAGTCTGTTTACTATGCACTGCATCAGGTATATGTTCATTTACTGGCCGACGTCCAAAGCAGGAGGAGGATGAATGTAAAGAACTTAACAGTACTAATAAGAAGGAATGAATTCAGCTTAAGGAGATCCAAAAAGAAAACATCCAAACCTTATTTACACCTTGACACAAAGAAATGCTTTTACTTTTCCCATGTGTGTTTTTGTCTGAGGCATTCAGTGGGAAATTTAAGCCTGTTGGGGAACAGTAACAAGCTCAGCGAGTGCGAGTCCATCTAACCACGAAACAAAGCCAGAAAATACGATCGATACTAACTCGTTCAGCAGGTTTCTCTTCAGGCTGCTGCTCTAAACGCACAGAGCTGAAAACTGTTGCTTCAGTTTGAACTAATTTCACAACATGTTATAAAAAGGAGTCATTTCCCGGCAGACTTTATTCTTTATTATTCTTTTAGATCATTATGAGATTGTCAAACCCAGTCTAATGGATTCAGAGTTATTTGTGTCTGAAGTTCCCGTTTGTTTCCACGTTTCTCCTTTCTCATTACTTCCAACATGCTGCCATCAAGCCTCCATACTCATTATCTGACTCTGTGAGCGTCCACCCTGTTTACCTTTAACTGAAGACGGTCACACACCACCAACTGTTTCACTGATTTTGGTGAAACTGGATCATATTTTATGGAGACAATGTTTTCTGGTTTTCCCTCTGATATCCTCGGCTGCTCTGCCTCATATCTCTGTGATTTACAGAGTTTATGATGGACAGTGAAGTAAACTGCTGACTGCTGTTAGCTCATGTTAGCTCAGTTTGTTAACTGGACAGTGTTTTACCACAGGCATTTTGAACCACCGGGAAGAAGTCAAGGTTAACAGGCCGGAGCCAGTGTCATGCCAGAACAGGAGCTGAGCGAGCAGGCAATCTAACCGGGCTCAGCAGCCTCTATGGACATAATGGCAGAGGAGAAGAGAGTGAAGAGGACGCTGACGGAGGAAGCTAAGAAGAGAAAAGGAGAGAGTGAGTGAGCAAGAAGCCGCCGGACAAGAGTAAATCTGGGACTGACTTTTAGTGGTTGGTGAGAGCTTGGTGAAATAAAAGGCTGAAAGACAGACGCCGAGCTGGGCTGACTGCTGCTGGACTAGTCAGGAATATTAGCTGCTGCTATGTTTGCTGTTGGTGACGTTGCTTGATGTTGATTTGGTGCAGTAAAGAGAAGCTGTCTGAGCTATCGCCCAAACTTCCGTCGTCTTTGTAGTTGTATAGTGCTGCATTTAGATGAGGAATTCATTTCCATTTGTCTTTTGTAGTGGCTGCAGGTGCTGCATATATTTGCTTTTCTGCACTGTGAACACACACTTCAGTTGAACTGAATGTTGTTGAACGTTATCCCGCTTTTGGTCAGGCCCCTGTGATGTTTTAGTGGTGAATCAAGGTTGCACAGAAAAAGCAGCAGTATGCTGTGAAACAATAATTAACATTCAGCTAGCGGTCAGGATCAAAGCTGGATAATGACTCAAATGCAAAATGCAGTTGTTAGGCCCGGATTTTCCTGTAGCTGGCTCATCACTGGGATGATAGCGTCTGATGATTTCTGTCTGGAAGAACAGTGTGAAGATTAGCCTGAAGATATTAAAGTCCCCATGAAACAAGGGGACCAGAGAGGGACTTGGCTATGTATTGCAGCTAGTGCTGAGAGCTAATGTCAGCGTCTACCTTCCATTGAACATGACTGGACTGAACACAACCTCTGAAACCAGTGGTGTCCAGTCTAACAGCGACTACCTGGTAGCCTACTGAGGTGGTTTTCTTGCCGGGTTTGGCTCCTGGCATCCGGTGCCGAAGCAATTCAGCTAGCTACTTGGTTAACCGAGCTAAAAACAGTTAATGGTGTGGACAGAAAGTCCGTAATCACCTCTCTAGTGTAACGTTATACCCTGCTGGTCTCAGAGACTGTGCTCGAACCCTGTCCGGTCTGGCTACTGAGGCCAGTTCTCTTGCCTGCTAATGGCAGATGCAGTTACATGCAGTTAATTAGCAGTTAGATACATTGGCAAGCAAACACTAGGGCAAGTTCAATGTCCGGGCAGCCCGGCTAACAACTGGGCTAATGTTAGCTAACAGCAGCTAGCAAACTGAGCCAACATGAGCTAACAGCATCAGACGAGTGCAAGCGTTTCATTGGACGTTAAATTAGTACACGCAGTACCACGAAGAATACCTGAAAACATCTGTGTCAGTGTTGAACAGATTCTGGACAAAAAGTTTGACTTCATGAGGAACTTTAAAGTGTTTTTTTTAATATATGAACTTCTTATTTTTACTGCAGCGTCTTCGTTTAACACTCAAAGTAGAAATGGAATATTTATTTTGGCACATTGTCACGTAACTTTTTGTTTTTTGGATTTTTCCGACAGCTTCTTGAAAACTTCTCCGTCAGATGGGAACTGTCACAGTTTTGCCTCGAGTGGAACTGAAGATCAAAACGAGGAAAATCTGACGCCTTCAGTCATCAAAAGAAGAGCCGACAAACGCTCATAAAGTTAGATATTAACCACCGTTTTCTAAACTAATTATGACAACAGAAACAGCCAATTATGGCTGAAGTAATTAAAACCACACGGATGCACTTTGGTAATTAACAACGATCCGTCCTCGCCTTATAATTTTGATATCACAATCCTGATGAGTTTCTTTCCGAGCAGAAATGACCAAACACTGATGTGCTGATAGAAAATAATATTCAGCCCTACAGCGTCTTTAAAGAAATGTCTCTTCATTTCACAGCAGAGAGATTTAACTGAAATAAAAAGACGCTCTCCACTGAACAGAGAAGCCTCTAAAGGGGAAACAGAGCGCTCATAATAAACCAATGCAAATTATTAGGATGTCTTACAACATGTGATGAATGCAAACAGGTTGTTAGCTGACACGGTTTAGTACACACAGCTATGAGCAGAAAGTCTGTGAAGCGTGCATTATATTGTATTCTTTACAAAAACTGCAGTTCCTCAAACGTCCACTTGAGGCTGGCTCCAGAAGTGAGTCAGTCTCCATAAGTCCCCATGTTAGACAGCAGAAATAAACATGTTTACAGCCTGGTACAAAAACAGTTTTGGTCTCTGTAGCTAATTTCCCCGTTCATGACAACTGTACTGAGGGTGAATTTATATACAACTCACCTGTTCACATTATATTAAGGCTTAAAGTTATGCAGGATTAATATAGGATAATATAGGATTATTAGAGGTTAATCGTTTTCATCTCATGGATCAGACTCCATGATTTGTCCACACTGAAACTCTGCTCTGTTATTTCACCGTGTCGCTGCGGCTGGCTGACAGCAGCTCTGCATGCTAACGCTAACAGGATATGATGTAACATTTATTATTCATTCAGCGTGTAAACAGTTTGTCTTTGTTTCTACACGACTGTGTCGTAAAAAAGATTTTTATTAAACATGACGTGGCTCCAAAGTTTGACTCCAACTCTGTCTGTGGCCTAAATCTACCTGTCTGTGGCCTAAATCTACCTGTCTGTGGCCCAAATCTACCTGTCTGTGGCTCAAATCTACCTGTCTGTGGCCTAAATCTACCTGTCTGTGGCTCAAATCTACCTGTCTGTGGAGGAATACCCTGAGAACACACTGCAAACACACACACACACGTTGCATGACTATGCAATAACAACAGTGAGAGAGGCTGAATAGATAGAGCCGTCACACACTCTGAGCTGAAGTGCTGTTAAATGGTCCCATGGAGACTTACTCTTGTCAACACACACACACACAGACGAGGTCATTCAACTCAATCTCTGACCAATGCATATTTCATCAACCCTCGGCAGCCCGGCCCGGTCTGAGACCCAAAAAACAGCGACCACAGACGGAGACAAACAAAGACACAGAGGAAGAGTCCGACAGGTAAACACAGCCGCTTTGATTGACAGGTGCTGTTGCAGAAGACTACGTGGCTACAGATGGTTTGAGCAACCAGACGTCATTCGGCCCGCCTCAGGTCCGCCGATGATCCACGTCCATATTGATATTTGGACCAGCGTGGCGCTGCATATTTTCAGCCTTGGAAACCTCCAGCTGACGTCACTCATGCTCTGTCACATCAGGTGTCTAGCTGATGTACCTGAGGACGTATTTATTATCTTCCCAAACAGAGAAATATTACAGATATTAACTGATCCACCGTCAGCTGTGTCTGCTGAGCAGCACCGGGCTGACAGAGGTGCGTGTGTGTTCGTCGTTGTCAGACGGTATAAATGTTACAAAGTGCCTAACGCAGAGAGACAACGAAGGACGAGCCGACAGGCAGCAGCTCCTGTTCTCAAAGTCAAGCGGTGTCAGGCGTTTCTCTCAGACTGAACACGGATGTTCAATGTTTAATAAAGCCGGGAACGCGTTAAAACGGTCTGAACGCTCCAGCGTGCGACCCGGCATGCTCGGTGATAGCAGAGTCTGGAGTGGATGTTTACCAGCAGTATGAGTGATAATGGTGGAGTGTAGCTGCGCTGCAGTGAAAAGATATTCTGCTGAACAAACTAATTAAATTATCAACATAACGTTTGCAATGAATATGTGAGCCGCTTCAGCACCGGAGGAGCAACACACACAGTTTGTGACACACTCTTTCCTCCTGACGGGCCTCACAGCCTGCAAAGTGAAACCTTTCCAGATGATCCAGAATGTGATGGCGCACCTGTTCTTCAATTAACCCAAAAGGTCACATGTTTTATGCCCATAGAGGCTGTCCAGCTCCTGTTCTGGCACGACACTCCTCATCTGCATTCTTATAAACCTCGTCTTCTTCTTCCCAGTCGTCTAAATCTCCTGTGGTACAAACACTAACACTCCCCCGGTGCTCTGAGCTCACAGTCCAGCTAACAAACGGAGCTAACGTTAGCTACAGTTTACTTCACTGTCCATCAGGAAACTGCAGAGAGTTGAGGCGGAGCAGCCGGAGGACATCAGAGGGAAAACCAGAAACATTTTCTCCATAAAATATGATCCAGTTTCACCAGAATCAGTGAAATAGTTGGTGGTTTGCGACCCGAAACTCGAAAAACAAAGTTACATAGTGTGAACAGCCGTATGAATTGCAGAGACACCGTCCACCTGATCACAGGTCAGTGCAGATCAACAGGAGTTAGGTTTATGACTGAAAAGTGACTTTACTTTTTGTCCCTCAAACTTCTACAGGCAAACTTCGACAACACGAGCTGTGAATGTGTTTAAATGTCACGTTAAGTGGAACCCGAGCCGTGCAGCAGCAACATGCTCCGGCATCAGATATCAGTCAGCACACACCGGCTGACTCGTTAAGCCTCTCACGGACTGATTCTCTATCAGCAGTCGTACGGATCAACACCTCGAGTCTTCGCTCGTAAGCGACGAAAGACCGTGACACGATACTGCAGCAGACTAGAGGATTAAAACGAGGATCAGCCCGTCTCGTAATGATGAATAATGTCCAGAAGACGACGGCTGGACTGTGGAGAGCCACATTCATCGAGAGGAGCCAGTCTAAATCAAACCAGAGCCTGGGAGCGTAATGTCTGCACAAACAGCTCTCCCAGATCAAATCAATAGCACTGTAAAACCCTGACTGTATTCAAACCTCACATAAAATATCTGCAGAACAATATTCACTGAGCTCGGTTATTGTTTCTTATCAACCGAAGCGTCTACTGTTGATGCTGATGAGTGTCAATAGCTGCAGAGGACAGACAGACGTCGGAGGTGGAGGATGAAGGGGGGAGTCCGCTTTAACTGTGCAGTAAAATAAGGATCACAACAGTCCGGGGGCAGAGGGAGGGATGAATCATCCAGCCGTCTACTTTATGGTGCAGAAGTGAGGAGGAGGAGGAGGAGGAGGGGGAGGAGGAGGAGGAGAGGGCAGAGGGAGAGAAAGAAGAGGGGACAGTAAAAGCAGAAAAAGAGGAGGGCGAGACGAGAAGTTGAAGGGGGAATTGATGGAAAGGAGAGTGCACGAGGGAGCAATAGAGGCTGAATAGAGGAGGTGAGGCTGAATCATGGGGGTGAGAGAGGGAGAGAGAAAGAGAGAGAGGTGGAGGACAGAAAAAGGGCGATTCGAAACAAGAGAAAGAGAGAATCAGTGAGGGCGGTCCAGTTCAGAGACAATTCACTTCAAGAGGAACTTAAAACGCACCTGTAACAACACCTGACGTCACGAGAGTTCAATGTCCTCCGCCTGCTCCGCCTCAACTCTCTGTGATTTACAGAGTTTCCCAATGGACAGTGAAGTAAACTGTAGCTGCTGTTAGCTAACGTTAGCTCAGTTTGTTAGCCGGCCTGCCCGGACTGTGAGCGCTTTACAGGCCTGTGTCGTGCCAGAACCGGAGCTGGGCAATGCAACCGCCTGCGTATATGGACATAATGGCAGAGCAGAAGAGACTGAAGAAGACGATGACAGAGAAGGAAGGAAGATGCCTCCTGGATTCCTTTGGCGTTGTTATGGGCACCTCCAACTGGGCAGATCCAGAACCCGGTGGAGGGACTACATAGTCCATCTAGCCTCGGTATCTACTGCCTCCACGACTCGACCCCGGACAAGAAGATGGATGAAACGGTTCATGGCGGTTGGTTTGATGTTCTCGTTCATCCTCGTGAACCAACCAACCACAGCACATCTTTTATGTCTCTTAATAATATTTTTAATGGACTGAATCATTAATCACAATATTAATCATCCTGTAAAGGTTTGGCTTGCCCATTCAAATTAAAAATACACGGAGAGCAACGACGGTAGCCAGGTTACGTCTGCGGCGCGTCTATATTTAATTATTCAAATGAAGCTTTCCGTTGTTTGGCAGAGGAAGCTCCCGAAGAGCTTCAAGGACCCGTAGAGGTCCCCGCATGCCAGATGTTATAGTGCCGTTAGAGATGGGTACTTTAAGATAATAAAACAGATGATAAGAAGAGATGCTCAGTGTCAGGTAAGCACACTTAAACACCATGACACAGCAACATCAGCAAAGGTCACCGCTCACGAGTAAAAAACTCACGGGTGATGGTGAAATCAATATCAACAAAGTCAGTGTGGGCAGAGTCAGGTGAGAGAGAAACGCTGACGCCGTTAAAAGCTGCTGCTTTCATGTGTAATGACAGATGTTTGCTGTTGTTTTTCAGATTGATTTCACCAGTTTTACTGACGCCGCCGATGGAAGCAGACACCGCTCACCTCCACTTTGTCTCACGGTTTCCTTTGAACGTTCAAAGACAGAGAAAAAAGAAAAATAAGCTGAAAGGGAATAATACTCCAAAATCAGAGACGTCGTAGTTTCAAGCTCGTAGTTTACTTCACGTTGTCCACTCGCTTTTAATCCAGCTGACTGTAGATCGAAATGTCTGGACAACTAACGTCGGCCTCAGCTAATTAGCAAATGTTAGGAATCAAGGGTCTTCAACCAGGGGTCTGTGACCCCATAGGAAGTCCGCAGAGGTACTGCAAGGGGTCCCACCAATTATTGTCACAATGATTGGCAATTTTCACCAAAATAATGGTGACTGTGAGGGTGCAGATACTACAAAAACAGAAACTACAAACAGCAGAGGCATTTGCACTCCAATTGGATGAATCAGTGGACATGTCCAAAGACACACAGCTCTTCCAGGCTTATAGGCTAAAAACCCAGTATGTAAATAGGTTAATTAGGTGAAAGAAAAGTTGAATAAAGTAATTATGAAAGTTATTTTAGGCCAGGCTTAAAATGTGACACATGTTGGGGTCCCTGTTCGGTTTGTCTCTTGTCCAAGGGGTCCCTGGGCTGACAAAGGTTGAAGACCTTTCCTCTAAATGAAAACATGGTAAACAGTATACGGGCTTAGTTGGACTCAGACAAGCTAGCAAGCTAGCAATGTAGCTACATTCACACAACTGCCAAAACCAGGCAGGGAATGCAGTGGCCTACTGAGTCAGTTCAGTTAGCTACACGCTTCATTGTGCCAGCAACAGTTAGCTGTTTGCTACGACTTAGCAATTTTTTTGTAAAGTCTAAAAATCTTGGTAGTGTTGTTGTTGCTCCAGCTAGCAAGCTAACTAGACTGCTAACCAGCTAATGTCCGTAGCTATGTGCACATTAGATGTAGCTTTGATAGAAAGCTAGCAATAGCGATGTGGCTACACTGCTTGCGTTTCAGATGCACAAACAACGGGAGGAGAAAATTCACTTTAACCGAGCTAACAACAGTTAGTGGTTTGCTACTTAGCAATCTTAGCATCAGGGAAGCCTGTAAATCACCTCGGTACTGTAACGTTATTCCCCGTTGGCCTCATAGGCTGCATTCAAGTCATTCAAAACTCCAGGTACAGATAGAGGACTGTTAAATACACCGTTTCCTGCTCTGATAGTGGCACTGTTCATGAAGCTGCTGCTGCATTAGCATCTTTTTGGGTCATTGTGCCCTGTCCAAAAATGATCTAGGTGCACTGCACAGCGAGGTGTCTGTCCACACGTGTAACAGACTAACTACCTCTTTGTAAAGGTGCAAGAACAAGAACAAAGTAACAGTCACTTGAGGTAAAGCTGAGTACAATCAGCTCTAATTCAGGGAAAACCAGCACTGAGGACACTGGAGGTTTTCAGCTCGGTGGCAGGGAAAGTTGGATTCGGCTTGCAGATGTGTGCGCACACACTCATGCTGAGATTTAGCTCTCCGGCAGACAAGCTGAAGGCAGAGCTTCGACTGCAAAAGCACAACAAAGCCACTCTGGGGGTTTTAGCTCTGTGGCATGGCAGACTGAAGGCGGAGATTTAACACACAGAGGCACTCCAGACAGGCGGTGTCAGGCAGACAGATCAGAGAGGAGGAGAGAGAAGACACCATTAATACCATGAGATGGAAAGTCTGAGGACAACTTCGGTCGCACACACTGCTCATCACGCTGGGCACAAGGAAGGATGGAAGAAGAGCCGGACGCTTGATGTTTAGTCATGACACATATTTCATGACAACAGACTAAATTCTGAATGTAGAGATGAAAGAAAAAATCATGACGGACGATATAAAATAAAGATCTGTGCTCGAACAAAGACAAAGAATCGTTTTTTGTTAAATTGAGCAGTGAGAGCGGGTCCTCTTCCATGCAGTCCGCCATCTTGAACTGCCATTTTTCTACAGTAGCCCAGAGCAAAACCAAACTCTGATCTAGATGTCCCCATGAAACAAAAGGCAGAGTGTTATTTCAGATAAAAAAGACAGAACACAACCTCCCAAACCAGCGCTGTCCAGTCTATCACTGAATACACCAGCCCACGAGGTGGTTTTCTTGCCAGGTTTGGCTCCTGGCGTGCTGCGGCTGAGCTACATGGCTGAAAATGTCTCTGAAACTGAGACCGACCAGGTGCATTCATGGACTGAACTCTGAGACTCTACCTGTTGTGTTCTGACTTTGTTTATTTCATGAACCAGCTTCTAAATCTGAGTCTGACTCAAAATTTACGCTGCAAAACAGAGACACCACTGACAGAGACCACAGCGGTCGGAGCACCAGCAAATCAGCAAAATTAAAACTTATTTATTTTTAAATAAAATAGTAGTGATTGTTTTATAGCGGTTACATTCAACACAACTCAGTGGAACAGTTTGGTCTGTCGTCGCTGCCGACTCTTTGGCGAACTCTCTCCCAGAAAACAGCCTCCGCCTGAGCAGTAAAATCCGGGAAGAATTTTCTGACGAGGTGGAATAAAAAGTTTGAGAAACACAGAGCTGTTTGATGTTTTTTAAGTGACAGACTCGTCTTTTTAAATCCCTGCAGTTATCTTGACGATTATACTGAGAAATGACAAAACTACTGAAAATAAACCAAAATGATCCATTCAAACTGAGAGACTGAGACGTTTCTTCAACAAGAAGACCAGACCTTTGTCCTCAAGACATCAACCCTCAATCTTCGCCTCTCTTCTGGGGGTGATATTTGACTTTCTGCCTCAAACTTTTACTGTAACCAGGCTCCTTTTGTCACCTCCATTTTGTTATTGCCACCTCGATTATGTAGCAGCAGGAGTTACCTTCAAATAAAGCAATGCATACGCAGCTATTGTAGATAATAAGTGGATGAGACAGCAGTATCTGTACTATAGTTTGTGTTAACACAGTCAGGCCGCCCGTCAGCAGCCTACGACTGTCATGACCATAAACGGCAGGCCTGGAAACTGTTGGCTGGATTACATCACAACTTACAACTAACGCAACTCTCTCCAACAAACTCTCCTTATACCTTACCGGAAAGACCAGCAGTTTCCATGGGAACAGGACAAGAACAAGAGAAAGAGAGAGGGAGGAGAGGATGGAGAGACGGAGCAGAGGATGGATGTCGGGGGTGTTGGAGAGAAGAGAGCTCGCAGAAAGAGAAAAATGAGAAACATGTCTATTGTTTTGTTTGTCACGCAGGGAGGTAATGTGACCTTAGATGGAGGTGAGGCGGAGGGAGGAGAGAGGTGAGGCAGGAGTGGGAGGATGGGAGGGAGAGAGAAATGTATAATTATAACCAGAGAAACAAAAAAAAAAAGGACGAGGCCACAGCTCGAAGACGGTGTGGTGGTTTGTGTGTCTTTGTACGATGCAGCGTCACCGGGGGTTAAATTAGGATGTTTGCTCCAGGAGAGAGTCCCTGAATGCTCAATCAACCCCTCAGAGCCTTTTCTCTCCGGAGAACACAACGGGCATGACGGGGATCGGTAAACAACACGCTGAACATAACTCTGAACAATCACGGTGCAGCTTCACACACACGACATGTTCCCTCAACAGTCATTAGGTAAAGATGAGATCCTTCAACCCAATGACAGATAAAAAACATCTTCAGTGTCAGATTCCTCTTTGGATTTTAAGAATTCATGGAAAAATGCTCAACAGACAAAGCAGCTTAACCCACTAGAATGCTGCAAGAAACGGCTCGATCTCAATAACAGAAAGAAACTGACCAATCACAAGCTGTTTTTATTTTAAAAAACACAACCTCCTCTTTAATTTGACACCAAATGTGTGGCATTTGTAGCTTTCTAAACCGAGTTACATTCAAAAATGTTGTGACTCGGTCAGTCCTCCCTGTCGACTCTTCGGCGAACTCTCCACCAGAAAACAGCCTCCGCCTGGGCAGTAAAATCCCCGGACGTCCCTCTGTTTATCGACAGTGATTACATACCCACATTGTCATCAAGCAACAGTAACGTTGGCGTCTTATGTGAGAAAAGATCTTCAGATTTATGCATAAACGTCACTGCGACCAGGTCAGTCCTTCCTGACGACTCTTTAGCGAACTCTCCCCCAGCAAACACGTACAGTCATGTCATACTGTGTCAGAGTGGTTTTATTCATGAGCTTCATGGCTGCTCTGTTCGGTTTATACGAGCAGTTATACACACCTCTATAATGTGTCACACCACGTTACATTTATATACCGAGGTGGCAACCAATGATTGGTCGTTAACCCTCAGCGGTATTTCACACAGCAGAGGCGTATGTTTAATGAGTGGTGGAAATGCTGTGCAGGGGAAACAGATACTTGATTAAATGTGTGGCAAGATCAAATAAAGAGGACTGAAGGAGTGAAATAAGAGTCTGAGTTCAATCTGAGACTCTTCCAACTCAGAGCGGTCTCCAAAGTCAGTCGCTACCTTCACAAACCTCCTGAAGACCTCCAGCTCTTCTCCAACGCCACCAACAGCTGGACATGATCTATGAACAATCATCAGTCATGCAGTTTCACTGAAGTCGTCTGGAGTCAGAGGTTTGTCTTGAGAGCCTCTTTGCTTTGCCGTGACGACATTCAGGCGTCCATAGCAACTGTCACCGTGCCCACCGACCGCCACGGTGACTTCCGGGGGCTCGTAATTGTCCGACCTGTCGCAATTAAGAGCACAGATGGTGTTGACATGCAGCCACGCAACTGATGCAACCTTTATCACAAAACAAATCGATGCTCTTCATCCCCTCTGACCTCCCGCTCGCTCTGCTGCTGCCTCTTCTTCTTCTCCTTCTTCTGCTGCTGCAGATGTAAATAACATCTCAGCCAGGAAGGGAATAACGGAGGTCGAGGCGACATTTGCAAAGGTGAGGGGAGAGGGAAAACAGCAGCGACAGGCAGCTATGTGGTTGTCACAGCAACAACAAAAACCCGTCTGCAAACCTCGGCTTGCAGCCTCTCCGTCATCTCGCTGCATGTATGCAGGATCTGTGTGTTTGTGTGTCCTTGGATGGCTCGTGTGTGTGTGTGTGAATTAACGGGGAGGAAAGAGACAAGAGGCAGAGGAAACAGAAATAAATTGCAGCGCTGACCTATATTCTCCAATCCTGCAAAACCAGTTCAGCGGCACAGATGTTCCCCCTCCTCCTCCTCCTACTCCTCCCCGATCCCCGCGTTCCCAAAACCCTCGGCCGTGAAATCCAGCCACAACATCCGACCGACCGCACGGACGCGAGCCGCTCTAATTGTGTTTGTGTTTTTGTTTGTTTGTGCTGTCGCAGTGTGTGTGTGTGTGTGTGTTTGTGGGAGGATTTTAAAGGAGCTCCTCGTCTCCGTCTACACGTCAGCCGGTGGACGCTGCCTGTCGCCGTACGCTTGTCAATAATCTGAAGGCTCCTTTCATCCTTCCAAATCCTGAATCTGATGATGATGCAGGCAGAGGCCTGAGCGGCGCGTGAGGAAGACTTACAGGCCTCAGACGTCTGATCGCTGTCTGCCGTCCCGCAGTTACATCTCCAGTCACAGGGACTGTGTCCGATTGTTTTTGTGGCAGGAAAAGTACTGATTGGTTGACAGATGTCTAAAATGAGAGTTATGAATGAGAATAAAACATTTATCAAAGGGTCGGTTCACCAAAATGACCAATACTAACCCTGACGTCAAATGCAAGCTAAATATGAGCTAACTGGAAGCTAAATGAGCTAAACTAGCCATTTAATTGAATGGGAAATAAATGCAAGCTAAATCTGACCTAGATGGGAGCTAAATACGAGCTACATTGTTCATTTAAGTGAACAAATAATAAATGCAAGCTAGATGGGAGCTAAATACGAGCTGACCAAGGTGGTTTTCCTGCCAGGTTTGGCTCCTGGTTAGCTAACACTAGCTACTAGCTCAAATAGCTTTAAAGACGATAGCTTATGCCGTCTTTTACGCTGAGTACGGTAGCCTACTGAATCAGTTCAGTTAGCTACACAGCTGATGTGGTTAAGTCTGGTCCAGTCCAGCTGCTGAGCCCGGTTCTGTTTCCTGCTAATGGCAGATTCAGTCAGTAGCAGTTAATTAGTGGTTAGCTGGTTATCTGTCCATCGGTTCAACAATTTAACTACTAGCTACAGGGACTAAAACTGTTTTTTGTACCAGGCTGTAACATGTTTATTTCTGCTGTGAAGTTGGACATTTGAACATGGGGACTTATGGAGACTGACTCACTTCTGGAGCCAGCCTCAAGTGGACGTTTGAGGAACTGCAGTTTCTGGCTTCACTTCACCATCACAGAGGTTTTGTTTGGCTGTCAGATAACAGAGTTGGAGCTGGTTGTCTTTGTCCTGAAGTGCTCTACGTTGTTCAGATGTGTCCGCGGTGGCTGGACTGATCTGGGAATCTGTTTCAGCTCCACCAATGAACTGATTCAACTCGGCCCGCTTTTAAAGTGCTGTTCAAACAAACAATCGATTTGTGAAGTGACCCGTCGCTTCTGTTCAACCGTGTCACAAATGGACCTGAGCGACGGCACCAGTCGAGGGGCTGCCGGGAGGACCGTGAGTCATCTGAAGCGCTTCGTTCTGTTCTGTTCAAACAGCCGATGCAATTAAGCGTTAAAAAGGCTTTTACACTTGCAGGGGGAGATTGTCAGCCAAGGTGGACTGGGATTAAATTTGTTGGTCTGTGCAAACGTCGTATTGATTAAGTACTGATGCCGTATTGACAGGAATGTGTCGATAAAGAGGCAGGAGGGCGGAGGGGAGGCCCGATGATCCCAGGGACGACTGATGAACGATCAAAGGCCCGGGTTGAAGTCAGTTATTGGAGTTCGGATTGTGGTACGACCTCCATCAGTCTGTCTGTCTCTGTTAATAACCCCTGAGTGACGGTCTTTTGATCACAGGATGTAAAACAACACACATTCAAAGCCCCATCAGACGAGCTTCAGACACCATCGATCATCCAAATGTTTTAATATCAACTGATTTTAAAGTGGCTGTTAAATAAAGTGAATAAAAATGCTGTTACAACTGTTTATCTGTTACTTTTAGCTAACCTTTTTACTGTTTATCTGTTGCTAAACGTTATAGCTAACAGTTTCAATCGTCTATCCATTACATTTAGCATCAATAGCAACAATTTATTTAACTATTTAAAGAAACTCACAATCATGACTCGTGGTTTTAAGGTGTTACAACTAAACTGAATTCTTTAAAATCAAATTTATGTATATACATATATTTTTTAATCCGTTCAGCTTCTTAAAAATATTTTCACGTCTCTCATTCAGGATAATCCTGGTTTACAGTGTCAGTTTAGGTAATAAAGCTTTGTGTCCGTGTAAAAAGGTGACTCAGTTTATTTTGTCACGTCTCGACTCATCGCTGCCTCTTCAGTTACATCACAGGGACACCGTCACCACAAAGAGCAGATTTATTCTTCTCTGTGTGTTTCCTTTAATGATTCATTCACACTCTCTCTCTCTTCCGGTCTATTCTTTCTGACACACGTGTGTTTTTTTTCCAACATATTAATTATAGGGACTCCAGCCTTCAGTGGCCGGTCTCCAGGTACAAACCTTTTCAAACCGGCCCGGGCTTTCATATATTTCTCACCAACAGCAGACGTGGAACTACAAAAGTTTTCGAATCCAAGACCAAAGAAGAGCAAAACAAAACTGATGGACAGTGAAGCAAAGTGCTGCCAAATGTAGCTGCTGTTAGCTCAGTTCGATAGCCAGACTGCCCGGACTGTGGGGGAGTGTTAGTGTTTGTACCGCAGACGTTTTGGACCACCAGGAAGAAGTGTAGTGCCAGAACAGGAGCTGGTCAACACATAAGTTAGTATCATGGACAACAGAGCCGGACAAAACATACTCAAGTACAGCTGAACATATTTACCACAGAGGGATTACACTCTGAACCTGGAGGCAACAAATCACAACAATTTCTCACATGACATCGCTTAAAAAAAAACAAAAAAAAACAGATGCCAGCAGCCATATGTTCTGTCAGCCGAGGTAACGTGGGACGGAGACGAGACCCAAAAATAAAGTAAGAACATGAATGAACGTTACGCTCTGACCTCTACCTGTGTGTGTGTGGACATACATTACAAATGCATTTGCTGGTCTGTGTCGTGATTAACGTTAGCATCTCTCAACATCTGAATGGATGTTCCTCAACACACACACATACACACACTTCCGTGTTACCATCGGCCTTTGTCTTGAATGTTAAAGAGACAATCTGTTCTCTGTTGTGACGATGATTTTCAGTCTTCGGCCGCCACGCCGCCTTGTTTCTTGTCCACACACACACACACACACACACCAACCTCCCAAGGGCAAACAGGGGTGGAGGCACCTGTGGCCTGCCTGATTAACAATCATTTTACAGATAGAGTGTTGTGGTGGGTAACTATATCAACAGCAACCAGCATGCAGAATAGAGAACATGAGGGTCGTATAAACTGTGAACTGGTCAAGAGTTCGAGGTTTCGGCCTCGTAAACACGCTTTTTCCTGCTCGTGTTGGGAACTGTTGAGCTGCTCTGTATGGACAACAGCCATGACATAACTTCTGTTATGATTTGGCGCAGTATGAATAAAAGAAACTTCATTTGTACAGTTGGAGAAACTATAGATGCGTCATCCATCTATATAAATGTGTCAGCTCTCCTGTTCTCCACCAACAGTGACAGTGAACGATGATGGATGAAACACAGCAGCGATCGGGACAGACAGAAATCACTGACTCACCCTGGTCTGTTCTGTGCAGTCGTTTTAAGTACAAACCACAATTTGTGTCTTCTTTGCTCAACAGATGTTATTCTCAACTCTCTGTGATTTACAGATTTTCCTGATGGAGAGTGAAGTAAACTGCTGCACAACTGTAGCTGCTGTTAGCTCAGTTTGTTAGCCGGGCTGTGAGCTCAGAGCACCGGGGGAGTGTTTGTGTTTGTACCACCGGGAAGAAGAGGAGGTTTACAGGCTGGAGCACGTGTCGTGCAAGAACTGGAGCTGGACAATACATTAGCTAGCTAGCAATTTGCCTGTGTTAGCAAGGAAGTTAACGTTAAAACCTCAATATGACAATATTTCACATTCTTTGCAGTAACGTTAGCTTTGACTTTGGACTCTGTGTTGTAGTGGGTACCAGTCATTTGTTGATATTAGCTGACTCCATTTCTAAGCTAAAGGTAGCTAGTATTGCACGCTGTCCGTTAGCAAAGGAGATTTGGACCAGAGACGGACAACCGGGCTCAGCAGCCTCTATGGACATAATGGCAGAGGAGAAGAGAGCGAAGAGGACTAGTAAGTAATGCCAATGGCTGCTATGTCTGCTGTTGTTGACGTTGTTGATGTTTGGCTGTTAGCAAAGTTGTCAACTCGCTAGTTTTTGATCATAAGTGATGTAATCAGAACAAATACTCGAGTACAGCTGAACTTATTGACCACAGCGGGATTACACAAATCACAACAAATGCAAATTTCTATGTGATGTTGGTTTAAGAATGAGTTATGATCTTTCCTTATGAAGTATTATTTGGCTCATAAAAGGTTTTCCAGCATGAATGAAGCATCAGAAATGTGAAGCTCTGCTGAGCACGGTGCCCGATGTGGTTTTCATATTTAATAAAAGATTATCCCACTTTGTTTGCGGAGGGAGACTCAGTAAATAATTGATGTCTTTTCATTGAGTTGGTAAAACAGGGGATTTTCCAATTGTTCATTCGTTCATACAGCTGCTTCACTCCCAACAGATTCAAAACTTCCCTCTCGTTACGGGCACGTTTAGAAAATAACTAGAGTGACTCTGTGGAGTCTAACGGACCACGTACGGGTAGTTTAAAACGTTGTCAGCCACCTTCAGTAATCAACCATTAATCAAACCAATAACTAACAGTCAGACAACCTTATCACACTTCAGCAGTTACCTAATGTTTGTGTAGCATTGACAAAATGTTAAAAAAATAAATGTATTAGCAGTTTGAAGTTAACTAAAGCTCCCTGCGCCGTCCCTTTAAGTAATATGACATCTGAACAATTCATTACGTGTCCGTGAAAAACACATCACTCTACAAACACGAGATAAAGGACGTCTGACTGTCAGTTCATCATCAATTGTATTCATTTAACGTTAGACGAGTGTAGAAATCTGTAGACTGTTAATTCACCTTCTGTCACGTGTTTGTGACGGGATTTTAGTTTTTTCTGCCTTTATCGAAGTAACCTGGACTTAAATTTGTATTTTAAAATTCACGTTGCCCGCATACAAAGACGTGGACCTAATTTGAGGGATTGAGGCTCATTTGATTGTCCGTACCACCAAGTTTCATACTGAACACACATTGTAAACACTATGCTTGTGAGGTAAACAGTATAAGTTAAATTAGTTGGGTTGATGCGGATATTGTAACGGACCGTTATGGTTCAGAGGGAGCTAAGTCTGAAGGCAAAGCTCTCGACCTTCCAGTCCATCTACGTTCCAACCATCATCTATGGTCATGAGCTTCGGGTAGTGACCGTAAGAACAAGGCCGCGGATATGAATGGCCAAAATAAGCTTCCTCGGCCAGGTGACCGAGCTCAACCTTAGAGCTCGGACATCCAAAGGAAGCTCAGAGGAGAGCATCTAAAGGAGTCAGCTGAGGTGGTTCAACCTCTTCCTGGGCACCTTCCATTGGAGGACACGTCCAACTAGAAGTAGACCCTGAATCAGATCCAGAACCTGCTGGACTACATCGCCCATCCAGCCTGGAAACCTCTGGATCCTCCAGGAGCTGGAATAAGTTGATGGGTAGAGGAACCTCATGCCTCCTCGACAATGGACAATGCTACATCTATCTACGTACAGTAGATTCTAAAGCAGCTAGAAAAACTATATTCACCACCGGGAAAGCCTGTGAGAGGGAGGAAGGAAGGTTTCTGCTCGAGTTAGAAGTGAAATAAAAGGTCACGTTAAGCAGTCGGAGCAGAGGTCTCGACGGATAGAAAAGGGAGGCGAAAACCCTCCATATAAGTTGCTATTTATTACAGCGGTAAAGATGTGACATTTTGGTCGGAGCGACCTTCATCAGATACTTTAGACTGAATATTGTGAGCTTATCTGCCTCCACCCTCGACTGCACACATTTCCCAGCACCGAGAGAAAGATAGATTGAAGTTTCTCTCGTAGAGTTTTGTCAGTCGTGCCCTCCGACGCTCCGGTTCTCACCCCGACGCTCAGTTGTCACTCATCAGTCTGTCTTTTTATGATGTGATCTTGCCCGAAGCAAAAAAACAGACTCTCAAAAACCAAAGTATTCTCCTCTTTTCTTTAGGTATCCACCTCGTTCACGAGAGCGTTTAAACGTCTGTTTCTGCTGTGACTTCCTGCGCCTACGTCCGCCCTCCACGTCTTTGACCACTCCTAGATCACCCGAGACGACCACAGCTTCACGCCAACGGTTAATCAAACCAATAACTAACAGTCAGACAACCTTATCACACACAGTTACCTAATGTCTGCGCGGCGTTGATGAAATATCAGCAGTTTGAAGTCAACTAAAGCTCCCGGCGCTGTCCCTTTAAGAAATATGACACCTGAACAATTCGTTACGTGTCCGTAAAAACACATCATGGAATGAGGTGAACAAAAGATTTGTCACTAAAATAAGAGCTGCTTGATGGATCAGATACACACCAAATTAAACTGCTAATAATACTTTTACTTCGCTGTTTCTGTCAAGTTTCCGAGGCGCCATTTTGAAGCTCAAAATCTGCCGTTCTGGCTGCCGCCATGTTGGTGGTCCTGCCTCTTCTTCCTCCCAGTTAATCTAAATATCGGCAGAGACGTGGATCATCATTGGACCTGAGGCGGGCTGAACGAAGCCTGGTTGCTCAAACAAGCCACCTGTCAATCAAAGCGTCCACGCTCTTAATCCTGCATCATTTTAATCCTTAATATAATGTGAACAGGTGAGTTGTATATAAATTCACCCTCAGTACAGTTGTCATGAACGGGGAAATTAGCTACAGAGACCAAAACTGTTTTTAGTACCAGGCTGTAAACATGTTTATTTCTGCTGTTTAACATGGGGACTTATGGAGACTGACTCACTTCTGCAGCCAGCCTCAAGTGGACGTTAGAGGAACTGGAAATTGGACTTTAAAGCTCTCCACGTACTCATACACGTAACCTACGTCCAGGTTTTGCACAGTCTACGTTGTCACAAACGTTGTGGTGTTTCCTACATAGTTCCTGCTTCCTGAAGGCCTCATTTTCTCATTTTTTCATGTGCACCTTGCGACCTTCCTGTTATCTCCTCCCGCCGGCGTGACACGACATCGGTGTCGCTAGGAAGACGCAGGAACAGAAAAACAAGCTGAGACTGTTGACGTCTAACTCGAGCCGGGCAGGGCTTCGGTAACGAGAGCCTGGGGACCCGGTTTGAGCCTGCACAGGGTGTTTGTGTGTTTGCAGCTGGAAGGAAACCAGCTGTGGCAATGTTAGTGTGTGTGTGTGAACAGGTGTAGGTGTGATGATGGCCTGACAGGTTTAGTCACACACGGAAACATATTGTGGAGCGAGTGGTAAGCCGATGATAAGCATGAACAAACCCCTCCATCCTCCTCCCTTGCCTCACCGCACCTTCCTTCCTAGCTTCCTTCCTAGCTTCCTCCTCTCCTAATCGCCGGGCTAATTGACTCAGCCAGATTTGGCAACAGGCTTATGAGTGTCATTTCACACTATGACGATGACGGCGGAGGCAGCGAAGAGGGATGACCTGTGCAGACGGATCAACAAATCCAAAACACACACTCAGCATTCACCTCAATGGATAAAATGACCTTTGAGCAGCAGATTCACGTCAAAAAATGTGTTTACAACATAAAATAAATGTCAAATTAAAGCTGCAGAATTTAATATCTTTCATTTGAAGCTGGTTCATGTGCAGAAACATCTTGTTTTACACGCAGGTCAGCCTGTTTTTACCACCCCGCTTTCTGGATTACTGTGTCCGCCTCAGAGCGTCCTCAGGCCGGCCTGAACTTCCCTTCGTGAGCGGTGAAATGTAACGACACCAATGCAGGTAAACAAGGTGTGTGCGTGCGCGTGAGTGCGTGCAGGTGTGCCCACATCATGTCAGGTGTGTGTGTGTGTGTGTCCTTACCGCTGTGTGCGCTGAACCAGCGGGGTGCGATGTGCAGGGGCAAGGTGTCAGCCAGCGACCCCCGGGACCCCAAATACAGCACCCCGTCCGTGTGGTGCCCTCCGCCCCCAGTTTCCTGGTAGCCGCCGGTACCACCACCGTGCGGGGTACCGGCGGTTGTACCCCCTGACCCACCACCAGCTCGATCCGAGTCCGTCCCTCTTGGGGTGTAGAAGCCGAAGGGCACGGCGGGACTGTGCTCGATGCCCATCCCGGCTACGGAGCTCACCGAGCGGCTCCGTAGGCCCATGGTGCCGCTCGGTCGGTAGTGGCCGAAGTGGGCCGAGGGTGGCACCGCGCTGTCATCCGTAGAGACGCCGGGAAAAGCACCCCGGGGCCGACCCGCCGTGCTTTGCTTTCCCCCCATCCAAAGCCGGGAGGCTGGTGGAGGTTGGAGGGGGGTTTGGGTGGAAACAGGAGGGGGCTCGGCTCGATCCGCAAAGGGGTCGAGAGAGCCGAAACAGGCTGTCGCCCCCCTCCCCTCGCTCCTGTCTGTCTCTCGGCCTGCCTGCCTGCCTGCCTGTCTGTCCGTGTGTCTCAGCGGGCTCGTCAGCTCTGACTCTCCGCAGACGCAACAGCCCGTTCCCCTGCTGAGCGGAACATGAGCCCGCCCCGACGTCTGGATTCACCTCACCCGCAGACAGAACCTCGACACGGCCGCTGTGCTGCTGCTGCTGCTGCTGCTGGAGGTGGAGGTGGTGGAGGAGGTGGTGGGGGTGTTGGGAGGTGGACGGACGGCCGGCCGACGAGCTGAATGACGCCGAATGACAAACAGATGTACACCGCCTTCCCCCCGCGCTGTCCCAGGTGATTAAGACGGCGGTATCATCGCAGGGCGGGACGCGGCAGCAACACGTTTATCCCGCCCGGCTCCGGATCACAGCGGCGCCGCAACGTTCGCTCCGCTGCTCCCGCCTCATCTGATCTCAGACATCGTGACAACTGTTGCTGTCTGTCTGACCGCCAAAAAAACGACGACCTGTCTTTGAGTGAGTTAATAAATAAATAATAAAACGTGACCTCCGGTGCTCCGGTGCTCTCTCCGACCCGCGGCCGCTCGTCTGATCCCGCCGCCCCGGTAGATCGGGGTCACAGTGAAGCCGCTCCCCTGCGCTCAGCTCGGCGCTCCGCTGCTCGCTCCGCTCCGCCGCCGCCGCCGCTGCTGCTACTGGCCAGACAATGGAGGAGCTCAGTGCGCAAGCTCGGATCATAAATACAGACAGGACAGAGACGGAGCTGCGAGCAGGCACACACACACACCTCACACACACTTTGGTTTTAATCAGCGGGAATGGATTCAGAAATGATCCGGACTCTTACCTGGATGTTTGCGATCACGGGGGCGTTTAAGGACACGGTGTGGGCACGAGGAGCGCCATTTAGAGAGCCCCAAATCATCATCATTATTATTATTATTATTATTATTATTATTATTATCCAAGGACTTCTTCTAGTTACACTTTGACAAATTTGACAGTAGTTTCCTGTTTTTTGTTTGTTTTTTGCAAAACTGTAAAATTATTTGAACTAAATATTGATATTGAAGTATTCTTACTTTATTGAAGGTCTTTGATCGTAGTGTTTCAGTGTTTCCCCGTAAAATTATTTGTGTTGTCACTTGATTTGAGGCGTTTGATCGCAGTGATTCACGGAAAATCTGTAAAATAACAAAAACTATTAATATTGTTACTTTATTGAAGGCGTTTGATTCTAATAATTTAAGGCGAATCTATAAAATAACAGTATTTCTCTGTAAATTAGTTTTAGTACTTTATTGAAGGTGTTCAATCACAAAAAACTCTTGTGACTGTATAAGGTGTTTGATCTCTGTGGACTTATTATTTCATTGTTTTTATTTTACAGGGAAAATCTGTAAAATCACAGCGTTCACTTTCTTCACATCAGAGCATCTGAAGGTTTGAACTGGACGAGTTTGAAGGGAATCCCCCTCTCCAGTTTATTTTGGTTCCGTGAGAAAGCAGCCTTGTCTTTTCCATTACCCATGATGCAGCACTACACACACACACACACTATCAGGCCTTCAACCAGCATATTGTTGTCATTACCAATTATGCACAGATTTTTCCACCATATGTTAAATTATTGGGATTACTAGCTCACATGTTTTTTTTTGTTTGGGATTACTTGGTCTAATCCTGTGTGTGTGTGTGTGTGTGTGTGATTAGGCTGGTTTTTATTCAGTCTGGCTCTTTCTTTACAATAACACACGGTCCGTCTCTGTCTTCTTACCCAATAAGGTAAAGTGTGGTGGAGCACTGCACTGTGATAGGTGTTAATCTATCCTGATATAATGACAGCAGGCCTATAAATGGTCTCATCTCTGCTCCTCGGGCATGCAAACACACACAAAAACACACATCAACCAGACACACAATCAACACAAATGGCTGTAATATAAATAAAAGAGCACAGGGAGGAAACTCATAAGCCTGCAGGGCGAGAGGGCCGCTGTGATCAGGTGGTTTGATTTGAGTGCTTCCTGCTATTATGAGAAGATGACACACTGAAATCATCCAGTGACAGTCCAGCGTTAAATAAGTTTTTTCTAGAAAATTAATAATTCTGTAAAATAACGGCGTTTTTCTGTAAAACTATTCATAGTTTAGTTTTTGCACCAAACCTCCAGATTTTGATACATCAGCCTTTTTAACAGTTTGTAAAGTGAATAAATGTATGATCATGATCATATTATTGATAATTAGCTCATGTTTTTTGGAACATTTAGGTTGCATGTTGGAAAAACTTTCCTCATCAACATTTATATACAGTAACATGATGACAGGCAGTGGATCCATCTTCTGATTAAACCACAGTCTCTGCTGTGAGGATGCACTGCTGACACTCTGTGGTAGAGCTGAGTATTACTTCTTATTTATGAGTCAGTTTTTATTCTGGTATTGTACATATTTCAAACTTTAAATGACTTGTTTTAGCTGCCAAAACACTCAAAGAAATGTTCAATTTACAGCCATAAATCAGAGAACAGTAGCAAAATGCCTCCAGGAGATCTATGTATGTGAAAAGAGACAAAAACCAGATTCAGATCCAACTTAACATTAACATTAACTTTAATTAAAAAGTACAAACTCAGTCACCAGCAGAGGATTTGGACACAGAGTGTTTATTTTGTTAGCAGCCTTCATTTAAAAACATCCAGCAAAGTGACGAGGACAGAAACAGTAGACTGAAGTCCTTCAAAATAAAACATCCTGTTAATACCAGACTGGTTTTCACGTTTGAGTGATCCCCGCCTGTTCTGCGTCTCCTCCAGAAGTCCTGTTTTAACAGGAAACCCTCTAAAATGAGCAGATCAAGATTCAGATTCTCTGGAATAATATTAGACACTCTTTATACTCGTCTGAGCTGCAGAACTTTCTCAGGATTCATCAGGTTCTTCGGGTCCAGGGTGTCCTTCAGACCCTGCATGACCTGGATAGATGTGTGTCCCAGCTCCTCACACAGCAGCGCTCTCTTCCCTAAGCCCACTCCGTGCTCACCTGTACAGGTGCCGTCCATGGCCAGGGCTCGCCTACAGAGGAACACAGACCACGTTACTGCAACAAAATATCACTGAAGAGTCATTAATGTTTATGATATCAACAGTAATCTGTACGTCGACCATAACTACACCAGACAAAATATTTTCACATTCGACATTAATGCTGCTCTCTTTGTTGTAACATCTGAATGGAAACACTTTGAGCCTCTACACGGCTCACACACACACATTTGTACTGAAAAGGTGTCGGCCCCCTCGAGGACCTTATGATCCACCACAAAGAGTACTGCACACCACATTAGCTCCTGATAGTGTAACGGTGAACTTCTGTACCACGTCAGCCTGAACTGAAGGTTCAATAAACGTCTTTGTCCTTCTGGAGAAACTCTACTCTTAAAAGTTCTCTGAGGTCACGCAGTAACAGTACACGATGTACATGAAGGATCACAGCGACTGTGCACTGTATTTTGGTCCATGTGACATTTAGTGTGTGCTCAAAGCATGATTTCACGTCCTGAAAATATATAACATGTAAATAAATATGAATACGTGCACTGGAAGTCAACTTTTAATAATGAGACACATCTGAATTTCATCTTTTTTTAATGCATATTCTGGATTGAATGGAGCTGTTAGACCGCCTCAATAATAATAATACAGGTGTGTACCTCTTTTGCAGCAAGTTGGAGAGCTGTGGTATTTCTTCAGTTTGTGTTTATATGTGTGGTATTTATTCAGTTTGTGTTTATATGTGTGGTATTTCTACAGTTTGTGTTTATATGTGTGGTATTTATTCAGTTTGTGTTTATATGTGTGGTATTTATTCAGTTTGTGTTTATATGTGTGGTATTTATTCAGTTTGTGTTTATATGTGTGGTATTTCTTTAGTTTGTGTGTATGTGTGGTATTTCTTCAGTTTGTGTTTATATGTGTGGTATTTCTACAGTTTGTGTTTATATGTGTGGTATTTATTCAGTTTGTGTTTATATGTGTGGTATTTCTACAGTTTGTGTTTATATGTGTGGTATTTATTCAGTTTGTGTTTATATGTGTGGTATTTCTTTAGTTTGTGTGTATGTGTGGTATTTCTTCAGTTTGTGTTTATATGTGTGGTATTTCTACAGTTTGTGTTTATATGTGTGGTATTTATTCAGTTTTGGAAACTCTTAATGTATCATCTCTAAAATATCATTACATATTTGTAACATGTCATTCTCTTTATGTCTCTGTTCCCATCTGGGTATCAGATCTGAACGAGTTTTTACAGGTATCACTATCTTTCTTCATCTACACCTCTGGGATCTTTGACTGATCCTGGTAAGCAGGTTTTCCTTGACAGGCTTTCATGTAGACATTTATTGAAATTCACCAAACACACGATCCGTCGGCCTTTTCAAAAACCCAACACTTAAAGCTAAGTCCTCTGAAATCAATATCAGCTGAGAGAGATGGGCTAAGAGTGCGATGATGCCAAAGGGGAGCGGAGTGAAAAGGATTAAGCAAAGTGCGGTGAGGATTAGGGAGAAGAGAAAGGAGTTGAAGAGTGAAATGACAGAGGAGATAACAAAGAAAAAGGCGAGCGGTGAGGCCTGTCGAAACGGCTGGTTTCAGGGCAGCACGTCTACTGAAGCTTGAAGCAAACGTCCCTTTAACAGCCATGAAAAAAATGAAGTGTTCAAGATTCAGGTCAACATTAAAGGTAGAGCTAGAAGACCAAATTCTTGAACTTGACGCCTGACTCTGCCACCCGTACGCTCAGGACAATCCAAATTCTGTTGTTCTCCGTTGGTGGAACGTCCTACCAGTTCCTACCAGATCAGGGGCATCCCTCTCTACCTTCACAGACCTCCTGAAGACCTCCAGCTCTTCACAGAGGACCTCCTCTACAACACTACCAACCACTAGATTGTTTTCCAGCCAAATGTCTGAATGTTGTGAAGGTCGGTGGTTCAGATCTTACCTGGCCAGTCTCTCGGTGAACAGATGGACCCTGTGCAGCTCCTCCGGGTCGTCGGGGTCCACCACCATCAGACAGTGGAAGTTACCATCGCCCACATGACCCGCGATGGGACCTGAAGGTAGAGGAGATAACATTGGAAAACCCACAACACTGTTTGACCAATCAGTGCTGCTTTCTGTCTCCATGAAGTCACATCACATCTGTCTATGCTTCTTGATATCGGATGTGACGACATTATGTTATAAGAGTATAATCACAAAATTCTGAGATAATAAACACAGTAACAGTCACTCCAGTACAATAATAATATGTTCTCTGCAGTGTACTCACCTGTGAGCCTGTTCTCAATCAGGTCCTTCTTCGTCTCCACGATGATTTGAGGCAGTTGAGACAGAGGGACACACACATCGGTACTATAGGCCTGTGACACACACACACACACACACAGTAGATAAGGTCACAGTAATAGGATTACATCGAGTAGCTGTCTTTTTCAATCAGCAGCATTTAAAACTTAAAAAGTCAGACAAAAAACAACCCCAGAACATTTGGAGAATGTTTGGAGAACAGTTAAAGAACTGTTGTAGAACAGTTGGAGAGCGGTTGGGGAACTTTGACGTTCGTTGCATCTGATTAAACCAACAGGGGTTTGTTACCTTGCAGCCAGGTCTGAGGGCCTGAGCAGCGTACCAGGCGTCGTGACGAGCTTTCCACAACTTGTTCCGTGTTTCTGGATCTCGAGCCCACTTAAAGTCTGAACCACCGTTACTTTGAGTGATCTCCTCTGTAGAAACACACCAGAAATATTCACAGTTACATTAAAGAACATACAGTCTATGAGTGAGCGAAGAACATATTTCTGCTCCATTGTGTCTCACGTTGCTAAAAGCATGAACTGGATCCTGATCCTGAGCAGTAACAGACATTATTTAATCAGCATGACTACACAAACATTTCACTCTTAGCTGTTATAAAATCTGTGACGTTTGCGTACGTCGTGTTCTCACACACCGGCTGTGTTGACCTGCTCCTCGAGGCTTCGCTCAGAGCCGTGGAACTCCAGAAACAGAGTCGGGGTCACGAGGTATGACAGAGAGCTGAACCTGTTGCAGGCATCGATCATCACATCGTCCAGAAACTCTGGGTAACAAACAGAGAGGACAAAAAGGCGGCATGATGAATAGCTCTTTTACTTTATGGTGAAGAGTGATATTGATTCTCTTCTCAGAGCTAATGTCATGATACATTCCTCCCTCCTGTGTTCGGTTATCTTCCTGCTGCAGGTATCCATTTTCTCAAAGGGATCAATAAAGTTTCATCTCTTCTTTGTTTGGTCTTTAAACTCAGTTCTGATCTGTCCTCTGTCTCTCTGTGAGGCTGTTCTACCATTCATTAAATCTAAAGACGTCACTTTAACGTTTAGATCTCCTCCAGTGTTGGGTTCATACGAGTCCTGTGATACCAAAACAGTTGATTCATATTTAATTAGTCTTGGACACAAACTGCAAAGGAAAGAGGCGAATTATCAAAGACATGAATTGAACTTTCAGACAGTCTGAAGTTTGATTTCATTGTTTAAAAAGTCTCTTTGTACATTTCAGATGTGGAGCTCCTTTCAATGTCTTTGTGGATCAAATCCAACCATCACAAATCATCACAATTTATCGCGCTGAGTTGTCTCTTTTTGTCTATTCTCTTCCTCTTATCCGGGGTCGGGCCTCCCCAGCAATCCTGAGACGTTCCCAGGCCAGATGGGCCATGTAGTCCCACCAGCAGGTTCTGGGTCTGCCCCGGGGTCTCCTCCCAGTTGGACGAACACTTCCATAGGGATCAGGGATCACCTGAGCTGGCACCTTTCGCCATAAGGATCAGCGCCTCTTCACCGAGCTGCTCACTCTGTCTGACGTGGAAGAAGCTCATTTCGGCCGCATGTATCTGCGATCTCATTCTTTCGGTCACTACCCAAAGCTCATGACCACAGCTGAGGGTCGGAACGTAGATGGACTGGAACATCAAGAGCTTTGCCTTCCAGCCTCAGCTCCTTCTGAGCGAGAATAATTATATATAATATTTTAGCAACATCACCTATTTTTGACACACGTCAATCTTAAATACGCTGAAGGAGGAAGCCATCAAACCGTATCTCATCACCGAGCGATCACTGATTCACAGTGTGATAAAATCCCTCCGAGCTTCTAAAAAGTTGACAAGATGTCAGTCAAAGTAAACGAACTATAACAGACAACTTGAACTAGAAGCACATAAACCAACAAAAAATGGCCAAATCTGAGTAAGTTAACAAAGTCTGGGGTCACAGGGCTGTTGACGGGGTAACGTCAATGCAACACATCGAAACATATATGCTGACGATCTCCTCACCGATGCGAGCGATTGGCACTCCTGACTGCAGAATCTGCACCGTGCTATCCACAGCAGCCTGGACGGAGGGGAAAGAGCAGATGGCTGACACCATGGACTCCGGGATGCCGTACAGACGCAGCGTGGTCTTGGTGATGATGCCCAAGGTGCCCTCTGACCCCACGAACAGGTTGGTCAGGTTGTACCCCGCTGACGTCTTCCTAGAGACAGAACAGGACGGTCATTTGAGCTGAACTTGTGGCGCGTTCGTGGGTATGAATGTCTGATCTGTACCTGGGGCGTCGACCCTTCCCGGCCGTGTGGACGATGGTCCCGTCGGCGAGTACCACCTCCAGGTTTAAAACGTTCTCCCTCATCGTTCCGTAACGCACTGCATTGGTACCGGACGCACTGGTGGCGGCCATTCCACACAGAGACGCGTCAGCACCGGGATCTGAGACGATAAAAACAAGGCCTGATAATCAGACACGCTGTGATCACGTTACAGCAGAACACACAGTGAAAATAAACATCGGTGTGACCGACCGACAGGAAACCAGAGGCCGGTGTCTCGCAGGTAAGCATTCAGAGCCTTCCGAGTCACACCGGGCTCCACCGTCACATCGAAGTCCTCTTGGTGGAGATCCAGAACCTGGTCCATGTTCCTCAGGCTGAAGCAAACACCACCCTAAAGACAGGAGAAAGAAACATGGAGATGTATAGTACCGTTTCATTGTTATAATATACTTATTTTCCTCTCTCACCTTCACTGCGCCAACCCCTCCCTCCAGGCCGGTCCCAGTGCCAAAGGGGATGATGGGAAAGTTGTGTTTGTGGCAGACCTTGGCGATGGCGCTGACCTCCTCCACACAGCGAGGGAACACCACCACATCTGGAGGACGACATCTGGACAGCAGCGTGTTATCGTTAATGTTCAGGAGGAAAACTTCTGTTTTACAGTCGTGTGTTTACAGAGGAATCATCTCGAACAAACTAAACTTGACACAAACACAGATGTGTGTTCATGACTCAAAGTGTTTACCATGGTGAAAAAGGAAGATTGCATTGGCCGGGAATCGAACCCGGGCCTCCCGCGTGGCAGGCGAGAATTCTACCACTGAACCACCAATGCGTGAAAACCTATTTTTAAGCCCTCAAACAACGACTTGCAGGCAACAAACAGCCATTACATAACCCCAAGAACACACAGGCACAGGAGGCTCATGGTTGATCTGTGATTTACAGAGTTTCCCAATGGACAGTGAAGTAAACTGCTGACAACTGTAGCTGCTGTTAGCTCAGACTGTGAGCATTGGGGGAGTGTTAAGCGTTTGAAAGAGCGAAAAGGACACTGACGGATTAAGAAGAGAAAGGGAGACAGTGAGCGAGCAAGAAAAGTAAATCTGACCTGTGTACAGACTCATCTTTGCCATGTTGCTCTCTGACGGCTGCAGCCAATGAGACGCCATCTTCACCACATATAGACCTGAACACAGAGAGCGCACCGTCCACAACAGCACTCTGCAGAAAGACACAGAGAGGTCACACAAACCATCAGTCCGTGGCCTGACAGTCAAAAATTCAGGGCCCACCAGGCTCTTCATCCTTGCATTGGTGGTAGAATTCTCGCCCGCCTGGGTTTGATTCCCAGCCAGTGCAGCGTTTCTTTTCTTCCCCTCCCCAAACAGATGTCTCTTCAACTTCCTGATCCTCAGCAAGGCATTCCTCCATCTTCTGTACTGTTGTTATCTTCCTTCACTCACTCAATTCTACCACCGAACCACTAATGACCAACACAGACCAACTTCAGAAAGGCCCAACTCCCGAAGGAGTTGCTGACACAATTCTACTCTGCCATCGTTCAGTCTGTTTGGTCACCATCACTGTTTGGTTTGGATTGGCCACCAAACTGGACAAGAATAGACTCCAACGGACTCCAAAGAAAAGTATCTGTGCCAGCCTGCCCTCCATTCAGGACTTATACCTGTCCAGAATCAGGAAACAGGCAGGAAATATCCTGATTCTGATGATCTGTAGTAAATAACGGTATCATCTGCGTATAAGAAGGGGATCAAATTTTCAGCATATTTTAACAAAGACGGGAAATCTTTCTGCAACAGTGACATTGTTTTAAAATTTGTCTGGTGTTTACCATGGTTTAAAAAAGGAAGATTGCATTGGCCGGGAATCGAACCCGGGCCTCCCGCGTGGCAGGCGAGAATTCTACCACTGAACCACCAATGCGTGAAAACCTGCATTTTTAGCCCTCAAACTCGACTTTCAGGCTACAGACACATCTGCACAACCACAAATGTTGACCTGAACTGCTCTCGTGTTACCATACATCCTAAATGAACAGAGCGTAGCTTCAATAACACTTTATTTACAGTCAAGTGTGTTCACAGAGAAATCATCTGGAACAAACTAGACTTTAAAACTTGGCACAAACACAGGCATTGTGTTCATGACTCAAAGTGTTTACCATGATTAAAAGGATGTATGCATTGGCCGGGAATTCTCGCCTGCCCGCGTGGCAGGCGAGAATTCTACCACTGAACCACCAATGCTTAAAAAGCTGTATTTTTAAGCCCTCGGATGGCGACTTGCAGGTTTATACATATGATTGCATAATTACAGGCATTGGACCAAAATAGTTGGTGCCCCAGTGGTAGAAGACTCATCTGCCATGCAGTTACAGGACATCAGCTCCTCTTTCAACACCCAGAAGGGACCAGAAGACTGTCTCTGTGGCCCACTGTTACCGTGTCTATTGCAAACATGAACCCCGCCTTATGTTTGTCCCGCTCCTAATTCCCCACACCTCAGTCTGATCCAGAGCCCTTTCTTGTTCCCTTTATGTGATCACAGAAGGAATTCTTTACAGACACAGGTATTCTTCTACAAATAAATCATGTTCCCGGAGAAGGTGTGAAAGTCCCATCTGGATTCCAGTCAGAGGGATCTCACAGCAGGAGGAGTATCATTTCCACAAGGCCCGGTGGTTACTGGTGAATAGTAGGTCAAATTTGATACTATACTTTTTATGTTCATACAACAAAACATCTGTCCAGAGGCAGGAAACATTCTGATCCTGATTCTGATGCTCTGCAGTAAGTAATGGTATCATCAGTGTAAACACAAATGTTGACCTTAAGCTCCAGTGTTACCATATGAGCTAAATAGACCTGACACAAACACAGGAAGTATGTTTACCATGGTTAAAAAAGGATGTATGCATTGGCCGGGAATCGAACCCGGGCCTCCCGCGTGGCAGGCGAGAATTCTACCACTGAACCACCAATGCGTGAAAACCTGTGTTTTTAAGCCCTCAGGCAATGACTTGCAGGATATACACATGGTTGCATGACCACAGGCATCAAACTAAAAGTGCACTGGTGCTCCAGTGGTAGAAGATTCATCTGCCACACAGTTGGCATACATCAGCTCCTCTTTAAACACCCAGGAGAGATCAGAGAACCCTCAAGACACAACTGCCACTGTGTCCCACTGCCAACATGAACCCACCTCCACCTTCCAGAGCCTGGCCTCACCTTGACTCAAGACTCTGTTGGTTGTGGAGAAGCAGCAGCCACAACCAGAACTAAAGAAAACAGACAAAAACCAGGCAGCAACCTCCACAGCTGTGGCACTTCGCACATGGTCAGTAGCTTGTAGTCAGTAGCAGACCAACATAGACCAACTTCAGAAAGACCCAGCTCCCGAAGGAGTTGCTGACACAATTCTACTCTACCATCGCTCAGTCTGTTTGGTCACCATCACTGTTTGGTTTGGATTGGCCACCAAACTGGACAAGAATAGACTCCAGCGGACTCCAAAGAAAAGTATCTGTGCCAGCCTGCCCTCCATTCAGGACTTATACCTGTCCAGAATCAGGAAACAGGCAGATGATTAATGATGATAAGGAAGCATCTCGAACAAACTAAACTTGACACAAACACAGATGTGTGTTCATGACTCAAAGTGTTTACCATGGTAAAAATGGTGGTGAAAATGTATGCATTGGCCGGGAATCGAACCCGGGCCTCCCGCGCGCGGACCGTGAATTGTTTAGCTAAACGGCCCTAAACCGTTTCCCATTCATTCTCTATGGTAGTGCTAAACCACTACGGATGTAATGCACCATCCGGCCACTGCCGCCTTTGGCGCTGTAACATGTTCAGCTCCGGTAACAGAATGAATGAAAACTCGAAAAAACGGGAGAAGAGCGAGCAGAAGCGACATCGAGATTGTTTCATCCAACAAAGGTAAGACTTTTATACGTAAAACTAAATTAAATAATAGATAATATGAGATACGATGTGATTATATGTATGTTGTATCGGAGTTTTGCACTTTGAATGACATGACCGGAGCTTTTCTCTCGTTGTTAACGAAACGGTAAACTTACGCTATTTACGTAACTTACGTTAGATACGCGAAGACTTTTATTTCTTACTTACTCCAGTTCAGCGATCATTGCTGTCATTAAATAACACACTGTGTGGGTTTATATGTAAAGACACGGTGCATGGTAGTGGGGTCAGTGTAATATATATGACATATATGTCAGTATAGTACTGGACCACTACAGTAACGGGGGCAGGGGGAGGGGGTCAGGGGGTGAAGTAGAGTTCAGGGTAATTTCAGGACTGTTTCAAGTTGCCCTTAACACCCCAAAGGCCCAAGGTGCCTGCTTAGATGCTTAGATGACAAACTCTGTCCCCACCGCTGTCCTCCTCTATTTCAATGCACAGACATATCAAATTCAAATGATATTAAATGCAGTGCTAAGACAGTAACTGATCCTGTATGAAAGACACACACACACAAAATGTTTTACAGTTACATTAAAGGTCAAATCTTACACATCACATACATGTCTAATATGTTTTTTCCTCATATGTTACAGGTCAACATGGGTACGAGGGTATCTCCGCCAGGATCCAACTGATGCAGCTAAGCTGCTGAAGGACAACCCTTCTCTGCAGGACAAGTCTGCACCTCTGAGGGAGGACACAGTCAAACAAAATGCCCAGACTGTGGTCCGCCAGAGAGGAGGGGACGTCTGGGGGAATACATCCTGCAGTTTGGAAAGTATAATGGGAAGTCATTTCGGTGGCTTTTAGAAAATGATGTCAGCTACACAGTCTACCTCCTCAAACACAGAGAGAAAGAAGAGGCTGCAGGAGTGTGTACAACAGAGGGGCACAAGAAGCTTTGAAGAAATCATATCTCTCCTGCGTTTTGAATCAGAGAAGCCCACATCTCAAGCAGCTTCAGAGGACGATCAGCTGGTTGGCTTTGGCCGTCGTGCCAAGAGCACTTGGCGGGAGGTGCGGGAAAACAGGGCTGATGGCTTTGCAGCCTTCATCATGAACACTAAGTGTTATCCAGGGTCTCGGATGTGCAAACTACAGGCGTATCTGAGAAAGAAGTCAGCATCTCTTCCCTCCTCACCTGTTCTTGCCTCAAGTGCACGTCATGAACCCATGAGTACGTTTTTCAGTATACATAAAATGTATATATAGTGTATTTTTTATACCTGCTTTATATCTGTATACAAATTACATCTCACTAATTCTTTTTGCCGCTGTCACAGTGATGGAAGATGATAAGGAGCTGGAGAAAGCAATGCAGAGCATATCACCCACCAAGGAGCTACAGTGCTGTAAGTGCATTTTTGCTTGATTCAGAATACTTTGGATCAAAAGGTGTTATTAAATATGAGTCTGCTAAACTATTGAATATTTTTGTCTATTGCCAGCGGCTACTCTGTCATCTTCTTCTGTACCAGGACGAGCTACAAGAGTGAAAATAGGTTTTGTGAAAGTTCACACGTCATATTGAGCTCCAAAATGGAACCGTGAATTAAACTGTGTGTTTTCTGTCTGTCCTAGTAGTCCCCACCAGGCCTACAGTGCCCCTTCCACCTGAGCTGCAGTTTCTGGCCAAAGAGCTTGATATTCCCCAGCAAACTGAAGGTCCCGTCTCAGCACCAGGTATGTATTATGGCCTAATTTTAATATTCACTTTCCCTGAAAACCAAAGACTATTACACACAAGATACACACAAGATACGGTGAACCACCACACAGTAAGAACTGTTTTCTTAAGTGTTACTGTGCTTCAGAATAGTCTATCATCATACAGTCTATAATACGGAGAATAAAACGTATAAATGTTATGATATCCCACAAATTTATTTTTTCATTTTTCATCTATGTTTTATCAGCTGGTTCTTCGGTTGTTGATGTTGTTTTTTTAATCTATATCTTTTATCTTCTTTAAATTACTACATGTGACTAATTCTGTATTTGTTTTTTTCCTTGGTCCCACAGTTGGGTCTTGTGGTGCCACACCAACAGAGAGACCAACACCTGAAACACCTGAGACACCTGAAACACCTGAGACAGCAGACAGTAAGATGTTTTCTTTAATATATATCTACTCTAAATATGTTACACACTCTGATAATAATAAAATGTGAGTCACTAATTATGTTTTTGTTTTTATCCTTATTCCCACAGTTGGGGCTTCTGTTTTTGGTGCCCCACCGGTACAGAGACGAGACCAGGACACAAGCAACTGGACCTGTTCTCATCAGAAAGTGTGGATGAGGACAGAGCTCCAGTCTCTGGGATTGTGGCCTGGATTCTATCACATGATCAAGCCAGGAAATGCTCTTTCATTTTGGCGTTTCCCTCCACAACCAGAACTCATAGACACTGTTTCTGAGCTCCCATCCTGCTGCACCTATTTTTTATCTGGAAACCAGAGAGTGATGTCATGGTGAGACTCCCATGTCTTCATGGTTGTCTAAAGCCACAGGCTTCGTCATTCTATGCCATGGAAAAGGAGAGGTGGACAACAGAGAGAAACAAATAGAAATTTGATCTTGTGTCAATCTTGTAAATAATTCTAGTTGTTCATATATGTGTGTGTGTGTGTGTGTGTGTGTGCAAGTATCTAAGTGATCTTATATATTTATAATCGCTCTCGTTATATATTTCTATGCATGAGAACTCAGAAACTTTTTTCCTTTCTTCTGTTTGTTTTAGTCCTTGTTTAGATCAATATTCTTGTTTGATAAGTTAATTTCCCAAGTTCTAAAAATGTAATAAAACACTGATTTCTAAGTTAAGATTTTGTTTTGCTTGATTTCATCATAAAATCACCGGCCAACTTATTTTTTAATGGTAGGACAAATACGATGACACTATACTTTTTTGTTCGTACAACAGAATGAGTTTATTTCAAAATATTTTAGTTGTGTAACATATATTCCTCTATAAATGTTATAAGTATAAATATTTTATGATATACATTATAGTATTTCATACTAAAATCAGTACTATTGCCAGGGAAAGCAAATTCAGTACCAAGGACAGCGTTGGCTGTGCGTTACAGGTATCCGCGGCTGGCCCCCGCGTGGCAGGCGAGAATTCTACCACTGAACCACCAATGCGTGAAAACCTGTGTTTTTAAGCCCTCAGGCAATGACTTGCAGGATATACACATGGTTGCATGACCACAGGCATCAAACTAAAAGTGCACTGGTGCTCCAGTGGTAGAAGATTCATCTGCCACACAGTTGGCATACATCAGCTCCTCTTTAAACACCCAGGAGAGATCAGAGAACCCTCAAGACACAACTGCCACTGTGTCCCACTGCCAACATGAACCCACCTCCACCTTCCAGAGCCTGGCCTCACCTTGACTCAAGACTCTGTTGGTTGTGGAGAAGCAGCAGCCACAACCAGAACTAAAGAAAACAGACAAAAACCAGGCAGCAACCTCCACAGCTGTGGCACTTCGCACATGGTCAGTAGCTTGTAGTCAGTAGCAGACCAACATAGACCAACTTCAGAAAGACCCAGCTCCCGAAGGAGTTGCTGACACAATTCTACTCTACCATCGCTCAGTCTGTTTGGTCACCATCACTGTTTGGTTTGGATTGGCCACCAAACTGGACAAGAATAGACTCCAGCGGACTCCAAAGAAAAGTATCTGTGCCAGCCTGCCCTCCATTCAGGACTTATACCTGTCCAGAATCAGGAAACAGGCAGATGATTAATGATGATAAGGAAGCATCTCGAACAAACTAAACTTGACACAAACACAGATGTGTGTTCATGACTCAAAGTGTTTACCATGGTAAAAATGGTGGTGAAAATGTATGCATTGGCCGGGAATCGAACCCGGGCCTCCCGCGTGGCAGGCGAGAATTCTACCACTGAACCACCAATGCTTGAAAACCTGTATTTTTAAGCCCTCAAATTTCGACTTGCAGGCTACACATGCACAATGTATAAAAAATAGGCCACAAGGACAAAGAAATAAGAGCCTCATTAGCATATATATATATATATATATATATATATAGATAGATAGATAGATAGATAGATATAGAGAGAGAGAGAGAGCATATAATTAGCGTTATCAGGAAACCCCCAGCTAATTTACCACGTTAACAACATGTTGTCAATGTGTAAATAATGTGTTAACGACGCGTGAAAAGCATGGTGTATATGTGACGTCACCCACAGGTTTAAATGGTCTGAATGACACGCACCTCAATCAAAGCATCCACGCTCTTAATCCTGCATAACTTTAAGCCTTTATATAATTTAAACAGGTGCATTAAATATAAATTCACCCTCAGTACAGTTGTCATGAACGAGGAAATTCGCTATAGAGAACAAAACTGTTTTTGTACCAGGCTGTAAACATGTTTATTTCTGCTGTGAAGTTTTTAACATGGGGACTTATGGAGACTGACTCACTTCAGGCAGCCAGCCTCAAGTGGGCGTTTGAGGAACTGCAGTTTTTAGCTTCACTTCACAGAAATAGAGGTCCCTTGGTTGAAAGCTATATATATATATATATATGTGTGTGTGTGTGTGTGTGTGTGTGTGTGGACCTGCTGGGCTTCCATACCTTTCAGCTCTATATCCCCCTGACTGTTTATCATTTACAACCTCGTCTAAAGTCCAAAATGTTCTATAAGTTCTGCAGACGGTTTTTGTCGGTGTCTTGTGTGCACGTTGCTTTAACATCGCGTGCGTCCATTAGCCGTCGTTAATGTGTACTTGTCTTAATTAGCGCGAGCTCCACGACCTTGTTCGACCTGACGCTGCAGCTGCGTTTGAATTTTAACGTTTGTTCGCAGCGTGACGTCTTAAATTGAAACGTTAAAACGAAGCTTAGAAGTTTAGAGTTTTAAAAATAAGACGTACTTACTCTGGTGGTTTGTGATTTAACGCTGCGACATTTCAGCAGACAGCGTCGGTGTACCAGACCGAGCAGCATCGTGCAGCATGTTTCAAACTGAAGCGACTGACTGCTGAAGAAAACAAGCGCTCAAAACCTGACAGGTGTGAGACTTCCGGTAAATTATTTTCAGAATAAAATGCATTAAAGTAACTCAAGAAATTAAGTTTAATTATGAAAACAATTGCACAAACGTGTTTCATTATAACCTAATGGCTTATAATTAAATATATTTTCTTCCCACAGGCTATCACTGTGATCAACAGCTTAAAATAACATCATATTACCCTGATATATCATTATATATATATAGTTATTTTTTATGTTTTATGTTCATATTTGTGCCTACCTATCATGTTCCTTGTCGAATTGTATGTCTATACCTGTATGTACAATTGAGAGGGTCAGATTCCTCGTGTGCGTACACACCTGGCCAATAAAGTGATTCCGATTTTTATAGTGGTAGTAGTTCATCCTGGCTAAACTGGAGGTTGGTGCCTTGCTCAGGAGCACCTCAACAGTTCCCATGAGGTGAACTCCACCTACCAATCTACCTTCCATACTTTGCTCAATGCTGGATTTGAACCTGCCACCCTCTGGTTCCCAAGCCAAGTCTTTACTGCTCAGTCTACAGAGACTTGGCTTGGAAAGGCTGACACTAAAAATGTAGGTCTGATTAAAGATGATAAAATAACAATACACTGTCCCACAAAATGCAGTGAAACGTTAGTTTGACAATAACTCTACCATACTATAAGGTATGAATATCTTTATAGTCCATGTTAATTTTTTATTTGTCCTGAACTTTTATTTTGAAGCCCATATTGTGTATTTCCGGTCCCCGCCGTAGGGAATGGCGGCGGACTTGATGGGAGTCAAAGAAGAAGGACACAAAATGGCGTACCGCCCCTGTCCTATCAGACGATGGCGCTGCTAGTCCGGGATTAAAAAGCGGTCAAGGTGGATTCAAAGTGAAGTTTACGGAAGTTAACAGGTGGAGCTTCAACGCTTCTCCTGTCTCCACTCGTCACTGTGCCGTCAAATAAAGGAATAAGTCGCGAATGAGTAAGTTAATTGACAGTTAAAGCCTCCATTTTACGTCGTCCGTCGTGTTTAGCTCACACGCAGTCACTGACCTGCGCGTTAATGTTTACCTGCAATCAGCCTCACCTGCGTCAGTTACGGTAAACTGAGTTTAAGGAAATATAACAGCCTGCCAGACATAACATCATCAGTTCAAACTGCCTGATTTAGATCCATAAAGTGAAGGGTCATGTTTGGTCCTTGTTGGTGTTTATAAAGTGTTATAAATGTCTTAAACAGCTGGATGTTCAGAGGCCATGTACCCTGTAGACCTTCCAGCTGTGGATGACACTGACCTGACATCAGCCTCTGAACAGTACCTCTCTTCTCTGGAATCACATCCTCATAATAAAGAAGTGTTTCAGCCATCGCAGATGTCAAAGGTACCAAAAGAATGCCACAATATTTCACTAATTGTTTTCTGCATTGTCCATTAACACTGAAGACACTCTTTTCTCGCTCCACTCCATGAGGTCGTCACCTGGAATGGTTTTCAATTAACAGGTGTGCCTCGTTAAAAGTTAATTTGTGAATTTCTTGATGTGTTTGAGACCATCGGTTGTGTTGTTCGTACAGTAAATAGCTCTGTTCGACTACTGTTTTGGTCCATGTTAAGGCAAGAACTGCTCAGCCGAGTGAAGAGAAACGACAGTCCGTTATTACTTTAAGACAGTTGGCCCAGAAAATATCAAGAACTTTGAATGTGTCTTCAAATAGTCACGAAAACCATAAACAATCTGAAGACTGAAGACCAGGAAGACCAAGAGTTAATTGCCTCATGAAATTGAATTGTCACAGTTAGAGCCCACGTAAATGTTTCATGGAGTTCAAGTAACATCAACTGTTCAGAGGAGACTGAATCAGAACTTTCATGGTTGAATTATTGCAAAGAAACCGCGACTGAAGAAGACCAAGATAAAGAAGAAAAATGGACATTAGACCAGCAGAGATCTGGACTTTGGTCTGTTGAGTCCAAATTTGAGTTTTGGTTCAAACCTCTGTGTCTTTGTGACACGTAGAGAAGGTGAACAGATGGTCTACATGTGTGGTTCCCACACTGAAGGCGCAATGGTGTGGAGGTGCCTTGCTGGTGTACTGTAAAAAATCAAGGCACACTTAGCGTTCCTTATCGACATGCCATCCTATCTGATTTGAGCTTAGTGAAACCATCATGACCCAAAACACACCTCCAGACTATGTAATGGACCAAGAAGGAGAGTTATGGAGTTCACCTGACCTCAACAATCACCCGACCTAAATCTAATTGAGGTGGTTTGGGATTTGGACCACAGAGTGAAGGAAAAGCAGCCAACAAGTTCTCAGCATGCTGGAAAACCATTCTGTGACAATCTCGTGAGAAGGTGTGACCAAACTTTTGACGGTTACTGTAAGTGTTGGTTTGTTGTTGCACTGCTGTCTCCAGGTCAGGCAGCGTAGATAAAGTCAACTTGCTATCTGTTCAGGTGGAGATAACACCAAACAATGTGAGGCGGTTGCGGCTGTTTGAAGATGACCAACCTGACTGCACGCTGCTGGCACTTCACCCTCCCGACAGTCCAACACAAGGTTTGGGACTAATCTCAATGCCCTTTATCGTACACAGAAGAGGAAGAGTAATGCTCTCTGCTTTACATTTTAGTGGTTGCTGTATACCTGCACGAGGCGTGGTGGTGTGTGGATGACGTCTTACGGACGTCCAGCGAATCCAGAAGTGGCTTGCTGATGGTAACCGTGTGTTTGTATATCTACTTGTGCGTCACTGACTCTGATAAAACAGATCAGGGTTCCTACACACACATTAATTACCTCTCTATCTAATCATTTGGTCTATAAAAGAGCAGAATATATAAGCCAGGGAAAAGTACGGAAGCCCTGAGAGGCAAATGAAGGAAAAAATCCCAGTGATCCATTTTCTAAGTCTGATCTCAGTTGTTTTTCCTCCTGTGTTTATGACTTAAGAGCTCATTTATGACCTCATTTTAAGAAACAGAACTTCCTCTTTGATTTAAAACCAAGTATGTGACATTTGTAGCTTTTTAAACCGCTGTTTATGTGATGATATATCAACAAGAAGAATGTGGTAGTAGGTTGCAACTTAGGTAACTTATACGGGAAAAGATCTTCAGTGTTGCGTGAAAAAGTCATCCCAATACGGTCAGCCCTTCGGTGAACTCTCCATCTGGGCATTTAGAGCTGGTTAAGTCCCTCTGTTTACTGATTATATGAGGTGATGTCAACGAAACACTTGAACTCACGACGTCTTCGTCTCTTCAAAGGTCAGGACTTTATTTTCTGTGTTTTGATACACTGACAGTGATTTTAAAATGATGGCTACTATGGGGTCTAGAGGGTTAAAGAAAGAGCCTTAAACCTGACCTTTCCTGAGTCTAAGCGTGTTTCACTCAGGTCCAGTCGGTCATGGAGAGAGTGATCGTGTTCCTGCTCAGTCAGGTGGTGGAGCGGTCCGTGGAGGAGGCGGAGGATGTCCTGTTCTGCCCACACCCCCGCACAGAGAGCTGCAAGCTGCTGTGGAGAGACAGTCAGGTGGTCGGCTTCTACACCGTCAAACACAAAGGTGGGATCCTCCAGTATCTGGACCGACACTGACACAAAGTCATGTTTTCAGTATTCTCAGGAATTCTTTGTGGTACTTCAGAGTTTGTCATTTCCTGATAAATCGTAAAGAGTTGCTGATGACTCAAGTTTAATGAGAACTGAGTTGTGGGGTGGAAAACCAAAACACTGACTTTAAAAGGCCACTTCAGTTTTTCTTAAGCAGGTTTTTGTGTCAGAGTGACCAATGAGGACAAATCAGGACAAAAGGTTATGACCAGTATTCCCATTAGTGATAGAATACTGGGAATACTGCAGTACCACAACACGAGCTACAACGTACTCTGGGATTTTAAAAAAACACACTGCTGGAATCAAACCCGAGCCTCCTGCTCCTCCTGCGCATAATTATAATGCAACGCCTGTGTCTGGTGCCTGCAAGTCATCATCCGAGGGCTAAAAAATACAGCTTTTTAAGCATTGGTGGTTCAGTGGTAGAATTCTCGCCTGCCACGCGGGAGGCCCGGGTTCGATTCCCGGCCAATGCATACATTCTTTTTAACCATGGTGAACACTTTGAGTCATGAACACACTGCGTGTGTTTGTGTCAGGTTTTAAAGTTCAGTTTGTTCACGATGATTCCTCCATAAACACTTTTGTGTTGCACACAAATTTCCAGTCTTGGTTAAAATATGATGAAAATGTAGCTCGACTCGCAGCACCGTTCTGCTGGTATTTTCCTCATCTATCCCCACAGAGCTCTGTGCTTTGTTCACTTCTTTTTACTATTTTCATAAATAATTTGGCTCAAGACGTGACAGACACTAAAATTCATATGTATGCCGACGATACTCTTATTTACTTTGATTCATGAACCTACTCAAAAGGTTCACAGTGTTGCTCTAAAGTCTTCTTCTTGTGTTTCAGGCAGCTTATGTGACAGCTGGACCGGTCAGGCTTACCTGCTGCCGGTTCTGGATACGGTGCTGGTGAGGAAGAGCTGCAGGAGGCGAGGCTTCGGCCTTCAGATGCTGCAGGATTTCTGCTCCTCGTTCTGCAGCGAGAAGTTTCTGGGAGTCAGCTGTCCATTATCACCGAGCATGGCAGCAGGTCGGCCATCATGCTCCTCTGTATTGTTGATTCATGCTCAACTTTACCCACAATCCTCACAGAGCTATTAATGAATCTGAACACTGAGGTGTGTTTGATTTTTAACACACACTCGACACTCGACCTCTTTGTCCTTCTTCCTTTGTGTTTCAGTGTGTAGGAGGTTCCTGCAGCAGCACGAGGACCAGCGGGAGCGCCTTTATGAGGTGGAGGCTCCGGGCGGTTGGACCCAAAGACGAAACATCTGGCTCAACATCCAGTTGGGACGCTACTCCTTCGGTGAGACTTTCACATTTACATGCAACATTTCCCCAAAGATCTTTTTAGCCTAGGTTTGCTCCTCACTTTTATGTGCCTCTTTTCTCGAAGGTGTTAAAGAGATGAGCTGCCCAACATCGGAAGAAACACAAAGGAAAAAAGGAGATGATGACTCAGCTCAGAAGGTGAGAGTCTCAAGATGTTCACTTCAAAACAGTGTGTATGTTTCGTTCAGCAACCTCTGTGACCGAAACAAAGCCCATGTTGGACCGCCATGTTTCTACAGTAGCCCATAATGGACAAACTAAACTCTGGGTCTGAAGATTTTTATATATTTCTTCCACATTTTACAGTTTCACCTTCACACCAGGAAGGAGATAGGCAAATACACTGCTAGATGCCATTAATTATGCATAATTATTAATAAAGTCTGTGTTTAATTCAGCACATATCTGATCCACCAAGTGAGGAATCTCCATGTTTATAACAGTTCACCTCATTCCTGCGCTCGTCTAACACTGAAATAACGCTGGTGGCAAGTTCTTTCATCCAAATTGATCAGGACTCTCTGACTGCTGTGGAGAGACAGTCATTCCTTGAGTGATGCATTTTTACGGACACGTAATGAATTGTTCAGGTGTCATATTTCTTAAAGGGAGAACATTAGGTAACTAGTAAAGTATGATAAGGTTGTCTGGCTGTTAGTTATTGGTTTGATTCGTGGTTTACTGACGGTGGCTGGTCACTTTCTAACAGCAGTAAATGTTTGTAAGGTACTTGTAGACATATGTTCATCATTGTTACAGTCTAATTTCGATGTATGGGAGTTTTTCTTGGAACTACTGAAACATCTTGGGCGTACAAACTCAAGGTCTCATGGTGATATATGATCCAGGAAACAATTCAAGATTATGGATAACATGCCTTGAGTATGTATCAATGCCTCAGAGTCTCTTCTGTTTTCCTTTAGATACAGCAGCACAATTGTAGATTGGACCTGACCTCATCCAGCACCTGCGATGTGAACACGGCACCAGCAATCGGCTTTCCCGGACAACAAGTTAAACCATGTGATCCGAGCCAAGCAGCAGGAAGAGGAGGAGGAAGCTCCCTGAGCGGCGAGATCCCAGGAACAGGATGTAGCCCCACAGCCAACTCCAACGCCAGCGATCTGGACTCTGGGCCTCCCGTCGGACCGACGCAATCCCAAAACACAAAACAAGATCTGATATCCAAACCCTGTGTATCTGCAGAGCCTCACAGAGAGAAGCCAGAGGAGGAGAGTCAAAGAAGGGCCAAACGTGTCAGAAGGACATGAGTTAAATCAAAGGCATTGTGTGCAACAGCAGCCCACAGGGGGAAGTGTTCATATGGATTGAGTTGATGCTGCATCCACCTACGCTTTATGCTGTATTTATGTTGGGGATTTTAGCCCGATATGAATAAATGAACATGACTGTACAGTGTTCTGGAGGACCTCTTCTCAGGACTGGTTGGTGTTGTACAAACTGCTTCATTCTTTTGTTATCTTTGTTCAAGCAGACCAAGTTAAACTTTCAGGCTACGGTCACACAAAATCAACATTTACCTCGTGAAGAAGGAGTGAATAAAACCTTTGCTTCAGGTGTCAAAGCAGACTCGCATCTCGTGTGGTGTTCAACCAGCAGCAAACGTAACGCGTGCTGTTGACCCGTAAAACTGCAGCGAGGGCTGCCTCAAAGAGCAGTGACCGGGACTGGAAATTGGTCTGCAAGAGTGAGATTGTTTTTGAAGTTGTTTGATGTGAGGGCAACATGAGGTTTAATGCACAGATCTCCATTAACGAGTAGCAGACACATCAGGCCTGGAATTTCGTCATTTTAGGGGCAAGGCACGACCAAGGCCATAAAATAAAACAATGATTTTAAGTCCACATCCATAATGAATTTAATGCGATTATGTTTTTATTCTATGTTTTTTAACCTGTCTGCAAGCCAAGTTTCCCTCAGGTCACAATAAAAGCAACTGAACTGCTCTGAAGTACACAGGAAACTATGAAGTCCATCACTCACTTCAAAAACTGTAAAACTTATTAAACCAATCTCCACCCATTGGCTCGATTGATCAAGCATTATTGCCTCCAAACCCATCAGCATCACGTGCTGTTGGCTCTGCAATACTTTAAAAATATGGAACACAAATAAAGAAATGAAGAATTAACCTGTTTTACATCATTTCATCCTTTCTCCAACTCTCCTGCCCTTTTCTACTGAACGTCACTATTGCAAACAGATGATGTAAAGTGACTATGAACAGCCAGCACACGCCAACCAGCTGTAACTTACCCAAGCAGCAACACCAAGATCATAAATACATAAAAATGTTATGACCGGAACCAGCAGCTCGACAGATGAAAAACTCGACAGTTTATTGAGGTTAATGTTACAGGCTGTGGGTCAGTGTTGTAGTGATATAACGTTACTGTACACGCAGTTTAACGTTGACTAACTTATATGTTGAAATTCCTCTTATTCATTCACTAATTTAACACACTGTCTGACCTTCACGTCAGTTTCGGAGCCTCGCGGACTCGGCACGAGGGGAGGGTGCGTTTGATGAACTTGTCATTGTCATTGTAGCCCGTCTGAGCGGTTCATGCCAGGCTCGAATCAAACCCACCAATGTTTTTTTCAAAAGACGCAGGTGTCAAAGCTGTTGACGGGAAAGAGGCAGACTAGAAAAACCATGGCCCTCGTGGCCCTCGTGAAATTCCTTCCTTGAACCACATACCCTGCTGCAATTTGACCCAGCAGGATACCCCCAACTTAAAGATATTCGACTCGGAATCAAACACTGAACCGCCAAAGCTTGAAAGGCTGTGTTTTTAAGCCCTCGTGCAGTGTCTTGCAGGCTCCAGACACATCTACACGACTCCACGTATGAAGCACTCGAGTGGTACCATACATGGTACATCACCAGAACGAACATACAGCTCGTGGGCCAAAACTGGCCATGTCAATGGGTCGAATCATCCATCCATCCATCCATCCATCCATCCATCCATCCATCCATCCATCCATCCATCCATCCATCCATCCATCCATCCATCCATCCATCCATCCATCCATCCATCCATCCATCCATCCATCCATCCATCCATCGTTAAAACCTGAACCAAACACAGGGAGTGTGTAGAAAAGGATGTATGCATTGGCCGGGAATCGAACCCGGGCCTCCCGCGTGGCAGGCGAGAATTCTACCACTGAACCACCAATGCTTGAAAAGGGGCATTTTAAGCCCTCAAACACAGACTTGCAGGCAACACGCCTGAATACACACGCTATCCAACTATCCGATGCCTGCGAGACAATGTTGGAGGGCTCAAAACACAGTTTTTTATGCATTGGTGGTTCAGTGGTAGAATTCTCGCCTGCCACGCGGGAGGCCCGGGTTCGATTCCCGGCCAATGCATACATCCTTTTCTTTGAGTCATGAACACACTGTAGATTCAGTTTGCTTAGTTTAGTTTGCGTTTAGATAGATGCATAGATGATTCCACCTCGCCTTTATATAATTTATGTTTTTTTGGTTGAATCGTACAAAATATTACTTTCTGGATGATTTTGTTATAGAATGTTTGTTATATTGATGTTTTTTGTTGTTTGGAAAAAGTGTTTGGACTCCGCCTGGCGTAACTCATTTCACCCGGCGGCATGCGCTGTCTGAATAATCGAGCGCTCCTCTCTCAGGTCTGCAGCGTGACGGAGAAACTCGGAAGTCCGGAAACAGGAAAAATCTCGGAGAAGGGAAAAGTTCCAAAAGCAGACAAGATGAGCCGAATTTATCAGAACACGTCTCTGCAGAACAAACCGGTCCACAACGAGAAGTTCGACCGCGTTTGGTCTCCGTCTGCGTACGAAAGGTAAACAGCTGCACCAAACCTCATTAACATAATCGGGCAATTAACCTTTTCCCGCCGTTTACAGCAGGTACACTTAATTTCAACACCTCACAGACCTTGATACGTCACAAATAACTACTGGCTGTAAATTCGGCGTTGACGTTAAACCATAAATATCTGTCTGTGTGTGTGTGTTTGTAGTTCCTGCTTCCTGACGCCCACCGAGCATGTTTCACTCACTTTAGATGAATAACTGATTATTTAAGATGATTAAATGTATTTCAATGGAGTGTTTGGTTTGTTTAAGATGTGGGAGCAGTCATTTCAACGTGTTGCTCTCCTGTAAATGATTGGAAATGGAGAATAAATATATTTTAAATGGACTTTTAATGTCTGGTATTTTGCTTCCACACAGTGGTCAAGGTGTGATTTTAGAAGGGAAGCTGCTGGATGTTTCCAGACATGCGATCAGCGACGACACCAATCAAAAGGTGAAGTACGAGTAAGACGAGTACGTCTGGTACGACACTTCAAACCTGGGTGTGATATGTAAGCTTTAACAAACACTGATGTCAGGTCCAGCTTCTTCCAACTCAGAACCAACTCCAAAATCAGATTCAGGATCAAGAGTGCCGATATAGAGAATAACAGCACGAGACCTTTAACTACTGTACACAGCTGTTCCAATATTATGGTTATACAGATACTTCTGTATGTGGCCTTGGCATGTCGATTGTCTGACTGTCAGAAAGATAAACTGTCAAACTTTAGTTTCTGTTCAAGCTTAAGTTTTGGAGTGATATTTATAGTGATGAGTCAGGTGTGCTGTCATGCTGATTCTTAATCTAAATGTCTGGTTTCAGTCTGAACTTTGAGACACAGACTTTTTCCTCGCCTGTCACCGTCAGGTCCGTTTCTACGTGCTCTACATCAAACCGAGCCGAATCCATCAGAGGAAGTTCGATGCCAGCGGGAAGGAGATCGAGCCGAACTTCAGTGACACCAAGAAGGTCAACACGGGTTTCCTCATGTCCTCCTACAGTGAGTAGACGAAACAAACAAGCATTCCAGTTCATGTTTGCTTCACAAACGTCAGTGTGTGAAGGAGCATTTTAAATCTGTCGGCCAACTGTGCGAGCAGTCGTGAGACTTGTGGTCGGATCACGTCTCCCCGCCCTCACGGGGCTCGAACTCTAAATTCCTTCCTAACTTAAAAATGTGTTTTCTGTCCGTACAGAGGTCGAAGCTAAAGGGGAGTCAGACCGTCTGTCTGAGGAGCAGCTGTCAGCGATGGTCAACAAAGCCGAGCTGGTGAAGATAACGGACAAGCACCGACCCGGCGGGACCTGGGCCTTCTGGTACCCGGAGTCCGAGATGGACAAAACAGAGCTGGAAACAGGACAGGATGTCCGGCTGAAGACCAGAGGAAACAGTCCTTTCATATGTGAGTTATAAGCAGCTGTTTAAAACAATCATGATCGATTAACCAGTGGATGATCCACAGCCCGGTATCCTCCTGTGCAGTCGACTGGAGACTCTGTTAAACCTAAAAAGGTCCGAATGCTTCAGTTCCAGGCTATCTTTGAATCTTTGAGGGGTGTAAAGTGGATCTCTGTTTGGATGCAAAGATTTGCTCAGACCCTTTAAGTTTGTTTCCCGACGTTGTTCGAGTTTGTCCCAGCTCTGACCTCCGTGAATTAGATTAAAGTTGGATTTTGGTTTTTCTGGTCTCATATGTGACCTCGAGGGGATTGAACACAGTTTGACCTCTGTTACATTCAGAAGAGTCATCCGGCTCTTTGATATTTAATAGTCACTTTGGTCTGTTCTCAGCTTTGACTTTCCCACTTTCCAGCCAGATGTTTTATGATACAGTACGCCATTTTGAAGCTCCTGACAGTAAGAAGTAAAAGTGAACAATATAAACTATGGAGGTTCATCAAATGTCTATATGATATCTCAGTCTCTTGTTAAATGTGTGATAAACTGTTGATTTAGTTGATCTGTTTTAATGTTCTCTGTGACGGTTACAGAACGACGCTGTCACCGTTTTTTTTTTTTTTTTAGATTATTTTTTTGGCCTTTTTATGCCTTTTATTGATAGTACAGCTGAAGATAGACAGGAAGCAGGGGGCAGAGAGAGGGGGAGAGACACGCAGTAAATGGCGTCCGATGCGGGAGTTGAACAGGGGCCAGCTGCAGCGAGGACTGTAGCCTCTAGACATGGGGCGGCTGCTTAACCCACTACGCCACCGACCGCCCCACCGTTACGATTTTTGAATGACCATCGTTCACAACGAACCTCACGTGACTTTAAGGACTCTGACAATGACTCGTCACAATAAGCACTAACGAGCACTAACGAGCCAAGTGGACGGGTCAACGATCCCGTTTAGGCTAAATACCCGGAGCTCCTCACTGGCCAGTCAGAACTGAAGTAGCTTCTTGAATGGGAGGCGAAACATCTTCACAAATCTACAACCAGTCCAGCTGCCTCAGATTAACCTTCAATTTTAGAATAGTTTTATTTAATAAATAAAATCATACGTACATTTATTTAAGCTTTAATGAATAAATCTGTAAACTCATAACTTAGACTTCAAGGCCCTGATTTTTTTTTTTTCGATGTGAGCGATGGATCACATGTTGACGCTTATTTTCAAGACAAAGGTGGAAAAAGAAAGCTGTTGTATTTTGTTTTTTTTGTCTTGTCTGATCGAACTCACCCACACAGTCCTGATAAGTCGATCTGCTGAGTTTGTTTCACTGCCGTGTACTCGATAAATAGTTTAACTTATTGTTGCTTATTTAGTCAAGATACTTCAGATCTGTGAACACATTTTCATTCTTTATGTCTGATCTTTCTAAAAGGGGGAACATTTCGTTTTCTTTTGTGTCTCTAGTCTCGTTAGCCAAAGTGGACGGCGGCACGGTGACCAAATGTAACTTTGCTGGAGACGAAAAGGCCGGAGCATCGTGGACGGACAAGATCATGGCCAACAAAGATGGAGGCAGCGCTCAGAAGTCTGGAGGTGAAGGAGAGGGTGCAGACGAGGATGAATGGGTGAGGATGCCTACACAAACCAGTCTATATAACAGACGCTAACTCATGACTCTTTCCATACAGAGCAGGTTTAGTCCAGACTCTTGACGTCTGAGACAAACAGAAACAAGAGAAGACTCACTTCCTTCTCTTTGTTCCTCTCTAAGGATGATTGAGGAAACCATCAGTGTTGGAATCCTCCCAGGTTCTGGTCCTCATGTTGAACCGCTTCAGCTTGGCTCCATTCCTTTCTCTTTAGACTGGATTCCAACATTTGAGGCTGGAAACCTTGTGTCACTTGTACAGTACGGGACTCTTCCATGGTGCAGACTTTGAAACATATCGTTACATTTTTTGGGTCATTCTTACACTCTGCTTGTTTTGTGCATACTCTGCTATTTTATTTTATACTTTATTTTTAAAGAAACATGAAAATACAGCAAATGTTGTCTACAGGTGATCATTCCTTCCTCTGATTGATGTTCTAACTCAACTGAGGAAAACAACATGGTGTTATTTTGTACTGAAAATCTCTGTCTGATGTCGAGTAAAGTTGGTTTTAGTTATACAGAGTGCTTAAATGTAGCAGGATAACAAAATCAGAGACTTTACTTGAGTTAGCAAAGAGTAAATGATAGCAAAACATGGGCTAACTATTTAATCATTAGCTAGCTAGTTAACTAATGATCTCTTACAGAGGCAACACTAGTTAGCAAATTAGCTTTGTAGCTTTGGTTAGCTGGTGTTTGCTAGAGAGCTAGTTAGCTTGCTAAATAATCTACATCAGTCATTAGTTAGCTAGTGTTGTTCTACAGTGTCAATCTACATCGATTGTTAGCTTGCTAGTTACATCTGATAGTTAAGCTTAGCAAAATGCTAGCTAAAAACAAGTGATGTAAATTGTTCGCTAGCTAGCCTTTTGCTAATATATGTTATGTTTTTATATTTCAGGTGAAACAGAAATGTACTGGATTCATATTTACACAATATCAGTGTTTTATTATTAAAAATAACAATTTCAGCAACATTCATTCATTCCTTGATTACAGCATAATATAATACATATATGGACATTGTCCCTACAAAAAAAACAGGGTCTGTCCTTTGGCTCCAGCTTGTGCAAATGTTGAGAAATCGATGGCATCAAAAAGTTGGTTACATTTTTTTTTTGCTGTTGCAGTTAATTTTTTGTTAGCAGATGGAAGTTTCAATTCATTTTCCACTGTCAAAAACTCAAAACAATGTTCTGATTATGAAAATAATTCTGACAATGGCAACAGCAACAAGAAGAAGGGTGATTTTGGTTGCACAAAATCTCAAATACAACATATAAATAGCACATATGGGTATATACACAAACACTGTTCCTAAGTGCCAAGTTTCTCTTATGAACGGTCAGTCCTGCACTATGTGTCAGTCTCATGTGCGGCTCGATTATGGTTCATTTGGTAAATTGTTTGGTGATTATTTCTTTGGTCCATTTCCCCGACAAAGTGAGATTCACTCTCGATCAGTTCTTGTTTAAGGCAGCAGAATTGAAAACGGCCAGCACCGCTGATGTGTGAGGCTCGAAAACAATGAAACTTGGTGTTTTTTTTCCCACTACTCTACACTAAGCTGTTTGTGCTTCAAACCACTCAAGTATAATGTCTTTGTGCTCTGCGACCCACTGGATGTTGACTTGTGTTTGCTCTATGGCCAGGTTCACCGCCCTTTCAGCAGAATCCAGATTGTAGTCCGCCGAGAAGCGTTCCAGCTGTACACAAACACACAAAGATAATACAGCGATGTTAATGTACTGCTACACAAGCATAAATGAACAAAAACGTTGCTGTGTAGGTGTTTTCCCAATAACTGCAGTTCCTCACTGACACTTACGGACTAAGGTGCATCACCATGCTAACAATGACGTTAAAGCACACCCTCTCATGTAATTTATCTACTGTGAAGTTTATTTGAACGTAATTAATATAATGATATATATCAGACTTTGGTCATGTTGGTATGTGAAGTTCACTGATGGGGATTTGTTGACTTCAGATAAGATATCAGGGTGTGTCGAGCTTCTCGTTTGGTATGAATCCACTATTGCTGCACGTCTGGAAAGATTCTTTTCTCTTGACATCATTTGGAGCTTGAATCATCGTTGTCGTCGTAAAACATTAATAAATTACCTCCTCCAGTTCAAACTGTGTGGAGAATCTGCTGGTCACTCCACTGATCAGCGACGCCGGGTCCCTGAAAACAGACGGTGGACAGAATATCAGAGACACGCTAATAAACGAGCACAAACTAGATTACATTCAAGAAAGAAACCCTTGATACTGAAGCCTGTTTAACGTGTGCTGACTCCTCAGGTGTGACTGTGTGTCACTAAATTAATCCCTGACTGCCGTGCATGTTTAAACTTTGATACCGGTCGATTTGTCTTCCTGGTAATGGCGCAAACAGCAGGAGGAGAGCTAATGATAAGCACTGATTAAATGAGAAGACCTTTGTCCTGGCACCGCGTGTGCAGTTTTTATAAGCCGCTGTCTATTATAGTCTCTTTGTTTTATGGCTCTGCTTGTTTATTCAAGTGATTCAACCGCAGGTCACTTCAGTATCAAGAGGCTTCTGTAAATGGCAACCAACCAACCCCCCCTCCGAGGCAAGACAAGGCCTTCGAAGTCTGACGAGCAGCACGTCGATAAAATCAGAAACAGCAGCAGTCTTGTCTTCTCGAGATGGCAGATCGATCCCCGTCTACAGCGTGGGGTCGGTACTGGTCATGAACCACCAAATGGATCATATTTTATGTAGGCTAAAAGGCGTAGTTCAACACCGTTTACACAGTCATGTGATGCACAAACTATACCCACCTGTCCAGCGTCAACAGCAGACAGACAAAGTTAGCGACTAGCATATTGGGTCGGTTGATGAAGACCCATCTTGGGACCCGTTGGCTATCGTCTAACGATGATTTAGGCCAAATTCAGAACAAAATACTCCTACTCCTCATTTGCTGTCTATGTCGCTCAACCACTGCTATTTCTCTCTTTTAAACCATTGGAAACAAACCAGATGAAACTTCTTTGTGTCTAGACTACATGAAATAAATGAGGCCAGAACACAACAGGTAGAGTTTCAGAGACATTTCAGGCCGACTGTGGAGGTTTGCCGGTCTGATTGTCAGATTAGCCCACACATCGTGACATTGGGGTTGCATTTGCAAGACTCCCTCTGCAGTCCGATTATTAACAACAATACGAGAATGACGAGGAAGTCACATTTCTGCTAACCTCTATCAACAAATACCCACATACGAATACACCTGGAAAATAAGCTAATAAAAAGCTACGTTGGCATCGGATGATAACCAACGGGTTCTGAGATGTTCTGACCATCACATCCCACCCATTGCAATCAAAACCCACCAATGATTAGTCAATACTACTTGGATTACAAACAGAAAACCAATGCCATTATCTTGATCCCAATGGATCTATTCATAGAGATTGGTGGGGACCAAACGCGGAGCTGAAAGTAGAGTCATGACATGATGAATGTGGGGGATTTTTAGCTATTCGAGGCTAAAAAAAGAGAAAAGACTGAAGCTTTAAAAGGCAGCACACCATTAAAAGTGTCTAACTCAGCTGCCGGTCGGCCTCTCCGCCCTGACAAACATGTGTTCTGGGGTAAACTGTGTATACTTGTAAAAAGAAAATGGCTAAATTTAAACGTTTAGCACTGACGCAAAATCATCAACCTCAAACCAGAAATACAAGCACCACGTCTTCCTTTCTCCAAACTACAGATGCAGTCTGTGAATGGAGACTTACCCCTGACTGACATAGTCCCAGTGCGCTCTGATAAAGTTCCAGGTAAGCGCCTGCCCCGCCACGTTTTTGGCGATGTAGTTAATCGTGGAGGTGACCTCCATCAGACGTATCTTCTCCGGGTCCAAAGTGTATTCCAGGTATCTGTAAGATAAGGAAGGCACTGACTGTCTCTTATTAATAAAAACAACCTGTTTGGGATTCACCTTATCACAGGTGTGTCTGTACTGAAGGAGTCTCTGTATATGACACATCGGGACTTTAATCCGGGTCTTGGTCTGTTCACCTGTTGAGCAGCCAGATCTTCTTGGTGCACGACAGAGCTAAGCGGAGCTGCTCTTTCTCGGCGATGTCGGAGGTGCTCTGAAACTTGTCCCAGGCAAACTCCCACTCTTCCTTCCCGCCAGCGGCCACAGCTTGGCAGTAGATTACATTCCGCAGATTGGGGTGGATGCTGAATCACACACACACACATACAGTTATTTTCCCGACATCAGGGCTCATCTCATTTTCAAGTTTTCTTGGTAATTCTGCACTCTGGCTTGGTATTTTCCTTTTTTTATTATTTTTGTTCCGCACCATCACCCCCTCCAAACTAAAGGATTGCAAAAGTGAGATGATAAAGTCTGTTTTTTATACTCTAATAGAAGCTGACACTCGTGCAGAAACTCAGCTGGCAGCTCTGGCTTTTCATGGCAAATGAAACACACTCACATGCGTGCATGTATACAATAAACACATTTAATGAAGAGTTAAAGTTGCACCTGGTTTCATGTACAGTGTATAACCCCAAATTAAAGACAGATCTAGAGTGTAGCAGCAACACGGAAACATCAAGTTTGACTTCGTGGCGACTTTAAGAGGCAGAAACCTCGAGCAGGACCCGGCTCGTGGTGGACAACCGTCTGCCACATGTTAATATAAACTCCAGCCCAGTGCAGCTTTAGAGATAAGACCGACGTGATAACGACAACCACCAACGATGAACACAAAGTGATCACACCTACCTTCACTAATCCAGTGCTGCAGTAAAGCTACAGAACATCACAGTGAGATCATTTTCAGGAAGTCCAGGAGGATTTCAACTACACCACATGAATCGTAAGCACGTGTCCGGAGGTGTACGTACGTGTTGGTGCTGTTGCTCTCCATCCATTTGGCGTACATCTTTGATACCATGGATATGCATTCTGGGAGTCCGTTGGAACATGCCACCTTGATGGCGAGAATCTGGTTGTGCCTTTTGAATGAAGCCATCACAAGTTCATTTTGGAGACAAAGTGACTTCGAAGAAAGTTAGTAAGAGCAACCTGAGTGAAGATTACTGTGTTAAACTACATATAAACGCATTATTGTTGTTGTTAAGTATTCTCCGTAGGTGAACGCTGAAGTCTAACGTCATTTACAGCCGTTTAAACGATCCCTGACAACTGATGGTGTGTAAACCCAAACATCTGTCGTGCACTGGCACTTTTGGACTCTTGTAAAACTGTATAAATGTGTTATGGATTAACTGAGGAGGAAACTCTGTCTAAACAATGAGATGATTATGAGCCCTGTGGGACGGGGAAGATCGATCTTTTCTTACTGTAAGGAGTGATCCTCTGGGACTTCTGAATGATCCGTGTAGTTACTGAAGAATTTATACAGGTCGGCAACCTGTTCCCGGAGGTACGCCTGCAGGAAGAAGCATCTTTAGAGCACAGTTATGGGAATCCACATGGGAGCAGTATAACATTTTTACTGCACATCTGTTTATGTTCTGATGAGGGATGAACATTTACGTAACGAGGCAATCAACTTTCTATCCATCTTTTCCACCCACAAACATTTTGGTTAAGCAAGATAAATGGCACGTGCCTGCATCGGTCCGTACACCTCGGAGCGGTCGAACATGAGGACAAAGTATTCGAGGTTCCTAACTGCTGATTCCCAGGGAACGTACGCCGTCTCGTTCCGAAGGAAGCGGGTTAGATTCAAAGCCAGAGTCACGTCGGCAAGTTTGGCCCTGAGGGGAAAAAACAGAGATTGGATTCAGTGAGATCACGATGGCAAAGAAGTCACAAGCGTCACGTTTAACCCACAGAATCAGCTGAATCCAGATTACCTTGCCAAGTTAAATCCATCGTCCACAAGCTGTCCTCTGTTCATCAGCGGTATCCGCTGAAAAAAAGCAAGAGCAAGACAAGTTTATGAAGACATGAAGACATCTGCAGCTGCAGGAAATGATGACTTGGAGAGCTGTAGATAAAATTCAAAGTAAAGCTTTAAATCAGGTGAACGGTGTCTCTGTCAGTCGTACGTCTGCTCTCACACTATGTAACTTTGGGCTCCGTGTCGGGAGAAGTACGTAACGGACATTCATTCATAAGTTCGTATCGTAGGTCACGTCCAGCAGCGTCATGACTCAGCGGGTGGAAATGTGGAAGCATGTGCGTTGGCTGGTTGCTGGATTCATTATGACCTCAAAGTTTCCTCTTACTTAGTTAAATATCTCAACGTCTAACAGATGGATCGGTGCAAAAGTTCTCAGCTCAAAAACTTCAACTGGATGAATAACCTCAGAGATGACACCATGAATTCTCACACAGTTCAACATTATGACCTTTGACCTGCTAGTTGCATTAGACATTCATCCAATTATCAGAAATTTTATCTACCAGGCTCCAGAAACTTCAGGGTTAATCCTTCAGGGGGCGACTTATCAGGTTTATGACTGATAGATACATATGGAGGTTGGTTTCTGCTGAGTTCGGTGATTGTTTGACTCATTATTTGTCTCTGTACTCACATCTGGGTCGCTGTCCAGCTGATCCAAGAGGCGTTCCCAGTTCTCCGGGTTGTAATTGACTCTGTAGTATCCGGTGCAGTTTAAGTTTGCCAGGATCCACTCTCCTTTCTTAGAAATCAGTTCGTTCTTCTTTTCTGCAAGACAAATATTGATGAAACGTAAATTATACTTTACTTTCTGTGTCGTCGGTCAAAAAGCCATCACATAGCTGCATTAGCTTGTCTTGAGTCTTCCATGAGTTTGATGAAACGGGGTCAGTTGATCAAATCGTTGGTCGTAATATGAAAACAAAGCTGAGAAACAAGATGTTCCGAGCGAGTGCGTTGTGTTGTATTACCTATGCCGTTGGTCGTCATCGAGATGAAAGAAGGTCCAGAAGTTTCTGAAATGACGTAGATTGGGATGTACCACCACAGACTAAACAGACAGGAAAAAACAGACAGAGAACAAGTAAAATAAATAAGTTATGAGTGCTGAAGAGTCGAAACGATCTTTGAAAGAAGCTTTTTAAAGTGACAATGGAGCACTGTGTTCTGAGTCCACAGCTGTTTTGGTCTGGACAAAACATTTTTAAAACTACGTCAGGTCCAATTACTGTGAAACTTGTCATGGCAGCGTTATGGAGTAAATAGTTATAACACAAGTACAAACTGCTGCGATCGGCTGCAGACCTGTTGCTAATAACAACAAAAACAGACGAACAAGCAGACTGATTATTTGTTGACGTGACGTCAATGTCTAAGAAATTTATGATGCAACTTTGGCCTTTTAAGATAACAGATCATCTCTAGTCCAAATGGATCAAACTGAAGTATACCGAAGGAGGAAGTCATCAATGTTTAACCAGTTGTTGATCTGGTTTTCTTCGGGTCAAAGCTGGTGAAAAGTATACGTGTCGATGAGTGAAGCCACGATCTGAAGAAGCAAAGCTTCACGCTGGTGTGTGTGATCTGTGTAATCAATGATGCATTTCAGGCTTTTAGCTTTGTTTTGTTCTCCACCAACTCGTGTACATTTAACACGTACTCAGATTCAGAAGTGTCATTGAACAGAAACTGCTTCTGGTAGATTTCTCCACTGGTGGTGTTGATGGTGATGACGGGATAGCCGATCTGATTGGTCCAGCGCTCCATCATCTCGGCAACTTTGATGTGACCGGTATCCATTTCTACAGCCTGCAAACATTAATGATGCCTTATGATATAAATACTAAAATATCAACAAATGCAAACGATCTGGCTAAATCTCTAAGACTTTACCTTTTGTATGGAATCCCAGAGGTCGTTCTCGTCTGTGTTTTGGTACCTGAAGTCCTTCAGGTATATCTTAAACACACAAACAGGTTATTGTTAACAAAGTGCTTGAGCCGCCAATGTTGGCAGTGTCCTTGAACGGCATTGACAGTCCAGGTGTTGACAGATTCTGGTCACTCGTGCCCACAACATTATCTTTAAGGAATCTTCCCAGTGGGGATGACGACACCCTCATTGATTTTGCTCGAGTCAGTGGAAACTACACATGGACAAATATTGTAAACCTGTTTCTCGTTGCCTTCTCTTTGCTGCAGACGTAAACCAGATGTTTGAAAGTTCGACTTCAGAGCAGCAGTGATGATGTTACTGTCAACAGATCAGATCTGGATAAATGATGGAGCCTTTGTTTGTTGATGTTCACATAAACTTACGTAACTGACGACATGATTACGCTGTTACATTTGCATGTGTGTGTGTGTGAGAGCGATGTGAGAAACACCTTTTAAAGTAATGCAATACATTTTAAGAGGCGCCGCTACAGCCTTCGTAACGTCCACTGAACGCAGCACTGATCGTCAGCACTCCGAGCGCTCGCGGCTCAGCTAACAACCCAGCGTGCATCAATAATGAAACTGTTCAGATCGTGGAGTGCATCAGATATCTCGGACTCACCCTGGACAATAATCTGAACTTTGATCAACACACCGCTGACGTCCACAAACGCGGCCAACGTTGGAAAAGTCAAGCCACTTTCTGTTGTGAATGCAGAAGCTGATTTTGAATTTCTTTACAAAGAAAAGAACTCTTATCTGTACAGAGGACTTTCTACAACACTCAGAAAAAACGAACCAACCAAACTTTGGGAAGGTATGCGTGTTTCTTTATGAGTCATAATATCATCTGAAATAAAAAGATCACTGTGGCATGACAGACAGTAATGAATGAGGAGAATAAATTCCTAAAGTAAAGTATCTTCTTTGGTTTTGCTTTTCTTTCTTGTTACATTCAATAAATCACCCAGGCATGCACGATATTATAAAGGGTTTTATGTGATTTTGAATTTTTCATACCCCTAATTAAGGCATAAATTTCAAAACTTTGCTTTGGGAGTTTGCTTCCACGCCCATGCTGTAAGTCATCATGTCATGGCGAGGCATGAAATTATAAAAAAAGGATGCATCTTCTCAGAACAAACTTTTGCTACTTGGTCTGTCCTGGGCCTTTAGTCTTGAGTCTTGGAGACTACGGACATGTTTTCAACAACACAAAATGAAATTGATGGTATCTTTGTGAAACAGGTTGTGCTATGGCCACTCGCAGGGTTGTTAAACTGTAGCTGAAATTTCCTGTAAGACACTCACCAGTACACAACTGTCACAGTGAAATGTATCAGACGTTATCTCAGCTCTAACAAGCCCTCGCTGAACTGTGAAAGTCAAGGTCGGTTTCATACATGAGACACCTGTTGCTACGTCCGAGGACAGAAAAGATGAAAGTTGCTAAGTAAAACCAGACAAGGATATAAGACACACAGAGTTCTTCTTAACTTAAGCACTTACTTTGACTCCTTTGTGGAAAGTAGTTTTTCCCACCAGGTCGGCAAGCATTCTCAGCACCAGCGCCCCCTACAGAGTGAACAAAAACTCAATCTTAATGTAAACTCTGTGATATTGATTATGCCCCCTTGTGCCCTGGTCATTAGGAATGATTGTAAGCATTGTTAGACTCCTTACCTTGCTGTAGGTTATAGAATCAAACATCCCAATGATTGTAGAACTCGTCTGGACGTCTTCCTCAGGAGCAGTGAGAGGATGAGATGAGGCCAGAGCATCTTCTTCAAAAGCTTGATGGAAGTTTTGCATGACAAATACGTCTGTCTGAGGAAAACAAATAGAGAGAAGACATCAAGTTTCTCAGACCAGCAGATTGGTCCAGCATCAGCAGTACCCCTTGACTTTAAGGTGAGGGAAATCTAACTTATTCCAGGTTCCTGCAGCGCTTAATTAGCATTAAGCCTCTTTTCAAGTGTCCATGTTTGGCACACGTTTGAAAGCTACCAACAATGTCTGGACTGAACTTACCATCTGAAACGTGGGCTCAACGTGCTCCACCGCGATGGTTGCCATGTAGGTTGCGAAGCCCTCGTTCAGCCAGATTTGGTTCCACCATTTCATCGTCACCAAATTTCCAAACCACTGTCAACAAAAATGGATCACTGAGGTGAAATTCACACGATGTGTCACACGGTGTGACATGTTTCATAAAATGCTGCAGGATGCTGTAGGATTGATAGAGTTCTTACCTGGTGTGCCAGCTCATGTGCAATCAGAGTGGCTATCCATTCTTTCTGCAACGGTGAGGACACGCCTTTCTCATAGAGCAGGTCTCCCTCCTGGTATGTGATCAGTCCCCAGTTTTCCATTGCTGAAGGAGCTAAGTCTGGCAATGCAATTTGATCTAGACGAATCACAAAAATATGGTCCAATGACCAAGATTGTTAGGCCAGCATAGTGTTATATTTAACGTTACATTATCCTGTAGGTTTTTCTCAGAAGGGAAGTGCTGCTCTGGGGCTAGAATAGGTTATTGGTATAAAAATGATATAACTAAGCTGCTAGCTACGAGCTCAAAATATCCAAAAACTGCAATCATAGCACCAAGTGGGTCTTCATAGCCGAATAGGGAGAGCCTACACTGCTGTATTTTCATTACATTTGTCATAACTGTGTTTGATTTGAGTAGCCCAATATTTTATATATGAAGTAAAAGTTTAAGAAGTAACAGAAAAGTTCCACATCAGTGGCAGCTGTCTTTATTGGTAGTGCCTCTTGCGTTTTCGTAGCCGAATAAGGTCAACCTACACTGATGTATATTTAACATCTGTGTTAACGGTGGTACTCAGAGAGCCTAATATTTTCTGAGGTGGTAAAGCTTCACCAGAAAGTTCTTCATCCTTCCACTCCCTCCATCTATCGATCAGTCCGGTCACATCTTGACAAAGTCTTACCGAGCGTTTTCTGTTGGTAGTTAATCTCAAAATAAGTCTCGTAGAATGAGAGAATCTTTCCAGTGATGCTGGCAGCGTAATCGGCGTGTCCTGCGTTGATGGCATCGGGACGGGCATACGTCTGGATGAGCAAAACACAGAACACAGTCAGCTGAAGCACAGGAGATATAGTTCTAGATATTTTGTAACTTCACTGAAAAACAGTGGGAGTACAAAAGGTTAAGCACGTCCAAAAAAAAGAACAGGTGGTGGAACATGAAAATGATTCAAAAATATCAAAAATAAAGACATTAAATTCATCTTAAATCTACAGAGTACACATACTTTAATTTCCACACGGTCATGTAGGGAGATGACAGAGTTTTCGAACTCTGAAACCGCGAAGGCAAACAAGTATGTCGACATCTTTGGTGTTGGATAAAATCTGGTGTATTGCCAGTAGTCGTCTATAATATTGGAGACTGAGCGAGAGAGAGAGAGAGAGAGAGGTTGTTATATTGTTTTAATTCTTTATTACTGCATCTTTAACAAAGACAGTAGGAGCTTGTTTTTTCTCACCTGACTTTTCCTCATTTCCGAGAGCTTTCGTGTGTAACCTGTGGACGATCGTCACGTGAAACACCGCCTTCATTTCTGGCTCATCGAAACAGGGAAATACTCTCCTGGTCTCTGTTGGCTCCATATTGGTAGCAGCAAGGAATCTATGAATTCAGATGACAGTCAGTCAGGAGCACATGATAGATTTAATTAGAAAGAGAAACCAATTCAAAAATTACATTTAATTGACGCGTTTACAAGCCTTGACGTCAACGGATAACCAATGTGTTTCTTTCAAACAGAGGTGGTTGTTCTGTGTCCACAAAGTTTGAACCACAGGAAAACCAGCCTGGGACTATAACATTCAATTTAAACGAGTGTGTAATGAACGTGTAAAAACAACAAGAAGACATGAGTGAGTGGTGACGAGAGAGGTATCCTGTTTCCTGGAGATTTAACAGAGTATAAATAATGTGACAAACTGTGTGTGAGCGTTACCACACCAGCATAGCACGCGTTTAAACACACACGTGTCTCCACTCAGTGATTTCATACTGGGACTTTGGGTCAGTCATGATAAATAGATCTATTACAGTAATTACAATACCTTAAACCACCAAACTGATGTCTGTTTCTTTTAATAAAGCTGAACCTTTTCCTTGTTTTTCAAGCTGTGTAAGATAAATGAACCATCTCCGAAACAACAAGACCACAAAGACATCTGATACACATTGCTGTGTTGTTGTTAAGACTCCAGTCCACATGGGAGTTTTCATGTAGATTAGTTTATTTTCTGTTCCAGCGTTGCAAGAAACTTGTGAGTTAGGCCAAGTTTATTTTCTCGGAAAGACAATCAAGTCTTCGTTTGGAGTCATTTCTAAACAGAAAGTAGTTTTTATCTCTCAGTCACGTGAATGATTACTTTTATATTGAGCATTCAGGATTCACCTGGTTTTACTCAGCGCTGTCAACCGTCCAGCTTTGAGCTGCTTGTTTGAGTCTATTTATTAAATAGTTATTTAATGCTGTAACTCAAGAATAAAGAAGTAATGTAACTTGTTACTTTTGCTGATGAGTAATCAGAAAAAGAATCAGTACCAAAAAATCATGAATCTATAAGAGTTTGACCTTTTTTGCCTTAAAAGTGTCAGATTCTTCTGACAGGATTTGTTTTATTTTTCTACAAAGTCTTCAGAAAACTTGAGAATCACAAATTCTACACACAGAAACATCAAACTTGTTTTTTTTAACTCACCTCTCTCTTGAATCTCCTTCCTCAGCTGGAGCTTCTGTATGATACGAGCTCAAATACAACCCTTCGAGACTTTCGGACATTTGTCCCTCGAAACTCAGAAACAAACTGTAGTTTCCCTCTTTCTCCAAAGCCTCGTCCAACTGAATCTCGAGGAAGTCGCTTACGTCTTCGTGGTGTATCATTTCGGTAATTTTCACCTGCCCGTTGTCTTTTAAGTTCACCACTGATGAACCTGTGATTGTCAGCTCCTTGCTGTGGAGGTAGATGGCCATTGTTGTTTGGACGCAGTGAAAGGTAACAGTAGAGTTCCCGGTGAAGAGCAACGTCTGGTTGGGACTGGTGACGTTTTCCTTCTCGATGATCCGGGTGTAGAGGTGAGGTTGCAGGTAGACCGTGTACATTTCAGGAACGAGGTACTTCGGCAGTCGCATGGCGGGTGGAGGTCCCATGGTGGTGCACGGAAAGGTTGGACGGGGTGTCGGGTTCATTGTAGCGATCTCAGTCTTGTAAAAAATAATCATGGTGACCATTCCAGCGATGACAGAGCCAGTCATTACCACAAAGGTGATGGCGATCGCCTTGGATACAAAGGATTCCCTCGCCATGGTGGCTGCTTCCTGCGGTCAGCCCTGAAGGTCCTGTTGCTTGAGTGGTAGCGATGAGACTGATCAGTCCCTGAGCTTGTATGCCTCTGGACTGCAATGATCTGTTTGCGTGAAAGCAACCTCCCTCCCATAAAGAGGGCTTGGCCTCAGCAATTAAGGGTCTGCACTTGGATTAAGCATTAACTTTGGCATCGCCGAAGGAGCAAAGAGTAAGTTATAGTGTGAAGAGGGCGATGTTCATTGGCCTTGTTGTGAATAATCAGATTGTGCTCTCAAACATCTGGAGGTGGTTACTGTGGTCTTGCCACTAATCCGAGGGTTAGGTAAACCTCAAGGAACACTTTATCCTCACACGGCACTGTCCAGCCCATCACACCCACAGCAGTCCCTCGACGTTCCACATCAAACCATCATAATCCCATGTCCCGCTGGACACAAGAGGCTGGTGGTGAGGAAAATCCACCAGAACATCAGCATCATCACGTCTGATCATAGAGGCAAACAAGAACTATCGGCATCCAGGTCCAGGTGAACCTTCAGTGCCAGGTGAGGGGGCGTCAACTGACAGCTTCCAAAGATAAATGTCAACACGGATCCTGAGCGGCTGATGAGATCCGAACAACAGAGAAGCATATGAAGAGAGGAGTGGATTAAAGAGAGGGCTGGCTAAGACACTGAGAGAAAAGAAGAGCACAAGGAGGAAGAAAAAAAAGGTGGATTTGGGGAAATCACTGAATTGCTTGGAAAGCCCCAACCTCAAGGAATCACGATCAGTGCGACCGCCGCACACGAATTCTCCACCTCAGGAGAGGAAACACGGGGAGACAAATAGGCAAAATGGGAACAGCGTAAGGGGCAAAGGGGACCCAGCTGGGTGCGGCGGCGTTATTTGTACTGAGAACAGATGTTTCTTTCTGCGGGGTCAAGGAGATCGAACCGACCCGATCGTACTGGCAAGAATTAAGACGAATTCCTCGAGAGGCCACATTCCTGTTTCGTATTATTCACAATCTTTTGATTAATGAGCCATTCGGGATGTTATGATGTTCTGCGAGATTATTATCGGAGCACTTTTCAGTTTCATGCAAAAACAAATCTTTATAGTAAATTCCATCCATTTAGCCGTGGAGTTAACAAAGCAAATAAAAAAGAAAACCCCAGACACAATCCCCCCAGGTACTTTACTTAAAAACAATGTGCTACAGATGTTACAACATCTGTCTAAAGACTGTCGAGAGCCTTCCCAAGAAATCAGGAGGTAAACTGTTTTATTGATGTTTTCTGTGGAAAAAAAAACACACACCAAAGATTATTTAAAAGTTTTTTTATGAAGAATCTTGCGAAATACACTCAAGTCTCCAAACATTCATTGGCATATTTTGAGTATACTCAAGTGTGCATCTCCTACATGAGCGCTGGAGTGAAACGGTGATTGTAAACACAGGTTTGTGTGGATATCGGAGAGAGAGAGATCATGGTCAAAGCTTTGAGAACAGGGACCTCTACTGATTAGAAGAATAATTGCAGAAGCACTTGATGATTTCATTCCTCAGATGGAAACATCCGAGGCTCTTGGTGAAAACTTAACATACGTATGAAAATATACGACATCCGTGACACATTTGTCTTGAGTTTGGCCGACTTGCTTCCATGACAGTAATGGAAATGTGCAAAAATACTGTGACATGGTGAGTTCCTTCATTTTAAGACCTTGTGGAATACATACGATAAAAAGACTTCATACACGTCAACAATAAAACAGAAGGAGCACTCCTTTAGCCGAGCTGCATTCCTCACAGTCTGCGATTAAGAATTAGGCCGGCTTAATACCGCCAGTCTAAAATGTGCCAAGTCAGAGCGGCAGTACAGAGCCGGATCGGGTTTCCAGCTACAGGACTTGGTCCTACTGACCCAGGGTCAGTACCCATCAGTTTTGAGAAGGTTTTTGGTCCCATGCGAAGTCTTTACGGCGCCAACTCTTGCATCCTGTCATTTGTGATTCTTTCTGCAGTCCACAGCCAATCAAATAGAAACAGTAGATGACCGACTGAGGATAAATACAACTGAAATCAATCAACCAAAATAATAATAACAGTTAAATTACAGTACAGAACATACTGACACCGAGAGCAAAGGCTGAATATATTGAGATATACTGAGATTTTCACACTCGGAGTGACTCGTAATATTACGACTTTTTCAGCAACAGTTTATCTCGTTTAAATTCACGACTTTAATTTCAACATATTGCAGCTTTTTTCTCTTGGTGGCGCTCGTCAGTTTTCTTTTAAGTCAAAGGGCTCCTCCAGGAATCTAAAGGTGCATTCAGACAGGATTCTGTGCAGGTGTTTCCAATCATTCACTGAGTCAGATTAATGCGCAACCGCAAAGAAACTCAGTGACATGCGGCCCGAGAAGATGAGCCGGATCCAACTTTTGGAAAAACGCAGCCTGACGTCACGCTGAGGCCGCCAATCAGGCGCTTAGCTCGAGCACGTCAAGGTGAAATGTCTCTAAAACTGAGATTATCTAAACTCTGACACGCTACCTGTTGTGTTCATGTAGCCGGCTTCTAAATCTGAGTCTGACTTGTAATTTCGCTGCCAAAAAATCAACACGAACAAGTTTAATTTGTGTCCGACAGCAGTGGTTGAGCGAGACAGACAGTAAATGAGAGTGAGCGAGCGCCGGCCTCGATAGAGTCGGTTAATCAGGAAGATAAAAAGTCATTTCCCGATTGTTTCACAGACGCACCGCAGCGCCTGATCCTGTCTGAATGCTCCCTCTGTATTCAATATCACTTTATCACTTCGTCTAGCACACTTGAGTCGTAGTTAATGTTCGTTTTTCCAGCACAGAGCTCTTGTGGGAATGAAGCACGACGCAGTGCAATCAGCATAAAGCACCTAAATGTACAAATAAAACAGTGTATCATTGTCTTGAGCTGTCCTTTGAGTCTTTGTCTGCAGATACATGTGTCCTATGTGTCCCTCTAAGTACATTCATACAAAAACCGGCGTGTAAAAGCAATACATCGCTTCAGTGCCACACAGTTACCACAGCCAGCTGTCCAGATGCTGAACGCAGTAACAGGACTGTTCCAGGATGGCGGTCAGCTCCCCGTAACTCTCCTCCCTCCACGTGGGGAGCAGCCTCTCGTTGTTGAGGGCCTGAAGCTTCGGCGTCCCCTCCCGGAGGACGTGATAGAGGCAGGGCCACCGGCTCTGGATCCTCAGCCTGGTCCTCCGGTCCAGTGTGATGCTGCGGACGATCTTCTTGGCTTGAAGCTCACGCAGGGCCGGCAACTTCAGGCGGGAGAAGACCAAGCCGCGGCTCGGCGACACGTCCAGGTACTCCAGTGACTGAGACTCCAGAGTGTACGAGATGCCCAGGTTCCTCATCGGCACCAGGATGTGTAACGTCAGAGACTTCAGGTTGGGCAGGGATTTGGTGAGGGTCTGCAGAGTCGAGGGCGTCACCCCTTTGAACACCCAGAAGTACTTGAGCTCGAGGACCCGGAGGTGCTGGAACTGGGTGAGCAGCGACACGGAGACGTCCGACCAGTCGAAGTGTAGCCGCATCTTGGTGATGCGAGGGCATCTGTGGGTGAGTTTGGTCAGCAGCTCCTGGAAACTGTTCAACTGTGAAGCAAAATGAACGTGTTAGATGTTGTTTTAAAACAATATCAGAACTTTTCTCCGACAGAGGCCGAGCTGGGCCGACTGCTACTGGACTAGTAAGTAATATTCAGTCAGTAGAAACAAGTTACCTGATCCATCTTGGTGATGCTGTCTCGGTGTGAGCTGGAGCTGGAGTGGATCCTCAGGTCGAGCGGCTCGAGAAGAGTAAAGGACCAGTTCAGGTCGAGGTGGCTGAGGTCTCTGCAGTGGACGCTATCGAGCAGGTGACTCAGCAGCTCGCCCCACTTGTTGCAGTGATCCCCGAGGTCGAAGCTGGCCTTCAGCGTGAGCAGGCTGGCCCTGCGGGAGATGAGGTGGTGGGTGTAGTGGTGGACCCAGGACTTCCACCTCTCGAACTCGCGGTTGGAAACGAGCAGCCCCTCCTGACCCAGGTGGAAGACGCCGCGGCGGGAGTAGTCCGCCACCCGCCACAGCTTCCAGGAGCGGATGATGCAGCTCCAGCTCAGGCAAACCAGAGCGCAGCTGCATTTATCCACCTCGTTCAGGAAGGAAAAGACGTGCAGCTGACACTCCACCGGCAGCAGGTTGAACGGAAAGTAGTCGTCCACCGTTTTCCGCCGGCTGCTCACGGGGACCAGAGGTCTTTTTCGCGGTGACATGACAGCAGGTGAGGGAACGATACTGGTCACGATCTCCACCGGGTGGTCTTGTGGTCCGGCTTTGCCATAAATATCTCTGGATGGATGAAGAAAGAGAACGTCAGGCACCATCACGTCTTACAGAACAGTCAGGACGATTCAGCTTCAGTCTTTGCTCCAGGGTGACGTGAGGAGGCTGCAATGCAGCGATCACACCACCCGATGTCACTAAATTCTACATGCTGGGACCTTTAAGTAGCACAGGTGAGTTCACCTTATCCAGGTAAACACGTGGTGAGTAAGTACACCATATTTAAATCATTAATTCGTTGTTTTTATCTCTTTAAAGGGTCAAAGTTTAAAGTTCAACAACACGTACTGCTCACTGTTATCTCAGTAACGGGACTCCAGCTCCGTTACTTGTAGTTAATTAACGTCTAACACACACACACACACACACACACACCGGTTTAACGGACACAGAGCTCGTTATGTGCCCGTTTGTCCCCGTTAAAAATCGGTTTACCTCCGTGATGGTCGAGCTCCCCTCCCCGTCCTCTCTCTGAGAGCTAACCAGGCTAACAGCTACCATGGAGGAGACAAAAGAAGTCTGAAGTTAAACTTCATTTCTGCGCTTTGTTGAACATTTTATATATTTAACGGCCCCTCTGAAGGTTCCAGTGGCCGCGGAGACGCTTTAAAACACATTAAATATACAAACGGGGCTGTTTTTCTAAGGACCAGGCCGGCTAGTTAGCGTCTGTTAGCTTCCGAACAGCTGAGCTCTGTTGATGTTGTTTGTTGTGGCTCGTCGGCGGTGACGTCATCGAAGCGGGTGGGGCTTGTTTTGGACCGCGGCGTCGCGCCGGCGGGCGGAGTTTATTTTTTTTATTCACTTAGTTTTATTATTATTTTTTGAAGACATAAAGAAAGACACAAAGTACACACCAAAATAAAACAATATAACATATAAATAAATTGAAATAAAAATGTTTTCGACTTATCTTCATGTACACGTTAAGGGGTTAACCCGTGCTAAACATCTGTACAAAACTATATAGAAAAAATAGAAAGTAGAAACCGTAGAAATAAAAATGTTTTATAAAAATATGAGTAAGAACTAGAAATGGGGATAAAGGACTGTGTGCAATTAAATGAGGCTGTAAACATGTTGATCTCTGCTGTGAGGTTGGACATTTGAACATGGGGACTTACGGAGACTGACTCACTTCTGGAGCCAGCCTCAAGTGGACGCTTGAGGAACTGCACCGTCATATTCACCTGCTGAATTAATAATTCAGTATTTATTAAAATGCTCTTTGCTCTGTTTTACTCTTGTTCGTTTGTTTACGATTCACAGGAACATTTTGACGTCTATACTGACTTTATGACTTGTTGTTTATGGCGTTGTTGTTGTGTTGACCTTATTCTGAACTGTAAGTCTGTTTCACATTAAAAACATCTTTTGTCTGCAGAAATCTGAACAATAAACTTGATTCTGAAGAGTCCTGTGCTGGTTTTATTTAGTGTGTTGCTGTCCTTTGCCTTCTGTTTGTGTCAAACATTGTTATCAATATTTATTTATTCAAAAATATAGAATTTATTTTGTATTTTTCACCGTTTAATTCATTTAAATGCTCTTAACGTGTCTGTTTTAGCCTTTTCACCAGTAGATGGCGCTCTGACTACACACACTTGGTCTCAGTGACTAGTTGACCCTGCTCATGCTGACTATGCCTGTGGGGCTTGGCTCGAACCAACCAATGAACTCACTGCACTGATCACCTTGTCAGGAATCAATGACCTGATGACTGCTGACATCTTTGATTTTTGCTGAGTGATTAAATGTTTCAACGAACGAACGATTCACTTCCTTCCTGCAGTTTGTTTCCACGTTATTTCTTTCTCCAGCTGCAGAAAAGGAGGGAGCTGAGTGTTAGCTGGTCCCTTTCTGTGTGTGACACTGCAGCTTTATAAAGAACAGCACCTCTGGCTACCTTACGTGTTGCATTCAAGGGCTTTTTGGACAGCCGGACTTTAAGAAATTTGCATCCAAAACCTTCAGTGCAGCAGAGTATCAATGGGAAGACCCACCCAGGTAATGTTATGCATGTGGTGCATTTTTGCTTATAAAGTAGTTTCCAGTTCTGCAACCACCTACTTGAACTGCCCTCTCTATGCTAAGCTAGCTCCCTCCCTGATAAAATGTTGAATGTAAACAGGTTTGTTTAAGCTACAGTGAAACCTCCCCAGGTTTCCTCCTTCCCCTTTTTATTTTGTGTTTTTTTAAATGACTCTGTGCTGCAGCTGAACAATATTTATCCTGCTGCCACTGGGTCACATTTATTATTAAAACACGTAAAACCAACATGTGTTACTGCCGCACCTCATTCAGTTCAGTTTTATTTGTCATAGTTTGTAGGTTTACACGGGATGAACTTTACCATGAAACGAGTTGGGCGAGAAAAACAGGTCAGCTCGGTGTGCAGACACTATTTGTGCCTGTAACACACGAGAAGAAGATACGTAGAAGACTTGTATAAAAAGTTGTATATAAATTCACCCTCAGTACAGTTGTCATGAACGGGGAAATTAGCTATAGAGACCAAGGCTGTAAACATGATTATTTCTGCTGTGAAGTTTTTAACATGACTGACTCACTTCTGGAACCAGCCTCAAGTGGACGTTTGAGGAACTGCAGTTTTTCGGCATGGAAACACGCAGCATTTTTCTTATGTAATAAATACAAAATATGCATCTGTATTTCCGATTGTCCTTGAACGCACCGGCGGGTTTGTTTAGGTCTCGTGGAGGGTTGTGTCCCGGCCAGCCAATGAGCGAAGGGGAGGTGGGCGTGGCCTCCTCGTGCCTGTAAATCGGCGCGCGTCGCTCGCGTCTTATTCATTCTGTGTCAGGCAACCGTCACGGCGCGCGACCCTCCGTTATTTCACCGACTGAGCCGCTTTAACGACATTTTATTATTATTTATTATTAAAGAGTGAAAAACTACGTGAGCTTGAACACTTTGAGTCCTTTAATCCACCGAGAGAAACGACATTTATCACCGAATAACCGAAATAAGTCCTCCTGCGTCACTGACACACCTCAGCTCACCTCGGGCCCCTTAAATCTGAATTTTTTAATATTTTTTTTTGAAAAGCTCAAAATGAAAACCAAATTCATCAACGGGGTGTCTTCTTCCCCCTCCATGTCTCTGGGGCTGCTGGTGACCGAGAACGCCCTCCAGGTCCAGCCCGACACCGCGGAGGAGGAGAGCTGCAAGGAGCAGCTCCTCCGCCCCGACGACCAGCCCGACTCGGACACCCGCGGCAAGGCTTACCTGTGGTGCCGGGAGTTCCTCCACGGAGCCTGGAAGAGCCTGTCCGAGGAGGACTTCCAGATCACCGTCATAAGGTACACCGTGTTCCCTTTGTCTGAGGAGGGGAAGGGGGCCTGAGGTGGGATGACACCGCCCAGTTTCATGATAAAGCGTCAAACAATAGATTTTAATATAAAATTTAAACTGTGATAACTTTGATAAATACTTTTAAATTTCATTTAACATGCAAGAATAATACCAAGAGTGTCCCTAAACCTGACAGCTGATCACAAATAACCTATAAAATTATTTATGTTCTGAGCTTGACTTTACATTTAAGTTTGATGCTTTAGAGGCCAATGATGGAGATTCTTTATTTTTTTTATTTGCAAATAGATTTGTTGTCTCCATAAAAATTGTAGAAATTTATATATTTTTTAGAAAAAAATAATTGTTACAAGCATTATTAATTGATTATCCATTAAAATGAGACGTTTCAGGGCCCAATAATGGTGATTCATGTGTTTTATTTGCAGATTGGTTTGTTTTCTCCATTAAAAATGCACAAAATGTAACAGAAAGATCTATTTCTTTAGAAAAAAAATATTATTAAGCAGTATAACAGAGTATGCGATGGGGAAATATTAAAAATGTATTTTCGTTTAGTTTCTAAATGTTCTTGTACACGTTGTATTCTCTTTTTTCATTTCTTGTTTGTTCTGTTGTAATATCCTATATTGAAAGAGCTACATGTAAGAGTTATTTGTGCTGTATAGTTTTTTTTCTTCATCTTAAAGGTCCAGTAGTTTAACATTTAGTCGATCTATTGGCGGAAATTGGTAAATAAATAAATAAATAAAAAGTTTTTTTATTCATGTATAATCACCTGAAAATGAGGTTTGTTCACTCAGAATGAGGAAGCAGGTCCTCTTCTACAGAGTCCAACTTATCTCTAAGAATCGGCAGACCTGAGGCTGAACGACGCCTGATTGCTAAAATAAACCACCTGTAACCACACCCGCCTGTCAATCAAAGCGTCCACGCTCTTAACCCTGCATAACTTTAAGCCTTAATATAATGTGAACAGGTGAGTTGTATATAAATTCACCCTCAGTACAGTTGTCATGAACGAGGAAATTAGCTACAGAGACCAAAACTGTTTTTGTACCAGGCTGTAAACATGTTTATTTCTGCTTTAACATGGGGACTTATGGAGACTGACTCACTTCTGCAGCCAGCCTCAAGTGTACGTTAGAGGAACTGCAGTTTTTTAATAAATTATATGCACTTGTATTAATGGATCCTTCTCCATCTCTCTGTCCTCCAGGGGTGGTCTGAGCAACAAGCTCTTCCTGTGCAGCCTCCCCGACGGCGTCCAGGCTGTCGGGGACGAGCCGAGGAGCGTCCTGCTGCGGCTCTATGGGGCCATCCTGCAGGTGGGAGCCGCATCACTCACTCATCACTTAGCCCAACTCTCTCGCGAGGGTGTGTTGACACTAGTTTCCCCTCAGATGTGTGTAGATTTCAGTTTGCAGTCATTTAATGAAGATTTTAATGAATGTGTGCCGTCACCACAGGTTTATGTTGTGTGTGTGCGCGTGCGTGTGCAGGCCATATGCTTATGTTAGCGTGTGCATGCATGTGCAGTTATTCCCTTCACGCGTGTGTGTGCGTATGAATGCGAGTGTGCGTGTTAGCCATTGTTGTACATGGTGATGTACCCCCATGGCTGTACATGCATGTGTTCTTTGCCGTAGGCTTCCCAAAGGAGCGTGCCTTGGGCACTCTTGTTCCCAGGTGAACCCACCCAAAAACACGGTACAGTATGAGATCTCTGAAATCTCAGCCTAATACAAAGACGTTTAACACACACTCATGTTAGCGCACAACAACAACAAAACAACAAACCTGGCTTTGACTCAGCTGGGGAGGAGATACAGTGTGGAGGGGAGGGGAAAAAGCTGAAACACCTCTCCTGTCTGTCTCTTTTTCTTCTCTAAATCGCTGCCTCGTGATTTCTCGAGGGTGAATCTGCACATTTGCAGCTCGAGAAGCAAGAAAAGTCTTTACCTAGCACTTAGATAATGTGTTTTTTTTTAGTGGAGACTCTTTTTATCTCCTAAGAATGATGTGGCTGTCCAGAGTTCACAATCCCAGACACAGTAACAGAAAAACCTCCCTCTGAAGATAACCACTGATTTCACTCGTGACTATTGAGCGTTGAGTTCAAAATATTTACTCAAAGTTTCCTGAAAACAGCACATTTTAATCTCAGTTTTTCCAAGCGTGAAACGAAGACGCGGCTCTCTTCTTGGCATCGACTCCAGGCCCCTGCATTAAGTATTAACTCAAGTTAATCGCTAATGGCCGTATAAGCAGTTAGTTTTTATTGCCAGGGATGTCTGAGCAAGCCAGCCGTGTTCCTTCACCAAGGTAACTGTGGCCATTTCCGTCACTGCCGCCCGCCGACTCGCAGGAATTAGTGACGTCAAATCAAAAAGCTAATATGATTAAGGATGTCATAGTCAGAGTGCACGGCAACTGATGATTAAACCTTGTCGAAGACGGTGTTTCTCAGCAATGAAGTAATGTAAATAGCATGTCGGATGATGGGTAGATATCTAGATTTGTAGCCGCAGCTTTAATATATAATCCAACAGCAGGTGGGTAATAAAATCCAGCTTCATCTCTGCACTGTTTCCACCTCTGCTCTCTCGCTCGCAGCAATTACTTTGACCACGACCTCTAAAGTCCAAAAGACTTGTGTGGTGTGTGTTTTCAACTCATACTGTACTGTCTGCACCGCAGGCGTGGCTAGGTGTTTTTTTTTTTTTTTTTAAATGTTGACTTGGACGCCTTCACATGTATTCATGGATAGTTCTTTCCTTTTTCTCTTGTTGATAGATGTCCTGTAATAAAGGAGATTCCCGACAGTCAAACAAAGAGAATCACTTCCAAGTAAGTAACTGATGATGATGATGATGGTGCCACCATACCGCATGTTTCCTCCTCCTCTTATAGTCTTCTCAACCTCCACCGAGACATCGGCTGTTTCAGGGAGATGGCTGAACCTTCGTATACCCTCAACTTTTAACTTGAACTCTGGCGTGGTGTGACTGAGTTGGGAAGACTCTTATTTTGGTGAAATTAGTCAATTTAACTTGCGTTTAGCATCAAAGTTCAACTGAAGAAGCTGTTTGCAACACAAGACGGTACGCACTGAAGCAAAAACTAGAAGATTTCTTGAAGGTTGCTGACCAGTCGCAGGTTGTTTTCATTAATCCAAATTTGATTGAAACAAAAACAAATGGCACTGAAGCTGTTGTAAATAATTTCTTTTCCTTTTATAAGAACAAACAAAAGAACAGCTACATGAGAAAAAGTCGTCCAGTCCTTCCCACCGACTCTTCGGCAAACTCTCCCCCAGGAAAAAGCCTCTGTCTAGGCAGTGAGGGCCAGTTCAGTTCCTCTGTTGAATTTTGAGTAACCCACATTGTTATAACAAACAACAGCAATGTTGCCAACTTATATGAGAAACACATATTTGAATTTATGCAACCTGGTCAGTCCTCCTTGCCGACTCTTTGGCGAACTCTCCACCAAAAACAGCCTGTTAAACCTGTTGTTTATCATCTTTGATTATCTGATGAAATTTTGAATAATCCACATTGTTCTAGCAGCCAACAATAATGTGGTGGTGTCTTTTGCAACTTATTTGAGAAAGATCTTTTAATTTATGCGAAAGAGTCAGTGCAACCCGGTCAGTCCTCCCTGCCGACTCTTTGGCGAACTCTCCCCTCAGAAAACAGCCTCTGGGATCTCCATCACAGCTTTGAAACATGGGGACATTTTGTTGGTGAAAACAAAGATCAGGACTTTATTTTTGGTATTTTGATAAAATCACAGGCACTCCCATCTAGAGGGTTGAAAGTATTCATACAGCTTGAAGCGCCGCCAAAGCTCATCCCCGCTGACCTAGAAAATTATCCTCACATCATGTGATCATGACCCCTGACTCACCCATTAACCAGGCTGAGTCACAGTTCTCGATCACATGATGGGAGTGAGATCATCGTTGTCGCTCTGACATCTTCCCCTCGAGAATGCTGCTCGTCCTTGTCAGCTTCTGATCCAGCCTTTCTGTTAGCAGCGACAGCTAATGCAGGTCTGACCCGGTGTCAGCGTCTTAGAATAACCTCGCCTCGACCCACTTTTGACAACAGCGCTGTCTGGTCATGACAAATCCTGCTGGGATCAGACGACGCTGTATTAATCCCTGTGAGGATGAGTCACACATAGCACACGTCAGACACATGTACACATGACACATTACTAAAGATACAACATAACATGAGAGATAAGATAAGAGCCTTCATTGATTCCAACGTGGAAATTTACCTGTCACAGCAGCTCACAGTACACAAGGCGGATAAGATAACAAAGATATAGCAGAAATAGAAAAATAACCATGAAAGTATCCGGATAAAAACTCAGTAAACAAAGTAAAATATATGTTTTTTTATTTTAGATTCTGTTGCTGTGTCTCAATTCAGATAATTCTGATAGTACACCTTTATGTAGTACACTTGCTGGAGTGGTTCACTAATTTCAGCGGGGAAGTCTTGTTTGTCTCAATGTGTTTACCAGAAATGACGATCACGTCTTCCTGCTTCTCCCCCTTTGTTGGATTGCAACCACCCAGCCAACATTTGATAGCCGAAATGTAAATATATAACTCACATCCAAATTTGTTTATTGTGGTATTCACTGCAACCACTTGCAACTTCCCTGCCCACCATTTTTACAATGGTGGTCGGTGGTCCCTCTTCTTCTGCCACGTAGCCAAGTCGCCAACCACTGACAGTTGACCGGTATATGAGTGCACCGTTGAGGTTTGGTGTGAACGACGGCCGTTGACGTTCGTTGGTGATGGTGACCATTGACAGCTGACCACATTGAACCTTTGCCCTGAGTACTCTCACTTTTGGAGTAAAAACAGGAAGTGTAAGTGTGGAAGTACAGGAACTGAAACATGGCACATCAGGCAGTGGCCTACAGTAAATGGCCCCATCCAGCTACTGTATCAGCACAGATACTGACAAGAACCACTCAACTAAGAGAAACAACGGTCTACCGCAGTGTTAGGACATGAAGGTCAGTCACACCGGAAAATCACAAATGATCAAGCACTCTGATGAAACTGTCTCTCATGAGTGCTGTCCCAGAAAAGGAGGAACACAAGTTCATTATATCGTCAGTGCACTGAATGTATGTCTGGTAGTTGTGAGTATTGTGGTGTTACGTAACAGTACGTCATCCTTATCGCTGTCCTTTGACATGACTTCTCTTTTCCCGAACAGATGAATGGAACAAATGTGTCACTCCAGTTCAGATGATCTGTATTTAACTCCCTTTGCCGGTTTATTGACACACATGACAGAGCAGATGGGTATTGAGGTTAAAGCAGCAGCAGCTGTCGGCGGTTCACAGTGCACCTACTGCATCGCTCCAAAGCCAGCCACGAAATATCTCACAGCTGAGCAGCAGCACTGATAAGAGAGCTGCATACCAATTTAGATTAAAATGTAATCAAATATCCAAAGAGAACACGATGCCAGGGTCGACATCAGCTGTCAGTGAACACTGGGAACTTCCTGTTCGTTTAAAAAGGATATTTAAATTTACGATGGGAAGTTTCTGTTTCCTGTTTACGGACAGAAAACAGAGCGACGGAGCGAGGGTTTGTTGGGGATGTTGAAATTCTTGTATGAATGGCGGCTTAACGTCTATGACTTGTCGATAATTAACTTTTCAACAGGGGCAAGACTCGTCTGGGGAGTGAGCCAAATCAAACAGACCTAAAATAGGTCAGAGGAAATTAAACAGAGGTTGATTGAGGACTGCCGCGCTGTCAGGACGGTCGATAAGGGATCACGGTTACAGCCTATAAACAGCAAGTGCATACACATGGCCGGTGTCTGAATCAAGAAGACACTTTCTCTGTCCTCTTCTCAGGGGTTTGAAATGCTGTGTTAGAACAAGGTCACGTACTTGTGCACAAATCAGACTTTAGCAGTGTTTGAATCAGTTATTGCAGGTAGTCGGTTGCCTGTGAAGGTTCTCGGTCGTCCAGGTCATCTTTCTTCAACAAGGTTTACACAGGGGACAACTGACAGTCGTAGATCTGTCCATAGCTTACGCTCGGTTTGTTCTTAGTGCTCGTTGTTGTAACGACTGTTGTCAGAGTCGTTGAGGTCTCATGAGGTTTGGCGTGAATGACCGTCATCAGACGAGACAAAGTGTAAATTGCTGTTCACTCTCCTGGGAAGGGATGTAGGTGGGAGGTGGCATCTGACACGTTCAATCCTCTTCAAACCACCTGTCTTCTCTGCCCACAGCGTGAACATCGTTGTACCTAAAAGAGTGTCCCGTGGGTTATTTGCAGATCAAGTATCATCAAACCACACCAACTGTCTACATGTGCCCATTCGTCGTTATCACTAAAGCTAAGTTCGAATAGGTGTGCTGCACAAGTCAACACTGTTATCACTGGCGTAGTTCTGGATCAAAGTAACTCTAAGCTGCTTAAAGTCATCATAATGAAGCAGGTTTGTAAAGGTTAACACTTTAATAGAGATTACGCTCAGACTCAATACTTTGATCTCTGTTTGCCACGTAGCAAATGTAGGTTAGAACAAGCCGACCGAAGCGCTGTGCATGCTGAAGGTTAGTCCGTGTGAGGGCTGGATCTGGGTCAGCACAGCTACAGTAACCGAGATGTCACTCGACGAGTCACTGGAATATAGTCAGATATGTGCTGCAAGACGGCCCAGTAGGAGTTTGAGTCTTTACCCTGCTTTACGCTCAGGCTGCCAGCTGGCTCGTTGTCTGGTCGTACGTTGGGGATTTGTAGTTGCATGTGATCAGCATTCTGCAGATTACATAACGTTGGGGAGCATTGCCTGAACAAATGTTCTGGGAATAAAGCACAGTGTTCAGGAGATTTTATTTCTCTGTTCAAGATGTGAAAGCGTCTATAAATTTCCTCTGTGTCGTCGTATTATTATGCATATCAGGAAACCTGTTATCCAGCTACTTAGCTAGAGCTTTGCTAACATTCGCTCATCACATGTAGCTATCTAACTAAAGATTGATGTAGATTAACTAGCTAGATATTTAGCATTCTAACACTGATTAACTAAAGATGTGATTAAATACAGGAGATGATAAAGTTTACACAAGTTCTGACTGGTGAGACAAATTAAACTATTTGAAGATGTTTCCTTAGACTTCTGGGATTGGTGGGAACATATTATAGACAAGAGATTAACCATCACATTAAACCATAATGAAAACAATTGTTGGTTGCAGCCCTATTCTCAATCCTTTGTGGGTAATGTTATCTCCAAAGAGCTGCCAGTAATACGAGTTCAGCCCTGAGCTTCTCTTTGGCTTGTTTTGAGAAATATGCTCGCAAAAATGCGGAACATCTTGGAGGCCACAAGCCAGGCGAGGTTGTTTCTTTTGAGCCGGCTTCGTGCTGAACAATCAGCGTGAAGCTCATTCCTTGGCAAGACCTCAGCACTCTGATCCAAATCTCTGTACTCTGCAGGTCGTTGACCTAAGAGGCTTAGATATTTGTTTTAAGAGGTTTTTTAAATCTGTCGTTATCTCCCATTCCCAGCATCCTGAAGAGAAATGATAACTTTCTTGTGTCATCATCATCTGACTTTATTTGCGCACGAGTTACACGTAGGCGGGGCTGATCTGGAGGCAGTTATATTCTCTTATTTGAGTTAAGTCAAGAAAAGCTGGGTCTGTGAAGAAAGTTGAAGGCAAATATTTTTTCCAAATGGAAATTTCCAGGAACTATATCTGTAGCATGGTAATTTCAGTAGTGTATTGTTGTTGAGTACTACTTGTACTGTGCACTAACCACAAATGACGACACAACATTTTATCGCTTCTTCTTTGCCGTATTGCAACAGTGCCAACATTTGACTGCCAAAATATAAACTTAAAACATATGTGCAACTCACATTTGTACATTGTGGTATTCACTGCAATGAACTTAGTTCTGTCTTCACTGCAAGTCTCCCACCAAGAGATGCTAAACTGCACTGTGAACTTGAGTTTCCCACGTAATAAGTCACCTGGACAATAACCAGTTAACTTTGTTATAAGTGTCTCTCCTGCTGTTTTGAGGAGGAGTCCTCCTCCACACAATAGGCTGGACTAGTCTATCAGGCTCCAGGACTCGTGTTTGTGTTGGTCTGGAGTGAAGGTCTCTCGGTTTAACCTTGAGCGGCTCCGGGCGATGTGTGTTGGTGTGTGAGTTTTGTGTGTCTCTAAGATAAAAGACAAGGCTGCCCTGTCTACTTCACCGAGTTCAACACCGCCTGGTGCATTGAAGTGGGCCAACTCTCCCCGGAGCTTTTAATCTACCTCTTGTGCTCTCCTCACTGCTCTGACAGGCAAACCCAACTAACCCTAACCAAAGAATTTCTCCTCATTCAGACTCCTCCATCCTTCTCCACCACCTCCTGATTCCCACATAATCCCCTTTCAGACTACAGTTCACCCCACTATCATTCAATTGTCAGGTTGGACCTTAGACTGTCTGCCAACTTAGAAACCTCACATTATCGTGTACCCAGAGGAGTATTCTTTTGAGATAAGTTATTTTGTGTGTGATGGGGCAAAACATGACAAAAATCCTCCATGGAAAATCTAATTTCAGAGCTAAATCCTCCTGACAGCAGCAACATACGAGCAAACTATTACTAAAAGTTATATATAAATAAGATTTACATCTTATTTTTTGGAATATGACAGTTTGTTTGCAGACGATATAACCCTATTCTCAGCAGAAACACCAGTTCACTGACTATTTTGATTATAGTCAGTCTTGAATTAAAATCATCATCATATCAAACCTATTTTATTTATAGCTGGCGTTGTTGTTATCATCCTGTATAAGAGTTTGCATTGACAGTGGCAGTCCTGAAGCTCAAAACTTAAACCTCAATCTAACTTTTGTGCTTTTTTTTTTTTTTCATGTTTGGACCTGGAAAACCTCTTTATCTCATTCTCATTACAGCTCATTACCGTTCTCATAATTTAAATGTTAATTCTCTTCTTGTCGTGTGTTTTCAGGGGGCGGAGGCCATGGTCTTGGAGAGTGTGATGTTTGCCATCTTGGCAGAGAGGGAGCTGGGACCTAAACTCTATGGTATCTTCCCTCAGGGCCGACTGGAGCAGTACGTCCCCGTAAGTCACCATGTTGTTGTTTTTTCTTTTGGTTTAGCACCAGATATCAACTTGTTTGGAGCCACTTAATGTATCATAAATGTGTCAGTAGCATAGTACTGAATTATGGGTCTCTTTTGGGTCAGGATTTGGGTTTGAAAGTTAAAATTAAGCATTGACAGCTGGGAAATAAATGATGCAGCACCACAGTATGTGATGTACTGTTCAATGATGCATCGTGGATTGATGTTCAGGCAGAATTAATAAACCATAAAACATCTGCTCTTCTGTAGCGGGTATTACTGTGTTACAGAAAAAAACATATTGCCCCCCATTGACTCCATGACACTGAAATTATTGTGTTAAATTCCCAAGAAATATACTTTTTTTATATAAATATATCAAGCGTTTTACAAACTATGTTTATACTCCATATTTTTTCATATTCAAACTGAATGTTTGCTGTTTTTTGTTGGTTAAATTATATTTATTCAGTGTTTGTTGTGGAAAAACATTGACTGTAGCTTGTAGCTTGGGAACAATAAATGTAGTCTGACAGGAGAAATAATGGCTGTTGAACTTTTTCGTTGTATTTTTTGGACCTTTCGAGACGTCACCTCTGCTGTAGGCTACGCATTGGAAAGAAGGTCCACGTTTACAGTCTGACCCAGACTTCTTATCTCCAACAAAGGACTAGCCACAGGCCATTCAGACAGATTTGTGTTATCTTGTTTGAACATAGCTCAGGTGGAAACCTACTTGTTCAACCCAGACTCAAGTCCAGGCCATCTCTAAACTGCACTTGACACCATTTGGCATAACATGGATTACTGTATGAATAAAATAATAATTTATAACATCATGTCGACAGAGCCGTAAACTGGACACCTGTGAGCTGAGCGACCCCAGTATCTCAGTGGAGGTTGCAGAGAAGATGGCCAAGTTTCACAGGATGAGGATGCCCTTCAACAAGGAGCCCAAGTGGCTGTTTGGAACCATGGATAAGTAAGTCATTCAAAGCCTTGTCCCATCCAACACTGTCCTGTCCTATCTCACCAAACTGATGACTCATGCTATCGAGTATTATGTGGCAGGTGGCTTATCATTACTCGCTTCCGCTCAGGTTTGCTCACTAGGTTTGCATTGCACAATATTTGTTGGCCTGTAGTGATAAAGCCAGTTTGTTGCGCTGCATTCTTGTTCATCACTTGCCGGTAATTTTCCACGTCAGGATTCAGAGATCTAGAAACATAAAAACTGAAACGAAACCTTTGCAACCAGCAGAACAGGTTTTTGGTTTTGTGTATCTTGAATTCCTCAGATATTTTATGTCTCTCTGTTTATTTGGCATTGAATTTCAGCAGGCTATCAGTGAGTAAACTAAGGGCTGTCCAGCGTATCAAATCCTGAACGTTTTGCTCGAGTTGGTTTTGGTGGAAACTCCCTTTGAGTAAAGTCACCTTATGCAGATCTTGGTATTCTTTGGTGTTTTCCAAAAGCCAAAGCCATGACAGATTTGAACCCTGTGCCAGATGCTCTACCAACTGAGCTAACCAACACCCAGCCAAGACATATTTAAAAGAACTCTGGCTATAAATATAGAAGTAACCAGTTAACCAGAAGTAACTTCTGTGGCAAGTTGTCCTGAATCGGATTGAAACTGGAAATTTTCTGCAAAATTGTTGAAAAGTTGTTTGGTCTAAGGTCAGCATAAAACTACTGAAACTACTATTGGCTTGTTTTTGTTAATCACCAAACAACCCACTGCAGAAATAGAAGCATCCAGATTATAGTGACAGTCAGATAATCAGTTTGCTCATGAGAAAATGAAAGTATAGATCTGAATATTTCTGTCAAACCACACGTCTGTGCTTTTCCTTCCTCTTCTCTGCACCTGCATGCACACCACTGCTGTTATCACTCCGATATTTACTATTCATTACCGTAACTAATATTTGGTGATAATAAAACTCACATTTTTTAATTTTATGACCAGTAATCACTTTCCACTTGTGGCTTATCGGTGAGTCAGTTAAATGTAAAACTCACTCCGAGCTGTCTGAAGTCCTGATGAAATCAAACGTGTCTAATATTATGTGACGTGTGAAGTCTCATGACATTCAATCTTGTGAACGGTGTCAACAACCGAGCAAGCATGTTTAATACTGTCCAAGAACATGAAGTTCTCTTGGACTTGGACTTGGACTGGAGGTTGGAGGAACTAAATGTGTGCTGATAATCTCAACAGGTACTTGAGCCAAGTCATGAGGCTGAACTTCACCAGGGAGTCCCACCTGCGTCGCTTCAACCGCCTGCTCAGCTACAACCTCCCGCAGGAGATGGATATGCTCAAGTATGTACAAAAACACACACACACACACACATAGCAGAGCGGGATAACACATGACTCTATGTGGAACGTTTCCAAAGATGGTGTTATATAAGAGAATGTACAGAACAGATTAACTTGTGGGAACATGTTGAGTGAACACATGGAAAAAACAAGATTCCACAGTGGTGATGATGATGGTTATCCTTGTCAGGGTTGAGGAATAATTGTGGTCAGTATATGAAGACACACCATGCTGACTGATCATACTCTGACTTCTGACCTTCAGGTCTCTGCTGGAGTCGACTCACTCTCCTGTCGTGTTCTGCCACAACGACTGCCAAGAAGGTAAAACATAAAAACTTACAACAACACCAACAACATGATTTTCCTCTTTCATAAAAAAATAACTTTACGGTAAAGAAAAACATGTTGAGTCCACGAAAAGAATGGTGTGCTCAGTCGTCCAAAAAGAGCGGGAAAATTTAACATGGGCGCTTATGGACGGAATGTTCGGAGCCAGAGTGAGTCACATGACTGCTAGAGTGGCGAGGGATAGGAAAATCTGTCATAAAAATTAGATTGAAACTGCTCTCAGTGGCATAAATTTCACTCTACAGAAATAACTTTAACATCAAATTGTAGGAATATTTGTGCTGCTTGCTCACATAAATCTGCTGAAGCTGTCAGACTTATAGTTTTGGCTCTGTTAGCTCAGATGTGTCAGGATCACCCACCAACTGCCCCATTTACTCCCACATTAACTGAGCAAAAATTTCTGGAGGGAAAGCAGACGTACCATTTTTTTTTACCTTGCTCTAGAGGTCACATTTTTCAACTTTCGCCACACAAATTATATATCACCATGTTCAGCAAGACCCCATGATGCTTACAGTCACACCCATTCATTGATACGACTTACAGTTTGCTGATAGCTGCCTGTTGTTTGAGGGGTACTTTCAAGGTTACCTCCATAGCGGTCCACCAATCAGAGCCGAGCAACAAGCAGCAGCTGTTTCTGTTTATAGCACCTAACGGCAGCTGGTTGCCGGGCAGAAATTCACAAGGCTGACTGTGATTGGCTTAACTGAAGCCTCTGTCAAATATCCATGACTGTCCTTCCTCCATTTTAAATGTCAGCCATTTTGTCCCCATCTCTCTCTAGCATCAGACATACTCAAAATTTCTTGAGAAATTTTGTAGTTAGTTGCATTATTTACTTTATTCTATCTTTACCTGTGTACAAAGTAATGCGATTTTCTTGGGAAATAAAGAAATAAATGACTTTTGCTTTCAGGAAACATTTTGCTGCTGAAGGGTCGTCAGAGCTCCGACAAACAGAAGCTGATGCTTATTGACTTTGAGTACAGCAGCTACAATTACAGGTAAGTTAGTTAGATACTCTCCATAACCTGGTATTGTGGTTTTAGCTGGTTAACGTTGACTTACTTGAAAACAAATTGCTAGTGAGGTAATGTATCAAAATCCTGTCTCAGGTGAATATTTAAAGCTTACCAAATGAGCAGCTAATGTGAGCCACAATACTAAGTTGCGCACTGTCCAACTCCGGTTCTGGCACAACACCTGCTTCTCTCCACGTCAGCATTCCCTGAAAACCTTCTCTTCTTCCTGGTGGTCCAAAACACCTGTGGTACAAACACCCACAGTCCCCAGGCTAACAAACTGAGATAACATTAGCTAACAGCTGCTACAGTTGGCAGCAGTTTACTTCACTGTCCACCAGGAAACTCTGTAAATCACAGAGATTTGAGGCCAGAGCAGCCGGAGGACATCAGAGAGAAAGTTAATTTATTGAGGAATGTTACAGAATGAGGTCTATTACATAACATAACATGCTCTCAGGTACTGTGTTATCAAATCAAATCAAATCAAATCAAATTTTATTTGTATAGCCCAAAGTCACAAAACACATTTTGCCTCAGAGGGCTTTACAATCTGTACAGGGAGTGACACCCTCTGTCCTTAGACCCTCTGTTCGAGTGAGGAAAAACTTGCCCACAAAAAACCCTTTAACAGGGAAAAAAAAAAATGTGGAAGAAACCTCAGGAAGAGCCACAGAGGAGGGATCCCTCTTCCAGGACGGACAGACGTGCAATGGATGTCACATGTACAGAACAATCAACACAAACATGTCGTACAATTACAATGAATTACAATAAATGGTGAGGTGATTGCAGTAGCAGTGGAACACAGATGCACAGCAGCAATAAGTCATTAACCAACAAAGCTGTAGTGGGGATGGTAGCAATAATGACTATATATGGCATGTAATGCTAAATATGGTGGACGTCAGCAGCAGACCACGGCGGCAGCCACGATCCATGAGAACCTGCTGGACGAGAAAGCACAGAAACTCCGGGGAAGAGGTGTAGTTAGTAATATCCAAAGAAAAGGTGTAAGAGAGATAATGATTGACAGAACAATAAAACCTCAGGCCCCGTTTATGCGGACTCTAAGGGATATCGAACTGCCTTACATTGATAGAGAGAGAGAGAGAGAGAGAGAGATAATGATTGACAGAACAATAAAACCTCAGGCCCCGTTTATGCGGACTCTAAGGGTTATCGAACTGCTTTACATTGAGAGAGAGAGAGAGAGAGAGAGAGAGAGAGAGAGAGAGAGAGGGTTTACAGTAAGGCGTGGACGTCAGCAGCAGACCACAGCAGCAGTCACGATCCATGAGAACCTGCTGGACGAGAAAGCACAGAAACTCCGGGGAAGAAGTTTAACTTATCATATATAACATATCAACAGCTGACAAACCTTGAATAAGCCTGCTAAAAAAATATGTCAGTAATTTTGTACCGGACAATGTAACCCCAGATAGCAAGCAAAGATGCAGCCTGGATAGTATCTGTGTTTCATCAGGATTTCCTTCAAGCACTCATCACTCATGGCCACCTCCCTCTATTAAAATATTCACTGCAGCTGTTATGCAACCATAATTTAGCAGGCCGGCGAGGACACACAGGATGGAGGGAGTCAATGTTACTAATGGAGGAGATGGTGCAGTGCAGTAGAGCACAAAGGAAGGGAAATATTTAAATTTATTCATGTATTTGTTTATTTTGTCAGACTGGGATTGTACATCTCAAGGGGTGCTTGTGTGCTGCAGAATGCCTGGACGTGTGAATTCCTGAGTGAACACACTGGCCTTGGCTTTACAGTCGATCTCAGACAAAAAGAAAGGCTCCCACCTCCCCCCCTGCTGCTGCTGCTCCCTTCAGTCTGGCCCCTTTAAGTCTCCTCATATGTTTCACAGCAACCATGTGACTCCACATGCATACCAAACATGTGAGCACGTGTACCATCATGTTTGTACAGGAACAACACGCCCACCACTGGATACACACACATTCTGTGGGTGACATTAGCTGGATGTGGAAACAAAAAGGGGATGAATCTGGTCTGTGGGATCCCTCAGAGCAGTGGGATGTTTTGTGTTCTCAGCTCCCGATAACAGTCTGGGAATTAACGTGCAAGTGTTACTAGCAGGGGCAGAGGCACAAACTGGGAACCTACAGTCCATTTTGTTCTGGTCTAAAGCTCACTCAACCCTCAGATAATTACAGAAAGTAAAGGGACTGGTCTTAATTCCCTGCTGAGATGGTTGTGCAGACTCATCATGGGTAAAATGTTGCCAACATTACATAGAAATCAGTATTTTTTCTGTTTAGCACCAGCTCCTGTTCTGGCATGACACTAGTTTCCAAGTCAGTGTTACAACAGTGCATCATGTAAGTTATCAGCTGTGTTCAGGTACCTTTAACCTATAAAATGCGAAGTCTCCGAGGATTACGCTGGACAGCACAAAAGGCCTCACAGCTGAAAAGTAAACCGACCTGAAACAACAAAGAAGATCTCATGTTTACCTAAATAGGCGAACCCAAAGATATCACTAACTGCTGGTTGTGAAAGCAACACACACGTATCAAGTACGATTTGCTCTGTTATAATAGCAGCCTTGGCACATTAATATATTCCAGAAAGTTATTCAATACAAACCTTAATAGAACCTTCTAGAACTGTCAGGTCTTCTGGTAATGCCCTTTGATCATCCGTGAGATTTCCAGTTTTCCAACAGCAATATGCAGTAAATGTTACAATCTAAGATGATTAACATTAATGTAACATTAATCAATTAATGTTCAGCGGTTTGTTTCTCTCCATCTTGCAGAGGATTTGATATTGGAAACCATTTCTGCGAATGGATGTACGACTACAACTGTGACGAGTTTCCCTTCTTCAAAGTCGACGCCCAGGCGTACCCTTCAAAGGCGCAGCAGGTTTGTTCAAACACTTCACGTCTTTCTGGTTTTGGTTTATCCCGTCGAACGCTGTGGACTGACGTGGACTTGTCTCTGTGCAGCTTGTCTTCATTGAAAGCTACCTGCGCGAGTTCGACCCCGGGTTCGACAACCTGAACGAGGAGGACCAGATGAAAGTGAAGGAGGGGTTGTACGTGGAGGTGAACAGGTGAATACTCTGACAGAATACAAGACAATGAAACAGAAAGGTCAAGACAAAGTAGGTGACATAATAACGTCTGCGTGTGTTTGAACATAGGTTCTCTCTGGCATCACACTTCTTCTGGGGCTTGTGGTCCATCATCCAGGCCCGGCTCTCCACCATCCAGTTTGGATACCTGGTGAGTGAATGTTTGCTGTCATGCTTGTTTGACGAGTTTGTTCTGGAGGGTGATATCAGGTCAATATTTACCGTGAAGTAAAGTCACGTCATGTCAGCGTGACATAGAGAGACATGTTACATCAGATTCACTGAAAATTTGTGTATAACTCAACATTTTCAGAACTTTTGGTGCTTACAGAATTGCACACACTAATAATCAACTAGCGTGAATAAAGTGACTAACAGGTACAAATTGTTTAATTCTGTCAGTTAGAATATACCATATACCGAATGTTGGACCTTGAATGTTGAATATATTCTGAAAGGTGCTTCCTAGATCGAGGAATGATGGTTGAATACCAAAGGAGACGTCTTATTGTTTGTATGTGTGTGCTCGGCTGTGTTTTAGGAGTACGCCCAGGCCCGATTTGACGCCTACTTCCAGCAGAAGAAGATCTGGGCCGTGTAACGCCGCGAGACGATCGGACTGGAACGACGCCACGTACAGGCAAAACGGGCAGGAAGACGGAGGAGGGCGACCACACCGGCTCCACGCTTTACTTAAAACTCCCTGCCTCGAGAGGATTCGCTGGCGACTGTTGGTTGTTGTGTTTACCAAAGGCCGAAACTTGATCATGTGGCTATAGGTGCTTTAAAAGCACACGATGCATTTACAGCTCAATGTTTACACAGCGTAACTCCCCGAGAGCCCCCCCCCCCCAAAAAAAGAAAACATCTACTAACCTTCATCAGGGGTCAGAGCTGCTCTCTGCTTCTGCCTTATTACAACCATATCACTAACACTAGGAAGAGAAGGGCGGATTTCGGTTACAGCTAGATCGGAAATTAACATTGCATCAATGTTTATGTATTGATCATTCCCTTATGGAAATGCTCTGGTAGACCTCTCTTGGTAGATTCCTGCTTACAGAAGCAGCCACTTGCTAGCTATGTATATTATATATAGATCTCAATGTGCCAGTAACCTGGCCCTATCTGTTACTGATGGGCTGACTTGATCGACAGGTCTACTGTAGATATTATACACACATTCACTTCAGGCCAGGGTGAATACAGTTATTTTGTATTTTCAAATATGTAAATAGTTCTTTTTTGTTTTTCTGAAGACATGAAAGTTTTTCAGTCACAATCAGGTCCGGTTTCTTTGTGGCTTCCTTGCTAATAATGCGGTTACACTTATCAGCTGTGATTTTGCTCAAACTTTTGGTGATGGCATTCCAGCCTGGGGAATTGTTACCAAGCTCTCTGTCGTTGTTGCAGCTCTGTTAAAGGAGCATTTCGCTTTTACTATCGAGCCAACAAAACCACTAGAGAGCTGAGTCATTGCTGTGAATCACCCACACTCATACTGGGGCTATTGTCTGCTTAAAGTCTTACGTAATGCACATTTAATAGTGAAGCACTGTGCACTTGTGTTTGTCAGGCTTCCCTCATGGGTTCTACCTCACCCCATCAAGTCATTACAAGTGCACCAAATATTTAAAAACTATGTTGTTGTACACAAATTCATCATATGCTGCTGAGACAGACTTCACTCCGCCTTTAATTTTAGTTTCTTCTTTGCTGGAAACCAGAAAAACACACGATTAGCATTAGCCACAAGCTTACTTGTGCATATTAGAATTAATTAGAAATGCTAACAGTGAGAGCAACACCTAGTAAAGAGGAACAAACTAAAATTGACCTTTTTCTGCTACGCCTGTCAAGCTTTCGAATGTCACGCAACAGATTTGCAGTTTACGACAGAAACGAGGCCGATTTAACACTTTTATTTGTATCAGCTAGCTCGCTAAATAAGGTAATGTAAGTGCAAGAAGTTAGTTGAAAATGTCTGTCTCTGACTTAATTATTAACAATTTCAGATAACTAATTTCCGTACATAATTGATGACTATATACTTGACATCATGCTAAAAGCTAAAGACTAAAGCTAGCAACTTTTTGCCAGGAACATGTAGCGACATTGTTCTTGGATTGCAACCTAGAGCTATTTGCTTATATGATACGATAATGTAGCTGCTTAGTTTACATAGTAATAGATTTGAATGTATGTTAGAGTGTAAACCTGTCCAAAATCAAACAAAGAGTAGGACAGAGTCGCTAACGTTAGCCAAAACCTGATAACATCAAAGACTAGCTTCCGCCTAGCAGGGCAGCACTAGCCAGTGATTGTGCTAGCTGTGAATGCTAATGTAACCCCACAAACGAATGCGTCGCCAAACGACATCCTCTTCTGCCTGACAAATGAGGCTCAGTTACCGGTGTAAATTAGGTGCTAAGCTAGTTAGCTCCACATGCTAAAAACGTATGTTTACTTCAGAGCAGACAAACACAGTTTCTGGTTCTTTGTCACCAATCTCCAAACTCTTTACATGCTTTAAGTATGGAGAAAATCCAAAGCTTGATGGGCTTAGCGAAGGCGATTTCAAAAGCTACATATCTGCTGTATTAGCTCCTTGTTTACCACAAAACGTCTCAATGCACAGCTTTAAAAACACTTATTGCACTGTACCATGTGACTGTGCTGCTACACACGAAATCTGTGCAAACACAACAACACTCATCCTGTAGCATATTGATTCATCCCTGTTTACCCTCCGTGAGCCAGCGGGATCTTTAGCCTGGAAGCCACCAAAATGAAAATTGTGACTCTCGCGATGATGTGGACCAGTCGTCTGTAACTGGAAACATCCCGGAGATGTTTGAATGTCTGCTGTGGCACTTTTTGCTCGAGGACCGTGATAAACCCTTAAAAACCCCCCAACATTATATGTACTTCAGTATTTACGTGTTTAATCATTCGGGGGTTGTTGAACTGTGACTCTTTTAAGTTGTTTTATTTTACATGCGAGGGTATTTTGTTGTTATAGTTTTAGACTTATGTTGCATTAAAATGGAAGTAGGGATGCACCTGCAGTATGTGCAATGGATTATACTGGATGACCATTAAATTTGTGTTACTGGTGTTACTGGTGAGGCGATACTTTAACACATTCTCTCTTTCTTCTACCAAACTGTTGTTGTCATTGGTTTTTGCCCTGGCATTTCACAATGTTTTTTTTATATATATATTATATATATATTTGTTTAAAAATAAAATGGACACCATGATCTGTAACTAAGGTACATTCCATATTTGTTACTAACAGTATCATGTACACGGACCAAAAGGTGATCTGATTGATTCTTCAGTAGAGAACAAACAAACCCCTCGCTCATGTTTAGGCCATGTATGCAACAAAATAAAAAGAGGGTGACGCTGAAAAAACATCCAAACATAAAGAGTGATAAAATCAGTCATTCCTGAGAATGTACATTGTGTTGATGTCATAAATACGGCACTCATAACCGCACATCATCTTGTGACTCACACCTTTGCTATCTATGCAGCTATTACTGAATGCATAACGTACTCATGAAAACAATCTTTGTAATTTAAAATGTTTGGGGTGAATTGCTGCGGCATGTAAATTTACTTAACTGCTTTGCACAAATAAAAATTAAAGAGAAAACAGCTGACTGACGAATGTTTTGTTCCATATTTAAGACGTAGCGACACAGATTTTTATAACTGGTTAAAGCAACACGAAGAGGAGAGAGGAGCCAGTGTTGTGCCAGAACAGGAGCTGGGTGAGTGGGCAATGTAATGTAACGACACCTACCTGTCAGTCAAAGCGTCCACGCTCTTAATTCTGCATAACTTTAAGCAAACAGATGAGTTCTATAAAAATTCACCCTCAGTACAGTTGTCGTGAACGGGGAAGCTTTTAACATGGGGACTTATGGAGACCGACTCACTCCTGGAGCCAGCCTTGAGGATATTCTTCCTGTATAAATGCAACTCTGAGTCTGTGGCATTGAGATAGATGGACAGTCGGGCAGTAAATACAGATTTATGTGGGATGTTTATTGAGTTAATTGACACCGAGACGAATGTGATGCTGGAACGTTCCAGCGATGAGTCAGACTTGGCCGAAGCTGCTCTCCACATTTAATCGACAAACTCGCCTCAGCCAGCGTCACTCTGCTGCCAAACACAGCATCCTCTCACATCACACTCTGCAGATGCTTTGCAGTATCACAACACAACCGCGCTTTATCGTTTCAAATCAGATTTTAAGTGATTGTCTGCTGCTCGGACCAAATTTTATTTATGAATAAGCCATCCACGTGATTCACGATCCTGCTTCAGCCAGCTGAGTTTATTTGCCAGCCAGTGTCTGCCAACAGTTGATGAGATAAAGGATTGTGCAACAAAGTAAAAGTAGGAAACATTTATGTAACGGTGTAAAACATTTTCGCTGACGCAAGCTAAATTACTCTGTGGTTTTCACTGAACTTTGCCCAGTCGGTAAATTCACAAATCAACCCATGACACTGAAATGTTTATCAGCTCCACAGCACTGCCACGTATGGTCAGCTGTACTCGAGTATTTGTTCTGATAACATTACTCCTTTACTCCGTCGACGTCCTCTTTGCTCTTTTTCCTCTGCCATTATGTCCATAGAGGCTGCTGCCTCACCCAGCTCCTGTTCTGGCATGACACTGGCTCCGCTTCACCCAGGGAAAAACCAGAAAACATTTCCTCCATAAAATATGATCCATTTTCACCAAAATCAGTGAAATAGTTGGTGGTGTGTGACGTAGTGCTGTAAAGCGGTGCGTACTTCTCAAAGTTACACAGTGTGAGAACAGATACGACTGACAGAGACACCGTCCACCTGATCACAGGTCAGTGCAGATCAGCTGGAGTTAAACACAACACACACAGTCCACTGTAAAATATTCTTCTTGTGCAGTTGTAAAATGGTTTTTGGGCTTGCTGCAGTAATCAGAGTGAGTACTATACACAGGAGCGAGCCAACACATTATACAGTATAATACACTTCAGTGTGTCTTTACATTAACGTCCGTGCTCGAGGAGTCTAATCAGGTTAATGCCAGTTAAAGGTTTGGACACCTTCTTGTTCACTGAAGACATCAAAACTATAAAATACAACATATATAAATATATAGATATATTGTATATGTATATATAACATTCATGTCCCATTGATGCATGTTACTAACTTCTTCCCTGGAGTTTCTCGTCAGGGCGAGGATTACTACTACAAATACTGTTATCATTATTATTACTACTATTACTCATGTTTCCATCATGATAGTCGTAGTTATCGTTATTATCATCGTCTCCTATCATCATCCTGCAGGAGGTTTAAAGTTAGTTTTTCCTCGTTACTGTCACAAAGTGTTTGCTCATGGTGGATCTCTGTAAGTAACATTGTAAAGAGTAGACCTGCTCTATGTATGTAAAACAAATTGCATGTGCACACACGGCCAATAAAAGTTGTTCTTTTAAATGTCAACGATCATATTCCTGTCAATACAGCAGAAAGGGCTTGAGGCAATGGTAAGGAGGTAAAATTGGGTGGTTGTTTGTGTGGCTGAAAGGAATGCAAAGTCATGGCACGTAGAGGATGAGGGGGGAAGGGACTAAGGTCACTGCTTGGAGGGCTGGAAAATTTCCTTCTCTTCCTTTGTTGAGAGAAACTGTGTCACAGAGGAGGTTTTCATGCCGAAGCCTAGATGGTCTGCTTCAAGCATCCCCTTTTAAACATCTTGTTACCCGGCGAGGTTGAATTTCCGTGAGTCACGCTGAGGCCTTGCTGACACAGACACAGATGGGGTTGCAAGAATGCAGAGTAGAGGAATGTTAACAGAGACAAAGAGTGGTGGGGAGGCTAAAGGGACGCTACGCTCGGCTGATGGGAGGGGGGGCGGGCTTGTTTACATCTACGTGACCCGCCTGCTGTTGCAGTGTTTTTGGTAAATAAGAGACACTGACCCCGAGAGAGTGTTTTACAGTAAGCCGCGCTGCATTTAAGGGTGATGCGTTCAAGACTCCACAGAAAGATCAGACGTCAGAGGTCAGAGAAGTAAACCAGATGCACTCAGGCGGGTTGAAGCCCCTGAGAAATGGACGTCATGCTAAAACATGTCAGGTGGTGGTCATTATGGTATTATGGGTAATTTTGCTGAAGGACTCTGTGAACTTGTTCGTGCCTGTAAACATTCAAGATTGAACTTTTACACTTTTATTAGCTCCTGTTCTGGTACGACACCGGCTCCGGCCTGAAAACCTTCTCTTCTTCTTCCCGGTGGTCCAAAACATCTGTGGTATAATCTGAGCTAACAGACCAGGCTAACAAACTGAGCTATCGTCAGCTGACAGCAGCCTTTACATTGCCCGCTCGCCCAGCTCCTGTTCTGGCACAACACCACCTCTTCTATCCAATTACAACAATTCATGTTAGCCTCTTCTTCTTCCCAGTGGTCCAAAACATCTGTGGTACAAACACTAACAGTACTCTTGAGATCACAGTCCAGGCTAACAAACTGAGCTAACATGAGCTAACAGCAGCTCCAGCTGTCAGCAGTTTACTTCACTGTCCATCAGGAAACTGTAAATCACAGAGAGTTGAGGCGGAGCAGCCGCTGGGAAAACCAGAAAACATTTCATCCATAAAATCTGATCCAGTTTCACCAGAATCAGTGAAACAGTTTTGACAGTACGGCTGCTGAAGCTGTCCTGGTGCTGTCCTCTCATCTCTCCATGAATCCTCAGTGTGAGGGACTGAAGACACAAGTGAAGGACATTTAAGACATGACACAGCTCTGTCACACAGAGTTGGTGAACATGACTCATGCTTTTTGTGGGTGCCTGTGTGTTGCTGACCCCTGCAGGTTAAAACACCCCAAGACACTGAACCGTGGTAGAAGAACCAGTGATGCTACACGAACTCCCTCTGGTGGTACATGGAGACTCTGACCAGGACTGATACTCTGTGCAGTACCTCAGTGTACTGTAGTATATCCTATTTATATAATACATTCACATCTATCTGTACAACCTGTACAGACACAACCTATCACAACCTATCAACATATATATATATATATATATACTCTAGACACACCCCTGAGCAATAAGTGTGACTCTGACAGTTGGTATAAATGTTCGGGCTCGTCCGGGATTTGAACCCGGGACCTCTCGCACCCTAAGCGAGAATCATACCCCTAGACCAACGAGCCTGACCGTCCGTGGAGGGACAGCACCCTCTGCTGGTCTCGGTTAGGCGGTGGTGCAGAGCTCCTCTGCGGTTCCTCAAGTGAGTCAGTGAGTCAAAGGCCACCCAGGCTGTGCACAGTGTTAGCATGTTGTTACCAGTGTGTGTTCAAACGTTACAGGTGGCGTGTTGAGCAAACAGGCCTCAGGTCCTCCAGCGATCCACGTCTTTGTTGATATTCACATTAAACTGTTTTTGTACCAGTAACATGGGGACTTATGGAGACTGACCCACTTCTGGAGCCAGCCTCAAGTGTCTGATTTAACCACTAGGTGGTTACAGGTGAGGGTCAGGTGTTTTAATTAGATCACTTTGGGTTAATTGGTGGTTACTTTGTAGAGTGAAGAGTAAACCTGGGACTGACTTTTAGTGGTTGGTGAAATAAAAGGCTGAAAGACAGACGCCGAGCTGGGCTGACTGTATGTAATCAGGACAAATACTCGAGTACCGCTGATCACATGACATGTGGCGGACTCTGCCACCAGCTCCTGATCTTTAAACGTTTACAGAGCACAAGTCTGTTTCTTTTGACATTTACTTCATAAAATGCAACTTGAACCTTTTCCACGCCATTAAACCTGATTCGTTCCAGGTTATAACCCTCCTCCACCTCCACCTCCTCCTCCGCCACCTCCACTCCTCAGACTTTCCAAATAAAACGGATCCAGCTGCGCGCGCCTGTGCGCCCTCCGTGCGTCACACACGGCTCCGCTGCTCGGTTCAGACAGACGGGCGAGCGGCCACTTCACAGGAGGAGGAAGAGGAGAGGAAAGATGTCCGCTGTCATGCTGCTGTCGGTGTCTCTGGCTTTGTGCTTGCTGTGGGCGACCGGCGGCACGGCGCGGACCGGGGGACTGATCCTGCGGGACGCCCTGGAGCGAGGCCCGGTCAGCCTGAACGACATGTTCCGAGAGGTGGAGGAGCTGATGGAGGACACTCAGCACATACTGGAGGAGGCTGTGGACCAGGTCTGCGTCATATTTTATTCATTCATACAGGGGGGTGATGTTTTCAGTGGAGACAGCTCCAATAACTTTTTGAATGTTTTCAGATTTATTCTGAAAGTGTCGCGTCATATTTGGTTGTTTTGATGATCAGCTCAAGTTTGACTTCCAGGTTCAGGTGTGTGTTTAACATCACACACAGTTTCCATGTTGCTCATCACTGAGGAGCAACCGGACATTATCCAGTTATCTTAATTACAAAAGGTAACATTTAACCCCACACTGTAAAAAACAGACAGATGTTTGGAAGATGAACTCAAATTAATTTAAATCCTAAAAAAGAAAGAAACACTTTATTTATTTCCAGAATTAACTTTAATCATAAAGTTACCATGTTAACAGAGAAATACTGTAATTTTACAGCTTTTCAGTGAATTATTACAAACACCTTCAATAAAATATGCCAATAGTTCTACAGAGAAACAGTTATTTTACAGATGTTCCCTGAATTATGATAAAACACCTTCATAAAGTGATATTCATAGTTTTACGGAGAAATACTGTTATTTTTTCCCTGTATTATGATCACTTCAATAAGTTTTACAGAGAAACATTATTTTACAGATGTTTTAAAGTGACTATGGAGAAACTCTGTTATTTGTAATTCTACAGAGTTTTGTACAATTTTTAAACAACAGAAAAATACTGTAAAAATCACTTTTCCATAACTTTATATATATTTTTTTGTTTTGTTTTTCACAGTGACTCAGACGTATTTTTGGTAGCAGCTGTCACGTCTGTTATTTTCTCCAGCTCTAATAAACCTGCTGCTGTTTCAGTTTCTGGTTTTGATGAAGTTTTCCCTTCATGTCATCCAAAAAAAAAAAAAAAATGGAGATTAATGTCAGTCAGTCAGACGCTTTTATATCAACAAACCGTCCACAGTTGGAGCCACCGTGAGGATTTTCATGCTTCTTCAAATCTGACGTCTGAACACAATGAAACTGCCACATGTTTGATTTTATATCGTATTTATGGATTTTATAAATCCTGACAGATCACTACTGAGAGCGCTAAATCATCTTTGACGTCTCTGGATCTGCGTCCGAGCTACCACAACGAGACGAAGAAGACGATAAAAGATGGAGACCGGGCAGTCCAGGTCCTGGATAGAGTCGACAAGGTAAAGCAGCTTCGTTTAACTTGGATTAGTTTTCTGTTTGACGTCTGACACCATTTTTGTGCTTTTTATAGGAAACTAATAACCAAACAGGAGAGGTCCATCTGTCTCTCAGCCACACGGAGATCTCCAGCCAGTGGAACAGCGTGGATCACGTGAGTGTCACGTCGTCACCGTCTGGTCTACGTGAATAACAACAGAGCATCGTCCTTCCTGTGTCTCCTCCTTCTGACATGATAACACGCAGACTGAATCTGTGAATGGAGGCGTAGTTCTCACGAGCGTGAGCATGTTGATTCAGGATTCTGGTGTTTGGTGAGCAGCAGTCATGTGTTAGCTTTAATTCAAACGTTATTATTCTGAACATTACTTCAACATTTCCCCTCTGTGAGCAGAGACGGCGCTCTGTAAACTGTGGCTGCATTGTCTCGACTTGTTTTATAAAGAGTGAGATCATCCACCAAACAGACCGACCATATACTTTTCATAGTCTTTGAGCCATCAGGAGGCCAGCTTGGATTGAGGTCATTATTGCTGCCTGTTTTTGCCGTTTTACTTCACAACGGCGGTTTTGATCTTTTGGTTTTCCTGGCAGCCGTGCAGAAAGTGGTTATGTTAATGGAGCTGGCTGGTTGGAAAAAATGCCGGGGGAAGCAAAGCAAGCCGGCGAGGCGAGGCAGGCAGGCAGGCAGGGCACGACCCTGCTCTGCTGAAATGACTAACTGTATAGAAATTCACTCCATAGACTTCAGGAAGTCCGAGCGAAGTTTGTTGACTCAGCGCCGCATAGAAAAAACACCCAGTAAACATTTTTTTTCTGTTTTTAAAGGTCCAGTGTGTCAGATTTCAGGCCCGCCACTAAACTCTGGCTCTGGATATGACTTGGAAAGATAGAGGGAGGGACTTCTCGTGCATATTGAGCGTTAGCATCTACAAACCATCAGTCTGTCAGTCTTACCAGGTTTGGCTCCTGGTGCTGCGATCAAGTGTAGCAGCCTCTTTCATTTCCTGGCTAGCAGTCGGCAAAGACGGGGATCATTGGCAGACCAAATGGCGCCTGATTGGTCAAACAAGCCGCCCACCTGTCAATCAAAGCGTCCACGCTCTTAATCCTGATAACTTTAAGCCTTAATCTAATGTGAACAGGTGAGTTGTATATGAACTCACCCTCACACCTGGGTAACGCTCCGTTCTTTCAGCTGCAGACGTCCTCGGCGTGAGCTCGTTGGCCTCGGCGTCTGTGGAAAATATTTTTTTATAGGAGGTGTAAGTTGCTACTGGGCCTGTGAGACTAATAACAGCTTCAGTCATCTGGCTTTTATTAAAATAATTGCAAGTTTTTGTGGGTAGCGCGGTCCATATTTGTAGTTTTTCCAGCATGTGTCTGCCTCAGTAAGATCTCATGTCAGAAGAAAGAACGTCTCTATTTCTGCAACTATCAGATGTAATTCTTCTGTTGCGTGAACAAGAGAAGGTTTGACATTAGCTACACTGAGCGTGCGTATATCTTGAATCAGTGTGTCACTGTGTAGCAGATTTGCACAAGGTTATCATTATGAATGAGTCCGTTTGTGCTGCGAGCCTCTTGATCTCGTCTCTGACTTCGACACAGTCCGTTCAGCCTCAGTAATACATGCCGCTTCAGGGACTCAGGAACTGCACTATGCTGATTTCCCAGAGGCAGCACACACACACACACACACACACAAAGATAAACCCACCGAAATTGTGAGTTCACAGCAGGACGGTGCTGTTTTTGGCAGGCAGCGTTTCCTCTGACCGGCTGGGAAAGAGTCGACTCAATCTCAAATCTCTGATCAGCATTTCAAAACTTCACCAAAAGAAGCCAAACTACAGGAAAAGTCCACGCAAGCTGCGTACAGTGTACATGCAGGTTGTTACCAGTGACGTGTTTGGTGATAACTGACCAAACAAACCTGATTTCAAATCACCTTCATGTATTCTCAGCTCCACCATCGTAAAGTTTCAGATTCAGCCTCGGGGATGCGGTCACATGACTTCAGTTTTGGTCTCTATAGCTAATTTCCCCGTTCATGACACATTATATTCACATTATGTTAAGGTTTGAGAAGATGCAACCTCTGTTATCTCTCGCCGCAGGAGTGCATGGTGGACGAGGACTGCGGCGACATGAAGTACTGCATGTATGAGATCGAGAACTCCAAGTGCCTGCCCTGCATACCGACAGACATGGTGTGTATTCGGCCTGTGTCTGTGATTTACTGGTTCAGTTGAAGCAGTTTCAGGGTCTTAAGCTCAGTGTTTTGTTTGTTTGTTCAGTCTGATGAGTTGAGAGTTTTGGTTCAAACCTCCGCGTCTTTGTGAGACGGTGAGATCAGGTGTTATCTACATGTGTGGTTCCCACCCTGAAGCACACCTCCAGACTATGTAAGGACTATTTGACCAAGAAGGAGAGTGACAGATGACCAGGCTTCCACAGTCACCCGACCTAAACCCAGTTGAGATAGTTTGGGATGACCAACAAGTCTTCAGCGTCTTTAGAAACTCCTTTAAAACTGTTAAAACCATCTACAATGTAGAAAGTGTCCAGACTTTGTCTGCCTTGACTGTAACTCTTGTATCTTTGTTTCCTCGCTAGCCTTGCACGAAAGACGAGGAGTGTTGCTCAGATCAGATGTGTGTGTGGGGTCAGTGTACAGTCAACGCCACCAAAGGAACAGAAGGAACGATCTGTCAGGGTCAGAGCGACTGCATCCAGGACCTCTGCTGTGCCTTTCAACGAGGTGAGCTTCCCCAAGAAGATTCGGAAAGATAACTGTCCAAACGTCGATGAGACTCACTCATACCGTGACCGCCGTTTGCCAAACAGCCAAAGTAAAGACGGTGTTTTCTCTCCAGAGCTGTTGTTTCCAGTGTGTAATCCCAAACCGGAGAAGGGGGAGTCGTGCTGGAGCCATCCCAACCTGCTGATGGACATGCTGGCCTGGGACCAGGAGGGTCCCCGTGACCACTGCCCCTGTGCCGACGACCTCCAGTGCCAACCACGCGGGTGAGAGCCAACAAAAAGTCACGTCATGACCACCTGGCTAATATTGTGCAGGATTTAGTGACACCTGGAGGTGAAGCTGCAGATTGCAGCGAACTGAATACTGAATACTGATCTCGGCCCTTCTCCCAGCCTCCTCCTCGGTGCCGGCACACAAAGAGAAGTCTTTATTTTGAAGTGTCTTTGCAGGTGTGCTCACAGGTGTTTGTGTCTCTCTCTCTCTCTCAGACGGGGATCTGTTTGTGGGGAGTAGGACTTGAAGCTGGACGGAGCGACAAAGCCGGTCCAAAGAACAGCTCGCCTGCTTCAGGAAAGGACTGCACTGTATTATTTATGCCTTATTACCAACGTGTGTTATACATCACAAAGCAAATAAAAGACTTGTTTTTAGTCTCTGCTGAGAACCACTAGATGGCAACCTTGGTCTGTTTCCTGTGTGTCAGGAAGTGTAACTTGAGAAATAACACACACACACAGCCGTGACGGAAACACTCCGGATGAGGCTGGAGAGCTCTGTCGCTCTCTCACAGCGTTATGAAACAAAAAGGTCTGACTCTGTCGAGTTTGTGCTCGTGTTGATACAGAGTGACTTCCCTCTCCTGTAGTTCTGCATCATGTTTCTTTGTTTCAAACAGGCCGCTCTGTATTTGCATCTGAAACTCTTATCGCCCAAACTATCTTCAGCAGCGTTTCCTGTGGGAAAAACCAAAGATCCTGCAGAACTGTTGAAACTGCTCACACCCTCCTCGCCGCCTGTGGACTGCAAACTGTTTGAATCGCTTCACGACACTGTAGATTTTATTTAAAATTCATCCATTTTCAGACGTTTAACCACGAGCAGGATCCTCATCTTCTACAGTCGGAGCTTTAAAATCGTCATCCAGATGTGAAACGATGCGTGCAGCATGTGGTGGCTGATTTGAAGTCCTACAGGAGTCTTATGATGCAGAAAAAACTGACAGAATAAACACCTTGATGCCTGGATGCTAAAATAAACCCTCTGTAACCACACCCGCCTGTCAATCAAAGCGTCCACGCTCTTAATCCTGCATAACTTTAAGCCTTAATATAATATGAACAGGTGAGTTGTATATAAATTCACCCTCAGTACAGTTGTCATGAACGGGGAAATTAGCTACAGAGACCAAAACTGTTTTTTGTACCAGGCTGTAAACATGTTTATTTCTGCTGTCTAACATGGGGACTTATGGAGACTGACTCACTTCTTCTGGAACCAGCCAACAACTCAAGCTATATACATATCTCGGCTCCTAAATTAGGTAAACACCAAGCGGCCAAAAACTGCAGTTCCTCAAACGTCCACTTGAGGCTGGCTCCAGACGTGAGTCAGTCTCCATAAGTCCCCATGTTAGACAGCAGAAATAAACATGTTTACAGCCTGGTACAAAAACAGTTTTGGTCTCTGTAGCTAATTTCCCCGTTCATGACAACTGTACTGAGGGTGAATTTATATACAACTCACCTGTTCACATTATATTAAGGCTTAAAGTTATGCAGGATTAAGAGCGTGGACGCTTTGGTGGATGCATAAATGAAAAGTTCATTTTAATTCCAGTTCACACAGAGCTTATTTCTGCTGTATTTTTTAACATGGGGACTTATGGAGGCGGACTCACTTACTCTGGAGCCAGGTTTGTAGTTTGCCTCATATTTCCGTGTGTCTTGGTTCAGTTTTTAGTCGGAGGAGTGAGACCTCCGTGTTCAGAGTCCTATCTGTGCCGGAGCTCTCCGTTGCCGGTTGACGTCACGGCGGCTCATTTCTACCCGCCCAGCCCGCCGCTCGCTGCCTCTCCTCGGCTTCCTGCTGCTGAGTCTCCGCTCGGTCTCTCTTGTAGCGGTGACACGCTGCTCGCTGCCGCCGCTGTTCCACCACCACACACGGGCTCTGAAGTTCAAGAACCGGGGTTGTTTTGGTCGGTGGGGGTCGAAACATCGACATTTTCGGGTACGTACACTGTTTTTTTGTTTTTTTTTTTATTTATTTTTTTTTTATTTTTCCACCACACCACGAAGTGTCGTTACCGGTACTCAGTTGTGACAGGGGCGGCTCAACGTGTGACATCGTGTCGGCAGAGATGCGCCCAGAGGCGGGGAGCAGGGCTCTCGGAGCACCGGCGGGAGATAAACGCACTAAAGTTAGACTTTTTCCTGCTCGAACCCCGCCTCTCTCACTACAACCACACGGGTATGCATGAGAGTCACCGCGGCCACCCTCCTCCACCCAACGAGCCTCCACACGGTTAAAAAAAATGAGGAAGGTCGGCTGATGTGGCTGCACGGGGAGGGAGGCACTTATAATCGGCCTCATGATCACATTAAAGCCGCTGTGTGGATGGATGGGTGGATGTTGCATGCATACATGCGTGCAGGCAGGCAGGCTGCGGGTAAATGACAATCACGGGATCCGGTGTCTTGCCTTGCTTGTTGGAGCTGGAGCTGCATCACATTAGCACGGCTGAGATGCGTGATGTGTCTAATTGTTGCGGGGTGAAATGGTGCCCCCATCAGGCTTCAGCATCCAGAGTTAACAGACATATTTACATGCATTAAAAATATACTTTCAGACAGCACGCTACACTCACCGTTTGTGTGATTTGTGAGCTGGTGGCGGAGTCCGCCACCCTGAAAGTCAGTCCCAGGTTTACTCTTGCTCGCTCACTCTCTCCTTTCCTCTTCTTAGCTTCCTCCCTCAGCGTCCTCTTCACTCTCTTCTCCTCTGCCATTATGTCCGTAGAAGCTGCTGAGCCCGTTTAAAGCTCCGGCTCCAGCTCCGGTTCTGGCACGGCACTGCCAGAACTGCCAGAGTCCAAAGTCAAAGCTAACGTTACTGCAAAGCATGTGAAATATATTGTGATATTGTGGTTGAAGCTGAAGCTAACGTTAACTTGCTTGCTAACACAGACAAAATCCTGTCTTGGGTGGATAACGTCGGCTAATTCATGCAGACTAGCTAACACTATGAGCTATGAAACACTATGACTGGATAAGTTATTCATAGCTTAGCAAATGAGCAGCTAACAGGATCCTTTATCCTAACTTATGTATTGTCCAGCTCCGGTTCTGGCACGACACATACTCCTCTGTGGTACAAACACTAACTAACACGGCTTCTTGCTCGCTCACTCTCTCCTTTTCTCTTCTTAGCTTCCTCCGTCAGCGTCCTCTTCGCTCTCTTCTCCTCTGCCATTATGTCCGTAGAGGCTGCTGAGCCCAGTTACATTGCTCAGCTCCTGTTCTGGCACGACACCAGCTCAATTCCCAAACCTCCTGTGGTGCAAACACTAACTCTCCCCCGGTGCTCTGAGCTGACAGTGCAGGCAGCCCCGGCTAACAAACTGAGCTAACATTAGCGACAGTGGTTTGTGTGTTTGTATAAATCTACGATCGCGGTGTGTATCACTGTGCTGCCTCAGCTTGCAGTCATCATTCCTCCTCGACTTTACACACTCAGCTGCTTTTATTCATCAGCGCTGCCTCATAGTGAGCGTTTATGCTGAGCGACACACTCAGTCATGCGAATGTTATACCTGTCAGAGCACACACACAGGTGTGTCAGTGTAAATATGTGACACACACACACACACACAGCGGTGTTACTTCAGAATAAATCAATTTGGACTAATTAACAGCTGTGTTTCAACGTCCACGAGCTTGTGTGCTTCATTTCACGGCACCAGGACGACTGACTGTTTGTTGTTACGTCTTTGGGGTGTCGGCATATTTTGTGTTTATGCACGAGCAGCACAGAAACAAACCTACAGCGACAACAAAGCCCAAACCGCCGAGGGGTGACCACCATCTCTTGGAAGCGCTGCAAACCCATTTAAGATAATGCTGCATTCACTGACAGGCCCAAACACACTCGAGGCTCGCATTTCCTCCTCGTGTACAAGTCAGGCGTATGAGAATGAGGACACAAACTCCTGAAGAGAAAGGAGTGTCGATGCTCCGAGCCGGTGTCCTGTTTAAGTCACGTCACAGAGAACAACAAAGCAGAACTGGGACAGAAGATGACTTTTCCCTCTGCGGCGCTTCCTGAACTTCCCCGTCCTTGAAAGACGATCGTCAAAATCTTATTTCGTCGTTCAAGTGTCGACTGTAGCTGTACAGTCAGACGATCCTCGATGCCACATCTCGACTCTGAATTATTGATCGGGGCACCCGTGGCCCCGAGGTTAAACGGTTTACAGACGGCTGACAGAGGAGCGACACATGTCGAAAGAACAACCTGCAGAGGGTTTAAAGGTTTGCAGACATCTCTGCATTAAAAACTAAACCTACAGACCCAGTTTCACCTCCCCTGCCCGAGTTATCCTCGTCAACAGTACGAATATATCCTCAGTTGTTGGGCTGACAAGTTGGAGAACTTGTTGCCCAAAACCATCCAACCTCTACCCTCAAAAGATTTACCCTAAGGCTCCAGTAACTCAGATATCAACGCACGTCTGTCAGCAACAACAAGCTGTTTATTCCAGTTAGAAGATTTCCTGCTTGTCTTCACACGTTTATCAGGTCAAAGTTACTGACAATAGCGAGTCGACGTTGTTTTCTCCGGCTGCTCTGCCTAAACTCTCTGTGATTTAAAGTTTCCTGATGGACAGTGAAGTAAACTGCAGCTGCTGTTAGCTCAGTTTGTTAGCTGTGCTGTTCGTACTGTGAGCTCAGAGCGCTGGGGAGTGTTAATGTTTGTACCACAGGCGTTTTGGACCACCAGGAAGAAGAAGGTGACATTAGGGAACTGAGCTGGTGTCGTGCCAGAACCGGTAGCTTAGCAATGTAACTGGGCTCTGCAGCCTCCATGGACATAATGGCAGAGGAGAAGAGAGCGAAGAGGACGTTACTCTTGGATCAAGATGTGATGCAGCATTTCAACTTTTTGCATTCAGCCTGTGAGCGATCACAGTCCCTCCCAGTTAATTTGATTAGAAAGCCAGTTAACACTGTGGAGAGTTTGGCTGCATGCAAAGCTGCATAACTGGTTCAGCTGTAACGGCACACCAGCGAGCAACAGGAGAATCACAGTTCAATCGTCATGGTTTCAAAATACTACGTTTGATTCTGATCCTGTTTACAGTGCAACGAAGATAACCCAGCTCGAGGAGCAGCTCACAGACGTTTCTTAACTGAAGTTTTGTTTTCTCGTGTTCGTTGTTGTTGATTTCATCGTCTCAGGGCGGATGCCGAACAGGTTCATCAGAGTTTGTCGTTGTTTGGATAAGTCTTGTTCAGTCGTGCGGTAGCTGATAGGAGAGAATCACCTGAGTTAATGATTAGATGCTTTATCTCCTGAGTGGCCTGTTATCGGCTCTCTGGTGTCGCTCTCGCTGGAAAAACCAACAGAACCTGACCGATAAGTCGACACCGCACACCTTCAGTTTATTCTGATGACAGATTAACGACAGATTAGTCGATCAACAGAAAGTAAAGTGTCACTTCTAACAAACACACACAGCAAACAGCCGCCATGATGTCCAGTTTTCACCACGATTGTCAGGAAATCACAATATCATTTTTTATCTTATTTTTAACTTTTTATTGTGTTTTGGTTCTTCCAGTGAAGAATTTACGCTCACTGCCAACCGGCGTTAAAGTGCGTTACTGCCTACTACTACAACTCACCTGTTCACGTTATAGTCAGGAAATTATAAAGATGCTTTTTGTAAAACAAAAGATTAACCGGTTAATCAAAAGTGACAGAGCAGCTTCATTTAGATAAACATGCAGTTCTGCTTGACACAGATTTATCTCTAAAAGTTTAAAAGGTCTGCTAAACCTTTTAGGAGACCTGAGCTAACAGAGATATGGAGCTAACAGCTGTCAGAGCTAACAGCTGTCAGAGTTATCAGTGTTACCGAAGCTAACGGAGCTAATAGAACATTTGGAACCAAACCTATATGCTAACCTAACATATGGAACCTAACAGCTGTTAGAGATATGCGTGTTATCAGAGCTAATGGAGCTAACAGAGCTAACAGGACTGGTGGACAGATCTAACAGTGCTATTGACGCTCACAGAGCGATGCGATGGATCTGATTTATCACAGCTAACAGAGTCGTCAGAGCTAACAGCGTAACATTTGACCACAAGACTATTATCACTGACTTCAATGGGAAGATTCAACTGTTTGCTTTGATTGGCTGTAGCTTGGAAATGTAAGCAGACGACACACCTTGTTACCAAATTTTAATTATAATGTTTTTAAATCTTTATCGGTGCATCAAGGTTTGTGCCGCCCACCTAAAACCAACAAGAAGAGCTCAAACAGACTTTTTAATTAGGAGATTATTTGTCACACATGGATCAGTACTCGCCTGATAAATGTCTCCACCTCACTTTCAGGCTCCACGTGGGAAACTCCTCACGCAGCATGTTGATGCATGAAGCTGATCTCACGTCGTAATCTTCTCCTTTTGTCCCGTCTGTGTAGGTGGAGTGGTGTTGAGGAAACCGACCGCAGACATCATGGTGAACATCCCAGAATACTATGCAGGGAAAAATGTACTGATCACCGGGGCGACGGGCTTCATGGGCAAGGTACGGTGTTGGCTGAATACAACAGGACGTGATCGAGCCCGACCGAGGGAGGGAACCTGTTTATCAAATGCTTCCACTGGACTCGCCTCAGTCTTTCACATGCTAACTGCTAATGCTAACTGAAGAGTAAAGTGTAACTAAACCCCCAAATTATGCTAGCTCCCCTCTCTGTCACTCTGTACGCCATCATCTACCGAGGAAAACCAGACTGACCACCACTCAGTGTAGCGGGTCCTTGTAATCAGAGCTAACAGCGCTATCAGAGCTAACAACTAACAGAACTCTTAGCACTATCAAAACTATCAGAGCTAACAGAGCTAATGCCTAAGAGAGCTACTAGAGCTATCAGAGCTATTAGAGCTAACAGAGCTATCAGAGCTATTGTAACTAACAGAGCTAATGGAGATAGCCTATTAGAACCATCAGAGCTAACAGAGCTATAAGGGCTAACACAAATGTCAGAGCTATCAGAACTGTTAGAGCTAACGGCTATCAGAGATAACAGAACTATCAGAGCTATTGATGCTAACAGTGCTATCAGAGCTAACAGATCTAACTGGTATTATTCGACTCTCCGTGTCCGCAGAGAGTTTTCTGGAGCTTTGACGTCACTGAAGCTCGTTCATGATTAATTGTAAAAGTGTCTGTATGTTAAATATGTAACGTTAGCTGAGATCTCTGCTGTGTGTGTCTGTTTTACTGAATGACAACTAAAACTCAAACTTTGGTTTTGGTTTGGGGGGTTTAGTTAGACTTTAACAGCTGATACGTGAATCTGGTTTTTGTCCTTCCACCAAACAAAGCAACCATTGTTTCCATTACGTGTATTTAAGGTTTTTGTGACATTGTGGAGGAAGAAGCAGAACAGTTAAATAGTTCAATGCCTCTTTACTGGACAGTTGGAAGAGGTTGACCTTTGTACCTCTGATTAAAGGTGCTGCTGGAGAAGCTGCTGAGGTCCTGCCCTGAGGTCAAAAACGTCTACGTGATGGTCAGGTCGAAAGCTGGTCAGAGCCCTCAGGCCCGCATCGCCGACATGGTCAACTGCAAGGTGAGAAGTGGTCCGACAGAACGAGAAAGTATAATTCAACAGGTGTGGAGGGGTCTGGGAGAAACCAGTTCAACCAGTTCTCTGCAACTTATTTGACGGGTTGCACCACACAAGGTGGAGTTAAGATTCTTCGAAAGACGTTGGCCTCCTCCCGAACAAGTTTCTTCTATTGTTGTCTCAGAGTCAGAGGACATATTTCACATTTCCTGTGGCAGACGACATCAGGACTTTAAAAGGTTTAACACAGCAACACGTAGAAGTTTGAGTGTAATCCCACTGTGGTAAATATAGACAACTGTACTCGAGTATTTGGTCTGATTACATTACTTCAGATCCAAAACTAGTGAGTCCTGGTCCAAAGCTCATGATACTAACTTACTTATTGTCCAGCTCCTGCTCACAGCCCGGCTAACGAACTGAGCTAACAGCGGCTACAGTTGGCAGTAGTTTACTTCACTCTCCATCAGGAAACTAAAATAAAAAATAAACTTTATTTCTTCACTCAGCTGTTTGAGAGATTGCAAGACGAGCAGCCGGGCTTCACGGAGAAGATCATAGCGGTGAGCAGCGACCTTACACTTCCCGAGCTGGACCTGAGTAAAGAGGATCAGAACATCCTTGCCGAGAAGATCAACATCGTTTTCCACTGCGCCGCCACCATCCGCTTCAACGAGCCGCTCAAGTGAGTCTTCTACAATATGTGCAGTACTGCTTCTCTCTGTTAGCTGTAGTTTTGGTTGGAGTTTGTTTACCCAGTCTAATGAACGATAATCAGGCTGGATGGCGTGTATTATTACGGCCGTTTGCTTCACTCAGTGACGGCACGTTGGTGTTGACAGCTTGTGCCCACTGTTGTTTGCAGTACACAGAGATACTTGAAACCTGACACACCTCCCTCGACAAATCACTGACTCTTTCTGCAGCAAACTGACACAATGTTTTCATCGTCTTCAGTGTCTGGGAGCAGTTAGTTAGGATGCCACACCTTTCATCTGTGCTTATTTTGTGTCCCTGCTCCTGATTCTTACAGGAATAATTTCACTTTTTGGGTAAATAAATGCATTTGTTTTCCTTTTTAGACTAAAAGCATGTAGAAGCTGGCCTAGCTCCATTCAGAGAGGAAAATGCCTACCAACACCTCTAAGTTCATAAATATACATGTTGTGTCTCATTTGTTTAACCGTATACAAATAAATGTAAAACTGATAACTTGCGGTTCTGTGGGGCGTAAATAGTGCTCGCCTAGTCCGTCTGTGCAGCATCTCTGGCTACAGCATTGGTTGTCAGTAACCACAGGTATTTTTATAGGTCTCTTTACTGGCCGCCTCGCTGTGGCGACAAGGTCACGTTGAAAAAGAATGGTTGTAGATGAGTTGTAGGGCTGCTACCTTGTGGGGTAAGCGTGGAGTAAGAACCTCCTCTTTGGTCACTTGCATGAGCCTGGTTACAACACCTGTTCCCCCAGCTCTGGTTCTGGCACGACACTGGTTCCAGCAGGCCAGTGTTGTTGTAGATGTAGTAGTAATGGGAGTGCCAAAATGGGGTTGGTTGTCCAAATTCTACTACTACTACTACTACTACTAATATTAATAATAATAATAGTAATGGTACTCTTGGTGGTAATAGTAATAGTGATAGTACCAATAATGGTGGTAGTAGTAGTAATAGTACCAGTAATGGTAACTGTGGTGGTGGCAAGGGTAGTACAAGTTGTAGTACCACCAATAGTAGTGGTAGTAGTACTTCCAAACTAGACTTGGGGATGCTGCACTGCAGTCGCTGCCTCCGTGTATTGATTCCACAGTGTGATTCGTTAGTTTGAGTGCTGATAACAAATGAGACACAACATGTTAATGAGTCAGCTGTAGAGGTAAAGGCAGACCGAGCGAGGATAACCACATCCACAGCTCCAGAAATGAGATCTCATCTGCTTCTGTCGTCACTCAGATTAAATGAAGGAGTGAAAATATCCTCCACACTGTTCATCACATGCTCTCACTTTATCTGAAGAGTTAATTTCATCCTCTGAATCCTCCATCTGTCCTTTGTCCCCCCCTCTCGCTCTCTCTCTCAGAGATGCAATGCAGCTGAATGTCCTGGCCACCCAGAAGATGTTGGCACTGGCCCACCGGATGAAGCACCTGCAGATTTTCATTCACATCTCCACAGCCTATGCCAACTGTGACCGGGAGCTCATTGAGGAAATCGTCTACTCTCCGCCCGTAGACTACCGCAGACTCATCGACTCTCTGGAGTATGTTGAATGGATGTCTTTAGATAAAAAACGTAGGAATGTAATCGTGAAGATTAATGTCAGGGAAGCATTGAGTGTGCCAGCTTAGCTATGACCGGAGAGTAGCACTGCTTAGTAGCACTAATGTTGTAGAGGCTGCCGGTCTCAGCTGCTCAGATGGATTAGTAAAACATCAGGAGGCCGCAGAGTGAGCCGAGATCAGGGGGATGAATCTCGGAGGACTGCATGGACAGCAGCGTCACGGTGTAGCGTTCAGATCGATCTTAAGCTTAATGTTACATTTACATTTAATCATTTAGCACTTTTATCCAAAGGACATGTTGGTGCATCAGTACTACTCACATAAAGTTGTAGAGGGGGATAGATTTAGCATGTCCAGTTGTTGGTAGTGCTCAGAGAAGAGGTAGACTGAGGTGGAAATGACAGTGTCATCTGCATAGTGATAGTGATAGTGATAATCTGAGAATCTATGCAAGCAGTAATCAGACCCAGAGAGGTGGAGTAAGAGTGGTAGGTGGTGACGTGGTGAGGATACGTCGAATGACTCAATGCCCATGTTGGAGAGAGCAGAGAAGGATGGCGTGATTACCTGTGTCACAGGCGGCTGATGCTGTTTCAGTTCATTTAATCTTTGCCATTTCCTTGTTGTTTGAACGCTCTGTTAACTCTGTCCAACCAATGGAAAACTACACACACCCTGCATGTGGGTAAATATTTGATGTTATATGTTAAATGCAAAGACATCCATAGAAAACGCAAACAAATGTTTCATGGTATGCCCTTTATAACTGTGTTGACACTCAGAACCTGCTGGACAACGTGTGAAGTTGTAGACTGTTTGAGCTCCAAGACTTTGGATGTTTACATTTTAAATTCAAAGTGAGACTATTTAGAGTCATACCACAACGTTTCTGCTTGACCTATGATTTGTTTTGGATGAGTGAGCTCGAGACAGTTTCGTCCTTTCACGTAGGTGGCGAACACACCGCTAACTGGACTGTCATTGGTCCCTGCTACCGTTTCTGAGTGTGGAAGAACAGGGCAGCTATTTTGGAAACACTGTCAGTAATTTCTTCTAAGCTGGAGGTGGTGCGTCTCTGGGGAATTTAGACATGACTTTGTACAAAAGTTTATATATCTGGCCAGATGCAAAACCTCCAGTTTTTAGTATGATGATGAAAACAAAGCTTGTAAGATGCAGTCAACCCGGGTGAGGCTAGCAGTTGTCGTGCAGTGTGGATGGCTTAAAGCCAAGACAGAAATGTCTCGGGTGTCAGTGTTTTCACTAAGGAAACACTGAGCTTGTTTCCTTAGTGAAAAATCAACAACTCTTGGATGGATTACCAAGAAATTAGCCACAGACATGCGTAGCTCAACATATTGTACAGACATTCGTTGTTCCCAGATTATATCTTGTATGTGGATTAAAGTCTCTGTATTTGTGCAACAGGTGGTTTAAATAAAGACTAATCTTGTCATTTTTTTGTTGTGTAGCTGGATGGACGACGAGCTTGTGTCTGCTATGACTCCCAAGCTGATTGGGAAGCGTCCCAACACCTACACCTTCACCAAAGCCTTGGCGGAGTACATGGTGCAGCAGGAGGCCGGAGACCTCAACGTAGCCATCATCAGACCTTCCATAGTCGGAGCAAGCTGGAAAGAGCCTTTCCCGGTAAAAGCTGCTACCTTTGCTGCAGAGTCCTGTTACACTGCTTGCCTGGCTCCTGTTCTAGCACAACACTGTCTTTGTGGACAAACAAAATCAACCGAAGGGTTGTCAACCATATTGTTTTCTAATAGTGGACAATGTTTAGAGACTGTGTTACAATGGGATTATTTTTGATTTCCTGTATTGACAGAAAACAGAAGGGCAGGATTCATTTCATTTGTAACTCGTAACAGATACTTCAGCACAGTATTTACTCTTTCCTGCTGAATTCCACCTGGACAGCACAGAATCTGTTGCCGTCGTTCATCAGATTTCAATCACACCCCGTCTGTCTCTTCTTCTTCTTCTGAGAGTACTCTGTTGCCAATGAGGCGTTCAGAGCAGCGATCGCTGCAATGGTGGGAGGAGGAATGTGAGGAATGTGAGTTAAGACGCGCTGCACACCTTTTAGTTCCGTCCAGTCACGGCGGAAAACGGGACTGTTGCAAATCTGGTTTGGGAAAGTTTGAGAAATCGGGTGACTCAGAAAACTGAAAGGAAGATTTCAGTATTCAGGCCGTTCAGAGTTTCTTTCTCTTGAGTAAATGATGGAACAAATGTATTTCCTGTTGGTTGTTTCAATTCTAAATTGATGCTGCTTTCCTCTTTCAGGGTTGGATTGACAACTTCAATGGACCGAGTGGAATATTCATTGCAGTAAGTGCTAAAAATCTATATTATAGTACTGACTACAGAAGCTCAGTTACCATAATTACGAGACAAAGTACTTTGTGCCCTGAGGGCAGGTTAAAAGCAACCTGTTTCCTGTTTGACGTGAGCCGATTTGTCTCAACACCTGAACTCTGAGCCTCAGGCTGCAACCGGACCAGAATCTGCCTGAAACAATGTAATTTTAAAAAAGAAACAAAAACACATAAATACATAAACACTTCAAGGCAACATTTAACGAGGTGACTCAGTGTAGCAACCACGCTTCACCCAAAGAGTTTTACCTAAGCTGCATAAGTAGGCTATATACCGTCTGGACTCGCAATGCCATAGTCTTAGTCTTGGTCTTAACTCTGTCTCAACCCTTCAAACTCTTATCTCAGTCTTGATACAGTCTTGGCTTAGACTTGGTCTTGGTTTAGTTGGTCGTGACACTGGAGCATACCAGTTGAGCTACCAAGGCGCCTCTGGACATTCGTCCAGCTCCTGTCTTGGTCCACTTTTGGTTCTTAATCCGAAGGCTCTTCATCAGTTGCATTACCAACCTTCCTTTCACCTTTTCACCTCCAGGCCGGTAAGGGGATCCTGCGTACGATGAGGGCGTCCAATGATGCGGTGGCTGACCTGGTGCCTGTGGACGTGGTTATCAACGCCACGTTGGCGGCAGCTTGGTACTCTGGATCACAGGCGGTCAACAGGTTTGGAGAGACACCCGATCATCCTTGAGTCAAGTTGTTTGTTAAAGTGAAATCGAGTGTTCACTCTGAACTATTCTGTTCTTTATTCCAGGCCGAAAAACATCCTCGTTTACAACTGCACGACCGGTGGGATCAACCCGTTTCACTGGGGTGAAGTCGGTATGGGCCCTTTCTTTGTTACCTATAATCACAGCCTCTGCACAATGGGAGTTGATATGTTTAAACGTAGCATCTAATGACATACCATGACGGTAATCCGATCCACAACTGCCACGCCCAAACTGCTTTCAAGCTTTTGTTCACTTGTTCCTCAAGGATCCTGGATCATGGAGTTTTCTTATCGTGAATCCCACCGAAGTTGAGAATTCGTTATGTTAGACCAGCTGTTTTTGAGCCGCTCTGGAGCTTTCAGTCATATCACATGATCTTCAGCATCAGCTGGTGGAATTTAGCCTTAACTCTGTCCACCGAGGAAGATCATGTGACACAGTCCAAAGCTCCAAAATGGCTATTGATAGACTGTAATGGTGAAATATTTTAGCAGCCTTAGCGAGCCTCCTGAATGAAATCAAACATCGTGTTGTAAGTTGTGTATTTCGTGACGGTCTTAATATACCAGCATGTGCTTCAGTAAATTTCAGATTAGAGTTTGTGTGTCGGGATAACAGCGATTAGGTCCTGCTGGTAACTTCAGTGAGGTATTAAAACTGTATTTAACTGCTGATTGATGACCTGTGTTGAACAACCTTCTGTTTCTTAGAGTACCATGTAATATCCACATTCAAGAGGAACCCCCTCGAGCAGGCCTTCCGTCGGCCCAATGTTAATCTCACATCCAATCACCTAATCAATCAGTACTGGATCGCCGTGAGCCACAAGGCTCCGGCCTTCCTCTATGATCTGTACCTCAGGCTGATTGGACGAGAGCCCAGGTAACCTCATCATCGCCGACTCGGACGCGCCGCACATCTGCTGTTAACGCCAAAACCTCGCCCCCTCACACTCACGCACACGCATCTCTGCTGCTTTAGTCCTGTCCCCTTTTTTTATGATTTATTTTCTTGTAGTAGCTTAATGTCGTAGCTGCGATGCTAATGTGTCACATTATGCTTGTGTGCATTTTTGTTAGGAGTTGTAAGGATGTATAACCCAGCTGCTCTCCTGCACGTACAGGGGATTTCTGATGGGTTCTGCACTCTTTGCATCTTGCTACCTGCAATGTTAGTACTCTCAGTTGGGCTCCAAAAGTGTCAGCACTAAGGTCATCTCAGTCCAGCTAATAAATGGACTAAGGTGGACTTCAGTCTGAACATACCTTTGGGAGCCCAACCCAGGTGTTGGCCCTTTTTGGAAAAAAACCTCTGCTAGCTGCTGAACTGCCTTTTTTAAAATCCAGATACTTAAAGCAACATTGTGTAGAAATTTAGCATTGCTGTGTTTTGTTTGTCCAGTTTCAGAGTGTAATCCCACTGTGGTTCAGCTGTACTCGAGTATTTGTTCAGATTACATTACTTATGATCAAAACAAGCGACAACTTTGCTAACAAGCAGCAGCTAATATCACTGACTAGTCCAGCAGCAGTCAGCCCAGCTCGGCGTCTGTCTTTCAGCCTTTTATTTCACCAAGCTCTCACCAACCACTAAAAGTCAGTCCCAGATTTACTCTTGTCCGGTGGCTTCTTGCTTGCTCACTCTCTCCCTTTCTCGTCTTAGCTTCCTCCGTCAACGCCCTCTTCGCTCTTTTCTCCTCTGCCATTATGTCCGTAGAGGCTGCTGAGCCCCTTTGCTAACGGAAAGTGTGCAACCGTTAACATGAACACCAAGTCTAAGCTAACATTACTGCAAAGCATGTTAAATGTTCTTGCTAACGCAGACAAATTGCTAGCTAGATCCTGATCCTAATACATGCTTGCTAACGTTACTCCTAGCAAAACACTATGAGTCGATAAGTTATTTGTAGCTTACCACATGAGAAGCTAACGTCATCCATGACACTGACTTGCGCATTGTCCAGCTCCGGTTCTGGCGCAACACTGGAGTCAGCATTCCCCCCCAGGAGCCCAAAGTTACATAGTGTGAGGACAGACAGACAGCATTCACCTGATCACAGGTCGGTGTAGCACCAACAGGAGTTAAGTTAGTTTAAAGTTACACAATGTTGCTTTAAGATCCTCACAGCGATATCGAGAGCGCTGGCGGCGGTCACACGGGGGCCTCCACCTTGCTTAGTATCAGTAGGAGCCAACGCTCATTCTTCCTCACCTCGTCCTCTCTGTCCTCCTTGTCCTGTCATATCTGTATCTCTCTCCTACAGAGTACTGTATAAACATGACCTTCAAGACCAATCCCTTAGAGCAGGCCTTCAGAAGGCCCAATGTCAATCTGCGCTCCAACCCCTTTACTAATCAGTACTGGACCACGGTCAGCCACACGCTGCCAGCTCTGCTCTATGATGGCTATCTCATGCTGACAGGCCGCAAGCCCCGGTAAGGTTACAACTCCCCCCAAAAACCTCCTTTGTCCACCTTTGTCTTCCAGTCAGTCTTCACCTTCCCCACGAACCCCACCCTCCCCTCCTGTGTGTTTTGTTTTTGTTTGTTTGATGGGAACAACAAGGACGTGTCCGGGACCGAAAACCAAATGTTCTTCTAGCAGAGCATGTTTTCAGCTTCGCTCTGCAAGAAAGAAGTCTTTGTGAAATCATGCTGTGATCATCACATCCATTATCCCTCCGCTTCTCACCCAATCATGGAAAAACCGCAAGGCACCACAGGAACCTCCTGGTGTCCAGTCGTAGACGAATCATGCCCCACTGCACATTTATGTGTGTCTCTCTCTCTCTTCTTTTTTACTACGAGCCACAAATGTTTCAGACGTTAACCGCCAGACATGTTCGGCTGTCTGAAATTCATTTTTGGCTTCGTAGCTAACTCACGTTCACGCGATGTGATTCGATGCCACCGGCTTGTAAGTTAACGGTTATCTTCTTCTGCTTCTATGTGCTGATCGGCCATGCATGTTTTGTCACATCCCCTGAATCATCTGCATTCACAGGAGGAATCTGAGTCACTTCAATCTGCCTCCAAATCACAGCAGCTCCATCCAAAACCTAAAATATAAACGGCCTGTCGTTGGATTGAGGCTTTTAATTGAAGGAGTAATCCAAGAATGGTTAAAGGTTTAATAAATAATGAGCAGTTTGAGACTCAGACCCTCTTTATACTCACAATAACGAGCACTCACCCTAACTGTTTTTTAATGATCATCACTTTAGTGATAAGTTATGATCTCCTGAACCTGAACTAACACCGAAATGAAGCACATTAACTGGATTCACTCGTGTTGACAGGAGGACACCGTCACATACGACGCAAAGCAGATTTTTATTCATCATGAGTCGTTTTTAATCATTTCTTGGGTAGAGTATTGGACATAAATTTGGTTCTTGGGTCCTCCTGGCTTGCACACAGCATAAATCCAGTTAGTCCTCAGCTGATCTCTTTGTTGACAAACCTCTTGACTCTATAGTAAAGTGAATCACTGAACCAGATCTGTGGAACATTGTTGGTTTAATCAACTGTAAACTCTGAACTGAACTGTTGCTGTCCGATGAAAAGCATCGCCTTTCATTAGTACACTCCTATTCAGTACTGTGTATTACCTGGCTGGGTCGTGTTGTTGTACCAGAAATGACGATCGCAACACTGTACCACTTCCTGTTTGCCGAATTGCAACCATTACCACCAACATTCGACTACCGAAATATAACTCTTGTATATTCGACTCCTCTGCCACCATTTTTCTTGGTGGTCCCGCCTCTTATATATAGCCAATAAGGCGACCACTGACTGTTGACCACACTCAACTTTGACTGTTACGAGCCACCATCTGTGCGGTGGCATCAGGTTTCGCAGGGCTCTCCAGACGTCCTTCTACCCAAAAACGTAAGCTTGGAGTAAAATGGATTTGTCGGCGTTCTAGTTGTCGTTTTTTTAACACCACGTTTCGGAGGTTCGAGATGGTTTTCACCGGACATTGAATAAATCAAAGTCAAGAGGTGTCCAAACGCACAGTTACCCGCTAATATTCCACCTAGAATCAGCAAATGCTGATGACTCTGTGAAGTCACGCCCGCGGCATGTTTATGTGACTATTTTTGAACCAATGACACGTTATTTTACTTTACTACAAAGGTTTCAAAGTTCCTCTTACATCATCGTACTGTCCTGCTTCTCCTTTGTCGTCATCCACGACACCTTTCCTCCTCCTTCATCCACCCAACCTTTCTTTATCCCACCACCTCTGCTTTCTACATCTTTACCTCCTCGTCCTCCACCTTTTCTTCCCTTCTTCCTTCTCCATCTCGCCTTCATCCACTCCTTCATCGCAGGATGATGAAGACCATCACTCGCCTCCACAAAGCCATGATGGTCCTGGAGTATTTCACCAGTCACTCCTGGGTGTGGAACACTGACAACGTCACCATGCTGATGGGCCAGATGACCCCCGAGGACAAGAAGGTATGGAGGCGGTCTGGTTACTGAAGCGGTAACCGTAACCTTTGAGTTGGCAGAAAATGTCGGACAAATGTGGAGTTTGATTATAAAAAGATAAAAGGTATACACATAATCGTCTTTGTGAGCATCCATCTAATAAAAGGGGAATTTAAGGTTACCGCGGCGAGGAGCCGCACTGAGCTCCAGCAGCCTGTGGGCTAAGTCAACCCCCAGCGGTGCCTTCCTCTGTTGGGGGCAGAACAAGGCTTGATCATTGGATGAGAGATGAGGAAAGGCACAGCGGCACAGCTTGTGGTTGGATCAGTCAGCAGTGAGGTGGAGTTATTGTTGGCAGGCTTGAAGGCAGCGACTGCCTTTTAGTCAGCACCCAGGGAATTAAAAGGTTGTGAATCCCCCCTGAGAAGCCAGACAGAGAAAGCGAGACTACAGAATTTCAAAATAAAAGCTGGATTACTGTAACATGAAGCATAGAACGAATACAAAGGTCTCAAAGTTCCTCAGCGCAGTCCACCAACGCAACGTCCACAAATGCAAATTCCTTCAGAGTTCGCCCGAACAACAACGCTCTTCACAAACTGACGTCACTGTCCAATGAATGAATCACTGTACTGTAGCCAACAGACTGTTGGACGTTAACACAGTGAGCGGCGAGTCTGTCTGTCGTCTCCACAGCGTGCACGGCGTATGTCGTCGACTGTATAAAACATAGATGTAGTCTCCCCGACGTCACCCACGTTTCTGAAGAGCCGTTGTCAAGCTCGGTGTGCTGGCATCTAATCTAAACAGGCTCAAAGATGTAGTTCATGGGTGGAGCTGAGACGTCCACGCTCTTAATCCTGCATGACTTTAATATAATTTGAACAGGTGAGCTGTACCCTCAGTACAGTCACTAAAACTCACTTCTGGGGCATCAAGTGGACGTTTGTGGGGAACCTTGCGATGGACGTCTGCATGCATCAGTGAGTTAAATGTTTGTCTCTCTGTCCTGAAGGTGTTCAACTTTGACGTGCGTCAGCTGCACTGGGCCGAGTACATGGAAAGTTACTGCATGGGCACCAAAAAATACGTCCTGAACGAAGAGCTGTCGGGTTTGCCCGCTGCGCGCAAACACCTCAACAAGTAAGAGTCCAAACACATGAACGCACGCTGCCGTCCTCCACGGAGAGCCGGCGGCTTTTATTTCATCTGCATTAGCACTCGAGTACTTCAGTTTATCCTTCCATTAACCACTAATGTCTTTCACATTTGTGTTTGCTCGTTAATCCTCTCAAAGCTCGGAACATTTTCAAGGAATTAAAAGGCCTGAATTAAAAAAACGGCATGTCGAACATCTGCGGACAAACAGAGCCGAACTCCAGAATAAGTTCTTTTTCCTTTCACGCTTCACAGGTTGAGGAACATCCGCTACGCCTTCAACACCATCCTGGTGGTGCTCATCTGGCGCGTCTTCATCGCCCGATCCCAGATGGCCCGAAACATCTGGTACTTCGTGGTGAGCCTCTGCTTCAAGTTCCTGTCGTACTTCAGAGCTTCCTCCACCATGAGATAAAGAGGCTGGGACGTTGGGGGCTGGGGGGATGATGGGTGGGTGAGGGGTGGAGGGGATGATGAGAGGTGCTCGACCTCGAAGACCTCAAGGTTGAGGATCAAACAAACACAGACGGAGCTCCTGGACGAGTCCTCAGCCGTCTACATGTCGCATATCTCCAATCTGTTGCTAAAAAAAAACCCCAAGAGGGCTTCTTGCCCTCGTTCTGTACTTTTCTGGTGAATCCAGCAATCTTCAAGCTCCAGGGAACCTGCTCCACCTCATCCCTCTGCTTCGCCTGCCTGCAAAACAAAGCTATGCATCGGACGACAGCTGGTTTTGAGTCGGCCCAGGCTTCCTCTTCTGTATATTTAATCCTTTCGTCGGAGAACTCCAACGACCTTTTTGAAATGTTGTAAAAATCGGTTGTGAGAATCAAAAACGAGCAGCTTTTCGGGGGGTTTCGAGCTGGTTTTGCACATTTCGGTTGAAGGACGACTCCACCGACTCGGTGAACCAAAGCCATTTCAACCGATGTTTGGCGTTGCACTGACAGCTTGCTGTTTGTCGCAGGGGCGCTTCGCTTGGCGACCTTTTCGCCCACTGATTCCCGCTTGGCAAAGACGTCCAACAACAACAACGCACTCTCCTGTATGTTCCCCAATTTACGACCAAGCACAATGTAGACGGCTTTATCCAGTGCCTACGAACTGATCATTCTTGCATCAGCAGCTTCTTCTTCTACAGTTATTTTTCTGTTGGTCTCGAAACTATTTTTGCCAAAATACCTCTTAGCTAACAGACTCATAGCTCGACAGAGGATGAGACGAGTGAGGTTGAGAGTTTTTGTCCTTTCTCCCGTCATGCTTTAGATTCGTCTTCATTGTCCTTTGTTACGATGTTTGTGTTTACTTTTCCTACACGTGTGTGCGTATGTGTTTTATAGGTCATATTTGTCATGTTACACATTTAACACGTTTAATGTGTGTGCATACGCAGGATTTCTCACGTGGTGTTAAACTCTCCGATCTGTTGCCTTTGTTACGTCAGAAATTTGCCTTTTTCGTACACGAAACGTGACGTTTTTTCATCACATTTCTCTGACTTATTTTTGATAGGAATGAACTGTCGTTGCCATATAAAGTCTTCACTTGACTCACCTGAGGTTTACCTGTCCATATCCGTCTCGTGTCGAGCAGGGCGTGCTGATCTTTTTTAGGTTTGTCGTGCTTGCATGCGTCTAAGGAATGTTTTTTTTTTTTCACGAGTTGCGTTACGTAGGATCACGCGACCTTTTTTTTTTTTTTTTTTGTTTTGGAAAGTGTGAATCGTGCCTGAACCTTTTTCGATATTCTAACAATGTGAAAAGAGAGCAATCAGATCTATGTTTTCTAATTATTTTGTGTACAGCTCTATTTAGGTAGGACTTCAGAATATAACAGAACAGATGTATTTTTATGCTAACGACATCGCGTGGCGCCAACTTAAAACGAAAAAAGCTTCACCGACTTCAGCTGCTGTAAATAAAATAAAATAAAATATGTTAAGTGAGCTGAATTTAACTGTTTGCTTGTGTATGTAAATGTTTCTTCTCTCTCTCTGAATGTAATAGATTAACTCAGCCTGACTCGTTTGCACAGCCTGAATCTTCCTCCCGGAAACGAGAAATTAGCATTTAAGAAGTTTGCCTGTAATTTTTAATATTAAGCTCAAGTTCATCGGAGTGCCGTGCGATTTGAATTTTTTGTTCCGTCATCACTCCATTTTGCTCGTGACAGTGTGAGTGCGTAGGTCATGGTTTTGTGATGGTGAACGCTCTTGTTTAGTGTTGTAGCTCGAGTGAGGCGTGTTTAATTCAGGGGTTTTTTTCCTTCACGTTCGTTCTTGTGATTCGAGAAGTGACAAACATGTTTTGGGTTGTTTTTTTTTCCATGTCAGGAACTACTGAATCATACGGATAGTTTGTAACACTAGCATTAACTCCAGCTGGAACAAACCCTGAAGTCGCATCGATCCATTATTCAAATAATATTCAAAATATTCTTCAGCTCTCAATGAATTTTATTTGCTTTCTTTCTGAGAGTTAAATGAGAAGATTGATAGTAAAATAATCAGCCACAGCCAGCAGCTGTTTTTTCTTAGCTTTACTTAGCTTAGCATAAAGACCGGAAACGGGAGGAAGTTGCTAGCTTAGCTCTGAACAATGGTAACAACTCCTACCAGCACCTCCTGGATGGTAAGATAAGCTAAGATAACCAGCTACAGCAAGGAGTTGCTTAGCTTAGCTTAGCTTAGCTTAGCTTAGCATATAGCTTAGAAATAGCTAGCTTAGCTCTGTCCAATGTTAGCGAACCTCAGCAACGTGTTGTTTGCTTTTGCGATTTTGTACAGATTAAACTAGGAGATTCAGCATTACGTTTAGGGTTGCTAACTTAGCTTATGCTAAGCTAGAGAAGTCGTTGGCTCCAGGCATGAGTGGTATCATTTTTCTCATCTAACAATTGGCAACAAAGTGAATTAGCATGTTAAAGTGTTTCTTTTCAAAGATAGGAAAAATATATCCTGAAGTACTTAGAGATTAATAGTTGGCAGCTAACCTGCGTCATCAGGACTGTGCGGATGTGGTTGGATCAGATTTGGGTTCAAATGAGGCTAAATCCAGATCTGTGCACAAACAAAAACAATGAAATCTTGCTTTAATTAGTTAATGTTAATTAGTGAGGTTTAGAGGCGCTAATGGAACCATGTTTCCAGTCTTTATGCTAAGCTAAGAAAACAGGTTGTTGGCTCCAGACATGAGTGGTATCACTGTTCTCGGCAACAAAGTGAATTAGCATGTCAAAATATCCCTCTTTAAAGATGGGATTAGCAACTAGTCTGCGTCATCAGTACTTAGCTTAGCATAAAGGCTGGAAACTTAGGGGAAACTGCTAGCTTAGCCCTGTCCAACAATAACAAAGTCCTCCTGAGACGGTCAGATGAACTTATCGTGGGTTAACCAAAACTGTTCGGTCATATTGAACCCTATGTTCAGTTTGTTGGATTTAGTGGCATCTAGTGGTGAGGCTGTACATTGCAACCAACTGAATACACCTGGCCTCACCTTCCAAAAACTGTAGAAAAGATAGTGGACTTTGTGGAAGAAGACCAGCTCATGTTTCTGCCACTAGATCCTCCTAAGTCTTTCAAACTGGACAGGTGAATAGTTTGAATAATGGATCGCAGCTTTGAGGACTTCCATGTGGATTTGACTCTTTAATGCGCTGTATATTTTTTGAGTTTTCCCATCAAGCTTTTGAAGGACTAAAATGCTCTTTTACAGTTATTTAAAGTTTAAAAACCTGTTGGTGCACTGTTGTTTTCATGTAGAAATGTTACCAGAGATTTGACGACCTCTATCGATCACTTGCGAGCAGCAGCAGTTGGTGGTCAATATTGCGTCGACATCGGGTTCGTTGGGTTCGGCTGCACTTGAGTGTTTTCTTCTGAGGTTGTGGTTGCGTTCAGATTGGTTCCAGTCTCAATGTTCATTATTTTTTTGGTTTCAATGTGTTCATGTGGTTCTCGAGGCGACTCCTGTTTAATTGCTCCTACTTTGAGGTCACTGCGTTCACCTCAAGATGGAGGTTGAGGAGTTCTCGCTTCAGTCATCGTCAATGTGAAAAAAAAGAGAAAAACAATAAATCAATGGGTGCCTTTTGTTTGTAAACCAAAAAGAAGGAATAAACTGTCTTTAATCCTCATCTCTGACTGCGATGTTTGATTTCTCTCGACTCTATCCAGTGACAGTGTGATTGACGGCGACACAAGTGAACTGTTAGTCTCAATCTGTCCAGCTGACCTGTTTCCTGTGGTGCAGAACAGATCCGTCCTCCACTTCACGCTCTGTATCTGCGAGCCCGACTAAAGTGGAAGCTATTGAACATCTCCATTAAGATTTAATGCTGCCATTGAGGATTATACCCGACTCCGTGAATGGAAGGATCGGCCTGTGCTCGTTAGGGATCAGTTTTCATTAACGAGAAACGAGTGGTGGGGCGGCGTTTCTGGTAATGGACCGAGGAGATTAGCAGTGCTCTGTCGAGGTGACCTTTAACCTCACAAGGACGAGAAGGCGACAACATGTAGTTTATATTTACGCCGTGCTATTGATGAGCTTTGAAGAGCCAGGGTGACTTTATGCTAAGCTAATCAGCCTCCACATTATTATATTGCATTGTTTACTGTAGCAGCTATGAAACATCATTCGGTGCGTGACTGTGAACCCACACAGGCAGCAGTAATCTGATTACTGCTTCATATAAATGCTGTCATGTCTGATCTGTTGCCTCCACTTGACTCTGGTTGCTAAGCAAAGTGACGCCACCGGAGATGGTGTCTGGATATTGCTTCGCGGTGGACAGGTTTTGTTGACGTGGAAGAATATCCTGCTGATAGCAATCAGGGCTGAACACAAATAAACCACAGCGCAACAAAAACGAAACTAAAGATGTCGACAGAAGAAAACTGACGAGCCATGGATGCGACGAGTACGAGGCCTCTGCGCCGCTGACCTCCCTCAGTGAGGGAACCTTCGGACTCCACACGTGAGGAACAACAGCTTTGAGTTTTCTGAATTGGAAGAAACATGAACGGGTCAGTGAAGACCATCGACTGATGGAGTGTGATACCAAGATTTTAAAGAATCGACTTTATAGCTGAAGAGACGAACCCAACACAAACCAACGTACGAGTCATAATCGATGACCAACTGACCTTCTCTGATCACGTTGCCTCGGTTGCCTGGTTGTTTCCTTACCTGACTCAACATGCTACCCAACTCCTGATACAGGCTGCGGTCATCTCTAGATTACTGTACCGCCCTCCTGACGGGCCTCCCAGCCTGCTCAGATGATCCACCTGGTCTTCAATCAACCCAGAAGGTCACGTTATGTTTATCAAGCTCAGGATGATCCAAAAAACCAGATCAGGGGCATCCCTCTTTACCTTCACAAACCTCCTGAAGACCTCCAGCTCTTCAGAGAGGACCTCCTCTACAACACTGCGAACAACTGGACCATCATTCTGTGTGAGTAGTACTTTCTGCACTAACACGTCAATGTCGCTCTGTGCATTGATGGTCTGACTGACTGATCTTTTCTTCCGTGTATCTTCATTTCTGGCACCTTCCCAGCTCAAATAAATCGACTCTTTAACGATTAAAACTCTCCTGCTGCTCTTCATGAAGTATTCATGCACATTAAATGCTTCATAGCTCCCTGATGCTCTGACATTGATCTGACTCGTGAACCGCCTGTTTCCAGCGATCTGTCGACCGCTGACCTCTCTCCACACGTCGGCCACGAGATGCTGAGAAAGGTCCTGCAGCGACGCCTCGGTACTTTACACTCCCCTCTCTGTGCAACGCCTGGCAACCACCGCTTGGCAACTGTGGCTCGGCAACCCTGCCAAGCACTGAGTCACAACCAGCCGAGCATGCCCAGTGGGGCCTGAGCTGCCGGGCTGCATAAACAGGAACCAGGAGGCTTTATAGGGCTTAGAGTGTGAGCACAGAGGCAGAACACACACACACTCTGTGAACGTCTTTAATGTACATCTGTTAATGCATGTTAACGTGAGGACTCTTCAGCACTTAGACTAATTCCCTGCCTCGTGTTTGTGTATGTAGCAGACTGGTTGTGTGTCTTACTGGCGACACAGTGTTGCTGCAGTCTGTAACTGTCTAGTGAGAGATCTGTGGTCACTCTTTACCACTTAACAGGAAGTGATGTAATCAAACCGCTGGAAAGTAACACAAGAAATGTCAGGCATTTACAACAATAATAAATATTAGCATCATGTTATAGCTGTTAGCATATTAGTTAGCATGTGGTATCGTTTGTCTCTTTACACAGCAGTTCCATGATAAAGTGAAGTGAAGGTGTTACGTGCTTTATTTCCTGTCGCCCATCTTATAAACGTCACCTCAAAGGTCACGCTGACCACCTTTAACAACGAGACTTTGACTCACAGAGAAAACACGAACAGTTAAACTCTTCTCCATGTTTTTAAAGCTCGGAGAACAAACTCGCCTTGTCCTTTCTTTTCGATCCACGTCAGCTCACGTGAAACAGTAACAGCTCGGCATCTTTGTCCGACTGTTTTATGACCGTTTCTCGTCATTGAATGTTTTACAGCAGCTCTGCTGTGACTTTGTGTTCACACCACGGCCGACCTTGACAGAGCGCCAACACTTTTTAACTCGGCAGAGTTCAGTTTGTTTTGACCGTCCTCTGTTCACAATCGTCCCCGTGGACCACGATGAGGACCGCTCTGCTCTCTCTCTGGTTTTGGGTGAACGCTGGCATCGATGCTGCTCAGACAGGTGAGTTTGGAATGCAGGTATCTTATATGCTGTAAAGACATCGAGAGAGAAGCCTGAGAAGATTTCATCTGTCGTCTGTCAGGTCCAAAATGTGGCGTTCCTCACACGTGGAGCCTGATGGCTCCCTCGCTGAGGGTGGTCGGAGGCGCAGAGGCCTCGTACGGATCACATCCATGGCTCGTCAGTGAGAAACATTTCCTCATCTTCTTTAGCTCTGCTGTGGTTTCTTTGTGTGTTCATCCCTGATTGCTATCAGCAGAATAACCACTTCTTCTTTTATCTTTCAATGTTGGTGTGTCATTTCCTGCACCGTAGATAAAGAACGTGCAGGTCAGACTGCTGATAGTTGCAACACTTTGTCTGGTATTTGACTGACTTGTTTGCACGTAACAACTGACACGTACTGCATAATTTACTTTGTTGTGTAACAGAATACACTTTAAATGACATGGTATTATGCTACCATGCAAACGTTAACATAATATGCTAGCTAAATATTAGCATCATGTTACAACTACAACATGTTTCAGTTGATAAATCAGTCACATCCTGATAGTGTGAATGTTGAATCTCGATTAAACTCATGTTATCTACGCTCAGGTTTCTTTGCAGAGAAGAGGCTCTCATTTCTGTGGAGGGGCCATCCTGACCGATCGCTGGATAATGACCGCCGCACACTGCTTTGCATCGCTCTCAAAGTACCGCCGTTACTCTTTTTTATCTCGTTACGTTACAGCCAATCCGCCTGCTGATGTTTCTTTCTCCTCCCGTCCAGAGAGTTTCTCAGCGGTGTGAGGGCGGTGGTCGGAGAGTTCGACCAGCGAGTAGACGATGAAGAGGAGCAGGTCTTTGACATCAAGTCTGTCTCCGTCCACGAGAAGTACCGTCACTCTTTGCCGATGAGCTACGACATAGCTCTGATGGAGCTGAATCAACGCATTCGACTGGGCACGTTTCCGTTTAACGACCTTCGTAGTTTAGACGACGTTAGTCCTCGATGTCGCGCTCATCACGTTTTGTTTGAACAGGAGCTCGTGTCCGCCCGATATGTCTGCCCTTACCTGACGAGAACATCCCACCTGAGACCAGCTGTATCGTGGGTGGATGGGGCAGGTTAAAGGAAAGTAAGTAGTAATATAATATCACTCCCACCAAATATTGTGAAAGCAGACTTTTATTTTTAAGATTCACCATATTTTTTCTTCCGTATGTTTTCTCAGCATGTTACTCCTCGCCAAAAAGAGCGGGAAAATTTAACATGGGCGCTTATGGACGGAATGTTCGACTGCTAGAGTGGAGAGGGAGAAAAAAATCTGTCACAAAAAATGTATTGAAATTGCTCCCACTGGCACAAATTTAACTCTACAGGAATCATTTGAACATCAAATTGTAGGAAAATTTGTGCTGCTCGCTCACATAAACCTGCTGAAGCTGTCAGACTTATAGTTTTGGCTCTGTTAGCTCAGATGTGTCAGGATCACCCACCAACAGTCCCATTTACTCCCATATTAACTGAGAGCAGAAATTTCTTGATGAAAGCAGACTTGCTACTTTTTTACATCACTCTAACAGACACATTTTTACATTTTAGCCACACAAATTATATATCGACGTGTTCAGCAAGACCTCAGGATTCTTATAAACCTCACAGTTTATTGATACGACGTACAGTTTGGTCATAGTGGTGTCTTGTTCGAAGGTGAACTTTCAAGGCTTTCTCTCTCTCAGACAGCTGCTATCTGTTGCTCTGCTCTGATTGGTCGGCTGCAGTGGAGCTGGCAGAAAAGTCACAACAATGAAAGTCAATACTGCATTTTGAATGTCGGCCATTTTGTCCTTCTGCTAGGAGCCTGACTGATACAGCTTGTGGTATTAATACTGTACTTATGTAGTGTCTATATTCTAATATGGGCAATACATAACACACACTGTATGGTCCATTTGCCTCAGTGCTAAATAAATGTTGTTAAATTGGCACCAAGCATCTAGTCTTGTTGTATTCTCTTCTACTTCCTCACAGAGGGTCGTCTTCCTGCGGTGCTGAGAGAGGTCCAATTAGACCTGGTGGACCCAGCTAAATGTAAATACGTCCTCCAGACTGTCAAAAGCTCATTTCTTAACCAGAGACCAGCCATGACAGTTCTGTGTGCCGGGCCAGAGAGAGGAGGAAGAGATGCCTGCCAGGTAGAAAAAGAAATGTCAGTCATTCGTCAGTTTTGATGAATTCTCAGTATTTGGTAGCATCAAACCAGTTTAATCCTCCCCCATGTTCCTCCTTCTCCTCCAGGGGGACTCAGGAGGTCCTCTGGTGTGTCCCTCAGGTTCAGGCAGCGGTCACTGGGTAGCACTGGGCGTGACCTCCTGGGGGAAAGGATGTGGTCGGAGCTGGGGAAACAACAGCAGCCGACCCCCTTCCAGACGAGGATCTCCGGGGGTTTTCACTGATGTCCGTCTGCTGCTGCCCTGGATCAAACAGAAACTGAGAGACGGTGAGTTAAGATAAGGTCATCATGAGATGAGGAAGGCTGATTGTTACTCAGAAGCTTCGTCGCACTGGGGTTAGCATGAGGCTAAAATCAGTGTTAGGGTTATGTAGTCTGCTACTGAATTAAATTATGCATAACTTCAGCAAATTATATTTTTTGTCATGTTTTAGCTGGTGAACAGCCGAGAACAACTTCATCAAGTGAGTCTGTTCTTCCTCCTCATCGCTCATTCATTTATATTTCATGATCAGCTTCTTTGATGTGTGTTTATATATATGTGTGTGTGTGTGTGTGTGTGTGTGTCAGCACTCTGCAGCGTGAGAGACGGGCCTGTAAATGACAGTGATGGGGTCATCAGAAACCCCGCCCACCCCGGTGATCACTATGACGACAACCAGTGAGTGACACTCCAGATTTTGGGAGTTGTGACTGTGACTTCATCGGCGTCAGTAACACATGAATCTAAATATCTGTGTGTGTCTTCAGGTTGTGTGTGTGGACCATCAGCGTTCCTCCAGGTTTCAGTGTTCTCCTGGAGTTTGATCGTTTCCATCTGGAGAACGACTCTCACTGTCGCTACGATCGACTCGTCGTTTCAGCCGGGATCAGCAGGCCTGTCGGTGAGTTTCAGACACGTGAAAACGTTCATGAGCAGCTAACGTGATCCGTGATACTAATTCACGTATCAGCTCCGGTTCTGGCATGACACCGGCTCCAGTTCTGGCATGACACCGACTCCGCCCCCCTGTAAACCTTCATCGTCTTTTCTCTCCCATTTTTTCTTTTTACAGGTATTTTCTGCGGACGTTTCCTCCCCGGCCCAGTGCTCCTAAATAATTCCCAGAATGCAACGCTCGTCTTCTCCTCTGACATTAACCGAGCGGGAAGCGGCTTCGTCGTCAGGCACCGTGCTGTCCGGGGACTCACCGGTCCTGGTGGGGAAACGCAACATACGACACAAACACACAGAATACTGCACAGTACACAGCCGCATACGTGTAACGCTGAAGTACACGTACACACGCAGTACTGCAGAAGTTCATTTGCGGTAGTTGCCCCCTAATTTGTATGTTGATTGTGGATCTCCTAGCAACCTGGGAGTTGTCCCATGACAATAATGACACACACACACACACACACACACACACAGCTGTTAATAATGGGTCCTTTGTTTTCAGTGTGCAGATGAGTGTGTGTTTAGTGTAGTAAACGCTGGTGTGTTTGTGTGTAATCAGGATGCAGTGGTGTTGTTCTAGTCGAGGATCAGACTGCTATCCACAGCCCAGATTATCCACATCTCTACAGCAACGACTGTGTCCTCCGCTGGGTTGTCTACGCTCCACGAGGTCACGTTGTTAAGGTGATAAACAGAATCCTCTTCAACGCGAGCGCAGCTTTTTGTCGCAAACTCACGAGTAATTCGTCTAACTTCAGCTCGACTTTGCTGATTTTGATCTGGAGGAGTCCGACAGATGTTTGTACGACTCCCTCGCCGTCCTCGGCGATGTCGAAGGAACGGAGGAGATCGGTGAATCTTTTTGTTTGTTTGTACCCGTCCCTCCACCATTTACGCCGTCATCTCTCAAATATAATGTAACGTGCCCACAATCATTTATTGTGTCGTGTCTTGTGTAGCGGTGCTGTGTGGTCGCAGCGTTCCTCCTCCCGTCCTGTCCTACAACAGCGTCATGGTGCTTCAGTTCACGACAGACAGCAGCGTCACACATCGAGGCTTCAGTGCTACACTCACATTCATCAGCCGTACAGGTAATCCCAGCTAGCAAAGGCTAACAGCAGCTAACAGAGGTTTAAATACTTCAGCTCTGTTTTCTCTGCAGACCTCCACGATCCGAACGCAACAGATGCGAAGAGTCGAAGAGACGGCCTGCGAGATCTTCAGGATGATTTGACCTCATACGGTCGGTGGTTTGTTCGTCGTCGTCTTCCCTTCGACCTCTTTTACATTCAAACTTATTCAGAGAGAGGCCGGTGACGAGAATCCCAGTAAAATGTTACCTGAGTGAAAGAGAATGAATGAATGAGTAACTCACCTCGAGTCCTCGAGCTCTTACGCAAGGCACTGACGCTTCAGCTGCTGCTTTTGGAGCCGTGGCGGTCAGCGGCGGAGGTGGATCGAGTGTCAGGTATATCATCCAAGTCCTGAGTGAAGGAGGGTTAAAGAACGGGCACGTCACAGAAAACCAGTCAGGAAACGTGGAGGAGAAGCGACCGTCCACCGGTAGAGTCGTGGCATTTAGAGAGGCAATGCGACATTTAACACTGGAGCTGTAACTCAGACATGAGAGGCCGAATGACACACTCGCTCCTGCACAACCCCCCGAGTACCGAGTACTCCAGCGTCAGAGTACTTTCACCACATTGTTACTGTGTGCTCTCATCTGTCTTCATAAGAGTAATAAAATCCCCATAATTATCCATAATTATAGTTTAAGTAGTGTTTAACCAGCTGAAAATAAGAATAGTTCTGGGTTTGTTACCTCAGACAGGTAAACACTGTAAAATATGTTTTACTGGGTGAAGGTGAGGTGGGCCAAACAACGCCAGGGAGCCCAAACTAGGAACAGAGTTTCCCTGTTCACTTCCTGTGCTGTGTTCAGGTTGTTTCTGTTCATCGTCCGGAGAGACAAAGTCCCTCAGCAGGCGGTCTGCGGTGACAACAGGTAGATACAGGTGTGTGTGTTTCAGAGGCAGGGTCCTCCAGGGTTCGTCCTCAGCACACCAGTTTCCTCTGGGACTGTGATGCTTTTCTGAACCTTCTGTCTCACTGTTCTTCATGAACTCTGAAGCCTCCAACGCCATGTTGCATGAGCTGCCTCTCCCACCTCCAAGCTAATCTAAATATCAGCAAAGACGCCTGGTTGCTCAAACAATCCGCCCACCTGTCAATCAAAGCGTCCACACTCTTAATCCTGCATAACTTTAAGCCTTAATATAATGTGAACAGGTGAGTTGTATATAAATTCACCCTCAGTACAGTTGTCATGAACGGGGAAATTAGCTACAGAGACCAAAACTGTTTTTGTACCAGGCTGTAAACATGTTTATTTCTGCTGTCTAACATGGGGACTTATGGAGACTGACTCACTTCACAGCTGCAGAGGTTACCGCTCGCTTGGTCCAAACCTGCTCCGTCTCCTTCAGCCTTTGGTCCACCAGATCACAGAAGATGATCACAAGTAGAACTTCTCTTTGTTCGAATCGTTCGTCAGTGAGGCTCAGAGCTTCTCTAAAGGTTCATATTTTGATAGAGATGAATTAGAGTGAAATAATTTCTTGTTTGGGGGAAACACATGAGCCGTGTGGTCAAAACACTGTTCCTGTATCATGTGATCTTCGTCTCTGTCTGGTCCAATGTGTGCTGTGTTCAAGGGCACTCAGACAAGCTGGTAAAACACAGAACTATTGGCCCAGAGGCCTTTTTTTTGTTGCTGCAACCACGGTGGCTGTGAAGTGAAGTGCTAAAAACTGCAGTTCCTCAAACGTCCACCTGAGGCTGGCTGCAGAAGTGAGTCAGTCTCCATAAGTCCCCATGTTAGACAGCAGAAATAAACATGTTTACAGCCTGGTACAAAAACAGTTTTGGTCTCTGTAGCTAATTTCCCCGTTCATGACAACTGTACTGAGGGTGAATTTATATACTCTCATGTGAAAACAGGCCAGCAGCCTCAAAATTAGAACAAAAACAAGGCTGGAAACATTCTGGCCTTTAGTTTGTGTCCAAGATTGTTTGAATTACTCAAATACTTTTGAGACATCTCATGAAAAAAACGATATTAAACATCTAACAGCACCAACACTTAACGGTGTCCTCCCTCCCTTTGGAGCCACTGCTACCTTAATGATGATAATTAAGCTGTTTCTTTACATCCACAACACAGAACATCAAGTTGTTTAGAATATAAACATTCATTTTTTCATGCCACAGGAAGTGACCTTTCATGTTTTATAACTTCATGTTGATGTCAGTAGAGGGAGCCGTCATCTGAAGGTGCAGGGCGCCATCTAGTGACACGCTTACGTAAGTTACTCTGAATAAAGTGTGAAGTCAAGAGCAGCACTCGGAGAAGAGGAGATGAGTTCAAGTGAATTTAAAGCATCTTTCATCTCATCTGTGTGACGCCGTCAGCTCCGCTGCAGCAGCTGGAGGTCAGCGCCAAGTAAGAGAGGAGAGAACTGCTGAAACAAAACTAAACAAAACTAAATTTAGATTTAATTTAAAGCAACATCACGTTGCTAGTTTCAGGAAACTCTGTAAATCACAGAGAGTCGAGCTGGAGGACACAAAATATGATCCACATCAGAATCATTCATAAAGTTGGTGCTGTGTGACTTATAACAGTCCCCACGTCATGTTTGGGTCGAGTTTCATCCTGTCTGGGCTTATTTGCAGATAATAACCAGCCTCTTTGAAGCATTCCTGTCATACTTCTGCCGTAATCCTGTTTTTTAGTGCACCTAGATGAAGCGGACGCAGCTGGGCAGCGATCCAGCACCAGAACTTTGTCCTCTCAGGGTGATCTCGGCCTGGATATGAACACGAGCTCAGATGATGAAGACTACAGCGGAGGATCCTCAGGGAGTGGGAAGTAAAGCAGTGGGAAGAAGAAGAGAAGGCCTCCAGGCGGAAACACTTTGACTTTTGGATGCAGAGTTTGATAAAACATGAAGGAGTTTGAAATAAATCCACTTGTTGACAGATTTTCTGGTCTGTGTCTCGTTCAAAGCACCAACATTAAGAGATGTTAAACACGTTTTCATCCTGAACGGGGAAATTAGCTACAGAGACCAAAACTGTTTTTTGTACCAGGCTGTAAACATGTTTATTTCTGCTGTCTAACATGGGGACTTATGGAGACTGACTCACTTCTGCAGCCAGCCTCAAGTGGACGTTAGAGGAACTGCAGTTTTTTGGCTTCTCTTCACAGACACAGAGGTCGGCATCAAACAAATAAACATTAATAACACTTAGAAATGTCTGTACATCTGTGTGTAATTAAACTATAATGTGATTTATATCATTTATTAAAAGTTTGTTTACATCTTTTATAGTTTATACGTAGTTTAAAGTTAGTTAACTTAAAGACAGACTTCTGTCATGTATTATATCAAGATAAATAAAATGTTTTGTGGATTATCAGCTTTAAACATGTAAAATAAAAGTCCTTCTTTACGTTTGTCCTCGTTGTATAATGTGTGTTTTCTCCCCTCCCCTCCCTCGGTGGTGTGATCTCACGGCTCGGCTCCTCGCTCCCTGAACACCACCTCTGTACCACATAGTGTCATGATGAGATCTGACGTCCTATTGGTGCTTTGCACCGTGTGTCACCTTTCCCCCAGCGGGAAGCCACGCCCCCTTCAGAGGCCCTTCGTGTGTGTGTGTAGACGTGTGTGTAGATGTGTGTGTGTGGGTGTGTGGAGAGGTTGTCAGTGGACTCTGCTCTCTCTCCGGCTGTCAGAAGAAGTTAAAGCTATGGATCAGAACATGGTGAGAACTCTTCCTTTATCTAACTCTGGTGTCAGTCTTTAGTCGTGCATGTACGTGCACGTGCTTAGTTTTGCCTCCAGTCTCTACGTGATCTTTGTCTTGCAGACGATCCCGGTGGTGGTGGCTGTTGCTGTGGTGGTCTTGTCCGTGCTGTTCTTCCTGCAGAAGAAGAAGAAGCTTCCGGTCACCCTGCAGGACTCTTCGGTCAAATACGCTCTCCCCCTCATAGACAAACAGGTGAGACAAACAGAACCAGCACTGTAACCTGCAGACACGTTTACATTCAAACCTGATGGTGAGCGAACACTGTGACGTCTACCAGCAGGAAATAAGGTCTAGTTTCTGTTTCAACTCTGAAGTTTATATGAAGCACATAGATTCAACTCCTCTTCAGTCTCTTCACCTCTGCCTCTGCCACTTTTCCAGCTCCAGTTCTGGCATGACACTGGCTCCCTGTAAACCTCTTCCCAGTGGTCCAAAACATCTTTTAAACCACCCGGTCTCACACTGAAGGGCCTTCAAGCGAATAGCCGTGACATTGAATGTGTTTTTTCTAACCTGTGTGTGTGTCCTTGTACAGGAAATCAGCCATGACACAAAGAAATTTCGGTTTGGTCTTCCATCTGCAGGTCACGTCCTTGGACTGCCGATAGGTAGGAAACACTCTCAGACAGCTACAAAGATTTTTTCAGCCAGTTCATTAAAACGTTTCATGAAATATCTTGGCGAGAAGTAAACGCCAGGTTCAGGTTTTTAGATCTTTAGGTCTTCAGTTTGGACTTAATCCTGCAGATAATCAAGGTGTCCATTGATGTCTCCATGTTCTTCTTATTTCCTCACCTGACCCGTCCTCCCTGCTCGTCCTCCCCTCAGGTCAGCATGTGTACCTGTCCGCCAAGGTGAACGGCAGTCTGGTGGTCAGAGCTTACACTCCAGTGTCCAGCGATGAAGACCAGGGATATGTGGACCTGGTGGTCAAGGTAAATAATATTAAAGATGTAGGACAAAGAACAGAGGTTCCTCCATGAGTTCATTTGTATGGGAGCAATTTGTTTAATTACCTTTTGACATCCAGGTCCCAAAATTGTAGAAAATACATTTAAATCAGGGCTGGGTTTTGGATGCTGAGTTAGCAGGTCAAACTTTTATCCTGAGAGGTGATTTTAGATTCCTAATGAGCCAATCATGAGCTTTTTGTATCTCCTCCAGGTGTACTACAAGAACGTCCACCCCTCCTTCCCAGATGGAGGGAAGATGTCTCAGTACCTGGACAACATGGCCATAGGAGACGCCATTGACTTCAGAGGACCCAACGGACTGCTGGTGTATCAGGGGAACGGTATGATGTGTTTGTGTCTGTCACCAGTAGATGTCTCTGTGGTACAATCAAAGACTAACTGAGACTCTCCTGATCAGGTCAGTTCTCCATCCGTCCGGACAAGAAGTCGGAGCCCAAAGTTCGGAAGTTTAAGCACGTTGCAATGATCGCCGGTGGAACAGGTTAATTTATAACCCCTCTACTGTGTACCTGAACGCATCACAGAGGCTGAAGTCTCATTTTTCTACATCACTGTTAAAGTTCTGCAACTCTTTTATGGCTTTTCTCTCTTTTAAATGACACCGAGCGCTGTCATGAGGATTCTTTGCAGCCTCACTAATAAAAATATCATTTTTCAGTTTTTGAGAAAGTTGAGAGACGTTACCGTTCATGCAGTCACCCTGAAACATCCCCTGAGACCAACTTTAATGTCTTTTTCCGTCTCAGGTATCACTCCGATGCTGCAGTTAATCCGCAGCATCACTGCAGACCCGACTGACAACACCAAGTGCTCCCTCATATTCGCCAACCAGGTCAGCTCTGTAAATTGTTTTGGGAAATCTTATCTTGTAATACTGTACGGCGCATAAATGGAAGAATTCTCCGGAGAAATTAAATCTCCTCTTTCACTTCTCAGACTGAGAAAGATATCCTGCTGAGGGAGGAGCTGGAGGAGGTGAAGAAGAACCACCCCGACAAAGTTAAAGTTTGGTACACGCTGGACAGACCTCCGCAGGGTGAGGCTGCATTTCTTCAACTATTTAAATATACGATACTTTTCAGCCTTTTATTTCACCAAGCTCTTGTCCAGCGGCTTCTTGCTCGCTCACTCTCTCCTTTTCTCTTCTTCCTCCGTCAACGTCCTCTTCACTCTCTTCTCCTCTGCCATTATGTCCATAGAGGATGCTGAGCCTAGTTGTTCGGCTCTGGTCCAAAGATAAGTTATTTGTAGCTTACCAAATGAGCAGCTAACGTGAATTGCTCAGCTCCAATTCTGGCATGACACCTCCTGTGGTACAAACACTAACACTCACCCGGTGCTCTGAGCTAACAGCAGCTACAGCTGGCAGCAGTTTACTTCACTGTCCATCATAAACTCTGTAAATCACAGAGAGTTGAGGCCGAGCAGCCGGAGGACATCAGAGGGAAAACCAGGAAACATTTTCTCTGCAGCGTTGCTTTAAATCATTTCAAAGTTAAACAGCGATCATGTGTGATCTTGTGGAAACATTTTCCATGACTAATTTTATCATGTTACCATAAAGACTGCGCGGCACAGCGCCAGGCTATATGAAGCTGAATAAATCGCAAATCTCTCTAAAGTCTGAAAGCCCGGTTCTTCTGGATTCACTGCTGAATATTCAGAGTGAGACCAAACAAAGCCTCCTCAGCTGAAGGAAAATCCCTGCAGGCTGAGGAGGGAGATAGCTCCAACAAGGTGTTAGAGTAGCTTAGCAAAAAAAATTTGCATAATCCTTAAAGCGAGCAGAAATTAATGAGCATAATATTGTTACATAATCTTCACCATGAAGGCCTCGAACGCCGCTGCCTCGCCTGTCATTAGAGAGTGGAAACACATCAGCCCTTGATCATTATTCATCAGGAGAGGTGCTCTTCGTTAGCTGCGTCATTATGTGGTCGCCTCGGAGGGAGAGATGATTTTCTGTGGATGAAAGCTCATGTTGAACAAATGTCTTCGTGTTTCATTTGTTTAGATTAATTTTGTTTCTTCACAAAAAATCCTGTATTTGGTTTTCCTTCACCAACAGACACTCTGCTGACACTCAGGGATTAAAAAATGATGGAAACAGGCAGTAAAAAGGGTCAAATAAAGACTTAAAGGCTGGTTTCTCTGGTGACTGAGCCATAGATTTAGCAGTTTTACCTTTTCCACCTCTGATGTTTCCTGTCATAGCACATTCCTCCTTCACCAGGTGGTGGAAGCTCATTTCAGCCACTTGTATCCGCGATCTCATTGTTTCAGTCACTAACCCAAGCTCATGACTAAGGTGAGGGTTGGAGCGTAGATGGGCTGAAACCACAGTGGTCCGGTACAACATCCACACCAACCCGCCGGTCCATCTCATGCTCCATTTTCCCATCACTCAATAACAAGACCCTGAGATACTTGAACTCCTTCTCTTGAGGCCGTCTCAGGATTAGTCATTAGTCGGGCGCCATGGTGGTGCAATGGTTAGCATTGTTGCCTCACAGCAAGAAGGTTTGAACCTGATTTGGTGACTCTAAATTGCCTGTAGGAGTGAATGTGATGAACTGGTGACTTGTCCAGGGTGAACTGTAGGTGTACCCTGGATAGATGGATAGTCATTAGTCACTCAACCAAGATGTAAATTGTTCAAAATATCTCTGAAGCTGAAGGTTGATCTTTCTCTCTCGTCTTCTCCTAAAGATTGGAGCTACAGTTCAGGGTTCGTGACTCAAGACATGATCAAGGACCACCTCCCCGCTCCGTCCACCGACGTCCTCGTTGTCTTGTGCGGCCCTCCGCCGATGATCCAGTACGCCTGCCTGCCGAATCTGGACAAGCTGGGACACAAAACAGAAAACATTTTTGCATACTAGTGTTTTGATTAATGACAAAACTGGATTACACCCTGCAATCACCGAACCACCAATCACCACTGACGGTCTTCTCCTATCGACCAGACTCATACAAGTCAAATTAAAGTGATTCTTGTTTTTTCAGACTTCTCTTGAGGCTGGTTCCAGAAGTGAGTCAGTCTCCATAAGTCCCCATGTTAGACAGCAGAAATAAACATGTTTACAGCCTGGTACAAAAAACAGTTTTGGTCTCTGTAGCTAATTTCCCTGTTCATGACAACTGTACTGAGGGTGAATTTATATACAACTCACCTGTTCACATTATATTAAGGCTTAAAGTTATGCAGGATTAAGAGTGTGGACGCTTTGATTGACAGGTGAGTGCTGTTACAGATGGCTTGTTCGAGCACCCAGGTGTCATTCAGCTTACCTCAGGTCCATCTGCGCTCATATGGCGAGGGCAGGTGGACCATTATGGCAACCAGAACCACCACACTGAGCTTCACAACAGCTCTTCAGAAAACTGTGGGTGACATCAGATACAACGTCCATGTTTTATACAATCTATGGTTTCATCTCTTCTTTACTAGGTAGGGATTCTTATTTTCAGGTAATTACACACTGATGGAGCCGGTAAATGTGACACACTGGACCTTTAATAGCATATACAAGTTGAAATATATTATTTAAGACAATTAAATCCGAAGAATTTGATAGATTATATATAAGATGTGTTACAAATGAGGCTGTTATTTATAGTATTTTATATTTTATCAGGTAAGGCCAACAGAACAACTAAATTAAAATGTTTTTTCAGATCTTTAGCTGGGAGTGAGATTTCCGACACCCCGTGAACGCAGCAGCGGGTAATGGGCGTGTCTGTCTTCACCAACATGTCGGCGTAGGAGTTTGCCTCCAAACTTTACGGTCAATATTTAGTGAGTTTATCCGCCCAGCAGCAGCCGGTGAGCGGGGAACATGGTGTGTGAGCGCGGCGTAGACTTAGCACAGCCTTCACAGAGCGGCCTGTTTAGCAAGTTTGTAGTTTTAATCGTATTTCTCAGCGTAAACTTCGCGGCTTGTGTCTGTGAGCGAGTCGCCCCAGAGAGATGCCTCATCTGGGGTCCAGGGCTGAACCCCGACGTAGTTTTACCGGTCCGCTACTTCGTTATTCAGGCGGTCAATTCAAACGGAGAGCAGCTGACCGTGTCTCCAGGTAAACGGACAAACGCAACGTGTGTTTGAGAGCGAGTGTCACTGTGTTCAAGTAGGAGCCCAAACGCTACGGCGGCTAGCTAATTTCCACACACGTGTTTCGGTTTAACGAGCGACCGTGTCAACTGGTGCCCGTTGGTTACGGCAGCCGTTGAAACAGGGAAGAGAAGACGTGACTATCACACGAAAAGACAAATAGTGTTTTTATTTATTTATTTTACATTAGTGAGAAAGGCATTCATGAAAACAGCTACATCACAACGGCTAATAGGCACCAGTTAACACGGCCACACGTTAAACCGAAACACCGGTCGTATAAAATTATGCTAACCTCCAAAAAAAAAGTGTTTGGTGGGCTAACAAGCTACCGGTCACCAGTTAACACGGTCACGCCTTAAACCGAAGCACCGTTCCCATAATTTTTTAAGCTAGCACCCTATAAACGAGTGTTTGGCGGGCTAACAAACGGTCATATCACGGCTAAACAGGCTCCTCTGTCTCTCTTTGCCTTCCACTGAGGTCATATATGTCACTGAAATGTTTTCTGAACATGTGCTGTTCAGTTAAAGACACAAGAAGGAGCACTCCAGTGTTTAGGTTTAACGAGTGACCGTGTTAAATGGTGACCGTTAGCTGAATACACCTGTGGTTGTCATAGTTATGACACCTGTTGAATAGGAATATCAAAGAAAACACCAAAGATGAACCAGGTATGTTTTTTAAATTTTTATTTGACATTGTAACCTTATTGAGAAAGGCATTCACGAAGACGGCTATGTGTCGTAACTATGACAACCACAAGCGTACTCAGCGAACATGGTCACTTGTTGAGCCGAAACACCTGTCGCTTAATTTTCATTTTTCTGAAGCTAACCTCAGGCTGATTTCTAAAAACAAACAGATGTTTGATGTGATTATTAAACACAATAATGATTTTACACTTTAATAATGTCTCTCTTAGCCTACAGCACAGTTTTGTTGCCGTATGTAATGTTTGGTGAGCTGGTCATATCGGCGCTGAACAGGAAATGTGTGCTTTTCAGGTAGAGACACGTTTAAAGTGAAGATAAGTCCGCTGGACAAGAAGGAGCACATCCGGATCCACGTCCCTCCGCCTCTGGACCGACAGGACGGCTCCTTCCTGGTGAGGTACCGGCTCTACGGGACGGTGGCGAAGGGCCTGAGGGTTGAAGTCCTCCACCAAGATGCTGCTGTCGCCAAGTCACCGTACACCATCCAAGGTATGTGTTGAGATCTAATCGCCCAAAATAAAGGATGAAATCTCCGGAGGAATGATCCGTCTTTCAGGGCAGATAGACAAAAATGACATCTCATCGTGATAACTTCAAGCAGCGTTCATACTAGAACGTGGCTCAAAGTAGAGGTCAATACGGGACGTCAGGAAAAAGCCAATTAATCCGGAGTTTTACCTGCCAGCGCCCTGCCAGGCTGGAGCCTGGGAGACGTTTGATTTGATTGTTGGTCCATGGTGTAATTTAATTATAGGGTGGAGCTGAGGAGTAATCCAATTCTGTATAACACACAAACTGTGAATTACTTTTTGGCTCATTGCCAAAGGTCGGCGAGCTAATCGACCATCATCATTAGATATTCCTCCAATAAAGAAGCTGTTTAAACGTCCGATCAGTGCTGCTGAATCATCGACTTCTAGCTCAAAGTGCTATACAATAAAGAAATGACATGCACAGAGTGTTTCAAGACATAAAGGAGCCTAAAAATATATAATTAACATCTACTAAGAGTTGCTAATAGTCTAATATAACTCCTGAGTATTATTTCCAACGCTCAGGCCCGGTTTATCACGAATACTGCGACTGTCCCGAACACGACGCCTCCGTGTGGCAGGGCGTCATGCAGTGTCCCGCCGAGGAGCCTCAGGTTCTGGCGGACTTCAAATCTTTTCCGAGCGTCGACCTGGAGCGTATCAGACAGGAAGTGCCTCACAGGTTCGTCAACAGAGGAGGCCTCATTCACTACGCCATCATTGACAACAAGCTGTACCGCCGCACTCTGGGGAAATACACCGACTTCAAGATGTTCTCCGATGAAATGCTGCTCTCTCTGACGAGAAAGGTATTCTTTTAACAGATGTCATGTTTTAACGTTTCCACTGAGAGGTTGCTCGCGCCATCGTCTGATTGCATCTTTGTTGTTAAAGGTGAGGGTGCCCGACGTGGAGTTTTTCATCAACGTCGGCGACTGGCCGTTAGAGACGAGGAGATCGGACGCCGTTCCGGTCTTGTCGTGGTGCGGCTCTACGGACACGCGGGACATCGTCCTGCCCACCTACGAGGTTACACACTCCACCCTGGAGACCATGAGAGGGGTCACCAACGACCTGCTGTCCGTCCAGGGAAACACAGGTAACTCACTCAGTTTAATGGAATAAATAATTTTCATGATGTTCTTTGTCTTCTTTGAGTTTAGAGATTAAAGTTGATGCTTGTGTAACATCTGGACCGCTTCGTTCCAGGGCCTCCATGGATAAATAAAACCGACCGGGCGTTTTTCCGTGGTCGGGACAGTCGAGAGGAGCGTCTTCACCTCGTCTCTCTGTCCAAGAAAAACCCCGAGCTGCTGGATGCCGGCATCACGGGGTGGTTCTTCTTCAGAGACCGCGAGAAACATGTCGGCAAAGCGCCTCTGGTTGGATTCTTTGACTTCTTCAAGGTGAGGAATGTTTAATAATTTATATAGAATAATACACTTTAACACTTTTAAGTTAAAGGAACAACATGCTAAAATAGTTTTTCTTGTTTCTTCCTTTAAGTACAAGTACCAGGTGAATGTGGACGGGACGGTGGCGGCGTATCGCTTTCCTTACCTGATGCTCGGGAACAGTCTGGTCCTGAAGCAGGACTCTCAGTATTATGAGTTTTTCTACAGCCACCTCAAAGCCGGCACTCATTACATCCCTGTGAAGAGAAACCTGTCGGACCTTTTGGAGAAAATCGAATGGGCCAAAGAGAACGACGTCAAAGCTCAGGAGATCGCCAGAGCGGGTCAGAGCGCGGCCCGAGAGCTGCTGCAGCCCAGCAGACTGTACTGTTACTACTACAGAGTGCTGCAGGTGTACGCAGAGCGGCAGACAGGACGGCCGACGCGGCACGCAGACATGGAGCTGGTGCCTCAGCTGGACGACCACACCGCCAAGTGCACGTGTGAGCGTAAAGAAGAAGCCAACATGAAGGATGAACTATGATGGAGTCCGACAGTTCTCTGGTTTTATTTTGGACTGTAAAGTTAGAATGCCACTCTTTGTCTTTAAAACTGTGCCGTGTTGTTTTTTTGTACCTTTTTGTAAAACTGAGGATATAATTGCTGTTTTGTAAACGTGCCTTTACATTGAATATTTTTACAGTGTTACCTTGAATAAATCATAAATCACATACAGTGAACGTGTCGTACTGTGTCTGGATAGTTTCTGGCTGCTCTGCTGCCTTCACCTGGTACCTGGTTTTCCCACGCTCAGACGAAGTTGAGTGCGTGGCTTCCCTGCAGTCGTGGTCTTGGACTAAAATCCAGAGTCCTCTTTGTCTGATATCAAGACCGCAGTTCTGGTTTAGTTGTAGTGAGATCAGATCAGAATATTTTCCCCTTAAATTCTCTCAGAAAACTCTTTGACGTTGTTGAACACAGAAAATGTTCTCATCACAAATCCTTTATAAAAACAGAAAAAACGACAATAATGAGGATCAAACAATGGACTCAGATATGTTGAGATGTTTTGTGTTAATATTTAAATGAAACATGTTACAATAAATAATTTCAAATTCATACAATCATTTGTTAACGATCTAGAACGTCACATTCCAACAGTGTTTTCTAAATGATTTTTTGGCCCACATAAGGCAAAAAATGTTTTCCCTCTCCACATTATTAATATTTTTATGTTGTGGTACACAAAACGCTACATTCACTACCACTATTTACTGAAATAGTACACTCTTCTTGCAGTTGAACTCTTTGTAGTCCGTGATGCAAATTCAAAGAAAACAAGAAGCAGGAGTAGTTTCAGGTATGCAAAGCCTCGATTCAGCTCAGGTGTCCACGCACAGCAGGTAGTTGGGTGCAAAAACATGGATGACGTCATGTCTGTTTTACATTTTACTTGTTTTGGAGGGAGATGGGTTTGAAGTCATGTGAAGAACAAACAGTGTTGAGGCCGTGATGTGACAGAGACGTGTCTGGTGGGGTTGAGTTGCATCCTTTAAACCAATATACCTACCAATATAAACTTTTTACCATCATGCACTGTCAAAAACAAAATGAACACATCTCCAACAGGCAAAATTTGAAACTTTAGACCTTGAGACTGTTAAACTGAAATGCTAATGAGTTAATAAGTTTCTATATTAAGCTGGAAGAAAACAGGACTTTAAGCAAACAGCAGAAAACACGACATGAACACGAACAACTGGATGATCGGAAGTCCTTCTCCTACTTTCATCTTAGTAGTTTTGACTGTTTCTCGAGAGATACATCAAAAGCCCCCGACATTTCTATCCCATAAAGTTTATTACACAGTCACCACATCACGTTATTGGCCGTTAAATGTTACGAGTCCCTTTGGTTCAGCTGAATTTCATCATGAGAGTGAGAGGCTCCCCCTCTTTCTTTGTGACAATGGCTTGCATCATTCCTGAAGGTGTATGGAGATACCTTGAACCTTTGAAGAAGTTCTCAATCAAAGCTCTGTCAATGTTGTTGCACTTGCCGATGGCTGCATCAAAGTTGTTGCTGAGGACGCCATAGATATTCCCCCGGTCGTTTTTCTTCCCAAAAAACAAGAAGAGGGCGTAGCAGTCCTTGCCGACAGCGGTGCAGAAGTTCACCATCTTTTCGTACATGTTCATGCTGCTGGACTCCTTCTGGGCAATTTGGACCGACTCGCTGAAGGCCTCCGTGGGGGAGCGGCTCTCCTCAGCATCTTCCCTGTCGGGGAGGTGTAGGACCTGCACGGCGATCTGTATCCGAGGGTTCTTGGTGGGTTTCTCCAGTACTGCCCAAACCCAGTCAACCCCGAGGAGGATGCGCTGCTCGGGCGTCATGGCCGTGCAGTTGAAGGAGTCGGTCAAGTTGAGGTTGACGCTCTGAGAGATGTAGGTCATTAGGAAGACCTGTTGGAGGACAAGATGTTTTAAAGAAAGTTCTAAAGATTCTGAGGTCTTCAGTTTTATTTCAAAGATTTAACCTACCTGAGTGAGTGTCTCAGGGCTTGGGTGGAACTTGTCCTCTGGGTCTTTGAAGAGGAGGTACTCCTGAGTTCTGGACGAGGAGGTGTAGATGCATTCGTTAAATAGGGTTATGAAGTCGGTGGGTTTGGTGGTGGGGGGCCTCTTCAGTGTGTCGAAGATGCTTGGTCGAGGCGGTGCATCAGGTTCTGTTGAGGGACGTTTCTGAGTGGTGCGCTTCATGGAGGTGAAGAGTTTGGAGTTCTGGATGTCTTTGATTGTGGATTTGTTGACGGTTTGGCCCGTGTTGGAGGGTGGGAGATCAGAGGGAGGTCTCCCTGGTACACTGAAAAGACGATATGAAATGGACATATGGTTGATAATTGAGGTTCCAATCAATGTCCCACCATATGGAACCATTGCTGCTCTTTCATTTAACAGCAAATTTATGATTATTTCTCTGTGTCGCACATTAAAAATTGATTCATTTTGCCCACCTATGCATCGCACTGATACAGCAGGTAAAACATGGTCTAGTATGTATTTAAAAAAGCTTCACTCACCAGAATGGGTCTGGACGTTTGTGTAAATCCACCTTCCCTCCGTTCTGGCCCCCTTCCCTGCTCGGTGGGGGGGGTGCATCCGGTTCGGGGGCGGGACGTTTTTGAGTGTTGCGCTTAAGTGTTGTGTAGAGTTTGGAGTTCTGGAAGGCGGTGTATGAGGGTTTGTTGAAGGTTTGGCCCATGGTGGAGGGTGGGAGATCAGAGGGAAGTCTCCCTGATACACTGACAAGAGAGTGTAGACAAACGTGAAATGGACATATGGTTGGAAGTTGTGCTCTTAAGGTCCAAATTAATGGAACCGTTGCTACTCTTTTATTTAACAGTAAATGAATGATTATTTCTCCATGTCGCACATTAAAAATTGACAAATTTTGTCCACCTATGCACTGATTCAGTAGGTACAACATGGTCTAGTATGTATTTAAAAAAGCTTCACTCACCAGGATGGGTCTGGATGTTGGTGTAGGTCCAAGTCCACTACCTTCCCTCCGCTCTGGTCCTGTTCCCTGCTGAGATATACAGTTTGTGTATGGTGCTGTATCTGTAGCTCAACTCGTCGGTCTCTTGACTTTTCAGCAGAATGAAGAAGGTTTTCTAACTCTGGGGGTTTGGAGGGAGTGTTAGCCTGGGTGTGGTGTTTGTAACTCGTCACGTTTTTAGGTAAGTCAACAAAAAGCTAATCTTACCAGTTAACTGTAAGAAAGAGCAGCAGCTTGAGGACTTGGGTTCGCCTGAAGGGTTTGATGGGCAAACAAAAAGCTTAACTGTTTCTTTTCAGAAGGAAGCGCAAATGAGGACACATAGAGTTGGGTCTTCTAGTTTGGCTCTCGAGAGGATGGGATTTATAAAGGCTGGGCGTGGAGGGTTAGGACGGACTTCAGGGTCTCATCTGACGTTTACTGTACTTCAGGTTTGGCGAGTAGGACTTGTGTTTTTTTAGTTTACTATATCAGTGTGTCAATGCAGTTGAGCACATATACTGTATGTGTTTACATTACGTCAGCCTGAGGTCACTTTCCTAATCCCTTTACGTTAGCTCACCACTCGGATGACCCAGTTTGTCAAAGAGCTTTTATTTTGTCAAGGAACCATTCTGTTGTCATTTGTGTAGTCATACATATACACTTAAAAGTAGGTTTTATTTATACTTCTTCGTAAACAGTTAGAGCAACAATGGAGGAGAACAGGGTCAAAGTGTTGTGCACAAATTCTTCTGTAGCTGATTTGAGAGTTCACAAAATATTCATATTTAACACATAACATACAAATGTCTTTCTTGGAGAATTTTCTTTTTGAGAATTTTGTGCCCACTTTCAAATTAGAAAAACAAAATACTGATGTGTTATCACCCTATTAACCGAAACGGTGAACTTGTAACTTGTAACTAAACCAAAAACTAAACTACTTCCTTCAGATAAAATACAGTGTGTATGAGTATTTAGAGGTGTTGTCAATTGATTTAAGTCCAAATGTTGACATTTTAGTGCAAAATGTTTGAATTATATATGGTTATATGGATGTAAACATGCAGAGACCTCCCTCTACTGGTTGAAACTCGGCTAGTGCAATTGAATTTAGCTGTTGGCTGATCTGTGTCATGTGATGTACAATATATGGTGGCACAAACATATAAAACTGACATCTCCTGACTCTACAGACGTAGCAGTACTGACACTCCCAGTGTGGTGTGACGTTACAGATGGCTTGTTTGAGCACACTGTCCTACTATTAGTCACATTATTTCAATTATAATTTTAATTGTAGTTATTATTATTATTATTGTTATCGCTTCTGTGCATCTTTATCTCTCTCTAAGCTCAACTGGTCTCTGCAGATGTTTGTCCACCATGATCCGGGTTCTTCTCAAGGTTTCTTGCCACTGTCGCCAAGTGTTTGCACATGGTGGGAGTTGTTGGGTCTCTTAATGATGCTGAGTTCGGTCTAGATCTGCTCTGTATGGAAAGTGTCATGAGATAACTTGATGTTACGGGTATAGCTAACGTGACCCTGTCCTCCCCTTTGATATATCAGCACCAGTTTGCAGCACACAGTGGTCAGCATGGTCATTAGAGGGAACATTGCATACGGAAACAATGAAAGCTGTAAGAAAGACACAACAGGCAACAGTTCAGTATTGAATTAAGCAACCCTTGATGATTGTTCCAGGTCCACTGTGGGTCGACAGCACAGTGTTTGGAGGTGTTACATGAGGTATCAGCGGCTCCACGCTGCGGTGTTAGGCCGGGGCTTGGTGTACAGAACAGGTGTCTGATTGATTGTGGTTGATCGACAGCATTAGTGAGCTGGTGGCGTCGGGGTCATTGTCCTTCAAATTAGCGCTGTCTGATACCGCCTCAGCTCCTTTCGCAGCTCGTCTTGGCTGAGCAGGTACTGAAAGCAAAGCATCATGGGAGGGGGAATGGGTTAGAAAGCGTGGCGAGTTGCCACTGAGCTGGGATCAGTTAACACATTTAGTTTTTAGCATACATGAAGGTGTTGTAAAGTTATGAGCGTCAGAGAACAAAAAAAAACATATTTAAGAGGAATTCAGAGCCGTGGTGGAAATAACAGGTAGAGCGGCGTGTCATCTGCATAGCAGCGATACGAGAACCCATTGGAGTGGATATAAGATGCAACTGTTGACTCCTGAGATAAAACTCAGAGACAGGAGAGGTCATTGAACATGTGAACATTACATAGAAGCTGGTTTTGTGAAGATATTGCAATGTGGACGATCTTTAGTGTTAAAAAAAGAAACAAAATTAGAGGTTGTATTTTTTCTGTTTCACTGCAGCTGTTGCTTTGTGTGCTATCAAAATGTGGCTGAATATGTTTGTTAATCCAAATCCTTCAGCTTCATTTACTAAGTAAAGAAATACTAAGCAGGTTTTTCACTCTGGCAGTCATTGTATTCTTTTATAATCGTCCTCGCGCTGATCTGCGGTGTTTCAGTGTCGTTTTTCCATCTGAGTGACTCAAACTTCTGTTACGACCGACGAGGAGCTGATACTCATCATTAACAGCAGCTTGTGTGTGTTGGTGCTTACTGTGAGGTTGTTGATGCTTTCAGACAGAGCTTCTATTTGCAACATGGTACCCTCTGTGATCGCCATCTGCAACACACACACACACTCATGAACCCATTACAAGTCACGATTACAGACTTTCAGTGAAACAATGAGGAGTCTTCTCAGCTTTTAGTATGAAGCAGTTTGCATCTTGTAGTGTGATGAAGTCTCCAACATGCATTTCCCATGTCACCTTTAATAGGGTTACCATGGTAATCGCCAACAGCTCAGATTGGTTTGCAGAGACGGGGGAAGCTGGTGTCATAAAACAGCCATGACAGCCACCATGATGATGATGAGGATGATGATGAAAGCAGGTTAGTGGCTGATGGAGGTTACTCGGGCATGCCGTCCACTGTCTGATCTTTTTGTCTTTAGGTTGGTATTTATTGTTCTCACACTATGTAACTTTGGGCTTCGGGTCGGGAAATAACGTAACGCTTTACGGCACTAAGTCACACACCACCAACTATTTCACTGATTCTGGTGAAACTGGATCATATTTTATGGAGAAAATGTTTCCTGGTTTTCCCTCTGATGTCCTCCGGCTGCTCCGCCTCAACTCTCTGTGATTTACAGTTTCCTGATGGACAGTGAAGTAAACTGCTGACAGCTGTACCTGCTGTTAGCTAATGTTAGCTCAGTTTGTTAGCCCGGACTGTGAGCTCAGGGCACTGGGGGAGTGTTATTGTTTGAACCACAGGCGTTTTTGGACCACTGGGAGTTGGTGTTGTGCTAGAACCGGAGCTGAACAATATGTAATTCAGTGTTATGGATCACATTAGCTGCTCATTTGTTAGCTATAAATAACTTATCCACTCTGCATGAATTAGCTGATGTTATCTACCCAAAACAGGATTTTGATACGTTACGATAGCTAGTAATTTGTCCGCGTTAACGTTAACAAACTGAAACCAGAATGTCACTATACTTTACATGCTTTGCAGTAAAGTTATCTTTGGACTTGGTGTTGGACTCTAAATTACAAAAATACCAACTTCTATGCAATGTTGCTTTAATAAGAGAAATATAGGATGTCTACCCAAAAAAGTTTTACTTCTAATCAAGTTTTGTCGTCTGCTAATACTTTGACCTTTCTAACGTTTGTGTAGAAAGAAAGGAATCAACTTTACACACGTATGATTTTATTTATTAAATGATTTGATAAATCTTTTTACATTTACATGACCACATGTTAGCTTCCTTTTGTGGAGCGGGATTTTCTTTACTATAAAAATACTATTACAGAAAATATGAAAATAACAGTACAAAAATCAATCACCACCTCAGGTTCAAACTAAACATGCTGTTTCATCAATTCTTCTGCAGTGACATAAATATTAAATTAAATCCCTCCGTAATATGCAAATATTGCACAAGTTCATCTCAAAACTGTATTAAATCAAAAGTGATGCGACTCACACACGTAGAAAATCATCTAACGGCGGTGCACAAACGTTAGAACAATGGCTTAATACTGTACAACAAGAGATGTCCATGTATGGTTTACAGGAAGTGATTTTAGAGGAAGTGGAATCCCGCGTTCTCTTGTGATGAGTTAGATCATGGCACAGGTTTGAGGTCGGGTTAGTGACGCGTCTAACTCAAAATACTTCTCTTCACTCGTAAGGCACAGGGTCGGGCTGCTGGGCGAGCAGGAAGGGGGGCGGGCTGAGGTATTATGGGCCGCAAGCAAAGGAAGCAGAGTAGTAGCAGTGACAGCTGATTGGCTGATGAGAAAGCAACACAACGCAGCGTCCGTCATGTTGTCGTCACAGCCGTCACGGAGACGGTTCAGCTCCGCTGTTGTCCAGTCCCACCTGGTCCCTAGATCGGTCGGACTCTCTGTCCAGTATGGGGCTCAGGCCTCTGAAGCCGGCATACGGCCGCACCTGCACGCCGTTCGCCGCAGATTGGCCCGACTGAGACGAGGACGAATCGATCGGACAGACGTAGTCCGTGGATTCGTCCGTCCGTCTTCTCCGGAGGTGAGTCAGGTTAGAGAAGCCCAACTTCTTCGGCTGCAATGACAAGAAATGGAAGTAAAACCTGGTCACTCAGGATAAATTTCTGTCATTTGTATTGATTATAAGGTCACCAACAAGGTATAAATTAAGACAATCAGATTATTCCAAGCTCAATCAAGCAACAGGGACGATCTGAACTTCATTTCGCTGCATTGAGCAATGTGAAAAACGTGCCTCAAATGGTGTTGTGTCTTAACAGGCGTCACATTCGCATCAGACTCTGTGGTTCCCTTCAGCTCATTGTTTTGGTTTTTACGGTTCACCTTCGCCGCTATTGTCCGTGTCATTTTTAGACCCAGCAGAGAGCTGATTTCAACGGACAACTCACAACCTGACTTTCTGTCAGCTCGAGCTGCTCATTGCAGAACGTGTCTGTCAAAACCAGAAGAAGCATGACGGACCACGCCGCCGCGGTGGTGTTTCAAACACTGACTAGAACGGCCACGATCAGCTCAGGCAGCTGCGTCACACTCTGAACGTGTCGCCTGGTGAAATTTAGCCTTCAGTGTTGTGCAACAACACACTGCAGCTTAAAGAAAGCGTCCTCTGATCTGAGTCTGCTCCTGCTGACTAAAGCCACCGTGCTATCATCACAGAGAAATAAATCTGCTCTTGTGTTTCCATTTTTTAGTCATATTTTGTGTACAAAGCCATCTGCATGAATATTCAGGGAGTGCATGGAAAAGCTAAAGAAATTTACGTGTCACCAGAGGGTCAACAGAGAGTGTGCATTGTGTTTTAAGGTGGATTATTTTCTCAGCGGAGCACAGAGAGAGTTTAGAGGCGAGGCTCTGAAAAGAGCGGTCCTCGGTTTACTCTGCAGGCTTAAACACACAGAGGGGCTTAAAACTGAGCTGACACATCGAGGTTTCACCTCGGATTAAGGTGCAGGAGGAGAGGGTGGGTTAGCTGTGTGTGTGTTGATCTTACCTTGACTTTAGCCGTGATGCTGAGTGGGGTGTACCCCGCCACCTCGGAGTACTCCCTCTTCTCCTGCTGAGCTTGTGCTCCCACCAGATTGTTGAAGTTGGTGGTCAGGTGGCGTCTCAGCAACGTTTTCTGAGGGGGGATGTTCAACAGCATGGCCAGCGTGTCCGAGTTAAACCGAGGCTCGAGCATCTGTGAGAGAGAGGAGAGACGCGTTCAAGATCTTTTCTTTTGTTTGGTCCCGTAAACTCTGCGCGACTATCACGTGTACTCACGACTAGCCCTCCGTGCACGCCGCTGCCTCTCAGGTTTGGCGCATACTCGGCCAGATCCACAGATCTCAGCCACTCCATGACTCGGTGGTTGGACCACTGGACGACCTCACTGGGAGTGAACTGGTTCTAAAACACATCAGCATCAACATGTTTTGTATTTTAGAAAACCTTGAAGAACTGTTGTTTAGCGTTCTAGATTTAAGGGCGACTCACCTCGTTGCCCGGCCTGCGTTTGAGGCAGTTTGGGTGGAACTTGCTGACATGGAGGACGTGGATGGCGCACTTGATGCTGAGGTGATGCAGCTGGCTCGTCACTTTGAGGAATAACAAGTCATTCTGAGGCAAAGAGAGAAGACGAGAGAGATCAGTGGTCAGACGTCCAAGATGTCTTCTATCAACATGCTAGTCATGACATGATGAAGAACCCGATGTGTGGGTCGTTTCCGAGCCTCGACTCTCCCGTTTACGTTAACCTTGATTGGTCGTCTATCCTTGAATCAAAACTCAAAATGTATCCAAAGCTCTCCTCCTATCTATCCTTCTACATACTTGGTGGAACAAAAACTCTAAATGCTGAACGAAGATGGTTCATCGGACAGCAACAATATGCCCCCAGGATAAAACCACAGCAAGGGAAAGTCTTTAGTAAGTTAATTTTAACCCTTTGACTTCACATCCTCAGTAAACTCACCACAGTGAGGTACTGCAGCATCTGCCCATCCACTCTGCTGTCATTGAACTGGTCTTTGTACTGAGGAAGGCCGATGTCGTCGAGCCAACCTTTGGGACAGAAAATATCAATGTAAGATTATACAAAAAGTAATCTGATTGGTCAGCTAGACATTTATGACACTTCAATACGTACGAGTGACCCAGATGTAATCGAGCTCTGCTGACTTCTCGGGCTGTTTGCCGCTGAATGTCTTGATCGCCAACTGCAGCTTCTTCCTGTGGAGTGGATTCTTCATCGCAAGCTCCTGCAGGAGAAATGACTCTTTACATGCTGTCACAGTTCACACGTGAATTATCAAATTAAAACAATCCTGTAGAGACAGAGAGGTTCGGAGGATGAGGTAGACAAGCGCTGAAGGCGAAACTAACGAGCAGGTTGAACGGCGGAGACAGGCGTCACTAAACGCAGAGCGGAAGGACAGACGCGACAATGATCGGACAGGTAGAACTGAGAAATATCTGACAGGATGATTTTAGGAAGCTTGCTCCATGTAGAGGAGGTGGAGATGTGTATGTACCCTCTCCAGGTCTTGCGAAGTCGCCGTCAGTAGCGTCTGACTGCTGGTCACCCATTGGCGAGCGAGGATGCCGTACTGACCAATTCCGATTTCCTCGAGCCAGTCACACACCTGCTCGGTGTTCCACTTGGAAAAAGGCAACTTCGGGTCTCTGAGAGGGTGACAAGAAAAGGCAAGAGATGAACACTGAACAGAGAAGCAGACTGTAGATACAGTATTTGTGATTGTAACTAAGTTTTAAGTGTGTTTTCTTACCTTGTGTTCTCTGAACGGGTCAGTCTTGGTCCAGCTGTAGCTCTGAATCCTCCCCTCTTGAACTCGCCAAGCTCGGGGTCGTGAACCTGGGCAGGACTACCTGACTGGCTGCGACGGATCCTGTTAGACAACCAAAAACACTGATGAGGGAGGCTGGACACGGGAGACAAAGAGGATATTGGTGATGTGCGAGTACTGCACTGTAAAACTTACTTCCCCCAGAGTTTCTTGATGCCTCTGTGAGTCTTCCTGTTCTCCGGTGAGACGGGCGACTGCTGTCCAGAGTCCACTCCAGAGGACAGAGGGGACTGATCAGACAGGACGCTCTCCTCTAGCTTCTCTGGATGCCCTGTCGGACAAAAACATGAAATCAATGATGCTCCAGTTCAGCAGAGGAAGGGTGAATATTCTTGGCCTATTCTCGGCTTGAATTGGACCACAGCGGTTCAGTCCAAGTTCATACAAGTTAAAGCACGTTTGTTCAGAATATGCAGCTTCATGAAAAGCACAAAAAAGTTCCTGAAGGTCCATGAAGTTAAACTTGTGGACCAACACAGTCACAACTTTATTCCGTTTCATGCACTAGTTGATACTTGTGATTAGTTTGTGTGTTGTGAAAAGTGTCTCTTGTCGTGACAAACCCACCAACATCATAGAGGTCGTGTTTTCCAGGAGATCCTGAGGCGGAGGAGGTTAATGAAGTGAGAAGAAAGAAAGCAAGCAGACAGAAAGCAGAAGCGAGCATTAGTCACGCTATCTTTATCTCCAAAATAAAAGCATGTATTTATGTTAAAGAGTGTTAGCAGTACAGGTACGAGCCTCAGGGAAGTGCTAAACTGGGCCAGACACTCAGACAAGAACAAGTCTGCTGTCAGACTCATATTTGCCTCCACAGGAGGTCACCTGGGCCAAATGAGGTCAACACACACACAACAACACACACTCTTATTGATTCTTAACCTGAGGGAGGCTCACGAGACGATTTAACCAAAGTGGTTCTAGAACAAACTTTCACAGTCCTGTAAGTGTTTGATGTGGTAAATTAGTGCATTCTGTTTTATTCCGCATGTTTACTTTGTTCGACTCGCTCTTTCTCAGCGACGCGTACGCCAGGTGATGCAGTTGAGAGCAAAATGTGGATGTCAGGTTGCATCCATGTTTGTTTACTTTGGATGTCTCAGCTAGTTGAACTGCACACATCTTTAAGCCTGCACTCCTCACACCCTTCTGATCACCCTCCTCCTACCCTACCCTGCTTTAATCTCCTGCTTGGTGTCGGGTGATTCATGGGTGGCTCTGTGCTTGGATGCCTTTAAGTGTGGGAGAGTGTTTGGTGAATGCTGATGTGAGAGAGCTGGGTATTATCTTCGAAAGCTCTCCGAGTCGTGAAGGAGTCCTAATAATGCCGGCTTTGGAGCAGCTTGATCCTCTGTGAAAAACTCTGACTCTGCTCACCTCTGAGGCTTTTTTTCGTTTGTTCATGAAATAACTGAATTTTATGTCTCAAAAAGGCAAAATTGACTCAATTTACCTGAAAATGTATTTTTCAGTGAATACTGAGTGATCATACAGTACCTAAAGCCGGAGCGCTGGCGCTCCTGCAGCGAACTGCCGCCAGAACAAAAAAACAGAGAAAAGATCCGGCAGCGAAGCAGAAAGAAGGAGGCAAGGGAGGTAGGAAGGGCACAGAGGAGGAAGCAAGTTGGAGCAAAGTTAGTTGACAAAGAGTTAATCAACAGTTACAGATTATTAACTTCAGTTTGCTGTTCAAGAACATATTTTCACTCTTGACTTTACAGCAGAAACAACAGACGTGCAAGAATATTCGTCTATATGCTGATGATGTAATCTTATATACCAAAGATAAAGAAGAAAGGAGTACGATCTTTCTCTCTAGTAATAATACTAATAGTTCTTGCATGAGGTTGAATGTCCCACATACTCTGGATAATCACTGTAAACACCTTTCATTAAAATAATTTGCTTTCACAGGTAGAAAATACTGAAAAATGATCTTTTCAAAGTGTGACAGACAACTGCAGAAGATTCATTACTGATGTGGAGACTCACTAAGACTGTAGTCCTGGTCGTGGCCGTGGACAGGAGAGAGTTGGACGGGAGAGAAATACTCTCCGTCGATGTCTCCGTCGCCGTTCAGCTCGGCCCTCAGCTCGCTCTTTTTACTCCGTTTGCCCGGCAGCGTCTGGTACTTGCTCAGCTCCATAGGCAGATTCTGCAGAACATAAAAAAAAGGTTTCAGGTGTGATGCCGCTCCAAAATTGATGTGCTCTTGATGTGCGATGAAAGTGTGCTTGGCTTGAAGTGCATCTCTTATCACTTTTGTGCAGACGATACCCAACTATATATCTCCTTTAATCAAATTTCACTTTTATGCAGACGCTTTGAATTCAAACGTTCTTCTTTGGCCGTAATGAAGTGGACACGTTTTTCTTTTTGCTTCTGATCCTGTATCACGTTATAGTACACAACATTCCCTCTGCATCTATATGCAGGCTGAACAGTAAGATAACAGCTGGCATGATTTGATTTGGCTCTGTTGCGTAACAGAGTGTCCTCCTCTGGAGGGCGAACGTCGTATCGGACCAGGCATCAAAGTCGCTGGGGCTCCGAAGGAATACGAGGAGAAAGGCCAGCAGAAAGAAACAGCTGGGAGGCAGCCATGATGGCGAGCGCTACTGACAGCCACGTCAGGTGGATCTTGGCCCTTTGTGTGTGTGTGTGTGTGTGTGTGTGTGTGTGTGTGTGTGTGTAGCATCTGCGGATGAATGTGTGTGTGTGATTGAGTGTAAGGCTGCGATCACACAGGAGATGTTTTTACATTTTAGTCAAAGGAAAACTCGGCTGTGAACTTTGCTGGTCACACTGGGAACATGAGGTCACGCCTGGAGCTCACAACAAGTTACATAATGATAAGTTGTATTTATTTATTTGTTTATTTATTTATTTATTTAAGTATTTTACTGACAATTTGAAACAGCAGAAAATCCACAATCTATGACTGTAGGCTACACACAACTTCTTAAAAATACTATTTCATTTTAGAATTTTTTTTGGACCCGACGAGCGACAAAATAAATCTAAAAAAAGTTCAGTTTCAAATCAAGTTCAGTCAAATGAAGTCGACCCTCTTCGTGTATCATGAACGTGTGTGTGTGTGTGTGTGTGAGTGTGTGATCAGGGGTTAGGTGAAGGTTAGGTTGTGTGAAGTCATGCAGCAGCGGATCAGTACCTCTCCCCCTACGTCTGATTCAGTTTCAACTGGCTGGATCTCTACAGCCTACAGCCGACACACACAGGAGAGAGGAAAGAACACACACACACACACACACACACACACACACACACACACACACACACACATATACATAGAGGCAGAGTTAGCAGGTTAGTGATCAGTGTTTGTTCAGAAAGAAGAAAGTTGGTTATTTAAGAAGCAGCTTGGATTAGATTAGTTTGATTAGATGACACCTGAACTGATTTTAATCGATGACGAACCTTTTGTAACGATCCGCTCTGCAACTCTTCAAGACTGCTGGACATCAACCGGCGCTGATGCCTGAAAAAGTACAACAACTCTTGAGTGGAGTGAAATCAAAGAAGATATGGTGACGGTGTGAAGGATGAGGTGAGGTCATGTGATACGCTGTAGGCTCTTTGCTTTGCTGTTGAGAGGTCGGAGGTGCGGAGATACTCACCACGATCCATTAAAGAAGCTCGTGTCTCCGGCGGACACCAGCGACGTGTCCATACAGTTCTGGATACTGAAACACACACACAGATACACACAGGGTTACATATAGAAATATGTGAGAGGTGTGTGTGTATGTGAGTGTATTTGTGTTTATACCTGGAGTCCAAGTCTCTCTGGTAAGGAGACGAGCTCAACATGAGCGGTGAAGAACCTCTTGATGAAATCTACACAGAGACAAAACACGAGTTTGTTTTCTCTGTTTGTAAACAGCAAAATATCAAATCATGACTCAGCTGTTTTATACTTCATCGTCTTACCTCTGACCTGAGGATGTCAGAGTGCGCTTTGTGTGTGATGGCTCTGAGTCTTAAACTGCCGCTCAGCTCCTCTTCACTACTCCCTAAAAACACACACACAATTATGAAACATAGCTTGTTAATAGCTTGTTAATATAGGTGTGTACATCGTTAATACAGGTGTGTAGCTCGTTAATACAGGTGTGTAGCTCGTTAATACAGGTGTATAGCAAGAGCAAAATGTGAATCTGTATATTGTATATCTGTATATTTTGTTTAACTTGGTAACTGTTGTATAATCAGAATATTACATGCGAGGCTGTGCTCTAACATCATTATTGGCACTTCAGTCCTGACCTCATCACTGTCAGGCCAATAATGACGGTAAATCACATCCTCTGGTGTAAATATCACACAGAGAAGATCAGCAGCGCTTCAGATGTTGCAACTCGTGTTTTCATGAAGAGATGTGACTCTTACCCTGAGTCAGAGACATGACTTCCCTCATCTTTCTGTACTGTCCGAGCAGGATGGTCAGCTCCTCTATACGTCGATCCTGTCACCAGCAAACACAAAAATATGTTACCAACTTGTGAAGTTAAGTAAAATTACAGGATTTGGGTTTGAATAAAAATTACCTTCTCATCATTGGAAGCTAACAAAGACTCCATCCCCACCTTCAGCCTCTGGTACTCTTGGTCTAACAAAGAAAAACAAATGAGGCATTAAAAGATTATTCTGGACTCACGGTGAGCTCACGTCTTGTAGATTTAGGGCATGATGGGTGCCTGACGCGATGCCGGCGACAGACATGACAGCCGTGCTAATATGAATAAACAAGCAAAACAAACAGGAGGTGACAGTGCGGCTGCCCACACCTGGAACAGACACTGCACAACAACAGAACCGATGCCAACACCGACAGAAAGTTCTGGATTCATAAAATCACACAAACACACAGATACGTTCAAATACAAACACTTATCTTAAAGGGGAACTCCAACAACTTACACATAAAGGACAGTTTAGCTGTTGTCTATTAAAAAGAAGTTTCTGTTTGAAACAGATGCTGTTGGTTGCATTGTGGGAAATGTAGAGGCCTGTATTTCTGCAGCTAAAAATTCAGGATTATTGAGATTTAACATCTTCTGGAAGTGTGATAATAAATTTCTGGAATGCCCCTTTAAGATATCTGGCTCATGCAGACAGACCGACATGTTAGAGCTTTACACACACTGATACAAAGGCCACGAACCTGTTCTCACACTATGTAACTCTGGGCTCCGGGTCGGGAGAAGTATGTAACGCTTTACGGCACTAGGGTTAGGCAACTGAGGGTGGTGTCGTGCCAGAACCTGAGCTGAGCAATGTAACTGGGCTCAACAGCCGCTATGATAGACATAATGGCAGAGGAGCAGAGAGTGAAGAGGACGCTGACGGAGGAAGCTAAGAAGAGAAAAGGAGAGAGTGAGCGAGCAAGAAGCCGCCGGACAAGAGTAAATCTGGGACTGACTTTTAGTGGTTGGTGAGAGCTTGGTGAAATAAAAGGCTGAAAGACAGACGCCGAGCTGGGCTGACTGCTGCTGGACTAGTCAGTGATATTAGCTGGCATTTAAAACATAAAAGTTCACTCAAAATGAATCATTTTGTTTTGCATGTGGCCATCGTATAAATGGTGTTAAACCCTCAAAGTACGCGTACGTGCACCAACACAAACTGAAGTCCGGCTGTGGTCCAAATCTCAAACCAAACACTCGACATCTGAAGTGACTACTTGCTGTTTTTATGTCTTAGATTCGAGTCGAGTTTGGTTGAAAATTAGAGCCACAACAAAAGCACACCGTGCCTTACATTTGTTAATCAGCTGCTTGACATACACCTCCTCTACAGCAGAGGGCAGCAGAGAGTCAGAAACAAGTCAAGTGTGCAGCAGAAGAGGAGAGAGAGGACATGTCGATTAGATGTTACAGTGATCGGAGTTGACAGACGTGCATATCGCTCGTTCGCTCGCTCTCACACACACACTGACAGATCTAAAGCGATTGGTCAGGCTGTACCTCTCTCTGCGTTGTCATTGGCTGTGCCGCCCCTCGCTAGCAGCTGGGTCTGCAGGCATTCGATCTCGGCGTCTTTGGAGGCCAAGAGCTGCTGCAGCTCGGAGATTTCTGCCTGTAGAGGAAAGCGAGAGCACACGTCCGTGAACTGTGTTAGTCTTCCAGGTCAGCGGACATGTAGGAGCTCTGAGGGACTCGCAGCGTCCTCTAAAAAACGAGTATTTTATCAGGTCTCAGCTGATCTCTGAATGTGATTTGGGTGTCGATGTCTCATGGGACTCGTGAGAGTCACATGGAACGAGGTGTGAATTGTTCGGGTAATGAGATTAGACGACATTGTGAGCTGTTCATAATGCATCCGTTGAAAACACAGACCTACACAACAGGAAGACAAACCAGCTCCCATAGGAAGGACCAAGAGGCAAGAAAATGACGGAAAGATTCAGCCTGGACCTCCTCCATGGAGTCCCCTTCTGATCTGGATCTTTAGACCTTCAGGACTCGACACCAGTGCATCTATCTTTGGTCTCCACCAAGAGTTCTGCCACATGTCTAACTACAACCTAAAGACGACTATTTCATCTTAACACGCTACCCAACTCCTGATACAGACTGTGGTCATCTCACAACTCGACGGGCCTCCCAGCCTGCACAGTGAAACCCTTTCAGATGATCCTCCTGGTCTTCAATCAACCCAAAAGGTCACGTTACCTCGCTGCTCATCGAGCTCCAATGACTACAAAGTAGTCTCCGGTTCTTGAACGTCCTCATACAGACATCTGTTACCTCCTCCTGGCTCCGCCACTGTACGCTCAGGGCGATCCAACGATCTGTTGTTCTCCGTTGGTGGAACGTCCAACCAGATCAGGGGCGTCCCTCTCTACTTTCACAGACCTCCTGAAGACCTCCAGCTCTTCAGAGAGGACCTCCTCTACAACACTACCATCTGTCACAGTACAGTGCTGCACTAACATGCCCTCGTCACACTGCACCTTGATGACTAAATCCTAAACGACTAAATCCACCCACCTCAGTTCACACGACAACCCACGTACAGCCAACTCTATGAGGCTACGTCAGAACAACAACTTACGCAACATTGTAGCCAACAAAAGAAAGACTCTTGGAAAGAGGACATGAACCGCGCTATCCAACATCAGTTCACATGACTCAGATGATTAACCCGTCTGCCTCGTGACTCACAGCTAAAGGGTTCGGTCACACTTTCACCATCTTTGTTGCGTGTCATACCTGTTGTCTCTTTACCTCCAGCTGCAGAATGAAGGCGTAAAATTGCCCCAAAAAATCCTAACAAACAAAAATAGATCACCTCTATTCATTCAGCACTTCACGCCTACGATACGTTAAAATGCACCAGAAGGTTTAGTGTTTTTTTGTTTTTTTAATGACCTAATCTGACAAGATAAAACACATGAAAGGGAGAATGCTGTTGAGGAACGACAGCTGGTGACAACAGGTGTGTTCACAGACACGTTTACGACGGTATGCTGTAAATCCAAACCTAACACCTCCTGCAGCTGCCTCACAATAAAAGCCAAAGAAGTCTAGAGGCCGACAATAGAGGAGCGACGGGGGCCGAGTTATCTTACAGATTTTATTTTGAAATAATGTGTGTTTCTGTTTTGTTTTCGTTGGTATGTGATAAAGCACAGGCGTTTTGGACCACCGTGAAGAGGAGGTGTTTTCAGGTTATGCTCAGGGGGAGCAGAGCCGGAAGCTGGACACTATATAACTTAGTATCATGGATCACATTAGCTGCTCATTTGGTAGTGAGCGAGCAAGAAGCCGATGGACAAGAGTAAATCTGGGACTGACTTTTAGTGGTTAGTGAGAGCTTGGTGAAATAAAAGGCTGAGCTGAGCTGGTGTGATCAGAACAAATACTCGAGTACAGTCACAGAAACACAGATTTCTACATACTGCTTTAAATGTCTGCTGCATTTTGAACAGCGTGTCGTCGGGTCCACCTGCTGTGCAGTAATGATCTAATCTAAAGTGACATGATCACACACACATTTACATCCATGCAAAACAAAAATGTCAGCGAGGCGGAAGCAGACACGTGATCATGTGATTACTTTCTACTCGAATATTTGTGATTCGTAACAGAAGTTCAGCCGTCACGACACAAAACGAAACATCAGGAGGGAGAAAAGAAAAGCTGCAAGCCCAAAATCAGGAAGGTGGAGAAGCAAACAGGTGGGGAGGAGATAGGAAAGGACTAATCGGAGGAAATGGGACAAACACAGGGAAGCGACGAGGCAGGAGAAGGAGGAAGAGGAGGAGGAAGAGGAAGGCACCTGTGCGCTGCGCCAGCGCTCCTCCCAGTGCTGCTTCTCCAGCTGTGTGTGCTCCACAGTCAGCTTGAGGCTGGACAGCTGGGTCATGAGCGACTGGTAACACACATGGAGAGAGTAAGAGATGGAGAGCTGGAGAGAGCGGAGACACAGGAAGAGCGTGATGAACGAGGAGGAGACGAGGAGAGAGGGAAAAGAAGTGAAGAGGGCAAGCAGCAAAGAGAGGGTTAATGGGGAAGGAGAGAGGAAGGAAGGAAGGAAGCAGTGTAAGCACAGAGAAAGCAATGACCACCTTCAAATGAACCAATAAGAAACAAACGTGTTAGGAGAGAGACCCTCATCAAAAGATGTTAAAAATATCAGAGTAACAGGAAGATTCAGAGGAGATGTAAAGTAAGGTTAGTTAGCAGTGTAAAGTTTGCGATGCCATCAGAAGCAGCTTGCTGCTGCAATTAATGCTAAGATCAGATCGAGCTGACAGGAAGCCGGACACAGAAATGTCGTAGAGAATCCGGTTGGTTTTCAAAATAAAACTCCCAGTGCACTCCTGAACGTAACACCGATCAAAAATGTGACTACGTAGCTACTAACTCATCGTAGAGGCACAAAAACCAAGAGAGAAAATGACTGAACAAGATAAAGTCTGGCTCCGGCATAAAAACAAGTTCCTGGAAATGCACTGCTGCTTGGAAATTCTGGTTTTTGAGACGTTCATGTCGAGTTTAACGAAGCTCAAGGGAAAGCTCGTCGGCTTTAGTCGCTTCATCGGCCTCGATAAAAATCTGATAACGAGACCTCGTTCAGATCTTTCTTCGACATCAACTCACTTTTGCATCCAGGCGTAAACACGCAACATATGACCAACATGGAACTGGTTCAGATCGCTGACGTACCTTCGTGCCTCGTAGTTTCCTCTCGTACTGGCCCTTCTCGCCTTCCAGCGCCTCCACTTTGCCCTTCAGCTGCTTCACCTCGTGTAGCAGATCCTGCAGAAACAAAACGAGACGCGTCTTTCACTTCATGTGTCTTTTTTTCAGCCGTGAAAACAACTCATGCACGAGAGTTCACCCACTCGAAAATCCCAGCTAAACGCCAGAATCAACATCACTGACATGCCGACACATAAACAAAGGTTCAGGTTCACATTGAGTGGTTAATAAAGGAAACACGATCCTCCTGAAACAGAGACCACAGCGTGCAGTTAAGTCAACAACCAAGGGGGGAAGAAGATGAACCTGAGGGACCCAGAGCGAGACTGAAAGCCGTCCAGGCCGCACGTCTGCCGCCGTGCGAAGGGGAAAAAACCTTGTAACGTGTTACATACATGACCCATCCACCTGGTCAGCGTAGGAGGAAACGGACAGATGTAAAACTTTGTTAGTAGAGGGAGGAACCAGCGTCATGCAAGCAAACCACAACAAATCAAATCAGAGACACAAACGCCTGCTCCAAAACCCAAATTAACAGAATCTACGAGGTTTTAACAAATGCTTCAAACATTCGAGGAGTCAGACAACGAAAGGAGCGTTCCTCCAAACATCACAGTGTTCGGGCTCCTCATTGCACTGACTATAACTCCTCAAATGTGTGGAAGTATTTGGAAAAGCAATTCTCCAAATCTGCAAGAACCAGAGTAGAGCGCGACCCCACCATCCTGCAGCACACACACACACACACACACACACACACACACACACACACAATGACACACTACAAGAGAGACGGTTAGTTTGATTCTGTGGAAATTTCCAAATACCGGGTTGGTGTGTGTGGATGGTTAAAAAAGGGAAGAAGAGGAGAAGAAGAGGAGGAGGAATGACGGAGGGAAGGAGAGAGGGGGAAGATGAGTTCATCCATCAAGTCTCCCTACGTGTACAGTCTGTCCTCCATTGTGCATCGTCCGGGCGTCAGAGCCGGACGGGCTCAGGTGTGAGCCGGCCGACCCGACCTGAGGGCCGTGGTGGCCTCCGGGCTCTCCCTTCTGCTGAGCGGCCTCTCTCTCCTCCAGGGCCCGTTTCTCCTGGATACGGGTGCTGATCTCCTCCTGAAACCTGCACATCTGCTCCTGGAGCTCGCTGATGAAATTTACCACACACTGGGAGGGATGGAAGGAAGGAAGGAAGGAAGGAGGCGATGGAGGAGAAATAAAGGGCAGCGGAAGAGATGAAGAAAAGAGGAGGAGAGACAGACATGAACTTATCTGTTAATCTCGTCAGTATTTGGACTCGTTTCCACGTCTGGATGACCGAGACTGAAGAAAAAGCATCTGAACATTTAACACAGAACAGCGTGAATGAACTCGAGGATGAGAAAACATTAAAGCAGCAGCAGATCCACGTGCGACCTGAGACAGACGCAGGCTCGGGGCAGATACAGGTGAGGCTTCGTGCCTCGCTGTGTTGAAATACCGTGAGAAAATGATGCATGTACACACAAACACAGTGCGAGTCCTGTACTGACAGGACCGGCAGGAAAACAGTGGGAAAGGTTGGACGGTTCAGTCCAGTTTGGAAAGGGTTAAATCTGAGGCCGCTCGTCCGAGAAGCTTCTTCAGTATTCAGCTGAGAGGCGGACAGAGCTTCGGTTCGTTAGTGCTCGTTCGTTAGAGTCACTGAGTCACCTGAGGCTAAGTGTGAACTGTTGTTCAGTTTTCTGGGAAGTGATGTAGGTGGAGATAAGTCCTCCTCTGGTGATGGACAGTTTCTCTACTTTTCAAATAAAAGTTCACGTTAGCTGGCAGAGCAGTTTGGGAAGCTCCACAATCTCTAGAAAGCTTTAACGTTGAAGTTGTCTGGGACTGGATCTGGGTCTGTTGCAGGTATTCAGAGTCAGAGTAGTAAACTGGGTGACTCCATGGAAACTGAAACCAGATCATTGTTGTATAATTGCAATATTAAATATGAGGGAGTGCATTATCGTCATTACTGGCACTTCTGTGATGATTACGGACCTCGGCGTGCCAATAATGACGGTAAACCGCAACCTCTCATTAAATATTGCTTAAATCAAAAGTAACAACAATAAAACTTCGAACTTTCCAAAGAAAGTTTAATTCTGTGAAGATTTGACCGATTTCAACAGAACTACACAGTTTTATTGATTACAAATGTAAAATCATCACTGGAAACTTTTACCGACACATCATGCAGCTAAAAACAAGTCCGTGTGTGCTTCTCTGATCGAGTTTAGCTGCTGATGTTCATGTAAGTTCTCACATCTGACATTTTTAAACAGGAAAAAAGAACCCAGACAGCCGCAGACGCCGCGGAACGGCTAATGGACGAGCCGCCTTGTTGTTTTTTATCAATACAAGTTTACCTCCCAACGCACACTGATGCGATTCAGCGGATCATTAAACCTCCATCTAAGAGCTCCACCCTGAAACAAGACCCAGAATTCAGACCAAGACAGACGGAGAGGAACAACGTCAACGTCAGGCAGGCGCGACTTTTTTGATTGAATTTATATAAAACGGAAAGTTCGAATGTCGTTTACGGCCGGAGAATGTCACAACTCCAGAGCTTGTGAAACCACAGAGGAATGCATGATCATCAACTCTAAAACCTTGTTCCTGAAAAGTTGTGTGTGTGTGTGTGTGCGCGATGCTGGAGTGGTTTCCTGAGGTGAAAGTGTTTGGCCCTCAGGAATGCTCAGCGTGGATGCCTGCCATTCCTCGTGCCCGCCAACCGGAGCCTTGCAGCTGTTACTAACCACACACACACACCTACACACACACCACACAAACACGTGTGTAAGATCAGACAGAGTATCCTATTACTACACCAACTGAGCATCAACTTGTCAATGTTAAACATCTCTGTGTTAGACTCCACAGAGGCCAGACGGATGTTGAGACTGAGCCTTGAACTCAGAGCCAACGGTCGGCACCGACCAAATGTTGTTCTGTCTTTCCTTTAAGTCACACACCACCAACTATTTCACTGATTCTGGTGAAACTGGATCATATTTTATGGAGAAAATGTTTTCTGGTCTTCCCTCTGATGAGTTTCCTGATGGACAGTGAAGTTAACTGTAGCTGCTGTTAGCTAATGTTAGCTTAGTTTGTTAGCCGGGCTGACTGGATTGTGAGCACAGACCACAGTCTGATAAGACACCGTGTCATGCCAGAACAGGAGCTGGACAATACTTTTATTTCCACTTGGTGGAATAAGAGGCTGGAACGTCACAGGACGTCACCGGAAATGATGAATTTAAGGAGAAGGAGGCAGAAAGTGTCGCCAGAAGAGTCGGACACGTCCTGCGTGACTTCACAGAATATTTCCACAGCACATCCTGTCTCAGCCTGTCTCTCCGTCAGCCGGTCACTGTCTCTCTCTCGGTCTACTTCCTCTGATGCTTATCACGCTTCATTCATGTGTGTGCGTGTATAACACGAGCCTCTGTGTGTCAGAAACGTTGTATCCTGTTTATTTAATCAAAACACCGCCTCTGTGCCGGATACGACATACGGGTATCAGTACTGGTGAGGAGCAAAGACTGCTCAGATCAACCTTGGTGCCGTCTCTGTGTTTTTAGAATTATTTCAGGTTTAGTCTAGTCTTGTCTTAGTCTTAGTCCAGTCTACTCTTGTCTTGTCTTAGTCTAGTCTTTACTAGTCTAGTCTCTCTTCTTATCATCATGGTTGCGAGTGGAGCTGATCCCACCTGACTTTAGGCGACAGGCGGAGACAACCATAATTAACCAATTAACCACAAATTAACCAATTAACTGTGAGTCTTTGGACTGTGGCAGGGAGCCGGACAGAACATGCAAACTCGGCACAGACCGGTCCGCACAGCCGGGGTTCGAACGGGACGTGACACCGTTAACCGCTGTCCCAGCGCGCCGCCTAAATAATCAACAGTGAACATTAAAGTTCTTTAACAGTTCAACACTTTCACTCTGCAAACACAGCTTAATCCGGACGGAGTGGGCGTGGTTTGATCCGGTTTGACCACCAGTAACTTGAACAAACAACCCCTCAACTGCCATCACACCTGGTCCAAACGTGACTAACTGACGTGACGTTCTCCTCGCCGCTCGCTTGCACGATGTTTCAACGTGGAGATTTTTTACAGTGTTGACTTCACGGCTCAGCTGTCTGAGCGGGTGTTCAAACTGTCTGACGAGTCCTGGCTTGTTTCAGAGCTTCGACACTTGAACGTCACCCAGACACATTTCGTTACTGCGTCAGTCTGAGAAGATGAATGGCACGGCAGGTTTTCGCTCTATGTCTGCTTATTAACCAGGTGACAGATCTGGCTGCGTACAAGCGTTCATTGACTGATAAGAGTTTTCAGGTGGCGGTGCTGGCAGAGAGACGTGGGAAAGCTGTTGACGGTTTTGGTGGGAAACTGGAACAACGTCAGGAGCCAACGTTTAGAGTTTCTGATGAAAGACGAAACTGTGTTAGAGTTTTACTGCAGTTCCTCTAACGTCCACTTGAGGCTGGCTCCAGAAGTGAGTCAGTCTCCATAAGTCCCCATGTTAGACAGCAGAAATAAACATGTTTACAGCCTGGTACAAAAACAGTTTTGGTCTCTGTAGCTAATTTCCCCGTTCATGACAACTGTACTGAGGGTGAATTTATATACAACTCACCTGTTCACATTATATTAAGGCTTAAAGTTATGCAGGATTCAGAGCGTGGACGCTTTTCGGTGTCGTTACAGGTGGCTTATTAGAGCAACCAGGTGTCATTCACCCCGCCGATGATCCACGTCCAGAGCCTCTACACTGAGCTTCATGCATACGCCGTCACCTCTACAACAACCAGCTGAGATCGTCCGCCACCGGCCGACAGGCGAGTTCACACAATATAAGACAATCAGCTGCTACACAGGAAGTGATGCGTTTTACAGCAGCAAGTAGACGAAGTTAAAGTTAAATTTGAGATGTTTTATGTGCCAAACAGTCAACTTAATCTGCGCACAGCCGGTTCTGTCTGGGAAACCGTTTATTTTGGTCTGAGTTGTGGCGGATTACTGCGACCACAGCAGCCCCATGTTGAATGTTGTTACTACTCCGTTTGGCTCCGAGTCAGCGAAAACAGTGAAAACAGACAAACAGCCGACACTCGTCCTTATAGAGCAGGTCTGTCCCAGAATAATCCCTCATGGAATGTGATTGTTTTCCTTCAGCTCAACAAGACAAACATGCCAAGAGTCTCTTTTTTCAGCATGCGTGTCATTTTGTGTTTGGAAGAAGCAGAAATGTTCATCATGTTTCAACAACAATGGGGGAAAAAAAACATCTGCATTCAGAGTTTTTGTGGGTAACTTCATCCCAGACGCAGCATGAGGTCTCGATGGAGGCTGAACCGTTAAACCTAATCACTGGAACAAACGGCAACAAAGGCTGAAGCATGTTTGACGTTTGACTAAATCCAGATTAAACCAGTTTACAGTGTTATTGTTACTGACATAAGACAGCGTTAAGACAGCAACAAGACAGACAGAGTCCACTGGGAGGGTTAATGCTAACTTTAGCATGCTAACATAATGATGGTTAGCAGGTATAATGTTTACTAGATTCACCATCTTGGTTTATCATCTAGGCTAATTAGCACTAATTTAGCTGATAAGCATTCAGCATTAAGACCTAAACGCTAACTTCAGCATGCTAACAATGCTAACGACTGATGTATAGGGGATTTAATGGTTACTATAGCAGCGCTTTGAGGCTCAATGCTAACTTCATGATGGTTAGCAGGTATGTTTACTAGATTCACCATCTTGGTTTATGTATGTACGCATGCCAGGGTTTGCTAATTAGCACTAATTTAGCCGATAAGCAGTTAGCATTAAGGCAGCAACATCACTTTAAGAGGCATGCTATGCTAACATGTTGACAATGCTAACAACTGATGTTTAGGGGGTATAATGTTTACTGTAGTAGCGCTGTGAGGCTAAATGCTAACTTCAGCATGCTAACATACTGGTGTTTAGCAGGTGACACGCTGCTAGCATGGCTACAAATCTTCCAAAAACGTCATGCTAAAGTGGCTAAAAATGCAACGTGATATCACGATACTGTTACGTAGAGTCCAGTATGACGTTTTATTCACAGTTTGTTTAGCAGCCTTTCATAAAACATCAATACAAACACACAAAGAAATAACATATGGTAATAAAACAAACTGCAGACAGTCCAATGAGGGGAAAGGGAGTTAAATTAAACTTATATATTATTATATGACAAACAGTACACACCAATCTATCACGTTGTTGGTTGCACCTCAGTGGTTTGGATATATGCACCTATGGGAGTTTAGCAGCCAGCTGAACAAGCTACATAAAAGCGATCCGCTGCAGGACTTTCCATACCTCGGCTTTGTTCTGCTCTTTGTCCACGGGATCTTGCGGGTGTGCGTCGGTGTGCGTCTCCTCCATGCTGACCAGCTTCAGTTTGAGGTACGACACCTCGTCCATCAGATCCAGCTTCTGGGTCTCCAGAGAAGTCCTGCTCATGAGCTCCTGGGAGGAAGAAGACAAAGAACGCGAGTCAGACGAGTGGAAAACAGTCCACACCTATAGAAAACGTAAAAGACGCACATCGATCAGAGGCCCGGCGTGCTGCTCCACTCGGTGTAACGTTGTTCCCACACTAACAGAGCGCGCTCGGCTGGGGGCCCAGACCCCACGGAGCTAAATATACACTCACACAGGCGAGCGAGGGACTCTATTAATACATCTCTGAGCTTCTTTGGTATGAGACAGAGGAAAAAGAAAGTGTGTGAGAGAGCGAGAGGCTACGCCGGCCACCGAAACATGAAGAAGTGCGTGCTGCTTCTCTTGACTCGCACAGAAACACACATCTTTGCCAACTCCCTGTGAGGCTTTCGTTTCCTCATCTGAATCCCACTTCCTCTTCTCTAAACTTGAGTTGGATTGTTGTTTAAGCTCCTGACATCCATCACTGACTCATGGAGAGGGCTGTGACTTGACACTGCTTGTGCAATAGTTGAGTTTAGAGATGATTCTGGTTTGTTTCTCGTTTGAGCAACCGGGCTTCATTACCCTGCCGCAGACTTGCGAATGATCCGCATCTTTGCCCGTTTTTGGATTATCCAATATCGCGGCAGGCTCTTCAGAAACCTGTGGGTGACGTCACGGAGACGACGTCCATGTTTTATGCAGTCTGTGGTCAAAATATATGAACCTACACAACTGAAGTCTGCTTTACTTTCTTCCTCTTGACGCCACATTAAAGACGACTCTGTTTGACCACAGAGCGATGCCACGAAATGTGTCAACGCCAAAGCCACAGACAGACAGTTAAAACCCTCCATAATCACTCCAGCACACACACACACACACACACAGCGAAAATCTGCTTAGTTATGGCAGCTGACTGTCAGTTTGCAATCTAACACCAGTGTCACTTGCAGCGGGATAAGCCGCAGTCTTTAGAAATAATTTATCAGACCTGCGCGGTCGTGGCTTCGCGGCTCAGCTGCTTGACATTTACTTTCCTTCAATTACGGAGAGCAGCATGTGACAAATTATCGTCGCCCGTACGGAGTTTATAGATCTCTTCAAACCGAGCCGTGCTAAACACGAACGGTCTGAAAGACAGCCGCAGTCTGAGAGCACGTCACCCGTCGGCAGCTCGGCTTCCCTCCGTTGGCCTTGGTCACTTTTAAAGCCGCCCTGCCGGGCGTGTTGACCCCGTACGAGCCGGTTCGCGGCCTTAGGTGAGTCACTTCTGGTTGTTCCAAGGTGGAGGCTGAAGTCTAGAGGCGACCACGCCTTCTCCACGAGGACCCCTCCACTCTGGAGCGACCTCCCCGAGGAGACTAGGCTTGCCGGATCAGTGAACTTTAAAAAGACGTGGGGCGACATGGTGGTGCAGAAGGTTGCTAGTTCAAACCCTGTGTCAAGTTTGTAGGTAGACTTTACAGTAAAGTACCGTTTTTATATTTATACAGTGACGTCACAGAGCCTGCATCCATGTTTTCTACAGTCTGTGGTAAAATATATAACTTTTATATATCATGTTAAATTTGGTCACAGTTTGACGACGTGAATGGAAATTCAGTTTACGGTAAAGTACCGTTTTTTTGATATTGTCAGAGACCACATCCATGTTTTCTACAGTCTATATTAAAATATATAAATTTTATATAATTAAATTTGGTTGAAGTGAACGGAAACTCAGATTTTACGGTAAAGTGCCGTTTATTTGATAATTACAGAAGACGAAAGTCTGGAGATGTTAATGAGAACTTCAGTGGTTGATGCAGAGTCAATTAATTTTATTCATGTGTACATCAGAGAAGATAATGAGCCTTGACTGAAGCTTCATGTACTTTGTGTGTGTGTGTGTGTGTGTGTGTGTGTGCAGTACAGTAACTTCTGCGTCTAAATAAAGGCACAGCAGGACGTGAAGTCACAGTATGACTACATGATGTGTGGGTGGATCGCCGCTAGCACAACTGTACTTTGTGTGTGTGTGTGTGTGTGTGTGTGTGTGTGTGTGTGTGTGCTGACTAAGGACTGCTTCTTATTAGATTAGCCGTGGTTCCCACAGCGTGTAGCAGCCGCCCTGCAGCACTGACACATGATGTTACACGGCCGTCTTTCTGTTTCACACACACACTAAACAAAGTGACAGACGGCGGCGTGCCGCAGACGTGTCGTCACCTTTTAAATCCTTCCTTTTTTTTTTTTTTTTTTTTTACACATCGAGGAGATCTGAGATGATAAATGCTGGAAAATAAAAAGATCTCTGACTTCAAACATCTCGTATCCGTCAGCTGTCTGACCGGCGGCCTCACACTTAACGCGCCAAACTGGGACACCAGCTGCAGATCAGAGCGGCTACGTCCAATAAAAACCTCCAGACGGACAAACACTGGAGGTGGAGGACTGTGAAGGAGATCAGGTGCAGCAGCAGGTGGAGATCTGTTTTACTGTGAAGGCCCAAGCAGAGAAGAAGAAGTTCTTCTGCAGATCTTCGCTGCAGACGGCATGAATTCGTGGACAGGCGAGCTGGATGGATAAACGTCACGGCCCTCGTGGGGGGATTTATTTTGAGGCTGTGGCGTTTTTATCCTCGCTCTTGACAACGAGAACAAAGATTCTGCTGAGGAGTCCAAACAGAGGCTCGATTCTGCGACGCACAGAGCCGTGGTTTGTTGAGCCCAGCCGGGCAGAGCTCATGCTGCTTTCATGACGTCAACAACAAGAAAAACTGGAGGACGTTTGGCGTTTCACACTTTATACTGCAGATTACAGGAGCAGCATCTCCTTCCTAACGTGAATGAGTTTCCACTCCAGCTTGACTTCCTCTGACTCATCAGCTGTTCGGTTACGCGGTGCGTTTATCTCAAAGTAGATTTTACAGGTCAGAGCAAAGTTAAACAAACTGTGAAGGTGACTTTTACCACTGTTGGTCAGACTGAAGCGACTTTAATCACAGCAGGCCGACGACTAAAAGTTGTTTCTGGCTCACAGCAAAGTTTTCTGCAGAACAATCTGATCTGATATTTATCTGTTTTCTGTCTGTTCATCATGCAGTTCCTCAAACGTCCACTTGAGGCTGGCTGCAGAAGTGAGCCAGTCCCCATGTTAGACAGCAGAAATAAACATGTTTACAGCCTGGTACAAAAACAGTTTTGGTCTCTGTAGCTAATTTCCCCGTTCATAACAACTGTACTGAGGGTTTATATACAACTCACCTGTTCACATTATATTAAGGCTTAAAGTTATGCAGGATTAAGAGCGTGGATGCGAGTTGCCTCAGAGTTTTTAACCACTAGTGGCCACATGTCAGGAAACTTGTTAAATCGTCGTAACACAACAGTTCACCAGGACAGACGTCAAAGAATATACATGTACTTTTATAAAGTTGGTCGTTAGACCTCGATGAGTCACACCATGTTTTGATGAGTAACGATCCTCAGGGCGCCATTAATCAGAGATATGAACACTTAAATGCCGCTAATTAACCACCCGAGGGCTCGCGGACGATTAAATTAAACCATTAACGGACTTCACACAACACCTGATACTGAGCTCACACACATTTACAGCAACTTCAGGTTCAGTATCTTACTGAGGGACACTTCAATTGGACTGCCAGAGGCGGGAATTGAACCAGAGATCTACTAGATGACAACTTACAGTGTGTGTGTGTGCGCGTGTGTGTGTGTGTGCGTTACCTGCTGCAGCATCTCCTCTGTGGAGGCCAGTTTCTGTCGGTGTTCCTCCAGAGAAGTTTCCAGGTCTCGGATCTTCTCTCCCTGAGCCTCCACCTGGTCGGTCAGGACACTCACCTGACGGGTGACACATGAACACACATGAACACAGAGACACACACACACACACAGAGCTACAAACACACCGTCTCTTCACACAAACACTCGTTCATCTCAGACATACCTCGACTCACATTTACTCAGCAGTGTGTCACTCAGGAATGTGTGTGAGCACATTTACAATAATCACCCTGACAACACGCTCACCTCCTGCCAAACACCACACACACACACACACACACACACACACACACACACACTTCGACTTCAACTATGCCAAATCTCTCTGACGGCTCTGTCACTTCAGCTTTCCAGATTTTCCCCCCTGCAGCCACGTCCTGTCTCAAAGCGTAAGAAACCCAGACGAGGACGCGAAGAGCGACGAACAGCTGAGTAAATGAATGAACGAGTGTGTGAACGAGTTAAATCTAAAGTCCTGTGTGTGTTTAGCAGCTAAAACACAAATCGGACTAACTCCTGACTCGCGTATTACACAAACTCCTCTGAACTCTTACCTCTCTCGCCTCCGCTGAGCTAAAGTTGCCGACTCGTCCTCCAAACACAGAGTGTGTGTGTGTGTGCTAACACAAGACGACACCTGAAGGACGGGCAGGTGAAGAGAAAGTAGAGTGGGGAAACTGTCAACAGCCAGTTAAACCTCCCGTCCCGGTCGACCAATCACAGCAGGGCTCACATGAGGAATGTGTAACAAGTGGGCGTCCGACTTTATGAAGCAGGGTCGTCCGTGCGGGTGGAGCACTTTAACTCAGCTCACATAGCTTCACCCCGGAGTATAAAACAAACACACAGACGAGCTGCATGAACCGGCTATTACACTGATCCTGTTGACACGGTATCTCACACACACACACACACAGATGTGTAATCTTCTGCTTTCCCGCCTCGTGTTGATGGTTAACTGGAAGAAGTCGTCGGTAAACACGAGCTCAGACAGTCTGGGAATGTCCGGACATGTTTTGTTATGAAACAACATGAAATATCTAAAGCGGCGGGATTACAGAGCTGTTTTTCCAGTGCGGTACCGACAAATCCTTGAGGCTCGTTTACTCGTAGTTCAGACTCCGATAATTAAAGTAAACACGACTACAAACACTGAGACACCGAGCGTCTTCATTTTACGACCTGCACGACTAAACGAGAAACATTTTAAAGTCTGTGTGAAGGCTGTTCAGAGATTTCAAAGCATATATGTTGGAAAATAGTTGCTAAAACACGTGAAAAGTCAGAGGTTCAAACAGTTTTCAGTCTCAGGATTTTGTGGGCGGTCCTTAAAGGGCGGCTCGATGACACGCTGAGGCCGCCCTGAGCAGAGAGACAGAGATGAATTCACCTCAGCTCAGAGTGTTTCAGAGTTAGTCATGTCATTTTACTGACCTGTAGCACCAGAGACTCCTTGTCTCCTTCTAGGCGTAGCAGTCGTTCTTGGTAGGTTTCATTGTTGGCTGGAGAACAGAAGTTCACCTGGACGAAGACAAAAGAACCAGAGTGAGTTATAACAAACCGAGCGTCACTGTTTTATCCACTTACAGACCAGACACGGATCCCTGAGTTAACGTCTGTCAATCAGAGTCACATATGTCAGACAAACAACCCAGAATCAATGCAAAGCAACGTTTCTGTTGATTCGTGGTTGTAAAAGTTGAAAAGCTGAAATCTTTTTAAACTTTTCCGGCCTCGTCTGTTGGAGGAAAAGTCGTGCAGACACCAGACCGAGCTTCACAGAGGTATCACTGTTCAGACATGGATTTTTATCATTAAGCACATGATGACGATCATCTGACTTATCAGACTCCAGATTTAGCACGGAGGAATGAACTTTTCCTGAAGCCAGCAACTACAACAACAGCATGTCTGAAATAAACGTCCACATGGACGAGCACGAGAGAAAAAAGTCGCGTCAGGCTCCGTCTGGAAATAGAAAAACGCTTCGTAACACGGATTTACTCCAACGCCGTGAAGGAGATCTTTTCCTGCTGGTCAGGAGCTTTGTGGTCTCCAGTTATTAAGGTTATGGCCGAATTATGTGTTCCTCCAACTCAGGCAGAACTATTTTAAATGATGTCGAGCTGGAATGATGAAGTCAGTACAGTTTCCATTTTACTCTAAAGAGTCGGATTATCCCGTCTCTGTCCGAGCCCGCTGACTCATGGAAACGGAGGCAGAGGAAAACATTAATATCCAGCGACGAAGCCTGGACGTGATAAGACGATCAGCTACAGCGCTCAGCAGAAAGAAATCCGCACTTTCATCATTTATCAGGACTGACTAGAAATATCTGTTGACATTATAGGACAAACGTGACGTCCAGACTACGGTACAAATATTGAACGCTGCCCGTTTGCTTTAAGAGAGTTCAGTGCTATCATCGTGGAAAATTAAGTCTACAGGGCTGCAACCAACGATTGTTTCAGTCCGCGATTAATCAATAAGTTGTTTGGTCCAGAAAACGATGGAAGATGTTGATTCCTACTTCCCAAAGACCAGGATGAGGTCCCTAAACGTCTCGTTTGGCCCCTTTTTTGTTATAGAGGCCAAAGAAAATATTCACATTTGGTAAGCTGAAATTTAAAAATGACATTTTCTCTTGCCTGGAGCTGGTGTTGTGCCAGAACAAGAGCTGGGCAAGCGGGTAATGTAATTCAGCAGCCTCAACATAATACTCGAGTACAGCTGAACACATTTACAGTGGGACTGACAAAAATACAGACTTCTACGTGATGTTGCTTTAACAATGAAGTTGGAAAGTTGTCGCTCATTGTGACAAAAACAAAGAATCGTGACCAAACCGTGAGCGTTTTGGCTCATTGGCTTTTACCGCCTGCAACTTTATTCCCATCAAACTTTGTTTCCCGGCAGCAAACCCGCCGTACGCTACCTGTTCAACACCAAAACAGCAGAAAGACAAAGTTAGACACCAGCTGCGAAGCATTTAGCAGCTAAAGAGACCCCGAGGAGTCGATGCAGAGCTGAAACACGACTCCGAATTAATGCTAATGTCGCTCCGTGTCTGCCGGGTGCATAATTGAGCAACTGTTTGTTAATAAGTCGGCTGTAACGACATTAGAAGGTGATAATATGTCACTGCAAGTGGCCAAAAGCACTGCTGACACACACGCAGATGTTTATGATGTCTACTGCTTGAACATGCATCACGCTGCTGAAAATAGTTTGACCAGAAAAGGACACAAAACGCGTGGAACATGAAATCTGATGTAACTTCTCGTAAGAGGCGCTTCCTGCCGTCATGGCGATGACCCACTTTTAAAGAGGAGAATGTAAACATCTGCATGTCTGCATGAAGCTGACGCTCTTATCTGATGCTACGTGCAGAACAATGACTGTACAAACTGCAGAGCGAGGTTTAAGCACTCGACCACCAACAGTGCGGCGACATATACAGACTGGGCCATCTGACACCGACCATATGGACGCATTAAACCTATTAACATACCGTGAAACTAACGCAGAGAGACAAAGAAGCACATGAGGGATCAACTTTCCTCTCATAAACTAACATCTGTGACCTCCTGTTGATCCACACTGACCTGTGATCAGGTGAACGGCGTCTCTGTAGCTGCTGTTAGCTAATGTTAGCTCAGTTTGTTAGCCGGGTGGCCTGGACTGTGAGCTCAGAGCACCGGGAGGAGTGTTAGTGTTTGTACCACGGGACGGTGTGTGGTGCAGAGCCAGTGTTGTGCCAGAACAGGAGCCTTTTGATACGTTTTTGATTTTGATATGTTAGTTAGCTAGCAATTTGTCTGCGATAGCAAGCAACGTTAGCTTCAGCTAAAACCACAGTATGACAATATATTTCACATGTTTTACAGTAATGTTAGCTTTGACTTTGGGCTCTGTGTTGTAGTGGGTGCTGGTTGTTTGTTGATGTTAATGGACACTGTCTGTAAGCAAAGGAGATTTGGACCAGAGCTGGACAACCGGGCTCAGCAGCCTCATAATGGCAGAGGAGGAGAGAGCGAAGAGGACGTTGAAGAGAGTGAGCGAGCAAGAAGGAGTGGTTGGTGAGAGCTTGGTGAAATAAAAGGCTGAAAGACAAAAATACCAATTTATATGCAGCATTGCTTTAACTGCAAACATTCTGTTACAGTCCGACTTCTGGTTTGTGAGTCCGGCGGGAGAAGTCAGGAAGTATGTAAAATATGCTGTAATCACAGATATTCCCATCAGACTGCAGAGATGCAGGGAGGTCACAGCACTCGAAGGGGGCTGGTTTTATCAGTCTGTCAGCGCCCGGTGGATCGTGCACAGGAGTTAGAGTCCTCACATTATCGCTCAGGAGTCTGATCGGAGTTTAACAACATGCAAGAGAAGAAGTAGAGCAGTGAGTGGGTGTGACTCCTGATGACATACTGTGCTGCACATGATGCCACTGCCTATGAATGCATGACGACATGCAGGACTGCACCTACTTTTAATCATTTAAAGGGTGGTCACTTTGTTACAACACACTCCACAATCATAAAGTTTCCCTGCATCCAAACAACATTTTCTTAAACTCCTCGTGCGGCGATTTGATTTTCTCCCATGGCGTGCGGAACGCATTAGCTTAGGTAGTCTCTCTAGTCACACCACCGTGTCGTCTAAATCAAATTTAAAAGAAGCTGCTCCGATTCAATCTGATGTCTGCGCAGCTCGACGATCAACAGCAAGTGTGGAGAGAAAACACAAAAACAAACACAGCGCAGGATAAATGTGGACGTAGAAAAGGTGAAACCACACCAGCTGTGACCAAAGAGATTAAAAACAAATCTGATGTGTCTGGGTTCAATTTTATCGGCCATGATTAAAGTAAACGTTTAGTAACAAACTTGAAATACTGAAAGTGTCGGTGAGCAGGAAAACCTGCAGCAACCTCTGTGCAGTTCCTCTAACATCCACTTGAGGCTGGCTGCAGAAGTGAGTCAGTCTCCATAAGTCCCCATGTTAGACAGCAGAAATAAACATGTTTACAGCCTGGTACAAAAACAGTTTTGGTCTCTGTAGCTAATTTCCCCGTTCATGACAACTGTACTGAGGGTGAATTTATATACAACTCACCTGTTCACATTATATTAAGGCTTAAAGTTATGCAGGGTTCAGAGCGTGGACGCTTTGATTGACAGGTGGTTTGATTGACAGATACAGTCTGATGATTTGGAAATCGTCTCAGGAGTGAGAATCAGCCAGAATGCTGAAACACTGAGGCAAAATGTGGACGAACACTCTTTAAAAGAGACAAAGAGCGCCACCTGCAGTAACTGTAACAGATTTGCACAAAACTTTTTGGACCAAGAATCAAAGTTGACATGAGAACTACAAAGATGGCGCCCGTTAGGAAGCAGAATCTTTGGTAAACGTCAGTTTTACACTTCTCTCTCTCTCTGTGCGCGTTAACAGCTGTTTTAAAGATTGAAAGCTGAGTTTAAACGTCACTATCTGATGCCTGAAGAGTGAATAAATCAGCTTCAGTGCCTTGAAGTCGAATCTGTAAAGCCGTCTGCTAAAAACAACACAGCACCGATTCACGTCCACGATAATCTGATTTCCACGACTTCAAAACATGAACTCTTGCTCCTGAATCTCTCTCTCTTTGATTGAATCCAGCGGTATCAGACGCCGCCTCGTCAACAACAATCAGCTGATGGGTAACGCTCTCAATCTGATAACAGAGTCCTTGTGATGCATAGCTCCACACACACACACACACACACACACACAGCAGCAGTAAGTTGAGATACAGCCCAGCTCTTTTAGTTTAAAAAGGAAATTACATCAGAAAACAGTCCGACGCCGGGAAATCAGACAATAAGAGCGGGACAATAACATGCATCAGAGCTGGGATGATAATTATCTAACGGCTTCCTCTTCACAGACGCTCTGCTCCAGAGAAAACACGACGACAAACTCAAAGGAGGAGAAGAAGAAGGAGCAGCGGGAGCAGAGGAGTCAGCGCTCACCTTTTTGAGCCACGAGAAGTGTTTGTAGAAGTCAATGGGAGTCTCCATGCTGCCGGCCCATCGCTGCCTGTTTCCACTGCGTGTGCGTCCGACTGTGTCACACCGTGTGTGTGTGTGAGTGTGTGTGCAGCATGTGAGCGCTGTCATGTAACAGTGTGAGTGTGTGTGAGTGTGTGTGAGTGTGTGTGAGTGTGTGTGAGTGCGATGTTCACAGCTGTGCAGGAGGAGGAGGCGGAGGGCGTTTTACGATCTCTGCCTTCTGAGTGGGACAGCTCCCCCTCCTCCACCTCCTCCACCTCCTCCAGTACTTTCCTCTCCCTTCTCTTACTTTCACCCCCTCACTTCTTCGCTCCTTCTTCTTCTTTCCTTACCTCCCCCCTCTTTTCTTTTCTCCTCTCTCCCTGCTGAGGTCCGTCTGACAGCCAAATGGCCGAGCCCAGAAAGAAAGAAAGGAGGGAGGGAGGTGGAGGAGGGAGGGAGGGAGGTGGAGGAAGGGAGGGTCGTTTTTCTTCTTCTTCTCTCTCTGTCATCTGTTTGTGTCTGAGTGTTGGCCCGTGTTCACGCTAACACACACCAACACACACGCTAACACACACCAGCAGCATGTGATGTCAGACACGCAAACAAAAGCAGCAACAGGCTGTCAAACACACACACACACACACACACACACCGTGCCAGATCGCCTCCCCCCTCCTCCTCCACCTCCTCCTCTCGCCTGTGCTCGCTTTTAATGAAGTTACAGTCAGAGCGCCGTCCGACTTCAAACCCCCCCACCCACCCTCCTCCCTCTCTTCATCTGTCGCGTATCGCCTCCGCGTTAAGAGCTCGGGTTTCCGTCTCTCCCCGTCTGCGCAGCTTCGACTGTTTCTGGGACGTTTTGTCGTCTGGTCGAGGGCAAATTTAGGTCAATGCATGTGAGCGTGATTTACGAGCTTTAAGGAATGTTCAAGTGCATCGAGCGCACGTGTGTGAAACAAATGCACCAGCGACAGTAAAGAATGGACAACGCATGCGTGACGTCAAACGTGAAGCACTTATTGGCCGTCATCATATTGTTAGTCCAACTTCTTGAGCCCCATCGGCTGATCTAAAAATTGCGTCCATGCTTTTAATCCTGCAGAACTTTAAGCCTTAATATAATGTGAACATGTGAGTTGTACCAGGCTGTAAACATGTTTATTTCTGCTGTCTAACATGGGGACTTATGGAGACTGACTCACTTCAGCCCCAAGTGGACGTTTGAGGAACTGCAGCTTTGTAGCTAATATCTCTTTGATTTACAGACTGCTGTTTGTTTTCTCTCTTCTGCACTGATGAACTCTTCGTGGTTTAGGAAGTCGAGTTTTAATCACAGGCGGTTTGGCTGACAGTCAGTTTACCGCCGCAGACCGCTGACGGCCGTCAGCAGCGAAATGAGTCTCAAGTTTCATCTGAAAGGAATAAATCAACACACAGCAACGTTTAGTGAGGCTGTGGTGGACCTGACACCTTCATCATCATCTTCATCTGGTGCACTTTGATCATGAACACGCTCCCCCAGATTTCCTTTCATACATTTTTAAATTTAAAACACAGCAACAACTTTTTGAACCGTTTCTCAGCCGTCGTTTGTTTGACTCAGCCTGTGTCGGGACAAACTTAGACATTACGAGGTGATTCATGGGAAAAACTTGACCGGTCTTAGGTCGAGACAAAACCAAATAAAAATGCGCCTTAAAAAATTGGTCGAGACCATTCTCGAGTACTACAACACTCTACGCTCGCCTGCAAACAGCAGACAGACAAAGTTAGTAAGAGGTGGTCGAGCTGTCAGCGAAAGTTTCAGAAAACTTCTCTCCAAACTCTGAAACATCGTCTGAAGACTCGCTGTCGTCTCTCGGCCAGCAGCAGTAGCACTCGCAGCGTATCACAACTTCCTGCCAATGACACACTTATGATGCTTCCTGTGTTTACATGTGTGTGTATCTGTAAGTGTGTGTTTCTCCCCTGGAGAGGAGCCCACAGGGTGAGGAGTAATTGCAGAGCACGAGCGGCTTTGATGCTGTTCCTCTAGGTCAGCGGGGAGGAGGTGGAGGAGGAGGAGGAGGAGGAGGATATGAGCTGCCAGGCTTTTGTACTCGAGTTTCCACTCATGCTGCTTTGTGCTAAAGAAATAGTCCCTGTGTAAACTGTTGAGGATCATCTGATTGTTGCTGTTTCTGGAGAGAAATGTTCCTGTTTGGTTTTTCTAAAGTATTTCTTAAAGGTACAGTGTGAGATTTACCGACACCTAGTGGTGAGACTGCGGACTGCAACCAACTCAACTGTCCCCAACCTTCTAGAAATCTGATGAACAAGTGATGCCCTCCGGCTGCTCCGCCTCAACTCTGTGATTTACAGAGTTTCCTGAAGGACAGTGAAGTAAACTGTAGCTGCTGTTAGCTCAGTTTGTTAGCTGGGGCTGCGTGGACTGAGAGCTCAGAGCACCGGGGGGAGTGTTAGTGTTTGTACCCCCAGGAAGAAAAGGAGGAGTCGGTGTTGTGCCAGAACAGGAGCCAGCAGCAAGTGGGCATTATAACTAGGCTATGGGGAGAATGGCAGAGGAGCAGAGAGTGAAGAGGACGCTGACGGAGGAAGCTAAGAAGAGAAAAGGAGAGAGTGAGCGAGCAAGAAGCCGCCGGACAAGAGTAAATCTGGGACTGACTTTTAGTGGTTGGTGAGAGCTTGGTGAAATAAAAGGCTGAAAGACAGTCTCGCTAGAAATAATGTAATCAGAGTAAATACTCGAGTACAGCTAAACAGCAAGATTACACTCTGAAGGCAACAAATCACAAATACAGAAACTTCTACTTGACCACCCAGCATTACATTTAAAAGTTCTTTTCCATCTTGTAACACAAAAAACAAAACTTGGACTGCATGTTCGGCCGGAGGGAGGAGTGAATAATGGGGGAGAAAAAGGGGGGAGAGAGTCGGAGGAATTAAAGTAAGGAAACAAAGAAAGTAAGAACAAACAGGAGTGTGTGCAGCATGTGAGACATCTGCTGTTGAAACAATGGTACGAGCTCAAAGACCAGCAGCAGAAAACAGCAGCCTCTGCAGGACGGCGCTCGGCAACAGCAGCAGAGAATCAAACTCACACACTCAACGCGCAAACCTGAAACAAGACGCCGTCCCCGTCTGCGCGATACGACGCAGAAATAATCCAGAAAATTCAGGTTAAAAAACCTCGTCATGTTAGAGCAGTTTGAACGTACCTCGGCGGTCCTGAGCGGTCCAATCCTGTCAGAGCCAACAGAGCCTGAACACCACACGCACTGAGCAGCTCATTTACAAACAGACTCACGCCAGACGGAGGGCGTCCAAACATGAAGAGAGAGGCAGCGAGGAGGAGGGAGACAGAGGGGAGAGAGAGGGGAGTAACAGTGAGCAGTGAAAAAGGAGGAGAGAGAGAGAAGGAGGTGAAACAGTGAGGACAGAGGAGGGTGTGAGCTCAGCACAGGAAGTTGATAATAGTCGAGTTGTAATAGAGTCTCTGAGGAAAACTTAATGGAACCGGGCCCAAAACTCTCCCCTCGTTCACTCGCTGTGAAAACTGAAGATGAACGAGGGCGGCGATGAAAGAGACGCACTCTGACCTGACGTCTGCTCAGGAGGCTAACAACACTGTCCTGAGAGGATGAAAGGAAAGAGGAAAGAAGAGAGGAAAGGAAGGAAAAGGAACAAGGAAATGAAAGGGAAAAAGGAGAGGAAAGGAAAAGAAAGAGGGAGGGAAAGACAAGAGAAGTAAAGAATTAAGGAAGGAAAAGAAAGGAACAAGGAAAGGAAGTGGAAAGTGGGAGAAAGTAAGGAAAGAAAAGGAAAGTAAAGTAAAAGAGGAATAGGAAAGGAAGTAAAGGAAAGAAGAGAAAAGGAAGGGAAGGAGGTAAGGAGGCTGCTGTAAACGAGGACAGTCCTCCGTCCTCACATGGACGTGCGAACCTGCTGCAGCAGAGACAAACTGTTCTGTAGCTCAGAAGCTAAATTCCTCGACTGGTCAGCTGACCTGCGGTGACCTCATGTGACCTCGTCTGACCCCATGTGACCTGTCCCTTCTCTGTGAAAACACATTGACGCCACGACCAGAGGCTGAAGCATGAAACTGGCTGTAGTACATGTACATACAGTACAGGTACAGTCGCAGTATAATGCAGTATGTCGCGTACTTGTGTTCACGTGTACGCTGCGAGTGACGAGCTGTCTCTGAGGCCGGGGGAGCGGGACGCGGTGGTGTGGTACCACCTGCTGGACGGCAGCAGGATGAAAAGTGTGAGGTCTACGGGCTCCGCGGACGGCGACGTCGCCGTGGTGACGCGTGCCATCCTCCGTAGATCTTTACGTTTGAGATCCGAAGGTCCCGGCCCCTTTTGTACCCGCCGCCCTCAGCTGCCCTGTCCGAACACGTAGCAGTATTGTCGTCCTGAAACAATCCACGCTGAGGTGCTGAAGCAGTGACCAGCGCTGAATGTTCTGAATCATCTTCGAGCTGAGGCGTGACTTTCTCTCGTATCACTGCGGTGTTAAAATTCAGAGTTTTGTCCGTGGAGAGCTCCGTCTGCCAGCTACATTCCCCCAGCGTGGATCTGTCCTATGGTTTGCATTGTTACATGTAAAGAGGAAACAACAACAACCAAACACGGAGCTTCATGGGCACGAGGAAACTTTCTCACGCTTGGAAAGCAGAACATTACAAAACGAAGCGAGCAGAAGCTTCATTCTGGACCGATGCTCATCTTCTTCATGCGTTTTAACGAACGCAGCGTTACACGACGACTCATTAACAACAGCCACAAATGAAGTGTGACATCTCCAGCAGACGTGGACGCAACCCAGCGCTGCACAAACCAAACGTTATCTTATGATAAGCACACAGTGTACTCACAGCGCCGGTCTGCAGCCAGCCGATGAGCGCCTGAGCGGTCTCTGCGGGGAGCTGGGCTCTCAGGCTGTCTCTGTCCTCCTGGTTGGGCTGAAGCTCCAAGGCGAGTTTGAGGTCCTCCGCCAGCTGCACGACCTGCAGCGGGCCGGCGCTGATGGGGGAACCCAGGTCGTACATGCTGCTAGAAAACTCCACCGCCGCCGCTTTCGAACCTGGAAGAGAAGAGACGATAACACTGTGACTAAGATCTATGAGCCGGACCACCAGTTTGCAAAGGAGACCCGGAATGGAGCTGTGAATTCTGGGATTTAATCAGAGCCATACATCCTCCTGAATGTTTCCAAAATGTCCATGTGTCACCTGGATCATTTCCCCAGCACACACACTCACACACACACACACACATCTGGATGCACTCAAATAATTGTGACTCTGAACAACAGCCACACATTACAGCGCCTCCGTACAGTACGTGGAGTCTAAAAGTAACGAACAACTACCAAACGAAAAAATCAGATCACGTCTCGTACACGGGAAAGAAAATCTGTGTATTTACTGACCTCATATGAAGTTGTTTGGACTCCTGAGAATTGAACTGGACTTTTATTGTGAAATGTCACTTCCAGATCACTTCCTGTTACTGTAACCTGAACTCCAGATCTGAAACGTGTCGGATGAGTTCAGAAAATGTGACAATTCATCTCTGTCTCTCTGCTCAGGGCGGCCTCAGCGTGTCATCGAGCCGCCCTTTAAGGACCGCCCACAAAATCCTGAGACTGAAAACTGGTGAAAAACTGTTTGGAATCATTTGGATAGGTGCCGACATCCTAACCAGCGCGGTCACTGTATATTGGGGTTTATCTGCTTCATAAATAAAGAGGAAACTCTCTTCTCCTGCAAACAGTAAACGGTCGCACTCGATCACATCAACAACAGAACCATTATCAAAGACTCGTATCCTCACGAGACGTTTAACCAGAGAGAAAAGAACTGTTGATCGTGGAATGCAATACGGCCGACGAATCTTTATTCTGTAGATAAGTGTCTCTAATTTCCTTGTTGGTGATTGGCTGATGATATCGCTAATGGGATTTTTAATGTATTTCTATTTGTGGTCACTGAGAGCCGGAATAAGCAAACTCAGTGCACTCGATGAGGTCAGCGCGATTTGGGCGTCGTGATGAGCTTCAGAACACCGTGACAGTAAAAGACCGTAAAACATGCCATGAAGGGTGACTGTGTTTTCCCGTATACAGTAAAACATGTTTCAGAACCTTTATTTATACAGAATAAAGTAGTATTTTATATTTAACATACTGTTAATTAGACACTGTAAAATCTACAGACACTAAAATATGGAATAAAACGGCAACCGTATACGTGAAATCAACAGTACTAGCATCCTTATATCGTAATATTACGGTAAACTTGTGACGCGGTGTGTTGTCGTTTGCTGATTCAGGGTCAGACACCTCCGTCACTTTGCTCTGTTCAGTCTTTGCTTTCCCACGGACCGTCGATGCACCGCATTAAACATTTACAGCGCTGGTTAAATCTTGTTGGCCGAGGCTGAACTGGCTGCAGCAAACACGACCCCGCTAACACACACACACACACACACACTAGGTCGCAGGTGAAGTTTACTAGTTCACCACATGTTAACCTCTGTTTTGATAGACGTGGATGTTCTTTGGCTGCCCATGACCCCGTCGCCTTCCTCGGACCACTTTTGAGAGCTGCTGACCACGTCACAGTTTGGTTCTTGTCAAAGTCACTTGAATCTTGGCGTTGCTGCAGTATGGCGGCGTATCGGCGTGTAACAGCCTCTCTGGTGACGCCTAGTGGCTCGGCTGCTCCTTACAGCAAACCGACCAATCATGAGCCGGGATGTCTCGATGTGATCGTAGACGATCGAGGACGCTGGTGATTTTTTTCGTAGCTCTCACCTGCGATGATGTCATCCATCTGCTCCAGCGCCGCCTCCAGCATGTGACTCGCCTCCGTTTCCATGGTGACGGCGGGAAGCATCAGATCTCAGCTGTTCTGGGAATAAAACAGAAACACGGAGGTAAAACACGGTGTGTCGTCAACATTATGGTTTGTACCAGGCTGTAAACATGTTTACTTCTGCTGTCTAACATGGGGACTTATGGAGACTGACTCACTTCTGGAGCCAGCCTCAAGTGGACGTGTGAGGAACTGCAGCCTCTGCCACTTGATGTCAACCCAAACATGAAACCATCATACATAATGTAAACAGTAGAGCCAGGAGCACACACAGCGTTGACCTTTCCTCCGTCACCGCTGCCTCCGGCTCCCCCTCCATCTTTGTTTCTTGCTCCCTCGCCTCCGCCTTCCCTCCTCGCTCGTGTCACGCTGACTTGCAGACGTCAAAATGTGGAAATCGTCAGGAAGGACGGCGACGTAATCCGTCGTCGCTGCCTCGTGCTCGTCAACGTACGGCAATGTCCTGTCAATGCAACTGTGGGTCAGCGTGAGCTCCCATGATGCATTTCACTCTTAATATCTCTAAACAGCTGAGTGTGCTGAGTCTTGTTGAGACAGAGGGTGACGGCACCATTCAGACACCATGACAGACTGACTCTGTTTAACAAGCAGCGCCGTGACAACGGTTGACTTCAACCGGACAGCGACGCCTTTGTTTGTTTGTGTGTGTGTGTGTGTGTGTGTGTGTGTGTGTGTGTGTGTGTGTGTGTGTGTGTGTAAGCAAGGAAATTGTGGTGTGATTGTGACACAAGGTGCTTATCTACAGATTACTGTCCTGTTCACGCACAGACAATCGTAGCCACTGTCTCCCATATTGGGCAATCTGTGCAACTCTTCTGTGTGTGTAAATGGGTTTGTGTGTGTGTGTGTGTGTGTGTGTGTGTGTGTGTGGGAAAGACAGTTAATGGTGAGGGTGTGTCTGTGTGTGGATCTCCTCGTGATCTTGGATTCAATCTCAGTCAGGAAATGTCTAATGAATGGAGGCAAATTAGTGATAAAAATATTCGACTTCAGGTAAAACGAGGCACAGGTGAAGAAGCAAACTAGTTTCTGACAAACCGCCGTGTTTGTTTGTTTGTGGAGATAAAATGTTGCATCGATTACGGATTAAAGACTCGTTTTGTAGCCAGCCTCAAGTGGTCGTTCAAGGAACTGCAGTTTTTAGCGTTTTGTGTTGGCTTCGCTTCACGACCACGGCACGGTTTCGATGCTGTAAACACGTGATATTTTAGTTGATGTAGAAAACACATCCGTGGTCATGACTTGCAGGTTGTGCTGCCACCGCGACCTGATCTCGGATAAGAGGAAGAGAATGGGTGTGTTTGTGTTTTCCGTCCTAAACGTGGAGCAGTACTTCCTCATTTTCTTTGTTTTGTCTATTTGCATGTGTTTACTTAATCTGATGACTGTTACACTGTTTTTGCATTTTTCATAACGTGAAAAATACGCTCATATGAAATCAGCTCTTACAGTAGTTAAAGAATTAGACAGTAATTAGATGTGACAGCTCCTGTAGTTTCCCGCTGCCAGCTGCTGTCTCTGACTCTAAATAACACGTAGTAACACACTCGATAATCGTGTCATTGTCTCCATGTAAAGAGAGGTAATGTCCCGAGGTTACATCACATTGTGAACTCTCATTCATGTCTTGTAGATGTAAAAACAGACACGCCTTTTCCCAGAAGGAGCGACGCGCTCCAGAAAAACGAGTTTGTCAAACATGTGATCTGTTTCTTTGCAGCTACACCCGCCGCCCTCGGTGCTGACAGGTCGGGTCAGAAAAAAGAGGGAAGCCGGCTCTGAGCACAGTCTGTCCAATAATAACAGTGAAAGCAACTTTATCAGGCGCTGATGGGACCTGCAGTGTCTGCACAGTGGGAACTATTGTTTGGGTTACTGTCTTCAGCAGGCAGCATGTATATTTAGCATGCGGCCACAACAACGCCTCACTTATATTGAGCGGCCTGCAGCCATTAATCGAGTTATTAATTACAAATGTAGGTACATATAAAAGTGACAAGCGTCTGTCACCATGGCTACAGTTTGATAGTTTTGTTAGTCATTTTTTTGTCCTTCATATTGAACTCTAGCCTCGCGTGAATCGACTGTCTGTGTGTCTCAATCTGACACCGACCGGATTTACTACTCAATCAGTAACAAGCAGGTCAACCATGTTTCCCTGTTGACGGAGCAGTTTACTGACAACAATGCATGATGGATCAGCACCTTTCCACACACTATGCAAACACCTACGGCCCCCGCGAACTGCTGATGGAGAGGGATAAGGTTCAAAAACCAGCAGTCTGCAGTCCAACCACGTGTAGTTCAGATATTTAAAAAAAACTTGTTTAACCGTAAAAAAAAAAAAAAATGTAGATTTTATGGTAAAAAAAACTGCCAAACCTCAAACTCACCGTCATTTTTCAGCCTTCTTTCACTCAGACAGAAAAAATAAACCCAGATAATCCTTTGAAACACCAAAAACAAACTGAGGTTACCGATGTTGGAAACTTTTCTGTCCGCGTCGTGTGATGAAATCAAACATCTGCTCGGTGCCTTTATGCAAACGATCGTATCAGGAGATCTTTCCCAACGTGCCGTGTGAGAACAGAAAACAATGACTCCAACCTCACACCTCCAAATCAACCAAACACACGTATGAAAGAAGAGGAAGATAAAGAGCCGAGCGCGTCAACAACTGACAGCAAGCGCTACGTCCAGAAGCTGTGGCTGTCTCACTGCCGTCAGCTTCATGATGAGCTCCATCAGGACCATCGTCAGATGGAGTCGGTACGTTACGTCGTCCATCGCTGCTCTGAAAACAATGTCAGTAAACCCGCTTCACGTCGCGTTACGTACGGCCACGCTCTTAATCCTGCGTAACTTTCAGCCTTAGTATAATTTGAACGGGTGAGGTGTTAAAAATTCACCCAACATGGGGACTTATGGAGACTGACTCACTTCTGGAGCCAGCCTTAAGGAACTGCAGTTTTTGCATACGGGCCTTGATGTCACTACATTATTATTGTTATGATTATCATTATTACTGCCTTCAGTTAAGTTTCCATCAAACTTTAAAGTAGTCGTGGTTTCTGCCTCTCACTGTCGCCAAGTGTTTGCTCATGGAGTCTCTGTAGATATTATAAAGAGTACGGCAGAGTCACGAGGTAACTTCTGGAGCTGTGTAAATAAAATTGAAAAACTGACTTGCAGTACCTGCTCTGTGGAGATTATTTCTCTATCAGTGGTGCGACTTTCTCCTCGGGATCACGCAGCTATAAAAAGTATCATCTCAAAGTCTGTGGGCTCCAACGCTGCTTAGATTATCTCTTCTCGTGTACGGCTGCGTGTAGTGTGTGTTCTGTGAACCGTGGCTGATGCATGGCTGCTGGGGGGGCAGCAGGAATATATAGTTTCATGTGACTCCCAGCGCTGCACTCATCTGTCCTGCCCTGCTCTTTACTGTCCTATTTAGTCCTGTTAAAGTGCATCTGATTCAGCTCCTCTGGAGGAAATAACGGCTCTGTTTCCTGCTCGCTCTCTCTCCACAGATTATCTGATTCTTTTGTGTTCTCTGCTCAGTCCGGGTGACTTCTGCTCCCGTTGCTGCTGTAATCTATTTTGCCCTCAGAGTGAGGGTAATGAACCATAACACAAAACAACACATGACTTCCAGTCAATGATCATCATGAGGCAACAAACAGCAACGAGAACATCCAGACGTTACTTCAAATCTTTCCCCCACACAACCGTCTGTTCATTTAGAGCCACGGTCATGTTTTTACAACTTCTAACATCCAAACAGCGAGACAACAACCGGCACAGACAGTGACAGCTCTGTGTTTTCATTTCATGTTGGACATAATTGAGGAAATCCAAGTGGCGACCTGCGAAGTGAAGCCAACGTGGAGGAGCTGCAGTTTCCTCATTGGCTTCATCTGCCGTCACAGAGGTTGCCGATTGGTCCAAAACACGTATACATCGTGCAGCATTAATGGTGCAATCACAAACGTGCAGATTACCCATCATGCATCATGCCATGCTGGTTGATGGTGTACACATTCCCGTCTTTTGTTGCCACTGTCTCAATGTTTCTGAAACGTTTTGCTGGCATCAAATTCAACAAAATTTCTCAGTTTCAACATTTATTTTGTTTCTATTTACATTTTACACAACGTTCCAACTTTTTTGGACGCTCTATCCGGCTCTGAACTTCACATTCTGTCTTTTATGAGAAGAGTTGTTGACTTATTCCTTCAAAGCGTCGATGCTGCTGTGCATGAGGAGATAATAACGGCGTGTGTGGAACCCTTACTCTAACCTGTAATGATTTCACAGTTATTTATTACAGTGAAGGAGCTGCAGACTTCTGGAACAAATTACTATGTTTATGTTTGAACACACAAGTCGCCTGCACGTCTTGTATCTTTAGGCGAGTTTGCAGGGCAACGGTTGCAACAGTGTGTACACATTCGCACCTGGCAGGTATCCAGTACAACCACATTCTTGTAATGTAAGCGGTGGAGCAGCTCGACTGTAGTAATCATGAGGGTAGCAACTTCCCCAAGGGGCACCAACAGCTCAGATCAATAGTTAGACCTGTGAGAAGCTGTGTCAGTGAATGACTTCTAAGTAAAGCTACTGTGCTGGTATCAAACACTATCAAATAGCGCTTAGTTCGGGCACATGATGCAATTAAAATGTACTGTAAGGAAGATAAACAGTGACAGAAAGTGAAAGATAAAGAGCCAAAGTGAAGAAGAGATAAAGTATAAAGAGAGAGCTCACCCAAGGCAGAGCTCCTCCAACAAAAGGCGAACAGTCGAGCTGATATGAGCCGACGCTGAGCGGATTGATGTACGACACTTAGCCTCTGGACTATTATCACACGAGCGTAGCTTATTACTTATCATCAAGCCGACTTACTGTAATCACAAGAGGATGGAGACACACGGGCGTACCCGACTGAGCTGGATGTCAGTGAAACGCACTCATTTCCCCCGAATGTCAGCCCGACCATTCATTCACACGGCGGAGAAGCTCTTTTAAAGATAATGTTGTGACAGCTAATTCAGTCTAGAAACATCTCTGAGAGGCAGAGCTGCTCCGGAGGCAAACACAGAGCGACGATACATTAACACACTGCAGCTGGCAAAGACGCCTTTTGTCATGTGTTTGTGGCAGGTAGCAAGTCTGAACCGCAGACATGGACGTAGTCTCCGTGACGTCACCCACAGGTTTCTGAGGAGCAGTGTGGAGGCCCGCTAGATTGGCAAAGAGATGGAGCTGAAGCCTGGGTGCTCAAATTAGCCACCTATGATGCCGCCGCCTGTCAATCAAAGCGTCCACGCTCTGAATCCTGCATAACTTTAAGCCTTAATATAATGTGAACAGGTGAGTTGTATATAAATTCACCCTCAGTACAGTTGTCATGAACGGGGAAATTAGCTACAGAGACCAAAACTGTTTTTTGTACCAGGCTGTAAACATGTTTATTTCTGCTGTCTAACATGGGGACTTATGGAGACTGACTCACTTCTGCAGCCAGCCTCAAGTGGACGCGGGAAAAAAAGTGGGAAAATTTAACATGGGCGCTTATGGACAGAACGTTCGGAGCTAGAGTTTACTCCCATATAAACTGAGAGCAGAAATTTCTGGAGGAAAACAGACGTACCACTTTTTTTACCTCGCTCTAGAGGTCACATTTTTTAACTTTAGCCATACAAATTATATATCGACGTGTTCAGCAAGACCTCAGGATGCTTACAATCCTCTCTGTTCATTGATAAAACCTATGGTTTGGTCATAGCGGCCTTTTGTTTGAAGGTGAACTTTCAAGGCTTTCTCTCTCTCAGCGGTTTCAACTGACAGACACAGCTGCTGTTTGTTGCTCAGCTCTGATTGGTCGACTGCAGTGTAGCTGGTTGCCGGGCATGAATTCACAAGGCTGACTGTGAGTGGCCTGATTAAAATCTCTCTGTTAATGCTTACTAAGACGTGTTAGCATTAGTTTGTCTGTTGAAGACTTGTTTTATTTTCCATCCTTGCAAATCTAAAAGGTGGTCTCACCCCTCGCTGCACTCCTGATTATAACACAAAGGGAAATTTTGTGGAGGTGAGGCAGTGAACCGGCAACATCCGAGGATCCACAAAGAGGAAAAAATGTTTTGTTTTCTAACTCAGCTGACAGGAACAGAAGGTTGGGAACATTATTCCTGCGTGTTCACATGTTATACACAACCTGGCCAAGACATTTGGATGTGCATACATTACACACGATGTATTCACAGTTATGTAAGAGTGTCACGACAAAAACTAGCCTTTGAAGTTCAGGACCCAAATATTTCTTCAGAACCGATCAATAACACAAGCAGAGAGTCAGAGAGGTTTGTTAAATATTAAATGAACAAGTGTCAAAGAAGCTTCACGAGGTTCAAATGTTTTGGGGACGGACCTATGGGAACAGGAAATGCCAGAATGCGTGTGAACTTGTATGGCCGTGAGGAAGGGTTAAATATTAACGCACGGAAACACAATAGACACACACAGTGAGGGGAGTGTGTGTGTGTGTGTGAATTTACTGTTCCTCCTCATTTGGCTTAGCCTGTTTGGATTAGTGTCACCAGCTAGAGGCCAGACCTAAACCCCCCAGGCCCTCCTGTCACACAGGGTAAATACAACTGTGTGTGTGTGTGCCGAGCCTAGCCAACAAGAAACACCAGATTCTTCACCAATTAACATCAACGGGCGACGGGGCCACTGACATTTAAGATGAGGATGTTCCCTTCTCTGTCCTTAAGTTTCGCCTGAAAGTAACTCACCCTCCTCCCCCATCTCTCTCGGTGGCTGGAGGGTTTCTGGGCGGTGCATATGTTTGTGTTGAACGTAGTCGCTATGAAACAAATAACTTTTTGTTTATTCGATTAACCAGCTTTATCAATGCTGGCGCTCGCTCGCTCACTCTCATTCGCCATCTGTCGCTCAACCACTGCTCGCTTCCTCTCGCAAACCGTCGGACACGAGCTAAATTAAACTTCTTCTTTCTTTGTCGCTTTTTTGGCGACTATCACACAAATGAATGGAAACTCTGTGGCCAACCATGTGGCCTTAGTGTTCACAATAAGATTTAAACATCTTGTTGCTGAAGTGTCCACAAAGGTCTTTCAGAGGTGTGTTGATGGAGCTTCAGTGGGAAGTGAAAGTGAAACTTTTAGGTCCATTATGAAACTACGGTGGGACAAATTAGACAATGACGGACCGCCACAGTGTAGGTCTTTAATGGAAAATTCAAATGACATCTGTGACACAACCTGACGTGGAACAAAAGATGGAAATGATCCATGAAAAAAGCCCAAACTGATCAGAGTAAATATTCGCTTGAAGCGCAAATACCGACTTCTATGTATTGTTGCTTTAAACATTAGCGTGGTCTGTAAATTTATCTGCAGGTTTCAGGTTACAGAAGTTCTGTGTTGCTGACTCAGTGGTTGCAAAGCTCATGGTTTACATATCATGGTGAAATATGAAAAGAAAGAGGAACTGCCCAAGACTTAAAAACTGTCTGTGTGTACATGAGACTGTTGTTGTGTTCTACCTGACAACCTCGCACAGTACTCTGCATGTGAGTGTGAATGTGTGTGACAAAGCTGTGCAACCTCTCCTGTCAAAGTAATTTAACTCTGGTCATCACACACACACACACACACACACAGATACACACTTCCACGCACGAGAACGATCATTTGTTAGAGAACTGGTGAGATGAGGTGGAAGAGCCAAATATAGTCCTGAGATGTTTGTGACGATGTTTCATCAAATCGTCGTTTGTTCCGTGTACAGCTGCTTTTCTTTGGACAACATTTAATATTAAGTTACATTTTGTAGGATTTAGTAGCAAAATACAAGTTTATATGTCTTAAAATAAGGTACTGAATCCAAGACAACGAGGGTAAAGGGCTCCAAACAGACCACTGACGTATCATTGCTGAGTTCCCACAGTAAGGTTTGGTGTCTTTAAAGCCTGTTAGAGACCGTCCATGTCAACTGTTCTCAACGAAACTTTGCGTTGTACAAAAACTTTACACCAGGCTGAGATTGAAACGAAGGTCACAAAGCTGTTGATGCTCCGCAACTTCAAAACTGCCACTGAAGCCGCTCAGTCTTCATCCCATCAGTCCCGTACAAGTCGTCTCTGTTGTGAGACCGTAGAAAAGTTGACCACATGGCAGAGAGAACACGGGGTGGACGCTTCTGGCAGTGTTCTCAGCATAAGGTCTTAACTATGATATCATTTCTGTGTGCTTCTAATTTCTGGCATGAATCTGAATGCAATAAAACCAAACAGGCTTTGGAGTGTTACAAACATCATGATGTACTCGTTTCATTTAGTTCCAGAGAGGGCGTCCAAAACTCACTGCGAGGGAACACAAACAACACAAGCAGCTATAAAAACCCAGCACACATAAAACTAAATCATTATGGAAATAAAGTTCTGCGTGTTCCATTCCACTGTAGCTGCTGTTAGCTAACGTTAGCTCAGTCTGTTAGCCAGGCTGCACGAACTGTGAGCTCAGAGCACCGGGAGAGTGTCAGTGTTTGTACCACAGGCGTTTTGGACCACCAGGAAGAAAAAGAGAAGATGTTAGCAAGCAAACCAGGAGTCAGCTTAGCTCGTGTCATGCCAGAACAGGAGCTGGGTGATGTAAAGTGATTATAAATCAATGGAAACATTATTTATTTATGTTATATTCCATTTCTGCTAACAGATGACCCTAAAAGTTACAAACTGAACCTTTAAGTCTCAAGACAATACTCTTACTATTTCAGAAGTTCCCAAAGACAAAAACCTTTGTCCTCGCTCTCCTGCAAAGCTTCATCTTTCAGAGTTGTGCAACTCCAGTGTAAAACACAGTGTTTTCCTCACAATATAATAATCACAGGAGCTGCTTACATTCCTTCCCTGAAGACAAAACTCCACAGTACTTTATTAGCCTCATAACAAAACTGAAATTGCCTATTTAAATCTCCCTTGTGTGCTTCCTCTGAAGCTCTGGCTTCATTCAGAGCAACACCTGGATTATGAAGCACAGCTGTGCAGAGATGCAGAGTTTGTTTTTCCAACAGATGCAGATTTTATTTTCCAGTTCATCTCAGCGCCCTCTGACTCGGCCCAGGGGCACAGAAACACCAACAAAGAGGCTCAAAGGCCAGCGTCAGCATGCCAGGGCTGTGAAAACAACATGTCAACACCACTTAATATGGACACGGTAAAGACAAGTCACATCCTCGTGTGACAGCCGGGACTGACCAATCAGCACTCAGCTTGGGATGGAAGAAGCCAATCGGAGACGCTGAGAGTAACGAACTGGACGAGTCAGATAGTCGTGGACTCATTCTGATTCTGATGAGGTGACAAAGCAAAGCATCATGGGAGGAACAGGCATGTGTGCTCTCGCATTACGGTGTGGTTCATAAAATGGTGAAATGAGTTGCCGGTTGTCTCGTAAGAAGGAATCATGCAAGGACAGATTAGAAGCATGGCGTCAAGTAAAACTTAAAAACAAGCTGAAGGTCAATGGACAGAACATGAACAGTTAGTGACCCGTTTTTGGCCATCCGAACTCCGTATGAAGCAAACCAATTCTCCACCCGGGTGGTAAAAATGTCCGCAGCAAAAGAGTTGAAGTGCTACACCTCAGCGGCCGCCACTTGAGTTACACAGAGTCGGAGTCACGACCTGCTAACACGCTACCTGGACAAGAGAGGAGGCAGATCACGTTACAGGATAATGTTACGGGCACATGCGAGGCTGCATGTGTGCGTGTCTTTTAAAAGGATCTCAGGTAAATGTCACAAAACACGCACTTCGTCTTAGCAACAACCGACAGAGTTGCTGCTGCTCCACAGCAAAGGATGAAGGATGCAAGAAGAGACACTACTCTGTGCTGCTAATCCGGTTTGGGTCGGCTGCAACAAATTAAAGTTCACTTTCGATTTCCATTTTGACTTGATGCACGTCGCCTCAGAAGCTCAGGCGTCTTCTGAAGCAGGAAAACAACCGACTGTGATAAATATTTAAAGATTTGACAGAATTTGTCAAGGCGGTATTGAAAATTCTTGCAACAGAGTGCAGAGTTAGGACACTGAAATCAGATCCAGATCAAATATTGACATCAAATATGTCTTCTGTTAAAGTTAAACTACTGTTTGTACCTGCTGTATTCACGAGGAGTAACTGAAATATTCAAATACAGCAGTGGACTGAACCACATGCTTTCTTATGTCGTCTAATTCACAGATTAGCTGCTATGAAATGTCACAATCCAGTAAAAACATCGGGTTGACGTGAGGTCACCTGGCACCACCAATAAGAATGACAAAAGGTGCAGTTTGTTCCCACCCTGACAGGTACAGCAACAGGAGAGCATCAGGTTATTTTTCTGCAGAACTTGTTTCAGCTCTCAGACTTTCTTTCTTCAGTCTTCATCCCCTCCAGCGACGCCTTCCTTCCACACGCTACTGTGAGAAAACTCAAAGATGATGACACATCTTATAAACAAGCTACATGTTTCAGTGGCCATGAGCAACAGCCAAACACCAACCAGGTCACCAGCAGCAGCAGCTAATATTCCTGACTAGTCCAGCAGCAGTCAGCCCAGCCTTTTATTTCACCAACCTCTCACCAACCACTAAAAGTCAGTCCCAGATTTACTCTTCACTCTCTCTCCTCTGCCATTATGTCCATAGAGGCTGCTGAGCCCGGTTGTCCGGCTCTGGTCCAAATCTCCTTTGCTAACGCAGAGTGTAATACTAGCTAATGCTGTAATGCTGATGCTAACTTACGTATTGTCCAGCTCTGATTCTGGCATGACACTGGCTCCCGCCTGTAAACCTCTTCTTCCTCTTCCACTCCAAAACTCCTGTGGTACAAACACTAGCACTCCTTCAGTGCTCTGAGCTCACATCCCGGCTAACAAACTGAGCTAACAGCAGCTACAGTTGTCAGCAGTTTACTTCACTGTCCATCAGGAAACTCTGTGTCTTTATGTATCGGCTGAAGTGCCACACGGCCTCACAATCACGTCCTGTTTGTGTCAGCGAGCTGATGGAAACAAAATCAAATAATACAAGCTTTTATCCTCCACTCGTTTGTTAACAACGCAGCTAATTTCCCTTTTTTTCCAGCTTTATCTGCCGTCGTAACATTTCCTGTCCTCGCCCTGCCAACCCTTCTTCTTTCCCCCCTCACACTGCCTTCCAACTCTCACAATTACTGCTCTGAGATGATTTTTCGCTTGTTTCAAAGAGTCTGAAAATATATTTCTGTTTATGAAAACCAGGAAAGAAAAGAAGAGTGGCAGGCGGTCAGTACATCGATGTCGTACGAGTATACAGAAGTGAAAATACTCTCTTCTGAGACTCGACCTGTTGTGTTCTGACTTTGTTCATTTCACGAAGCAGCTCCTAAATCTGAGTCTGACTGAAATTTACGCTGCAAAATAGAAACACAAAGAAGTTTAATGTGGTTTGTGTTTGAGAGAGTGGCTGAGCGACAATCCTGCATAACTTTAAGCCTTAATATAACCTGAACAGGTGAGTTGTATATAAATTCACCCTCAGTACAGTTGTCATGAACGGGGAAAGCTACAGAGACCAAAACTGTTTTTGTACCAGGCTGTAAACATGTTTATTTCTGCTGTCTAACATGGGGACTTATGGAGACTGACTCACTTCTGGAGCCAGCCTCAAGTGGATGTTTGAGGAGCTGCAGTTATTTTTGGCACTTCACAGAAGCGACACATCTGTTTACTTCTCCGTCTCCGTCCAGCATCCATCCCCCGCTCTTCTATGCTTCATTTTTTTCATTTCCTTTCAGAGAACAGACCAAAGATAACCTCTAATAATCAGTTTTTCTCTTCCCTCCTTACAGATTATAATCCTGACTTTGCCTTCCTGGTCTTCCCTCCTTCTCGCCTTTGTCTCTCAGTAGATTACCTCCAGTAGACAGCAGCAGTAGTTAAGATGACAGAGCAATCATCTGAACCTATACGAGCTGCACACTCTTGGTGTTACACTTACTTTGATCATGGGGATGAGTGCCATCATCCGCTGATCCGGTTTAAAACCTACTTCACAGTCAAAACAAACAGTTTCAGATAGAAATTCATCTTTCGCCACTTCACTTCAGCTCCTGCTTTTATTCCCTGCGTTGTTTTTCAAAGTGCTGAGTGCTAACCAAAGCGGCCTTAATCAATTCGCTGTCGTCAGATGCCTTTCAACTGTCTCTCCCTCCTATTTAAAAAATGAGATTTGCAACAGAAAAGAGGCAGGCGGCCTGCTGGATTCAGGCTCCTTCAGCTCTCTCAAGTCGCCTATCTGTGATGTCTCCGGCGTTGGATGCAGCAGCAGCAGATGCTTCAGCAGAGGGGAGCCACACATCAGCCTTGATATTCTTTCCATTAGCATATCAGCGACCCCCCCCCCACTCCCCTCCTTTACTCACACTGTCAGGAATTGATGATCTGCAATTACACAGCATGTGTCAGTGCAACTAAACGTCATTTAATAGCTCCGAGCTGACGGTACATGACCGAGCAGAGCGAGGGAGGAGAGGCTCCAGTGTCACGACGGAACTGCTGTCATGTGGAGAAAAGTCCAGATTAAATATTCCACAGTACGTCTTCTGCGTATCTGCAGCGCTATCGTAGGAATGTCACAGTATTAACAGGCATTAGGAAGTTTTTCCTCTCCCAAGCAGTAATGAGTAGTAGTGAGGCTCCAGAAGTGAGTCAGTCTCCATAAGTTCCCATATTCAAATGTCCAACTTCACAGCAGAAACAAACAATGACACTATTTTGAACTACGTATGTATAACCCACCTCTTCCACCTCCCGGCTAATTAAAAAAAAAACTAGCCACCTGTAACGACACCCACCTGTCAATCAAAGCGTCCACGCTCTTCATCCTGCATAACTTTAAGCCTTAATATAATGTGAACAGGTGAGTTGTATATAAATTCACCTTCAGTACAGTTGTCATGAACGGGGAAATTAGCTACAGAGACCAAAACTGTTTTTGTACCAGGCTGTAAACATGTTTATTTCTGCTGTCTGACATGGGGACTTGTGGAGACTGACTCACTTCTGCAGCCAGCCTCAAGTGGACGTTTGAGGAACTGCAGTGGCACTTCCACTTCTATATGGAACATGTTTTGGCACTATTAATATAGAATTTAAATTAAAATGTTTAAATGTAATTAAAATACAGAGGAAGAGAGGCTGCGCTAATGTCACTGCAAACTCTGCTGAGCACCACAGCACACATTAGTTACATATATATAGAGGTGTATTATGATGATTTTTAAGTGTATGAAACACATGATTATCCTGCTCATAACAGGTCCAGTGTGGAGGATTTAGCGGCGTAGTCACTGATCACAATCCCGCTACTACAACAGCAGCCAAGAAATGTGCAGGGAACGCTAATATTTAGCTCCCAGTGTTAAGTTTGTCCGTTCTGGGCTACTGTAGAAACATGGCGGACTCTGTCTAATCGGACCCACGGTGACTGTAGATATAAAAGTCTCATTCTGCGCTAACAGAAACATAATTATTCATATATTCAGTGATTATACACTAATAAAAACATAGTTATTAATATCACATACTGTAAACAGAGCCCCTGAGATATTACACACTGAACCTTTAAACACAAATATCTATATATCTGTATATTTATAAGTTTGTATCAGACTTCCTCCGCCAGAGTTGCGGTAATGTTCATATAAAATCATATAAAACACTTTAAAACATCACGGAGCAGAAGACTACATGCAGGTATGTTCACTCACCAAAGGCTGTTGGACGCTGTCCTCGCGCTTAAATCCGTTAATTTAGTTTGTCGGTGAAGTTAATCGACACAAAACACACACACACACACGCGCGCGCACACACATGCCCCCTTGTCATATATAAATAAATATATATAATAAAGGAAACACACACACACCACACACACCACGCACACCACGCAAGGTGCTCTGAGCTGTTGAGCTGTCCCCCCCTCGACTGGACCGGAGCGCGAGCTTCCTCAACTATCTATCACCTGCCATGTGATGGGCGCGGTGCGTTCACGGACGGCTCGGAATACAGTGCTGCGTTCAAAGTACTGAACTGTTTAAAGTAGTTTAAATAATGATCTGACGATAAATGTGTGTTTAAATAAATAAATAATCGGTTGATTCATGGAAAAAGTTATTGAATATGTTAATAGGTGCTGCTCTGACTGTCCGTGAAGGCATCAAAGTGTAGGCTTTAACTCCACCTTACCTTATAGTTTATATATAATTTAATTTATCTACCTTATAATCTATATATTCACCGTATCTTAACAAATAGAGGAAGTGAACTGAACCTTTAAAGAAACAGACTGTGTGTTTGCAGCATGTGGTGATTTGTTTATGACCTAAGGCTGCCATCTAGTGACAAAATGTGTTTCAACATGCAGCACTCGAACTATAAGTTGTGCAGGTGTGGAGTTTGTTTCTAGTCACAGATTTAGTGTAAATAACATTTGTTTCAGAGTTCATCAAAGTGCGACATAAAATGTTGTGACTGTCCAAACTACAAACTGAAACAATAATCCGTTTCAGATGATTTTCTTTGGGTGAAGTTCCCATTTATTATTTTAATAAAAGCTGCATGAATACAGTCACTTACATCTTTGTACTGTTTGATACGTGCTGAAAAATCTAGACTAACAATGCATGAACTCATTAAAACATCTGTAATTAAACACTAAGAACAAAAAACTCCCCCTAGTGGTCAACATTTCACCATCAACATTTAAATTAAAATATTAAATTAAAATAAAATACAACATTACAGTAAAAAAAAAAAACATTTACCATTAAAACTTTTGTTGGTTTGTTAGGCAACAAACCGTCTTAGCAGCTAATCTAAAAATCAATTCAAACCTTAAAGACCTCGAAGACACAGAGAGTCCAGGTCAATATCTGAGAATATTTTTGTGATATTTATGAGTTTGGATTCATGGCTGAGAAACTTCCTTCATGTTTTTTTGGCTCACTGATCCGTTCGATGATCAGCAGATCAGAGAAGTGTGAAGGCTCCACGGGAAACAGCATTAGCTGAATCAGGTCAAGCTGCTCTTAGAAAACATGTGTGTGATACAAGAGGCGTTCATAAGAGGGCACGAGACACAAGTATGAAGTCAGACCGGCTTCAGGAGCAGGACGCCTCCTGATTGGCTGGTTTGTCTTTGTAACTTCTGTCACCTTTTATCACCTGACTGAAAATGTTTTTAGTGGTGGATGTTATTAATGTTTATATATCTGTGTCTGCTTGAACCTGTAAACTACTAATACAAACCTGCTGATTTATCTAAAAATCAATCAGCTTTTTACAAAACAAACAACAGCTGTGCACATCTGACCCTTTTTAATCAGTTTTCAATCGATCGATCGCTGAGTCTTTATTTGTTTAACACTTTTCATACAAACAAAATGTGACATCCAAAAAGTGAGGAAACACCCGAGGCTGAAAAATAAAATAAAATAAAAAGTGAAATTTAAAAGAAATGTCACTAAAAATTAATAATAATAAAAACAAATACAATTTATTTAATTTAAAAAACAAAACAAAAATAAAAGCAAAAAGCAAAATAAAACATATAAAAGTTCAGGTTCACAGGTGATGGTGGCCCTGGGAGCTGTGTGGGGGTTTGGTTCCTTGCTCAGGGGCACGTTGGCAGTGCAGCTCTCCATCCACCAGGTCCCTGCAGACTCTGAACACACAGACAGCTGAACAGAAACAGACACAGTCAGGTCGGTCATGGTGTGTTGTCATGTTTGGACTGTGGGGCAGGTGGTCATGTGACCAGCAGAATGACGAGTTCACCTTCACCTGGTCCTTGTCCGTTCAGACAGGTGAAAAATGAAAAACACTGTGTTATACATCTATACATATATATTCATAAATGTGTTTATATCCGCATTAATATGTATTTATGACAGCGTGAGACATTAAAGTGTCTAATGAGGCTGTGAGTTAATCAGGCTCTGAGCCAGCTCGTGCTGTAATCCAGCAGCTCCATGACTCGTGATGCAGTAGTCCTCTCCACACACACACACGCTGCATTCCGTTCCACCGCGGCTCCTGATTGGTCAGCTCGCACGTCACTCACATTTTCCCGACGTGAACTCGCGCCTGATTGGCCGGAGAGCCACCTACGGCGGGAACGCGGACGCCATTGGTTTAAAAAACTAGGTTAGTGGTCCGACAGGCAATGACGGTGGAGAGAGAAACTGGGTCACCGATCGAAAATCGTTTATGTCACAGCTCTGTACGGGCTGCTGTTACACAGAACCGGCGGCTCCCAATGGACAGACGAACCTCACCGGACCCGCTGTGAGTACACACCGAAAGCTAGCTCGCCGTTTGACGGTACCGCGGCTCGGTGACGCTGTTTGGGGTTTAATCCGTGCGGGATATCGTCGATGTTTTCCCGCTGTGGTCATGTCAGAGAGAGAGGAGGGACGGTTAGTCATGACAGTTAGCCTCCGCAGCTAATGTCACTCAGCGGGGGGATTTAAATGTTTTAAAGGCCGGAGGCGGCTCGGTGTGTCCGGCTTAGCTTCGAGGACACCGGGGAGAGCTGAAGGGAGCCGCACGCCGGAGGTGAGTGCCGGTGTGCGGCGTGCTTTGAATGTGGAGGAGAGGTAACGATGCTAGCATGCTAGCGATGTAAACAGGCCTTTGGTGTGTGTGTGTGTTTGGACGGGGGTGTATTCTTCGACAGCATCCCAAAATCCGCCCCCATCATTGAGCTCATCTCTGTGGGTTTGCAGCTCACACACACACACGCCGGAGCTGTTTCGTAACAGCTAATGTGGCTAATGGCTAATATTTGGTTATGAAATATCGTGACACACACACACTGTGGAAATGTGGCCACCTAATGCAGTGGTTGGCATCATATTAAAGGTGTGTGTGTGTGTGTGTGTGTGTGTGGTTAGTTCAGGTGCCTTCTTGTGGTGGGAAATCTCGCAGCAGGTGGATGGATGGAGCAAAGTTATTGAATCCTCACAGTCTGACAATTAATTCATTAATTAATAACCTGCAGTTGGTTTGATTCAAAGGATCTGAATCTCGGCCGGCTGTGTTATCAGCGGTGAACTTCAGACTCTGTTGTTGTTGTTGTCTTTGCTCTCACACAGGTGGTAGCCCGCGTTAGTGATTCGTCTGCTAAAGATGAGTTTGTTGTGATGACTCAGCAGGGCGGCAGTGAACGTAAGACACAGCAGGAAGTCGGAGATATCCAGAGGTCAGTGAGACGAGGAGGTGCTGGGTTAAAATCACGATAACGGCCGACTCATCGGAAACTTCTGGCGGATGCAAACAAAACTGAGAATAAATCAGGCTGCAAAATGTTTGATATCTCAGGAGAAGATGAGAAGATTCCTGCCATCAAATGTCAGATGGTCAGTTATTACCAAGCGTTACCAGTTCCTCAAACGTCCACTTGAGGCTGGCTGCAGAAGTGAGTCAGTCTCCATAAGTCCCCATGTTAAAAACTTCACAGCAGAAATAAACATGGTGGAAATTAGCTATAGAGACCAAAACAGTTTTTGTGCCAGGCTGTTTATTTCTGCTGTGCAGGTGACATGTCTGACTATGAACTCAGTAAGTCTGCAGCAGCCTGAGGAGCTCGCTCGACGAGGTTTGTTTAGTTTGGATGACCTTGACCGTCTAACACGCCATCAGCGTAAACAACACCTTCAAACCGTGGATGGAGAACTGCTGGCTCCGTGCCGGCGTGTGCCCACACTTACCCAGATTGGAAGTGAAGTCACCCACATGGATGAAACGCAACATTTCAAATGTTTGCTCAAAAATATTGTTGGATTGTAACCCAACATCGTATCACAGGAGCCTCACGGCATCATCGGCACCAGAAATCCAAAGTGAACCATCTCAGCTGCTCCTGTTGTCTTATTGGCATCGACCTGAGGTGAGCTCAGTTCAAACTTTAATAACAGGCCGTCATAAAAGCAGTGTATCCACTTCAACAATTTGAAAGGTCGGGGCCGCCGGCATTATTAATCTTAACCAAGGAGCTCTGCCAGGTCACACAGTGCAGGACAACAACAGGATGTGTAGCTGATACGAGGTGACTGAAGCCGCCGTTTTTGGGAGAAACTCATGTTAATTCAGCCAAGTCCAGCCTTAGCGTGGGTCAAATCAGAGAGATTACCTGGAAACACCTGTGCTGGTGTGAGCGTGGACCGGTCCTGCTTTTTTTCAGTTGGCGGCAGCCGGTTGCAACCAGCTGGATTTTATGTCACTTTAGTATGTAAATAGAATATTTGACACTTGTCTCAAACGCGGCTCTCTAACACTGAGGCCGACGTTGCTCCGGTACCGGTTTCCTTCAGTGATGTGTCGGTTGTGGTTGCCATGGTCACAGCAGCAAGTCGAGCCATCCTAAAGTCTGAACGCAGCGATGAAGAGCTCCAGTCGTCCTCCTTCATCCTCTGTAGCCGCCGTCTGTCTGAAAGTTCTCCATGTGTCATGATTTGACCTCGAGGAGCAGCAGCTGTTTATCTGGACGTCAGATAATCGAGCCCAGACTTCCTCTGCACTTCGATCAGCAACCAAACTTGGAAACATGGATGCAGATCAGATCGTGATGCAGCGGCTTCAAGTCAGATAATGAAGCAGACGGTGGTACGACGTCCTCTGCTGACACCGGAGCAGAGAGCCTCGGCTTTCGCCACAGTTAGATTTTCTGCTTTGTCGCCACTTTGTGTGCGATGAGTCGCTGAGTCGTCTTCTGTCACGGCTCGTTCTCGTGTAAATGTCTTGATGCCGTTATAATTGACAGTACAGTGTCGAGCAGCTGATCAAATCATCTTTAAATAAAAGGCATGAAGTGAATGTTAATATGCTACATTGTTGGATTGTTAAACACTTTGAATAAGTCGCGGGTCTTTGAGCTTTTCTCTCCGACACTTGCGTCTGTTTTGTGTCTGTCAAAGACAAACGATGATTGAACGTTTGGGATCTTTTCCATCAGCGGTCGCGGTGTTCGGTTTGTGATCTGTCAGATGTGCCGGCTGACTGGATGTTTCCTCGCTTCATGAACGGGCTTGCCGGCTGCTTCCTGACCGCGTGAGTGGGCGTAGAGTGTAGAAACGGAGCTGAGCGGCTTGCTGACTCACTGATGAAGTAGAAAGTAGGTGGCGGATGGAAATTGAGGCTGGCTCGGTTTTTCTTTTTTTTTTGGAGACCATAGAGACTGGCTGACCCAGTTTCTCCTCCAGCACCGGTTCCTTTCACTGTTCAGTCATGACATAGAGGTTTCCCCCCTGCGCTTCCAGCCCGGAGCTTTGTCCCAGTAAAAGAGCAGCTCGCCGGGCCGCCCCGACCGAGGAGGCTTCTGGCGGGAATCGGACGCAGATTCAGATTGACGTCATTTTTAATAACGTTTGATCAATCTTACTTTATTAAAACGGCTGGGTCGCCTCTTGATCCGACTGCTGCTACTGCTGCTACATTGTCACCTTAAAGGTCCCACGCTGTAGAAAGACAGTCGGCCAATCAGAAGAGAGGCTCCCCTAAGGACGTTCCTGATTTCACCGTCCAGTAAACGTAAAATTAAATGTCGACTTGTTAACTAGTCTAAACGTAAACACACACACACACACGTTGTTATATCATTAGTGTTTAAGTGTCACATGGTGTTGTATGATATAATGGCTCAGGAGATGGAGCAGGTCAGGCCACTAATTGCCTAATTAACAAGCCACCTGTAACCACACCCACCTGTCAATCAAAGCCTCCACGCTCTTAATCCTGCATAACTTTAAGCCTTAATATAATGTGAACAGGTGAGTTGTATATAAATTCACCCTCAGTACAGTTGTCATGGACGGGGAAATTAGCTACAGAGACCAAAACTGTTTTTGTACCAGGCTGTAAACATGTTTATTTCTGCTGTCTAACATGGGGACTTATGGAGACTGACTCACTTCTGCAGCCAGCCTCTAGTGGACATTGGAGGATCTGCAGTTTCTGGCTATGGTTGGCTGGGTTGCCGCTTGTTACCGTCATTGTTGTTGAATGTTGTAAATTGAGCCGGAGCTTCAGGAAATGAAACGATCCAATTAGCCCAGATTCACTTTCATTTTTCAGGTCATGAGGACGTCTCTTGTTGTCTCGTCGATTTTTGCGTCTCTCCGAGGTCTTGTTTATTAGTTTCTGCCCGCTCTCCAGATCTGTTAATCTAATCTAGATTTACACCTGACTGTCTTTTCAATCTCCAGGTGTAGACGGCTCGCACCAGCTGCGTAGGGAACAGATCGTATCGCCGCGTCAAACTGGATGAAACTAGGTCAGGCTGAATCAAACCGAGACTCAGACCAGATCAGAACGGAGCAGACCAGACTGATCCAGCCGACGACACCACCGCCAGGCCCGTCCAGGAGGCCTGTTCCAGTTTCCTATCCAGGTAACCGAAGCAGCCCACGTGCTCCACGTCCATACTGTACCCGCTCACATTACAGAGGGAGGCTGCCCACTCATCTTATGCCTCAGTCTGACTCACCAGGACAGTTAAATACATTAAACACAGACTGTTCGTCGTATATGAACAGCCAGTTTACTGGACAGAACATTCGTGGCAGCCAGCTTCAAGCACGCAGACTAATCCCCGACATTTCCATCTCTCCATTATGCATCCGCACATCTGTGAGTCTGACAAGCCGTGAAAATTCATTGCTGTTGATCCTCGCCGCTCAGAGCTTCGTGCTGACTCATCCAGGAAAGGCAACTATTTATCAGCTCAGGAAGGTGTTTCAGGTTCTGCCGTTATCCACCACATCTGCTGGAGTGAATAAAAAGCACAACAGACTCAAGGTGTGTGTGTGTGTGTGACTGCAGCCCCTTCGACTCGCCCAATCCTTCCTGACGGGAAACGTTAAATCTAGTTCAGTTTGTCCATTCTGGGCTCCGATAGGAGGATCGATGGATGCATAAATATGCAGTTTGAGTCTTTATTGATTAAATTTCTGTTCAAACTTCAGGTATCCACTAACACGACACTGTAAACATACATTAAAATTAACAGGTAACATGAATTTAAATTAAATCTGTGCAAAAAAAAATAAAAGCGCAGTTTAAAACCACAACCAAATGAATACCCACGCCTCACCCTTTACTACAACAAGAACGCAACGATTCTTAATCTCAGCTGAAATGAAAACACACTAATGAACATTATATTCCATCTCTTAAATCTTACACACTGGTCCGTTTTTTAAATAGTGATGTAGGAGTGCACTCCGGTGCGTGTCGGTACGCCGTGACATCACTCGTGGGCGTGGTTACGAGGTCCAGCAGAACAGCCGAAGAAACTTTTAAATGAGGGAGGGCGGTGAAACGGTGTCAGGTGTCTCTTTATGGACAGCACCTCAATAATTAAACAGGTTAGGTAGGTCAAGGTGAGCGCGGTGAGGCAAGTCAACATCTCAAAGTTTGCACTGAAGTCTTTCAGATACTTTTACAGAGTGAAATGAGGTCACACACACACTCACACACACTCCATACATAACAGATTTATGGTAAATGACCTCAATCTCTTACGTGGTGACGGTTACTGAGACAAAAGCGACTTCCTGTTTATTGTGTCTCCACGGTTGACCTAGATGGCGCGTTGTTTGTCGCGCGTGTCCAGGCGACTGTAACCGCGTCTGTGTTTGGAGACAGTTTCAGAATGACTGACGTGATTTGTTTCTGTGTGTGTTCACAGTCGAGGGCTCGAGAGTGGATGGAAGGAGATGATTTTAACACAGAGGCTGTGATGAACATCTGTGGTGAGTGCCACGTCGTGATATTCTGACACAGATTCAGGTTTGGTTTCCTTCCAGCGTGTCGGCTCCCCTCGGTGGTTCATTCGTGTGTTTGTGTGTTAAACTGAGATTTACCTGAGTGAGTCTAGCCCAATGAAATTAAAAAATGTAATTAAAGTAAGAAGATGTCACCACGCTCTGCAGCTAATTGTGACTAAGTGTCTCGTCTTCTTTTCCGCCCATCGTATCTTAAGGCCGCATTCAGACACGATGCAGTGGGAAGCAGGAACCTCACATCACGCCGAGACCGTTTACAAAACTGAAGATTGGCCCCCAACAGAGAAATTAAATATCATTGTGGAAAATGTATTTTAGCATCATCTTGACTGAAACTAAAGTTCCCCAGAGTGAGCGAGCGCCGGCTGACACACCCCTCCTACCTCTTCGCACGGCCCTGCAGCGATTCACCTGATAGTGTCTGAATGCGGCCCAAATCTTTCCTGTTTGTGCTCGTCTGCCACGTCGCTTTGTAAACTCTGTTTTTAAACGTGCTGCGTGGATGTTAGCGGGCAGCGGCAGCTCTTCTCTGTCGTCGTAGGAGCCTGCAAACTTCGCTGCAGACAAAAGTAAAGAGTTTGTTTGCCCTGCAGATGACCTGATGGCAGACCAAAGGATGGACATCTCGTCTACTATGACTGACTTCATGTCCCCCGGCTCCACCGACCTCATCTCCAGCTCCATCAGCACACCCGGCATGGACTACACCCGCAAGAGGAAGGGCAGCACCACCGACTACCAGTAAGTCTGACTGAGTTTATAACCTGTCACTGCTGTTCACGTCCTGTGTGTCACACTGATTCTTTCCCATCTGTGTTTCTTTGCAGAATCGATGGCTTCTCATTTGAGTAAGTCCAAACTCGACTCGACGTGAATCGATTTTAATTAGTCAGAATCTGAAACATGATTTTGCACTTTAAACACTTTTCTGCCGCGCTTGTTTGAATGTTGTCGTAATCTCTCCCGTCTCGTCCTCCTCAGTGACATGGACCCAGACAAAGATAAACTGGGAAGGTAAGAGGCCCGTCGTTACCATGGCGACAAATCTTCAGTGTTGTTGTGTTTCATCTCGAAGGATCCAGTTCAGTTTTTGAATCAGTTAAACTCTGAGGCGGTCGGCACAAACGTTTCCTCTCGCAGGTGAAAGGAATTTATTCTGCGCCGCTCGCACGATTTGGAAAATGACATTTAAACTTTCCAGGAAATCTTTTTCTCTCCTGGAATAATTCACAGACCTCGCCGTGGACCTGTTTCCTCCTGCCGGGAACAGATCTGTTCGAGTCATTTAGGAGAGAGCTGTCACGTAAACGAAGGATTCACGTTTATGTGTCTGAATTTACTGAAATAAAGTCAAATTAAATATGAAACTTTCAGGATTCAGGACCAGCTGGGTGTGTACGACGTGGAGCATCGTGTTACTTGAATTAATTTAATTTCCATCAGTTCTTTTGGCTGGATGTGAATAAATGTGATAAAATGTTATTAGTTTAAAGTCCTGTGAATAAAATCGGCCAGCACCATCAGTCATCGTCTGTCACAGCTGAACGTGAACGTATCTTCACAAACCAATAAAAAACCACCTGCACGCCGCGACACCGGCCCTTTAAGACGGTTTGACTGATTCAAAACAAACTTCGGTTTCATCTCAGCTCTGATCAAGAAATCTTTACGTAACTGTACGTCTGACAGATTTAATCAAAGCTGCATCACTGCGTGTCGTACAGTCAGAGCTTGCATAATCATTACAGAAGCAGCTCGGCCCTGTTTCCTTCTTTCATAACACCTCCTGTGTCGTCCATTCACAGCTTCACGTTCTTTAACGTGTCTCTGTTTGTCTTTTACAGTGACCAACAGGGCCGGATTAAGAATGCCAGGTATAAACCTCCCCTCTGTCTCTCTCTCCTGCCTTCTAATCTCTCTTACATGAATTAAATGTCACTCTGTCCGATTGGAGCACAGAGAGAGCTTTGTGTACGTCGCTAATAAGAAACTTTATACATTAAAGTGTATAGATCCAGGCATTATGTGGAACTACGGGACTGTGAGAGCAAACCCGACAGCTCACGACGAGCTCTCTCTGGCTTTCCCTCGAGTGAGCGACGGCGGGGCGGACAAGCCGGATAACACGGCTCGCGTTTGTTCTCACAGTCCTGACGGACAAAAATGGCATTTCATCTTTCATCTTCAGGGAGCGTTAGCTGATTTCTGTCGTGTTACATAAGACTGTGAGCTGATGAATAATCCTCAGTGCAAGAATGCAGCCGGCTGAAAGATAACTCGGCTGATCTTGTGTTCCTGCTGCGCACAGACTCAGTTTGTTTTGTACAACAGGTGAAGCAGAGTGACTTCTCTGTGTTTATTTGGATTTACGGCAGCTTGAGGAGAAAGAGGAGAGCGATCCCCGGCCGCTAACATTGTTTCTTTTGCAGAGAGGCTCACAGCCAGATCGAGAAGCGTCGCCGGGACAAGATGAACAGCTTCATCGACGAGCTGGCGTCGCTGGTGCCCACCTGTAACGCCATGTCCCGCAAGCTGGACAAGCTGACGGTCCTGCGCATGGCCGTGCAGCACATGAAGACACTCAGAGGTTAGCATCGCTCGGCGTGCACGAGGGTAACGGGAAGCTCCGGTCGGTGCTGTAATTAAGAAATCGGATCTGCTGAAAAGAACAGCCCGTTTGTAGGGAAGCTAACAGGCTAAAGCTGCTAAGGAAACCACGCAGAGTCAGCAGCTTCTGTTTTTTTACCATTCAGAGGTCTGAGTTTGAGGAAAATGAACATTTCTGTTTGATTTTACAAAGTTCTGACAACACTCCAAATAAAAACTTCATATTTTAGAACGTTTATTCACAGAAACTGAAGCAGAAAGATGTTTTTTTTTTTCAAAGAAAACGAGTTCATATTCACATTTATTTTTTTTTTTAAAACACTGCTTGCAGGTGCAGCCAACCCGTACACAGAGGCCAACTACAAGCCCTCGTTCCTGTCAGACGATGAACTGAAGCACTTGATACTGAGGGTGAGTTACAGACACACAGATCATTTCTAGAAGCAGTTATCTTATTTTTTAACTTTGGGTTTATTCATTTTACATCGAACAGGTCAAATATGTTTTAAAATTCAGAACATAGCCAGCTTTAAATGAGGATAATAAATAAGTGATCAATAAACTGACTTTTATTTTGAAAGAGTTACCCATATTTTAAAACGTTTGGTGCTTTTATTGTGAAAGGATTCATGTTTGACTCTTTCTTTCTTTGTTCAGGCTGCTGACGGTTTCCTGTTCGTGGTCGGCTGTGATCGTGGAAAAATCCTCTTCGTTTCCGAATCAGTCTACAAAATTCTGAACTACAGTCAGGTACGACGAGCGTTTGTGTCCTCGAGGGAGACGGTTCCTGTTTTTTAGCTCCGCTCTCTTCAGTTGTGAAGGACGTCTGGTATCTTTCATATTTGTAAATTATTTCATCCTTTGTCTGCTAGTTATTCACGAGCTTGTGGGGGTGACCTTGAGTTTCCTGGGGTTCTTAGATATCAGCAAAGTTTCACCGTGAGAAATCTGTCTCACTCCCTCCGTCCTCTCTCCGTCTCCAGAACGACCTGATAGGTCAGAGCCTGTTTGACTACCTTCACCCCAAGGACATCGCCAAGGTCAAAGAGCAGCTGTCCTCCTCCGACACGGCTCCGCGAGAGCGGCTCATCGACGCGAAGAGTAAGTCCAAACACACGTCGAGTCGTTTTTTTCCTCCCTCCACGTCTCAGTCTGTCGCATCCTCACGATACGAGGGGGCAAACTGAAGCTGTCGGCGATCTGAAGTCTGACGTCAGTCAGAGAGAGAGACTCATGATCTGCCAAAACATTTGTGTCTGGAAAGAACAAAACATTGCAGACTGAAGCTTCTGACTGAACATGAAACTAAACAAACGTGTTCGCTGTCGTTGCAGCTGGACTCCCGGTGAAGACCGACATCACGCCCGGTCCGTCCAGACTCTGTTCCGGAGCCAGGCGGTCGTTTTTCTGCAGGATGAAGTGCAACAGGCCGTCGGTCAAAGTCGAGGATAAAGACTTCCCCTCGACCTGCTCGAAGAAAAAAGGTAACGGCACCTGGATACAGCTCCCCCTCTGAGAGCCAGTCGAGGGCTCCTCTATCTTTGGCCTTCACCTCACACACTCGACACAAAGCTCTGATTTCCCACCGTGTCTCTGTCTTTAAACACATCCTCATTAAAACCAGGAATCACGCCTCAGTCAGCACGAGAGGAAGTCGGCCTCTTTAAGTGTGTGTGTGTTCGTATGTTCGCTCGACCGAACTGTGATGTCACATACAGGTTACCATGGTTACGCTTGGTAATAAAACCTGTCGAATGGTTCAGAGTTCGGATAATCTTCCACCCAGACGCCGTCCTCAGTCCTCGTGTCTACACAGGACGTGTTCAGGTGGTACTTCCATGTTTTTGTCAGCTCTAACTGTAGTTCATCCTTCACGCCGCCGGTGTAGAGATGAAACCCTCAAAAGTTCCCTCATTATTTATTGACTGAAATCACTATGAGTGAAGAGGCGATGATGACGAGGGGAAAATCCACAGGATGACTCTAAAATAACAATTCTGTGTTTTCATGTCGTCTGTAGCAGATTTGGCGGCCAGTCCAAACCTCTAACCCACCCATCCTCTTCTTCTCGTCCACAGCGGACCGCAAGAGCTTCTGCACCATCCACAGCACGGGCTACCTGAAGAGCTGGCCGCCCACCAAGATGGGCCTCGACGAGGACAACGAGCCCGACAACGAGGGCTGCAACCTGAGCTGCCTGGTGGCCATCGGCCGCCTGCACCCGCACATCGTCCCCCAGCCGAGCCTGGCGGACATCAGGGTGAAGCCCACCGAGTACGTCTCCCGGCACGCCATCGACGGCAAGTTCGTCTTCGTGGACCAGAGGTGAGGCTGATTGATTCGTCGTTGTGACGGTGATATAAAGTCCACGGCGTGCCGAGCCTTGTCTCCGCGGTCAGCTGTGTGTATTTACTGCTCGGCTGTGAACTGGTTTAGTGGCCTGACGTTAAATAGGAGCTCAACTTCTCTTTGACTCCCGTCTAAGACGAGCAGATTTAGAAGAATCAATAGACACTCGCCAGCAGCTGATCCATAACAGCAGCACTCAGACTCCATTATTACTTCTGCTGATTCTGCAGATTTAAAACCTGCCGTCGAAGCACAAATCACGTGAGCGTCCTCATCGATTCCCCCTCTGCCCTTTCAGACTCGGGGAGCTCCACTGACTACCTGTAGCAGCCACGTTAAATTCAAATCTCTGATGCTGACTACAGCGTAAACCGATCAAACGTAAGCGTTGAGTAAACGAAACCTTTCTCCCCGCAGAGCCACGGCCATCCTCGCCTACCTGCCCCAGGAGCTGCTGGGAACCTCCTTCTACGAGTATTTCCACCAGGACGACATCGGCCACCTGGCGGAGTGCCACAGACAAGGTGACGGTGATTTCAGGGTGGTTAATCACGTGACGAAGCGTGTGTGTGTTTTTGTTTTGTGCTCACCGTGTCGATGCGTCCGTCCACAGTGCTGCAGATGAGAGAGAAGATCAACACCAACTGTTACAAGTTCAAGATCAAAGACGGCTCCTTCATCACGCTGAGGAGCCGATGGTTCAGCTTCATGAACCCCTGGACCAAGGAGGTGGAGTACATCGTCTCCACCAACACCGTCGTCTCGTGAGTAGCCCCGCCCACACACACACACACAGACAGAAGCTGGCGATACGAGGCTGTGAAATCGCTCACATGTCTGTTCGTCTGTCCAGGTGTCCCATGATGGAAGGATCAGACTACCCTCAATCTGCTGCCTCACCGCAGAGCATGGACAGTGTTCTCACCTCAGAGGGTAACGCACCACACCCTTCGTCTGCGAGCTCCGCCCGCCGCGACTCGTTTATCCTTCACGGTTTATTAACATCTCCTGATTTTCTTCACCGACAGGCGGAGGAAGGCGAGCGCTGCAGACGGTGCCCGGCATCCCCGGAGGCACGAGAGCGGGAGCCGGGAAGATCGGACGCATGATCGCAGAGGAAGTGATGGAGATCCAGAGGTGGGAGCGGCTCAATGCACACACACACGTTATGGCAGCTGCAAAGAAGCTGTGAGTTACATTTGAAGGTGTTGTAACCTGCAATTTGTGTGTGTTTGTTTTGTGCATCAGGATTCGAGGCTCCTCCCCGTCCAGCTGTGGCTCCAGCCCTCTGAACATCACCAGCACTCCTCCACCTGACACCTGCTCCCCAGGAGGAAAGAAGGTAACACGCCTCACCTCCTCTGCAAGATGATGGAATACGAATCACGTCAACTTGTTTCTTCTGCTGCTTTAACCTGAAAATCCTCCTGATGATCCGTGACGTCCTCTCTGTGTCAACACAAACACCCTGAAACTGACCTGTCGTGTGTTCGTGTCTCATTCTTTTAGATCCAGAATGGAGGAACGCCCGAGCTGCCGAGCACGGGGATCATTCCTGGACCCGATTCTGTGGGCTACCCGTACTCCAACCAGTCCATCATGAGTGAGTCCAACAACAACACATGTTGTACTTAAAGTTTTTGTCCAAGTTTTTTCCCTCAATGACTCAAATCTAACCTCGTTTCCAGGCGACAACTCCCACCTGAGCATAGACATCATGGACGACCCCGGTTCCAGCAGCCCCAGCAACGACGAGGCCGCCATGGCCGTCATCATGTCCCTGCTGGAGGCGGACGCCGGCCTGGGCGGCCCCGTCGACTTCAGCGACCTGCCCTGGCCTTTGTGAGGAAGCAGGGAGGGAGGAAGAGGAGGAGAAGAGGGAGCCACTGATGGAGAGAGTTCCTGCCCTCCGTACGCAACTACACTGCAAAAAAAAACCTCCGTCTTTGCAGATTACTTTCTGTCGAGGGTGTAGACGCTCAAGATTGTTCTTTGTTTCCGAGAAGCACTACACACAAACAAGAGGAGACGAGGCTCTGGCTGCTGTCCGGATTACTGACTCATCATTCCCTGAAGGTGGACAAGAGACAAAGAGTTGCGTCTGGTTGATCCGTTTTGCAGTGTTAGTTGCCCCTAATTTTGCCACAAGAGTTCGACTCAACGAACCCAGCGAGAAGTGGCATCTCGAAGTTCTCAAAGGATCGCGGTCATCTGAACTCTGTCCAGCAGTGGCTCTCCGACCCCTCGGTCCAACCCAGGACTCCTGAGACGTTCACAAACGGTGGTTGAAGTTTGATAACGAGGGGTCGCTCGTCATCTCTTAACTGTACGTACGAGTCTCCTCGTTGGGAAGTCGGTCGGCTGTTTTTAGCCTCACCGCACCGGTTACCCTCCGGACATTCACCTGGAAGATTCTTAGAGGTTCTTTATTCCCAAACGAAACACCGCCGAGCTGCTGTTTCTCCAACTAACACCAACGTTAACACCTTTTTTTGTTTTTCCCTCTGAAGCTCCTCACTAAATTATGTTTTCCCAGAATCGAGCTGAGTCTGTATCCCCAAGTTTAAAATGATTTGGCGCTGACAAGCCACCAACCAACACAGTCATGTTTTAAACAAGCTTGAACTACGTCGGGTCCATAGAACATGTGAGCGCCTCCGAGCCGATGGTCGAGCTTTGTCCCAGTTCTTTACTTCGTTCTAACTCCGAGCTGGCTTCCGGTGTGTCGAGTGTTCAAACGGGCCCGAAACGCGTCCAGGGGGAACGCCGTTTCACGACACAACACGGCTACGTGCATACAGCTTTCTTTCTTGGTGTGTTGAAGCTGTGGCAACCTTTTCAACAAAGAATCGGAGTTCAGCGTGCAGTTTTCCGATCGCTAGAGCGAAGCTCGGCCGCCGCTGAGTCGAATCGGGCGCCTCCCGGTGGTTTGAGTCGCGGGTGGTGTCTCCACCTGCTCGTCTCACCCGTACAAAGCACTTAAGATGCAGTTGAGTTGAATTCTGCTACAGAAACGATTCAGTGAGTTACTCGTGAATTTGGTCTGGTTAGCACTTACCTGTCAATGCAAACTACCTTATCAGCAGGAGAGAGGGCGACGATGTAAACACACACACGGGGGCCGAGTATCAATGTAGAGATGGAGGCGTTCGAGCAGCGTCAGGTTCTGGACACCTGGGCTTTCATTTCGGCGTCCGTATTTTCCTCCACGATTTAAAAAAAAAAAAAAAGTCCTCAACACGACGTCTTCGACCTCGCCGGCTCTCTGCTGCTTTTTTTTTTGTTGTCGGTTTGTGATTGGAGGCGAACACGTCGGGAGAAACCTAGCTGGACGGAAAAGATTCACCCGATGCCAGAATGTGTCAGGAAAGACAAAATTTGCTGAACATGTTGAAAATGTTCGTGTGTGTAGTCTGACGTGAAACAAACACGAGTCCGCTTTAACACACTTTGCGTCTTGATTGTCTAACTCTGCCTCTCGTTCAAGTCACACAGCTGAGCGTCACCTCACTGCTGCTCTGAAGCGACTTCTCGACTCTTTAACTCGTCTCCATGGGTAAGTTCTGAACTCGCTTCACAGAACATGGCTGTGTTTCTGTAGGACAGCATACTTTGTGCCAAAGTTCGAACAGTTCCTGTTCTTTTTTTTTTTTCTCTCACCGGTTTGAAGTCATGATTTTGGATCGGATCTGTTGCGAGTTGGTCCGACCACACTGAGTAGGAACCTTCTGATCACGCTGCCTCGGTTGCACTTCGCAGAAAAATCAGGCCTTACCTGACTCAACATGCTACCCAGCTCCTGGTACAAGGGGAGGTCATCTCTAGATTACTGACTGTAGATTAATATCTAAACTTTTCTCATCTGTTGTTCCCCGTTGGTGGGACGTCCTACCAAACCTCTCTACCTTCACAGCTCTTCAGAGAGGTCCTCCTCTACAACACTAGTATTAGGAGTAAATGTAGGCTGTAAAACATGGACAGGTTTCTGAAGTGAAGCTCACTTAGCTCCGGATAATCCAAAAATAAGCCTGATTGCTCAGACAAGCCACCTGTAACCACACCCACCTGTCAATCAAAGCATCCACGCTTTGAACCCTGCATAACTTTAAGCCTTAATATAATGTGAACAGGTGAGTTGTATATAAATTCACCCTCAGTACAGTTGTCATGAACGGGGAAATTAGCTACAGAGACCAAAACTGTTTTTTGTACCAGGCTTGGACGGCGTTTGGTCACATGATTAGGCGAGTGACGCTCGGCTGTTTGGCTTGAAAAATTCACGAGAGGCACAAACTGACGACCTTTTTCCTTCCACACGGGCAGAACACTTTTAATCTCTCACTCAACGCTTGGCGTTTAAATTGAGTCCATCTGATTGGGGACGCAAAATGGTGAGTCAGTTCCCGTGTCGACCTGCCTTGTGAATCCCTCGGTCGTCATGCTAACGAGGGATTTACAAGGCGGGGCGATGGATTTCAGTCTGACTGTTTACTGAGTTCAGGCTCCGCCCACCTCCTGTCCCCCTCTAATCACGCGGCAGCAGCCGGTGAGGTCCCTCCCTCCTCCCCTCACCTGTACCTGTTCTAGTGGTTTTTCTGTTTCAATGTTTTTACGATACACACTACAATAAAGTGCCCCCCCCCCCACCCTCCTCCTTGTTGATATCCACCTGACAATAATGTATCAAATCTTTAAATATTATCATGTTAAGAGTATACTTTATGCAAATATATGAGTATGATGAGTGTATTGTATGTATCAGCAGTGAAATATTTTTAAAATAAAATTATTTGTTTCTGTCATCTGTGACTTTTTTGGTGTTTATTCTTGGTCTTCCTGTTTAAACCTCCGATCTGTTCTCTCAGCCAATCAGAGCAGCCCGGTGGTATTTTTATATGATGTTGCCATCCAGCTTCGGGAAGGTTCACACACACACACACACACACACACGGAGGAAGGCTGCCGCTGCTTTCCCAAGCCAGCTGAACAGAGGTCAGTGAGTAATCCACCCTGCACTGTGTGTGTGTGTGTGTGTTGAAGCATGAACACACAGTCTGTACTCATACATTAAATACTCAGTTACTGTGGAAGCAGCTCATGAATATTTAATTCAGAGTCAGGTCAATTTCAGCCGCTGCCAAACCTTCAGAAAACCTCCAACACAAAGATTAAAACCATGAAACAACATTAGAACTTTTCACCTCTGATGTTTTCCGGCTGCTCCGCCTCAACACTCTGATTTACAGAGTTTCCTGATGGACAGTGAAGTAAACCGCTGACAACTGTAGCTGCTGTTAGCTCAGCTTGGTAGCTGGGGCTCTGGAGATTTGGACCAGAGCTGGACAACCGGGCTCAGCAGCCTCTATGGACATAATGGCAGAGGAGAAGAGAGTGAAGAGATCATGTTGCACAGATATCAGATTTGTTATTTTATCATCTCATTGGTCTAATACTGTACATATCACAGTGTGCCTCTTGTTACAGTACTGTTTGGTGAGGGATGCTGCGCCAGCTGGGATGCAGAATATGAACGCTGTGATTCAGAGGTGAGTCACTGTGATCAGGTTAGCCTGTACACGGCGTGCAGACAGCAAGAACTGAAGACAATCAAAGGCGTTTAGGTGTCATTACACCTCGTAACATGAAATCTTCTTTTATGTCCTGGGATTCTTTAGGGACACTTTAAAAAGTCAAAATTTAGATAATTTGAGAGAAAAAAAATCATAATTTTAAGACAAATAAGATTTTAAAAAAGTCAGTATTTAAGACAAGCCAGAATTTTCAGTTAACTCAGATCCTTTAGGGAGATCTTGAGAAAAAGTTTTGAGGAAGAAAAAAAAAATCAACATTTTATGAAAAAACTCACTCAAAAGTCAGGATTTTGAGATTTTTTAAAGTCAGAATTCTATGAAAAAAAATGTAAAAAAAAAAATTCAAATCAAAAATCATTTAAGAAATGTCAGAATTTTCAGTTAAAAGTCAGATTCTTTAGGGAAATTTTGAGAAAAAAAACCCAGAATTTAAGAAAAACCAATGCTGCAGCCCTGCTGGCTGCCTTTTAGTGTGCATTAATTGTTTCCGTGAGTGATTCTCCCAAGGCAAATCCAGCTGTGCGATTCCCTGCTGAGGATTGGTCCTTCTGGAGCTGAGACTGCCTACTTCCTGGTTGCTGTTCCCTGGCGTCTGATTGGTGTGGCTGTGATTCAACCAATCAGGAGTCCTCAATCAACCCCAGCTGCATTTCAACTTCATTTTGTGTATTGGTTATTAGCCTCCTAGCCCTGCTATATTTCTTTGTGCAAGGACACCCTCCTTGATGAATTAAACTCCTGACTTTAACCAGAACCTGTCCAGTTGTTGCTTTCCACCTCATTTCCTACCCTAATTATATGTTGTTGAGGGGGGCAGAATTTTGAGGAATAAGTCAGAATTTTCAGAAAAAAATTTGAGAAGATTTTGAAAAAAAAAGTCTGAATTTTAAGGGGAAAAAGAATTTTGAGGCAAAAAGTCAGAATTTTAAGGGGGAAAAAGTCTGATTTTTGAGGGCAAAAAAATCAGAATTTTAAGAAAAAATGTCAGAATTTTGAGGCAAAAAAAAAAAATCAGAAATTTAAGAAAAAAAATCAGAATTTTCAGGAAAAAAAAGCAGAATTAGAAAAAAAAAGGCAGAATTTTAAGGGGGGAAAAGTCTGATTTTTGAGGCCAAAAAAATCAGAATTTTAAGAAAAAGTTTCAGAATTTTGAGGGGGGGAAAAAAAATCAGAATTTTCAAAGAAAAAGTCAAAGTTTTAAGGCAAAAAAAAAAGCAGAATTTAAAAAAAAGGTGGGGGGAAAAAGTCTGATTTTTGAGGGCAAAAAAAGTCAGATTTTTGAGGAGAAAAAAAAGTCTGATTTTTTTAAAAAAAAAAAAGGCAGAATTTTCAGAAAAAAACCTCAGGATTTTGACGGTGGAAAAAGTCAAATTTTTGAGAGAAAAAAATCAGAATTTTTAAAAAAAAGTCTGAATTTTAAGGCAAAAAAAAGTGGAATTAAAAAAAAAAGTCAGAATTTTAAGAAAAAATGTCAGAATTTTGAGGGGGGGAAAAAAATCAGAATTTTAAAAAAAAGTCTGAATTTTAAGGCAAAAAAAAGTGGAATTTTAAAAAAAAAGTCAAAATTTTCAGAGAAAAAAGTCAGAATTTTGAGGGCTAAAAAGTCTGATTTAAAAAAAAAAAAAGTCAGAATTTTCAGAAAAAAGTCCAAATTTTTAGAAAAAGAATGTCAGGATTTTGAGGGCAAAAAAAATCTGAAGTTTAAGAAAAAAAATCAGAATTTTTAGAAAAAAACATCAGAATTAAGGCAAAAAAAAGTAGAATTTTAAAAAAAAGTCAATTTTAAGGGAGAAACAGTCTGATTTTTGAGGGCAAAAAATCTGAATTTTAAGAAAAAAGTCAAAATTTTCAGAAAAAAATGTCAGAATTTTGAGGGCAAAAAATCAGATTTTTGAGGAAAAAAAGTCTGATTTAAAAAAAAAAAGTCTAAATTTTCAGAAAAAAAAAAGTCTGATTTTTGAGGGCAAAAAAAATCAGAATTTTAAGAAAAAATGTCAATCAAGATTTTAAGGGTGAAAAAGTCTGAATTTTTAAAAAGTCAGAATTTTGAGGCAAAAAAACCCAGAAATATAAGAAAAAAATCAGAATAAATAAAAAAAAGTCAAAATTTTAAGGCAAAAAAAAGCGGAATTTTTTTGAGGAAAAAAAGTCTGATTAAAAAAAAGTCTTTTTCACAAAAAAGTCCAAATTTTCAGAAAAAAAGTCAGAATTTTGAGGGCAAAAAAGTCAGATTTTTGAGGCAAAAAAAAATCAGAAGTTTAAGAAAAAAAATCAGAATTAAGGCAAAAAAACATCAGAATTAAGGCAAAAAAAGAGTAGAATTTTAAAAAAAAAAAAGTCAGAATTTTAAGGGGGAAAGTCTGATTTTTGAGGGCAAAAAAATCTGAATTTTAAGAAAAAAGTCCAAATTTTCAGAAAAAAAAGTCAGAATTTTAAGGGGGAAAAAGTCAGATTTTTGAGGAAAAAGAGTCTGATTTAAAAAAAACAAAAAGTCAGAATTTTCAGAAAAAAGTCCAAATTTTTAGAAAAAAAGTCAGGATTTTGAGGTCAAAAAGTCTGATTTTTAAGGAAAAAAAGTCAGAATTTTAATGCAAAAAAAATCAGAAGTTTAAAAAAAAAAATCAGAATTTTTAGAAAAAAATGTCAGAATTTTAAGGCAAAAAAAAGCAGAATAAAAAAAAAGTCTGATTTTTGAGGGCAAAAAAATCTGAATTTTAAGAAAAAAGGGGAAAAAATGTCAGAATTTTAAGGGGGGAAAAAGTCAGAATTTTCAGAAAAAAGAGTCAGAATTTTAAGGGGGAAAAAGTCTGATTTTTGAGGGCAAAAAAAAAAATGATTTTTTTTTAAAAAAAAAGTCAGAATTTTGAGGCAAAAAACCCCAGAAATATAAAAAAAATCAGAATTAAAAAAAAAAAAGTCAAAATTTTAAGGCAAAAAAAAAGCGGAATTTTTTGAGGAAAAAAAGTCTGATTTAAAAAAAAAAAATCAGAATTTTCAGAAAAAAATCCAAATTTTCAGAAAAAAAATGTCAGAATTTTGAGGGCAAAAAAGTCAGATTTTTGAGGGCAAAAAAGTCAGATTTAAAAAAAAAAAAAGTCTAAATTTTCAAAAAAAAAAAGTCTGATTTTTGAGGGCAAAAAAAAAATCAGAATTTTAAGAAAAAATGTCAGAATTTTGAGGGGGGAGAAAAATCAGAATTTTAAGAAAAAAGAGTCAGAATTTTCATATAAAAAATTAAGATTTTTAAAAATAAAAGTCAGAATTTTAAGGGGGAAAAAGCCAAATTTTCAGGAAAAAAAAATCTAGATTTTGAGGGTGAAAAAGTCTGATTTTTGAGGGGGAAAAAAAAATCTGAATTTTAAGAAAAAAGTCTAAATTTTCAGAAAAAAATGTCAGGATTTTGAGGGCAAAAAAATCTGATTTAAAAAAAAAGAGTCTAAATTTTCAGGAAAAAAAATTAAGATTTTGAAAAAAAAAGTCAGATTTTTGAGGAAAAAAAGTCTGATTTAAAAAAACAAAAAGTCAGAATTTTCAGAAAAAAGTCCAAATTTTTAGAAAAAAAAGTCAGGATTTTGAGGGCAAAAAAGTCAGATTTTTGAGGGAAAAAAGTCAGAATTTTGAGGCAAAAAACATCAGAAGTTTGAGAAAAAAAATCAGAATTTTTAGAAAAAAATGTCAATTTTAAAGGCAAAAAAAAAAGTCAGAATTTTAAGGGGGGAAAAAGTCAGAATTTTCAGGAAAAAAAAGTCAGAATTTTAAGGGGGAAAAAGTCTGATTTTTGAGGGCAAAAAAAAAAAAATCAGATTTTTTTTTTTTTAAAAAGTCAGAATTTTGAGGCAAAAAAACCCAGAAATATAAGAAAAAAATCAGAATTAAAAAAAAAAAGTCAAAATTTTAAGGCAAAAAAAAAGCAGAATTTAAAAAAAAGTCAATTTCAAGGGAGAAACAGTCTGATTTTTGAGGGCAAAAAATCTGAATTTTAAGAAAAAAGTCAATTTTCAGAAAAAAATGTCAGAATTTTGAGGGCAAAAAATCAGATTTTTGAGGAAAAAAAGTCTGATTTAAAAAAAAAGTCAGAATTTTCAAAAAAAAATCAAATTTTCAGAAAAAAAATGTCAGAATTTTGAGGGCAAAAAAGTCAGATTTTTGAGGAAAAAAAGTCTGATTTAAAAAAAAAGTCTAAATTTTCAGAAAAAAAAATCAAGATTTTAAGGGGAAAAAGTCTGATTTTTGAGGGCAAAAAAAAATGAATTTTAAGAAAAGAGTTAGAATTGTTGGATAAAAAATTAAGATTTTGGGAAAAAATGTCAGAATTTTAAGGGGGGAAAAAGTCTGATTTTTGAGGGCAAAAAAAATCAGAATTTTAAGAAAATATGTCAGAATTTTGAGGGGGGGAAAAAAATCAGAATTTTAAGAAAAAAGAGTCAGAATTTTCAGAAAAAAAATTAAGATTTTTAAAAATAAAAGTCAGAATTTTAAGGGGGAAAAAGCCTAATTTTCAGGAAAAAAAAAAATCTAGATTTTGAGGGTGAAAAAGTCTGATTTTTAAGGGCAAAAAAAAAAATCAGAATTTTTTTTTTTAAAAAGTCAGAATTTTGAGGCAAAAAACCCCAGAAATATAAAAAAAATCAGAATTTAAAAAAAGTCAAAATTTTAAGGCAAAAAAAAAAAAAGCGGAATTTTTTGAGGAAAAAAAGTCTGATTTTAAAAAAAAAGTCAGAATTTTCAGAAAAAAATCCAAATTTTCAGAAAAAAAGTCAGAATTTTGAGGGCAAAAAAGTCAGATTTTTGAGGCAAAAAAAATATCAGAAGTCAAGAAAAAAAAATCAGAATTTTTAGAAAAAATCAGAATTAAGGCAAAAAAAAGTAGAATTTAAAAAAAAGTCAATTTTAAGGGAGAAACAGTCTGATCTTTGAGGGCAAAAAAATCTGAATGTTAAGAAAAAAGTCAAAATTTTCAGAAAAAATGTCAGAATTTTGAGGGCAAAAAATCAGATTTTTGAGGAAAAAAAGTCTGATTAAAAAAAAAAAGTCTAAATTTTCAGAAAAAAAAAAGTCTGATTTTTGAGGGCAAAAAAAAATCAGAATTTTAAGAAAAAATGTCAGAATTTTGAGGGGGGGAAAATCAGAATTTTAAGAAAAAAGAGTCAGAATTTTCAGATGAAAAATTAAGATTTTTAAAAATAAGTCAGAATTTTAAGGGGGAAAAAGCCTAATTTTCAGGGAAAAAAAAAATCTAGATTTTGAGGGTGAAAAAAAATCTGAATTTTAAGAAAAAAGTCTACATTTTCAGAAAAAAATGTCAGGATTTTGAGGGCAAAAAAATCTGATTTAAAAAAAAAAGAAAGTCTAAATTTTCAGAAAAAAAAAATTAAGATTTTGAAAAAAAAAGTCAGATTTTTGAGGAAAAAAAGTCTGATTTAAAAAAACAAAAAGTCAGAATTTTCAGAAAAGAGTCCAAATTTTTAGAAAAAAAGTCAGGATTTTGAGGGCAAAAAAAGTCAGATTTTTGAGGGAAAAAACATCAGAAGTTTGAGAAAAAAATCAGAATTTTTAGAAAAAAATGTCAATTTTAAAGGCAAAAAAAAGCAGAATTAAAAAAAAAAAGTCAGAATTTTAAGGGGGAAAAAGTCAGATTTTTGAGGGCAAAAAAGTCTGATTTAAAAAAAAGTCTAAATTTTCAGAAAAAAAATCAAGATTTTAAGGGGGAAAAAGTCTGATTTTTGAGGGCAAAAAAACCCTGAATTTTAAGAAAAAAGGGGAAAAAATGTCAGAATTTTAAGGGGGGAAAAAGTCAGAATTTTCAGAAAAAGTCAGAATTTTAAGGGGGAAAAAGTCTGATTTTTGAGGGCAAAAAAAAAATTCAGAATTTTTTTTTAAAAAAAGTCAGAATTTTGAGGCAAAAAACCCCAGAAATATAAGAAAAAAATCAGAATTTAAAAAAAAAAGTCAAAATTTTCAGAAAAAAATCAAATTTTCAGAAAAAAAAATTCAGAATTTTGAGGGCAAAAAAGTCAGATTTTTGAGGAAAAAAAGTCTGATTTAAAAAGAGTCTAAATTTTCAGAAAAAAAAAAAATCAAGATTTTAAGGGGGAAAAAGTCTGATTTTTGAGGGCAAAAAAACCCCCCAGAATTTTCAGAAAAAAAGAGTTTGAATTGTTGGATAAAAAATTAAGATTTTGGAAAAAAAATGTCAGAATTTTAAGGGGGGAAAAGGTCAGAATTTTCAGAAAAAAAGTCAGAATTTTAAGGGGGAAAAAGTCTGATTTTTAAGGGCAAAAAAAATCAGAATTTTAAGAAAAAATGTCAGAATTTTGAGGGGGGGGGGGAATCAGAATTTTAAGAAGAAAAGAGTCAGAATTTTCAGATAAAAAAATTAAGATTTTGAAAAAAAAAAGTCAGATTTTTGAGAAAAAAAAGTCTGATTTAAAAAAAAACAAAAAGTCAGAATTTTCAGAAAAAAGTCCAAATTTAAGAAAAAAATGTCAGGATTTTGAGGGCAAAAAAGTCTGATTTAAAAAAAAATCTAAATTTTCAGAAAAAAAAAGATTTTGAGGGCGAAAAAGTCCGATGTTTGAGGGGAAAAACAATTTTAAGAAAAAAGTCCAAATTTTCAGAAAAAATGTCAGAATTTTGATGGCAAAAAAAGTCTGATTTTTGAGGGGAAAAAATCAGAATAAAAAGTCTAAATTTTCAGAAAAAAAAAAAAATCAGGATTTTGAGGACAAAAAAGTCTGATTTTTAAGGGGAAAAAAATCTGTTTTGTTTTTTTTTAAGTCAGAATTTCAAGAAAAAAAAAAGTCCGAATTTTGAGGCAAAAAAATCTGAATTTTAAGAAAAAAAGTCCGAATTTTGAGGCAAAAAAAATCTGAATTTTAAGAAAAAAAGAGTCAGAATTTTCAGATAAAAAAATTTAGATTTTGAAAAAAAAAAGTCAGAATTTTAAGGAGGAAAAAGTCTGATTTTTGAGGGCAAAAAAATCAGAATTTTAAGAAAAAATGTCAGAATTTTGAGGGGGGAAAAAAAATCAGAAATTTAAGAAAAAATAGTTAGAATTTTCAGATAAAAAATTAAGATTTTTAAAAATAAGTCAGAATTTTAAGGGGGAAAAAGTCAGAATTTTCAGAAAAAACGTGAGGATTTTGAGGGCGAAAAAGTCTGATTTTTGAGGGGAAAAAAAACAAAATTTTAAGAAAAAAATTCAAATTTTCAGAAAAAAATGTCAGGATTTTGACGGCGAAAAAGTCTGATTTTTGAGGGGAAAAAATGAGAATTAAAAAAGTCTAAATTTTCAGAAAAAAAAAAATCAGGATTTTGAGGGGGAAAAAATCTGATTTTTTTTTAAAAAGTCAGAATTTTCAGAAAAAAATATCAAGATTTTGAGGCCAAAAAAGTCAGATTTTTGAGGGGGAAAAAAAATCAGATTTTTAGGGGTGGAAAAAAATCTGAATTTTAAGGGGGGAAAAGTCAGAATTTTCAGAAAAAAATGCCAGGATTTGGAGGGCAGAAAAATCAAAATATTAAGAAAAAAAGTCTGAATTTTGAGGAAAAAAAAAAAAATCAGAATTCTAAGAAAAAAAAGTCAATTTTCAGAAAAAAATAAGATTTTGGAAAAAAAGTCAGAATTTTAAGGAAAAGGGGTCAGAATTTTGAAAAAAAAAAAAAAACAAATTCTGAATTTTAAGGGGGAAAAAGTCAGAATTTTCAGAAAAAATGTCAGGATTTAGAGGGTGGAAAAATTCAGAATTATGAGGGGAAAAAAAATCAGAATTTTAAGAAAAAAAGGCAGAATTTTCAGAAAAAAATTAAGATTTTGAAAAAAGTCAGAATTTTCACAAAAAAACATCAGGATTTTGAGGGCAAAAAAAGTGAAGTGGCAAAAAAAGAAATCATGATTTTAAGGAAAAAGGGTAATAGAGTAGAATTGTAAGAAAAAAAGTCTGAATTTTAGGGAAAAAAGGTGAGTTTTTTTTTAAAGTCAGAATTTTGAGAAATTAGTCAGAATTGTAAGAAAAAGTCAGAATTTTGAGGAAAGAATACAGAATTTTAGGGGAAAAAACTTGAGAAAAAAAGCCAGAATTGAGAAAGAAATATTAAGATTTCAAAGAAAGTCACAATTTTCAGTTAAAATTTTTAAGAAAAAGAGTCAGGATTTTGACCAAAAAAAAAAAAAAGATTTTAAAGATTTAAGAAAAAAGTCAAGATTTTGAGGAAAAAAGTCAGAATTTTGAAGGGGAAAAAGTCTTCTAGTCTGAAGGAATCACAAAGCTCAGTGTAGAATGAAGCGCTGAACATTTCTTTATTGTTATGATATAAAAAGAGAAGACTGTTACTGACTTCTTTGAGACTTCAGACTCATTCAAGCCAAGCACATAAACATCTCAACAAATATGTGAACAACAATGTTAAATGAAAGTGATTAAAATGAGTTCTTCTGTACACAGAGACATGAAACTGAGCTCAAGAGGCCGGAGCTTCAAAAACAACTAGTAAATCTTCACATCAGATCTGAATATTCAACTGGAAAACAATTTAAGGACGTTAACAAGAGTGAAATTATGTTTCCTGTTAGGTGAAGAAATGATGAGATGAAGAGTTGAAATTAAAAATGGTTCAGCACATATTTGTGTGCTGAACAAATAAGTGGTCGATCAGTTTTCATATGTCACCACACCATCATCTTCATCTTCATCAGTATTCATCTGTGAAGCACAAACAAACGCTCGCTGTCACACACTTTAACTGACATCTTTCACATGACTGACCCACGTTCAGTTACTGTTCGATCTGATCTTTACCTGACTGTCTGCTGCACCTGACCGCATCACTCTTGGTCTTCTTGCTGAGTATGAAACCTGCACAAACACACACAGGCAAACATGATGAGGAAGTGTTGTTAATTAACGTACCTGGAAGTTCCAAAAATGTCGACATCCTCCTGAAGTGATCAGGAAAACACTGAGTGACAACAGATCTGTTTAAAGTTGTCTTTTGTTGTCTGAACCTGACCAGAGAGCTGAATCTGGACACCAACCCAGAACTCTGCTGCCACAGTGCTGCGCTCTGTAGGCTGGCCATCTCTAAGGGCTGGAACAAGTCAGCACTATTCATACTCCTCATGTACCTGCCGGTCTAACCTGCAGTCCATCTAACCAGGTTAACCTCTGTGGGTGTAGAAACAGAGACCTGAGTGTCTAAAGTCGTGCTCTAGCAGAGAGCTGCTGCGTCTACTTCCTGTTAGTGTGATGCCACTTCCTGTCAGTCTGTTTTAGATTTTGGTTTCTGAATTTCTTGCAGACGTACAAACAGCCAAAAACTCAACAAACATTGTTGAAATGTAGTTTTCTCTCAGGAAAAGAATCTGTTTCTGCATTCATTGAGACGATCTAACACTGCAACAAACAAACTATGAAGACTCAAGTCCACATTGTGTACGGTCACAGCGTCTATTGTGACAATGACGTTTCATCAAGGTGAAGAAGGGGAAGTTGGAGGTGTGAAGATTGTTGCTTCAGATAAATGTTTGTGGTTTGCCTCCATGATGTAATCATGAAAACAGTTCAGAAATATACAAAGATAATGTCTCTGAGACGAGGCGGACACTGACTTACAGTCCCTGATGGTTCATACACAGTTTGAATTTTACACATGGGGTCACTTCAGTTTTAGTTTTGAACTCACCGTGTTGCCTTCAGGTGGTCTCTGGTTCCCTGGAAAATAAAGTCCAGAGTAACATTTCAGCTCTAAACTTACAGTTTGTGTTCATCAGTCTGAACAAGTGTTGCTCTGAATTTTCTCACCTCGAGCTCTGATGAGAAGAACAGTGATCACAGTAATTAGGACGAGTTCAGCCACACGCATGACCAACATGATGCAGTCCAGAACAGAACAATCTGCACGAGCTGTGGGTCAGAAAAATAATGGCAGTCAAAACGTGTGTTTAGCACAAGAGGCTGTGAAAAGTGCCAAAAACTGCAGTTCCTCAAACGTCCACTTGAGACTGGCTTCAAAGTGAGTCACTCTCCATAAGGCCCCATGTTAAAACATCCAAGATCAGCACCACAAACACACAACTACATCTTTAACTACATCTACAGTATTTATGTATGTGTATGAATTACATTCAGACTCTGAGATTTGTTTCATGTTGAATACAGATGAAGAAGCTGCTTAGTTTTTCACCTTCTTGTGTTGCTGCCATCGTTGTTGCCACCATCGTTGTTGCCGCCATCTTTATTGGCACCATCTTTGTTGCCACCATCGTTGTTGCCGCCATCTTTATTGGCACCATCTTTGTTGCCACCATCGTTGTTGCTGCATCACCTGAAAAATCAAAAAACCCTGAACAGACTCTTCCTGTCAAATATCAAACTAATAATCAAATATAGTTTGTTCCATCAGGATGAAGTGACTTTAAACAGCTCATCATGAGCTCACCTGGTTTCTCACCTGAGGTCTGAGGGCTGAAGGGAAACTTCTGCACTTGTCCAGTGTAATCAGACACTTTACAGTGAAATGACTTGTACTTCTCTGACTCCTGCTTCTTATAGGTCAAATTAACTGAGCACCAATGCTCTGATGGCTCCTTGTCTTTGACTTTACCCTCATACAGCCACTGCACTCTGTGATAACACCGATCATGTTCCGACACAGAGCAGGACAACGTCACCTCGTCATCGTTGTCGTGTTCAGTCACTGGTGAAGAGAGTAAAATTCACTTCATCACTATGATCAGAATTATTGGGATGTTTCACAGTTTGAGCTGAAAACATGATGATAGAAATACTCACTGGTAACAATGAACAGATAAACCACACTGTCTCCATGTCTTGATTCAAAGATGTAGAAACCAACATCTTCCTTTGTGACATTCTTTATAACCAGAGAACAGTTCTGTGTGACACTCAGTCTGTCTGATTTAGATTTGTTTTTTTCAATAATCTGCCCATTTTTAAACAGCACAGTTTTGCCTGTCCAGCCTATTGGAACATTGAAGTTCCAGGTAGTATGCTCACATCTGCCCTGATCTCTAATCACAGTTTTACAAGGCAAAGTGACTTCATCTCCAGCTCTGACAGTAACTCTGGGAGCAGATAGTCCAGTCACTGCTGCTGAAACGATGAGAAAGGAAAAAAAAAGATAAAACATGAGTCTGACTTTTCTGTGAAGATTTCATCTGAGGATCATTTTAGTTTGTTCTCTAACATTTCTGGGATTTCTATGTCTGTTCTAAATGCATCTTACCTGTAAAGTGAAGCAGCAGAATCAGAAATGAAGACATTTGAATCCAGAATTCAACCATCGTGCTTCAGTCCGTCTTCTGTCTCTTCTCGGCTGTTAACTGTCACAGAAGCTGCTGGGAGTTAAATGATAAAACATGAATCTACTTCCTCACAGAGGCTCCAGTCCACACTGCGTGCAGTCCCACCGTCTATTTGTGACAATGACGTTTCATCAAGGTGAAGATTGTTAGTAACGATAAGTGTTTGCATGAACGCAGCTTGTTTCCTTTAGATAGTGTTCATTAGAAAGAGACAGTTGTCATGGTGATGATTGACAGCACACATGAACAGACTGATGAAGAGTCAAACTCCTCGTCCACCACACTTTGACCTGTTCAGCTCAGCTGAACGAATGAAAACAACAACTCAGCGTGAACCAGGGAAACAAACCGACTGTTTAAAGGTCAGGTGTGCCACATTTAGCGGCATCTAGAGGCGAAAACTTGCAGGTTGTAACCAAATGAACGCCCCTCGCCTCTTCCAAGCTAGTGGGAGAACCTAAAATGGGTACGAAACTCGTGAAAAACGTGAACCTTTAACAAAGGCCTTCACATGCGTCAGGATACATGCGTACAGATAAACTCTCCTTTGGACACATCAAATTAAAAAACAAAGACCTGGACTGAGGAGGTTGAGGTGGGCGCCATCCATCAACGAGAGTGATCGATCACAAATACAACCCCGAATCCAAAAAGAAGTTGCTTCAACTCTGATTTACAGAGTTTCCTGATGGACAAGAAAGTAAAATGTATTTGCGGTTAGCTAAGTTTGTTTGTGAGCTCAGACCATGGACCACAGGGAAGAAGAAGAAAAGCAGGTTTACAGGCCCGGAGCCAATGTCGTGCTAGAACAGGAGCTGGACAATACGTCAATTAGTATCATAGATCAGTTAACTTCACTGTAATCGGAACAAATACACATGATCAGCTGTCCATGTTTACCATAGATAAATACAGACTTCTAGTTCATCAGTTTGAACGTTAAACATCTCGTCTTAAAAAACGATTTTTGGAATCAGGGTTGTACCGACAACCATCGAGGCACATGGTGAGCAGATCACTCAAACCACCCATCATGGTCGCTTGTAGAAGGACCGCCCACTCTGACATCCCGCGAGAACGCACGGAAGACGACGTCCGATTCCTGTTTCGTTCACCATGATGTGACTTGTCTGTGTCTTAATAAAATAGTTTTTTTTTTTTTTAATAATTTTTAAAAATTGTTGAGTGACGAAACTTCAGTTTTAGTTTTGAACTCACCGTGTTGCCTTCAGGTGGTCTCTGGTTCCCTGGAAAATAAAGCACAGAGTAACATTTCAGCTCTAAACTTACTTGTTCATCAGTCTGAACAAATGTTGCTCTGAATTTTCTCACCTCGGGCTCTGATGAGAAGAACAGTGATCACAGTAATTAGGACGAGTTCAGCCACACGCATGACCAACATGATGTAGTCCAGAACAGAACAATCTGCACGAGCTGTGGGTCAGAAAAATAATGGCAGTCAAAACGTGTGTTTAGCACAAGAGGCTGTGAAAAGTGCCAAAAACTGCAGTTCCTCAAACGTCCACTTGAGACTGGCTTCAAAGTGAGTCACTCTCCATAAGGCCCCATGTTAAAACATCCAAGATCAGCACCACAAACACACAACTACATCTTTAACTACATCTACAGTATTTATGTATGTGTATGAATTACATTCAGACTCTGAGATTTGTTTCATGTTGAATACAGATGAAGAAGCTGCTTTGTTTCTCACCTTCTTGTGATGTCGTTTGCCACCATCGTTGTTGCCGCCATCGTTGTTGCTGATCTTGTTTGTAGCTCCTCCAGTGACAGGCATGAGGCTAGAGGTCTTTTATCAGGTCTTTGTTTTATTCCTATTTAATTATTTTAATAAGATTTAAGAAGACTAATTTACAATAGATCAAATTTGCCTGGTGAATTTAAATTTAAACTAAAATTTTTCACATTTAACTCAATTTTATTCGATTAAAATGACCAAAATCAATAACTTGCAACTAGATTCAAAATGATACAAAAAACAAAATAAACACATCCAATAACTCCTAAATCAGTTCGTCCAATATCAAAACTCGACTATTTAAACTACTGGATTAAGCTAGCGCCTGTTTAACGGTTACATCAACGGCCACATTAAAGTCTTCATTACGTTATCATATTCATATTATCTCATGTTAGACTCACCAAGATGTCTTCTTTCGGCTGACAGCAGCAGGGTTATAACTAATCCAGGCTTGTTGTCTTTGTTTTTCTTCTTTCAATCGATCCATTAGCAATATATCGTTATCCTGTCGCCTCCTCTCCGCGCGCCTCAGCCGTTGATCAGGCAGAAAGTGAGCGCGTGCTCCGAATCAACGCGCGCACACGTTTGTTTGACGTTCATAGTTATTTATTTAAATTATACATTTATAATTAATATCCACACCCTCGTATCTATGTATCGTATCATATCTATAACATAGAGTTATGGTGTCCGTGGGTTACATATGCATGTCTCGTAAATCTTATCATAACATAGCATAGCTAAAGCTAATCGCTTTACACAGGGCTTAAATAAACCCAGAACATCATGAATAACAGCCAGCATACCTCGTTAACACAAAGAGGTGCTAAACATCATTTTACAGCGCGCTCTCTTCTTCTATCTTCGCTTCTGTCGCACATTCTCACAACAACAGCGCTTCACGCTTTCGCGCTCATTTTTTAACGGCCCGTCGCTAAACGGCGCTCGGGGGAAACACGCTCAGGCGGAACCATGAATTGAATTAGTTCCTGTAAATGTTAAACTCTGAACAAACAAATAATACAGTGTCAATAAAGAACATAAACTGGAGACATGGGCAGTTACATTGTTGCTGCATCACCTGAGAAATCGAAAAACCCTGAACACACTCTTCCTGTCAATTCTTGCATGTAAAACCAAAAACCCAATAAAAAGATAAAAAAAACTGTTGAATGAAGAAATTACCTCATTTATGTAAATTAGAAAGAATGATGTCATCTTCTGACTTCAAATATCAAACTAATAATCAAATACAGTCTGAGGTCTGTCAGCTGAAATCAAACTGCTGCACCTGTCCAGTGTAGAGATCAGTCACCTCACAGTTAAATAACTTCTCTCAGGTTTTTAAGAAAAGAAGTCAGAATTTTGAGGCCACCTCCGCCTCAGGCTTTAGTAACATGTGAAGGAATCACAAAGCTCAGTGTAGAATGAAGCGCTGAACATTTCTTTATTTGCAGATTATACTGCCATCAGATATAAAAGAGAAGACTGTTACTGACTCCTTTCAGATATTAGACACATTCAAGCCAAGCACATAAACATCTCAACAAATATGTGAACAACAATGTTAAATGAAAGTGATTAAAATGAGTTCTTCTGTACACAGAGACATGAAACTGAGCTCAAGAGGCTCAAGAAGCCCCAAAAACAACTAGTAAATTTTCACATCAGATCTGAATATTCAACTGGAAAACAATTTACAGACGTTAACAAGAGTGAAATGATGTTTCCTGTTAGGTGAAGAAATGATGAGATGAAGAGTTGAAATTAAAAATGGTTCAGCAGATATTTGGTGTGCTGAACAAATAAGTGGTCGGTCAGTTTTCATATGTCACCACACCATCATCTTCATCAGTATTCACCTGTGAAGCACAAACAAACAAACGCTCGCTGTCACACACTTTAACTGACATCTTTCACATGACTGACCCACGTTCAACACCTGAACGCACCATCAGTTACTGTCCGATCTGACCTTTACCTGACTGTCTGCTGCACCTGAACGCATCACTCTTGGTCTTCTTGCTGAGTATGAAACCTGCACAAACACACACAGGCAAACATGATGAGGAAGTGTTGTTAATTAGCGTACCTGGAAGTTCCAAAAATGTCGACATCCTCCTGAAGTGATCAGGAAAACACTGAGTGACAACAGATCTGTTTAAAGTTGTCTTTTGTTGTCTGAACCTGACCGGAGAGCTGAATCTGGACACGAACCCAGAACTCTGCTGCCACAGTGCTGCACTCTGTAGGCTGGCCATCTCTAAGGGCTGGAACAAGTCAGCACTATTCATACTCCTCATGTACCTGCCGGTCTAACCTGCAGGCCGTCTAACCAGGTTAACCTCCGAGGGTGTAGAAACAGAGACCTGAGTGTCTAAAGTCGTGCTCTAGCAGAGAGCTGCTGCGTCTACTTCCTGTGGTTAGTGTGATGTCACTTCCTGTCAGTCTGTTTTAGATTTTGGTTTCTGAATTTCTTGCAGACGTACAAACAGCCAAAAACTCAACAAAACATTGTTGAAATGTAGTTTTCTCTCAGGAAAAGAATCTGTTTCTGCATTCATTGAGCCGATCTAACACTGCAACAAACAAACTATGAAGACTCAAGTCCACATTGTGTACGGTCACAGCGTCTATGTGTGTCAATGACGCTTCATCAAGGTGAAGAAGGGGAAGTTGGAGGTGTGAAGATTGTTGCTTCAGATAAATGTTTGTGGTTTGCCTCCATGACGTAATTATGAAAACAGTTCAGAAATATACAAAGATGATGTCTCTGAGACGAGGCGGACACTGACTTACAGTCCCTGATGGTTCATACACAGTTTGAATTTTACACATGGGGTCACTTCAGTTTTAGTTTTGAACTCACCGTGTTGCCTTCAGGTGGTCTCTGGTTCCCTGGAAAATAAAGCACAGAGTAACATTTCAGCTCTAAACTTACAGTTTGTGTTCGTCAGTCTGAACAAATGTTGCTCTGAATTTTCTCACCTCGAGTTCTGATGAGAAGAACAGTGATCACAGTAATTAGGACGAGTTCAGCCACACGCAGAACCAACATGATGTAGTCCAGAACAGAACAATCTGCACGAGCTGTGGGTCAGAAAAATCAAAAAAAAAAAAAAAAAAACCTGAACACACTCTTCCTGTCAATTCTTGCATGTAAAACCAAAAACCCAATAAAAAGATAAAAAACTGTTGAATGAAGAAATGACCTCATTTCTATAAGCGAGAAAGAATGATGTCATCTTCTGACTTCAAATATCAAACTAACAATCAAATATAGTTTGTTCCATCAGGATGAAGTGACTTTAAACAGCTCATCATGAGCTCACCTGGTTTCTCACCTGAGGTCTGAGGGCTGAAGGGAAACTTCTGCACTTGTCCAGTGTCAGGATCAGACACTTTACAGTGAAATGACTTGTACTTCTCTGACTCCTGCTTCTTATAGGTCAAATTAACTGAGCAGCTACGCTGTGATGTCTCCTTGTCTTTGACTTTACCCTCATACAGCCACTGCACTCTGTGATAACACTGTTCATGTTCCGACACAGAGCAGGACAACGTCACCTCGTCATTGTTCTCGTGTTCAGTCACTGGTGAAGAGAGTAAAATTCACTTCATCACTATGATCAGAATTATTGGGATGTTTCACAGTTTGAGCTGAAAACATCATGATAGAAATACTCACTGGTAACAATGAACAGAAAAACCCAACTGTCTCCATGTCCTGATTCATACTGGCCGCACATGTAACGACCAGCATCTTCATGTGTGACATTCTTTATAAGCAGAGAACAGTTCTGTGTCACACCCAGTCTGTCTGATTTAGATTTGGCTTCTTCAACAATCTGCCCATTTTTAAACAGCACTGTTCCGCTGCCTCTTGGAATATAGAATCTCCACTGAGCACGCTCACATCTGTCCTGATCACCAATCACATTTTTACAAGGCAAAGTGACTTCATCTCCAGCTCTGACAGTAACATAGAGAACAGATTGTCCAGTCACTGCTGCTGAAACGATGAGAAAAGATAAAACATGAGTCTGACTTTTCTGTGAAGATTTCGTCTGAGGATCATTTCAGTTTGTTCTCTAACATTTCTGGTATTTCTATGTCTGTTCTAAATGCATCTTACCTGTAAAGTGAAGCAGCAGAATCAGAAATGAAGACACTTGAATCCAGAATTCAACCATCGTGCTTCAGTCCGTCTTCTGTCTCGTTAACTGTCACAGAAGCTGCTGCGAGTTAAATGATGAAAACGTGAATCTACTTCCTCACAGAGGCTCCAGTCCACACTGCGTGCAGTCCCACCGCCTATCTGTGATGATGACGGTTCATCAAGGTGAAGATTGTTAGTTACGATAAGTGTTTGCATGAACGCAGCTTGTTTCCTTTAGATAGTGTTCATTAGAAACACACAGCTGTCATGGTAATGACTGACACACATGAACAGACAGATGAAGAGTCAAACTCCTCGTCCACCACACTTTGACTCTTGACGTCCACGGTGCAACATGTTGATGCTTCTGACCTCAGAATTTTAAGAAAAGAAGTCTCAGCAGCTTTTTCACGTGGCCCTCATTCTCTTCTGTATAGTTCAATTCAAACTGCCAAACGTTTATTTTTAAACAATTTGTCAACATTGCAGAAACATTAGGTAACTGTATGGTAAGGTTGTCTGACTGTTAGTTATTGGTTTGATTAATGGTTGTGTTGTAGGTTACTGACAGTGGCTGATCTAACAGCAGACACAGGCTCAGATAAAGAACGTTCATGTAACGTTAACTGTAAAGTGGAGTGATGCATGTGGTTAAAGGTCTCAGTGGCGTTATTCTCTATATCGACAATCCAGGAAAGACTCTTGTCCAATCAGATTACTCGGTCTGTATAAACTGGGTTAAAGTAGGGAAGCGCCGGAGAGGACACATTTTTGTGAATATCATTTATTAAAAAAAACAAACACTGTGTTCAACATCTCTTCTGACATCGTGTGTGCTCGCAGCAGCGGCTGTGGTGACGATAAACCTGTTCAGCTCAGCCGAACGAGTGAAAACAACGACTCGACGTAAACCAGGGAAACAAACCGACTGTTTAAAGGTCCGGTGTGCGACATTTAGCGGCATCTAGTGGCGCAAACTTGCAGATTGCAGCCAAATGAACGCCCCTCACCTCTTCCGAGCTAGTGGGAGAACCTAAAGTGGGTACGAAACTCGTGAACGTGAGTCTGTGTTTGCTCCGTCTGTAGAATAAAGTCCATTTCTATGGTAACAAAATGACTTATGTCGAGTGTTTTTCCATATTGAGCCAATAAATCCTTCTAAATCTCACACAACGGACCTTTAAAGAACAGAAGGAACATTTTCTTTAAAAAACCCAACTTGAACCTTTAACGAAGGCCTTCACATGCGCCAGGAAACGTTACAGACAACTTAAAGAAACGAGCAAATAAAATGATGAAGAGGCACTGAAATCCCAGTGAGGTACAGTATCTCCCACACACACACACACACACACACACACACACACACACAGTTCATTATAATGTAATACAGCACATGCGTACAGATAAACTCTCCTTTGGTCACATTAAATTAAAGAGCAAAGAGCTGAACTGAGGAGGGTGAGGTGGCCGGCTGATGAGCGTCATCCATCCTTTTGGCTGCTGAAACAGTTCCTGTTTGTTCGGAGGTGCAACTGAAGGCAAAGTGGTGTTTCGCCACTCAGGAGGAGAAAGAGGAGGTGAAGGAGGAGGAGTGCTTTGATTTCTGCTGAGAGGGTTGATCTGTGTGTGCTTCAGGTTTCTGTGCTTCAAACTACAGTTTGTGGACAGACTGTGAAGTTCGCCATCAACGAGAGTGATCGATCACAAATACAACCCCGAATCCAAAAAGAAGTTGCTTCAACTCTGATTTACAGAGTTTCCTGATGGACAGTGAAGTAACTGTAGCTGCTGTTAGCTCAGTTTGTTTGTGAGCTCAGAGCACCGAGGGAGTGTTAGTGTTGTACCACAGGAGTTTTAGACCACCGGGAAGAAGAGCAGGTTTACAGGCCTGGAGCCAGTGTCGTGCTAGAACAGGAGCTGGACAATACGTCAATTCGTATCATGGATCAGTTAACTTCACTGAAATCAGAACAAATACACACGGTCAGCTGTCCGTGTTTACCACAGATAAATACAGACTTCTAGTTCATCAGTTTGAACATTAAACATCTCGTCTTGAAAAACGATTTTTGGAATCGGGGTTGTAGCAACGACCGCCGAGACACATCGTGATCAGATCACTCAAACCGCTCGTCATGGTCGTTTGTAGAAGGACCGCCCACTGAAGTGACATCCCGTGAGACCGCACGAAACACGCCGTCTGATTCCTTCGTTCACCGTGTCTTAATAAAATCGTGCATTTTTGAGTTGTTGAGTGATGAAACTCTGTGAGATGCCGTTGGCGACAGATGCTTAATTATTCGGGCCTTTCTGTGAACTTTATCGTGTCCGCTTGACCCGGCGTGACGGCGACTTTCGTTGAACTGCCGGTAAAAAAATAACGAAGCATTCTTTCTTTGCAAATGAGAATGATGTTTGTGTTCATTTGCATATCGAGCGAGGGAGGAGGGGTGAGATCCGATCACAAGTGGTCACTTGAGAGGTCCGGCTCGTAGTGGTAAGTGGCCTGAGTGTGGCTGCCGCCGTGCTGTTGCTGCTGTTGCTGGTTGTTGCCGTGGGCCAGGCTGTGCGCTGCCTGGCTCGGACTGTCCTGAACCTGCTGGTTCGGGCCCTCGTAACCTTGCGCTAGCTGAGGGCCCGCGTTGTTCTCCAGCCCTGGCCCGAGTGGCGGCAGCGGTGGCTGGTAGGGGTCGTTGGCGGCTGGCGGCTGCGGCAGAGTTTCCAGCTCGTCCACCTGCGGCCCCGGTGGTTGCATGACCACCAGCTGGTCCTGGGGGATGTCTGCCGCGGCTGCAGCCAGGTTGGTGATGGACTTGGACTTGACACATTGGAAGTCAACGTGGCGGCTCTTCCCTTCCTCTTTCTCCCAGGACATGCGGATGAAGGGACGCTGGACGTAGTTGTAGATGACCTCCGGACGACCTCCAGGACGCCGCTTCACCTTCTCCTTATAGGTCGGGTAGCCTGGAGAGAACAGAACGTGATGAGATTGTTGCACTTGTCCAGAGTGCACCCCGCCTCTCCGTCTTAGACTGTGATGAGGATAAGCAGATACAGAGGATGAAGATGAACGTACCTTCTATCCCCAGTCGGATCTTTTTCAGTCCTCTGTCCTTCAGCACGGACTTGGCCACGTCTCTGTTCTCGATGTACTTAAAGAAGCGGTACAGTTTTGTGCTGTAGATGACTGAAAAAAAGAGAAATGAGTGAATACACGGCAGGACCTTTTCAGACTCACCTGAAGTTGGTAAAGTCAGATTTTTGTCACACAGATACACGATGAAGATCTTTTTCTGGTCATTGCAGTTTCCAGCAATCGACAGCGTCTTACTCTGCGAGTACTCCTCTCCCATCTGTGGAGGATACTCCTCGTCCCAGTCCACGACGTCGTCGTCAGTCAGCACCACCACGTGACACTCCCGCTCTCCGCTCTGAGCGCTCGCCACCATGAGCGGCAGCACCATCTCCTCCAGGTAACACTCGAACTGACGCCGGGCACCGTCGTTGGACAGCTCGTGCATGAGGGCGCCTGAGGAGGGAAACATGGTTCACTCTCCTCCAGAAGCAACAACAACAACAACAACAACTAGTCTTCACTGTATTATAAGACAAAGATGCACAGATTTGTCCTGAGTAGGTGCAAATTTTCAGAAAACTTTCCATGGGAACTTTCCAGTCTAAGGAATTTTGGAAATATTCCAATTATACAATATCCATTTTGAATTATTTTATTGAACAATATTATGCAGTCTAAAGGCTCAAAACCGTGCCTTCAATAGTCTCTGCGTGCTTTGGGCTCTAAAGTGGGGTCCAGATACAGAAATCACCTGTGCAGGTAGGGGGCGTGGCCTCTATAGCCCAGTAGTAAGCAGTGTGCTCTGTGCAGATACTCAAATGTACCTGCATGAAATCAGGTTGTTTTAGTCAAGATTATGATAAAATATATTTCACCCAACTGTATTTAAGTTCCCTGTTAAAGGAGCAACCTTGAATTTTGTAAATTCCCAGGTTATTCCTGTTAATTCCAATGGAAAGTTTCCTACTTAGCAAATTCCAGGAATTTTGCAGCCCTAGTCCTGAGGTCTAAACCAGGAGACTCTCTTGTTTTGTTCTTTCTCCTTCATAAAGATGTACGAGTCATGTGACTCACCTCACTGCCAATGCTTTCACACTTTTCAGCATACCGCAGCAACGCTGCCAAATAAAAATAAAAAACACTGACAGTAATGAATGGACGGGTATCTGTAATTGTCATAAACTCATAAAATCTCAGTTACAAGTGTCAACGTCCATGGCTGTGAAGTGAAGCCAAAAACTGCAGTTCCTCAAACGTCCACTAGAGGCTGGCTGCAGAAGTGAGTCAGTCTCCATAAGTCCCCATGTTAGACAGCAGAAATAAACATGTTTACAGCCTGGTACAAAAACAGTTTTGGTCTCTGTAGCTAATTTCCCCGTTCATGACAACTGTACTGAGGGTGAATTTATATACAACTCACCTGTTCACATTATATTAAGGCTTAAAGTTATGCAGGATTATGCTTATTTGAGCAACCAGGCGTCAATCAATCGTCAGTGAGCCACACTTTCTTTTTTTAACGGTCATTGGTCAGGATGTAAACACTGTCTCCTTCTGGACAGTTCTGCTGATGTTCATGCAGCGCTGCAGCACTCCTGACCTGAATACAACCTGCTGCTCTCACCCAAACACACAGACACAAAGTCGGTTTACTCGCGACTCTGTCGGGTCGACAGATTTGACGGAACCGCAGAAACCGCGCTAATAAAAGCAGCCACTACTGAGAAAACCACTTCCTGAGTGAGACCTGCTCAGCTCGGCTGCGCTTACATAACGAGGATTCAATCTCACAGCTAATCATGACCTACTTACAGCCCAACACGCACACACACACACACAAACACGCACAATAACAACAATATCACAGCCTGAATCACGTCTTTACTGTGCCTACCTGCATACCGGCTTACCTTGACGAAGACGAGCTCGTCAGCGGCCGTCTTTACTCGTGACGTTAAAAAACAGACTGACAACACTCACCAGAAGTCTGGCAGCTACATCAGCCTGCAGCTAACACACCAAACAAAAGCAGCGTGTGTGTACTCACTGAGGTCTCTGCACTTGATTGTGCTGTAGTTGAAGGAGATGCAGAGGTAGTCACATGCCTCCCTCAGCTCGGGAATGGAGACGCCATCAGGGCAGCGGATTATCCCCGACTTGTAGTAATCCTGCCATTTTCAGCACACACACACACACACGAAAAAAACATCACACACAAGTGTGAGAGAGAAAACAAGACGCCATTATTGATGCTGCTTCACTCGTAACGAGCGGCGGAGAGGCAGAGAAATGGATGAGGAGGAGGAGGAGGGATGGAGGGCGAGCGAACGAGTGAGCGGTGATGAAAGTGAAATCCAGCGGACGTCACACAGAGAGGAGGAGGAGGAGGAGGAGGAGGAGGAGGAGGAGGAGGAGGAGGGAGAGTGGGAGGGAGCAGAGCTCAGAGCGATCAGTGAAAGCTAACCACGTCACTTTTTCCCTCCTGGCTGACGCCGTGTGTCAAACGGGACGGTGGCTGCTGCCGTTTCCAAGGAGACAACGGAAACAACAAGGCAGCGCTCGGCTCCCGTGCTCTCACACACACACACACACACACACACACACACACACACAGACACACACACACACACACACACACACACAGTGAGCTGAACAAAGAGTCGAGGTGACCCAGAGAGTGTTTGCACTTTTTTTTATCGACTCATCAGGAACATTCTGTGTCGCTGACTAAACGATGACAAAAAAACAACAGCCTGTGTTCACAGTCGACAGCCTACCTGCCTACCTGTCTGTCTGTCTGTCTGTCTGTGCTGCAGCCATGTTTGCGTGTTTGTTTGTTTGTTTTCCCGTCAGCTTTAATTAGCGTGCAGACTAACGAGCAGCCCGATGATGGAGCGATGACAGAAACACGCTGTGCTGTGAATGCTCATCATGTCCTGTTGAAAAGGTTCAGTGCAGTATATTACACTGGTTCCCAAAGTGGGGGTCGGGACCCCTCAGGGGGTCGCAGGATGATTTTCAGAAATAAGATAAAATTGAAAAAGCTGATTTATAAAATAGAATGTAACATGCATAACTGTGTTTTCAGTGACATATAACCCCATAAATGAATCGTTATGTTTTTATTACCTTACAAAACCTTTTATCTACATATGGAGCGGGTCCTCTCACGTGGAGTCCGCCATCTTGCACCGCCATGTTTATTAGAGTGTGTAACAGAAAAAGAAGACGCAGAGGAAGAAGTGTTTGCTAACAGCTGTTTTGTTTGTTTAAGTTTAAGTTTGAGTTAAATGTCATAATTTTAATTTAGCACAAGAAAGAAGAGAAAACATGAAGCAGCTACAACAGCTGCTTCACACACATCGTCCATTTCCAACCATTCAAAGAGGATATACACCCGAGGAGAAACAGATTAGGATGTAGACCAAAAAAACAAAGCACACGGCACCAAAACTGTTGATGACAATCCAAAAATCTTTAGTGATGCAAAGCATCATGGGAGACTGAGCGGAAAACTGCTGTCAGTACAAGAACTGATGATGGACCAACGGACGAGACGACGGGCAGAAAGAGAGCAGCAGCAGAGAAAAAGAGTTTGTGATATAAATGGAAGGACGGAGAGACGTGAATAAAACATTGAGAGATATTTCTGAACTCACCGAGGAGGGAGGAGGGAGGATAAAAAGATGGAGGTGGTGTGATTCAGTGACGAAAACCTGAACTCACCAGGATCGCTCTGAAGACGGTGGAGCTGATGCCGTCGGCCACCTCGAACTCTCCTTTCTCGTTGGGTCGCGTGAAGTTGTTGTCCCGCCCGGAGCCAAACATCCTGAAAACAGAACAAACGCTGATGAAGCTGGTTTCACTGTCTGATCCGACTTTAAAAGCTCCAACAGACATAGTATCATTCACTATAAAAGCATCAACAGACAGATCGTAACTACCATCCACACTTTTGTGTACAAACTCCATCTGTTGTTTTATTGTTAGGTGACGCGGCAGCCTCCGATGAGCGAGTGAGCGGCGAGGTGAGGTTACATTTAACAAAGACGTCTGCTCGAATGATTTGCGACATGAAAGGACGGCGCGGCACAAAGCAGCTGGAAAATACAGTGAAACCTTTTTCCAACCTCCGGGGACGGCAGATGGCGGGCAGAGTGAAAGGTGAAGAGGAAAAACAAACAAACATCTATCCTCTTTAGTAAAAATAATAATACTGTTATGAATGTTTACCCAGCTGAGTTCACGTCTCAGAATATTCTGAACAAAAGTTAAAAATCTCAGCTTCATGTTTTATACTTCTGTAAAATGTAGCTGCTGTTAGCTAATGTTAGCTTGCGTTGTTAGCCGGGCAGAGCACCAGGAAGAGGAGGAGGTTTTCAGGGAATGCTGACAAGGAGTGGAGCCGGTGTTGTGTCAGAACCGGAGCTGTACCGGGCTCAGCAGCCTCTATGGACGTAATGGCAGAGGAGAAGAGAACAAAGAGGACAAGGGTACAGCTGTCCATAGTGAAAGAGGGGGCAACAAATCGCAAAAATACGAATTTCTCTGTGAGGCTGCTTTAAAGAGTTTATCGTTTTATGCTGCTAACACTTTGTGTGGTTACACCTACAATCCAACGCCTTCACCAGCATTTACTCTGACCTACCTGCCCAGCATGGTGTTTGGTTGAGCCGTGAAGATGGCGGGGTCCACCACGAATCTTGTATTATCCACAATGAGGGTCACTCTTTCTCCCATTCTCATTCCACTGCGATGCCCCTCTTTACTGCTGAGGTCGTACACGTAGATCATGTCACATAGTCCTGAGCCGAGCGACTTGGAGTGGCGGTCCGCTCCGGGTGGACCCAGAGCCCGAGGTACATGTCCGCCAATCAGGGCCCCTCCGACGTGGGAATAGGGAAGGGAAACCCTGGGGGGACGTGGACTGGAGGACCTGGAGGACGAGCCTCTCTCGCTGCGTTCACGGTCTGTGGGAAAGAGGAGAACACTGAAAGTGAAGCAGCTACACTCTGACTTTTAGCTGTTAGTGTCACTTCATCTGTCTTTTGTCCTCACCATGCTGCCGAGTGGGAGACGTCACATTCCTGATGCACGGCGTCAGCTGACTCTCCCCTCGCTCGTGAGAGGAATCGCGGGATCGGTCGCTGGAGCGGCGCCGTTGCTCCCGGTAATGTTCTGTTCCTGCTCGGTCTCTCGTGCCTCCAACGGCACCGTCGCCACCACTGGCACCGCTACTGCTACTACTGCTGCTGCTGCTGGCACCAGCCCCGTTAAAGGCACTGTACAGACTCATGCCGTTGACCTGCTGCTGCTGCTGCTGGTCGCAATCCAGAACTGACAAACCACACTGTCGGTCACTGAGGAGAGAACAAACACACAGAGGAAGGCAAAGTTATAAACAAAGCTACAAATCCACAGAAAACTTTTGGAAGAAGGCGAGTCAGCGATGAAGATGAGCTCGGACTGAAACATCATTTTACACTCTGACGCTCTTGCTGAGGCAGCAACACTTTCTCGCTGTTCTGCAATAAACAGCTCCTTACGTTGGTCGTTCTGTGATTTATGTCGGGGTTGGAAGCAGGCCGGGTAAACTCGATTCTTCTGTTGTGTCCCAGACAGACAGACGATGCAAACACTCAAAGGTGAAGACCCGTGACAAGCTGCAGGAAGTCCACTCTTCCCTTGCAACTTTGTACTCTCCAGCAGGCTTCACGCACACCACCCACTATTCCACTGATTTTGGTGAAACTGGATCATATTTTAATGGAGAAAATGCTAACAAACTGAGCTGACATGAGCTAACAGCAGCTACAGCTGGCAGCAGTTTACTTCACTGTCCATCAGTGCCAGCTGTAGCTGCTGTTAGGTAATTTTGGACCACCACCAGGAAGAAGAAGAGGTTTTCAGGGAATGCCATTGGTCAGCTGAGCCAGTGTCGTGCCAGAACAGGAGCTGGGTAAGCAGGCAATGTAACCGGGCTCAGTAGCCTCTATGGACATAATGACAGAGGAGAGGAGATCGAAGAGGACGTTGGCGGAGGAAGCTAAGAAGACTGCTGTGTCTTGTGTTGTTGACCCTGTTGATGTTTGTCTGTTGTTGTCGACTTGCTAGTTTTTGATCATAAGTAAAGTAATCAGAACAAATACTTGAGTATTTACCACAGTGGGATGAAACTGGAGGCAACAAATCACAACAAATACCGACTCCTACGTGATATTACGTAAGGAGAACCGGTTCACCCTGACCAACATAGACTTATATAATCAAACAATCCAACAAACGAAGAAACTCTGTGACACTTTTATTCGTTTGCCGTTAAATCACAAAGTTTAAGATGATCGCAACTTCGAGTCTGAGCGGGACGACACTCCCGATTACACAGAAACCGAAGCACTGATGCACGATTTCACGCTACAGTGAAGATGGCCTGTAATAAAAGTCTGCAGTCATCCTGCGAAGCCTTAGAGGAGCTGAGTACTGCAGAAACAGGACCAAACCACCAAACTCAGCCTGCAGCACGTACACACACACACACACACACACTCTCAGCGTCCATTAGTGAGTGTATCCATGTGAAACAATCAGAGCCAGCGGGGCTCACTTAGGTACGGGACAACAACAAAAAAAAAAAAAAACAAACAGAAAATGTCTTCCACCGTTTACTCAGCTCTTGACTGACGGGTGACAAGCGCTCCGCCTCGCCTCGGAGCGAACGCTGCTTCCTGGAGTGGTTCGCTGTAATTCAATGTTTTCTGTTTCCAGAGACGAGACAAGCAGCCCTGAGAGAGCTGTTAGAGTCTCTGCCCTCCACTTCACCAAGGACTTAAACACACGGGCTCCACACGTTAACACACGTACAGGTTTGAACACACTTCAGGAGCATGTGACCGATTTAATTTGTCATAAATATCTTTTTGCAGTTCCTCAAACGTCCACTTGAGGCTGGCTCCAGAAGTGAGTCAGTCTCCATAAGTCCCCATGTTAGACAGCAGAAATAAACATGTTTACAGCCTGGTACAAAAACAGTTTTGGTCTCTGTATTTCCCCGTTCATGACAACTGTGACATGCTTCAAGAATAACACAGACAAAACTGTCTAAAACACTTCAAAACCAGATTTAGAGGTTTTGTTAATGACATAATTAATATTCAGTCGTGTGATGATAAACGGCATTCCTGCAGCTGTGTTGATGAATGCATCCATTTCACTTCCTCTGTGACAGCGTGTGTGATCGATAGCATCAAGCTTATAAAAGGCAAAAAAAAAAAAAACACATCCAGGTCGCGGTAATGAAGCGAGACGAGCTCTCCTGAGAGGAGCCGCTATGAAATACGATGATGAGCGTCTGCTGCCAGCTCAGCCAATCAGAGAGAGGGAGAATGAGAGCGAGGACGGACGGACGAATGAAGAACCTACATCACGACCACAGACACAAACAGACCTGAACTCAATGTTAAATGACAAAACGTGACCGTAAAATATGTTATTAAAAATTCCAGTGTTTTACTGTGAAATTAACAGCCTCTAATATAAAAACATTTATTCTGTATAAATTCCCTTAAAATGCTGCATAATTAAAAGGTTGTCCATAAAATATCACCGTTTTTTTAACGGTATCATTTTACAGTAATAGTACAGTATAACTATTTCAAATATTATGTTAGCACTGCTGATTTTGTATTTAAGGTCAGCATTTTTTCCATATAATAAAATGTCTGTAGATTATATGACGAAAAACTGCAGTAAGACCATAAATTACAGTGTTTGACTGTATAGTTAAAACAGACATGACCACAAACACATACAAGACACAGAGACTGGACACGGAGGTTTACACTTCTACAGCAGCAAAAAGAAATCAAGTTGTTCAAGACCGAGTAAGACTGAGTACGACTGAGTAAGACATTAGAAACTTGCAGCATGTGTCGATGTGTCCTGCGTGCCTTGGCACGGCTTCACAGGGGCTGGTAATGAGAGAAGCCTCCCCGGATACCGGCTGACATCTTAACGTGCCGGACGGCCAACAGACTGATTGAGTGGCTAATTGGCTGAGCCGCCTGGGCTGGTAGTCCCAGACAAAGCCGGTCACGACCGGTGAACCGATGACACAAAAACAAGGACGGCACACCAGCCTGAACCACCACCGACGCCTACGCTGCACCTAGTCAAGGTCACAGATTTTTGTCTGACGGGGATGATCACACCTCGTACATAAAAACAGATTTATAATATAAAAAGCACAATCAATTAATGTGGTGTTAATTAACTTCTTCATTCTACTCTACACTCTGCTTTAGTGTAGAGCTGCACACTCTTTCAAGGCAACGTCCTTGAAGACAAGGGTCACCATAGCAGCTGAGGAAAGGAAAGAAGTGTGCACACAAACAGACGTCTACCTCCAGGTTCAGGTGAGACGTCTGACAGCGCACAGAGGACAACTTCCCCCTGACAGAGCCACAATTAACTGATCTTAGCTCAGAGATGACGGACTGTGAACGTAGAGCATGAATGCATGTTTTTATTTTTAATCTGTGCTCGGCAGAAAATAGGGCAACAGAAAACCAGAGCGGGTCTTCCAGCCGAGCAGGCAGACAGCCCGGTGGACAGAGCAGAGCAGGAGGAGGGAACAAAGGAACCGAGGAGGCAACATTTCACTCAGCGGCTCTCGTCTTTCACATGGCAATGCAAATCTGCAGAGCTGGATGGATGAAGGAGGGTGGAAGGTCGGCTCACGTCCCCCTTGTTCTGGCCGCTCGCAAAAAGCAGCTTTAAACCCGTTAAATACAAGTTCACGGCACCCCAAGGGGCGGCCTGGGCTGTCTATTAAAAGCACGAGGTGAGAGCTCTAAAGGGGGGCGGTGAGGGTCCCATCTATTATTTAGGGGCTGCTGACACTGACACAGTGACGGGCAAAGACTCTCTGCAGCAGCCTGGGCTCACATCCAGCAGAACATGGGAAAAGAAAAAGAAGGGGGCAAAACCCGTCTTATAAGATGTTTTTAATTGGGAATATTCCCACTACCACAGCAGAAATGTGCCCGTCTGAGCACAGGAGAGTCCCATCAAAGATGCACAGTCGTCGCAGATCTTTTAATCACACTAACGGGGTGTTTGGAGGGCGGACGTGCAGCTTACCGCTCGTTATCAGACGGCCAAGTGAAGACAAAGCAGCAGGGGATGAGCTGCGGGATGACAGCGGCACAAAAGCCCGGCGCTCCTCCGAACAAAGCGGGCTTGCCGGCGGCTTCAGCATCCTCGCTGCTCATTACTTTCCAACTTCATCAGCATCGTCTTCACCCGGACCCGGACTCTAACCCGCTGCCTGGACCGCCCTGCCTTCGCCTTCCAGCCTCACCCCCGCTCGGAGCTCACAAAAGGCGGAGGCGGAGAGCGGCGCACCGGCGAGTCATCCGGAGTCACCGGAGGGACCGTAAACTGTGAATGGCCGCGTGCTTGACCGAATCAGAGCGATGCTGCCTTCACGTGCACACTACCGGAAGCTCCCTCCGTTGTGTGTTCGTGTTGCGTTCAATGGGCACGGCGACAACAGAGCCCTCTGATTAGCAGCATCATCGTCAAACTACACTGTAAAAATCTACCGTAATACAGGTGTAATGATATTACGGTAAAATGATGTTAATGATTTTATTCTCCAACATTTTATGTAAATAAAGGTTTTATCATGAAATATTGTTTTACTGTGCTACTTTATTCTGTATATTGCTTAAAAATGTAATTTTAAAATATGACAGTGCTATACTGTATACAGAAATACTACATGACACATTTTACAGTATTTTACTGTAAAATCTACAAATTTAAACAATGCAATAAAATACATAAATACGTAATAATATTACGGTTACGGTTGGTTGTTTTATTCCACATCCAACATTGTTTTGACGTATAACTGACATGAAAATACCACATTAATGCTGTAAAATAAAGAGTTTACCATGAAATATTACAGCGTTTCACCGTATAATTAACAGTCTCTAATATAAAATACTTTATTCTGTATGAATTCCCTTAAAATGTGCTATAAATAAAGGTTTTGAAATATGGCAGTTTCTCACTGTAAAATCTACAGACATTTATACGACGCAAAAAAACAAGCAAAAACAAAACAGTTGTTTTTACAGTACACAGAATGTTACTGTAATAAATACAGTATAACTTTTTCCTAATATTACAGTGAAAGGATGTTCGTACTGTTCAGTGAAAGTATCTTCTGCTGTTGTAAAAGGATGTGCATATTTATTCACCTTCATCCCCGTTCACGTGTTTCTGTCCGTGTTTCATAAAACACATAATTGCGAGCTTTCCAACATGACTTAAACGCACCACCACACAGGCTCTGTCTGCACTGTAACACTGTCTGGGTCAGTTTTCTCTCACACAAGCCTGAAGCAGGGCTAAATAACAGAATGTGAGAGGACAGACTGAGTTGTAGATTCGTGGCTTTCTTCTTTTCTCTGCTCCTTCATCGTGACTTCATGCAAACATGCTTTAAAGAGCTCAGCTGGTTTCATAACTGTCCGGGCAGTGTCGTGTTTGTGACACCAGGGGACTCCTTCACACAGCAAGTCAAACTGCATCAGCTCCTCCTGAATGAATCCTGTATCTGACGAGTCCACGTCCTGCTCGTGGACAGCACAGTCAGACATTTGCCTCCACATTTCATGAACAACATGGAGCCGTTACATCCGGCTTTAGGACGAAGTCAGATCATACACGCAGCGTGGGATTAATCCAGACATCTGTCTGTGCTACATCACCGACCTCCACCCTGACTGATGTCCATCCAAGACAAGAACAACGCCCGTGGAGGGTTTCTATCACATGATGTGTGTTATTAAATGAACTTTATAATCAGACTTTAAAGCAGATAAATGACACAAAGATCATCCATCACGCAGCGTGAACCACAGACAGCAGCCTGCCATGAATACTGTGTTTAGATACAACAAGACGCGATGAGACACAATGAGACAAAACAAGACACGATGAGACACAATGAGACAAAACAAGACACGATGAGACACAATGAGACAAGACACGATGAGACACAATGAGACAAAACAAGACACGATGAGACACAATGAGACAAAACAAGACACGATGAGACACAATGAGACAAAACAAGACACGATGAGACATGATGCGACAAGACACAATGAGACAAGACACAATGAAACAAGACAAGACACGATAAGACAAGACAAGACAGAAGATACAGTGTGTGTGTGTGTAGAAACTCCCGCAGGTTTCTTCTTCGCTCTTTCAGTCTGACTGAACTTCTCGATGTTAAAACCAGCTGTGAACACACTCCGTGTTTTAACACACTCCGTGTTTTAACACACTCCGTGTTTTAACACACTCCGTGTTTTAACACACTCCGTGTTTTTACCCTCTCAGCTCTCAGTGGATTTTTGGGATTTTCCACTTTGTTTTGTTAGATTAGCTTTAACGGCTAAAGACAGGCAGTGTCCGGCTAACGTTAGCTGAGCTAAAGTGAACAAACAGCTTGGTTTACCTGCTCAGGTGACATCCCGACTCTGTCCGCCCGCTGAAATAATCCGCTCAGATGTTCAGAGGAGAGAAAACGACGTGAGTTCATGTAGAAATCCTCCATCAGCTCCACCAGCTCCATCAAACTACACCTCTTTGTTTTGGTTTGGAGGGACGGAGTTCGCGCCTGAGATATCGCGAGACAATGGGAGAACTCACGACAGACACACGCATGCGCACACGTAAATGTCTATTGTAAATAATGAATCTGAGCAATTAAAACATTTAAAAACAACTACACGTTTTATTGATACATAATAAACACACAACATACTTAGAAAAATAAAACTGTTTTATGTAGTTAAACATAAATATTATAAAATATATCCTTTGTTTCTATGTTGCTGAAGTGCATAGTCTGTCATTAAACCTAACTTCAGACGTTTTCTGATGATTTACACTCAAAATCTATAAACTAGACAGCATAAATAAATCATAAATAACACAGTTGGTCCAGACTCTTAATCTTCTTCTTCATTTTTGTTGAAGCAGCGATTTGAACACGACTTGTAAAAATACAATAAAATAAAAAGTGCATAAAAGTGCGGGAAGCAGTTTCCCCCTTTAAAGATCAATTTCATAAATAAAATGTCAAATAAATAAAAGTACATTCTACTAAAAGAAGAACAAAATAGAAAAATTAAAAATCTTAAATAAAAAAAATGTTGGAAATGTATAAAGATCACGCCTGTTCTGACTCCAAACCGGAGAAGTCCAAAGCGTGGATCTCCTCCGGTGTCACGCCGCTCAGGTCAGACAGCTGCTCCGGGCTCAGCCTCCTCCTGGTTCGGGTCGCCTCCCCGCTGCTGTTGCTGCTGCTCCGGCCTTCCTGCGCGGCCGGAGCTGCGTGGATGCCCTCCAGCCACGTCAGGAGCCACTCCTTCCGCTCCTTCACCTGCTTGTGCTCCCTGACGTTGTGCATGAGCTGGACCTCACTCACCGTCCTCTTTCTGTTCATCGTGAGACATACAGGTCAGTTAACAACAGCGCGTGCTGATATGACAGGCGTGTTAGTTAGTTAATTAATAAATGAGTTAATTCCATGGAGGTTAATTGATCTGAAGTTACCTGAGGGGGCGCCCGTCACACAGAGTGAAGAGGTGTAAAACACAGAGTGAGATAAAGAAGAAGTCCAGATGTCTCATGACCTTGATGACCTGTTAACGTTAAAGAAAATGAAAGTTTCTTGTAAATTTCCAAAGTTTTCACTGCATGAAACGTGTAGCTAATGATAAATAATATATATTTATATAACTTTAAATATTAAATAATACATTTAGTTTAAGTTAAAATAAGTGTCAAAGTGCCAAAGTCTATATTGACATATGTATTCCAGTAGCTGATTTAATTAAGTAAATAAACATCTCTGACTATAACAGGTGAACTTACCTCTCTTGGTGGCTGTGAAGTCAGTCTGCTTTGGTTCTTAGCTCCCATCAGTTATGATAACACACTGGACTCTCCAACTTCCTTTTATACACACCTTCAGCTACCGGAGGGGGCAGGCCTGGAATGACAGCACCTCCTCTGAAGCTCCAGGCTTTTCAGCACCGTCATAGCAGAGCAAATGAATGAGCCTGCAACGTGTTGAACCCAAATACCTTCCCACCCACAAACACACTCACACATAAAGCAAGATTTAAAGTCTTTATTGTGACTTCATTTTCATTTCTCACATTTAAATATGAGTTATTATTTTATGTAAGTTAAAGGATTTTACACCATTAAAAAAGATGCCATGGAATACAGTGTTACTGTGCTTTACTGTACAATTAACAGTCTCTAATATAAAATACAACTTCATTCTGTATAAAATCATTTAAAATGCTGTATAAATAAAAGTTTTGCCATAAAATGTAACTGTTGTTTTTATGGTAAAACACTGGCAGCTGCGTTTGCCAGAAGTTTACTTTTTCTAATATTACGGTAATAGGACATTAATACTGTTGATTCCACATTAAAGGCTGGTGTTTTATTCCATATTTTAAAATGTAAAATAGATTTTATGGTGAAAAACATCCAAACAATGACAGTAAAACCAGACCATAAAATAATAATAATTATATTTTACGGTGTTGTACTGTAAAATTAACTCTCTTTAATATAAAATGCTGCTTTATTCTGTATAAATAAAGGTTTTGAAGCATCACTGTTTCATAAATTCTTTTACTGTCATCATGTACATGAGAAACGTCATTTCCAAGACTAAAACTTTCCCAAGCACTTCCTTTCACGTTTTTAATTTCGCATGCTCGCCCGTCTTTCTCTGTAGAGCGTCCAAATCTATTAGTCCACATCTGATGTGACCTTTTTGTTGCTCCCCGGCCCGCCTCACAACAATAGCGGCAACATTTGGATGGATTTATGACTCTCATTGACCGTCAGGGAGTCTCCGTGGTTACATAGGCATTTTACTGAAGAATTAACATTGTTTTAATGAGTTCACAGCCTCCAAAAAAAGAGCCTGACGTCAGAGAAAACACCCCAAATCAAAGAGTGAGCTAGCGGGACTTCACGATGTGTGTCACTGGGTGATGCTGTTGACGTCTCTGCTGTGGTCATGAGTCGTTTTGTGACATACGTCCATTGTGACGTCTAGAAGTCTAGATGCAGGATCTTTGAGGTTGATACGACATGATATGTAAGCTGATGATACATTTTCATGTAAATCTAAAGTGCGGTTGCGGTTGAGGCTGGCTCCAGAAGTGAGTCAGTCTCCATAAGTTCCCATGTTCAAATGTCCAACTTCACAGGACACAACAGTTTTTTTCAGATCTGTGGGTTATCCTGAGCAAGTGAGACACAGAATATCTGCCATGAAGTGAAAAAAGAAAGTGATCTTTGGTTTTTCTCTGTCTTTTAGATCTTAGTCCCGCCTCACGTTAGAGGTGACATCAAGTCATATTAAGTGATAATTAATATGTTAGCAGATAGGATAGATAGCACCCTCCACCCTCCCTCTCTGTCGGTCATTCAGGCATCAGGGTCAAGCCCCCAGTCCCAGCCTCAGCTTTCAGCCACAGGTGTCCCAAAGAAGATCAATCCATGGGACCACACGGCTCATGTTAGAAAGAAACACACACCCTTACTACTTATTATGGTCACTCACAAACACACACACACACACACACTGCACATTAGGTAACCACAAGGGTATGAGTTTTCTAAAAGTGGCAGGAGCTGGAAATGGCTATGTCATGACATGAAGGCCCTGTTTACACCGAGACTCCGAATCTGTGGTCACACGTTTCAAGTACAAGTGTTGTTGTATCCAATCAAACTGCAGAAAAGCTGAGCTAAGTCATGGCTGGGAAATGAAGCCAAGTGCTAAAAACTGCAGTTCCTCCATCGTCCACTTGAGGCTGGCTGCAGAAGTGAGTCAATCAAAGCGTCCACGCTCTTAACCCTGCATAACTTTAAGCCTTAATATAATGTGAACAGCTGAGTTGTATATAAATTCACCCTCAGTACAGTTGTCATGAACGGGGAAATTAGCTACAGAGACCAAAACTGTTTTTTGTACCAGGCTGTAAACATGTTTATTTCTGCTGTCTAACATGGGGACTTATGGAGACTGACTCACTTCTGGAGCCAGCCTCAAGTGGACGTTTGAGGAACTGCAGTTTTTGGCACTTTGGCATTGGTTTCACTTCAAAGCCACGGAGGTTGACACTTGGTCCAAACGTATTGATCAGCGTCCTCATGTGCTGCTTTAGACCTCCTCCTCCTCCTCCTCCTCCTCCTCCTCCTCCTCTTCCCTGCGTTCCCACGAGGTAAAAAGATCATGACAACATCGGTTGAGCATGACGAGCAGCTCAAAGATTTAAAAGTTACTCTTCATCTCAGTGACGAGGGTGACAGAAGATGGTTTTTTGGGTTGGGTCTGAAGTCGGCGTTACACCTGTCGCTCGTGTGCTCAGTGATTAAAGCTTTGCATACCAGCTCGGGAAGATTTACGGCGATCGGTGAGGGCCCTGCAGAGACACTGACCTCCACTCGCTTTTCCCGTGACACTGTTAGGGACCACGGTGGCCACGGCCTGTTTAGATGACACCCGCTGAACACGTCGACCTCTGACCTCAGCTCGGCTCCTAAAACCTTGTCGTCCTCATTACCTCACGCCGCCTTAATGTGCAGCATGTCACCTATGGCATGCAAAGGCAATGAGGCGCGTGGGAATACAACAAAGTCGAAAGAACCAGAACCAGAACCAGGAGCCATCACATCAGAGCCGCTTCACTAAAACTACCTCACTGGCATTCACAGCTACTACAAGTCAGGTGCCTCCATGAAGCGAGCTCGTCCCCGAGGCTTCAAGAATAGCTGCAGGGGAGTAAATAAGGAGAAGAGGTGCTGCTATTTCAGGTTCAGGCTTCTGCTTTTATAGAGGGTGACGGCATGTCCTGAGACGAGTGACAGAGAAGATGAGTAACATCGCACAGACGCTTCCCGTCTCAAGTCACTCTGAGCAGAGTTTGGGCAAAAACAAGCTTGTTACGGACGTATGAAGTTAATTTTATAGAAAAACTCATGAATGATGGTTTATTTATTGATGTTTTATAGTTTTTAAAATAACTTCATCACTGTTATGGACGTAGAAATAAATAGGTTTGAGCTAAAGGAGGCGTAAAACTTTGACTTTGTGTTTTTGTGCTGTGCTCATCATTATTTTTAAACCAGAACATAACCTTTAATAAGTACTGACGGTCAGAACGCTGAGTTAGTAATAAAATAAAACTCAGCTCATATCTAGGAACGTTTTGACAATGAGTAGTAACGATCGTAGTGATCGTCAGGATTTACGGCGTCGCGGGAGAAGGTTCAACTTTAACAGTGAGTGAGCTCATCCAGCCTGACCTCTTCCGTCTGGCCTGCTAAGGCAATGCACCATCATTTTACTGCCACCAGACACCACCAGCACCAACCATTAGACCATTACAAAGGCCTGAACGACCATGATTCATGTGGCAATCTGAACCAGTCGGACTGATGAATGAATGATCATTTAGACCCGATCAAACTCTCTGTCTCTGTCTCACACCGCCGGCGTTCAAACAGTAACTCTGCCACGAGCCTAAAAAATCCATAAACCATCTGCTCGGGGAGTTTTGTTGCCGTCTTAACGGGGACGATGATCAAATTACTTAATGAAAGTCTTGGGAAAGATCAAATGAGAGCGGATCGATCAGTCTGCCCACCACGCCCTCAGAGTTGAAAGTGTTATCAGTGTGTCCTTATCAGAGCACTCTGAGGGAAGCAAGTCGAACTCTTTTGTGTCGATGTCAGCAGAACTCTCCTCAAAGTCACATGAGATCGGATCGATTCTTAGAAGTTGTGAAATATCTTTGAATTTACCGGATGGGTAGTTTTACTGCAACACTCATGGCAACGTGCCAAAAAAACCTTGCAGTTCCTCAAACGAAGCCACTACAGGTACCACGAAGTCAGACTGAAGTTTGTATTGTGAGTCATGCTTACACTGTTTCTTCATAATATTTGAGGAAGTAAAAATTTGATAATTTTCTTGTTAAATATGACGTGACATAATTCAGGTTTATGGAGACAGGAAGCGCCACACATCAGTCGAGTCACTGTCAGGAAATCCAGACTCATGACTCACGAGGTGATTTACAGACTTTCCCAAGGAAAGAGACTGAGACTGGACTGTACACAACGCTGTACACCTGGTTATAGTCAGACCAACTCTTGACCAAGACCGAGACCTCATACGATATATAACATACTTAGGTAGCTAATATTGACAGGTGAAGTGAGAGAAGTCACCTCATTAGGCGTCGCCTTGAAGTCTTCATGAGTTGCTGTGTGTTCTTTCAGACGCCGTTTTACAGATGATGCACAAGGGATTAAGTGGCACACCTGTAGTTGTGGTCTGGACTGGTCTTGGACTACAATCCTCTTTGTCTGAGACTGATTTCACCACAGCACTGCTGTCCACTACCTGCTCGACAATAGAGCGTCTAACCGGCCAATTAACAACTAAATTCTGTAATTTCAGATGTGAGACAGCTCGAACACATTCAGAGTCAAAAACAAACAAGCGGAATATAATCTGACTGTGACCTGCGGCACGTCTGTGAGGGTTGACAGGGTGACTAACGCTTCATGACTCATGGACTACTTTACCACAGGGGCTGCTGAGATTTACAGCCCCATTCAGCTTCACTGTCAGACCTTCACTTGAACGTGTGAACGGCGCGTTAGATGCCGTCAGACAGCAACCACGTGAACTCTGTGGAGAACTCGATCTGTTATCTTTAACGGCTCCGAGGCTCAGCGATATCAAATGATCGCCCAAAGCCATTAACGTGTTGGAGCAGCAGTGCGATCCAATAAAACATCTCGTCTTAATGTTCTCAGCGTGCTCCCAGATTACTCCTCATGGGGGCATTTCCTCCTCCTCTGTGGGGAGTTTTATGTTGCCATGGCGATCGCTGGCAGAGCTCAGAGTGTGGAGGATGGAGGATGGAGCGGGTTGTGTTCCCATTCGTTTTAACAGTCTAGATGACAACTCACAATTCATGTGACTGTAAGTAGGCCACTCACACACACTCACACACACTTGGTGACTGCTTGAATACAGTTATGAGTTATTACAGCATTGTTTAATCACAAAACATGCACATGGACTGCGTGTCAGTCACAAGCGGTTATTACATGTAACAGTTGCACAATCAGCGAGTAATCATGAAGTCAGCAAACTGGATCAGTGCTGTTTGTTACCTTGCAACATCTAACTAACAACGTGCTAATGCTCACGCGGGGTGTAGTGTCTGTGATGTCACCCACAGGCTTCTGAAGAGTAAAGCAGGTGGTGCAGACGCAGCAGACGAGGCTTTTGTCAAACTAATAGGACGCTCGGATACAAATGGGTCACGGCGTTACTTGGGGGAAATTGCCAGCCGCACTCTGTAATGGAAATGCTGTAATCTTCCTGGTCTGTAAGGAATGTTTCCTCCCGGTGGCCTTTAAAATAACTAAAAATAATCAGGTTTGTGTGACGCCTGGAGAAACACAGAAAGAGTTTGAGAGTTCAAGAGCAACAATAAGTTAGATTAACTGCCAGGGCTGGAGTCCAAGTCGTGACCAAGACCAGGATGCATCGAGACAAGACCAAGAGCAGACAGTACGCAGCCTGGTTGCTACATGGTTTCCTTGAAGTCTTTACAAGCCGCTGTGAGTCTTGCAGATGTTTGATCTTTCCAAACTTGTTGGTGTGAAGATAAAGCAGTGAAACCAGATCATTGAGCCATTATCGAATAATAACTTCATCACTTAACAGAGGATATTTTTGGACGGTCTGACAGTAAATCTATCTGCAAGAGACGTGACGTAGCAGACTGGACTGATGATGAAAGATTCATCCATCCATTATCTGTCTACCTTATCCCAGCTGTCTGAAGGCGAGAGGCGGGCTACAACCTGGACGAGTCACCAGAGAGAAACCATGCAGCCCTGCAGAGAACATTCAACGAACAGGAACCTTCTTCTTACTGTTTAATTATAATCATAATATCTCTAATCTTACTCTCAGATGTGTCATATAAACGTGGATTTATCCAAACTCACGTTCAGAGTTTTGTCAGCTTGTGGAGCTGAAGGTAAATTGTGACATCTAGTGGTTTCATTGTGAAACATGAACCACAAACGTTCCTCAGACTCAGACAGGAGGTTGTCTTCGTGGTAACATCAGCATGAACAGATATTTTAAAGGCGCTCATCAACACTGCAGCCTGGAGACAGTCGATGAGGTTCAACATGTATGAGGTGAACACATGAAACACGAAGTGTTTGAGTCACATGATGTTTCTCTTCTGCCTCTTTTACCTCTGCTGTGTTTTTATCTCCAGATGTGCACAGAGCGGACACCGGACACAATAAGATACTGTGATTTTGTGCTTTGCAGCAACAGTTACTTTGGATTTTAGAGGCATTTTGTCACAGTGTCGGAGTTCAGTCCCTCAGTGCAGTTGTCATGAACGGGGAAATTAGCTATAGAGACCAAAACTGTTTTTTGTACCAGGCTGTAAACATGTTTATTTCTGCTGTCTAACATGGGGACTTATGGAGACTGACTCACTTCTGCAGCCAGCCTCAAGTGGACGTTAGAGGAACTGCAGTTTTTGGCGCTCCCTCAAGCTTTTTTTTCCAGCCACGCATGTTGCGTCTTGGTGATGTCACGGACACACGTCCATGTTTATTCTGTCAAGAATAGTAAGAACAGAGAGTTTAATAATACAGTAAATAGATGTCGGTGCTCTCTGGTTTTTACGTGATGCACCTGAACGCAGCGTGAACTCCGGGCAGCAGCGGGCTCTTTGAAGTTCGCCGGCTGGCGCTGACTCTCCATCCTGAGGTAACTATTATGAAGTTATAACCAAAAAAACACGTTTATATATGACGACATTTCATGTTACAGCCTGTATGCGAGTCAACGCGAAGGTGTTCAGCACAGGTGAACTGTCGACGCGGGAAAACATCGATTCAAAGGGACAGAAAGGTCAAAGTAAACCCGTCAGTGTCGTCGTGTTTGGCGTTAATGCGACTCTAGTTTCCACTGCGGGTGTGAACCAGGCACGACTGTAAAACAATATGGGGACATGCAGGATGTTGAAATATAGTAAAATAAGTTAATTCATGGTTTAATTTACCCCAAAATATCAAAATTTCTTCAACTTTATTTTAATATTTAGAATATTTTTGTGTGTTAACCTTAAAACACTTTAACTTCAAATGTTTCCTGTGTTATTATACTATTATTATATATATTTTTTGTCTCTGTCCTCCGGTATCTGTCCAACACTGACACACACTCGTGTTTTCAGGTTTTCTTCGTGGTGTTTTAGAGTTTGTCATTTCCTGATAAACCATAAAAAGTTGTTGATGACGTCATCCTGCACTCGTGTACTTGGGATGTGTACTAATTTAACGTCCAATGACGCTGCTGGAGCAGAGTGCTTCCTGTTTGATCCGGTCTATGAGTGACTGTGAGAGCTGCTACAGCTAGTGTCATGCCAGAACAGGAGCTGGGCAATGGAACTGGAAACCTGTATACTTATATATTTAGTCGGCTGGTGTCTTGTTCCCTAATGAGCTTTTTTAAACGACTATTTTGTTCACTGCTTTACGGTTTAACGTCGAGCCCAGGTATGATGTATGTGTGCCGCTTCTCAACAAACAACAGGACAACAAACAATTTGCATAATATACTATAGCACTATACCACAGTGAACATGGCCGGACACGGGACTGAACACAACCTCTGAAACCAGCGGTGGCCAGTCGGGCAGGGACCTACCGAGGTGGTCTTGGGGGGCTGGCAGCAGTTTACTTCACTGTCCATCAGGAAACTGTAAATCACAGAGAGAGTTGAGGCGGAGAAGGTTGAGGACAGATTAGTTGCTGATTAAAGTCATTGCAGCTCTGCCGGTTATGTGATGCCACAACGGAAACAACATGTCTTATATGACTTAACAGACTTATATTAAATTGTGTATTAAAAACATATTTCTCTTCTTGTTGCACAGACTCATGGGTGACTGCGAGGACATCGACTTGTTTTGGGCGTCTTTGATTTCGCCCGGGAAGAGAAAACGAAAAAAAGACTCCAAGAATGACAAAAAATGCAAAAAGAAAGAACAAACGGATGAAAAAGTCGAGAGAAAAAATAAGAAGAAAAACTCCAAATTCAAAGAAGTGATGGAGGAAAAGAAGAGAATAAAAAAAGAGAAGAAGAAAAAGGAAAACAGACCGGCTCTGGAGCTCAACAACGAAGAAAAACCTCAAACATCAAATCCATCCAGACGCAGCAGTGACGAGCTGAAACCCGGCAAGAAGAAACGAAAAAAGAAAGTCTCGTTTGTCTTGTCACCGGGCGTCATCTGGGCCAAACGTCCTAAATTCATCCCATCGTCTTCCCAGCATCCCAAAGAGAGCGTCCTCTTAGAGGACGCTGCTGCGAGCACGGCTGAGTTCACAGCGACGGGTCAAACGCACGACAACGACTCTCAGCTCAACAGCGAGGACATCAACAGCCAGGACCTGTTCATCACCCAGAAGACCTTCAGGGCGTCGCCCTCCGAACCTTCGAGCTGCGAAGCCAGCGATGAAGTTATTCCTCGGACGCTCTCGCCGCAGGTAGAGCGGCATCTCAAGGGATCGTACAAACGTCCACGAGAGTCAGATATCCATCAGCGTGACGGAAAAACTACGCTTCTCACACAAGAAGAAGAGAGGACAAACAAAGATCATGAGCACAGGGAGGGAAAGAAAGTACCGTGTCCTCCCAAACGTGCCAAGCCCAGGGTGGTGACTCCTCTCCTGGATGACCCCATCGATGAAACCCCGTCCCTGCAAGTCAAGTCAAAGACAAGCACCTCCACTCAGACCGAAAACCTGTTCACCACCGAGCTCTCCTCTTACCTCAACTTCTGCCGCAGAGTGGCCAAACACTCGGACAACCTGAAACCTCTCGACCTGAGCCTGCCGCAGAGGGCCAGAAAAGACTTTGGGACGTCTGTGAAGATCAACCACGAAGACCCGAACCCGCATCCTTTAGGCGCCAAAGAGGTCGTGGTGAAGAAAGAGCCTTCCAGTCAACACCACCGGTCTTTAAGCACACGAGGCAAAAGTCAAACATCTCCGACCCTCCAGTCGGACTCTGACACCAAGTGTGCAGAAACCACCAACTCCAGCGAGGACGAGCCGACTAATCGCTCTGGAAAGCCGGAGCTGACCCAGGTGACACCACGAGATATGTGCACACCTCACACACATTTCATTACCACACTTAAAGGGTAACGCTGGTGTCTGAAAAAAGGTTAATCCAACTTTTTGTTTGACTTCAGGCCCGAGCGGTCCAGACCAAACTCAACGAGTCCTTCTTTTTCAAGACCAAAGGGGACGGACAGTCGCCGAGGCCGGAGTCTCCGCTGATGAAACTCGCTCAGGGCCGAGACGTGACGACGAAGAAGGCCCGCGTCACCCGACCTGCGGTCAGCGGCTGCCGCTTCAGTGCCACAACGCAAAGAGCAGCCGGGTACGAGTTCAGCTCGTGACGCATGTTATCGCTACCCAAAATGAACTTCATGTCACGCGTTTAAATTCTCAAGTAACTTTTCTAGACGTTTGTTTGTGTTTCAAGTTCGAACATCAGCTTCAGTAAGAACTTTCTGAATGTTTCCAGGAAACTTTCACATCAAATCGTAGCTCATGGCGTTGTTTGTTGGCTGTTCTGTATGAAAGGAAGCCTTTTATCAATAAAGGTTTATTCACTGTGAAAGAGATGATGTGTGTCGTCATAGCAACAAAAAAACCTCTGAGCATCAGGAGAAAGTTTCAGAGCGTCCTGGTAACCATAGTGACTGTACACCTAAATGGTAACCATGGTAACTCATGGTGCCAGAAGAGAGGGAGACGCTGAATGAAGCCGTTTAGACAGACATACTGCAGACAGACAGGACACAGACTGCAGAGACACAGACAGCTCCTAGTTTTGTCATTGAAGCGAAACATTCAAAAGAAATAAATCTTTATTTATATTTTGTCAGGTATTAAACACACACACTCTCCATGTTAATAAAACATTCAATTTGTGCGTTAAAGCAAAAATCCACCTTTAAAACTGATTTTCACGTGTTGTTCACTTCCTGTACACCGTCCAGTTTGACCTTTACGGCACCTTTCCAGGTGTGTCTGTGTTTTCAGGTGGATTTTTCCTTTAACGCAGTCACAGTCTAATTGTGTCTGAAGAGTTTGATGCCCATCCAGCTCCACAGGTGGAAGAAGACGTAGACGGGGATGGTGACGGGCAGCAGCAGGCTGTAGAAACACAGACTGTTGCTGCTGGTGCAGCCTTGGGGGAAGTTCTCGTCCACGGCGGCCGAGTAGAACAAACCGCAGAGGGACAGAATCGGGACGAGGCCCACCATCACGGGCAGGGAGAACATGCTCGCAGCTTCTGACGCAGGACTAAATAAGTTCCTAAAACGCAGCGGCGTTCTCGCTTTGTTGCTCGGCTGCAGCTCGTGGACTTTCTATTCTTGCGTCGGAGTCGTCGAGGCGTTGTCTTTCTGGATGAGTCGTGCTTCCTGAGGGATCATGTTGGGGATGCCGCCAACGATGGGGTACGCGATGCCGAGCTCCTCGTTGATCAGCTCGTTGGTTTCAGCGTCGTACCTGCGAAGGGAGAAGAGCGAGTTACAAACACACAAACACATCCACCTGATTGTGGACTGCAGTTGTTTTAGCACTTAGGAATAAGTTTCATTCATTGTTAGCTTGCTTTAACTTGTTGTTAGCTCATTGTTAGCTTCTTTTTGCTTCTTGTTAGCTTCCTTTTAGCTTTATTTCTGCTGTGAAGTTTTTAACATGGGGACTTATGGAGACTGACTCACATCTGGAACCAGCTTCAAGTGGACGTTTGAGGAACTGCAGTTTTTTTTATTATTTTAGGTTGTTTTTGGGCGGTGTTGTTAATCAATCATACACAATAACACCTACATTTATTTATAGCTTTAATAACCACTCACAGGTGTTACGGTTAAAGTTGTCACTCTGCTGCGTTTGAGAACCCGGAAGTGTCTTATCGTTTGTTCTTTTAATATAAAAAACAGCGTCACGAGGCTTCATCACACTGTGTGTGTGTGTGTGTGTGTGTGTGTGTGTGAGTGTGTGTGTTACCTCAGCTGCTTCTTGGACAGCGGACACACCAGCACCTGAAGCAGGGAGGCGTCAAAAGGCTGCGGCACCTCGTCCTTCACTCGGTCCGAGAAGCTCCGGAGCGACACCGCGGCGGCCGTTACCCTCCGAACCTCCGGCGTCTTACTCACATAACGGGGAACACCGACTGCTCCGGTCACCAGTCTGCCCGTAACACACCGAAACATGACCGAAAAACTGCGACACAAGCGAGCAAATCCACCCCCACGGTGCAACTGGAATATGAGTCCTCTTCCGGTTGTCATTAGTTCCGCTTAGCGAGTTATTTTTCGACAACCGCCTTTTAAAACTTGTTTTAAATCTAAATCTCATAAAGTGTTGATCTTGTGTTGTATCTAAGATATTAAATATAATTGTTATAAAGCAATAAATGAGTTTGAGGGTGGTTGTTTCCTCATCTGTCCGTGTGGTGGCAGCGTTGCACCGTTCAGCGCTGTAAAGTAGTGATGGGAAGTTCATCTCACTTTAGGGAGTCGGATCATTTGACTCCAAAACGTCTTCATTTTATCACTTATACCATTCAGGTTTAGCGCTGACTTTACTTTATGTGTACACATATATCATGTATATGTTCATTACATCCTTTGTACTGAAGCATTCAAAGGTAAAAATTACATTTTCCACAATAAATTGCTGTAGCCAATTGTTTTCATTGCATTTACAGACCTTTGTAACTCTCTGAAACGCCCAATGAACCACTCAGCTACACAAAGCCGATAGAAATACTTATAAAAACTATAAAATGCATAGATATATTTTTTTAAATGACAGCTATTGACTCTTGGATGTACAGTTCGCATGTGTTTGTGAAAGTTGTTTGTGGACTCCACTTGATACGACAGCTTGGCTTGCAAAATTCTGCATTCTGCCTTTGTGTTTTGTGCAAATGCTGTTCCTCTTTCTACGGCTCACGTACCGGGGCTGGCTCCCCAAACTGACTCGTTCACGACCGACACATCACTACTGCAAATCTGAAACTGTGTGATTTGACCAGAATTTGGCACCAGACTGTGAAAAACATCATTAAAAACAACATGAACTGGATGAAATTCAGTCAGCAGAAACTTAATTCATGAATTTATTTCACATTAATGAGTTTATTTTAACCTCAGCGAGTAACACGATTGATTTTTGATGTATATGTTCTATCAAGTGAAAAAAAACAAACTAATGGAGGCTCATATTTGTGTGATTTTCACATCAGTCAATGTTTGATCTGTAGTTTCATTCCCGCTCTGCAGACAGCCTGAACTTGATTTCCCAGCAGGTTATATCTATACAATATTAAATATTGTCAGAGAGCCCGTGCCAGATAGAGCAGAATGCATTCCCCCATCCATATGGCTGAAGATATTGCTCTGAGACTTTCTTGGCAGAGCCCCAACTTGTTTTAAAACTGCTTCTAGCTTTAATATATCCCACCGCTCGCTACATGACAGACCTGCTAATATAGTTTTTTATTTTTTATTTTTCTCCTCCTCCTCCTCGCTGCCAGGCCTCGAATACACCGCTGTACTGTGTACCTTCATTTGTTGGTTGTGTTCGCTCCTGAGAGGGATCCATCATGTCTGACACATTCCAACGGAGCACCGGGGTTGAAATAATGTGGAAAGAAGGACGACATCTGTTCAAGACAAAAATATAATGCAATGTTCTGTAACAGGAATGACTGGCTGATGGCGCTTATTAATGTTTAAGGGGAAAATAAAACAGAGAAAATCACACACACACACACACACACACATACACACACACAACAATCTGTTGTTTTACGGTAAAAACTATGGTTGCCAGAATTTTACAGTAAATACGATGTAACCTTTTCTAATATTACGGTAAAAGGATGTTAGTACTGTTGTTTTCACATATAAGGTGGCCATTTTATTCTATATTTTAAATTGTCTAGAGATTTTGTGGTGAAAAACTGCCAAACCATGACAGTAAAAGACCTTAAAAAAACATTTTACATACTTTTACTGTGATGGTTTTTCAGCATAAAGTTACATGATAAAACGGTTTTATTTCCTACAGAACAAAGTTGATCCACGCCTCGGATCATACTGGAGTAAAGCACTGTTTTTGAGGAACATCTGGACATGACCAGCCAGCCACTGGAAGTCCTGATGCTCTCATCTAATTTAACACAACATTGATCCTGAAGTGCTGATGAAGTTTCACTGTGGTGATGATTAGGAAAGAACATTAACTCTACCATGAGAGCTTACACTGGATAAGACTCAGTTTTAAGTCATTTTTTAATATGTTTTTTGAATAAGATGATGTTTGGAGTGACATAAATATTAAAGTATGCAGTCTGATGGAAGCCTCTGTTGAAGCCTGTAACTGTTCACAAACAAACAATGTCTACATCATGAGTACATTTAGAAAACAAAAACATAAATGTTTATTTAATATTTCTGTTGCCCCCGAGGCCTTTGTGGTTTAAATGTCAAGTTTTTATAAGACATAAACTGCCGCTACCTGCAAATTCAGCTAACTCATCTAATGGCTAATATGGCTAACTGCTAATTCAGATAACAACTAATTCATCCAACTGCATATTCAGCTAGCTGCTATTTTAGCAAACAACTAATTTCGCTACCTTCTAATTCAGTTCAATCTCAGCTAACATTACATGCTAATTCAGCTAGCTGACATTTGCATTACATTTAGTCATTTAGCGGATGCTTTAATCCAAAGTGACTTACAGAAAAGGGAAACAATCAAATTTTAAACATTTTAAACATAATTCAGGTATTTCAACTCACAACGAAGTCAGCTAACCACTAATTCAGCTAGCAGCTAATTCAGCTAACTGCCTCCTTCACAGCTGAGCCATAGCTGTTGCGTTAGCCTTCATGACAGGTACAGTCGCTAAAATGAACGCTAATGGTGCTTTCCACTGTTCCTTTGACACGTGTTTTCCTCTGGGTGACGATCTCTGGAGATTCTTCTCAACGTAAAATGGAAATGAGTTCTCTGCAGCACACGGCGTGACGCTGCTGCACACATTGTGTGGATGCTGACTCGAGCATGACTGTGTGTGAATCACTGCGTCACCGAGGACAGTCACTGCGTCCCGACTAATAACTCAAAAAACGGAGACTTCTCCAGTGACAGCGCAGCCTCCTCTCGAACAGGCGGCTCAGACTTGGCAGGAAAGTCAGCGGGTCCCTGCCAGGGTTGTTACAATGCTAATAACATCTAAGCTTTGTGGGCAGGGAGGGGGATCACACATAATCTACCGGCTATCAACACTAATGCTGCTCTTCGCTTCGCTAACAATGTTGTCTTAAATTGTCTCGTCAGACCTTCACGGATGAGCTCACGAGGTTCTGGGAGATTGTTTTTCTCGTGAGTGGTTCACGGTTCACGGCAGCTCTCTGTTCGCCACAGGTGGGAGTGATGGGACCGCCACGCTCTCAGCAGCAGTGGAGCGTGGGCCTCTTTCGTGCCCGGCGTGGCTCCTTCTGACAGACCCTTCATCAAGCCCACTCCTCCCAGTGATATTTGACAAGAGCTTTCATCAATCCTCCACCCCCTGTCTGCTGACCTTCCCCGAGCCGCTCACCTGTGCACAGGTATGGAGTTCTCAGCGATGAACTTCGTTGACCTGCTGCAGGCTGTGTGTTTCAGGTTTGCCCTGCTGGTTTTTGTACTGAGGAGCGGAGACAGAGCCGACAGAACTCTCACAGCCCGCCGCTGGTATTTTTCCTATTTTTCTCCAGGCAACTGTCACAGTGAACGGACTGGCCTGTGGACGGTTTGAAGATTCACACCTTTATACAGGCGTTCCACTCATTAGTCTAATCATATACAGAGTCTACGGTGACGCCGAGTCCACAGTTTTGACTCGTTTAACAAAATAAAAGCCTTCATTTCCACGTTTATTATCTCGTCTTGTTTGTAAGAATCCGCTTTCAAGTCCATTGCGTAGCCGCCTCGGGACTCAGAGAGCTGAAGTTATGTTTGCCTAACTGCATTGATAACTACCACTTTTAATTTTTATCTCTGCTCTGCACACAGAATTAGACTTAAAGAAACGTTAATACGATGTATTCTCAAGCTCCACGCACGTGCGGCCCGCAGGAAGTCGTCCCACAAAATGATTTTCTTCTTCGAATGGAGGATTCGATGTCATCCTGCTCTGAATTTGGTTTCCTTGCAGAGCGGAGGTTTTTTATCCAATTAGAAACATGAGATTAGGTTCTTTATTCCTGCCAGGAGAGCTTTCATTTCCAGGCTGAAATATTGCTGATGTAGCATTTGCTGCTTAATCTGATAATCAGATCCTCAAGGACTTCCTTTCTCGTGTCCTATGGACCCTTAATCCTCCTCTGTGATGCCCTTTCCTCCTCTTTCTTGCACCCCTTATCGTCTCTGCTTTTTCCTCCCTTCCAACACATAAAAAAAAAGCAAAGCTCTTCCTAATGTGCCTGATTGATGGACAGGCACAGATCCAATGAAGCGCTGCCCCTCTGTGGTCACCTGGCAACAGTGTTAACGAAGTGGACCCTTCAATTAAGTCTTGCCAGTTGTTTGGCTGAAGCGCGAGCCAGTGAGTCGCGAGCGAAAAGGTTGACGGCGTGTCATTACCGCTCCCTTCAAGGCCTCAGAGCGCCGGGATGGCTTTAATCACTCAGTGGCCGTTTAGTGCTACGTCGCTGCACGGATATATTTATACTGTGTGTATGTGTGTGTGTGTTTATTATTGTGCACGCTCACGGCTCATTGGCTGTGCTGGCTTTACAATGCCTGTGATGTTATGAGAGGCTATGAGACTTATTTACGAGGTGTTCATGGTAACTCCTCCGAACAATATAGGTGCAGGGTTTCAGCTTTTATGGCGAGTCATCCATGGAAATGCTTTATCGCTCATAGAGACAAAGAGCAAAGCTGTTTTGATGCCCGGGCGTACTCATGCATCACTGTAATCCTTTAAGAAGGCGCCGCTTTAAAGGATGGATTCCTCTTTAGTGAAGATGCATCCTCTCTATAATGGTATCTATTAAAAGAGGGGGGGCTGAGCGAGGAGGAGTGAGAGGAAGAGGGAGGGACGGCAGAGAGGGTAATGATGGAGGGACTGAGAGAGTCCATCCAGCTCCTCAGCGGGCTAACGAGAAAGTCGGATGTTGCCTGGAGGTGATAATTAGCACATCCTCAGAGGCTGCAGAGAGTGACACATCTGCCCCCAGTTCAGCTGAACTACAGAGGAGCGACCGCAGCAGAGCAGCTTCCTGTTTGTCTGTTATCGTTTTATACTCGTTAAGGTGGAAAATCTTTCCAGCGCCTTTTGTGATGTAACGATGACTTCAACAAAGTCCGATACCCTGTACAGTCTGAACTCTTGTTGAATGAAGTCTTGAGTCAAACTCAAGCTTATATCCTGTAAAAATCCAGTTGTCTCAATTGAGACTGAGCAGTTTCCACCATGAGCAAACACCTGGCGACATTGGTGAGGAAAAACTTCCTTCAAGAGGCAGAAACCTCGAGCAGAACCCGGATCATTGGTGGATGGACGTCTGCAGAGACTTGATGGTTGATGGTGACAAAGATGCACAGCAGCAATAATAATAAATACAACTACAGACCCAACAGTTCCCACCATGAGCAAACACTTAGCGGCAGTGGAAAGGAAGAACAGGAGAAGTCCAAGTCCTTCAACGCAAATTACAATCCAGCTTTTCCTTTCTAATGTGTTTTTAAAAAACTGTGACCAGGCTGATTAATAATTAAATATTGTGTTTGGTCTGCCTGCCTCTGTCTCATTTATGTTTTATTGCTCTCGGATTTTACCAGTTTACAACAAGACATTTAAATTTGTTTGCTTTCAAGGTTAACATCTTTAGTGACTCAAGTCTCAAGACTCCTGACTCCTGGTCTAGACCTCAGTTCAGTTGTTTTTGTCGCCCCCAAATATCCAAAAATAGTTTTAAAAATAACAAAAATCACAGTTATTAAAAGCTATCAGTGCAGTTTAATCATGTAACACGTTGGAGCACATCCACCTCTTTATAATGAGATTACTGTAAATCCATTATCTAGCACGCTCTGCCCTCCAACACCTCGGAAATCATGAATCATACTTAGGTTCCACTTCTGCTTCATTTCCTCGTCGTAAAATGGCGGCATAAATTGTGACACGCGCGCACGTCTGTTTGTGTGTGCGTGCATGCAAATGATGCCATTTACGAGACGGCGGGAGGGTAAACAGCAGCATTACTGGGATTGATGTTAGCCGTGCTCGGAGAGTGCCGTCTCATACATGTTTCATGATGCCTAACTCCGAGTTCAGCAGAGACGCAGACACTCAGGAGAACGCCCGGGCCTCCTGCTCGACCTGCATCTCTGAAACGGCATATGAAATTTACCAGACGCACACAAACAACTCAACAACACTCGATGACATGAGTCATGCCGTTTTTCTTTTAGTAAGAGATTTTTTCCAGCACACATCCAGTGGCTGCACAGATGTTAGAGTAAGTATTTTTGCATACGGTGTTTTTAATCAGTAGTTCCTTTTTGATAGTTTATGGTTCGAGCTGGCTCCGGTGAGGCTACACTGAGATCAGGGACTGGTTGAGCCTGCTGCTGCGGTCCTGCATGACAAATACTATCAATCTACAAGGAAGATCTTCTGCGATTTTCAACCGGTCGTGGAAGACAGTTCTGCTCAAGGTTAACAGAAATTTTTCCTTGCCACTGTCGCCAAGTGTTTGCTCATGGTGGGAACTGTCGGGTCTATAGTTGTACTTATTATTGTTGCTGCTGAGCATCTTTGTTTCTCTCTAAACTCAACTGGTCATGGCAGCCACCAATGATCCAAGTTCTGCTCGTGGTTTCTGTCTATTAAAGGAAGTTTTTCCTTGCCACTGTCGCCAAGTGTTTGCTCATGGTGGGAACTGTCAATAATAGTCTAAACAGTACAGTCTAGATCTGCTCTGTATGGAAAGTGTCATGAGATAACTGTTATGATTTAGTGCTATATAACAGTTTGGAGGGAGGGTCTGCACATTATATTTCACGGTTGTAGATCTCATGACTCTCTAGATTTAGAGTTTATATAAAAACACATGATCAGTGTATGAATTATGATGCATTATGTTACCCAGCAGTACACTGAGTAGTTAAAATTCACTCCGCTGACTACAGTAGTAAAATGCTACGTAATGTACTTCAAGGGAGCATTTTGCTACATAATTACTTTTATTTTTAATACTTTGAGAGTGTTTAGGATTTAGCAGGGTCTATTGTCAGAGCAGAATTTGAATACAGAATATGTTATGTTTTAATTAGAAATTAAAATTAATTATCACCTGAAAATAACATTTGTTGTGTTTTTGTTACCTTTTATATCTACGAGTCCATGAAGCACCATTGTTGTTCTACCGGTGGAGGGTGAATCGAGGGGTATTCAATTGGTTGCCTCACCTCACTAAATCCTACTGGTCCCCTCAGCTATAGCCTCAGCCTCAGTCTCAGCCTAAAACTTTACTGTTTTGTTCAGGTTCACCGCTCTCCTCTCCAGGCCCAGCAGGCAGCAGGTTTCTGTAAAACATCTCTGAGGTTAAAGGTGTAGGGGACGTCATGGAGACTACGTCCATGTTTATACACAGTCAATGGTTTTAGTAGCAAGCTAACCCAAGCGGTGGTTGATTATTGAATATTCATCGCTGTCAGAGGTGAAGAAACACACAGGACAAGTTTTGCCATCAGCATTTTTTTTTTACTGTTGGTACTTATAAATATCCAGTTTAAATACACTAATAAAATAGCTTGGACATTTTCATGACTCGATATATATTAACAGCTTCCCAAAAATTGAGATACTTTTAAGATTTCAGGATCTAAAACCTGAGCCACAAAAAGAACGAGAAGGTCAACAGAAGGTTTGGTAACAGATGCTACACAGTAGCCAATAGAAGACATACAGTTCCAGTCCTCCACCAGTTACCACTGCTTTAAACACTGCTGTCAGTACCTCAGTGGGTTGTGATTGAAAAAAAAAAAAAGATTTTTGAATACATAATAGCCAGATCAATAATGAATAAGTTTGTCCTGTTTTTGTGTTGAATAATTGATCGACACTCAAAGCTGAGGGTTTGAATAATTGTGAGATTGACTGCAGAGCAGTTATATTTAATTAAAAGCTTCATGACAGTGTGTAACTTTTGGAGATCTGCAAATGTAGAGCAAATTATTTAGCAGTAGTATATGCAAGTGTCAAAATCAGCAAAAACAAAATATACTCATACATAAAACACACACCCAGACACGCCGATATCTCAGTCGGTATCCATCCGTCCATCGCAGTGGCAGCAGATCGAGCAGGGCATTCCAGATGTTCGTCCAGCTCCTCCTGGAGGATCCCGAGGCGTCCCCAGGCTACATGTGCTATGTAGTCCCTCCAAGAGGTTCTGGGTCTGGGTCATGGTCTCCTCCCAGTTGGACGTGCCCAGAACACCTCCAAAGGAGGCATCCTTATCAGATGTTGAACCACCTCAACTTTGAGATCCCACTGGACGTCCAAGCTCCTCATCATATCATATCGTGCTGAACCACGGTGGTTCGGTACAACGTCTGCAGTACTGCAGACGCCTGCCGGTCCATCTCACGCTCCATTTTCCCATTACTCGTGAGCAAGATCCAAAGATTCTTGAACTTGGGGCAGCAACTCGCTCCCAACCCGGAGAGAGCATTCCACCGTTTTCAAGCAGTGAACCATGAACTCAGACTTGGAGGTGCTGCAAATCACCCCTGTGAGTGCTGAAGGTCACGGTCCAATGGAGCCAACCGAACCTCACCATCTGCAAACAGCAGAGATGAGATGAGGTTCCCAGACCGGACACCCTCCTCACACCGGCAGAATTTTAAAGGAAAAGCGGCTCATTAGATGCTCGTCCGCATCTGTTACGGACGGTATAACATCCATCTGTTGCGTTCAATCCATTCCTCTCACATTACTCATCATCTGATTTGACTTCTGGACAATTCAGAGGTGATGTTCGACATTAGAGAGGAGAAAGGAGCCTGATCAACAGCTGTGCAGGCGTGGGGAATGTGAGCACAAGCTGGCTCTCATTCAAGGGGGGATGCATCCTAACGTGTCCTTTGAAGGACTGAAGGCTAACAGGCTGTATCTGCACCTCCTCCTGAAATGTGTCACGGTGGAAGCCTTCCCCAAAAACAATAAACGTGATAAAGTTTGTTTGTTCGTTTTTTTACCACCAAACTGTTGCACTCACTAAAAACCATGATACTGGAAGTCATGAGTGCTTAAAGGATAATTTGTTTTTTTACAGCCTGGTTTATATTTGTACTGCGCCACAGTTTGTATCAGTGATGTTAACATTTTACTCACGTCATTGGAAACAACACCAAGAAGAAGTCATAAACATTCTGTTATGATGCTCTGCTGTTAGTGTTGCATGTGTTGTATATTAATCCTCGTCAGATCAACAGAATCAGTTTTACTGAAGCTCAAAGTGAGCGCAGGTTCATTGTTGACTTGTTTTCTGACTGACTTTGGTTAAAACCTGTCTGATGATCTGAATATCCATATTTAGGAACATCAGTGTGTTCCAAAGTGAAGTTATGTTACGATTACTGATAAAAACTATTGTAATAAACCAGAATTATCCTACATAATATAATTCTTACCAACATTTCCAGTTAATGTTGAAGTAACGTCTGTTAGCTCAGTTTGTTAGCCGTGCTGTGAGCTCAGAGCACTGGGGGAGTGGTTTGGTTTGATTTGTACCACAGGTGTTTTCAGGCCCAGGGCACAGTAAGTGGAGCCAGTGTCGTGCCAGAACAGGAGCCTCTATGGACATGATGGCAGAGGAGAAGAGAGTGAAGAGGACTCGAGTACAGCTGAACATATTCACCACAGTGGGATGACTCCCTGAAACTGGAGGCAACAAATCAGAACTTCTAAGCAGCGCTGCTTTAATTTATCTCATAATAATAATCAGTGTAGCCCGAACTTCTTATTGGCTGAGAGAGACGGAGTCAGGAGGACTGTGAAGACAGAGAGCTCTGAAATAGGACTGTTTAAAGCTGCTGCACATCTGTCTCAGTCGACACCTCTGAATACCGTCTGACACATTTCATTGTCACAGGATTAGATTTCACCTGGTTTTGAGCTCTTTGCCTCTCGTGTGCTCGTCTTGAACTCAGACCAACACTTTCCTTATCATATCAATGCTGCATGAGCCAGAGTCCTGTTACTGTACGTGCTCGTGTTACAGGAGCCAGGAAGTCTAAACTCTTCTTTACCGGATCAATCTCCCGCTCCGTCTCTGAACCCCAAACATGGCGCCTGCCGGCACTGATGGACAGCTCCGCTTCTGATCTAATTAATTTCCAAAGCACGCTCTTTAAACCGGGATTGTAATCGAAACTCCATCCCTCAGAAGTTTCAATCAGCTGGCGGTTATTCTCCGTCGCACTTTCTCACTTTATTTGCGATACTGACGGGGAATCTGCAGCATCTGTCCTGCCTGCACTCCGAGTCAAGTAGTGTGTAACGGTGATAAATCAAAACCTGTCTCCTCCAGATAATTTGTGCAAACGAATCGTCTCGTTTACGTTGTGAAATTGCTTGATTTTTTTCCCCCTTCCTGGAATGAGTGCGAGTCACTCACCTTGTATCTCTCCCTCTGCACAACAAACATATTGAAACCACGCTCACTCAATTTGTTACAGTGATTGTGCGATGATACCGAGGGAGCGCGGGCCCCGACGCCACCGTCTTTAAACTGCGGATGGGGAACCCAAAAATACATCACAGACCTGCTCCTGCAATAACCGGAGCGCTTACATGATTTCATGAGCCTGTCCCCTGGAACAAGCGACTATATTTCTCATTTCGATTGCAGAGTGGGAAGTTTTAAGAGCCTCGGCACCATCTGTGAGTGTCTCTACTCTCAGGTCATTGGTATAAAACGGTTATTAGGTTACTGATGGTCCGTGTCTGATTGAAGCACATCTCCTCCTGTGTGGATTCTCGTTAAAAATAGGCCCGCTTTCCAAGCTCATTTTTGGGACAGTTAGTTTGCTGCTTAGGTCAGCGTGTTTGTCCATTTCTGACCGGACTCGTGCACCGCAGAGTTTTTTTTTTTTTTGGTTTCCTCGCTTGCTGGATTAGTCCGTCACGACACAAAAAAAAAGTGCGTTCCAGCGTTTTCACTGAGGCAGCACAGTCAGTATGTTAGTGATGGTCCATTTCTGATCGGTGCAGTCCTGAATGACGAGCTGGAAAGTGAACTCCGACTGTCTGCTCTCCACCAGCTCCAGGCAGCGCTGAGACTCCATGTTCTGGATGGAGCCACCCTACGATGGAAAGAGAGGACAGAGGATTTATAGCATACGAGAAATAATGCACAGCAAGGTGAGGACGTTATCGAAGAATAACCGACCGGACGGGTGAAGAGCGCCGTTCCATCTGTCCAACCCACATACCCCCTATTTTTTCCCCTCACACACGGCATCTCTTTGTTATTGAGTGACGCACTTCATTCACAAGTACTCCACTGCTGCAGTGTGGACTGTATTAAACCTGTTCTAATTTGTGATTACAGGCTCTGTAATTCAAAACGCAAGGTCATACTGACCATGCCTGACAGAAGAAGTGCCCGGCTGTAAACTGGCTCATAATGTTTTCACAGCATACCTCGAGCAGCTGGAAGGACGTGCGCTGAAGATCCAGAGATTCAAACTTCACTTAAATCAAACTCACTGACTGAATCCAGTGCAGCGTTTTCAGTGGCATAAAATAAAACATTAGCTTAGCATTAGCCTTTAATATCTACATATGGAGCAGGTCCTCTTACAGGGAGTCCGCCATCTTGTGCCGCCATGTTTGTTACAGTAGTCCAGCAAGTGTGTGCTGGTTGCTAACGGCTTTGTTAGCAGGGAGTCATATTATATATCGTTACATATTATATATGCCCTTATTCACACAGTTCTCAGGTGTCTTAACGACATGTCTGTGCCTTTAAATGCTAACGAGCTGCTGGCTCCTTCCGCCCGGCAACAGGTAGGTTACCATGACAACAGCTGAACTCAACCACTGCAAGATACTAACCCCGTTAGGGTCTAACTGCTAACTAGTACTGGTGGTAGTCTTTTATAAGCACCGGGTTCTGGTCCTGGAATATGTTCGTGTGTTTTAAAGAGACAGTGTGGCTGCAGCAGGTCACGCAAAATGGAGGCGGTCATTGTTTTTGAACGCACCCCGAATTTGAAAATATTAGTGCTTAGCATCTTGAACAACAGGCTGGCACATAAAGTAGGTCCTTACTTTTAAGAGCAGTAATATGTCGTAATGAGCCCGAGCCCCGGCGGAGAGGCGACTACACCCATTTGTGTCAAACTCACAGTGAGCTTCAGGAAGGCTGCTTTGCTTTAAAATCGATGTATGGTTTACATGTTACACAATAACACACACACACACAGAGGAATGACCATCAGGGAGGCTGAGAGGACTGAGAGCACCACACACACCCTGAATCGAGCTGCTGACGCTAAATTCAGCACGAAAACGGCTGATTGTAGCAGATCCGTGTGTGCAGCAGTCAACACAGTCACGTCCTCCTCGAGGCTGAAGAGATATCGATTCTCTCAGCTCGCTCGTCTGTGTGCACAGCTGCCTCGGTTTGTCCACACATCGGGCGGTCGATCGGTCAGTCGACGTGCGTAGGTGAACAAACTGTCCACACTCCGGTGTCACACTCGTGGAGAGAGCGAATCTATGTGAGACTGTCAACATCGATCCAGGGCTAATGAGTGAAAACGAGACTGTGCTGTGTGAAATTATATTGGATTTTTAATGATCGGCCGTCGGGAAGTCTTTATAAAGTGCACGTTCATAGGACGAGCTGATAGATCCAATCAGCAAGCAAATTATCTTTATTTAGAGAAGATCTAATTTAAAGGTCCAGTCTGTAACATTTAAGAGGATCTATTCAAAGACGTGGATCAGCAGAGAACCTGAGGCAGGCTGAATGACACATGGTCACCTGTAACCACACCCACCTGTCAATCAAAGCGTCCACGCTCTGAATCCTGCATAACTTTAAGCCTTAATATAATGTGAACAGGTGAGTTGTATATAAATTCACCCTCAGTACAGTTGTCATGAACGGGGAAATTAGCTACAGAGACCAAAACTGTTTTTGTACCAGGCTGTAAACATGTTTATTTCTGCTGTCTAACATGGGGACTTATGGAGACTGACTCACTTCTGGAACCAGCCTCAAGTGGACGTTTGAGGAACTGCAGTTTTTGGCGTAGCGGCTTCTTCAAGAAGTCTTTTTTGTGGTTATACTCACAAAGAACAGAAAATGAATTCCCCTCCCCAGAAGACTTCTGTTTTATTTCATGATGGTGGATTCATTTAACACGACAAAGGAGGTTGTCATTAATTCAGTAGAGGAGGTCCGTCTCCGAGGCAGGAAATCCTGGTCATTATGAGAATAACTGAGTCTCTCTAGAGATTAATGTTTCATCGCAAGACAAAAACACATTAAAGCTCTAATGAATGTTTTTAAATGACTGTGTAATGTGAAAGGAGTCGCTCACAGTGACAAACTCACTGAGGATTAGAACTGTGGAGTCTTTGTTTTGGTTTACAACTTTACAGTTTTAATTTGTTCTTAAAGGGAAAACTCGTCAAAAAAGGTTAAAAATCTGTTTACTGTATTTAGTTGCATCTTAAGTTAAAACTAAAAGTGTCAGAATGTCACTTTTGTCTTTCAACATCTTCAAGATTTCATCTCGTCAACATCAACAATGCTAGCACACGGCATCAGTAAAGGTTTGGACTGGAGGTGCAGGTGGAGGTGCTAAGAGTTGGGCTTCTAAATCTGAGACTTACGCTGCAAAATAATGACACAGAGAAGTTTAATTTAATTTGTGTCCGATGATGAGAGAGAGAGAGACTCAGAGTAACAACACAGAGAGCGAGCGCGGCCTCGATGAAGCTGTTATTAATCAGAGAAAATAATTATTTCCTGAGTGTTTCACAGCGGTTACTTTCAGCAGGTATCGACACGCCCACAGCAACACACCTACGCCCCCACCCCACCACGGACAACCCTGCTACGAGTTGCCCTGATCCTGTGTGAATGGACGCTAATGTAGACACCAACAAGGCGCAGTGCAACAACAGCAACAGACTATTATTGTACCGTCGAGATCTAAGTAGATGTAAAGATTGAATGTGGTGGCTGGTTCAGGAGGCAGAGCGGGGCGTCCACTAATCAGATGATCGGTGGTTCGATCCCCGGCTCCTCCAGGCTGCATGACGAAGTGTCCTTGGGAAAGATACTGAACCCAGATCGCTTCCTGTAAGCTGAATGTAAATGAAATTCAATGCATGCATCATCCAAACACAGTTTCACTTCCCGCTCATCCTCCTTCCCTCCTTCCCTCCTTCCTTCCTTTCTGCAGTACTGGCTTTGACATTTTCAACTCTCACGCCGCCTGCTGCAGCGGGCTGCTAATGGGACATTATAGCAGGAGGGCCTCGTCATAGTGGACGCCGCTGATGGCTCCTACTGTACAGAGGAAGGACTCAGGATCCATTAAAGTGCTCATAATGATCTTTCCTACCTCCTCTGCTGCCTTTCTCGCAGCGTGCGAGTGTACTTAAAGTCCTCTCTGAGGAATACAGCTCGGACTCAGAGAGGTCGTACCAAGCACACGCATGTTCAAGTCCCACGTGCCCACGTGGCACCTGTGCGAACACCTTCGACAGCGAGCCCGTCTGTCATCCTGCAGAGCGCAGAGCTGGACAACACTATTGATTCCCTGCTATTAAGGCGGGGAGCACTAGTTAATCAGCCGGTAAGACAGCCAGGCAGCCAGAAAGCCATCAGGCAGCCAGGCAGCGAGCGGGTTGGGCGATCTGTCAACCAGACGCTGAATCACCAAGTCGTTTCCCCTCAGAGGACGAGGTGCACGGAGACAGAGCACAGCAGCTCCCTGCCGGCTGCTGAAGTGCCTTTGAGCTTCATCGATGCATCAGCCTGCTCCTAGATCTGACATCACCTTCAGCGCCTGCATGGAGGACCGGGGAGGTCGTGTCGACTTCTCCACGTTTAAATTAATCGATTATTCCCCCGACCTACAAACACGGACAGGAAGTTCAAGGACGAAACCACGTCACGTCATCGGTAAACAGACGGAGCGTGAATCGTAGAGTCCGTGGGGAGGACTGACCGACGACTTCTAATTTGAAATTTGCATTTTTTTTCTCAAGAGTTGCCAAAACTGTGACGTGCAATGTTTCTAACAGTTTATTAGACTGAAGGTAACCGCTCGGAGGGTAACGTCTTATTTGTCTCTCAGACAATCAAACACAAAGTTAAACTTTGTCGTTATTTTGCAGCACAGACTGAGTCTGACTCAGAAGCTGCTGGTGTCAAATAAACCGTGTTTGAGCTTCTTGAACAAACACAGTTACACCATGATAACTGAGAGCTGTTTGAATCCTCTGACTGAAGGAAAGGAGCTTCACTGCGGGCGTCTTTACGAACTCTCCTTCCCCTCTTTCCTCGACCTCGTTACGTTTTCCATCGAGGTCAAGGAAAAGTGGTTAGGAAAGATGATTTCTGTGACTACCGGACCGTATGAACGGTTCCTTTAACTACTCATCATGGAAGAAGCACATGAACCAAGAAGAAATGACCAAATCTGAGTAAGGGTGATTTGAGTTCAGCATCCGTAGACGTAAGCCTGAAGCAGCTGCAGGTCACCACAGCCTGTGCTAAACACACATAACACGACAGACGTGTTGTCACGTCTTCAGTGTTGCAGCCTTCGTTTAATCCAGCAGTGTCTGCTCCTCCGTATAAACAGTGCTCATGCGTGGCCCCTGGGACTCTATGTACTCATTGATCCCCGCCTACCTGGAGTAAACATTTTCCACTGTAGATCCTTTTTTATCGACTTGTATGACACGTATTAACACAGCTATGAATTATGTACACGGCACGCTGAGTTCAGCTGCTTCAGGTGAAAAGACAGCCTTGCAGTGCGCCTCTTACAAAAGGTAATTGGCAAACCTTAAGAAATCATGAGGTTGGAAAAATATGTGGTCTATTCTGCAGAGAATGCACTTCCAAGATATTGAACTTCAAAGATTTGACAAAAAAACAGTTTAAATATTTAAACCTTTCATAAAAACACAACACAGGCAGAAAGGCATATTTGCAGTTTGCAAAAAAAAGAGACGTCAATAACGCCAATTAAAAGTTTCCAAAATGTTATTGACCCGAGCCGCAGCTGTGAGGAAACATGAAAAGTTTGGAGAGCAGCAGCTCGTCGGTTATAAAAATCTGAAATTAATGAATTAAACACGAACCAACGTCAGTGAACGTGAACTTTAATGTCTCACACAACCTCTACACTGTGCGACAAATAATTATTTAAATCGACGTCGTGGATCCGTTTGTTTTTATTGATTTTGTAAAGTGTGTAACAACATGTGGATTTATGAAATTACAGGGTTACACACATCTTCACGGAGCTGGTCTTTGTCTTGTAGATAGTTTAAACCGGTGCACAGGCATCGACCAATGTTGCAGTGCAGTGTGGGATTTGAGTTTGAGTTCATCGTCACATCAGTAAACAGAGGGACCTAAAGGTTCTTAAAGTTCTGGTACTGTACTTATGTCTCCTTTCTATCGGCTGCCATCAGGGGGCCACCAGTTTTAGCATTCACGCAGCGGAGGTGCAGCCTTCGGGAGCAATTTGGGGTTCAAGGACACTTCGTCATGCAGCCTGGAGGAGCCGGAGATCAAACCACCGATCATCTGATTAGTGGACGACCCTGCTCTGCCTCCTGAACCACAGCCGCCCCAAGTTATCCCAAGATAGTCCCGTTATCTCGGGATAACAACTTCTCATCAGGAGGAAGCGGTTTGACCACCTCGGGCTTCCGTACGTTGCTTCTTCATCGATGGTTTATAAACGCAGATGTTTCAGTTTATGATGTTTTGTAAGTTTGATGTAGAAAAACCCGAGCGATCGATGCTAAGCACCGCCGTGTCGCCACACAAACCATGGACGCTCCGCTGTTTGTCGTGTTCTACATCGTGATCAGCGTTTGTGAAGCTGAAACTTTCTCCTGAGATGAGCTGCGTCCGTCAATAGAAGCAGGCCGACTAAAGGAAACACTTTCTGCTTCATCAGAAAGACGCCTCCTCTCTTTCCTCTCCTGCTCCCTTCAGGTCAAACTCAGTTCAATACTCTTAAAGGATCTCCTTATCAATAATTCACAGATACTGACTGACTGCTTCACATGAAACGCCGCCTCTCTTCTTTTATTCTCTCCAGCGCTCGCTCCTCTCTTCCCTCCGTCTTCTTCTGGCTGTATCTCGTCACCTTTTTCCTTCTTCGTCTCCTTCCTGTGAGTCTTAAACTCTTTGCAACGTCGACGCCGTTAGAAACACTCACTGCGTGACTGTTTGTGTATGCGGATGCTTTCTGTTGGCGGCGCCTCGTCCTGATGTGTCCGCCGCCCTGTGGGCACAGTCTCTTTACTTCTGCTGCTGTGATTTAAATAATTACAACTAGCTCATTAGCATTGAACTCATTTTTAAAAACCACCCTCGTAATTTAAATTCAGCAGTCAGGTTGGTTAGGTCACTTGCAAAGGCTAATCTGCATTAGCGTCCGCCTGTTAAAGGCCAGTAACAGGGTCGACGGTTAGCACGGAAACTGCTATATTAGTAATGATGCTAATACTCGCGATGGCACGTGGTAAGGCAGCGCACGCCGACCAGGTCACGACAGCTTTTAGCTCCAAATGTAGATTTCTTTCCTCAAAAGTGTCTCAAATTCGAGCTGCAGTAACATTTTTAACCACTAGGTGTCACCGTTTCAAGCAGAGTTACATATCGTTTCATCTTTCTGTCTTTTGTAATCACTTCTTCTGACGAGCCGGGTCTTTCTCTCTCTCTGTTAGAGCTCGGATTCAGTCTCAGGCCTTATTTGACTTCTCCAAACTTTTTAGGAACGAAATGAAAAAAAAGGAAAACCCTCCAGGGCTTTGTGCCTAATGGGTTTCATCTCTCTGACTTCTGACATAAGTTAGAAGTGAGATTTCTGATTCTGGCCGATGCTAATTAGAGGCAGCTTCCCCTGCCAGTGTAGCCGCAGATAGACTTTGAGAAGAAAGCTGCTGAGGTATTGTTCTCTGAAGACATTGGCCGATGGGTAACACAGAGAGAGAGAGAGAGGAAGGACTTACTCAGCCTGATGTCTGCGACAAAAACCCAGTACACAGACAGAGCAGAGATGCCTCGGGCGTGAATACAGCCGTGTCTTCTTTATACTAATTATCCAGCTCGCTCTACTTATCTGTCATATTTTAAGACAACATTAAAAGTGTGAAGATTAAAAATAAGACAGAGGGTTGTTAAAGTCAGAGAGTGTGCATGTGTGAAAGCTCATTATCCAACCGGAGCCGATCGCTTCAAACGGAAGAAGAACGATCCGCGCTCGAACAAAACCAGAGAGCGGAGAGGAAGACGCACGAGATACCAGCTCAACCGGATCGCAGGGACGAACTCTTGGTCCAGCAGACAGAACACCGGTCTGTCCTTCACCGTGCTTTACCTGAGCGAACGACCAGGTGAGCTTCATGTGCTTGGCGGCCGCGTAGCTGCACTCCAGCAGCCTGGGTCTGCTGTTCACGTCCACCAGACACTTGTTGTCGTCGTCGTCGATGGTCGGGCTCAGCACTCCCAGGTGGAGCTGCTGGGAGCTGGTGTAGTAGACGTTCTGTTGGGAGACAGAGAGAGAGAGACTGAGGACGGAGGACTCAGACCTGCCCACTCCTTCATTTACATGCAAATGAATTTCAGCGACATCAAACGACGTCCACAGACTGCATGTTCAGCTCAGTCCACCTCAATCTAACAGGTTTCACATTTCCAGACATGATACAGATTAACTTTCTTTGTTCATGATTTTAGTTTTTATTGATGTGCTGCAGCATAATTTGTCATAATAATCTGCACACTGCTCGTCCAACCAGCGGCGTCACAGTGTAAACGGTTCCAAACTCCAAACCACCACACCCGAAGAACACAAATATTAAATATTTCATAATTTAGAGGACAGCCGGTCGTTTCCATGAGAGCTGGTCGTGGACTTCAGGAGGTCTGGACCTGAAGTCCAGAAGGTGGAGGTGGTGGAGGACTGGACTGTCCACAGGAAGGGACAGACTCCCTGCAGCAGCATCAGAGTCTCCGCTCCACAAACTTCTCAGCATCACGGACAATAGCTCACATCTCCTGCATGACCTCCTGATCAAACCACAGGGACTCCCATCCTGGGACAGCTGATCTATCTGTGAGGCTCTTGTAGTTCACGTGCACTGACGTTAAGCAGCTGTTGTGCCGCAGACCGAGAACGACGACAGAGTCTTTGCTTGTATTTACAGGCTGGGTCATTAGCAGCATGGAGAGCTGGAAGATAATTTCTGAATGTTGAGTCTAAGTTTTTTTTTTTGTTTTTACCTCACCTGCAAAATTTGCCAGGTAAACAACATCTTCTCTTTTTAATGTAGCGAGAAATAAACAGGCCACCTGTTAGTGATCTAATTAAAGAGGAGAGGGAGATATTCAGCGAGGAAGAAGAAGAAGAAGAGAGAGGTCATGGATGGAAAGGAGAATAAATTTCTGCACATACCTGGAAAAAAAAGGATAAAAACAAAACACAAGGACGCGGTAATGAATGCAAATGTTGTCCCAGTTTTGAAGCTGCAAAATGTCTCGTGAGGTGAATCAAACAAACTTTATGTGGTTTGAAAAATTCACAACGTAAAGCGAGACCAAGGCAGCCTAACGCAACGAGAGGGACGAAGGGCGACGTGAAAAACTCTCCGAGTGTGTGTGTGTGTGTGTGTTTGCAGAGGAGTGTGTGAAAGCTCTGATGAGGTAGTTGATGAGAATAATGACCGTCTTGCAGGGACAGGACGTTTCTCGAGAGGAGCCATTATCAAACTGTGAAACGGCCTCAGAGCTTTTAAAGCTGCTGTTTCAAAAACACCCCGAAGACTGACGTGTGCGTGCATCGGCGTCTCGGCGCGCGTTTGTGTGCATGTGCGCTAATAACCGCGATTAAACATGCATCTGTCAATAGATTGATGCTCAGCTGCCAACAGAGGGCTTAAAGTTATCTCCTCTCCTGTCACGGCTTCTTAAAAACCTCTAATAGGAGGATTAGCGAGGCGTTTGTGTTCGACGGATAGCAATCTCTCCTGACAGATGTACACATTAACAGACGCAGACGGAAGGAAGCCTGTGAGCTCGGCTGATTTTCTGGGGTTTAATGTTTACCGTCAGCAGATGACATTTCAGTCTGGGTGAAATCTTTGTTTAGTCAAACAAAAAAAGTCTGTCTGGTGATTAAAGCTGTCATTTTAATCAGCGCCGCGTGACGGATGCAGCGCGGGATCTTCCAGCAGACGGACATCGTTGGACTCTCGGCAGAAGCTTCAAAGTCCAGAGGCCCCTCGAGGCGCACTTAAAACTGGATAATTACAACTGGCTAATTAGAAAGACTTCAAAAGATTCATCCTCATGAATGTGTGTCAGATTTCTTCAACTTGGCCTGAAGGTGGTGTTAGCCGAGAAATCAGGGGGTTAGCGCCGTTATTCCAGGAGACACGAGAGCGTCAGACGTTTCCACGGTCAACGCCGGTTTCTTTTAGCCAAGACCACGGCTGTTACTTCAAGCTGCTGGAGCCAAATAAACGATGACAAATCATAATGTGTCGTCACTTTTTTCTGTAAACTCACACACTGTTGTATAAAAAGCAATATCACCCTCGAGGGAGTGCCGTTATCCCGAATATCAGCACGGCTGTGATTATCGCCTCGTTCACGTTCTTTAGGCGTCGGACACGTTTGTGAATCCGCTCTCCATGACTGTTTGACTGCTCACGTTCCTCCAGGCAGCAGGCCGCTGCACAGCAGAGGCCGTACGTTTGGCAAAACGCACGAGATACTGCAAATCAGTCGGACCGAGCGGCCCGTGGATCTGACAGAACCAGCAGAAATGAGACCAAAGTCCTCGCCCAAAGGCCATTGATATTCATTGCTCGCTGTGCGCTGGTCCACGCAGAGGAAATGTCTCCAGAGTTTCTGTTTTATTCTGTCTTTAGAAAATTTGAATGTTTTTGGTGAATCGGCTGAAAACATTCAAATGAACACAAATGTTTTTTTGCTTTTTGCTTCCCCTCCAGATGTCGGAGCATTTTTGTGTTGATCCGGCAGACTGCTTCAAATTCAGCACAAAGAGGAAGAACGTGCTCGAAGGCAAGTTATTCCTGCAGAACAGACTGGATTCACAAACAGTCTGAAGGTCCAACATTATTATTATTATTATTATTATTTTTCAGTTCGTCTACGTGGCTCAGTTTGGACTCTGCTGTGAACGGCATGCTCCGGCAGCAGAGTGCCCTCAGGAGTTATTCAGATCCACGGTTTGTTAAAGTTCGAGTTAAAACACTGAAGAATGCATAAAAACTGAAGATATTAAGAAAACAGAGGGAGGATCAGACTTTAAAATTTGCGATTACGTACCCATGTACTGTGTTTTTGTGTATTTTTGTATTTTTTCTGTGTTTTGCTCAATAAAAAGTGCTCTATGAATGAAATGTATTATTATTATTGGTATGATCTCAAGAATCCATTGACTGGAGTTAATTTCTTCCTCCTATAACCTGAAATAAGCTGCAGGTCGTACTGCGTGAGGTGGGTAGTCAGAGATGAGCATGTTGTGTCTTTCTTTTGCCCTTCAGACGTCCAACTCGGTCTTGGATCGACAACAGAAGCCGCTCTGACGTCGGCTGCGTGTCGCCAAATCCTTGAAGGCAGCGGGAGGATGCCTGCTGAGTTTGTGTTGGCAACGCCAGCACTGAATGACCTCCTGCTTGCACATGCTCAGTTCAATGGAGCAGGTGCTTAAAGAGTTTAGTTTGCTACCACAAAGTTGGCTCAAATTTATACACGATCAATGTCAGAATCTTGATCTCAAGGTGCAACAGATTGATGCATCCATCCGACCCTGCAGGAGCGTCCCCGTGCCAAAGTCAGGGATGTCTTGTGTTCACAAGACATCCCTGACTTTGGCACGGGGACGCTTGACTGAGCGTAAAAGCCGCCTTACAGGTGAGCTCCAGTTCCCGGGACCCTGGCAGGCGGCACAGCTTGTACCGTGCTCACCGCTCCCGGATGCTGACTCGGGAGCGCCTGTTCTCATTAACACTGGGAGTCGACTCGGCTCCCGGCGGGACACTGTCATCCATCTTGTGCATTAAAAGTGCAGGCTCTGCTGCTGCGGATAAGAACCACCTACGGAGGCGGTAACGGAGTTAAAGTCTGCACCTGCAGCGCGACAGAGAGCACTCAGAATAGAAGATATAGGTTTGCAACGAGTCTCTAGAATAATTCCCGCACAGCTTCTTTCTTGGATGTTAATGATTTATGAACTGCAAACGCAATTTCACCGAACATCAACTTATTTTTTCATTTAACTGAATGGCTGCTCTGCTTTCTGAAAACTCTGGTAGAAACATGTTCACCAACACAAACAAACCAGTCGAGGCAGCGGCAGAGCAGAGCATCCCCGCGCTCTGTCACAGAAAATTAGTTTTTTTCCTCCTACGGAGTCTTTGAGCGGAGCGACGTAGCAGCTGTTTGCTTTTTTAAAAAGGTCTCTCGCAGCGGGGATCCTTCCCGTAATTTTGTCAGACACTTATAATAATAATAATCGGAGCCCGTCAGCGGCAAGAACAAGCACTTTTAGTGGCCGTGCATCGACGGTGTGCGATTGCTTCGAACCAATTCCACATCGCAGCCCTTTCATCGCGGCTGCTGGCTGCAGCGCTCTCACTCAATACTGGACCAATTTTTAAAAAATCTTTCGTCCCCATGAGTCACAAAAACACATCTGTGTGCAGCTTTACAGGTCTGTGAGTAACTTTTAGGGTGAAACACATAACTTTAACTAACCTTAAAGAACAAATCATTATTGTTATTGGTGAAGGAGAATCAGAGACGTTAGATATTTATTATGTCTCGGAGGCCAGAGATTCAGTTTCTTCGACCCTGGTCAGCAGCGTTGAGATCAGCTGCCTCCAGAAATCCAACCAGCGGCCTCGCTGATACGATTTAATGCTGTAGCCCTCCATGACCTCGAGGATAGAAAATTCCCCCCCCAAAATATGTTTTCATGAGCTCAGAATAAACCTTTAATATTCAGAGTCTGGACTTGTCTTGCACCGCCATGTTGCTCGTGTTTGCTACCCGGACGTCGGCGTGTAAGCGGCTGTGCGATCTAACAGAGGCTCCTGCTGAGTTCAGCACCGACAGCCAGGGATGTAGTTAGACAGACTAATCACTGGTGTTTCCCTCAGCCATCTGCTCTGGTGGCGAGAAGACAACACAAACACACACACACACACACACAACAGCTGCAAAGTGGTCCCGGCACATAATGAAGAGGTTCATCCAGACGAGTGGAGCAAAAAGAGGTCGAGGAGGAGAGTTTAAGAGAGAGAAGACAATGAGGCCGGAAAACTGGAGTTATTTATAGATGCAGGTAACAAACTAAAACTAAACACACACACACACACACACACAGGAGACTCATTATGTTGTCGTGCTCTGATCAGATTGGTGCCAGTTTTAATAGGCTTACAGTCATTTTGAAAGTGGATTACTTCGACAGCCGCCTCGGCGTCTCCACCGACGCCTTTTAACGACTCGAAAAATGAGGCTTTCTGCGTCCCGCTGCGTGTGATGCCTAAAATATTAAACGCTCGCTGTAAATTCACACCTTTGGAGGTGATTCTGCAGACGTCAGCTGACATTTGATCCCACGGGGGAGGCTGTGAATGTTTTTTTTCTTTCCCCGCTGATGAATCGACACCGACAAAAAAGGTTAAAGTTTTAGAAAGTCCAGTAATTGGGTTTCTCTAACAAACACACACACACGGTGTTTGTCAAAAGTTTTTAGGGTCCGGTAATTGGTTTGTGTTTCCTTTGTATCAAACTGACTCCCAGGTGAAATAACTCAATTTTAAATCATTAATACACTACCAACTTTCCCCAAAATGATAAATCAATGTCTCCTTAAAGTGTCTTTAAAGTATTAAAAAAGATTTTCCCATCCCCGAGTGGTGCAGCTGAGTTTAATCTTTGATTAAACTTGTTCTGCCACTTGGCTTCTCTTTATCGAGACTTCTTTTCATTTCCAGCCTCTTGCAAACATCCAGATTTCCTGCAGCTTGTTCGTTTGTGTTTAAACTTACTTACAAGTTGAATATCCTCTCCGTTCCTGCTGTGTTGACACCCACGCTCCGTCCACACACACACACACACACACTGCACGCACTTTTATATCACTATATTCGAGAGTATCCACAGCTCTCATCGTTTACAGCGTGACGTGCCTTCACCTCACACTCACGTCTTAAAATAGCCCCATCAAGAATGAGTGTCCTCACTTTGCATGACTCACGCACAGGTCCTCGCAAAGATAGGAATACAGGAATCACACACATACTGCCGCCCCGGTAAATAGCCTCAAAGGTCTAATTTTCAGACTTTATTGATCCAGCCACAAACCAATCTTCTTAGCAGGGCTACACCAATATTGAGGCACAGATCAGATTTCTATTACCTGCTTAGTTTCCACTGCAGTTCGTCTCTATTTTCTTGAATAAATATCATCATCCGCATCTCTCGCATTGGCCTTGACTTCACCCCAGATTCGACCGCCACGTCAATCTCGATTTTCCAATTTAATTTTAATATTGAGATGTGCTGTGCTGTTTCGAGACATTGTTTCAGAAGCAGGAGAAAGGGCAGAAAACACGCTGGTGCGATGTCATGATTGCTTGTTGAAAATACACGATGGAGTGTTTGCTTTTCTACAACGTATGTTGAGACAGCTGACAGCTACGAGAAGGAATATAACGCTGTAGTTTATTTAGTGTAGCAACTTTCACAGAGCCGAGACAGAATGTAGATCTACAGCATTCAAAGGCACGGTCACATTTTGCTTTCAGTCTAACAGGAGCGACGACCAGTGAGGCCTGGTGATGTAAGGATGGAGCAGGAGGAGTGGAGTAAGGATGGAGTAAGGAGTCCAAGGAGGAGATCTACTTAAAAGGGGATGCATGGCTTTTTACCTAAATGAGACGTGGGCATTGTTAGTGTTTAAATTATTAACCAATGGCTTCAGCAACTAATTTAATTGGGGACAAATGCTGCTCCCTTTAAACTTCCACCAACAACACAGCTGGTCTAAAAACCCAGTGTCACACTCCAAATATCCAAGTCACAATCCGTTCTCCAACAATCTGTCACCAACGCACCAATCAGCAGGTCCCGATTTGTCACACAAAGGCTGGCGTTGACCTTTGCATCCCGGACGAGCCGCCATCCGTCACAAACCGGCTCAGGGAATGTGACGAGTCGGGAGTCCACGCGGGAGATTTACTTAAAGCCGGAGTCATTTATCACAACGGATGTTGACACAAATCATAAGACGAGGATGCAGAGTGGAGGCCAGCTCCGGGAAGGGAGCGAGCGAGTACAGGGATCAGCTTTTACAGTTCAGCCTTCAGGTGAGCTTAATCAGGAGGAAGGCCGACACAAAAACATGAATCCTGGACGTGATGGGAAGTCGATGCAAAGCAGATACGATGGGTGCAGGATAACAGCTCAGTCAGGGCTTTCCGGACATTTCTGATGCTGAGTCAGGTGAAGACGATTAAAGCCACCGTAGGTTTGAGGCCGAACTGTTTGTTTGCTTGTTTGGCCCTGTTGCCATCACGGAGACATACCGGCCTCGTGTCAAAGTCAGTTCCCCGCCTTCGAATGGTGTTTTCCATTCCACCATTTTGGGGTGAGGTTGAGCATCTCAGCAGACGAGCGGCTGGGACAATGGGTGAGGTCTGATTCAGATTTAGGTGTTTGTTTTGGTGCAATAGTTGCCGTTCTTCTGGGATTTGCAGGGTTGTCTACCACCAGAAATCCAGTCGCTGGTCCAGTGGTTCAGTGTGTCGTGTTACTCTTCTCCAGCATGCAGATTTACAGTAAAACAGACGTGACATGAATGCAGCACGGGGTGATATCTGTGGTCAATTTACTGCCGCGTGTAAAGAAGAGTTTAACCGAACGCGTGTCGGTGAAAGTGTCTCTCGCTCTGTTTGATGAAACGTTACTCCGTCTCTCTCTCTTTCTCGTCCTCTCTCCTCCCAGGCTTCCCTCACTCATCCGTGTCAAGTGGCTGAAAAGGAAATTGAGGGACGTTATGCATCGCTGACATTCAACAGTTCATCAGGTATTCAAAGCCATATCCATCCATCCATCCCACCGGACGCTCACACACACAGAAACGGAGGGATTCTGTTCAGAAAGAAGAGGACTCAGAGGTAATCTAAAGGATTGGACGAATCCGAATAAAAGGATCTGAATGGGGAATAAGATGGACTGCGGGGAATAACATTACAAAAGATACTCCACATGAATAAAGAATGAAAAGTGATAAAGGCGATAGAGGACCAGAGGAATATCTCAGTCTTTGATGTCGGCTGCGAGGCGCTCGGTGCTGCTTCCTTCCCGTCTCCTCTGCATCCTCGGGCCTCGCATCGCTCGCATGTCCCAGAACTCGGAAAATCTTTTTGGCATCCACCAAACGATTTCAAGATCAACGCACGAGATCCGGGAGCAGAAATGTGTTTCGGTATTGTTTGACCATGATTAGTCACCGAGGTCTGAAATCGCTTTTGGAGAGTTTGTTCATGCATAAATGTGTGTGTGAGAATATCCATTAACGGCGATGATTATGGATTTATCCATTATATGCTAACATCCTCTAATCCCTCCATGATTACTGCAGCAGGTACACGATAGATATTAACTCTCATTTCATTTCATGCGCAGCCTAATGTATGTATACGCACCTCTGTGTCTAAAAAGCCAAACAGCACCAGTCTATAAAGTCATTAGTTCCTCTTGCTGATCCTGTTCTGTAATGATATTCTGCTGCTATCATGACTTATCCTCGCAAAGCCCCCAAACACCTCTGTTATCTGCGAACACGTTTCAGCGCAGTGGGTAAATTATGGCTCGCTAGAAGTCATTTTTCTCTTTCTGTAAGCTTTTAATATCTCAAAATAACTCAACTGCAGCTAAATATCTGTTAACGCTAAGTGGAGAAGCCGACTTTGGGGCTTGCTCCTCTTTTTTTTAAGCCACAGCCGTTCAGATCTGAACAAATTAGTTTCATGTAGGCCGGATAAATAATACTGCAGGACTCTGCGTCCCGGAGGACGGGAATAAAATTGGCCCACAGGCGTCACTTTGGGCGGTGTTGGCTAGAAACTGAGGGCAGTCTGCTCTGCCACAGGCTGAATACATCTACCTGCCAAAATCATGTCGAAAACTTTTCGTCTCTCAAGCTTTCAAACTTCCACACTGTTTACTGTGACAGTAATAAGCTCAAGGCCCTTTATTATTACCTCACCCTTATCAATTTGTTTTGTTTACCATGAAAAAAGACAGCGGGGGAGATAAAAATGTACTAATACAACTCAATTTCTTTATCAGCTCCTGCTGATTATGCTGTCGCCAGGAGAGAGGAAATATGAAAGCCAGAAAAAGAGACAAGAGACACACGGAGAAACGCCGACGCAGCCGTTTCCACAGCTGATGCTGTACTGCCGAGCGTGACCCAGATAGAAAGTTGGACGTTTCCGACGTCGAGGCACCGGTCAAAGCTATTAACTCCACTGACAATGGAGGCGAGGCGCCTCAGAAAGCGCTCCTGTAGATGCCCGGCCCGGGTTTCGCGGTGGAGTCGAGTTCTGATTACGTGAGCAGGCCCGGGATATAATGCAGACGGTGAAATATGAATTTTTAATTTGGTCGAGCTGCAGAGCTTTTCAAAGCGGTGAAAAAGTGGAAGCACGCCGTCACACTCCCCTCTGTGTTTTTCCAGCGCCTCCGTGCAGCCGTTCACTGCCCCCTCGAATTAAACGGCCTTAAATGTGCAGACGGCTGATAGAGTTCCTGACTGGCCTCCGTGACTCGAGGACTCCTGCTCTGATATTTCAGCTGCAAAGTTTCTCCGAGCAAAAACAAACCACGATAAAGCAGCGTTATTGTAACACAGTGATGTATTAGCTCTTTTTTTTTAGGTCTCGGCTCCAATTAGCCAGTTTACTCATTATGGAAATGTGACTTTTCCATTTATGTAAATTACAGTCCCCCATAGCTCCAGATTACTGATGCGCCCCGTATGTGCTGAGACTCAAAACGGCTCTACTTTATTAACTTCAGCTACAAGCAGTGCGACGCCCTGTTGACCTGGAAATGTTTAAAGCTGCACTGATAATGGTTCAAACGGCTTCGTCAGTAGTTGCTTGTAGTGATGAACAATTGCACTTTAACTTGATTTATTTATGTAGCACCTTTCATGCGAACACGCATCCCCACAGAGCAGAAAGTAAAAACAGAAATAGCATATAGAACATATGGGATATAAAGGTTTAGGAACCGAGCTCAGCATAAATGGCACCAGGCTAAAAACATCTGTCGACCAACCGTGTAGTTCCATTTATCTTCCCTTTAGCGTCTTTTGATGCATTGTTTTCGTTCTCTTCTCTTATCAACAGCGTTTTCACCATCTGTACCCAACTGGCCCACGACCAAACTACAGGCATGGTGGACGTGAATCAAGCAGCTGAAAAGACAGATATTTCCCTCGGGAGTTCAGACTGGACTGCAGGTGGACGCGAACAGGACTCACAGGAAAGAAACTTCACACGGTGAGAATACTGTCATACTTGTAGTCGTTGCCAGAGGCTGTGAGGTGATGTTCTCACAGGTGCTTCCAGCAATAAAAACATTAAGACTAAAAAAAGCATAAGAAACTGAGGATGAGTCAACGCAAACCTGCAGTCTGCTGGGCCCGATGACTGACTAACACCAGCTAACACATGCAGGCCTGACCATCCTCTCTACAGGTCGGGCACCTCCAAATATCTCTCGCTAAGAAACAACAAATGCATCACATGCTTTCTTCCAGCAGCAGGCAGCGTGGAAAGCTCTGATAAACCATCTGTACCCGACTGGCCAACGACCAAACAAAAGTCTGAGCTAGCAACTTGTCGGTGAACACGGTGGATGTGAATCAAGCAGCTAAAAAGACAGATATTTCCCTCAGGAGTTCAGACTGGACTTCAGGTGGACACAAACATGTTGGGCACCTCCAGACATCTCACAAATACACCACGTGTTCTTCCAGGAGCACACACAGCTGTGTGCTGCAAAATGGTCAACTGTCCTGGTTTTGTAGGTCTGTTATAAACTGCTGCAACATTTCAGCCACATCCAGATAAAAACTCTGTCATATAAAACATTTGTAACGATAACTGGTGGAAATAAACAACACAATGCTGTGAACTGAGGATGAGTGAAGAGATTTGTTGGAATAAGTCATTTCATTTCATCACACAGCTTTCACGCTGTTGCGTGACTGATGCTCACCTTCCTCTGTCAGCAAAGCCAGAAACGAAGAACTTCTTTTCCTCAGTCAAAACTTTTCTAGTTAGTTATTTTTGAGTCTGATTACTTCTGAGGTTCAGCTAGCACTCCGACTGCTCCTCCTGCAGGAGGACAGTGATGACCAGGCAGCGGTTTCCATATTTTTCCTTGTTAAGTAAGATTCGGTTCAGGTGATGACCTTATCACCGCCTCATTACGTAGGGGACACTGGAGCTGAGCGGCTGGCGTGCATGTTGAGATGCTGATTTAAGGAAAATTTGGAGTGGTCTGTATTTTTTTTCCCGAGCTGTAGTAAGTTCAGTGGAAGTTCACCATTTTCCACCACACAAAACATGAAACATGAAAGAAAAACACATTAAACTATCAGCACGTCCTCCTGTTACATGGTGTCACTCTGCAGCGTTGGTGGAATCATACAGTGCAAAATAAACCTGTTATTGAAGATTTCCCATGACAGGTGAGATACCAGCAGACAGAGGAAGTTATATTAACTGTAAAATAAAAGGAATACAATAAAATAAAATAACAATAAAAGTAACGTTGGATTGGTTGGCACTCTAATGGATGCATATAACCATGAACACAAATGGCACAAAAATGAATCAAAACATGAAGAAAGTAAATCTTCTTGCATAATTTCAGATGTTTTTAGATATATATTCAAATCTAGGACAACATCCTGAATGTATCCGTGCTCAGAATTTTTGTTGTGTGGAGAATAAAGGAGAATCTTTCCCCCATCACTGTTATGACAATGCAACTTTGTGCAATAGTTGCTCTCTCTAAACCGCTCATCTGAAATAACAAAGACTTTAAAGGATCCAATTATCTACTGCTGACAACAACTATTTTTTTAAACTCAGAGAAACAGAAATAGAGAAACTGAAGGAGAGCTCACTGACCTGTGGTGTCATCCCGTGACAGAGATACATGATGGGGACGTTGTCCGTGTCGGGTCCCTGGTCCAAACACAGGTTGTCTCTGAGGCTGTTCTTCAGCTGGAAAAATAAGGCAGAGGTAAAACAGAGAACAGAGAAGTGATCTAATGTCCTGACAAAGCTGGACAGATCTGCGTTTAACAGATGTACGTATGACTAATCTGTGAAACAAAACAACTCCTTATGTAATTCAACTTCAGGCTGCCAGAGCTCAGCAGCAGAAAAAGACAGCTCACCATCAGCCTTATTTTGTTTGTCAAGGACTGAATTAAAGTCTTTGTGACTTCCAATGCTGTTTTTTAAGGTTAAGAGACTTTATTTAGTTTTAACTGAAGGACAGGTTCAATGTTTTATAAATACTTTTTGTTAGCTTTCTTTCTGAGAGTGAGGTAAGTTACAAATGACCTTCTGTCAGCATCAGGCAAAGAACTCGTCTCTGTGCTTGTTTTGTTGGATCTAATTCGACTGCAGACTTGAACATCTAACTGGCATTAAAGGAACCACACTAAGCTTGTTTAAGCTTATTTATCATGTCAGTCTCAGTTGGTACATGGTGATGATGAATCCTTCATGCACACCAATGTTGGTCATGGAGTTCCCCAAGGTTCTGCACTTGGACCACTTTTCTTTTCACCTTAAATATGCTTCCATTAGGCATTAACTTTCATTTCATCACTTGTTATGCCGACGATACACGATTATATCATTGATCAAGAGGGATAGAGCTACCAGCATGCCATGAGGACATGAAAACACACTTTCTATCTGAAGATATAGCTCCTCTAGATGGGTTCACCCTGGCCTCTAGCTCGTAAAGAATCCTGGAGTTATCTTTGATGAGGATGTCCTGCAACGTCCAGTCAAGGACTGCCTTTTTTTCACCTACATGACATCGCAAAAATCAGGTGCATCCTCTCTGTTATACAGGAACCATGTATAACAAATGTATAAATAACAATGTCACAGGCTGTCACAGTTCAGGGCTTGCTGTTCCACTCTTTAATCTAACATATGTTATTCCAAGTGGAATTTTAAATATTCCATATCTGGTTTCATTTTTAGATGTAATAAATAAATAAATACTTAATGTAGAAGAAAAGCAAGTCTTTCTTTCTCCTTCTCTCTCTCCTCTACCCGTCTTTCTCGCTCGGCCTCTACATTATTAATTACTCCATTATGATAGAGTGGTACACTGTACGGCTCTAGTTGTGTGGCTAAAGGGAAGACAAATGGGACTACTGCAGGCTAATTACTGCTTGCCAGGAGAAAGTCATACAAACACTTTACACTCCCCTTCACCTTTTTCTGGCAGCTGCGGGGCAATATTTCAAAAAGGAAAAGCATCTGTACTTTTCGGATTGCAGGTCGCTCCTATAATTTGGCTGTATTCCACAGAGGATTAGACTAATTGTACAATATGTGTTAATTAACACAATCAATACACCTCAGTTTGTCCTTGCTCTTTCAAACATTTACAAAAAAGGGTCACGTCGGCAGATTTTAAGCAAAATGTTTGGTTTATTTAAACTTGGTTCTATTTTCTGCTTCATTTTAGTGACCACATCCGTTATTTTTATGTTCTTATCTGCTGGTTAATTAACGAGGAACGTGCACATTAATTACCACCGCTGTGAATGTGCCAGAGTAGTTATACAAGAACGCATTTTCATCAACAGTCCCTGGACAGATGTTTTAAAGTCACTCTAAGCTGAACTTCTGGCCAAACCAGCGGGGCGACAAATGGAAGAATAAATGATGCAGATGCTTCCACGCAGGTGCCCTGCATGCAGCAATTAAGGAATTAGCCTCTAATAGTGCTCTGTGGTGTGTATAAATGCTGAGCAGGAGCAGTTTATACTGCTTATATACTGCCTATACTGATTTTGTATCAAGATGTCGAGAGGAAAAGATCTAAGAGAGTTTGGAAGAGGGTTTCAAAGTGGGAAAGACGTCAGTAAATAGTGTCGGACATTTGAAAAACAATAGATGACTGAGAACGTCGGTGCAGGACGTGATCAGACTGTCAGCTAGAACCGTCGACAATCACACGGAGCGGATATTACAGTCGTTACAAAGAGCTCGGTGGCGTAAAGACCGTCGGCTCCGGCCTACAGAGATGAGGAAGAAGGCGTCGGGTCAGATGAGTCATCCTTCAACATATTCTCAACAAGTGGGCGAGTGCACAAGAGAACGGTGCAGGCTGCAGAGCTGGACTCCTACAGTGAAGGGACCCGGTGGTTCTGTTGTGTAATGGGGGGCAACGTTTGGGTCCACTTAGAGGGAAGTTCACTGCAAATCAACACCAAGCAGTTCAGAGCCTTTATCCTACAATGAAACATTTCACTCCTGATGGGAGTCGTATCTTTCAGGATGACAATGCCTCCATCCAAAGGCCACGATGGGTCACTGAATGGTTTCTGATGTGAATCAGATGTTTTGTCCGTCAGGTCACCACATCTCGACCCAACAGAACACCTGAGATTGTGGACTGACGTATTAGACAGCGCTCTCCACCGCCATCAGCTATCTAACTGAATCTAACTGCTCGACAGGCTGAGGAGGTCAGTCGAGCTTCAGAGTTTGGTGATAATCCTTTGGCATTACATCTTTAATAATAATAGCAAAGACCTGGACGACTGGCACGTTCGACACCTTTACGTCCGCAGCATTGTAAACACCGTGGCGGTCATGGCATTCAAGTGACCTTTCAGGAGACGGTGATTTGAATAGAAATGCCTGTTTATCTATTCACACGCCGTGGTCTGAGCCTCTGGCTGCTTTAACCATTCTTCATAAACACAAACAATCTCTAAAGATGGATGGAAAGGCCTGTAGGCGTCATCCCAGAGGTGCGATATTTGGAGTTTATGATTCAAAGTGAGTGGACTTTCATTTTATACTAATCTCTTTTACATACAGCTCGCAAAGCCTCTTTTTCTCCATCTGCCGAGCGGTGCGCAGTCATCCCACTCGCTGTTCAGATAAAATCACTGACTACATCGCCGCATCCCACCAGCTCTCCGCGCTCGTCTGCACTCACATCACACGCAGAGTCCTGTGGGGCTTTACAGGCAGCTCGTGACCCGCTATCGAGGAAGCTGAACTTTCAGTGTCACAGTACCTCATGTTGCTGTCGCTGTTCAATAATCTGATATTTTATTGATCCCTTTGAGGTCAAAGGTCAGGCTCAGCTACACTGCAGCTGCTCTGGAGCTGGCTGGGCGTTTAGTTTCTTACTTAAGGGCACGACAGCAAAGTGGAATCAAAAGCTGGAGTCCTTCAGCTAAAGGACACTCAGGGAGCTTTGCCTCTTTTGCCAAATATGCTTTGAGCACAGGTGATAGCTGCTGGGGTGATATTTATCCCAGTGAAGAATTGCTACAGCTTTGTGCTGAAGTTATAGGGTGGTGGTCAGGGTGGAAGCCAGGCAGGACTTTGAGGGTGGAGGTCGGAGGTTTGCTTCCTGAATAATGCGTTCAGCACTTTGTTTAAGCTTCATGGCAGATTATTAATGAAGTAAACATGCTAAGCGTTTTCAGGCCCTAAAAAGTCATCAATCATTCGTTCAGAGGTTGGAGTGCAAGAGCGGGTTGGATGAAAACAAATTAAATTAGCTGTTAAAGGTCTGGTTTACGGTGCTAACCGTCAAGTTGGGATGCTAGAAATTGCTGATTTGTAACAGAGTAGCTGAGGCTGATGGGAATGTCGTTAGATTATTTGGTCATAAACCAAAAAATTGGACAAATCCAAAGATTCTGACCAGAGTGGCACTAAACTAAATCAGGGGATCATCAACGTTCAGTGACAGTTCATCCTCTGGGGAGCATGAACACATGGCACCAAATTTCATGGTTACCCACCCAGGCAACTACTGAACTGTTTCATTTTGGATTTCACTTCCTTATATAGTCCACGGCGTGGTGGCACTAATGATGGAATCAGCAGAGGGATTTGGATTTATCCTCTGAGGCTCACGAATCTCTGAATAATTCAGTTTGCATTGTATTATTCTTTCAAAATGTTTTTGCTGTTGTATATTATAATAATAAGTAATACAAATGCATAATTTCTATGAGACAAGCTGGACCTCTCACTTGTTTTGGTGGTTCAAAATCAAAAACAGATCTGAACTATTCAACTCAAACTTTATTTATTTATATAGCAGCTTTGATGCAGACGTGCAGCTCAAAGTGCTTCACAGAGCGAGAGTAACAGAACATGAAACTTTAAAATGAAAGTCAAAGTAGCAAACTTAAAACCAGAACAATAAAATATAAAATGTTAAAAGTAAATTAAAACCTATAAAGTAGTCAATGATGTAGTCAAGACCAACTAAAGACCGAGTGTATCGAGACTAAGACTAAACTGTATGTTTGCCGGATCTTTGTACTCATTCTGCTGTGTTTTATTTTGGATTCTGTTTTGCAGATGAATTTTTGGTGTTTTGGGAAGCCAAAATTTCATTAGTGAAGATCTTGGCTGAAGATTCTGGCAGACAATCACAGCCTCTCCTCGCAGGCAGAGAGGTGAGAGCTGTTGACAGCAACAACAATTTCAAATTGAAATGAAACTGAAAGTGATCCGACTGATTTAAAATCCAGACCCTGCACCGAGAACTCGACGTCACACGGCTCGAACGCGGTGCGAGTGTTTCACAGATCTCCTCTTTGCTCGACATTTACCTCGCGTGAGCAGCTTATGTTCATGTTAAATAAGAGATGAGTGTATGAACAGCATGCACAGATGGCATCACACCACAACACTTGTTGTGCTCGCTCTCTCTGGCAGAGTCTGTGTTTGTCAAATATGTAAACTTCATATCTACGTCGCTCAGATGTCACTGTGGCAACGCTTTGATCTCCCCGCACATGCTCAGTGGTGTCGGCAAATAACTCCATCCAGCTCGCGCTGTGATTGAAGAGCTCATCGAACAACAAACACGAGAGGTGGCAGGGAGGTCGTTCAGAGCTGGAGATGTCTGAGTCAAACCACACTGGCCTTTTTCCTCTCCTGATAGATTCATACCTTTGTTCTCCTCAGTGACAGACTCACACAGAGTCAATAAAGCTGAAGGAATCAGACCTTTTCACGCTGAAAGGAAACGGACGCTCTGTGCGTCTGCAGTCAAACTTCGCCTCCGCTCGAGTTTAAAAGGTTAAAATGAAGCCGCGATCAAAAATCACAATCAGGAATGAAATTAATAAATTATTGCTGCTTGGACTTTGACTTGGCGAAGAAGAAGAAGAAGTGCTCATCTTTCTTGCTCTCTATCTGCAGGAGCAGTCAGAGCGGTGGCAATAACTCTGCTCAGCTTTCAACAGATTACTGTCATTTTTCAATTATGCAAAAATCCTCCCACAGCCGTTAGCTGAAGAGAGGAACAGCCATGTAGAAATTAAGAGGCGTAAAAAGGTTCACCCTTTCAATACCCCGCCGCTGTGATTTGAAGTGCGCTCTCACGGCAGGAGAAGCATATATCCCACATCAACGCCTTCAATTAGACTCAGCGTTAATGGAAAAGTTTAAGTTTTACAGCTGGAAATAGTTGGAAAAGTGAAGTGAACTATTTCAGCGCTTCACCACACGACTAGAACTGTTTTAAATTGAATACATGTATATATAATAAATATAAACCTCTGATAAATAACAGTCATTATCTGTAAATTAACCACCAACCTGATAATAACGGCCGACACAATTTTTACAGTAATTTTCTGCTTTCTTAAATTACGTACAAATTTATGTAAAATAGCAACAATCACCTGTAATCACAGACGTAGCTCACGTAAATGTTTCTGTGCATACTTTTAATTTTTACGTGGACTTTTACATTCAAACGAGCAAAAGTTAGGACACAACTACAGTTAATCAAGTCTTCAATGAACATTTTCCTGTTCTGATCATCATTTTATATCATATCATATTCTGACGTGTGTGAACAGGGTTTCCTGTAAACGATCGCCTGACTGCAGTCCTCCGCCTCTCGCGGCTCCGCAGAGCGTTTCATTGCCTTTTATTTTACAGTTTTATTTTAATGGCAGTTAACTTTCACTCATCAGAGTCATTTTCCGCTGCAGCAGTTTTCTTTGGTGAGACTCTGATAACTCGACTGTCCAGCAACAACCAGAGGAGACAGATAGACAGCGACTGTAGCTGGTAACATAGTGAAAATCTGATATTTACCTCAAGAGCTGTAAATTTTGGACTTGAATGCTAATGTTGCTTTGTGTCTGCTGGATGTAAACAGACAACAGGTCACTAACAGGCGCTCAGACTCAGATCATATCATGTTATTAAATGTTTCACTGCCGCTAAAGTCACGTTTAAATAAAACCTGAACAAAAATGACGACGATGCACAGCCCGAGTGAACAAACGAGCGTATATATAATCACAACATTCAAAATTACGACGCGAGGCGTGAAACTTTGGTGCCTTTATCTCGACACAAACACCTTAATTACGGGAGCGCAGCATCAAAAAGGCCTTTTTAAAAACCTGGCTGCCTTTTGGCTGAAACGTGACGAGAGAACAGACAAAGGAAAATATGTTCACACATTCTTAAAACTCCTCGCTGGTTAGCTGCCACAACAAAGGAGCATTAATTTTTGATAAAGCTGGAGGAGTGTCTTGTTCCTATTTCATAATGAATTCAAATACTCCTGAATACTTTATGTTTCTGCTCTGAGGAGGTTTTCTGGATGTGCTCTGTCAGTGTTTCTCAAACTGTGGACTGTGGAGATTGCAATCAACTCAATCGTCACCCTCAACAGATCAGCCTAAAAGTTAGACCGGACCTTTAATTAACGAGCCCGTCTTTCAGTGTAAAGTCTGGAGAACGAACATGATGCACGATACGTCACACCGGAGACAACCTTGATGGAAAAAGTTGAGCTCACCACTCCATAAGCGACCGTGTCGCTGTAGGACCGGAGCTCTGGGTAGATGTTGGAGAGGAACCAGCTGAAGGGTCGGCACTGGAGTCTGGATCTCAAGGCTTTCCTCTTCGAAATGTCCCCGATGTCTATTCCTGAGTTCTGCAGAGGGGAAATAAACACAAACATCGTTTCACTGATACTGTAACCTCCAGCAAAATAACAGCAGCACAGTGATCTTCAACTTCCTGATCTCCATTGTTGCAAGAAAATATAACGAGCGCAGAATTCAGGGCCTCGGGGTCATTTCAGCACCGCTGCGTACTTTGAATAGCAATGCAAGAGCTCAAAATAATAACAGAGACAGACACTTAGAAATATTTAAAGAGCAAACACAGAGAGGAGTGAATGTCATCGAGTGAGGAGAGGCTGAACTGAAGAGAAGAGAGTTTTTTGGAGCCTACAATGGGGAATAAATGTAAGTGGAGAGCGATGCGGCGGGTGTCTCTGTTTTAAACCGCTGTGAGTCTGATTCACCGTCGGCAAACAACACCAGAGAACATCACCTCGGGTTCTTGGCGGCGGTGGACAGCATTTCCTGACGCTTGGCCTCCATAACCCTCCGGCTGCTCCTGGAGTCCAGTCTGTTTTGTTTTGGAAGGTTCCTAACCGTGTGACATGACCCGTCCGTTGCCATAACTTCCTAATAAGTTTATGGGTGGACCACCAGCAACAGTGGGCAGCCATTCTCACTGTGAGAGACTTAACGTTTGTAGCCGGTGTGGTGGTGCAAGCACGTTTTGTAGTCCATCTTCTGAACTTTGTAGTTTCACCATGGATCATGTGAATAGCAGTCTCTCGAATTCTCCTTCACATCTTTCCTTGACCTCATGAGGCAGAGCGGGACATCCACTAATCAGATGATCGGTGGTTCAGTCTGTCATTGGGCAAGATACTGAACCCCAAATGGCTCCCGGAGGCTGCGCCATCAGTGTGTGAATGTGTGTGTGAATGGTGAGCTCCGAAAATCTGATGAGCACTTGGCACCTTGCCTGGCTGTTGGAGTCCGAGCAGAGCCGCCTCATCTCTTTAATCAAGACCTCTACGCGCACTCAGCCTCGCCGCTTCCACACAAGATGTCGACACATCTTTCCTGCACTTTCAGTTTTATTCTGCTCCTTCCTGTTCTTTCCAGCTACCTGCCCAAATCCCAGTCCTGCACTTAGAATAAATACCTTTTTCCTCTCTAATCCCTGTCTCCCGGAGTGTCTGCACTTGGGTTCAGTAGACCAGCCCTGACAGTAACAAAGCACTGTTTCTGTCTGAGGTATAGGCTAATGCCTCGCAGAACAGAGGCGGGTAGACTAAAGGAGGAAGGAGAAAAAGGCCAGCGGAGAAAGTAAGGAGACATAAAGACGTTATTAAATTATACAAAACGACCTGGACGAGGTCGACTCATCCAATTGGTGCCGTAACATTTTATTCACATCATTAAAATGGCCTTTAATTCAGGTTGTTCCATTGTGTGTGTGTGTGTGTGTATATATATATATATATATATGAACATATAAGCAGGTAGAAGAAATCTGTAGCTTGCTGCTGCAAAGGTCACTTCTTTGTGGAGTATAAACATTTCGGACTCTGGAGATCAAAATGTTGGACAACAACAGACTGGAACAGGAGACGACAGAACAAAGAGCCAAAACCTGCAGACCAACCGGACCAAACGTCACGAAGAATGTATGATCATACCAGGCTTCAGCTTCCCCTGAGCATGTTTTAGGAAGATTAAAGTCTAGAAAGCTTTGCTGGACCTGGCAACCCTGTTTAACCGTTAACACAGCAGCAGCTAATATTCCTGACTAGTCCAGCAGCAGTCAGCCCAGCTCGGCGTCTGTCTTTCAGCCTTTTATTTCACCAAGCTCTCACCAACCACTAAAAGTCAGTCCCAGATTTACTCTTGTCCGGCGGCTTCTTGCTCGCTCACTCTCTCCTTTTCTCTTCTTAGCTTCCTCCGTCAGCGTCCTCTTCGCTCTCTTCTCTCCTCTCCTCTTCTCCTCTGCCATTATGTCCACAGAGGCTCCTGTTCTAGCACGACGCTGGCTCTGGTCCCTGTCAACCTGGACCTGAAAACCTTGTTTTCTTCTTCCCAGGGGTCCTAAATGCCTGTGGTACACTCCACCAGTGCTCTGAGCTCACAACCTGGCTAACAAATTGAGCTAACATGAGCTAATGGCAGCTACAGCTGTCAGCAGTTTACTTCACTGTCCATCATAAACTCTGTAAATCACAGAGTTGAGGCGGGAAAACCAGAAAACATTTTCTCCATGCTTTAAATGCGTCTAAACTTGATAGAGTACTCTTGACAGAGTAACTCCATTTTAAAAATCAAATCTACTCACAGCACGGCAACCCACTCGCTCTGACTTCTAAAAATAATAATTTGTACAAACGTTACAACTTCTACTACGTCTTCCACAGCTGCATTCAAACTGCACAAATCGTACTCCACTGATGGCACCGCTCGTAGTTGCTAGGGGATTTGTAATACAGCTTCTGAGCACAAACAAGCATAATTACACCCACGCACAGCGAACCTGTGTGTGTGTGTGTGTGTGTGTGCAGTGTGTTTACCTGTAGTGGAACGTTCCAGGCCATGTAGACGTGGCTCTTGTACTGGTCCATCCAGACCTCAGCCACCCTCAGGGCGTTCCGACGGACGTGGGCCGTCAGGTTCTCCGTGTACGGTTTGTGGGCGCGCTCGATGTGCGCAATCCGGGAACAGGGCAGGACCTCCACGCTGCCGCCGCACTGCCACACCTGTGTTACACACAACACACACATACACAAATACACACACGTTAGCGTCTGCGGGCACTTCCAAAATAAAGGTATGGATATTCTCGGGCTGCATCTCAGCGCTGCTTGATGGGATTAGTGTGAATATGGAGGTGTCACAGGAGCACATAGCCGCTCAGTCGCTTGCTATGTTTACCGTTTACAGTTTGTCGACAGCGGGAGCTGTCACATATGTCTACACATGCCTAGCTCGCATCGTGACAGGCTCATGAAATATGAAAGAAATGTTTGGTTGGCCATGAATGCAGCCGTCTGCCATGCTTTGACAGTTGTAGCTATATTAGGCCTGTGTGGACCTACAGTGCATTACAGATATACAGAGTTTTCATTTCTTCAGCTGACAGTTCCACGGCTTTCTGACGGGCGACCTCGTTCAGTGATTACACTCGGGCGACCAAACCTTTAAAGCGACTCATTGTTTACACTTAAATTAAAGGTCCAGTGTAGGGTTTAAGGTTTAGCATCACGACTGGAGCCGGGACCGAACACAACCTCTGAAATCAGCAGATCAAACAGGAAGCACTCCGCTCCGGCGGTGTCAGACGAGTGCAAGCGTTTCGCTGGATTAGGAAATTAGCACACGCCGTACCCCGAGTGCAGGATGACGTCATCAACAACTTTTATCAGGAAATGACAAACTCTAAACTCTGTGTCAGTGTTGGACAGACAACGCTTGTAAAAAGAGGAAGCTGTGGTCTTTGTTGTCACCACAATGTTTATTTCTGACAGATGCTCATTTCCACGACAGCACCGCTAACGTTCAGCAGGAGGCACCTCAGGAGTTCAACGCACCGACAAAAAGAAGCGCTGCTGATTTAAATAGAAACGCCTGTTCTCCATCTATTCCAGTCCTGCACTTTGTTTCTGTGTGTTTGCGCTGTAATCCCTCCTGCCGGCCAGCCCCCCTCCCCCCCGTATCCTTCCAAAAAAGCAAAGAACTACTGCAGAACAACAGTAAAACTGTAGCGGCTGGCCCGGCGCCCAGGCAGGAGCACAAACCACAGCCAAATTCTAAGATAATACACGCTTCCCTCAGAAATACCTCAACGTTCTCTATAAAGGATTTACAACGCGAGGTTACAGTATAAGGAGCTATTCTTCGAGCATAACAATCTACGTCTGAGCGAGTGGGTGTGCGCGGCGAGATAGAGAAGGAGAAGAGAGGACAGTGAAGAGAAAGAGGAGAAGAGATTCATAAAGACTGAGAAACATAAAATGGAGAAGGTGAAGGGATAAAAGGCAGATAAAGTGGGAAGCGAGGAGAGGAGGAGAAGAAACAGAGGGGGAGAGAGGATAAAAGCTTTTCCTCGTTTTCTCGAGTCATCCTTTCTAAAAGTCTTTTCATTTTTTTCTGTTATCTCTCCTCTAAATAAAAAAGCCTCCCCTGCAGGATAACACCGGGTCATGCACCAACTGCTTCCTAGAAAACATCACGGATCACCATTGTGCAGCCACATTATGAGCGCGGACAGGCGGCTGATTATCTCGGTATCACGGCGCCTGACCGGTGAACATTTTGTCCTCAAAGTTGATGGGACCGGGTCAGAACATCTTCAGAGCTGCAGCTCTTGTTGGGGTGTTCCAGGTCTGCAGAGGTCACGGGTGGCCAAGCGAAGGCTGGCCCGATCCAACAGACGAGCTACTCGAGCTCAAACTGCTGAAATAGTTCATGCTGGTTCTAGAAACGTGTCACAACACAATGTCAATATTCTGCTTGGAAACCTGGAGTCCTGACATTCGTGTGGATGTTCTGTAGACACCCGGATTTTCCTTGGATGTGCTGGGCAAACAAGTCCGATCCACGGAGGTCTACCTCGAAACTTACAGGACTTAAAGGACCTGCCGCTAACGTCTTGGTGCCAGATAGAACATTATAGTGGTGCATGTGTCATCTGTGTCTGGCTGATTCGTGTGTGTGTCAGACACATTTACATCCTTAATTGTCTCCCCGTCTTCTGTCTTCTTTGGTTTTCACGCAGAACAAATCTCGTGCTCGTCTTTTTAAAAAAAAAAGTTTTAATGAGAAAACGAGAAGCGGAAGGCAACAACAAATGAAGTTGTGAATTATAAATCATGCCGAGGACGACCGACCGGCCGCCCGTCGCGATGTGAAAAAAGAAGACAATGAGCACTAAATATGCAGAATATTACGCCTTCATGAAAGCAATCTTTATCACAATAGGAGCATGCGGGCCAGAGATAGGAAGCGCTTCTGCAGAAAACACATCGCTGACAACAAAAGGCGCCTGTGTTCGGCATGAGAGGAGATGGAAATAGAACAAACTGACTGGTTTCTGACTTAAACCACGGCTTGAACTCCACGTATGATGAATTACTTAGAGTAAGAGAAATCCCCCTGAGACACGTATGCAGAACTGATTCTGTCAAAATATCACTGCTGATTTACATAATCATTGATCTGCGACGGGCTCCGGCAGCGCAGTCTGCTATTTTAGCAAAAAAAAAAAAGAGGAGAAAAATGGAAATATTGACTTTTTCCTCTGTCGCTCATGATGTGTTTAGAGTCAGAACTGTGTGGTGTGAAATATCTGACACTGATGATGTGTTTGCGTGCGGCTGGGCGGGCTTCAAATACCCCCGTGACACTGGAAGAGTTTGCCCGAAGAAAAGAAATGTCAGAACTCTTGACGGATGTTCTCGCTAACCTTTCACTGCCTTTCAAACGGTCAAAAACCCTCACACACACACACAGATAGACGGGGGGAATCTGTCCAACCCCGACAGCCACACAAAAAGCCAACAGTAGCTTTGAAGCGGGTTCATATCGGTTCAGTGTTTGTTGTCGTGGCTACAGAGGGCAACTGATTTGCAGCAACTCTTGGCACGTCTTAGGCGAAAGTGTAACGTGAAGCAGAGCTGCTGACAGCTGCGGGGAGCATCTGATGCGGGTCAGGAAAACACGAACCGCCCGGGCCGCTCCGTGGCCTCGCTGCTTGTGCTGCGCTGAATGAGCCATCCGAGTCTCCTCTGTGCTGATGTCAACAGGTGTTCGAGCAATTTGTCTCTACAGTGAGGGGTTTTATACTGAAGAGGTGTGTGCCAAATAGAGAATAACCTCCCTGGATATTGCAGAGAAACTCCTGGTCACTGCGCCGCGAGGAGCTAAGGAGAAAGCCATTATCGAACTCGTAATACTTGACTACAGAGGTCTGACATTCAAGCCTCCTATGGAGAAAGTCAAGGCCGAGTCCTGGACAAAAGCTTTTTATGAGCCCGACGACAATGAGCCCGAAACAACAGGACACTTTAAGCCTTTGGCAGGTTTAGTAATTTATATTCATGACATCATATAACGTTTATGATATCAGGTCAATGCCGGTTTAAAGGGAATATTCAGAGTGCTGTAATTCACATTATGAGGATCCTTTACTTGTTTGAGCTGAACCTCGCCGGCTCCTGTTGCCTCTGCAACACGGACTGACTTAAACACCTCGCACGTGTGAATCACACACAACGCCGTGAATGGCAACATCTGCTACCATGGATACCGATCGGTGGCCGTCTTCTTCAGCCGTTTAGTTACTTAAACTAGTCAAACCAGTACAAGGTTACGGTTCCTTTCACTGCCTCGCTGTAGGTTCTGTGGAGAACACTGGACGTCATGGAAGCGTCCATGCCGTGTTGCCATCTATTGTCAACGGAAGGCAGCTCGAAAACTCAAGTGTCGACGTCTGGAAATGCAGAATCTGCAGGTGAAGGACTGATTTTGGCATCATCTGGTTTCTGTTTGTTTATCAATCATTTCCATCAAGTTGCTCACTGGACGGCAGAGGAAGTCTTGGCTCAGATATCAGCTGGAAGTCCTGAAACGTCGTCCGTCGGTTCCAAGATCACCTCACAAATTGCATCATGTGCTAATTTGCATCATTTCCATATAAATATCAGTGTATCATAGTGAAATGTATTAATGATGAGAGAAAAGTTGGTGATGCTGCTTCTTCTTCCCTCCAAACTGTATCTGACCTCCACCCGACCATCACGCCGCTTCAAGCGAGCTGTCAACAGCAGCAAAGCTCCCGGCATCATTAGAGATATAGTTAATGAGTTCACACCATATGGAGAGTGAGAGATTTGAGTGGGTGGCCTATGAAGATTACACTTAACTAAGTGCACCAGAGTCCAACGCCAACGTTCAGTGCATGGCAGGAAGCAGAGTACTCTGTATGTAGCTGAGAGTTTGCTTCCCCTCAAAGACCTGCGATCAGCTTGTTTTAATTAACCCAAACCACGACCTCCTGTTGTAGCTAGAAAGATATTTTAGAAAGCGAGATTGGAAAATGTTGGCGTGGGTCGTCCACTGACCTGTGACCCACTGAGAGGAAGTCCAAACTGAAGACCTCCACCTCCTCTCCAACAACCAACAACTGTTCATGATCCATCTACAGCTGGACCTTCAATGACCTTCAGTATACCAGGCTGTAAACATGTTTATTTCTGCTGTCTAACATGGGGACTTATGGAGACTGACTCACTTCTGCAGCCAGCCTCAAGTGGACGTTTGAGGAACTGCAGTTTCTGGCACTCAAAGCCACGGAGGTTGCCGCTTGGTTCAACCTTTGCACAATGAAAGTGAAGGTGAGGTGTGTGTCTCTTCATCGTTCCAGTAAATCTGAACCTGACGCGATCAAACCTGAGAGATTTCGACATTCCTCAGAGCGCGATGCGTTCTTAACCCAGCGACTCTGATCAGCATCAGTCGGGCCCGGGCCGATGATCAGACTTGTACTTCGCTGACACCTCCACTGTAAATCACTCTTACACTGAAGCCTGAGTCAACAGTTTTCCGCCCGCTCTCTCTCGGATGTCCGCTCCATCTCGAGGCTGTTCCAACACTTACGTCTCTCTCGGGACTGATTTGCAGTCTCGGGAGCTTTTCTCCGGAGACCGGATTAGAGACGAAATCTCTAGCAGTAACCGTTAACGACATAGTTAACCTCGCCGGAAATGATTTAATGCTAAATACTGCAAGCAGCACAATAAAACGTCAGATGATGTGGCTGCATTTTACAGAGAAAAAAAACAAAACTCTAGCGTCATCTTATCACATGAAGTCACAGCGTTATCTGGCAGTTACACCATTAGTAATCTGCTCGGTTTGCTCGGCTCAGGCTGAATGAATAATGTGAATGACTGATAAAGCTCCCATTCTGTCAGAGAAAAGGTCATCCTTCTTCTTCTGCATGCCGGACATGTCTGCTATGCAGGATATTTCAATTTGGAAGGTGACAATAGTGGAAGCCTGCGCGGTGTACGCGACACAAATTACAGTCTTACCGGATATTTATAGTGCGAGTACGGAGCTGTGCAGAAATGTACACGCCTGCAGTCACGAGACAGATTCTCACCCTGATGCCGAGCTCCACGTTTTCTCCGCCGTAGATTTCCATGCCTTCGTCCAGCAGGCCGATCTCCTCGAAGTACTTCCTGTCGACCACGAAGCAGCCAATCAGAGCAGGGCTCCTGGAAATAGACGAGAGAGAGCGGAGGTGAAAAAGACACACGAGCGCAGTGCTGACCTGTGATTAGCCCCACGGCGTGCACGTTCCACATCCTCGGCCCTTCACGGAGAACCTGTGCCGTACATTATACTAACAAATGATCCGGCTATCAGAACTGCGCGCCCGTCTACAGCACGACAAACTCAGGATGCTTTGAGGAAATCGATGAGGGTGGGAAGGCAACCAGCTCTTTCATCAACTTCAAACTGAATCAACAGGAGTGAAAAATAATTCCTATTAGTATTCCCGCTGTCAGTCCTGCACATCTCTTCTTATCAATATGAAATACAGCACCGCTGCAAACACACAGCTTGTTTGGGTGATTTTTCTTCCCCCCCGTGGACACACACACACACACACACACACACACACACACACAGGCAAGCAGCCAGAAGCTCTGAAACCCAAAATGTTAATAGAAACGAGGCCCGCCGACTGCAGACCCCGAACATTTTCTTTCCACTTCAGCTTCCAGATAACAGCACAATAAAAAACATAATTAACACCAAGTATCAGAGTTTTCATACGGTTTAATCTCAGCAACATTACTTGTATAGTTTAAGCAGATGAGATGAAGAAGTTCGTAATACACATCGTGTACACGTCGTGAAGGAAGGAGGAAGGCTGTGTGCCAAGCCCGGTGCTGCCGGGAAATGAACATGGGGACTTATGACTCATTTCTGGAGCCAGCCTCAAGTGGACGTTAGAGGAACTGCAGTTTTTTTGGCTTCCCAAAAAAGTAAAAGTTTATTCCCCCATTGAGGCATTAATAATAAAATACTTCTAAGTACTTCTTCTATATGTTTAACATCACTTGGGCCAGATTTCTTCCTTCCTGCGTTGGTCAGTGATTTTAATCCCAGAGAACTTTCCACTTCCACCCACATAATAATTACAGCTGCAGTTTTTCACCAGTCTTAATGTAATTTAAATCCTGTCTGCAGGGATGTCTTTGATTTTTGGAGCTCTGAGTTTCTCACACTATAAAAAACAGTTTTTACAGTAACAAACCTTTTCTATATTACGGTAAAATTACTGTTGATTAAGGTTAAAATAGTTTAAGCTTTAACCAAAATGTTGCCATTGAATATTGCAGTGTTTTACTCTACAATAGTCAGTCTCTACAGTCTCTAAGACTGACAGACTTTGTTCTGTATAAATTCCCCTAAAATGCTGCATAAATAAAACACGGCTCTGTTTTAAATGGCATATTTTACTTTTACTGGCATGGTAAAAAATCTACAGGTATTTTTTCAAAGATGTTTTTTGGGCATTTTTTGAACTTTATTTGACAGAGCTTGAAGAGCGACAGGTCGGATTTGAACCCTGGGCCGCCGCAGCAAGGACGACATTTTTTTTTCTTTACAAGGACAATGATCAGTTTGATACTTAACAATGTGACGATTCATACAGAAGATTTCTAAGCAGATTTGGAGTTACGACTTCGACAAGGACTCAGATTCACCTCCCGCAGTGTCCTCGCCTCACAGGTAACCTTTCTCTTTGGGCTTTGTCCTGGGAAGCGTCCGCGTCTGTCATGAACCACATCTTGTAACTAATACATCTTCGTGCTTACAGTGTGTGAAAAATCACCTTCGTATTGTTGAAGATTTTTAGATTCTGACACAGGATCCAACAAAAGAACGACCAGAGAGACGAAGCAGGTTTGTTCCTCGATGCATCACGAAAAAGTCCGATGAAAAATGTTGCATATTTACGTCTACGAACTTTAATCGCTTTGACGAAACTGCCTTGAAATTGATCAAGCGCTGACAATAAGTAGTCTTTGCGGGCAAAAGCCAGAGACAAATTGCACCTGAGAAAAAGTGCTTAAGAAAGATAAAGAAATAAATAATGAGGGGAATTCATCTTCTTCCATTTCAATATCGAGCAGGGAACGTCCCCTCGTCTTTGTCCCGATCTATAAACACTGCATCATCGATCCGCTTGCCATGAACCACAACAACGACGCATCATCCTGCAGATATCGGTGAGTAGGCAGTTTTGCTGTTGTTGTGGCCTCTGCAGTGGTGAAGAAGTGGATCATTATATCACTTTCAGAGAATGTACAACGAGCGTGCACGCTGCGGGTCGCCTCTGATGTTTACCTGCTTCCCTTTTTAAATCTGTGTACCTGATGTTACTGGAGAGTCTTTCTCCGTCTGTGCTGCGTCCCTCAGGTTTTGTTTGGGTTACGATACCGACACTTTATGAATTTACTTACACACCATAATTATTCATGGCGATTAGTGCTGAAGAAATTATAATGTAAAAATAATGAGCTCAGTGAGCGATCTTATCAAACCTACTCCAATACGCTTCGAGTCAGCGTGTTAATAATTAATGCTCTGCTGGAATATTAGCTGGTGTCTCTCTTTATTCGTGTTAACGAGACAGGTTTGAACTCTTCGTCTTATTGTCAGCTCTTCCTCTGATGATTACCTGATAGGCGCCGTGTGGTTGCGCTGCGTCCACCAGGACTTCGGTGGGTTGAGGTATCGGCACCACAGCTCCCAGTCAAAGCCCTGAGCGGACAGCGGGTACTCTTCTATCTCGAACGTGTCGTACTTGATGTTGTCGAACGACGGGGACACCACGCGGGTCCGGTCCTCTTTTATCCGCTGCAGAATAGGTTCTGCCCTGAGGGACGACAGAGGACAAAGTGTCTGTGAGTCAGGCCGTGCATTGTTGGGCTCTGGAGCTACGGGCAAACACTCGTAGTCATTACATGTCACATGAAATATCATCCAGAAACAACACAACACGATAGTACCAACAACATCATGTAAAACAAGACATCCATTGAAAGTATCGGAGTGAAAACTAAAGAACTCATCACAGATGTATGTATGTTGTGTGTGTGTGTTAGTTTGAGACAAAACAAGACAAACACGACAAGCGAGATCAGGATTGTGAGTCCATACTGGAAGACCTGACGGGATAAGGAAGGTCAATCCACCAGTAAAGAGTCAGGATGGAGCTAATCAAGCGCTGATGGAGTGCTGGCCAGACCTCTTCAGGGAAGGCGCAGCAGATTAGCTGAGGCTGTCTGGCATGGAAAGTCCGGGAAAGGAGGTCGGAGCACCACCTATTTAGCCTCGTAAGCCATTCCCAGGGTTGTGAATTCAATTTGAGAGAAAGTGGCTGCTGCGTTAGAATTTATTGCTGATGATGGCGAAGTTGGCTGAAGCACGATAAGATGAGAGCCTCTCTGGAGCTCCAAAAAAAGAAGGGAGAGAGTCTGGACTACAAACTAGACACAGCCCTTGATCAGGTAATATCAGATTCGGTGGACGTCGGAGGGGAAAGCTGCGAGCTGTGGCGGTGATGGCACCGCTGCACGTGTGATGGCGCTTAAGATCTCCGAGGCTGTCGGCAGTAATCACAGGGCTGCTGTTGATACAGAGGTGTTGTCGAGGCTTTGAGGCTCGAGCACAGATAACAGCTGTGCACAAACAGATACGCTGTTTGTTTGAGCTTCAGAGGAACTTTATCTGCAACATAAACCACGACGATTCACCCAGTGATTCTCAGAGCAGCTAAAATACTTCAGAGAACTCTTCCTGTTTATAAAAGCGAGAGGCACCCTGAAGGCCCCATTAAAGTAGTTGATTTACATTCACATTAAAGCCCCATTGTGTAGCTTTTCTAGCATGAAGCTGTGCTACACTGACTTATAATCAGCTGAATGTCACACACCACCAACTATTTCACTATCATATTTTATGGAGGAAATGTTCCCTCTGATGTCCTCCGGCTGCTCCGCCTCAACTCTCTGTGATTTACAGAGTTTCCTGATGGACAGTGAAGTAAACTGCTGACAGCTGTAGCTGCTGTTAGCTCATGTTAGCTCAGTTTGTTAGCTCGGGTTGCCTGGACTGTGAGCTCAGAGCATCAGGGGAAGTGTTTGTACTACAGGTAGTGTCGTGCCAGAACAGGAGCTGCAGCTGAACATATTTACCACAGTGGGATTACACTCACAAAAATACTAATTTATACATAATATTACTATAACATATCAAAACTGAGGCAATAAACTCAGCAGTCATAAAAATGGTTACCATCAGAGCAGCGATGGAAAGATTTGATACAGTAAACTGAGCTCAAAAGAATCATCAAACATTTCAGGCGTCAACGTGGTCCGACAGGACTGAATCTGAGCCCAGCAACTCAACTAAAATCAGACTCAATGCTATGGTTTAAATGGTTTTGGCTGCTTGAGGAATACAGACTGTTTGATAGCACATCCAAGCATGAAAACTATCCGCTTAATTAAAATAAGAGAATTGAAATCATTGCACTCTGAAGAAAACTGATACTACCGATCCGGAGGAAACAATTGTCGAGTGGAGAGAGGAAAATAAAACCTTTACACTCATGTGGGAACAACTGCCAAAGGCTGCAGCTTAAATTCAAACTACCCTTGACTGTCCCGCGAGAGAGAAAACACAAACCGCAGCTCACAATCATTCACGTTTTATCAGTTCTGCCCCACAGAGATGATAATAACATCAGAGAAATGGAAGGACTCTTTCATCCTGTACGCTGATTGTTCGTTAAGAGGTGAACTGTGCCTCTGGCTTACTTTGCACAGCTTTATACACACACATCAGCACTGAAATACATAAATACATAGAGTGAGGTCACCCAGAAAGCCCAGAAAACGAGTTATTGGAGCCCAATTAGTGCAACCTCCACATCAAAGACATTTCCACGAGTCAAGGTAAAGTTTAAAGAGTTCAGGAGACTTCATGCCAACCGAGAAGAAATCATTTTTCTCACAGATGAGATGGTGCTGCTCAGACAGACAGTCCCAGAGAGTGTCCATCCATCCATCCATCCATGGACAGTGAAGTAAACGGCTACCAACTGTAGCTGCTGTTAGCTATGTTAGCTCAGTTTGTTAGCTCAGAGCACGGGGGAAGTGTTAGTGTTTTGGACCACCGGGAAGAAGAAGAGGAGGCTTACAAGGAGCTGGTGTCATGCCAGGACAGGAGCTGGGCAAGCAGGCAATGTTACCGGACTCAGCAGCCTCTACGGATATAAGAGGCTGAGAGACTGAAGAAAACATTGGTGGAGGAAGCAAGAAGCCGCTGGGCAAGAGTAAATCTGGGACTGACTTTTAGTGGTTGGTGAGAGCTTGGTGAAATAAAAGGCTGAAAGACAGACCACCTGATCGACTCAGTTTTCTCAGCCTGTTTATGTTGCAGTTGCTAGGAGATCTTCACGAGAGATGATGAGACTAAAACCGTTCTGTTAGGCCGCTATCTGTAAATTATCATGCAATTAAGTTATTTCAGGAGTTCTCCGTGTACACGGAGTTGACTGGTCCAGCTCATATATACAGTAGGTGGAGATGATTGAGGATTATTGTGATTACAGTCACTACCATAAAATACCCTGTAATTACTTGTTTTTGACTCAAAATAGCCAACATTGCAGATAATTGCAATGCATGGTAGAGACAATTATGTAGATCGAGCAGTCAGCTCTTTGTTGGTAATTACACAGTAATTTCTCAATTTCTATGAAAAATATAAGACGTGCGAGAGGGTGGGCGAGTTTCAGAGCAGAGGAAGAAGGATTAGGCGGGAAAGAGAGAGAAGGATGTGCACAATTTGTTGATTACTACGGTGTGAAATCACAGAGCGCACAAACACAACATCAACGCGGAGGCGCGGCGATGTAGCACCAGACCAAGGCCGATAAAAAACGCTGCAAAATGTTTGAAAAGAAGGAGATGAAAACGTGTTTATCTCCAGCTGAGCTCCTTTATATCGCTGCCAAGAATGATTTCATTAGTCATAGACCAGTAACCCCCTCTGTGGCAGTTTGTGGGAGGTTTGTGTGGGTTTGCTGTGTTTGTGTGCAGAGAGAGAGATGGAGGGAGGGAGGGAGGGAGGGAGGGATGGATGGAGTGGGTGGAGGACTGCAGAGGTTAAGAACCTTGTAAGTGTCTCTTGTCTAATGTGGAACACAGCAGCAACAAATGTTATTCTGGATCCAGCTCAGATATTAAAATAAAGTGTGTGTGTGTGTGTGTGATATTTTTCAAGCTGTCAACATGATTAACAGGTACACGCGGAGCTGTTGTATCGCAGCCTTTTTAAATACGGGACCCTGAAAGTGACGAAGCGCCTGCAAAAAAAGAGAAAACGACGCTCGATTTCTGTCAGGAAAGTTCGAGTTATGATAATATGTTCTGACCCTCGTCACTGTGACACACTCACATAACCGGCTATGCTAATGAGATCAGTAATTAAGTACTACTTAGTGGATTCATTAGGAAATTGTGTGTCGAGGGCGATGAAATGAACGGGCATCACCTCATTAAAATGCAAAAAGAAACTCCATCATATGCAGGACCGGTGAGGGCTCTGTCATGGTCAGACACTCATAGCACCTGCTCGTCAACACCTGAGCTCAGGTGACCTGAACGACTCTGACGACAGTCGCCACGACAACAACGAGCACTAACGAACCGAGCGAACGGCCTGGTCAACGAGTATGTCCTGATGAATACTAATATCATCATTACTGACTTTGGTCATCTCTCCATACGGATGACCGACCACGTCACCAGGTGTTTGCTCAGGTGGGAGATCACCTGGACTCTATACGGAAAGACTCATGAGAAAACTTTTGGTATGAGTTAAAGTTATATAAATGACAAAAACAACTCTTTGCTATAACCGTGGGCGCAGAGCTGAACGCTGGGTGCAGAGGAAAACAATTAGTCTCCTTTAAAAGTGAAGCAAAGTAAAACTGGATTCATACGTCTGCATTAAGGGGCTACGCTCCACCTTGAGGCGGCTCTGTGTGCAGGTTCTGAGGCGATGCCGCGGGCTACAATTTACAGCTGACGTGCTCCTCCAGCAGACTCGACAGAGATACCATGTGGGGACTCTGATTCGCTGCTTGAGAGTTTAAAGACTCGGGAGTGACAAGATGTCTTCACGTTTATGAGTAATGAGACACAACAACGCGACTGGATGTTACTCAGAAAGTTGATGAAGGCGATGTCTGAACTATAAATCAAAACCTACGTTGTGATTCCTGTTAAACCTTTGTGTATAAATCGTGAGCGCGGAGGCACGTGATCGCACTGACATGATACTTTATTGATCCCGTGGGAAATTCAAGAATCAGGTACCGGAGAACGCACATTAAAATGAGACCTGGAAGATAAATCTGAATTTTAATTAAACCTGTGCAAAAATATTTACATACAGGAGCCCTGAGCGGTTATGCATTCATACATTTTATTTCCTCCTTTTTCTCATGATAACGAGTTAATTTTTTTTTTTTTTTTTGAGCTTGAGTTATTTTATTTCAGCTGCACTCAAAAACATAGCCTCAAACATCTTAACGTTACCGTAACCACTTGAGTAGAAACAACGTCCAACTTGACTTTTCTTCTCGGTTACGAGAGATTTCGTGAGATTCACGGTCTTTCCGTAACTGATGCGACATTTCACCTCCATGAACAGCCGTCGGCGTTAGCGTGGCGAAGGTCAAAAACTAGTTTGCTTCTCGGTCTGGTAACACGCCTGCTCCTCGTCCCTTCAGTGTCAAATGTCTAAAATGAGAAGACGCCAAGATCGCCTTTAAATGTTAAAGTGGTTCATTTAGTTCAGTTTAACGAGCATCCGGACTCGGAGTGTTTTTGTGAGGCAGGTTGTTGCCCCGGGGAAAGACAAAGAGAGTAACCACAGCAGGTTTAATTAGGCCTTACTGGACCACAACCACCTCAGCTGCTTTAACAAAACATCTCCTCCACCTTCACTACATGTAATCCAACGGGGAGCGCTTCATTCCCAGACTCTCACATAATCAACTTATTCGGACCCAAAAATACTAATAAACATGTCACAGCTGCCTCGGTGGCTCTCTGCAGCTGAAGGTTTGCACCTGCTCGAATGACGCATTAACAAGAAAACAGATTAAGGCTCCGTCACTTCTCAACAGTACTTGGAAAAAGCGAATGATTCCTTCACGAGCCGGCTTATAAATAGATTGTTTTGTGCCATTCAGCGGCGCTCCGCCTGATAAAAACGACGTGTCTCGAGGAAAAACAAATTCTTCTTTCCTGATTTAATCAGCAACCTTTCAAACAAAGTGGCTGCAGAATAAATGGAAGCATTCAGCGTCTAAATTTCTTCCTCAGTTCTCTTTTCTTCTTTTCTTTGTAGCGGTTACAGCTGCACAAGACCGGGAGGAATTCATGTAACACACACACACACACACATCCAATGCCGTCCTACGTTAGTATGTGAAATATTCTACCTGTTTGCATAAATGACATTCTGCTGTCTGGTTTAATCAGATCAGGGCTGACTGGAGGAGATGAATCGAACTTGAAAAGAGAAAATTAAAAACTGCAGAGACCCGGAGTCGCGCATGTAATTCATAAAAATATAGAAACGCCACTGAGTCAGCAAACTGACATATTCAGTTTGATCCCAACAGCTGCTGTTATTGTGCTGAACCTCCAGTGAAACAGGGAGGGAAAGACTCGGTCCCGGATATAACGTTACATCCCATCCCAGCTAGCGCTACGAGCTAGTGTCAGCGTTTACTTTTCTGTGAACACGGACAGACCAGAACCGAACACACCCAACAAAACCAGCAGTGTCCAGTCTAACCGAGAACACAGCAGCCTGCCGAGGTGGTTTTCATGCTGGGTTTGGCTCCTGGCATCCCGGAGATGAGTCAGTTCAGTTAGCTACACAGATGACTGAGCTAATGACAGTTAGCGGTTGGCTACTTGGCAATATTTCCATCATAAAGTCTGTAAATCTCCCAGTAGTGTAACATTAACCTCTGTTGGTCTGTGCTCGTGCCCGGTCCGGTCCAGCTGCTGAGCCCGGTTCTGTCGACTGCTAACGGCAGATTACGTTAGCAGCAGTTAATTAGCAGTTAGCTGCTTTAGCAAGTCATGAGCTCTTTCAAGAGCGATTACCCTTCAACTGATACTTCATTTATCGAACTTGAACACCTTTCTGTACCTGTACCTGTGTGACTCTAACACGGCTGCCCGGTTCTGTCGCCTGCTAACGGCAGATTCCGTTAGCAGCAGTTGATTAGCGGTTAGCTACTTTAGCGAATCGTTAGCAGGTCCTCTTCCACAGGGTCCGCCATGTTTCTCCTCCTCATTAGGGAGGGGGAAGGTGAAACGAGGAGGTTGCGATGCACAACTCCACTAAATCCAACACACCGGTCCTTTAAATCATAAAACATTGATTGCTGTCCGTAACTCGGAGCTGAGACGAGAGAATAAAGGAACAGAAGTCGTGTTTTTAGGTATGTCACAAAGAAAAAATGAAAAACAAACAGATCAACAGTGAAAAGTGTCTACAGGTAATAACACCACGAAGAAAAAGCAGAAGAAGGAGTTATATTTTATTATTTTATTCTCAAAGTTGGAGCCTACTAGAGGCAATATTTTATATTTCTGTTATTGTCAACAAATCCCATGAAAGACCAAAACAACTCTTCTTTTCTTTCTGCCTTGAAATCAATATTATTCACAAAAGGACTGAAAGGACGTGCAGCCACGAGTCAGAATAAGCAGTGTGTGAGATTTTAATATTTTTTTCAGAAATGATTTATATCAGACTTTGACAGCAGGAAAGATTTTTTATGAAATTTGTTTACAATAAGAAAAATATGAAAATAAAATATGATCAAACTACAGATTCATACTTGTGGTCGCCGCTGTCTGCAGCGCCGAGCTGCGACCTCATCAGTTATCAGTTTTCGACTGACCCGCGATGTGCGGTCGGTTATTTATCTCCCATGCTGCTGCTCTAACGTCGAGTTTGTGTCGCACAGTTAGTTTTGTGGTTCGTTCCAACACGTGAGAACACGTCTGACACGGAGAGCCTCCCGCTGTGCTACATGTGTGAAATAATGAGTCCAGTCTGGAGCATGTCTGTGAAAACGGGCTCCTCTTAGTTACTATGGTTACAGGGACGCTCGGAAACCTCAATGCAGAAACCTGCAGTCTAATATTACATAATAATCCATAATTTGGCCTAATTTTATGCTCTTGTGAAGCCTCAAAGCCCATCATGTATGTTAAATTTACCTGTGTACAGTCATCATCATGCTCCGCCCTGATTGGCTAATACTAACATGAAGAAGATGAACTGTCTTCGTTGCCTTCAGGAAATATTCAGCTCGTGTGTGACCACTAGGGTTGCAAAATTTCAGGAACGGTACGGTACGAGCTGTACTCACCATCCGGCGTTGAACTCCACGTGCGCGTCGAACAGAGCGACGACGGGCGCGGTGGCGGCCCTCCACCCGCTGACTCTGGACCTGATCAGTCCTTCCTGCTTGTCATGGCGGACCACCTTGATGAAGCCCGGGCCGTGCTGAGCGTTCGTCTCGTCCACGAAGCTCTGCAGGTGTTCTTTCAGCTCCACTGGACGGAGAGCGACACAGACAAACACAGGCGGATGTTTAAAGCAGACTCACTGAAGCCTGTTGCAGCATCGATCTTATCGACGGAGCTCTGCTGAAACTCCCTCAGCTGCACCGAGTTCGTTAACACTTTGAGCCCAATTCATCCCAAAAACATGAACTCAGAGTCTGCTGACATCGAGGGAGAGCTCGTCGTTAAGGTATTTTCCACGTGCTGCAACAGTAATACAAGTTCACATTTCATGAAGTCCTTAGCAGAGTCTGGAGTAGGCGGCAATTAAATGAACCCGAGCCCATAATGAAAAGGCAAACACGCTGATAGAAATGCTACTAGAGGAGGAGGCAGCGGGGAAGAGCAAAGACACACTGTGTTCACAATCTGTGTAATAAATTTAACTTCAACCTTAAGCTGGCGAGGCGAGTCGAAAGGAGCCGGCCGAGGTGGTTTAACATCGGATTAGGATGCGCCTTCCTTTGGAGGCAGCCTGATCCAAACTCTGAGACTCGACCCGTCGTTGTTCTTCTTTGTTCATGAAGCAGCTTCTAAATCTGAGTCTGACTGAATGAGAGTGAGCGAGCGCCGGCCTCGATGAAGCTGCAGTTACCTTCAACACACACTGAGGAGTTTAACCGCAGCGTCACCGGCGTTTGTCGTGTGTTGAAATGTGTGGCATGGTCCTATGTATTTATGCATTTATGAGGCTATGTACAGACTGTGGCGACAAATCTCCTTGACAGGACGATAAATCCATCTCTGTGAGGTTTTATATTCAAAAATACAAGTCAGATAATCAGCTCACACACACACACACACACACACTCTCTTTGTTCAGATCTGGCATTTCTTCCTCCGTCCTTCATGAGTGATTTCACGCCCTGCACACATTCAGGTAGACAGACAGGCTGGCCCACAGTGGAGCAGCAAACATCTTCATTTCCTCGTCGTGTCGTAATCCTGCCCGCGGGCTACGACTGCTGCCTTCGCCTCTATTCATTATTACCATCAGCCCAGATTCTCCCGTCTCTCTGTTTTCCCTTTAATGAGCCACAGTTTGCTGCTGACCTGGAAGAAAGATGGGCTCATTTAAAGAGCCGCACCTCGTTGTGTAACGCGTACGTGTGAGATTCACTTACATTAAATCAAGCGCTCCTCCGTTTACCCAATTAATTTTCAGACGTCTGGTCCACGCTGTGAAATCTGTTTTATTTTATGAAGTGAACAACAGGAGTGCCGTTCGCCTTCTGTCCATTTAAAAAGCTTCACGCGAGAACCGCTGATCTCCGTCCGGTCAGAGAGGCGGAGGATAAAACTGACGGCATCCTGAATTTGTGTGTACAGCCTCATGTTGACATCTAATTAGATCCGTGTTTGGAGCCTCATTTTGAACCACCACGGTGTTAATGAAAAAGGAAACTGTGATTTCACCACCCGCGTCATGTTGTCGCTTCTTATTATGAAGTTCCACGGGCGACGTTGAGCGGGGAAGCTAACTTATTCTTCTCAAAGTATTAATTAAAGGGCTGATTATTTTTTGCTGTGTTTATTAGCCCCCCCAAGCAGCCGTGAGCTAGCTAAAAAACAGACAAACCCACTGCGAGCGTGAGTGTTTGTGCTCTAACTCTGTTTCTTTTGTTTACTTCAGCCTCGTCTGCTTGTTAATGAAGAAGATTCACGGGCGCGCCTTTCGCTCGACGTGTTGATATTTCTCGACCTAGATGTGCTGCGATGCAGACGTGGAAGATTCGAGTGAAAGAACATAGAAGTCAGGCTTTCAAAGCTCTGCTTTGAAGCTCAAAATATGCGGTGCTGGCCGGCGGCCATGTTGGTTGTCCTGCCTTTTCCGCTTTCCGGCTAATCTAAAAAATCGGCAAAGACCTGAGGCGGGCTGAATGATGCCTGGAGGCTCAATCAAGTCATCTGTAACAACACCCACCTGTCAATCAAAGCGTCCACGCTCTTAATCCTGCATAACTTTAAGCCTTAATATAATGTGAACAGGTGAGTTGTATATAAATTCACCCTCAGTACAGTTGTCATGAACGGGGAAATTAGCTACAGAGACCAAAACTGTTTTTGTACCAGGCTGTAAACATGTTTATTTCTGCTGTCTAACATGGGGACTTATAGAGACTGACTCACTTCTGCAGCCAGCCTCAAGTGGACGTTAGAGGAACTGCAGTTTTTGGCACTTCTGCATTGGCTTCATTTACCAGCCACAGCGGGGACTTGAAGTGGATTAATATGCAATATTCCATTACATTTGCACACCCTCAAAAGGAATATCATGATTATACAACAATAAAATAAAATATATAATCAAAATGTTTCATATTTTGGGTCATTTGGTCTCTTAAATAAACTTTAATTCTGTTCTGATCTTTGTTTCCATGGAGATACATAAGGTCTAATTAATACCCATATCCAGAAATGTCTTACCCAGTTTACTACTCCAGGAAGTAGTCCGAGCCTTAGCAATGATCACTTACTCGTTGTCTGAGCTGCTGTGTCAGAGTTGAACACTTACAAAAAGTACTGACACCTGTAGGTGAGCTAAATATTAGCCTGTCTGCTGTGCCGGCTTTAGCTGCTGTATGAAAACAGATTAAAAGTTATCACAGACGTCGCGGGTTGTGGTTTGCGACTTGTCTGTTTGAGGGCCGGTGTTAATAATTGCATCACGTACCGTGGAACATATTTCACTTCTGCCAAATCTGTAATTACCATTATGAGAAATCTGTCTGCAGACTTTACGGCTCTCTCACTGCTCCTCTGCTCTTCAATAAGACAGTATTTCAGAGTTTAGTTATGGTTGCAGCGCGGGGTTGAATGTTGATTACGGAGCAATCACAGGATAAATAGATTCAACATTTACCTCCAATGATTCCCTCCTAATGCATTACAACCCTTCAAGTTAACAATCTCGGGGAAATATGATTTAATGCGTCTTGCTTTGTGGCGGATAACACTCGCACGGCGGTAATTCACAACGTCGGTAATTGATGGGAGATGACTCTGAACGTGAAAGTGCACGCTCATCGCTGCAGCTTATTGATTTTGCACGCTGTAATTATGACAAATGAGGGTCAGCTGAGGCCAGATGGAGGCAAAGGGGGAAACGCAGTCGCGCTCATTATGCGTTGGCAGCAGAATAGTAAATTAGCAGAGACACGAGGGGTCGCATTCATGATGCTGATCAGAGATCAGTTACTTTGAATCACGTTGCCTCGCTGTTAACATAAATTTCAACTCTCGTTTCATCTAACAAACATCTTTTTAATGAAGCGATTCGTTATTCAGGCTGTAAACGTATTTCTAGATTTTAACATGGGGACTTATGGAGACTGACTCACTTCTGGAGCCAGCCTCAAGTGGACATTTGAGGAACTGCAGTTTTTTCCATGGCAGTTAGCTTAGCACAGAGGGGAGGTTGTGTGTGTATCAAACAAATAAAATACAACAACTAATTTAGTTAACTTTTGGCCGAGACAGGCTAGTTGTTTCCCCTTACTTTCAGTCTTTATGCTAAGCTACACTAAGCTAAGCTAAGCTAAGCAACTCCTGGCACAAACGTCATAATTTACTTTGCAAGGAAGTGAATGCGTGTTTATTACAACTATTCTTAAGCACTGTCAGTCTGACCCTGAAAATCCACTGGACGCGTCTCCATCATGTCACCGATGCGACACTGTTTTGGTCCGTCCTGCAGGCCACTTCAAACGCCACCGGTAGCGTTTCAGAAGCGTTCAGCCCGCCACACTTTGTTTACGTTTGTTTACGTTACGGGATTCTTACGGCTGCTGCTGTGGTCGTCCACGAGGATGATCTCCTTGAGGAGGTGTGACGGAGTCCTCTGGATCGCTGTGTGGACGGAGCGCAGCAACACCGACAACGCCTCATTGACGAAGATGAAAATGACGCTGAGCTGAGGAAGATCTGACGAGTACGACATGTTTCTGCACCTGTGAAGGTAAAGAGACGCTCAGACTGTTGGCAACCAATCAGCAACCAATCACTCTGCTCAGATCAATGAACCAATGGCAGTTAGCTTAGCATGGAGGAGACAGTTAGCTTAGCATAGAGCAGGCAGTTAGCTTAACACAGGGGAGACAATTAGCTTAGCATTAGAAGAAGCAGTTAGCTTAGCACAGAGGAGACAGTTAGCTGACTGACCCGTCCGGTCGTAAATCCGGGATCGGCCGCGTGAGGGAGATGCGGTCGCTAAGGTAGCCGTTGTAGCCATAGTAACGGAACTTCTTGAGGGCGACCCTTCGACTCTCGGGGCCCAGGTCGTGACCCCAGTGATCGAACAGAGAGGCGGCAGCAGAGTTCGATGCAGAGTCTGACGAGGACGCGGCGGCGTCTTCACCGTCCTTCTGTGGCGTCTCTGTGGACAGAGAGGGGAAACAAATCACTCACCACCATGCAACCAGATGCTACGACAGACACCTGATGTCAACACTGTGACAAATCACACTTGAGCTCTGTCCACGGCACGTGGGGGGTCGTGAACGTGGCAGCAGAGTGCGGCAGCAGCCGCTAGAAAACACACTTGACGCCTGCACATTTGCAACAGAAAGCAGACTCTGCAGTTTAAAATATTCATATTTCATGTGAGCTACAGCGTGCAAGCAGAGTGTGAGGCCGCACTCGTTCTGGCGCGTCATGACTGGAAACACGGATGTAGAGCGATGCTTCCCCGACAGCCGTTATCACGGCGTGGCAGATTCAGGGCAGCAGAATCTGAATGCAGCGGCCTGTCGTCGTTCGTCCCGAGTCAAAGTCAGAGAGTGAAATATTCATGAGACAGAGGAGCGCTAACGTCTCTGACCAACCTGGTGAAAAGGTGGAAGGTGTCTAAACAGCTGATTGTAAATGTCATGTCAGAATATGAGCCGTCACTTTCTGTGTAAGGAAATATAAATTACAGCAATGACTTTTATTACATTACATTTAGTCATTTAGCAGAGTTAGCTTAGCACAAACGAGGCAGTTAGCTTAGCACAAAGGAGACACTGGTCCATCTCGCTCCATCTTCCCATCACTCATGAACGAGACACGAGATATTTGAACTCTTCACTCGGGGAAGCTACTCGCTCCACTCCACCGTTTTCCATGAACTTCCTGTTGTCACCAAGCACAGACCAAACTGTGATATAATGAACTAAAGTTAGCAAATATTTAGTTTCAAACAACACGAGCGTAGCTGCAGAGCATTAGTGAAGTTTTTGGTCATTAGAAGTTTAAAGTTTAACATTCTTGCTCCAGCCTGTCGGACGTTTTCTTTCCTCTCCTCCAAACAGGCCTGCTGACGGCACTTCACCCTTCTCTGGCTCCTCCTGAGCTGAATGGGTTTTTCATTAGTGTGGAGAGCACTCCTTCACCCTTTGGCAAAACTTCCCTTAATGCTCTCATGGGTGAAGCGACACCTCGCTCATAGCCTCATAATAAGCCCCGCTAGAAACACTGCAGACGATTTCGTGCTGGCCACGAATGCACCTCGAGTTTCTGAGGAGTCAAGTCGCTGACAGGAAGATGATGGAGGGAAAAAAGGCCCATTTATATTCAGCGATGCTTTTAGTTAACGCGGAGGGCGGCTTGTGCTTTGAAAGGTTTGTCGATGAAGCCAAATCCTCGAGAGAGAAAAGGACGGACACGGAGCGACTACACCTGTAGGTCTCTTGATGTCGGAGAACAAACGCACAGCGGGAGGTGTGCCGCGTCCTGACTCTCTGTACGACGTTGTTCATTATTAATTTAGTGAGACTATGTCTGCAGGGCAAAGCCAACCACTGGAGGAGAAGTCAGGGGGAGTCAAGTGTGTGTTGTACAGTACCAGCGTATGCAGATGAGTGTCTTAATTTGAGTCTAATTACAGCTAACGAGCAATTAACGGATTCCACATCACATGTGTGTACTGTGTGTGTGTGTGTGTCCTGACAGAGAGCTCAGTCCACTACAAACTGTTTTACAGTTAAAGTGGTGATAGGATTACTTCCTGCTTCCAGCCTTTATGCTAAGCTAGGCTAAAAACATCCGGACTCCAGCTCTAAATGTGCAGACAGGAGAGAGGTGTCCATCTTTTTGTGTGTGTGTGTGTAAAGGTGACTCATTCTTCACTCAGGGCAGCAGCTCCTGCTGAAAATACATTTCCGTGTGCATGATAGTCAGATCTGCAGCAGAGTTTGTCTTCGGCGTACGAACACGTAACTTCTACGGCTGAGACAACCTGGCACCGATGCTCATTATAACTTACACTTAAACTTATCATAATAAATGATCCCTGTGAGTTCATTTCTTGATGATTTATTAATGATACCTGAGGGTCATTTGTCCGATACACACACCTCCAGATCTTTGACTGCACGCTCAGCTCAGATGTAAAAGGCTACAGAGAGCTGCAGTGAGTATGTGGACAGACTCACAAAGCGCCACCTGAATCTATTTCTTACATTCTCAAACACAATGCGCTCACAGTTCCTCACCATTTTTCATGCTTTCTTACCCCAACCTGGCAGAGCAGGTGTGGTATCGCACAGACACACATGAGACCTCGGAGGTCAGAGGTCAACACCCACAAGTGCTGCTCACTATTCAGCCTGGCAGCGTGCGGCGCTGCATTGTGATGGTAAACAGTGGAAATTTATCCTGCGATACCTGTGTTGAGGGGAGAGGAACTTGGCTGCCTGTCAGTGTCTGCTCAGCTGTGATTACACACACACACACACAATGGTTCAGAAAGAGAGAGAGCGAGCTGGACAATTTTAGAAAATATATTCTCCAGTTTTTCCTCATGAAAACAACGAAACTGACTTGTAATCAGGTGCTGCTGTTAGCTAATATTAGCTCAGTTTGTTAGCTGCCTAGCTGCCTGGACTATGAGCTCAGAGCACCGGGGGAGTGTTAGTGTTTGTACCACAGGTTTGCAGGCCAGAGCTGGTGTCATGCCAGAACAGGAGCTGGACAATAAAATGTAAGTTAGCATAATGGGTCGTGTTAGCTGCTCATTTGCAAAGCTATGAATAACTTATTCACTCATAGTGTTTTGCATGAATTAGCTGCGTTAAGCAAGTTAACGTTAGCTTCAGCTAAAACCACAATATCACAATATATCTTACGTTAGCTTTGCAGTAAAATTAGCTTTGATTTTGGACTCTGTGTTATAGCGAGTGTCCGTCATTTGTTGATGTCAACAGCTAACGGTGGCAGTGTCGTGCCAGAACAGGACCTGGCTTGAGTGACCAATGTAACCTGGACTCAGCAGCTTCTATGGACATAATGGCAGAGGAGAAGAGAGTGAAGAGGACGCTGACGGAGGAAGCTAAGAAGAGAAAAGGAGAGAGTGATCGAACATGAAGCCGTCGGCTAGTTTTTGATCAGAAGTAATGTAATCAGAACAAATACGCTGAAACTGGAGCCAACAAATCACAACAAATACCAACTTCTACGTATTGTTGGTTTGAGATGCACAATAAAAATAAAGAATATCGCTCTCTAGGACTCGTAAAAGACAAGAGAAAAGAAAAATAGCGACGACAGGAGCGAGAGAGGCGACGCAGAGCGACGAGTTAGGAGAGAGCGATGACGGATGGAGAATAAACAGGTTGTGACAGAAGGTATTCATCCCCAGGCATTTGTAAACTAGTCGACCCTGAGCTACGTCACATTAGCTTGCAGAGACACACTCTTTTATTGGCTCGGACAGCTCGCTATCCACACGCACACACACACACACACACTGGGCAATCAGAGCCGGACTCCCCGCAACCCTAATGGATTAGGAACGGGCTGCTCTGCTGGGTGACAAAGTGTCTCACCTTGTCCTGCAGTCACTTTATGCAGCATTAGCGTGCTGTTGGATCAGCAGGCAGGACGCTGAGCGCTGTGCAGGCCGAGCGATGTCAACCCGGGCTGCAGTCAAGATCTGGTTCAATCCAACAGCGAGACCTGAGCTATTCCAGGCGAGCAACAGCGAGGTTTAGGAAGGATTAAGAGAAATGTAGCAGCTCTGTGTTAAACCTCAGGGGCTTGGACTAATTAATACATAAAAAGGTTTAAGACAATTACACAATATGCACGCATTGTTTGTACTGTGGACCTGCGGCTGTGAACGCTTTACACTCTGAAAAACCAATTTCTTCTGCCTCTGAAGTAGAAATTTATGAATTAAGACTGAAAAAAACAATTTAAAGCTGAAATATGTGACAGCCTTTGAATTAACACACAACATATCCGTGTGTACGTTGGAGAAAATGTTGATTTGGTTTGTTAAGCAGCAGCTACGGAGCAAAACGAGATTATTTAGTTTGTCTTTTCATGTCAGTAGAGATTGGTCGACCGTGAAAACACAGACAGGACTGAGAATAAATGATGCATAAACATAAAAACCCCGCGCATGCAGAATGCCATTTCCTACATACAACCTGGTATTTATGAAAACAGAACATGTGGTGACAATGTGTGCCGCACGCTGGGGTTTCTGCAGAGAGCTCAGTGTGAGAGAGTCAAGTGGAAACAGAAAAATGAGTCAACAGGGCCGACTGCGGCGCACGGCGCCGTTCTTAAAAATGATGCCGCCGCATTAAACATTGATCACGGTGAGTGCGCTCTCAAATCTGCTTTTAGTGTGTCGCCATCTCCACCTTAAACTTTACCGAGAGACGCTAACTGACAGCAGGATTACACACAGTTAGCAGGATTTAGCGTTAGTCCTTGCTAAAGTAGCAACAGAACAGAACCGGGCTCAGCAGCCGGACTAGACCGGGTTAAAGCAACGGGGAAAGACGTTAAGATGAAAGATTATTGAGATCATTTAGAGACTTTCCTGATGGGTAGATAGCTTTAGCCTAACTGCTTGCTAAAGTAGCTAACTGCTAATTAACTGCTAGCTGAATCTGGCGTTAGCAGGCAACAGAACCGGGCTCAGCAGCCAGACCGGACCGGGTTCGAGCACAGCCTCTGAGACCAACAGGGAATAACGTTACACTACAGAGGCGATTTACAGACTTTCCTGCTAAGTAGCGCACCGCTAACTGTCCTTAGCTTGGTTAGCCGTGTAGTTAAACATCCTGACTCAGTTCTGGGATGCCAGGAGACAAACCCGGCAAGAAAACCACCTCTGTGGATGGCTGTATTCCCTGATAGACTGGACACTGCTGGTTTCTTTGCATGTTAACATCACGTTGAACCTTTTAGCAACGTTTCTTTCCAATTCAAGTCCAACATTCACTGCACTTTTAGCTCAGTTTTTGGTCTCCACCCACTCATGAAAAGCTGTTAAACGCTCCGTCGTGTTCACCACTTAGTCTCATACTGTGTCCGCCTACAGTTCGGTGCCGAGGCAGCGAGAGCGAACCAAAAAAACAATAGATGTGGGCCGAGACAATGAGCTGAAGCTCGTTACAAAGCTGCAGAGCTGGGTGATAATTGTCTGGAAGCTGATAACGACGAGCGACACCTCTCACAGTACGCAGTATTTTTATTGTTCTAAATGTATTTACACGTTTTACCCACAGACACCCTCTCTGTACTTTCAGTCTGTAGAGAAGAACAAGAAGTTCTGAATTCCCGTACGTGGAACACTTCACTTTGGTCACCCTTCAGGTAAATCGGAGTCACGAGTTTGACGTCTGAGCTGAAGCGTCAGGAACATTTTGACATCGCCCGCTGCTGCCTGAAGCACCTTTAAAAAAAAAACAAGACTTCTGTTTTGATTCACACGTCATGTAAAAAGATGATGTTTGTTCGGGTGGATGTAAAAACCTCACCGCCGCCCCGCATGCCAAAACACCCGCCATGAAACAGCAGCTGTCGGCTGAGATTTGATTGACAGTCGCTGTGTAGATGTGGAGATGAAGTGTTGGAGGTCTGCAGCCTGCATGTTTGAAGCAGACTCTCCACAATTCAAAGACGTAATAAAAGCGGTCATCACAGAGGCGACGGAGCCGTCTTTCGAGGACACGGTCGACTTTATTAACATTGGAGTGTGCTCCTGTTGGTTTCTGAGGAGCAACTGCTCGAGGGTTGTGACGATGATTCAGCCTTGGATCCTCCGCGTAACGGATGCTGCTTCCAGCGTCTACTTAAGAAACCTTTTCACCTTTTTGTAACGACGCTGGCCTCAGTTCAGACTCACCGCGAGATGCTCCACACACAATACGCCCATCAGTTGGAGAGGTTTGAGTGTTCAGTTCATATCCTGCGTGCAATCAGCTCTCATTCTGACGGAGGCGTGGATGGAAAAGTGTTTACATCATCCATCCGGTGTATGTTTTCATCCTCCGGATTACACCATACGGTGACTCGTGTGTGTGTGGGATGCAGCAACATCTTAAGCCGATGAAGACCTTAAATGGCACACGAGCCCCGAAACACTCAATTAGTCCTCGGCGCCTCCTCCGAGCTGCACATCAGCCGCGGCATCGAAAACCTTCTTTGCTTTTTGCGGATGCTGCTGCATCGGCGGGAAACCTATCCCAGCAGGCTTTGCACTCGTAACACAAACACACACCCACTCACACCCGAGGATTTGAAAGAATTTGTTTTCACAGAGAGAATCTCATTTGCAGTGCGAGCAACATTACCTCCCTCCCGAAGCTTTCTTTGTGTTCCAATATTTAAAAGAGGCAAAAGGGAAAACACGAGCGATTCATTTGGCTTTTGTACTCGCTTCAAAATCACACAGCGGCTCCTCTTTTCATATCGCAGCGAGCGATGAAGAAGCGCCTCTTCCATTGTTTGCGGTGAGTTTGATTGCGTTGCCACGAGCGTATTGCGTTGCCCCCAGCTGAGGCTCAAAGTCACATCCCCCACGTAAAAGAGTTTTGTGCAACGCTTTCTCACGCTACAATGACAAAAGTGTGTGTGTGTTTTTGTGTGTGACAGAGATGGAGGCCTGAAGCCTTGTGTGAAAGTTCACACACGATTCATTTAATCAGGCGGCGGGCAGATGGTGATCTCCGTCTTCCCTCTTCTCCCCTCAGGTGTGAATAATGTTTCACACCTGGACGAGTCAGATCTGTACTCACGGATTAACCGGACATCAGGTACGTGGGATTGATAGAAGGAGGAGAGCTTTGGACGATGAGCTGTCAGTGTCAGACTGCGGTTAATCTGGATTATTCAATTCAACTCAATCTGAAATAGTAAAATGGCTTCGATGAGGCTGACGTGCTCTGTGGGAACATGGTGGATGTTATTGATTGTTCACCAACTGGGACACAAAGAGGAGAGTCGAGGCTCTGAAGCACCCTCCCATAGATTTTCATTCCTGCTGCCAAACCGCAGAGTTTTAGATTTATTGTTTGAGGTTTTGTTTCTTAAATATAAAAATATAATGCGCCTAAAATTAGCAAACACATTTTCAGTTCATGCCTGCCTGGTTACCAGCCTGGCAACCGCTCTTAAAAGTTAGCATCGGGCCTCTTTGTTGAGGTGACGACGTTCGGATGTGTTACAGAAACGCTCACGTTCGTGTCCGAATGCTCACGTTCACGTCCTGCAGTGAAGTGCATGTGTGGTACTCAGCCTGACGGGGGAACAGTGAAATTTCTGTCTGCAATTTCCTCGTGTAAGCTGACTTATCTAAATTTGTACTCCCTCGCTGTGATAACCCTCACCTCGTTGTTTACCGAGCGGAATAATGCAGAGTGTTTCCTCCGCCTCCCTCCGTTGTCTCCTCACCGCGAAGCTTGACAGTTTGCAGATTAAAGATCAGAGAGGCAGATTCCATTATCAGACCATTTCCCTCCTTTACCACACTAACAACCTTTTAAAACCATCAGCCGTTATTTTCTCCCCCATCTCGCTGTCGCCATAGTGCGACGGCCTCGGCGATGACTGTCACTCCTTCCTTCCTGTGTGTGTGTGTGTGTGTGAAGACAATAGGTTGTTTCCCTCTGCAGCCTAGCAAAAACATTATCCATCAGATGCACACGCATATGTGCGCACACACCTCACACACACATACATGATGGGATGGGATGGGGGGGTAATCTCTGTCTTGATCGTAGCTTGACTGCTTGGTTCTCCGAGTCGTCCACTTCCAGAAATCAATACAGTTTGAGTGGTTCTTCCCGTAAGTCCATACGGCTCTCTGCAGCGACAGACGGCTCCACTGCTCCGCTAATTACATTACTGCACTACAGATAAGGTTTCATTGTCTCATACGGGTGGATGAGCCGGACAATGTAATCGCCATTAAAAAGCATTTCTTGGAAGGAGAAATGTAAAAACAAAAAAACATTATGACGTCAGTCACATTCAAAAAAATCTCTGCCAGGGTGCTAAACATGAACCGGACACTTCATTAGGTAGACGTAAGGTGATCCGATCGATGACGTCATCCACGGGTTTCCATCAGTCCACCTCAGGTGAGATGAATGATGCCTGGTTGGGGTTGGTAAACTAAACTTACCATGCACCAAAAGTTCAGTCGTTTGTTCTTTTTGTACGACAAAGATCCACACGTACTCGCCCCGCGGTCATTTTGGGAATCATTGGCAATCAACCTACTCAGCTGTTTCGGTACGAGGACGTGTTGCATGAACAGACTGTCTTCAGTCAATGAACGCTCCGATACGAGTTGTTCTAAAAGTTAAATGGCGCTCGCAAACGCTAACGCAGCGTCTTTGTTGATCACAAATAACGTTGGCCAGAAGGGCAGCAATAAATATGAAGTCGATACAGATTTTAGATTTAGTAAACAACAGATTTCTCCTGTAACTAATCACTTTGGTCCAGACTGAAATATCTCAATGAAATATCACACGCACAGATGATAAAATCTAATGACTCCAGTAATCCCCTGACTTTTCCTCCAGAGCTGCCATGCTGTGAAATATCTCATCTAACATTTACCATATGGATTGGCTTTTTGAATTTTGTAGACATTCACGGTTCCCAGACTGTGTCCTCAAGATCCCCTGACCTTTATTCCAACACCACACTGGGTTGACATTTGTGCTTTTTAAGTGAAATGTCTCAACAGCTATCGAATGGATTGTCATGAAAATTGGTGCTCGCAGTCAGGATGGATTTAGATGATCCCGTAAGTTTTCACTGAGTGCCACCTTCAGGTCAAAAATGTTACTTTGCCATCTGCGTCTGCGTTGGGTTTAAGATAACGCTCGTCACTCCTCGATATCTCTTTATGTTCAAATCTACAGAGAGTGATGAGGTTGGAGTCTAGACCGATTTTAGGATTAGCTGGGGGGTGGAAGAGTCACAGATTTTGAGCTTCTACAGTAACCTTCGGGTGATGTCTGTTCTTTATGCTGTCAGTGCTTCATGGACATTTTAGTTCCAGGCTAAATACGAATTAGTCTTGTAATGAGGTAACTTTATTCCTTTAGTGACTTCAAGTCAGTGTAAAAAAGTAGAAAGTGTTATTAACCATCCAGCCAAATTTAAATGATTAAAATAGCGACCAGTTTATGAAATTAGGTGTCAAACTCGGTATAAAATCAGCATACCTCTGTATGCTCAGGGTGGCCTCAACGTGTCATCGAGCCACCCTTTAAGGACCGCCCACAAAATACTGAGATTTCCAACATATTTAATGTGTTTTAAAAGGAATGTGAGGATTGCCTTTACACGGCAAAAAGTATCAGATACAGAAACTTTTATAATTGTGAGAAAAATGTTTTCATCCACACTTCATAATGCTATTTCAGTATAGCACACGCTACACTATCTAACCATTATTAATCCTGCCTACAAAGCTGATAATTAGACTCCTCCATCGGACAGAAATAGCTATTGTTGAACACAAAACTCAACTAACGGAACTGCTGTACACATTACGGTATAGTCTGGAACTAAGCAAAGAAAATATATAGAAATGGAAGTTTAGGAAAGACGAGCAGAGTCACGACTCAGTTCAGACAAACACTGAAGGTGATTTCACAACAATGTGTCTGGTTGAAAGGAATAAATAAATTAGATGCATAGAAATGTCATCTTTATGCAAATGAATGACTTCCCACACGACAATGATCAGGCATCCCTGACTTGAAACGTACATCAGCGCGTGCTGCTGCTGTGCGGCCGTTTAAAATATGCATCAAAACAGATTGGAAAGGTTTTTTTCTCTTTTTTTTTATCTCGGTACAAGACATTTGCATTTGCGGCGGCCTGTTTGCTCTAACAGCACAATATGTTTGACTTCTGGGAGCGTAATCAGAGGAACAGAGGGGCATACGTGGTTTCTAAAAAAAAAAAAAAAACAGACCCCAGAGACACTCGGAGCAAGAAAAAAAACCTGTTACTGGTACTTGAGGAAGCCAATTAGTAGACAGCAGGAGAACAGCAGGTTTGCTGCGATGAGGGGAAGGGTGGAGGAGGTGAGGAAGGAAGAGGAGGAGGCACAGAGGCTTCAGCTACATCCTATCTGCTCTCTGCACGGTAAAGAGTTAAACTGTTAGTGCAACGTATGAAAATAGAGACGAATCACACAAAGCTTCAGTATCGTTCGTTGCCGTCCTCGCCGGAAGAGGTTCGTGAGGGCTGAAGGTGTGTTTGTAACCTGGGGGAGTGGAAATGCTGGTGACAACAACAAAGGTGAACAACATCAAAGATGGCCGAGGATTTAGGAGTTGTTTGGCAGTCACTGCGGAGCAGAGCTCAGCCAGCCGAGCCGCTGAAACCAAACAGAGTGAAAGAGCTGACCACGAGGCACAGACACTGAAAACAAAGCAGAGAACCACAAGAGAGACAATGCAACGCGTCCTCATACTGAAACAACTGAATAGGTCGATTACCAATGACAGTGAAGAAGCAGAGTCCCAAAAACAAACTGCAGTTCCTCTAACGTCCACTTGAGGCTGGCTGCAGAAGTGAGTCAGCCTCCATAAGTCCCCATGTTAGACAGCAGAAATAAACATGTTTACAGCCTGGTACAAAAACAGTTTTGGTCTCTGTAGCTAATTTCCCCGTTCATGACAACTGTACTGAGGGTGAATTTATATACAACTCACCTGTTCACATTATATTAAGTCTTTAAATACGCAATGTGCAACCAACGACAAAGGTTTGTTTTGAAGAGTCACAGGCCAAGCGGTCGGGTTCACGCTGATGTCACTGCTTTGTTACTTGTCTTCATTAAGCTTCTGATAGCCACTTTGCTTGTAAAGAGTTGGCAATGGTGCCAGCGAGCTTTAAAAAAATGTATGCCCGCTGTTATTGTTGAGTCTGAAGCCAGCGCAGCACTTTGTTCATTTCGCCAACTCGCCCTTTCGTCCTAAGAACCTGCCAAAATTCATTTCTGCTTTAAGTATCCGGCTGTTCAAACGACGCCCCATGCCCTGATTTATTAAGCCCACAATCCCTTGTTGGTTCTCACATAAGAGTACTAATTTAGTAAAAATAAGTCATAGCTCGAGGGTGAGACTAAAATTCTCACATGGGTGTCTCACAAAAGGACACGAGCGCCCAAACTAACTGTGTTAGAAATCCGCCCAGGAGCCGTTTCACTGATTTGTGTGAAACCGGCAACCTCGCTGGCAGCGTTTCTGCCTCGGATGCCGACTTTACTTCAATGAAGTTATTTTATAAAACCCACTTCTTGGATTATTATTGTGCTGAGGCACAATGCACGGTCAGGAGTTTGAGTCTAAGGGATGAAATGAATATCCCTTCAACAAACAGGCGTGCCATTTGCTGGTAAATGAAAATATTGAAAATATGAATTCTCCTTTGACTTTGCAGATCAATCACATAAACATCCAGCAAGGCTGGTGTGTGTGTTTGTGTGTGTGCACTGGTGAGGTTTATGTGTTCAGCCCCGACCTATAATATCCATCACAGCCTTTCATAGTCATGCTAATCACAGTGACAAGGTTCCAACATGAGTCACACCCACTCTCATTTCAGCTGCCAGCAACGCACAACACAAGCGCATAAATCACGAGCAGTATATGACATAACTCTCTGGAGCTAATAAAAAGGCTTGACATTAGTTAAGCTGCTCATTTCCCCCGTGGCACGAAACGGCCGTATTAAATCTATAGAGGACTGATCAATATCAGAGAGCTGCTGATTACTTCAGGTGCTGAGATTACCGGCTTACTGGGTCACTTAGTTTTAGAACAAAAACTTTGCACTGACTGAAACTTTATATTAGCTGCAGATAACGCCAGCCTAAGTCACACACCACGACCTCTTTGACTGACTTTGACTCTGATGGACAGTGAAGTAAACTGTAAACAGGAATACATATGGGGTGTCGCGCCAGAACAGGAGCTGGGCAATTCAAACACTAGCATCATGGATCACGTTAGCTGCTCCATGCTAGTGATAACGTTACCAAGGAAACTGGGAGTCTGCATGAATTAGCTGACGTTATTCACCCAAGACAGGATTTTAATATGTTAGCTAGCTAACAATTTGTCTGCGTTAGCGACCAAGTTAACGTTAGCTTCAGCTGAAACCACAATATGACAATATATTTCACATGCTTTGCAGTAACATTAGCTTTAACTTTGGACTTTTAAACCCTGAAACTTTGAGTTGTTGCTTAAATCTTGAACGTGGATTCAATCCGTGCGCGTTGTTCTTGTTAGCGCGCTCGACCTGCAGACGTGTTGAAGGATGAATTTTAATGTTGCTGCACGTCCTACTGCTTGTAGACGGAGTCGGATAAAGGTTAGCACTCTACGCTCCTCTGACATTTGCAGGGCCTTACATATATATATATATATTTATTTATTTCTTTGAGCTCTCAGTGAAAATGCCACGGTGGGTTCTGGGCATTGTAACATCACAATGATCCGAGCCGTGCTGTGATCTGAATTATCGCTCTTCTGTCTGGTTTCCTCATGTGGAGCTGACGATGGCTTTCCGGGGGCACGCAGGCTGTGACATTACCCGCGAGGCCATCCGAACACGTCCTGCTGTGGGTTTTGTCCAAGCTGTGCACATTTTAGCACAGAACATGATGTATGAACCACATCAGATGTAACAGGAAGACGCCCGGCCGATGACTGGCGGTGCTGGCTGTTGCTGAATCATGGCGTTGCTTCTTGGAGCTGGAGGGCGGATGCAGAGCATCTGAAGGACGTTGTGTGGTCACTAAAAGGGTAACGTTAGGCAGGAATATGATTCACAATGACAAGGTGACTGCTACTGGCCTTCAGAAAACAAAACTCTCCTCATTATTCGGCACATTTTATTACTTGGGAACAACAGATTTCCTCTCTGTCTTCCCTTCCTGTCGCCCTGGGGGCTGTTCTTCAGTTTGCTGGTTTGTCTAGCTCTTCATCTCGCGCTCTGATCACCGATCTGAGCTTTACTTCTGTCTAAACATTGTTTATCACAGATTTTCCGGCGAGGCCGCTCACACATTTCCCTCAGTACCCACAGCAGTGTTTGTTCCAGCCGTTCAGAAAAAAACAAAAGCAAGTCTCGTCTGTTCGAGCAGTCTTGTCACTCGTTGTCCTTCCTCATCCTCACTCTCTCTCTCTCTGATTCATCTGCATGAAAGACAGCGGGGAATATCTGACAGCCACTTCGGGTCAGCGGACTGGTACTCTGCTGCATGTTGTGTTTGTGAGCCAGAGAGACGAGGATCGGGAAACGCTCCAGGCAGCACAGTGTCCTTGGCTGAAACCACCAGAAACAAACACACAGGCTTCGATTCCAAACTCAGAGGATGTGAACGTTCAGGCATCATGTCCGCACTGGAGCAACTCTGAAGGCATCGATATCAGGACCCCAAAACTGTTTTAACATGGGGACTTATGGAGACTGACTCAGTTCTGGAGCTAGCCTCCCTAATGTGAGCTACTGTGGGACCTCCAACTCTCTGAGATTTTATTATTAGTTTTATTATGACTCCCTCCTGTGTTTGCTTTAAGAAAACTCATTTTAATTCAGAGTTGCACCCCACAGGCCCGGCAACGACAATGTGAAAAGTTGTCTCTGTGATTGCTGTGAAATAATGATCCTGCTATATTCAGACAGAGTTTTAATTTGAAAGTTTTGCCATTGAAGAACTTAATTTGTGGACTGTGAGAGGCTGCACAGCCGAGCCCATAACCAAATTAATAAGATGAAATGCAATGAAATGATTTTTCGTTTCTATGTCGGAGCAGTCACATTATTAAAGTATAGTTCTGATCTGTCATATTAACAGTGAACTCACAGATGCAACTCATTTCTGAGTGGAATAAATATTTTCTCACGTCACACATCATTTACACTTTGGAATAACAGACCCGACATTAAATTCTTGAAGTAATCGACTTAAAAGTTTCTGCTAATGGAGCGCAGGTCAGCCGCGTCCACTGGTCATGTGACGCACCATTAAATTCTAATTTAGGATGAAACGGCTTCGTTAAAGCAGATTTTATTACTAACTGATGTATGCACTGAACTATCTTTACATAAAATGTTGGAGGTCAACCTCTTGTTGATTCTGGAACAATGAGGTGAAGTTAATTAGTTAAATTAGGTTTACGAGCGTCCACACCGCTAATCGCCTGTCAAGCTACTTCACGCTCCCTTTCCTCCTTTCCTCCATCCTTTCCTATTTAATCCACTACACACCTCTCCCTCTGCCCGGCCTTCAGCACACTGTTCTCCCAGACGAGCACGAACCATTCACCTGACCCCGATAGCCTTTAAAGGTCCACTGTACCTGGACCTTCATTTGGCTAATTTGAACTCTAGTAATCTCAAGGCCAAAGACCATGAAGTCATGGACGAGAGGAGTCCAGTGTTTACACTTTATGATGACACGCAGGTCGTCCACGACTGTCGGTCACAGGACGCCCAATTAAATCTAATTAAGGATAAAAGGTCTTCATAAAGCCAGCAGACTCTTTTCAACCTCAGCTTTTTGTTAACGACGGTGTTTCAATAAAACAATATTCATTTAAAAACATGCATAGCAACAGCAAATATTTCGGACTCCTACAGAAAAATGAAAATAGATCCACCAAAAATAATATGAAAACTTCATATTGTCAAAACACAACGCCGTGTAACCTCTCTGCCTTCCCTCCCTCCCTGTCTTATACCCAAGATATAAAATGAAATCTTGGCTAAAAATAATTAACCTAAAGGTTAAACTCAGAGCTCAGTCGAGGGATGTATTACCAACCAATCAAAACAGGAAACTGCCCCCTGGCCCCCGAAGTTCAGAGGCGCTGGAAGCTAATTTAATTAAACATTTGTTTAAGAGCGAGCGCCACTAAAGCAAACTTGATGGATTTTATATACTCGTCTGTGGCAAATCAAGCTTGAGTTGTATCATGGGAAATGTAGGATGCAGAGTCTACAGACTGTACATCAGGATATTTCTGTCTCTGCTGTATTGATTTGTACAATTCTTTCCGAGTCACGCTCGTGGCGCAGCCCGAGGGACGGCAATGTCTGTCTGTTGGTCAGTCCTGTCAAACAGCCCCGACACCGCGTGGACTGGCACAAAACTTCATGATTCCCGAATAATTTGTCCTCATGACTTTTCCTCTAGAGCACCACGAGGCTGTGATGACTCAACAACTGAATGATATAAGTCCAGTGATGCCCTGAGTCTTAATGCAGAGACACCATCAGGAACAAACAACAACAATCACCCAGTTTATACATGGAAAAGTCACCGTGATCCTGTCAGTCCTCCCTGACGACTCTTCGGCGAACACTCCCCCAGAAAACAGCCGGTTAAGTCCTGCTGGTTATCTACAGAGATTATGTGATGAAACCTGGAGCAGTAATGTGGTAGTACTGTGTGTCTTTCGCAACTTGGATGAGAAAAGATCTTTGAATTTATGTGGAAAAGTCAGAGCGGGCCGGTCACACCCTGACGACTCTTCGGCGAACACTCCTCCAGAAAACAGCCTCTGTTTGGGCAGTGAGAGCCGGTCAAGGCGCTCTGTTTATTGATCTGTATTTCTGCTTCTCTTCATTGATGACAACTTCAACTATCTACAGTACAAAGATCAGGACTTTATTTCCCATGTTTTGTACAGACAGGCTGAATCACTGCTGCATTATGATAGACAGACAGACGTGCACAGCCCGAAACGTTGCGCTCGTTGCAGCTTTTAATGAATCTCTGAGTGTTTGAACAGTTGCCGCTCGTGTTCCACAGTATATTCAGCTTTACGCGCGAGTGTTCAGACTCCTGAAAACCCAACAGCAAACACAAGCGCACCTCCTGGCCGCTGCTCTGTGACGCTGAATCAATACAAAGCTGAATATAATGAATAAGAAAGGAGGCAGCAGACGACTCACGGTTATTCTGAGACACAGTCTGGTTCCACAAAGTGATTTGGAAATAAAAATTCAAACACTCGGATTCCCATCTTGCGGACAGGGTTATATAGGTTCCTGTTTATTTATCACAGACTGTATATATATCACAAATCCTCGCATTTGTACCAAAGTCACATAAGACCTCCCAAGCAAACTCCACACAGAGAGTTCCTCTTGTATCCTGACAAAACTGCAGATATTAAATATAAAACCGCACAGCTGATGACCTGTGTAATACATAAAACCTTTGTTACTACGATGAAATACTATTAAGTATTCAGTATTCATCGTACAGTACTTAGTCTCCCTGCTCCACAGCACAATGACAGCAGAGGGTCGGGGCGGCTGCAGTGATATTAAATCATTTAGATAATGTGTTGACCCGAGGGGAGCACACACACAGATGACCTCAGCAGTACCGATAGCAGGAAGAGAGAGGATGTGACCGGACAGTCAATACACACCGCTCACACACACACACACACACACACACACACAAACATGCATAGACATACATCGCGAGGAAGAGAAAGAATAAAGGAGGACTTCCACCTCCAGAGGGATTCATGTATTATTCATCCTGCTGCTGGTCTCAGCTGGGACGGCTCGGTTTATTTAGAAACGGGACCCGGCTGGAGCCGCTTTCTGCCTCCGCTGTTCAAAAAGGTGCACCGAACTAAAGAGAGAGATCTGAAGGTGTTGAAAGTGAAGATTAAATATTAACACAGAGTCTCAGTTTGCTCTTTTGGTTTCATTTGTCCTGTTCTATGGAATAATAAATGTCTTCCAGAAGGTCTGGAATCTGGGGACTCGTAGATCTGAAGACTCAGTTTTATTACACCTTTTTAACCTTTTTATTACACCTTAAGGACGACGGACACTCTTTTCAGAACAGGTGGTTTGAAAGAGGAGTGAAGGAGGTAATCTATAGACAACGATGTCTATGATGTCGTCCTTACAACCGTTACAACAGTTCACGCTTGGCCTCGTGTGACTCCAACGACCATCGTCCACACCGGAGCTCAGGTGACCTGAAAGACTCTGACGACAGTCGTCATGACAACAACGAGCACTAACGAACGAGTACAAGCTACGAGTCAATCAACGATCCCGCTGAACCTAATACTTGGATCTCCATGTCGCTGTCGGAGAAAGACGTCTGGAGCGCCCTGCTAAACCTGCTGCCACTGCGACCCGACCTCGGACACACGAAGAAAATGGATGGATGGAAATAAGAAATATTCAGAATTTCAGAAACAACCTCATATTACTTCATGGGCTTCATCACAACTTTCCCACCTGGTGCTCCACCACATGCAGCTCCATCGTATGGACAGGAGGTGCACACGTGTTTTATTAATAATTTATTTAGATTTCTTCATTTCATTCCCTCGGCGCTGTACACTGGGGATTATTCACCAGGTAGCTTCAGACTTCACGTCCAGCTGTCACCGATGACGAGCTCGGGCTGCATGCAGGCACACGCTACTTATTTTAGGCTATCATTAGTCATATATATCTACTGTGAGTGAGTGTGTGTGTGTGTGTGTGTGTGTGTGTGAGACGAGTAAGAGGGTGGAAACTCGCCTCATTAATAACAGATTCATATGAATGAATGAATTAGCCATGGTTGGTAGGGTTAGGGCGGGTGTGTTTCCTTCGTTATGGCTCATGGTGACGGACAGAAAGTGTTAAAAACCTCAGAGACACATCAAATTTAAGATGTTAAAGTCCGTGTAAAGTCAGAAAAAATGAGTTCTGAGTTTGTCAGACCATTAACCATCCAGCCACATTTGAATGATTAAAAATATGAACTTGAAATAAAAATGAACTTTCAGCTCCAGGACTGTGGGGGTGTGTCTACTCAGGGCGGCCTCAGCGTGTCATCGAGCCGCCCTTTAAGGACCGCCCACAAAATCCTGAGACTGAAAACTGGTGAAAAATGAATGCATGTGAACAGGTGTGTATCCTTTTACAGAGCTAGGACAGACCAGAGAGGCTGTGGAGGGATTTTAACCCAGTTAAAAAAGTATTTTTTAAACTTTGTTTGAGAATGAGAAAAATTGGATCAAAACAGCAATTTAGCCACACAAGACTCCAGTGAAACGGACACTAATGCAATCCCTTTAGGCCGCGGTCGTGGCAGCTTCGTTTGCTGCCGGGGGAATCCTGTTTGCATCCACACAGCAGTCGCTTCTTAACCTGGATCAGGACTGGGTCAGAAAGAAAAACTCGCTAAGCTCTGACTCCAATTAAAATAAACCTGCTGAAGAAGCCCCGCTCACTCCCGTAATGAAGCCCAGGCATGGAAACACACTGCAGCGCTCGCTGTCTCTGTTAGCTCTCACCATCTGCAGAGCCTCAGACTCACGCCGTGTTATGAATTGGCTGACTTAATTAAGACAAGTGTAAATCTCATAAGTGATGTACAGTAGAGGTGTGTGTGTGTGTGTGTGTGTGTGTGGGATGGAATAACAGGCTCCGCGATGCCTCACATCACGACAAATGAGGCGCAGTACATCCAAACCTACGACATCTGTACACTCACACACTACCTCACTCTCTCTCTCTCGCAGCACTCCTGACAGGCCTGGTGGTATATTTATGATCCAGTCCTGGCGCCATCAGCACATTTCCAGTACAGAATGCATCTCCAGCAGCTACAACCTGGCACGCCGACGTCCAGGATTCATTAGTCTGAAAATTATAATGGCCTGTAACATCAGGAAATTTGTCCAAAGCGCCCAGAGGAAGACACAGTGATCCTCATTCAATCATTTTGCTAATTTATTGTCATAAAGGGCGAAGGACTGATAGCTAATGATAATATTTTTATACTGTAATCAATATTTTTTATGCTAAAAGTGAATCATAAGACTGTATGTAACGTGGACGACGTCAAACAGCGACAAATCTTCCTCCTAATAAACTCGTTTCCAGCCGCAGCAGGCAGCTCGTTAGCAGCATACTCTAAGGTGAAGCCAGAAACTGCAGTTCCTCAAACGTCCACCTGAGGCTGGCTGCAGAAGTGAGTCAGTCTCCATAAGTCCCCATGTTAGACAGCAGAAATAAACATGTTTACAGCCTGGTACAAAAACAGTTTTGGTCTCTGTAGCTAATTTCCCCGTTCATGACAACTGTACTGAGGGTGAATTTATATACAACTCACCTGTTCACATTATATTAAGGCTTAAAGTTATGCAGGATTAAGAGCGTGGACGCTTTGATTGACAGGCGGGTGACTTTAGCTGTAGCAGCAGCCTTTGTTGCCGTGTTACATATTCTCACTTTAACTAGGCGACTAGTATCTGCTGGTGCTGTGCATCACGGCGAGGACAGATTGGGGCTGGGGGAACAGATTCAGGCTGGAGTTTGGTCTGGATTAAGACTGCCTGACTGGGCTGCTCGGTGCCTACAGCTGAAAGCGGCTGATGCGTACGGTAACACAAAAAAAAGAGCAGGCCAATGTTTTCCAAGGAATAATTAGGGCTCCAGATGTGGACTGTGTGGTTTCACAGCTACAATAAATCAGGATAACGAGCCTCAGTAATGTTATTTGCATTTTCCGGTACGGTGGACGTGTTGGGCTCCTTCGTGGTTTAACATTCATACAGTAACTCTTTTAAAAATGACAAAGAATGACGTGTTGGCTCATAAAAGGTGACATGAGGCTGTCAGACAGGAAGCAGCGTTTACCAGCCACCTCTGAGAACTCCATACGAGTCAGACTTTGCCGGGCCTCCGTCAGGTAGATGCCAGAACCGCTGCTGTAAACAGTCTGTAAGGAGACGTCGCGTCGTCGCAGCTTCTCTGATCATCTGACAACCTTCAGTAATGATCGACTCTCAGAGTCAACAGATCGGTGCGAGCCGGAGGCTTCACGGGTCAGACGGGATTACATCTGCACTCTGTTCTCTCCTCTTTCCTCCCTGCTTTATCCTCTTCCACTACCTCCTTTCGCTGTCCCCTCATCCCCTCATCCCTTATTCACTTATCCTTCCCTCTCCTCACCCCCTCTCATCCTCCCTCCTCCCTTTTTTTGCAGTCTTTGGCTCGCTGCCTTGTTCATGCCACCAGTAGGTCACGGCTGACAGATGGCTGCACGGCGAGGGGGCCGAGGCCGTAAGACACCGGGCAGAATGAAACAGGACGGGTCCCATGCATTACCACGACTTCAAGGCTGCGGCTCGTTTTTTAACCTTTATTTTCCCGGAGGCGGGTCGACAAAGAGCGCTCTCCGCGTTTGATCAAAACCCGGCGCTTCTTTGCTTTTAGAAGTGCCGTGACATTCTTCATGCGCTGCCTCTTCAGCAGAGCACTCGTCACTTTTTGGGAAGGTGAAGTACCATCGCAGGAACTTGCGGGGAGTTTTTTCCTTTTGCTTTGTTTTCCCCCTCGGCCTGACAAGTGCCTGCTGAAGAAACAAACCCTGATTCAAAATGTCACCACATCCTATGAAACAAGATTGCTGCTGTGATGTGGCCTCAGTTCTCAACACCGCCTCAGAAAATCCTCGTTACTGCGAGAGCCGCTCTGTCAACAGAAAAACACAAGATAGCACACCAGTTTCAATCCGACTCTAATCTAGTCTGAGAGTCTTCAGTCAGAGGATCCGACCACCCTCGAACCAGGAAGAACGTCTGAAGATTCACTGTAAAACCACGACAGTAAAAGACCGTCATATATATGTCATATTTATTTATCATACATTTTATTTATGCAGCATTTTATACAGAATAAAGTCGTATTTTATATCACAGACTCTTAATTCTACGGTAAAACACTGAAATATCTAACGGCCCATTTTAAAATATGGAATAAAACACTAACATTTCCTATGAAATAAACAACACTGACATTCTTTTACCGTAATATTACTGTAAAGTTCTGACAATCACAGTTTTTTACCGTAAAAACAACATTCTATGAATGAAAATGAATAAAACTGCTGTTTTTCAAACTACTTTCTTCTGTATTAAATGTGGTATAAATAATGTAGTATGTACTTTTACTGTATACAGGAAAACAAAGTCATATTTCATGGCAGATTTTACGGTCTTTTGCTTCACGGTTTGACAGTTTTTCACTGTAAATTCTACAGACAGTCGCTTTGTCTCACATCTTTTACCTGCCATGAAGTTTTCAGTCAAACCTCAGCTCAGATAAACATGTTAGTTCAGCGGTTCAGTCCTGCTTTTGTCACCTGAGGAATTTTTTTGTTTTCAGCTCATCCAAAGCTCTGCTGCAGAGAAACACCATCACATCACACTTCCTCTGACTTTACTGGATGTCCACAGAGCTGATTTTAAGGTATTGCTGATTACCTGTTTGGACCTTTAAGTGGAGAAGACCGCTCTGTTCAGACTTCATCCCGGTCCCTGTAGGTTCGGTGAAGGCAGCAGTGTTAACTCAGTTTCCAAGCAACATGGAAGAGGAAGCATCTCTACGCCTGCATGCGCAGACGCTCGGTGACCTTACCAAACCTGTGCGGTCTGAGAAACCGGAGTGTTGATGTCAGACCGACAGAACAAAAGGGGAGCTTCAGGAAAAATGTGATTCTGTGCTGCATGTTTACCTGCTGTGACTCGGCGGCGCTCTGTCAGAGCAGATTAACTCATCTGTCCGTGATGACATTTGGGATGATGCTGACATTCAGGCTGTCAGCGTCACTCCGCGTCCTGCTGCTGCGACTCGCTGACCGTTTAGACGCTGTTTGTTCTTTAAGATCAGCTGACTGCTTGTAGCTCTTGTGAAGTTTGAACCTGACAGCGACCCCTAAACTTTTATCTCTCACATTAGAGTTATAACCTGATTTTACTGCATTTTTATGAACTATTTTATGAAGTATTACTCACAGCTGCTTTGGAATAGGACAATACGCAGAGTTTTTTGGGGACTTAGTGTAAACCTGTGGTTCCCAACATGTCGACACCTGAAATGGTTCCCAGCTATGGTGCAGTGTGCTGGAAGTAACAGAGGGGTTACAGCCCGCTTTGTTGGACATTAGGAACACTGGAGCAGATTCTGAGCTGTTGCCTGAAGGCCTGGGGAAGGAGTGCACGCAGTGGATTGTGACTGAACGCTAAAGGCATTAGCAGATGGTCAGCAGCAAGCAACTGTACCCAACTATGGTAAATGCGCTCAGTTGTTCTGCTTACATTACTTCTGATCAAAAACAGCGTCCTCTTTGCTCTCTTCTCCTCTGCCATTATGTCCACAGAGGCTGCTGAGCCTGGTCCAAACCTCCTTTGCTAACAGTGTGCAATACCAGCTAACGTTAGCTTAGACATGGAGTCAGCTAACGTCAACATCAGGCGCTCACTACAACACAGAGTCCAAAGTCAAAGCTAACGTTACTGCAAAGCATGTGAAATATATTGTCATATTGTGGTTCTAGCTGAAGCTAACGTTAGCTTGCTCGCTAACGCAGACAAATTGCTAGCTAGGTAACGTATCAAAGTCCTGTCTTGGGTGGATAACATCAGCTAATTCATGCAGACTCCTTGCTAATGTCATCGCTAGCAAAACACTATGAGTGGACATGTTATAGCTGACGTGATCCATGATATTAACATATGTACTTCCCAGCTCCTGTTCTGGCACGACAACAGCTCCACTCGCCCATCAGCATTCACCCGTAAACCTCTTCTTCTTTTTCCTGGTAGTCTGAGCTCCCAGCTAACAAACTGAGCTAACATTAGCTAACAACAACAAATGAACAGAGGTAACGGTAGCTAACGCTAGCTAACACACAGAGCTAGTATTAGCTAACAGCAGCTACTCGCTGTCCATCAGGAAATCCTCCATAAAACATGGGCGGTCGTTCGCAGAGCCCAAACTTACAGACGTACAAACAAGTGTAGCATCAACATTGTTTAAAAAGACACACATGTATCGACAGGCTAGTGACAAACACAAAGATACACACACAGACACACACACACTTCCTGAGTGGCCCTCTTGCGTCCTCCCTCTCCAGTCTCCTGTTCCCTCTCCGTGACACGACACCCAGACAAGCTCTCATTCTATCAATCAGCTGTAATGCCTTCAAGACAAACCCCGTCTGCTCCCCCTCGCCTCGCCTCGCCTCGCCTTCCTCGCCTCTTACTTTCTTCGTCGCGCTGCCAGCTCGGTGTCAACATAAAGCTTCTCTTCCTTCCTCTTCTTGCACTTCATCTGTCTGCCTTTGTTTTCACCTCCTCTCCTCGCCGTTTCCTCAAAAATACTTCCACATATAAAAGAACTTTTGTTTGCTTCGTTGTGTGGGAGTGACAAAGTCCTCTTTGGCCTTTTTACTTTAGAAAGCAGCTCAGCGCATGCAGCGAGCCCGCGGCGTCAAATCAACAGCGCGCATCGCTGCAAGGTTTCAAATTCAATTTCTCACTCTCACTATGAATCTGTATTATTACACATCTGCTTAGTTAAACTAAAGCTGTGAGTCACCGTACATGCAGCCTGGACGGTGTTAACTTCACCTCATCTGTGCTGGAGGAGCTATTATGGCTAATTAACCTCTCTTGCCCCTTCTCCAGGGAGAGGGGCACTGCAGGAAGAGGAGCAGGGCCCAGCAGAGAACAACCTGGCCTGGGCAGATGGCAACCACAACCTCCCCCCTCCCTGAGGAGAGGATGGAGGGAAGGATGGAGGGAAGGATGGAAGGAGGCTTAGAGAGAGAAAAGCACTACTTGTGTAATTTATGAAGAGATGGCTGACGGTGATTACGGTGATTAAAGGTGTGCTTAAATTTTTAGTATAATGACGCTGCAAAAATTTAGTAGCTCTGATTGGCAGATTGCCTCGACACTTTTGTTCTTCCCAAAATGATTTAAATGACAAAAAAAGAGAATAGCATACTTTATACGGTTTATCTCCGGCTGTTTGAGGCCGACGTTACAAGTGAATGAGCCCGAGAGCTCATCGACTGTGTTAGAATGATGAACTGCTTCGACTTGACAAGTATTGAACTGACAGGATGAGATCTGTCCACATCGTCCAGCAAGCTAAAACATGCTAAGAATGACCTAAAACAAGCTAACAATTGACTAAAACAGTCTAACACTGAGCTACAACAAGCTAAAACAAGCTAACAACAAGCTAAATCAAGCTAACAACCAGCTAACACCAAACAATGAGGTAAAACAAGATAACAACTAAGCAGCTACCTCTATGACAATGAAATCTACTTGTAAGTGCCAAAAACTGCAGTTCCTCAAAGGTCCACCAGAGGCTGGCTGCAGAAGTGAGTCAGTCTCCATAAGTCCCCATGTTAAAAACTTCACAGCAGAAATAAACATGTTTACAGCCTGGTACAAAAACAGTTTTGTTTTTTTGGTATAGCTAATTTCCCTGTTCATAACAACTGTACTGAGTACTGTACTGTGCTGCGTGGGATTTAGGTGCAAGTTTCAAATTGGAACCGACTGAAAACCCCTCACCTCCCCAGCTCACTTCAAGCGCGAAGAAGAAAATAAAGTGGCCGTGAAACTTTTGCTGTAGAGGTTGGATCAGGAGCGTCATGTGTTTGTTTTCTGTTTGTTTTTCATGATAGAAAATTAAAAATAATGAAAATAACGAGCACTGGGTTCATTATCGTTTGGGGCTTTACCTTCGGCGCGGTGGAGGGACAGATGGCAGCTGCTGCTAGCTGCAGAAAGATAATGTCAGTGCATTTTAAGAGCATTAACACTAATTAGCAACAAACGATGCGGCTGGAATAGATGGATGTTTGTTCCAATAAAAGCCGACAGAAGAAGCTCTCAAGGTAACTTCATTTGCTTCCCCTCGCAGCGGTTAAGAGAGTTCACTTTCTCTTTTTCTTCAGAGAGTTTAGACTTGGCATGTTTATCGGTCAGAATTTACAGAAGCATTTTGCCGATGTTACTGCCAAGCAGAATCCACTGAAACAGGGCTAAATAAAACAAATGTGCTGTATGAATATCCCATCTGCTCCTGCACAAACTCTGGCTGGTTCGTCTTTGGGCTCCTGAGATGTGGTGGGTGTGTTTTTTTTTTGTTTTTCGTGGAGACAACATCTTGTGGTTGTTTCTGCTCGAGTAGCACCGATGTTGCTTTATAGGCGAATTTCTCTGGTCCCTTTTTCTCTCCGAGCTTTTAGAGGCAGCTGAGAGACAAATTTGGAAGAGTTTAGAGTGTGTGTCAAGCACAAGCGAGCAAACACTTAGAAACCGCTCGGTAACCAAGACGAAACCCCCCAAGGTTGAGTCGGAGGAATGAAATGTCGATTTTCATTTGCAGAAAATATGAATGATGCGTCCGAGCTGCCCGTTCTTCAAATAAAGTCGAGAAGTAAAGACACTCTTACAATGATTTATCGCTCTGCCCCTGACTGGGACTCTAAACCAACACTGAATTACTGTTGCTGCACGCACAGAAGCACACACGCACACCTGTACATTCTCAGAGAAATAAAAATAGTCTTCACACACACACACACACACACACACACACACACACACACACACACACACACACTGCAATTACTGGCTGGATCTCAAACATGTGTAGTCTGCATAGATAAGCATTCTGCACATACCGCCTGTCGTCAGTAATCCAACCACAAATACATCACTCGCTTTGTCTGTGTGGGAGAGCGTCGACAAACCTAATGTGGTTTACTGGGTAACAAACACAAAGAAGAGAGTGTGTGTTTCTGCTGATCACACACACACACACACACAGTTATATAAAAACAGGTTGTCATCATAAAACAGATTTCTCTTTGTAACGTTTCTAAATGTTTGTATCAGTTCTTGGGTCGCCTTCGTGTCCCCGTTGCGTCGCACAAACATAATTCTCCCAGTTTATGCCCCGAGCTTGTCGTCTCGACTATATATAGGATCGTATGAATCACCGACAACTGTGCAGCACAACGCGGCTCTGTTTGATTTCCAGCTGCAGGTTGTGGTAGTGTTGGCATGTCTTTAAATCCAGGAGAAGAAACTGAGCTGAAGGACCTGTGAGAGCCTCGAATGAACTGAAGAACCTGTATCGAAACGTCCAGGGAGCTGCCGCTAGTGCTAACAAGCTTGTGGACCGGTGTGGGCACCAGACCGGCTCGGCGTCCTTCATCTGCTGATGTTGTCAACGAACGTCATTCTTCCAGAGCACAACTAGATATTGATTGTGATTGGCTGTAGTCATGATAACTAGATAAACACTGTTTTCACAGTGTTTCGTGATCGGCAGAAGCTATGGCAGCATCTGTCTATCTAGATACCGGATTGTGTAACATAATCAGAGGGACCCCGAGCCCATCTGGTACCTACACCGGAGCAGCATTAGCACAGACAGTATAAAACATGGGCGTCGTATCCGTGTCGTCACCTCACTTTTGAAGGGCCCAGTTGTGAGTGTAGAGTCAGTGTTTGGTTTGTCCCTTCTGGGCTCCCGTAGAAACAAAATGTCGGACTCCCTCTGTAGATATAAATGTCTTAAAAGATGAGGTAAGTTTCTATGGTAACATAAACATAACAATTCTTCTTCAGGTGATTTTACGCTGATGATCCATTTGATGTCCCATTTCTGTCAATAGATGCTCTGAAATGTTGCAAACCGGACCTTTAATCTTTCTATTAGCATGTGAACATGCTGAGCCGCAGAGAGCGTGTTTAGCATGTTTAGCATGTTTAGCGTGTTTAACGTGTTCAGCGTGTTCAGCGTGTTTAATGTGTTCAGCGTGTGGCGGTGGACGTCCTCTGGCTGACCTCATTCCAGTCCAACAATAAGTTGAGACATTTTTGGTCTAAAAGCGTTCATAAATTCAAACGTTGAGCCTCAGACAGACAAAATGGCAGATGACCAAAACGTTGACATCAACATTAATCAAAGCTTAATAAGCTTTTTTTTTGGCAGAGTATTACTAGGCTATATTTAGATCCTAACTACTAGCATGACCTTAAAGAGGTACTGCACGCTCTACTGTGATGAAACAATTTATAAAAATCTTCATTTCGTGGTCTGCAAGACAAATGAACCCTGCAATGCTAACATAGTGTCCAATATATGTTTGACCAACCTGCTACTTGTCACGTTTACGTTTTTCGTTGGAAAACTTGTTAGGGCTGAAAACAACAAGACAAGATGTTTCACAGTCTTGAGAAGTTGCAGCATTTGTCGGAGACACACTGTAACCTGCAGATCGACGTCTTACTGCTGACCTGAGGACAGTGAAAGTTTCCTGTTCTTACTTGGTTTGAGGTTTGTTTGTCACTCCAAGGAGAAAAACTTGGATTGAGGAGCGAGACAAAAGACTGACAGACAATTTCATAACCATCAGACCCTTTCAGGACTACCCTGAACAGCGACCTCCCCGTCCAAACCCTCTTTCTTTGAGCGGCCCATTTCTATTCGCACATAGTGATTTGATATATTGAAAATATATAAAAATAGCTGGATTCAAAGCTGCAGTCATGGCGCGCAGAAGTTCCATCTAGAGTCAATTTGAGATCGAGGTGAGAAGAGCAATTTAATTCCCTCTCATCCACACTAATCAACAAATCACCCTGAGCTGGACAGCAGGGTCATCGTGCAGTGTTTTCAATCAGGGTTTAATATGAGCTATATTAAAACAGCACCGCAGAAAAACATAAAAGATTTAATAGAAAACAGAAAACGTGGTCATCTAATCATCTGTACGAGCGAGGACAGAAGTAAACAGAGTTTGGTGGAATATCAGCCGTGAGGTAATGGAAGGCTGCAATCTTTATTCCCACAGAGAAATTCAATCTTTAATCAAGGATGATGTTTTTTAATCAGAATTGTTGCAATAAATACAGATTAAATGGCCTTCTATGCACATAGTTTACGCTTATTTACAAAACTCTTCTTGGACGCTCGCCCCTCTATTTAAGTCCGTTATTGCAGCCAAGCATAATCAGAGTAAAGGGCCCTAAATCCAAAACATCCTGAGAGTCTGCTGCTGCTAATGATTGGAATCACTAAAGCTGAACAAATGAATCTCAATCACCGCTTTTAACCGCGCACTAATGAAGCAGAAGGGTAGAAATTTGTATTTTTGAGGTTCAGCTCCTCCAGTTTCAGTGTAATCCCGCTGTAGAACTGTAAACCTCTTCTTCTTCCTGGTGGTCCAAAACTCCTGTGGTACAAACACTGACGCTCCCCCGGTGCTCTGAACTAACACCCTGTGCAGCCCGGCTAACGAACTGAGCTAACAATAGCTAACAGCAGCTACAGCTGGCAGCAGTTTACTTCACTGTCCATCAGGAAACTTTGTTATTTCACGGTTACACAACCTGCTAAAATAAAGGTTAAACCGGTTAAAGGATTAAAGATAATAAATCCGTTTTATCACGGGTACCAACACTTTCACTCTCCCGTCAACACTTCTTACTGAGATAAAATATTCCATCATTTGGTGTTTTAAACCAAAACCTAAAATCTCAGACATCAAACTGGTTTGATAAATGTGAAGGCCGCAGCACACGATGAGCGTGTGACCGAAAGCGTCGGAGGAAGCAGTGCTTCCTGCCCTCAGGCTTTCAGGCTCGCTCCTTCTTCTAAGCGACCTCGGCGCAGAATTTCTTTTCACTTATAAAATCGGAGTCGGGTCACATTTTAAGGGCGCAAGGAAACGCTCGCCACTCGCCTGGGGTGCACTGAAAGGCGACGTATCATTTAATTCTTGGGCAGCTGCTGTGAAAACGGATGATTGCTGAGGAAAGTTTGGGTTTGTGTGTGCATGAATGAGTCCCTTTGCGAATGTGTGTGTGTACACACACACTGTCTGCCGGTTTATGATTGCAGCATATTTCCAGTGAAACAGCACTCAGCTCACCGCAGTGCACTCAGCCCGTGACAATGACGGCACTGTAGCGATGAGAAAACATGAATGAAAAATGCAGACAGAGGGAGGTGGAGAGGGATTTGAGGGAGATAGTGGGTCAATATTTGCTTTATCTGCAGAGGGATTAAGATTACCGACTGTAATCTGGAATGCACAGATGGGTGAGCGGTCCAGCGGCCACACACACACACACACAAATCCATTTTCATGTGGCACGTCAGCTCAACGCCGAGGTCAGAGAAACAGACCAGCGTAGCTCTGTGATTTAAACCGTACAGTCATCTCACCGTCGTGATTTCAAATCATCGTTCATGATTTCTATTTTCATACTTCAGGAGTGAAGCGTGGGTGGACGGTGGAGGTGTCCCTGAATTTTTGTACTGAAGTCTCTCTGAACTTTGTTCTTAAAAATGCTGATACACTCTTCTGTGTCGCCTTTAGTTATCACCCCGCACTCACAGCGTCGGCCTCCACAATTTGGTGGAACGTCCTACCAGTTCCTACCAGATCAGGGGCGTCCCTCTCTACCTTCAAACCTCCTGAAGACCTCCAGCTCTTCAGAGAGGACCTCCTCTACAACACTACCAACAGCTGGACATGATAAATCTGTCCCCCTCTACAACTGGACCATGACTCTGTGAGAGTTACTGCAGTGCCAACACGTCCTCGTCGCTCTGTACACTTTGGATAAAAGAGTCGGCTGAATGTAAATGTCTTTGAAGGCCGGTTCTTTGATTGAATTCAGCTTAGCCTTGGTTCATGTTATAGTTTAAGTGAACACCTACAGTTTCATGGAACCTTACACGCACACTCCAGCACTGGCTCAACGCAGCACAGTTTGCTTACATTGACTTTAATGATGTCAATGCTCGCTGTGTGGACGTTCTTTGTTCTGTTGCTGAATGAGCCGGGCACGACGCCCCCGTATAGAGCTAGCAGATCCATCTCCGGTAAATGAATAGACAAATTTGTCGTTCTCTCACATCATTTACGGGTGGAACTTAAATGCACGAATACTGAATCTGTCTAGACGTGAAGTCGTGACTAAGGCGGATCATGGCAAAATAGTTTGACATTGGAATATCACATGGATGGATGGATGGATTCAACAAGCAACATCACGATCATCAAGTTCTACAACCAGAAGAAAAGCACGGCCGTCAGCCTTCATTTCACTGCTGTATGTCCGAGACGTTGTATCACCGTCATGTTCTCACCAAGTTCTTTGAGGTACATCATTACGGTCTGCTTCCCAGTTTCAAAGCAGATGTGTCGATGAACCACGTCCTGTGGAGTTGGTGCAAAGTTCTGCAGTCATGTGAAAAACTCGTGACTGCAACTTTCTTCGACTTAAAGTTCCTCCCACGCACACGAAACCCAATCAAAACGCTCGAAATGGTTTCATAACGAATGTTATTGTGAATCTGAGACAAAGGCTATTTCTTTCTAATTCCTGTATGACTTGAGTCTGAGGTTTTCATCATCATCAGACAGCTGTTTATTTCCACAGTCTTTTTAGTCTTTGCTTTGTTTCTTCATGTGTTTCCCCCGTAGAGCCCTCAGCACAACAACAACGCCATCGCAATATCAAATAAGTCACAATAAAATATGGATTAGTGTCAGATATCACGTTGCTCTCTGCACTGCTCGGCTGTGCACGATGCAGATATTGATTAAAGAATATAAAAAAGGTATTCCCAGGAGAGAAGAAACATCAGAGCGTCCGATATCAACAGGCCGAGTGCTTTTTCATCAGCCGCACACACAAACAGAATTCTTCAGCTAGAGGGAGCTCAACCTTTGTTGTTGGATTATTCTCAAACACACCACGGCCGTCCTTTATTCTTCATGTCATACCTGACATTTTTACTTTTAAACTGAAGCTACAACTGTAAATAATCAACCAGGTCACCAGCAGCAGCTAATATTACTGACTGACTGACTGGCTCCTGTTCTGGCACGACACCGACTTCACTCCCTATCAGCTGAAACCCTCCTTTACCCGAGCCCAAAGTTACACCACGTTACAAGACACCATTCACCTGATTACAGGTCAGCGTAGCCTCAACATGATTACATGTTAGTCGTGTCAGCTTCTTCCCCAATTAGCCGAAACAACAACCCTGAAAAATATTAATGCAGCTTCAGTCCGCTTTCATCTTTTCACTAAAAATGAAAAACATTGACCAGATGACGAAGACTCTCAACTGCTTTTTGACCACGAGACACTAAAACATGACTGCAAGTCACTCAACGTGATGCCGATCATCCAGAGTGACTGTTTAACCAGTTAAACATCCGTCTCATTAAACAATGTGATACAGCTGAACATGTTGATGTGTGTGTGAAGACTTTATCCTGATCGTATCCACGTGTCCTCTTCGATTTTCCCTCTGCAGTATTTCCTGTCATCTCACACTCTCCTCTATAATTTCTTCTGTCAAGTCGTCGTCTCGCTCTCTTTAAATCTCTCACCCCTTTTCCGCCTCTTTCCTGTTTATCTCCCTTAAATAAAGACGCAGAGCTCCTGAGCTCTGCGAAGGTTCGTGATCTCCGTCTCCTGTCAGGAGCCATCTCCTCGAGTTATATGGACGCTGACGCGGAGACAGCTAACGCGCCGGACATGATCTTAGGCGCTCCTGCCGAGCCCATCCATACCTCCGAGCCAGAGAGCTGCACGCACACAAACACACTTGTCAGCTGTGATCTTTTCCATATGATACACTCGGCAGATCCAACCAACAAGAACTAATTCTTTACTACGGAGATGCAGCCAGCATAAATAACGCCCCTTATGGCAATTTTCTTATGCACCGATATCTAAATGTAGCAACACAGAGACTGACTCAAAAAGATACATTTCACCTAACCCGAACGTTGCTGCAGTCAACACTTTGTAAATAGATATTACCTAAATAAGAACAAACAGCAGAGCAACATGAAAAATGCATACGTGGATATGTTCCTCCCTGCCGACTCTTCGGCAAACCGCCCCCCAGAAAAGAGCCGGTTACGTTCTGATGAATGATATGGTGATTATGTAATAAAATATCAAGCAACGCACAAAGTAATGTGATAGTATGTTGCATCTTTGGTAACCTACAGGAGAAAAAACATCTTTAATTTTATGGGGAAAAGTCATCGCAACCTGGTCAGTCCTCCCTCCCGACTCTTCGTTGAACCGTCCCCCAGAAAACAGCCTCAGTCTGGGCGGTGAGAACCGGTTGTACGATTTCATTAGATTTTATTTCTGTTTGGTTATTTAAGAACAGCAAAATAACACAAAAAGAATGACGTCTCCTTGCTTGACATGAATACAGAGTGAACTGTCATTAGGCCCACATGTACAGCAGACAGAGAGACAGAGGTTATTAACCGAGCTAAGATTGTTTTAATGAGCTACTGCTGACAGTCGGAGATTTCATTTGCTGCAGCACTTTAAAAGAAACGAAGCGATAATCTGCTTGATAAAACTGAAACAAACATATCATTTCAGTATTTAACTCAATACGACTCCATCTGGTCGAGAGGAACAGCTGGTGTACGTAAAAAATAAATAAGAAGAGCAATGTGAGAGAATCTGAGGAGGAGTCGTCGTCCGGTAAACTGCATGAATCACCAAAGTGATGGGTGGAAAATGTTCAATATCGCGGGAGGGATTGAACATCCCCTTCCAGCCTGGAGGACATAATTAAATGCATCCAGTGATTTATAAGCAGCCGGGCTCTCTGAGTGTAGACAGGGATTCTCTATCAAGTGTACATACATCTTCTTTTTTTTAAACGAATACGAAACTATCAGCTACTTTTACAAGATCGAGGAGGTTGTTTAAGGTAAGACACATCTCGCTTTCACGCTATAAAAGAGAGACGCGTCTTAAACATTTATAGCTGGTTTAATATGAAGAGAAACAGCTTGTCTGGCACTAAAATCAGGGATTCGCAGGTTTGACTGAAGTTTCAGACTGCGACTCGCTTTCACAGCTTCAGGTGGAAATTAAGGAACAAAAACGACAATCAGGTGTTTCACAGTAGAGCCTCTTTTCATGCTGCCTGCAGGGGAGAATGTAATTTTGCTTATCAAACCCTGTAATGACACAGTTAAAGTGAAACTGAACCAGTCCACTAATTATGGGTCTAATGCAGGCATAGACTGTAAAATGTGGACACTGTATCTGTGATCGGGTTTCTGAAGAGTGACGGGATGTTCTGGATCTGCAAAATCCACCTGAGGCTGGCTGCAGAAGTGAGTCAGTCTCCATAAGTCCCCATGTTAGACAGCAGAAATAAACATGTTTACAGCCTGGTACAAAAAACAGCTCTACAGAAACATTTCAACATTAATTATTCAAGGTCGAAGCACACGAACCAGGAAAAATGATGAAATCTGAGAAGGTTAACAAAGTCTGGGTGGCTTCTGAAACACTTCCCTTCATAACCCCATGAAACCACGTGGATCGTAGGTTTGTTGGTGGCCGTACTTTGATTTTGAAATCATCTGCTATCACAAGGCTACATTGTTTTTTGTCGAGCGGCTGACCAACCGCTCATGGAGAAAAATGCTGAATTTGCTACATCTCGGATTCATGAATGAAGTCTTCATGCAACAGGAGGATATCGGTCCGTTTCCACAGCAGGATGAGATTAAAAACTCTGAGCCGAGAAACTGCCGAGGCCCCGAGGAGGGTATCAAATCCGAGAACTGCAAGTCAATACTGCTGCAAAAAGTTCTTCACAAGGTGTTTTGGGGAAAACAAACTTCTGAAAAATCTCAAAAGCACAGTGGAGCGCGCTTACAGTCTGAGATACGCTGTGTGTCTGATGCTGCTCCATCAATTAGGGCACACAGCTGTTCGTTTACTTCAACCAGAGATCGTGCTGTTTGAACATGATGTCTTATTCACAGAGTAAATCTTAGAGCTCGCGTCCGTGCCCACATCGCAGATCACCGTCCAGTTGGCAACTAAATTTTACATCATCCTCATCTGTTCTTGGCATTCGTCTGTTTTTGGACCCAAACTTCAGTCACCAGACTCTCAGGCACCAAAGTACACACCCACACACACACACACACACACTGAGTAAGGATTAGACATCACCAAAGATTTCATGTGAAATGGTAATTGGATTGTAAATAGGAGATCTGAGCCAAAATTGCTAATCACAGTGCTGGTTTAAGTTTGCTGATGTAAATTAACAGTTGACACGTACCCACCCACCCACCAACCTGCGTGACTCCAACACCCATACTGAGCAGCTGAGCGTCTTTATTTCCACCCATGTAACTCAAGATTGGTGAGCTGAGATCTAAAGTCAAAACTAAAGACTAAAACTTTTAGTGAAGAACCTCGTTCTTCTGTTTCCAGAAGACAAAACGAGGCCTTCAAAGAAAAGAAGACGTCCCTGCAGGGTCACTGATGTTTTTGGGGCAGTGGTTGTCTTGACTACACAGAGTTATGAAATCTCTGAAAGACGACCAAAGAGTTCTTGGGGCGCAACGTCAGAAAGCTGGGTCTCCATCAGAGATCCCAAAGGAAACTTCAAGAAGCATCTGAAATGGTTTGACAAAGTGCTTGAGAGTTCTGAAGTGGCCGGAGTCCAGACTCTCAGTACATCCCAGAGAGAACCCGTGGAGAGATCAGAACAGCGTTTGGGAGAAGGAACCCGCCGAATCTGAAAGATCTAGAGGTCCAAAACTCAACTACAGAAACTCATCAACGGTTACAGGAAGTGACTGATCTCAGTCGAGGGGTGTGCTACTAAATATTAAGTCGAGGGAGCCAATAGTGTTGTCTTGTCCATGTTTTGATGTGTAGCACGCATCATGCTTCTCATGTTCCTCATTTCAGTCTGACGTGTTACCGTCTTTTCAGACGGGGAGCGATCGACGTGTCATTCGTTTTCGATGGGATGCATGGAACATCTGACAGATGGAGCGACAAGCCGACGTGATCCCGTGAAACTGTCGCAGCCGCGCTCATCTCACACACAGATATATGTTATCATCAGTTATTGGGGCGTTTACATGGCAGAGCATGACTGGATGCTAATTTTTGATGATTAGCGCTAAACACGGGGCGGAGCTGAGGCTGATGGGAATGTCATGCGCTCTGTAAAATCTGGTGGTCACTGAGATATTTCCGTCTGCAGCTTCGTGTGATTAAAAATAGTTTACTCGGCATTTCCCCAGTCGTCCCGTCAGCCTCGACAAAGACGAGTCTTTGTGATTTCTTTCATCGTCTTTCGTCTAAATGAACCACCTGACTGTAAATGGCTATCACCGAACAAATCACAGCATGCTGACACTTCATTTTCGTCACACCTAGATATGCAAAACCAGATACAGTATGTGAGTCTCCACAACAGCTCGGTGAAGTTCATGTATTTTTAAACCAGGCTGAATGTGGCAGGATTTGAACACGCCTGACTCATTAGTCACCTCTAAGCCCTGCTTTATTTCTTTAAAGGTTTTAGTGCTTCACCCTTTATTGGATATTATACAGTGTGAAGAGACAAAATGCTTTGAATCCACGCTTCTTTAAAAGGCCAGAACAAATATGTGAATGCTATCCGAGCAGAGCAGATCATGAAAACACGTTAAATCCAGGCGTCATCAGGCATCGACTGGGAAACAAATGCACAGACAGTCTTAGTCTTTATGATTTAGTTAGTTTTGAGAACCGAGGTGTCCTGATCTGTCGTGTTCGCCCGGCGCTACCTGATCAAACATCATCACGTAAAAAACAACCTGACTGTAAAAACTAATACGACCGGCTCAATCACAACGCCCAGCCTCCGCCGCCTTCAAGCGGCGTCCTCCATGGCTGTGAAGCACCAAAAACAAACTGCAGTTCCTCAAACGTCCACCTGAGGCTGGCTGCAGAAGTGAGTCAGTCTCCATAAGTCCCCATGTTAGACAGCAGAAATAAACATGTTTACAGCCTGGTACAAAAACAGTTTTGGTCTCTGTAGCTAATTTCCCCGTTCATGACAACTGTACTGAGGGTGAGTTTATATACAACTCACCTGTTCACATTATATTAAGGCTTAAAGTTATGCAGGATTAAGAGCGTGGACGCTTTGATTGACAGGTGGGCGTGGTTACAAGTGGCTTGTTTGAGCTACGCCGATGATCCACGACTGACTTTAGATCAGCTGGGAGCGGACAGAGGCAGCACTAACTAACTTGCTCAAAAATTCTGCGTTGTCGTAGAAATTAAACCATTTAAACTCGAGTTGCTCGTGTGCAGTGATTATCTTTCCGGCTCCAGATGGTTCATGTAAATGAAAATATACATTCCGCCCTTTAAACTGCAGCCGTATGCTGCAGGTGGTTGGGTTTCACTGCAGAGACCTTACACAGACAATGTTCCCTGTTCTTCATTCTTCCTCTCCTTCTTTTTCTTGCAGGTGTCTCTCTTGACCTTGAGATCAAGCCTAAGCATTAAAAATTCATTCGAGAAAAAAAAAATATCTCAGAGTGCTGCTGATTTTTCAGGGTTGCAGGTTTTCTTCAGGAAAGTTTAACAATAAAAACAACAGCAACTTCATCGCTGAGTCTGACTTTCACAAGTTTGAAAAAAGATAATTATTCTGTATCCGCCATGTGAAAGCAATCAACAAAGTACAAGGACGACGTCTCGAAAGAAAGAAGAAAAAAAACTTCTCATTTGTCATCATGGTGTGAATTTCATCTGAGCATGAAATCCAAAACCGATCACAGACGATGCAGTATACATTACCCGGCATGGGTAATAATTTGTATGGAAACAAGATACAGTGCGCCGACACACTTCAACACATCACGCAGCATTAGCATCCCCCCCGCCGCGCACGTCGCGTTATTATCTCGCCGTCTCTCACAGTGTGAAATCCATTTCAGAGGCACGCCCTGAACAACGCGCAGATGAGCCGGGAGCGCTGACCCGCGACGAACACGCCATGAACGGCGAGATATTAACACGTGAACGTCAAGAACAGGAGCGAATCACGGATGACCGACGGGGGGGAAATTAATTACAGTTTAAACGATGTTGTAACATTTTCTAATGGAGGGAAAGACGCCGCAGACGAGAGCCCCGAACCTTTAATAACTCTATTTATGATTTCTGTCTGCGAGCTGTTAGTGGCAATATAATTACAGATGAATGGAGATCAGGAGCCTTCGACCTTTTTCAGGTCGAGGACGAGAAACAACAACAAGGCTGGCCGATCGTAACTTCTATATTTTCTTTACTCACCTTTAAGTTCACCTTATTAAACCATTCATGTTCGGGGTTATAAACGTTCATACATAATGGAATCATTTATAAATAATACATAAATAGTCACAGTTGTTGTTGTAATTTTTTAAAAATTCTCACAAATTATTTCGACAAAACAACAACAACCAGTCCCGAGGTCACACCGAGGATTTTATGTGTCTGTTAAGAAGTAACAGTCTGAAGAGTTTACACAGAATTTAGGAAACTAAACAAAACTACATCTTTCCATTCGTGACGTTCCCACAGAGCTAATTTACTCCAGATAAAATACGACATTCATATTAATCAAGGTCTCACGAGTATGCCGCACAGCAGCCTCTCGAGGGACTTTTATATGTGACATCAAAACACTGTGAAATAAGAAACTGATGTCGGAATGAAGGCTTCAAAAATCGATGTGTGAGCGAGTTAAGAGGATTCAGATTTCCAAGGAGAGTTTCCTCCAGGAGATCACGCTGCTTCAGCTTCTCCTTTCTTTCTGCGTCTGAGAGAGTCGATTAACGTCTCAGAGACTCGGCGCTCTCGAGTCAACTCAATCAATCAGACGACGACAAAATGATGTTTTGAGAAAACAGCCTTAAAAATCAATGAAAACAGCTCATCAAAATCAAAATACGAAGAGAAAACCAACAGAACGGAGTCTGACGTGAACAGTTCGCCAAGCTGTTGTGAAAATATGAGTTTGTAATTGCATCTCGGGTGTCTGCCCTTCTGTTTCATAATTACACATTATTTATCTCAGCTGTCTAATTTGTGCTCAGGAAGACCTCGACGTCGAGGAAGCAGAAGACACAAACAGTCTGTGGTAATGTAAAGTTTGACGTTTTACTGCCGACAAGCTAATGAGTTTTACAGGTAGAGAAGAGAGGAATTTAAAAAGTAGCCGACTTGTTGGCTCCTGGCATCCCGGCGTGAGCCAGTTTAGTCAGCTAAGTTATTTTACCGGCTCTGGTGGCGTCAACAATGTAACCCTAACTTGAAAATACCGCGAAGAATACCATCAAATAAAAAAATACCATGTTGTTGTCATAAGATTGGTACCAACCTTCTTGGAAACGAAGCTAATGAGAACATTATTTGAAAAAGTGTTCATTTCATCCTGAGTCTTCCACGTCTGAAACTTAAAGCTGAGCCTTCATTAAATAATAAATAAGAACAATGATCCTGCCTGTGCCAGCCTCGTTTCCTCTGCTCGTTCAGGAAATGAAGGTACGGGCGTGTTGGAGGCCATCCGTGTCCTTCACGTTGAGTTTTCTCAGCTCTGATTTGAAGTTTGAGCAACCGCAAAGAGAAAAGCCGAGCCTGTCATTAAGAGGACGAGGTTTGTTTTGTTCTGTTTGTCGGCGCTCAGAGATGAAACTCGATCATGAATTAAACACATCGTCGTCCTTTGTCTTTCCTTCATATCTAATCTGTAAAGAATATGAAAGTTCTGGCTTGGCCGTCCGCCTGGAAGAGATTTCTGTTAGCACAGTTTGCACAGCTGAATCATGCGACTGAAGTTTCCTCCACTGGCACTTTATTAAATCTGAAAGACTCCAATGACCTGAAATGCCCCTTTAAATCATATTCCCAGCCATAACAGGCCGATTTCACGCGCATAAACCAAACCGCGGCTCCGCGCAATCTTACCGTCCGTCAGGTGGAGGGAATAAGAGGCGGGCAGGTGGGCTGACGGATTAGCATCGGGAGGCTTCGACCTTAGCAGCGGCCAGCGGCCACGTCGGGTGAAAAGACAGGGGAGATGGATGTTCTCCTTAGATTGATCTCCGTCTTAGAACGATGAGAAAAAAAGGCAGCACCGTCTGTGGAGATGATTGAGACGAGTACTCAGTCATCTTTCTTTCTTTTCTTATGAACACGTTCCATATTTCAACCCACTGACGAGTGATTTCAACACGCTGCTGAAACAGCACACGTACCAGTTACTCTTGGGTCCTAATACGAGACATTACGGGGACGACGGGCTCTGATTAAAAACTGACCTCTGAGTAATCGTGGAAGAAATATCAGAGCACGGATCATTTGGGAAGCCTCTAATCTATTCATGAATTTAAGTGAGCCATGTGGCTCATTTAGGCCATACGGCCTCTGTCAAGCTATTAGAATAAAACAAAAAAAAAAAAAGAGCCTCAGTTGTTAACGCGGCATCGTCATCGCGGGTAACAATTGCCTATTTACACACGGAGCAACATTAGCATTCATCTCGCTCAACGCTTCCCGAGCCAAGGACCCCGTAGCTGATTGTGCTGCATATTAAACGGAGTACGCGGTGAAACCTTTAGTGGCAGGTCGTCTTCAATGTAAATTAGCAGACTTATCAAATAATATGTTGGAGTCATGTTAACAACCCCGCTGAAAGATTCATGAAGGATTCAAAGATCAACGTGTGAGGATTCATATTTCCTCCAGGAGATCGGAAATGTGTCACCAAACAGGATTTAACGTCAGCGCGACTCGACTGAGAGACTCACAGTTTGTCCAAAGTTATAACTCAGTTTCCTGATGGACAGTGAAGTAAACTGCTGACAACTGTAGCTGCTGTTAGCTCAGTTTGTTAGTTGGGGGCCGCCGGACTGTGAGGCACCACAGGAGTTTTGAACACGGAGGTGGCTGGTGTTGTGCGAGAACAGGAGCTGGGCAAGCGGGCAATATAACAGGAGAAGAAAAATGAAGAGGACGTTACCGGAGGAAGCTCAGAAGAGAAAAGGAGAGAGTGAGTGAGCAAGAAGCCGCCGGACAAGAGTGAATCTGGGACTGACTTTTAGTGGTTGGTGAAATAAAAGGCTAATGTAATCAGAACAAATACTCGAGTACAGCTGAACACATTGACCGGGACAGCGGGATTACAGACTTCTATTCTCTGACGTTGCTTTAACCTGTTTAATCAGCCAACATGAAGCCAAACACCTTAAAAAGATCCAGTGTTAATATAAAAATATTTATTGGCACAGATTTAACGAACCGTTACTGAAGACAATAAAGACTCTGAAGTGATTTTATGTCACATTCTGCATGTTTTAATATCTGTAAGGAGTCTGGATGATAAAGTGCGGTGAAGCTCTGCAGAAGGTGAAGCTACAAAACTCAGAGAGCCAGTTAAAGGGCGTCACGGTGACTCAGAGACACCCAGGGTAGAAATCAATGTCTCTGTGCCTCTCTGACCTTTCCTGTCTTGCTCAACTCTGACTTGAAATTAAAAGATCCGCAGTCAAACTCAATCAGCGGAAATCTGCAGATTTATTATGGAAAACGTTCTGGACAGGTTTACGGGGACGCGACACACGAGGCATGGATTGCAAATTTATTTCAAATAGCTGCTTCAAAGCAGGAAATTGTGGAGTGTTTATCCGGCCTATTAAAGGCGGCAAGAAAACAAGTGCAAGCGTTTCCTCACAGCCAAACGTTGAAGCGTCCTGCCGTTCATCACGGAGCCGAAGCAACGGCCTCTTTTTTCTAACCGGCTATAAAATGCAGCGCACAGCGGGGACAGAAACAGGTCTGGGAATATTACAAGCTTCTGTGCTCCAAGCCTATACACACACACACACACACACACACACTTACATACACACATTAGTGTCCACACACACGTGTTAGACACCCTGCTGTTCACATCTTGTAGGCAGCCAGGGGGAAATATGGAAGTGTGTGTGAGTTCTTCTCGGCTGCAAATACAAACCACACACACACACACACACACACACACACGCATGTCTGCGCTGCAGGTATGCTACCCACATGGATGCACTGACCTGTTTCACACACTCCCCAAAGAATTTCAAGACATTAATATGGACAAAAGGAGGGAAAGCAACATTGTTTACTCAGATTTGGAGGGTGAGGAACGTGTGTGTGTGTGTGTGTGTGAGAGAGAAAGCAGCTTATTGTTCTGTAATCTGCTCTCGGGATCCTTGGGGAAGTGGAATTGCAACACCTGATTATCTCCGAGCCTGAGCATCAACAAGAAAAGGTAATTCTCCAGAGACAGATTGAAACTCTTTCTCTCTCTCTTTCTTTCAATTTCTCCGTTCTCCTTCTATTCTCTTTATCTTCCGCCTGCATCACTCTGCAGCACACACACACACACACACACACTTTCACTCCTGTCTGCACCGCCTCCTTCTCTTCCTCCATCCTCCCCTGTGTTTTCACTCTTCCACCTCTCCTTCCTCTCCTCTTTCATCATCATCCTATTCGCTCGGTTTCTCTTTTTTTTTTTAATGAAGTTTGCAGCTGATATCTTGAAATATTTTCTCCAATCTCCGAAGCTGCCACTTCATTCCCTTCCTGACTGCTGCTGGTGGCCATTAGAGGAAAACAGACAGAAGTATTTTCACGCGTGCTTCATGTGAAATAGGCTGAACCTATCCAGCGTCGCGTCGGGAAACTATCCCGCTCTGTTCACCTTGAGCGGGATTCAATTTCACCTCACCTCCAGAAAAAGTTGCAGCAAATCCCGAATCCACGTGTGCAGAGAGATTGCATTGTATCCCTTCAAGTGACTGACAGCCAGTCAGGCTGAAACGGGCCGAAGTGTCGGTGCAGCAACAATAGACTTTACATAGCCGCACCTCGCTTCATTTCAGTTCCATTACATTCAATCATCCGAGCTGATCAAGAAGCGCGTTTTCTGTGAAGGTGGCAGCAATCTGTATACGCTCAAGTGGTTTGCTAGGATCAGTCATAACTCAGCTCTGGGAAGGAGGACTGGAAACCTTTCAGCTGAGTGCTGCCTGCGTGCTGTTTAGAAACCGGCGCACACGGAATAATAAGATGCAGGCTCGTGCATTTTTCATTCTGGGAGTCATGAGCGGTCCAGTTCATACGTGGAGGCTTCAGAGTCACACACGGACAAATACTGGATCTTATTTTTCTGGTTCAACTCTCTGATTTACAGAGTTTCCTGATGGACAGTGAAGTAAACTGCTGACAACTGTAGCTGCTGTTAGCTCAGTTCGTTAGCCGGTGATGGGGATTATTTGAATATAATTACAAATTAACTGAATAAATCGTGAAGAACAGTCAGTAAGACAGATGACGGATTTTAAAACTACAAAAGATTTAACAACAGTAAAGTTTGTGAACTTCCTTCAAAAACTAAAACTAAAGCGTGCATGTAGGCGTACGGTTATAATTAATACTGCAGCGTATGTGTCTGTTATTACCCTCCAGCAGGTCGATCTCAGGCTGAGTGTATGCGAGCGCGTCGAGTTCATTTTCAGTCAGAAAAACTTGAAATACTCTCAAAGTGTTTGTATCCTTGACGGAGCTGGAAAAGTTGGTAAATCGATAAAAGCAAAGTGTAAATGGAAACGGGCCTCGTTAATAAACCATGATGAACATGAGGCTTAAAGAGACGGATCAGAACTGTGTGAAGCTTCATCAAATGAATACATGACACCCAAATGTTTCATCCAGCGTCCAGGTTCAGATTCAGATTTTCTTGCAGTTTCGGATGAAAACCGTCTTTTCCCTCTCTGCTTTCCGTTCACGAGGACTCCTGTTGATGCATCGTCCACGTTAGTATGACGTCGTATGTGAAACTGTTTCTTTTGACTCATCAATCCAGCTGCACATTTTTAATTGAATATCGGCCGATCGATCGGGGCTTTGTCCTGCTCTCTCTGGTGTTTCCTCCCCATTAAAGTTTTTTGGGGGAGCTGGAAATTAAACTAGCCGCAGGTGTAAATTATAAAACCCTGCGAGGCAGATTTATGAGTAAAATGGACTTCTGAACGCTGCAGATAAAACGAGCTGCTGGCTCCATGTTGTCCTTTCAAAACAAGAAGCACTGCAGCTCTGTTATAATCACAGAACATAACCAGCTACACTAACGAGCTCATTCATTTAGATAATTAATGCACTAATTAGAAAATGTTTCTTTGCCTGCACATAACTCATCAGTGGTGTTTAGATGAACTTGAAGTACGCGGCTTCATGAGGAGCGTTGCCTCATTAAGATCGGATGCAGAATCTGCATCGACGCGGCTCAGACGTGGTCGGGAGATGAAACGCTTCGAGTCCGGTCGATCTGCCGCAGACGGCTGAGGTGAAAGACTTCCAGCAGTCTGTTATTTGTCTGTCTGAGAGGCAGCTGCTTTGTAGCGCCGAGCGTTGGAACAGAACAGCCCGAGGGCACGGAGCACTTCAACTGGAGCACGGCGAGCGAGGCAACACCTGTGGGAAATCCACTAAACACGGGTTACCTGAAATCACAGCACGGGAGGCGGTGCAACAGGAAATACATGTTCCATTAAAGTTTGATGAACTCGTCATTCTTTGGCCTTGAACATGATCGAAACTGTAATAATGAAGATGGATTGAGACCTATGGATCGTCTCACGAGCTCCGCGCAGAGATAATTATGGGTGGTAAGATGAATCGATACATATTGGAAAACCAATAAAAGAGTGAGAGACGCACGAGCACTGATCCAAATTCTGCCTGAATTTCAGAAAAAAAATCGATGCGGCTGTCAAAAGAACAATATTTCCACGCAACGCTCTCTCTCGCTCTGTTCTCCGTCCTTCGATCCGCTCCCACAATCCCAGAACCTGCCGGCCTCTGTGATTCCCGCTGTAAGGATCGCTGCACTGCCTGAAAATCTCACAAAAACATTTGCAGACTTGCATCATAAAACTCTGCCTGTGCGCTCACGGTGAAGTAACCACGAGGAGAGGTCAACGCAATGCAAGTTACGTTAGCAGCTCATGCTATTTCCAGCCGGTGTAGCTGCAATTTGACCACAAGCTCCAAGCTCGAGTTTCTTTCTTCAACTCATGAAAACTCGACGTAATCCCGATGAACGAGTTACCAACAACGCTGTGACGTTTCTGAAGAGCTGCTGCCGCGACACCTCCCATTGAATCTGAAACAACGCGGAGCGTCTGAGGCGGGCCGAATGAAGCACCGTCATCAAATCCACCAACGAACTGTTTCAGTACGACACAACGTACAAATCATACGTCAGCAAAACACGGTAAATATTATATCTACTAAACATCAATCCTGTGTCAGTACAGCCTCAGAGTCGCTCGCTCGGCTGTTAAAATGGCTGAATCACAGCAGAGTCTGTGGTTCAGTAAATACATCTGTGTATTAGATTTTTAGGTCTGTGTATCGAGCTGCAAATCAAATCAAGGAGGAGACACATCAAACAAACGTATCTTTGTATGGAAATGAACAAACACTCACTAGAACGCCTCCGTAATGTATTCGACTGTTGACCTCGGTATAGAAACTCGGTTTCGGCCGCAGCGGTTTGACTGTACAGGACAGAGCTGCTCATTCATCTGTGCAGCATCTTAAGCCTCCTCCAACGGGCTCGGGCCCAAGCCGCTGTAAAGATGTGGAGCGGTACATGGAAGGATCGGGATGCAGGATATCCTTCAGGCCAAAGGCGTTCAACAATCAAACGCTCCTTTGAAACTTGGCGGTACAGAGAGGCTGCGAGGGGAGGGAGGCCTCGCTGAACGCAGCCTTCGGGCCTCAGATGGCGAAGAGCGACGGTGGGTGGCAGGCTCAGACATTTCCAGATAATCCTCCCGAAGCGAAAGGCGAGTGTCTTCGGTCTCTTCTGCATGCGCGGCGTGCAGAGCTTTGAATGCACCAGCTCGCGTCTCTTCGGGGGAAGATTATCCCACACAAGAGAGCTGCGGGTGGAACAGCAGCGCCGTGGAAGCAGCTCAGGTGCAGCTTCACATTTCTCTCTGAATATTAAAGAAATCAATGGCATTCAAATCTGGGCCAGGGCCCGGCGAGTTAATTGTGTTTGCTCCCGCTCATTGTGAGTCTTACAATTATTTTCCACTGCACTAACTCAATTTACACAGAATTTTATGTTAACAAATCATGCCGCTGAGTTTAGTCTCGCCCAGACAGACTTCTCTTATTATAGGGACGCAAATTTCACATAATCGATGACGTGGAGCGGCACAGAAATAAAAATGAGTGTTTGTATTCCTGCGTCACTTTGACGTGCACACATCTGCTACAACATAATGGTGTTGCTCCTGCAGCCCGGTCAGGAGGCGACCCTAAATGCCGATCAGGGACATCTGGTTCCACCGGCCTCTTGGCGACCTCCTTGCCCTCACTCCAACCACGAACCACTAACCACAGGAGAATAGCACACAGAGGCCAAACTACAGTCAAAAACTAAATTTCTTTGAGGACCTCAAACCTCAAATGACATCGACGTGCTGCCACGAGTCCAATGAAGCATCTCACAGCTCTCTATTTAAACCCTAAACCAGGTGAGGACATCTTGTAGCTTTCGAACCCTGACCATAGGTGGGACCATCTCAGAGGAATGTCTAGTAGCTTTAGCTGAGGGTTAGCCCAGCCGTCAGTGATCAGGAGAAGTCCACGTGAAGCAGACGACATACAGCACGTTGTTTTTATGAATGGGATTACTAACCGTGTCCTCGTGTGTCACTTTCTGTGTGTGGTCACGTGCAGTAAGTCGAGTCCAGCTGTTTTGCCCGTTATCGTCTCCGTAAGAGGAAACTAAACGTGACTCACAGCAGGAAGTGATTTGCATGATTACAGAGCCGGTGCATTACTAGAAAGGATTTACAATTTGTTGTTTCACCACCAATATTATGAAAAGCACTTTAATGTAGTGTAATCGGTTATTTGTTACCTTCATAGAACTGCAGATGAACGAAGGAAGTTTGTGAAGCTGCGGGTCGCCTGACTGACTGCTCGTGTTTCTTTTTATTACCATTAAATTCAGACGCGTGGCTTCAGGATCCGCTTTAGTTCTGCTTTAAAAAGAAGCCAAGCAGTCGACGGCCTTGCTTATTTCAACACGGCGGTGTCAAAGCACATTCTGCACGGCTCCGCACTCAAAGAGTCCGAGCGCTAAGCTGACCTGTCTGCAGTCCGGGCTCGTCACTATTGAAAACGTTTGCTGCGTTATGAAAGGCTGAAGAGCCGAAAGCCGACATCAAGTAAGAAAGGAGAGAGAATTACAGCAGAGACTCCTCACTTGGAGCAGCGGTGATGGAGCATGACCCCGTCTCAGGAGCACGTCGTGCACATTTGGGTCTGTGCTCCTGGAGGTGTCAGAACCACGGACAGATTTACAGACGATCACACGTGGACACAGTGTCCGTGACGTCACCCACGTGTTTCTGAGAGACCGCGTGACGCTCAGTGTGGTGCCTCTGGTCGGCCTCATCCAAAGAGACCTGAGGCGGGCTCAATGACGCCTGGTTGCTCAACTAAGCCATCTGTGACCACACCCACCTGTCAATCAAAGCGTCCACGCTCTGAACCCTGCATAACTTTAAGCCTTAATATAATGTGAACAGGTGAGTTGTATATAAATTCACCCTCAGTACAGTTGTCATGAACGGGGAAATTAGCTACAGAGACCAAAACTGTTTTTGTACCAGGCTGTAAACATGTTTATTTCTGCTGTCTAACATGGGGACTTATGGAGACTGACTCACTTCTGCAGCCAGCCTCAGGTGGACGTTAGAGGAACTGCAGTAAATTTTAAAATGCTGTGTGAGGCGGAAGCTGTTCCTTCTGCCTTGTCTAACATGACTGCAGATTCACTTTCAGCTGTGTCTTCACTTCTGCTGCCCTGAAGCTAAATTCCCGCTTCCAGCTTCCCGGGGACGACCTTCACACGCCGTCAGATTTCCCTCCACGCTGGGATGAAGTCGTCACAGAAGAGCCGAGGGACGAATCCAGACAAACTTTCTGAGCTCTTTAACTACTGCTGGCCAAGTCGTGCTGCTGATGGAGGCTTGGTGAAATGTACCCGGAGGCTTCTCTTCAAGCTCTCTGCGGGACAGTTCTTTCTTACAGTATTATTTTACGACATTTCACCTTCATAAAGAGACGTTTAAAAAAAAAAGAAACTAACCCGTCTCATCTTGAAGCACATCTCGGTCAAGGTCGGGTCAAAACGCGGCTTTTAAAACGTTTGCAGAGAAGGTTCATTCAAATTAAACTTCCTTCCTGAATTCCTCTAAATCTTACTCTACAAAACAAAAGAATAAAAAGAAAAAGAGCAAAGGGGAGGCACAACATTACGATAACATACTTTCAATGAACTTTAACAGATCAACAGGAAACCAACGTGTGCATAGAAACAGAAAGCTCTCTCAGCTTACACTCAAAGAAAACCCGGTTCTTTCCAAGTAATTTAGTTGCAATCGGCACGCAGCACCATCCAGTGTCCTTCGACGCTCGATTTGGGGAAGGAAAAGTACGGAAGAACCCTCAACATTTTGAAATGTATGTGAAGGAACCAGGAGAACATTGAGCAACTTCAGGGGCCGTCAGGACTCGGGAGGATGAGCGGAAATCTCTGTGGGGGACGATGATCCAGATTCAGACGCCTGGAGGAGGTTTCAATCTGTCGGATTTATTTGCGGAAATAGAAAAAAAATCTGTTGTCAGATGAAATGACAGCTTGAAACTTGAGAGTGAAATCCAATTCGTGAGCAGGATAAAATGTCTGCAGCCGCCTCGGCCTGCAGAACACGTTCTGTCCCGAAGGTTTATTTTGAAGACGCTTCATTTTTTCTGCAGGTTCTCAGCAACAGGAGGTCTGCAGGACGTGAAATGTACCGTGGCACAGATCTGCCTGTGGTCATCGCTGCTGTTTGAGACTGATGTGTCTCCCCCTCAGGCACACTGAAACTCTTTGGACCGTTCCTGGCGTGACGCGGTAACGGCTGGATTCTTGTTTTTTATCTTCATCCTGTGCTAACAGCTCGTGTCTCTTGCTGTGTTCGGGCTCTCCACCTTCCTGTCACTGCTGTGCTTTTTCCTTAGAAAATTACTTTTTAGTGAGGTGCATGTTTCTCTCTATAAGCTGTCACTTCTCATAGCGGCTCGGCCGCCCGTTAATTTAAAAGAACAGAACTTCTGCAGCGAGCCGGTGTGACGCCGAAATGAGACAAACGTGAAGGACAAAATCTGATAATTAAACATTAGTTAATTTAACTAATATACGCCGAATGCAGTCGATACGTGGAGCGACTCAGAGTTGGTGGTTTGGTGGCCCGGGCCCTTTGTTGTGAGTTCTTACCTCGATGAATCAGTGAATAACTTCCTCTATGAGGATGAACTATCGCGGATAACGAAGAAATGTTACGTAAACGATGAGTCGAGCTGAGGCGACGCCTCCTGGTGGTCTGAACAAACATCTGCACTGTTTCTTTTTCCTCTTTGTTATCAATTAGCGGCCGAGCCGGAGGCAGAACAGATATTTATTCCCTTGTCACAGACTTCACTGAGCACATTTGTCACTGTCACTCAGTGTCTGTCAGCCGGCAGCTCTTCGGTCCCTTCAGGCTCAGCCGTGAACTCCTCCGTCGGAGTGCGGACACACAGCTCTCCGCCGCTCTTTGTTTTGTTACGTGACTCTGCAGCTGCGATAGCGGACTGACTGATTCTGCTGCGAGACGCCGCGCCCTGCATGCCGGACATGGTGGGATGAGGGTGGCTCTCCGTTATGTCAGCTCCCCTGAATCCGTCACGTTGAACCGTGCTGACTAAAGAGACGCAGCCCGCAGGCTGAATGCCTTCAGGTCACGTGCAGGATTTCTTCCTGATGGGAAAAGGTTATCGTCAAGGTCACGGAGGGAAAACACTGAAATCATTTGTTTAGCACTCACACATGCAACACGGCAACTTTGTGAGATTAGATTTTACACTTTTTTAGAAGAAATGGCCAAAAAAACTGCAGTTCCTCAAACGTCCACTTGAGGCTGGCTGCAGAAGTGAGTCAGTCTCCATAAGTCCCCATGTTAGACAGCAGAAACAAACATGTTTACAGCCTGGTACAAAGTGAGCTTCACGTTGAAACCTGCGGTTGGCGGTTCGAGCCGGTGGACGCCGCAGAAGATGACCTGCAGTAACCAGAGGCCTCTAAATCTGACACACCGGACCTTTAATTGAAAACAGTAATCGACATTTAGTCTGGAAACTGTCAAGTGGAAGCTGGCAGTAACTTTTGAGCACAGTGACACGGATTAAACATTAAAATGAGTTAATTAACTGAAGAATCTGACCAGCAAAGTGCAACCACACAGACTGAGCAGCGACATCTTCACAGATAAATAAACCACAGCGGTCGGCTGCTTCCTCTCTCGCTGCGTTAACTTTAACACGATGTTTGGACTCATTAGTCCGTCTATTGATAATAATTCACAACAAAAGCACCGGACCAAAACATGAGCATAAATCCACAAATCTGTTGCTGGTTTCTGGACGAACTTCTCAACCCAACGACAGAACACAAACAGATGAGCGGCTCGTTATGCAACCGACTCCTCCAGGCATGAACAAAAACAACACCCGTCCTCTGCAGGTTAAATCTACATCCACCTGCTTCTTTAAGAACAAAATGTGTCCTGCAGCCTGCTCAGGTGACGGCTTCATGAGGCGGCAGTCTTCCCCCGAGCCTCGCTGGGAGAATTTAGCCGAGGGGTGTCACCTCGGAAAGCCTCCCGCGGCCTCGGGGGGGAAACACACCGCGGGACTTTAGAGGACGGTGACTGACAGTGGCAACTTCACCAAGTGTTGGATTTCGTGTTGGACACGGCGCGTTGTAAAAATGTGAAACGGGCTCCGTCGTGAGAAACAATGACACGTGAACGCAACCAGGCAAAAAAACAGAGAGCTTAAACCCGATCTGTGTGTGTGTGTGTGTGTGTGTGAACGCAACACAGAGCTCCTTGCACACTTCTTGTTTATGGGATGAGACAAGCGTATGCATGAGTGGCTGAATTAGCAGCTTGCACTTTACTGCGTTTGGGATTTGGAAGCTGTGTGTGTGTGTGTGTGTGTGTGTGTGTGTGTGTGATGAGATATTTCAGTCTGCACATGTATGTCAGGTCAAACCCACAAACCACTGCGCAGGATCTCCGTGGTGAGAGTTAAGTCCATTATGAATCTCCCGTGTGTGTGTGTGTGTGTGTGTGTGTGTGTGAGGACTGACAGGGTGGATATTGACCGCCACCAGCGCAGCTCTCTTCTTTTAATGAGCCGCAGTCGCTCGCGGCTCTCTCAGGACCTTCAAAGAGCTCAGGCGGCTGCTTTGCATCCTCGCACTCGCGGACTCGTTACGGATTTAAGACGGACGGATTTAAGGTGGAAGTCCTGACGTGATATCAGATCACCAAACGCTCAAACTCGGCTCAAATCTGCGGCGCGCTTTGCTGTTTTTTTTTTTTTTGTAGAAGACAGAGGAGGCGTTAATTCAAGTGTGTGACCTGTGTGTGTGTGTGTCGACATTGATTAAAACTGCAGCGTTGGGATGCGTGAACACGGCGAGATGTTCAAGCTGCTCTTTATTTTATCGATTTAAATCAGTTCACCACTTACGTTTGACGAGCTGACTCTACGAGGAGACAGAAGGCGGCAGACGAGGGGCGCCACCTGCAGGTCACCGTGAGGCGGCCGTGTCGGACGTACTCCTTCTTCCGGTTAATCAAAATTTTGGCAGCGGCGGACCAAACATGCCAACTGTAACAGCGTGTACCTGTCAATCAAAGCGGTAACAGTGTTTTAAACATGGGGACTTATGGAGACTGACTCACTTCTGGAACCAGCCTCTAGTTTGAGCTGTTTACCAAAAATCCACATTTAAGTCACTTTTTCTATTTGTGCCTGTGTCAGTTCCTCTAACGTCCACTCGAGGCTGGTTGCAGACGTGAGTCAGTCTCCATAAGTCCCCATGTTCAAATGTCCAACTTTACGGCACGTTTGCCCGTTTTTGGAACAGTGAGGGAGGCGGGACGGCGCTGGGGACGTTTTCACGGCGTCTCAAAGTTTTCCTTTTTTCGAAACTGGAGCTGCACCAAATCTTCCAGGATTATTCTCATCGATATTCTGAAGGTTTTTTTTTTTTTTTTTTTTTACAGAGGGCTTTGTTCATATATCATTCAGAGCCTTTCAGATTTATACAAGATTTTATTTATAAAAACATTGAAAAATTGATTTTTTATGGCTCTGGAGAGGATCTTCAGATAAAAACAGACCTCCGTAAAAAAACAAACCTTCTAATATGTCAAGAAAATCAAACAAGAGAAACAGAAAACGTCTCGACGTGACATCGGCCGTATATCTGGGCTGTTCCAGCTGCATCCACTGAGCCTCTCTTTGGATGCGTCCAGTGAATTTTCTGCAAAGATAATAAAAAGCCAAAATGCCAAGAGGCTGATAGTGTGGCTCCGACTGATGCGTTTATGATCGCTTCATATCTGAGATCAAAAAACAAAACTGGGATTCTGTTTGTGCTACGGACAGAAAAAGATAAAAATGGAAGAGGAATGGAAGATGATGAGTTTTTGTAGTATTAAATAAAAAGTTCACAGTCTCCGGTGATCAGATTTAAATTGATAATACGTCTGTTGATTCAAGAACTGATGCTGCTGTTGGCCTGAACAGAACAGCTGCTTCCTCTGTGCGAGTATCGGTCAAACATTTTCACCTCAAATCCGCGTCCACACATCGTCTCGTCCCGTCTCAGCCCAGTGCAAACAGTTCTGAGTCACGTCCCTGAAAACCGACCTGCACAGTCAACACGGCGCTCGGATCTTTTTTCTTCTGTCTCATGTTACAGTTTTTATGATTTGAAGAAACGTGGTCGTCCATGTCGGCGTCCTGACGTGATGCTGCATCTCATTCTCTGACTCGCACAGTGACAGTCTGACGTGACCTCCTTTTACAGTCGGAGGTCACGGGACAGGAAGAGACTCAACAAACTGGTCCAGCTCTTGTCCTGGACTGTCTCGACTCCACAGAGGAGGAAGTGAAAGCTCAGCTGACGTCCGTGGACTGTGGAGGCTTTCAACAAACAGCTACTCACGCCACGTAAGAAGGAGCCACCACAGGTCCTTCATTCCTGTCCGCATGGCCGAGTCTCTGATGCACTGCTGCTTTCTCCTGATTCTCTGAATCTTTCAGTGATATTATGAAGTGCAGATGATGAAATCCATTCATCAGATTCAAACGTTCTTTATAAATGAACTGGGGCTCTATTTTCTAATGCAGGCTTTCAGAGTGGACGAACATATCGCATGAATAAATAAAGTATTACAGTGGATTTTGTCAATGTGCCGTCGGCTCGTTGTTGTACAGGTGAGTTTGTCGGCTCGGAGCGTGTCGGAGCGAGATTCAGGTGAGTGCAGACGTCGTACCTGTATATTTAGCCTTGAATCTGATGTCCTCGTCTGGAATGTGCACACACGTCTGTTTCCCTTCAGCATCATGGTTTCATATTTGACTGTGTTTGCAATAAATCCACTCTGTGTGACACTGTAGGAACACGGACGGGCCGCTCTGAAATTACAATCGACTATCAATGTCACAAAATGTGTTTTTTTTACAGTAGATGGACTCAGTGAAGGTCAGTGGAGGTCATCCATCACACTTTTATTTTTAGCTTTGTCTCAGCGTCCCTACAGGCCCCTAAACGCACCGCACACGAGTCAGTAAGAGCAAAACGAGGTCTTCTTTTATTTGAATCAACATCACCCTGTAAACCTCGACCAGCCAAGTAAGAAGTCTGTCGTTGGGGTTAAATGTTTCTATCATGTGTCACCTTCACTCCAGGATCTGGCCTAACATCCAAACTCCACCGGGTCATGTCGAGGCCACCACGTTGTTTTGGTCCGTTCTTCTCGCGACTTCATCCCACCGGGAGCGTTTCAGACGACACACTTTATGACTGGAAGCTGAAACTAGATCACGGCTGAGTCGGGCTGTAACATGCACTCACCTTCGGCTACACCACTGTGTGATGGCCATGATTGACAATATTGATTTGGTCAGCAGGGGGCAGTGTCTGAAACTAGAGAGTGAACAACGCTGTCAGACTCACACCAACACGCACAACACCTCCGAAATGATCGACCTCTCACCCAGCAAAGAGCGCGCGATATATCACGCGGCCGCAGCCGCCTCGTCGGCTCGTCCTTCATACCGCTGCCGTCTGATCGCAGATACAGATCTCCTGCCTGGAAACGGGCGCGCTCCGCTACGGCAGGAGCTTTGTCAGCTTTGCCGTAGCATCGCTCAAAGATAAACACTCAGTAACGCCACGTGTGTGTGCTCCGTGTTGGGACGTAAAGAATGCGAGTTAGCACCTTTGTGTGGACGAACACGTGTCCAGTACAAATCTGCTTTTTCTAGGTCATCGTTCTGAGCAGGTGAGGCAAGAAACAAATCTCCAGTGACGCCGACGGCCGTGAGCTCCCCTGAAACACAACTTAATAACCGCCGCGCTGCTGTCAGAGATCGAATGCAACCGCACGGAGGAGGTGCAACAGAGCCATCGAGCTTTAATCCGAGGAAGGTAACACTTCTGGAATTGCGAGCATCGCACCTCTCCTCCGTCTGCCAGACGAAAAACAAGTATATGGAGGTGAGTTTGTCTCACGGCGCCTGTGCTTGCTGTATTTCAGCGGCGTGAGGGTGCTTCAACTATCACCTGCATCAGCGTTTGCTCTCGGTCCTTGTACTCTTACTTGATTGCATTATTCGGCGTTATCCTCGGGCGTCTTAGGGCCAAAGAAACTTTGATTTCTTTGTGCAGACGTCCGGGTTGCACCTGCGCGTGTCAGGATGTTTACTCTGAGGTTCTGCTTCAGGCGGCGACATGCACAGGAGCTATAGGCACGCGGTGACATCCACATCAGATCTCATAACGCTGCCATGCATCTTTGATGACACACGCAGTCTCAGAAGTCCACCCTCCTCCTCTGCAGCACACTGTCAACATGGATCAACTTGCATTGACACATAAAGAGAAAAAAACAAAACTAAAAATAAAATTTGCACTTGGCAGGAGAGAAACAAACAACGCAGAAGACGGATCACACAGAAAGACGCTGATCCTCCGATGATGCAGAGGACTGACAGGAAGTAAGAGTCATAGCCGAGAATCTGCTTCGTCTTTGTCTGTGAATCCGCGTTCTTCTTACTCTTTATACTCCTCCCGCTCTCGCTGAGCCTCGGCCTCGGCCTCGGCGGAGCCAGCGATGTAACGCGGCACCGAGCAGACGGGGCCACCTGACACCTTCAGCAGAGCCAGGACGTCTCATTTGTGCTGAGCTCACTAGGTGGAAAAAAATCCACCCGAAAACTGAATTTAGAAACGTTTTCCACGCAAAGGGAACCAATGAAACACGGAGTCACTGAGACAAATATGAGTTAACTGATGTTAAACTGTGAAACACGACACTTTATTTCGATGTTAGAAGTAATTAAAAATTCATATTTAATTAGTCAGAGTTCAGTATAGTTTTGTACCAGGCTGTAAACATGCTTATTTCTCATTTGAACATGGGGACTTATGGAGACTGACTCACTTCTGCAGCCAGCCTCAAGTGGACGTTTGAGGAACTGCAGTTTTGGGCACTTAACATATTCACATAATTAGCGAGCATAGGGACATTTATGCCCACAGAACGCTCATAGAACGCTCATAGAACGCTCATAGAACGCTCGTTCCGACCTCAAACGAATGATTCAGCCTCAGTTCAATGCCGGTGAATGAAGAGCTCTTTCTTCCGTCTCTGCCTACCTATCCTTGCGTCCTCCTTTGCGTCTGCTCTCTTTCTGTCAGCGACAGAGCACAAACACATAAACACATCAGCCCCCGGCTGATAATGTAATCTGGCTCCGGCATCGAGGACCCGGAGAACGGAGCGAGTGTGAGAAGAGGAGTGTGCCAAGCGCTCCGCCGGCTAAATTTACTCACCCGCTGTAACCCCGGAGCCTATGCAGATTCTATTAGCACTTCTAAACAGTTCAGCGCGCCATCCGTCTGCCATTCTGCGTTAATGATGAGCGTGCTTTGTATCACGCCGGCGTCCGCGTGCACAGAGAGGAGCTGCACTCTGAACAGTTCAAAGTGCTGCAGCACAAAATACTGACGACGGCAACAAGTACCCAGAATGCACCGAGCAAAAGGCTTTAAAAGCTGTGCACGCACGCAAAATGAATTATGACTAGAGGATTAATAAAGTACGTGAAAGGCAAATATCATTTACAGGCCTGCTTCTGTTTGATGAAACGTCCATTCATCTGCATATATTAAAGAAATACTCCACTCAAGTATTACTTAGTTCTTATTTACAGAGTGTATTTAAAGCAACGACACACAGAAGTCGGTATTTGTTGCCTCCAGTTTCAGAGTGTAATCCCGCTGTGGTCGATACGTTCAGCTGTACTCGAATATTTGACTCAAGTGCTAACAGCCAAACATCAACCAGGTCACCAGCAGCAGCAGCTAATATCACTGACTAGTCCAGCAGCAGTCAGCCCAGCTCGGCGTCTGTCTTTCAGCCTTTTATTTCACCAAGCTCTCACCAACCACTAAAAGTCAGTCCCAGATTTACTCTTGTCCGGCGGCTTCTTGCTCGCTCACTCTCTCCTTTTCTCTTCTTAGCTTCCTCCGTCAGCGACCACAGAGGGTGCTGAGTCAAGTCTCATTGCCCCTGCTTGTCCAGCTCCTGTTCTAGCACAACACAGGCTCAGCATTCCCTGTAAACCTCCTCTTATTCTTCCCCGGTGGTCCAAACCTCCTGTGGTACGAACACTCCTTCATTGCTCTGAGCTCACATCCCAGCTAACAGACTGAGCTAACAGCAGCTAACAGACTGAGCTAACATGAGCTAACAGCAGCTCCAGCTGTCAGCAGTTTACTTCACTGTCCATCATAAACTCTGTAAATCACAGAGAGTTGAGGCGGAGCAGCCGGAGGACATCAGAGGGAAAACCAGGAAACATTTTCTCCATAAAATCTGATCCAGTTTCACCAGAATCAGTGAAATAGTTGGTGGTTTGCAGCCCGAAACTCGAACAAACAAAGTCACATAGTGTGAGAACAGACGTACGACTGACAGAGACACCGTCCACCTGATCACAGGTCAGTGTGGATCAACGTGTCTCTGTCCAAAGAAAACGCACAGACACGCCGCGCTGCAAATGTGGCAGTAAGTATCAGCAGTTATGTATCTCTGCATCGGAAATGATGTTTTCGCTCTCATCAGTATTAATTCAGCCGCTCTGATTAGCGCTCATCTGAAACAGAAAATTAATCCTGGATCAACAGCGTCTGTCTGAGATGTTTGATAAATCGCGGCTCTTATCTTTCCCGAGGAACGGGCGTTCTTTGTCGGGCTCTCACCAGAAGAACGCTGTGGCGTTAATCATCCCGACGCTGCGACCGAGTGCTTACTTCTCCGAAATCCCAGCGTTCAGTTTAGCGGGCGGCGCTCTGTCCCATTTAGCCGAGGATAAAGGAAGAGTTTGTCCCACTTCTTAATGTGTGTTGACTCACTGATGTACAGCTCCGAGCGGGATAATTAAAACACGGAGGACCCATGGGGAATACTATTAGTCCTGTGTGTGTGTGTGTGTCACTGTGACAGTTTATCAATGAACAAAAACCATCCTCTCCCATTGATAGTAAACAGACTTATCTGCCGTCTGCAGGAAGAGGTTTGTAAATCTGACGAAGTTTCAGCTCTGACCTCGAAAACGTCGTTAGACAAACGACCTAATCCGGTTTCTGAATGTAGGTTGGACTTTAAGAGTCGAACACCGAGACGGAGAAACGAGGCGAAGATGCAAAAACAAACAGGAAACATGGAAACTGTGACAAAAGCTGCAGTTCCTCTAACGTCCACTTGAGGCTGGCTGCAGAAGTGAGTCAGTCTCCATAAGTCCCCATGTTAGACAGCAGAAATAAACATGTTTACAGCCTGGTACAAAAACAGTTTTGGTCTCTGTAGCTAATTTCCCCGTTCATGACAACTGTACTGAGGGTGAATTTATATACAACTCACCTGTTCACATTATATTAAGGCTTAAAGTTATGCAGGGTTCAGAGCGTGGACGCTTTGATTGACAGGTGGGCGGATTGTTTGAGCAACCAGGCGTCAGGCTTTGCCGAGTTTTAGGTAGAAGAGCTAGCACCACATGCGCTATACGGACAAAAGTATTCGGACGCCTGATTTGTGAGCATTAATGAGGTCGGGAACTTGAAGTGTCCAGTTCCAAGGCAGGTGTGTCCAAACACTTTTGTCCATACAGCGTATTTGAACCTGTGGGTGACGTCACGCCTGCGCTCTCCATTCTCTGTGCTGTCACTGATCTGGACCAAAGGACATCACCTCAGAAATGACATCACATCACCTCAGTTACTAATTATTCACACGCCGAGCTGTGCACGACAAACGCTGAAACATCCACCAACAGTTTGAGGATTCTTTCAAAGTTTAACAGCATCATTAAAACGATCTGTGACTCAAAGCTACATGACTCATTGTGAACAGTGACATGAACTCATAATGTAACTATGAAACGAGTTGGCAGGTGCTTTGAATGACACGAAGGATGATGAATGAACTCATTAAAATGTTTTTGTGACCAGATTCAAAAACATGAAACTGATGTAAGAGAAAAATTAAAGCACAGAAACAGAAATATTCCTCAGATCTAAAGCTGCTTCCCTCCACCTCCACCTCCACCTGCACCTCCACCTCCACCTGCACCTGCACCTGCACCTGCACCTCCACCTGCACGCCGTCCTGACCTTTGATGTGCTCGTTGACGACGCTCTCCAGCCGGTCCAGCCTCTCGATAATCCTGAGGGTTTCCCCTTTGCTGTCCTCCTCCAACTTTCTGTCCGCCTCGCCTCCTCCGCCTCCGCCTCCTCCACCTCCGCCGCCGCCGCCTCCGCCGCTCTCTCCCGCAACTTTGGGACCGCCGTTATTGGCCACATAGTTTGTGATCCAGCCGACGTACAGGAGACAAACGATGTTGGTCATCCCGCTCAGGATCACGCATGTCGACACCAAAGTTTTAGTTCTCCTTGTGCACAGCATCGCGACATCCCTCCCACCGGCTGCTCGTTCCCGACGCGCACCACGCAGGTGGAAGTGAGAGGACGCGCTCGAGAAATGTGTCCAAATGTGACCACGGCGAGGCGATGCCGTGGACTCAGTCCGCCTGTGCGCGCTCGGGTCCCGGCTGAGGCATGCTGAGGATCCTCTGGTGGCGTTGGAAAGCTCTGCTCTGCCTCGGTATGAATGTTTGAGTTCCCCCCGCCGAGCAGCCGGCGACTCAAGCTGCGCTCAGCCGCTGCAAAGCTGTCAGACGCAGCGCAGCGAGCTCCACCACCCCCCCGTCAGCAGGAGTCCTTCATACAGCCCAATAGGAGGGGAGGAGGGCGGGCACTGCACGCTTCTGCCGGCCCCCCTCACAGCGAGAGTACACGGAGGAGGAGGAGGGTGGAGGTGCAGGGTGGAGGAGGGCTGATCCGGACAGTGATGGATCGATGGAACAGGTGCGTTCGTGCAAAGAGTTATGAGGTGTGTGTTTGTAGAGCATGTGTACAGGTGTGCGTGCGCGTGCGTGTGTGTGTGTGCGTGTCTGGACACTGTGCGCAACCTGTAAGGGACTGTCTGAAAATGATCAGAGGCGTGTTTCTGCGGAGGGAGAGGAGGTTTGGAACTTTATTTGAACTTTTTTTCCACCTCCCACACCTCCACCCAAAAAACCTAAACCAATAAATACGTAGAGAAACATCCTCAGACTCTCAGTTCAAGTCAGAGGTGAAGGTTCTTCACGGTGATGCAGGGATCCTCCATCCTCTTGGTTCTTATTCAACATAGAGGAGTCGCGGCCTCGAAACGCAAACAAAAGTTAACTTGCTCAGATTTTCCTGGTTCATGTTCTTCTAAACATGCATGTGTGAGTATGTTCGTACTTCATTTGTTTCATGGGGTTTGCATGGGGTGTTTTATTTTGAAAATCCACCAGCTTCTCCGTGCTGTTTCCGTGTCTGGCTTCCTGTCAGAGCGGCTCCGTGTTGAACGGACACCAGCTGCTCGCGGCGTCCGTCAAAAGTAAGAACAGCCGCGTTAAACTTCTGAAACGGAGACGTACTCCAGTTTGACGAACAGAAAAATGTCTCTATTCATGAAAAATGTGATTAATAAATAATGATGTGTGTGAGCTCAGAGTCCCGTAGAGTGAGAACACTTCCTGGTAGTAATGTTACATGATGACACCGTCTTGAATCCTTGATGCTCTTTTCGTTATTAATGATTAACAGAAATGCAGCGATTCACTCCTGACGTGTGACTTTATTTATTTATTTTAATGATTTGTTCTCGGCGGCGCACGCGACGCTTTAGCTGCTTCACGGTTCACGAGGTCGGGCAGGAAACAGAGAAGAACATCTCGGTAACAGAAAATACGAGTGATGATTTTGATTTTATGAAAGTGAAAGTCTCTCCCCGGCTCCCCAGCACACACATTTTCACACAGTCCCTAAGTGTGTGTGTGTTGTACAGTCAGTACGAGGCATCAAGTCTCTCATCTGCATCAGTTCCCTGACGTCTTGACTTCTTATGAACACACACACACACACACACACACACTTCTGATGATCGCTGGCCACCTTGGGTGCCTACCTGAGAGCTAAAGTAACTTCAGAGTTTCACACCACCAACAGATGGATCTCGCAGTTAGAGCCTCCAGGCTGCCGCTTTCATCTTTGTCTTTCATCCACTGCTTCGCCAATCACACACACACACACACACACACACACACTCAGACACACACACACACTCAGACACACACTTAAACGCACGTGGCGCCGAATCGAAAACTCTCCATTCACCCAAGAGCACTCTGGCAGATTCAGCCGACTCGCCTTGCTTATGAATAATGCATTAGATCTGAAATATTAAGGCTCTCTGCTCTGTGCTGCTTTCAATCTCGTCTAACTGACTGTCTGTCTGTCTGTCTGTCAGTGTCTGTCTGTCTGTCAGTGTCTGTCTCACTCCTTCTCTCTCAGTTTTTTAAATGTGCAGCACGGAGAGCCGCTTTCTCTTAAAACCTCCTGAAGAGTCACGATCAACGTCGTCCTTTAACACGTGCACGTGTTCGTGGAAGCGCAGCTGATGATGAGCGGCAATCAGAGAGAATATCATAGAGATTTCTGAGAGCTCTGCTCGCCTCGTATCGTATGTTCAGAGTTTAAGCACCTGCACTCAATATTTTAACATAATGCGTGAAAAGATGTCCACGGAGGACAATCAGCTGAGTCTGCAGCTCCCTCCTTCGGCTTCATTGTTTTAGCTTCACTCCCGGATATCGCTGTCCTCGCCCGCAGCAGGCAGATGTTTTCAGGCCGCGATGCACGACCTGCCCAGCGCCAAGCAGCAGACGGGCACAGCCTGAGACTCGCTGGCGATCATAACGGAGCATTTAGATGTTGAAGAGGCAGAAATGTCCCTCAGGAGTTGGCAGAAACGAAAGGTCTTAAGCGTGATAAAGTTGCTCCGTGACAGCTGGTTGTTGAAATAAGCAACAAGTTCAAAATGCTCAAAATGTGATATGTCAGTATTGCGTTTCTGGAGCCCCCATGTGGCCAAAAAAGGCAGCACAACAAACAAAAGTTGTATTTTTACTGAGTGTGTGTCGCTGAAATGCATCGTGCGTATCACCAAGGTCGATACACACCAATCATGAAACATTTACCACGACTTGAAACCTACAACTCTTCTTCCTCGCCTTCATTCCCACATTGCTACATTTCTTGACCCATTACTGCCACCACCTGTCCTGATCCGATCGCGTCATTCAAGATACATACCGGAGACACGCGCTTGAAAACGTTGTGCATTAATGCTACAGAAAAACTCCAGCGGGTACCTTCATACTTCACTTTACAAACTCAGCTCTGGTTGGGCAGTTTCTTCCTCCTGTTCCCACTGTACCAGAAATAATCAATATCCATTTGGAGTAGAGAAACAACCGTCATTCCCTTCCCGAGGCAACTGGAAGCCGTGTGAGTAGTTGTCTTTAGGTTTTCGCTCGGAGACAACGCAGACAGGTTGTTTCTCAGCTTCCCCCAGGTTGCACCGTTGAGTATTGAACGGTGTTGGTCAGCGTTAGGGTTCAGTTCACAAAGGATGGTAAATGCTGGCGGGGTGAGAAAGTTTTAAACTTCATGCAACTGTCCTCTAACACGGTGGATCTTTTTGGAGCCCAGACCACTCCCCAGGATAATCAGGATCCAGAGACTATAATAAATACATGAAAGCTACCAAACTCACACAGCCTGGTCACGGGCGCTACAACAACTCATTTAATTTTGGCTTCAATTGGTGTTTTTAAGTTTATTCAAATAACAACACCTTCACTGTCAACATAAGGTAAGGTAACAGATGTTGATTTCTGTGCCACGATCCCTTTCTGCTTGGTGCAGTATAACTAAAACCCAAACTACCCTTTGTAGGGTTGACATCGCTGAGAGTGTTTTGTCCAATTCAAACAGACCAGAGTTTGTTTCCTTGGATAGTCCGCTTCATTTGGGCAGGTGCGAACAAACGAGCAAACTCTGGTCCGCCTGAAAATGTGGGTCTCGGTCCGCTTGCAAGTGAACAGGGAGCAGGAAAAGCAAACGGATGAACCAAAGATCAGAAAGCCAATCAATGAGCCCGGTTTTCTTCTTCCTGGTCAGTGTTTGTTTTGACGTTGTCCAGGTGGTTTGGTCCACTTTTCAAGGTGCGAGGTGTTATTCCCCACTCAATCAAATAGAGTACCTTGCTGTGAAAGCAACATTAGAGTCACTAATTAACCTTTGGAGAAGGACCTGCAGAACGTCAAACCATCCATCCATGCGGCTGAGGAACCAGCAACCTTCTTGCCGTTCTGTAACTAATGCACCACCGTGCAATGCTTCCCCCGTTACCTTATTTTATTCTCCACAACCGCTTGGTGACCACCAGAAAGAACCGCACAACCCCTTTGGGGGAACCACAGCTAGAACAGGGGGAGTGGCCGTTCTACCAGGATGTGAATACAAAATAGTTGAGTCTGTATGGTGGCGTTGAAATATGTAAATTACTAGCTTAATGCCAAACATTCCTATAAGGTTCAGGCTCATGCTTCTTTGAGTGCATACCGCATGTGTTGGTGCCCTTGAACACTGGTTGATTATGCACCTAGCGTAGCAGCAGTTTTTTGAGTAACATCATGCAGATGCTCCCACCTGCCAGGGGAATTGGATTCATGTGGATTCAATATCTCTAGCCTAATAAGATTGTATTTTAAAGCTGCAGTTTGTGAGAGAGAATGACTCAGCTCACGGCGAGCGGCGGATGCAGCATACGTCTGGATCTCTGGTGACATGATCTCTGGTGACATGACACACTTGTCAAGACCTAAAGAAGCCCGCCGAGGGGGGCGGAAGCACTGCCAAAACATCCTTGTCATTTTGGCCTAACGTCTCAGTTTGCTATCGACGGACACCTCCTCCCCGAGTTCTTCAGACAACATGGAGCTGATTATGTGGAGCCATGCCTGCCTGCAAGAAGGGCTTCATTAAATCAGCTTGCGGGCGGATCAATCGAAAAGCCCTCTGTGTTGACAAGTGTTTGCTCTGACAAAAAAGGATGAGAGCAGCAGACCCCCCGCGCTGCAAACTAATAGCACAATCAGCTCAGATGAATCACGGAAAGAAAGCCGAGCAGCACAAAGTCCAAAATGCCAATACTTAGAATATTTTAAGTAGCCTACTTTCACTTATTTGGCTCATCTTTTGACTTGTTGTGCAAAACACTCAAACTGGGCTGTCTGTTCAGAAAGTATTTTTAGAATTAGAAAACAAAAGGTTCTATTCCCACAGCAGGAAGGTTCCTGGTTTGAACCCCGGCTGGGTTTGCATGTTCTCTCCAGGTACTCCGGCTTCCTGTGATGAAGTGGTGACTTGTCCAGGGTGTACCCTGCCTCTCGCCCCAGTGTCCAGGTATGTGTGTATGTATCTAGATAAACCTGGAAAAGTGACCAAATCTGAGCTAAGTTAAGTTGTCCGGTCGGGTTCTGCTGTCATTCCTCAACTAATACAGAATATCACCACCCGTCAGTCTGTAGGTAACATCATCGTAAATCAGTTTAAAGTTTCTCTAAAATGTGAAGATGAAATCAGGAATGTTTGTAGTGACAGCACCGGCACATCTTTGAGTTTTTCAATGAAGCTGCAGTTTTAAATATATATATATATATCTGCTAAGTGCTGCTTTCATCACCTGCAGCACTTAGCAGCAGACTCTTTCTTTGTTACCTGCTGCACTTTAAATTCAGGCCACATAAAAGCTTTTTCTTCAAAATGTCAGGACTCGTACCTACGGAGGAGGACGAGGCGAGAAGACGCTGGAATGAAAGCGCCGGGTTCCAGGGTCAACTTGTCAAAGGCCTCAGGGCAAGACCACGTGTCAAGTAATAGTTGATCGAGTCCTTGGGATAGCAGGGATATTTATTGAGGCAGAAGACTGAAGCCGCTTGGTTAATTAATTGATTAAATATCAGGGTAAGGAGATGAAGACCGCCTAGTCCTGTTTCTGCTGAGGTCACCTGTCTGTACATTCAGAAGAAAAGGTCACGGACCAATGTATGTCAGGTATAAACCAGAGTTGATTTACAGGAAAAATGATGCAGAGTTCAAACTTTCGACTGGTACTGTAAGTGGCGTCCACTTGCAGCTGGCTCCAGAAGTCAGCCAGTCTCCATAAGTCCCCATGTTCAAATGTCCAACTCCACAGCAGAAATAAACATGCAGGCAGCCATGTTACTAAATCCTAAATTCTACACACTGGACCTTTAATTTAAGTGTAAACAATTAGTTAGGTCACACTGTACAGAGAGGTGTTAAACTCAATGTGATGAACCATCAGTTGATTTGAGTTGCTGAAGTAGCTAACTGCTATTTAACGGAATCTGCCGTTAGCAGGCAACAGAACCGGTTAGCTCGGTCAGCCGTGTAGCTGACTGAACTGACTCAGCTCCAGGACGCCAGGAGCCAAACCCGGCAAGAAAACCACCTCTGTAGGCTGCTGTGTTCACTGTTAGACTGGACATCGCTGGTTTCAGAGGTTGTGTTCGGGTCACTGGAAGGTAGACGCTATCACTAGCCCATAGCGCTAGCTGTTGTGCAAAGCAGTGGGGGTGTAACACACACACGCTACGGGCTACTTTTAACACTGATCAATATTTCAGTCTACCCATCACACGCTGACACATCGGTGGAGAAGTAGAAGAAGAAGAAGAAGAAGCGGAGTTACGTGAGCTGAAGTTTTACCGTGTGCATGCAGACGGCGCTCCAGGGGTGAGATGACCACTGGCTGCACGAAGATTTTCTGAACTTTAACGAGACGGGATTGCAGTTTTGCAGCCTCCAGTGCTTATGATGTATTCTCCTTCTGAATAGGGAATGAAGACACCTGCAGAGGTGCTCTATCAGTAATACATGTGGAGGAGTGTGTTGGTACAGAGCGGTCTGATAGGATGTGATGGGCAGACGGCTGCAGCCGTTGTAGCATTTGACCACCTGCCATGTACTGTATGACTGAGGGGGACGATGCACGGAGAGGACGGCTTCATTCTGCTTAAATAAACACGCTGCAGAGCGAACATACAAGCTTTTAACCCTGATTAACACGAGTAGACGTGGCGACCTATGCTAATGAGTGTCATCCAGTCGCACAGCACATGGGATAAGGAGTCCACGAGAGCTCGAGTTTGTTGTTAATAATTAATCAGCCTCTTCATCTCAGCAGGTCTTCGCCTCCACACACTGAGAGATAGCCCAGTTTTCCCATAAATCTCTTAAATGGTTTCTGCATGATCTTAAGTATATTAAACGAAACATTCTGACTCACGTCTGAGTGATTAACTACGCCCAAATTAAATCTGGCTCGGAAATAATCTGCATATTGTTTCACAATTTGAGACTTCAAATTGAAGCATCGTTCAATAAATCGGAGATATTTGCCAAAGCGCGTTCATCATAAGCGATGACAGCTGTACTTTTGTTAATGTGCGAGGCTTTTCCTAAAATTGGACCCTCGGGAATGGCGGCGGAAACTTGTTTTATAAGCGCTGACTCTTTGCCAGATACCGTGGAGTAATTTGTGAAGCTGAAAGTTCAACAATCAGTCAGGAGGTCTAATGAAATGGAAAGCTCTTGATTTGTATTGGAGCTGAAGGATGTTGCACTGCTGCACAGACGCATTAGAGAAGAAGCAGCAGTGAGAATTTTTATCTTTATTAACTCTTTATTTTCATTAAAAAGATGATAATGATATACCTGAGCACAAAGTGTACCATGAAGTAATGCATAGCAACCACAAAGCATCAACAGTGGGTTACACAGAGACAAAACAACCACAACGGGACCCCAAATGACTACACAGAGACTGGAAAACAACCCGGAGTGATGCAAAATGGCTATGCTATCATAGGACACAGCTAGGCTAGCTGTTTCCCACCACTTCAAGTCTAAGGTCTTCTCATATTTAACAGACAGACACAAGACGAGTTTTGACCTTCTCGCCTGAGTCTTGCTCAAGAAAGTTTTTCCCAAAATGAAGTCAGTGTGGTTTTCTTTCAGCGTACAGTAGTCTGAAGATGACTGGTGCAAAAACACGAAGGCTAATGGGATGTACAGCCAGCTAACGTTTGCTTGTTAGCATTGAATGGTGCAGGTGAGTGTTGCAGGTTATATTAACGGCACATACTTACTCCAGATGGGCTGTGAGACTCCTCACTTCATCCTCTGCAAGCCACTAGAAAAACACCATGTATATATATGTATAGAGAGAGAGAGAGAGAGAGAGTGTGTGAGTAGCATTGAGGGAGTACAACTTACATTTCATTGTACAGCCTCGTGTTGTGGAATGACAAATGTACTTTCTACAAGTGCAAATGAAATCTTTTTTGACCTGTAGTGAATGCAGGATTCATCCTCTGGAGACCACGACTGTACGAAAGTCTGTGTAAATTTTCATGGCAGCTAACTGATGCACGTTGCCATCGCTGAGCTCTGGGTCTGTCTTCTTCTATGAAGAGGGGTGTGAATTCTGCCCAGAGTTTCCAGTTCTCAAGATTCGACCCTGTAGCGTGTTTTAAGCTCTGCTGCTGGAGTCCTCAGACTCTTCCTCGGTCTCTTTCCTTTTCCCTCCCCTCGGGGCATTGTTGTGCAGGAAAGGTTTATTCCACTAGAAGCCATTGGAGGCAGACAGCTGGCTTTCACGCCCGTCACACCTTGAATGTATACGTGTATACGTTTATCTGTTTGTACGTGCAGCGGTGTGTGTGTGGCGAGCGTGGCATTATAGCTTTCTGAATGTGCACTGAAGCTAAAAGCTCACTTAACCTGTTCCCCGCCTCCGCCTCCGCCTCCGCCTCATTCATCCTCACCTCGAAATCTGCTCTGATGTGCCGGTTACAGTGGATGTAAAGTGACTAGCGGCACAGTGGTGGCCATCATCATACATTTCACCTATTATGAATCAGTCCTCCATTAGCGCCGCTGTCGCCGCCACTTTTTCCCCCTGCCGTAAAGTACAACGGAGCAGACAGCCTATAAGACGAGCCTCGTAGGCCTCCATTAACTGGTTGCCACATCATCTCCTGCACCCTGTGACAGCTGAGAGCAAAAATAGAGCTTTTGAAACAGGATGCTTTAGGACAGCGCACACCACGGGGACTTCTCCTGCAGCTTCCTTTCCCCCTGCAAACCGAGACTTTCTCCATCTCTAAGCTCAAACCTCAACACAACTATTTCTTAAAGTCTGTGAAAAGTAAAAAATAAATATGAGTTCTGAGTTTGTCAGACCAAAGAAGAAAGTTATTTAAAAATATTAAAGTTGATGAAATCAGGTATCAAAATAAAATCAAAGTAAAAATGAACTCTCAGCTGTGGGGACCAAAATATTTCATGTGTGTTGGAAGAAATACAGACTTTAACATTTGAAGATTGTTTATGTTCTCGAGATGGTTTAAAATGAACTGTTACGTACCGTAAGAACTACAGTATCTTTTTCACGGTGTGATGAGTTCATAACATAAAGGTGAAGTGAACCTGCGTCTCCGTGTCTTGACTCAACATCAGCTCAGCTGGTAAATGGACTGACTGATACAACGCCGACCACTTAAGGTGCTTTTACACTTTTACACATCGCTCTGAAAGGAGCGAATCACGCTCACACGGCAGCTTCTCAAAGCCTTCGGGAGCAATCTATCAACGACACCTTGACATGCAGACTGGAGGAGCCGGGAATGGAACCAACAATCCTCCGATGATCCACTCTACCTCCTGAGACACACGTGGATGCTCAAGTTCTTTGTTTCATTTTCATAAAAACATTACATTACAGTTTTAAACTAGCTACAGAGACCAAAACTGTTTGTACCAGGCTGTAAACATGTTTATTTCTGCTGTCTAACATGGGGACTTATGGAGACTGACTCACTTCTGCAGCCAGCCTCAAGTGGACGTTTGAGGAACTGCAGTTTTTTAGCACTTGGCTTTGTTTTCCAGCCATGAAGGTTGCTGCTGATCTTGTAAATAACGGCACGGACAGTCTTTCTTAAATATCTGATTTTGCACCATCGAGCGTGTGATTGGTTGTCAGACAGTTCCCGTGAAGGAGCTGCACGATCGCTGTCACAGCGCTCCGTTCGAGAAGGACTGTAATCTACTTCCAACCGGGAGCTGTCAGCTCATTCAAACAGCTCTGCGTCCACAACCCGGCCTGGCCTGGGGACTGATGGGAAACCCGAAACTGTAGCTGGATTCCTGCTCGTCCATCCAATTTATTTTAAGTGTTTTTGGCACCGTTTTTCAATATGGATGCTGTTGTTTCATGACTCTACAGTATGTCCACAGTAGTCCTGAATTTATGTCAGCTGTAGATGTTGGCACACTCTGTGTTGGTGTGTTGTGCCTCTTTCTGATATTACTGCAATAATTCTATACTTTTCTCTCTTGGCTGCTGAAATAAGTCTCTTCTGATTCAGAGGAGCTTTGGTGCATGCCAGAAAAAGAGATCTGCATACGCGGGCAAATCTTTGACAAAAAAGAGGGAATTTCAAAATATATTGTTAGTAAATTTTAATCTTGTTCTCTATTCAACTGTCAAACATGGAGGGAAAAATCTCGCAAAGCGACAAAGGCTGTGTGATACGGCGCAGCTTGATTCCCACAGAGAAGGAAAAAAGCACGATTCAAGACCTCTTTTTGACTGTGCGTCATTTTAATTAGTTACAGTGAAGTATCCTCCCACCCTGCACATCTATCACAACATGAAACAGCATGTTCCATAAAAACCCACAGCGGATTGTTCCCTCCACCTTTTTCCAGCAGTCCGGAGAGATTCAGGCTGCGAAAACAGCCAAACAAAGTTTCAGCTGTCAAAAAGTTGCTTTTAACATTAGTACAGTCAAAGTACAAAGACTATTCCAGAGGTGCCTCAATATTTAAGGGGATACGTAGAATTTCTTTCAGTGTCGGAGGTGAAACAGTGTCCGGGGCACGTCAGGGCTGTGACAGAGGCCGCCACACTTTGTTTACTTGCTCAGATTTGATCATTTTCCTGGTTTATCTTCTTCTAAATATGTTTCTACGTGTGTAAATATGCTACGTACTTCATTTATTTCATCTGGCAGTTTGCACGGGGTGTTTTATTTTGAAAATCTACCAGCTGCTGTTTCTGTGTCCGGCTTCTGTGTTAAACTGACGCGTTAAATTCAACGTGGAGCCGGTGGTTTGAAACATTGACTAGAACAGCACACACAACGTGGTGACCACTCGGATATTACATCCATTTATTTATGCAGTGTAGCTTTCCACCTGAGGACAGGATTTGATTTCCTGGAGCTGGTTATCAAACCAGAGAAAAAGCTGAATCGGTGAATGTGGACGGGAACTTTTCTTTTTTAAACAGCGCTGGATAACATCGTGAGGAATAATAAGCGCTGGTCATGCCGAGGTGAAGAAATCCTCACAATATATATACATTATGTAGTCACAGCCTCCTGTTAACAGACTCTTCAACAAATTATGCCCACAGCAGACCCGTCGGGAATGTCAAGTCATGTCTCTTGAGTGCAGAATCTCAAATGCGCGCCGCCTCGGGTGACCTGTCCTTCATTTGCATGACGGTATTCAGGATAATGAATTTCATTTTGAATGTGTCACAAGAGGCCGAGCTCGGTTTAGGTCCCCGTGGCTTTGCCTTTGCTCTCCTCGCACTCTCCCTGCAGACTAAGAGGTGTCTCATCCAAACTCAAACCCCCCCCCCCCCGCCGTCCTCGTGGGACTCCTTTCTCTTTCTCTCTACTGTACGTCTCTATCACCTTCCCTCTCTCGCGCGCGTACACGTGGATACACAGCTCTTCTCTCTCCATCCTCATTCTCAGTCAGACACCTGAGAGTCCTCTGTTCGGCTCCCTGGGCTCCGACACTGGCAGCCGTTATGAGTCAGAGGAGACTCACTTTAGAGGCCTCGTAGAAAGGTTGACTGAGTTAGCTGTAAAACTCTCTCTCTCTCTCTCACCCATCTGTCTTCTCCACCCTTGTCCCCCCTGAAACTCTTTTAGTCTCTTTTTATTGTTGTTGTCTCGCAGGCAACTATCACACCCAGATTTAAAGCAACACTGCAACTTTTCTACCATTAAATAACGTCTGTTAACTCCTGTTGATGCTACACTGAGTTGTAATCAGGTGAACGCTGTCTCTGTCATTCGTTCATCTGTTCTCACACCATGTAACGCTGAGTTTGAACATTCGAACAGTGGCTGCACGTTTAGTGCAACCTGAGCATCATTAAAGCAGCGGCTGGAGACCAGAGCTAAACGAGAGTGAATATTAGACTTCCATTCAATCTCAACTGAATGCTAATGTTGCTCAGTGTCCACTGTTTGCTCACACCATAACAACTTTACAAGGTGATAATGTGTAAATGTTGCATTTGCAGCTTGTCATGATGCGGCGGCCACACCGAGCATCCTTAAAGATGCTTAGGATGTCTCCCTGTTCGTGTAGGCGTCTGTATACGATGTTCACTGGAGTACAGAGTAATGTTTCCATCAAAAAGCCAACTGACAACTTTCAGAGCGACAGCGCAGAAGCGAGGCCTCTCTTTGAAGTCGTGGTGGTGCAGACTTCCTAATCTGAGTATCAGAATTTAACAACTTTCTCGCTCGACTTGGACCTTTTAACGCGACCCAACTCCCCTCTCCCTCGAAGAGACTTGCCAATATTTCTCAGGGAATGTGTTCTCGTGGCCGTAACCTTGGTTGGGTGAAATAACTTTTGAGGCTTGGTCACTTGCTTACATGGTGATTTTTGTACTTACTAACCATCTATCGTGTTTTTTCTAAATTATTTCTACTGCAAATTAAAGACGTAGATTGCAATGCACTGCACATTTTTAAGTCAAAGTTATTCTTCTTCCTGTTTATCCACCCAGATAAACTTATAAGTTTTTATCCACCTGTGTCCTTTTAACTCGTGGGGTGCCTCAGGGTTCAACTCTTGGGCCCATTTCATTTCATCATATTTCCCACCTTAGGACACTTGACAAGTGTTTTATCATTTCTACGCTGATGATATACAACTATATTTTTCTGTTAATCCAGGTCAAATGTAGTAGTTAAATCACAGTAAAGCTGGAGTCTGAAGTTATCGCTCCTTAGATCAGCTCTCTTCTAACAGCAACTCAGTGCATTGACCGCTGCCAAAAACCTACCGGATGAAATTTGATGAACATGTAAAGTCATTCAGTCCTGTTACTCTGCCACTAAACTGTAAAAGGATCTTCCTGGTCAGACTGCTGCAGGACTCCAACGTCACCGTACTTTTGATGTCACGACTGGCTTCCAATTAAATTAAGGATTCAATTCAAGATCCTCCTTCTAACCTTCCGTCGGGTCCTCTGAGCAAGGCCTGCTATTTGAACCTTGTTAAAGACTGAAAACACCAGAGAACCATGAGTCCACTGTCCTGGATCCGAGGCTGTAGAATAGTCTCAGATCAGATTTGTTTTAAGTCAGCGACACAGACACTCTCTTCTATTTGTGTTTCTGCTTGCTCACCAGTTTTGACCTGTGATGCCTCAAACTGCTTTTGTTTTTCTTGCCTTGTTCTCTTGTTTTCATCCTGTCACCCTTTTGTGAAGCACTAGTTAGCAGTCAAACTCTTCTAACTAGTGACTGTTAGCAGTTATGACTTCCTTTGTCGGCCTTTTCACAGTACCACTAAACACACACACACACACGAGAGGTAAACTAAAAATGACAACATTGTCAAATCTTTCCGTTGCTTCTTCTATCCATAAGTAGGCTATTTCTGACGGCCCTGAACCTGCACACCCGCGTGTGATTACCCAGACAGCCGGCAAATGTTAGCCATCATCTCCTGTCAACCCGAGCGTAATGGAAAATGGAAAAAGTGTGAGCTGTGAGCAACCCCATCAGAGCGCCTAACGTATCCCGAGAGAAACCAAAGCTCACTGATCTGCAGCATTTCTTCACCCTTTACCCATCATGCCGCTGTGCCAGTCTACCATACATCAGTCAAACCATACCTCACAATACTGCAAGCCTCGTGATCATCTCCACGGCTAATAGTCACCTGAAGCTGCTCGGTGACGTTTTCTTTGTGCACTTTGACTCTTTGGGTATTTTTTTTTTTATTGGACAGCTCGAGACTGTAAAGACAGACAGGAAACGGGGGAAGAGAGAGGACATCTTGATTTTTCCAATACATCTACCTCACCCTCACCTCTGGTCATGAGCTTTGGATCGTGGATACAAGTGGACAAAATGAGCATCCTCCACCCGGTGGCTGGGCTCAGCCTTAGAGATAGTTTGAGGAGCTCGGATCAAAAGGAGCCAGCTGAGGTTGCTGATTAGGATGCCTCCTGGGCATCTCCCTTTGGAGGTGTTACAGGGACAACCAACTGGGAGGAGACCCAGAACTCGCTGGAGGGACTAGCACAACTAGACGGGGACGCCTCGGGATCCTCCAGGCAGAGCTGGAAAGTGTCTGGAGAGGCCTGCTGCCACTGACTGGAACTCAGTCGTTGATTTGCACATTTAAATTTACAGTACATTAAAGATATACACTTAATCTAACTACATCTAGTGAATTCAAATGTCTTCAAACATTTTTATTAAATTAAATAGACACGAGTCTGAGTGGCAACAACTGTGATCAGAGGTTTAGTGGACACATCTCAGGAAGTCAATTTAAAATCTCACACTATGCTTTAGAAAGCATTCACTCAAAATGTTCAGGACTTATAATTAATAGGCTACAGAATATCAGTAAGGCTCTTTCACACCTGTCAGTCTTTTCATAACGTCTGAGCTTTGTGAATTTCTCTCTGCTGCTCTGGTTCCTCCAGAAATTAAGTTTCTCCGAATGTTGATCAGGGGAACTTTTATATAACACGGACTTGTTGAGGAGATTGAAGGCAATCAACCCTTCTTGCCACCTATTGGCTATTCCGACCAAGCATTACATTCACACACAGAGAGGAAGAAAATGTGCAATTACTTTCACATCATCTCATCGGAGAAGAAAATTGCTGCTGCCAAAGTGTAAAAAGAAGAAGAAAAAAAAATCCAGTCCCCATCTTGTCGGAAACTCAAAGCGAGAGTAGATGTCGTGACAATGAGACAGACAATCAATCAAAGAATGGAAATATGAGAGAAAGGAGAGGAGAGAGGCATCCATGATTTAGCAAATGGCAGTAGATATGAAAGGAAAAGAAAGGAGAGGATAAATGAATGCGAGAGTGCCAGCAGGATGGAGCAGGCTGATGTAACACAAATCTGATAACCTGTAAAAACCAGCAGCAGCTTTCTCTGATTCTCTTCATCGTTTATTCTGTTTCTCTTGTTTGTTTTCGAACCCTGAACACTGAAAAGTGCCGTCACCGTCATCCTTATTACCACCAAATCCTCGTGTACTGTGTCCTACATTGGATTATAGCTGCCTGTATCCTGACTGAGAAAGAAATCTGATCTCATCTCGAGATTTGTCTCGGCAGAAACGACTGCGTGCCACAAAACAGCATCGCATATGTCTTTAGTTTTTACATCTGTTGTGTGCTACAGTATGTTAAATTCAATGTGACGTGAATTCAAAGTGGAAATCTCAATAAATATTGAAGGTAGCTCCCTCCTGTTTCCTAAATGTGTAACAGATTTTCCTACCAACAGGTTATTGGAGGAAATAAGCTTGGAGTTGTTTGTACCTTGAATCGTACCTTCCTGACCCGGACAGAAAGGTACACGCCTTGATGTTCTTTATTCGCTCTGCAGAGTTAGAGGCAGGTGGGAGAGTAACACAGATGAAATGTCCCCAGCTGCCCCACAGGAACACAGCACGACACAGAATCGTGTTCGGAAAACCGAAGCAAACAAAAGCCGAAAACCTCAGAGTCAAAGTCGAAGGCAGAAGATAGGGCCGTCTGCAGGCCGGCAGAGTCTTGCATGTGATCAGCAAAGAACAATCTGGGGCTTAAATAGTGGATGAGTCGATGGGAATCAGGTGTAAGTCTTGCAATCGGGAGCTAACTGGAGACTGTTGTCACCAGACAATGTTGGGTATTTGTTAAAAAGAAAACTGAAGAAGCCTCTTGGATGAAGGTAAATCGTCTTTGAGGACCTAGTCAAACATTCACTGTGCTGTTAGCTCTGTTTTGGTCTTCATGTTAACCATCTCCAGCAGCTGTTTTGGTGCTGGGCAGGTAGTGTTCAGTGGGTTTAACAGAGCTCTGCTGCTGCCTGCTGCAGATGATGAAAACAGTGAGACTGGATCAAAACAAGAAGTTTGTGGAAAAGAGAAAAGCAGAAAGAGACTCAATGTTCTGTCGAACTGAGGGGAGCTGCAGAGTTCTTGGAAATGGTAAGTTAGGGTTGGGAGCGAGTCGCTGCCCCAAGCGATGGAGTTCAAGGTCTCAGGTTCACGAGTGATTGGAAAGTGGAGTATGAGCTGAGCACGTCCAACTAGGAGGAGACCCCGGGGCAGACCCAGAACTTGCTGGAGGGACTACATAGTCCATCTAACCTGGGAACGCCTCTCCAGGAGGAGCTGAAATGTGTTGCTGGGGAGCAAGACGTCTGAAAGAGAATGGAAGAAAATGGACGGACGGATGGATATTTTATAGTTACATTATTTTTACTGCAAATAAAAACACAGTAAGTTGTTTGTCCGTGTGCCAGTTAATTACTGTGATCTCAAGGAAGTTTCTTGGAGTGTATAAAGTGGCTTTCAAATCCCTTCAGGCTCAGACGGAGAGAGAGGAGAGAGGAGAAGTTCATTGTCTGATAGGGAACATATTGACTGTCCAATTCTGGCACTCTGAGTCCTGAAATCTATCAAATCAGACACACACACACAAAATAAAACTTGAAGGTCATTGATTTTATCAAGTCATTCGTTAAGATGAATGTGCTGTAACCCATGGCAATAGCAAGTCTGGTGTGTGTGATTAAGTGGGTGCATCTGTGGGTTGCACTCATGCACATGGGATCATGAGCTGCTGGTTCTGTAATTAGAAGACTTCTAATTAATTATATGGAGAGAGAGGGAGAGCGCGTTAGGAATCTCTACACATGCACATAATCTATGACTCCCTCATCACTCATTTTAAAACATACGTCACTAGTTATGCAACTATTTCACTGATTCTGGTGAAACTGGATCAGATTTTATGGAGAAAATGTTTTCTGGTTTTCCCTCTGATGTCCTCCGGCTCAGAGTTTCCTGATGGACAGTGAAGTAAACTGCTGACGGCTGTAGCTGCCGTTAGCTCAGAGCCGCCCAGACTGTGAGCTCTGAGCACCAGGAAGAGGAGGTTTTCAGAGGGTTTGTTTGGGTTGGACACTGAAATGTTGTTCCTATAACCACTTTGCATACATGCTTGGATAGATAATGTGTCCTGTCGTCTGCATAGAAACACACTGGCTTGTAGTTAAAGGTTGTAATTGAAACATTTGGGATGTTTTTAGCAGTCAGGCTATAATTTGGAGACATTTACCAACCATCAACAGCTGTCTTAATGTCGAAAACTATTTCAAAATGTAATTTCTTACAGAAAGAGTAAACACATTACCGTAATCCTTTACTAACCGCCCAGCACCGTGGGAATTCTTATATTGCTCCTTAGATCTTTGCACATTTTCACAGCCTTGTGATCATTTAACAGGAGAAGCAGATAATCCTGCACATCGCTCCAAGGGTCCATCAGCGGTACATGATTTGTTGTAAATGAGTTGCATTAAACTGCAGTGAGGATATCTTGTCTAAAAAGTCTCCATGGCAGCCGTTTCAATTTGTGCAGGATATTACTGAGGATGGTGTCTTTCAGTAAAGCAAACATAAACTTTCAAACTCATTTAAAAATCAGTTCAAATGAACCTTGATGGGATCATTTAGAAAAGAGAAAATTAAAAGGCAGCATAAGCTCCTGCGTAAATGTTGATTTTTCTATCCAGATTTTACAAGTGGGGGATGCTGTGAGAGCAAATTGCCTTTTACCTCTGAATCTAATCTGCAGCTCACTAAAAATCATCAAGTGTTCTGTAAAACTGGCTCCATTTTCCTGCAAATAACGATAAAAAAAAAAATCCCACGTAGATGATGTTGCATCATGTGGAGACACATCTGGTCAGAATTAAGTTTGATGAAAGGCATTCTGGGAAACAAGCCATGAGGGACAGTGCACTTCACCCAAGCCATTAGCGAGCCGTACCATGTGAGGCGGCCATATTGCAGCTTCTGATGTGTTCCTTTATAGTTTAAAGCCTCCCTGACTGTGAGCTCTGTGCATCATCAGTGTGTCAACACTGTCCTTTCCACTGTAAACACACAGAACAGCCAGTGGATTAAAATAGATCTGCAGGGGGACAAACAAGGCGTCAAGACGACTCAGCCAGACATATTGACTACTTGTCATACACATTCTGACAGAAACTGTTCCCGGAGTGCAGTGTGCTCCTCGTGGCCCTTCACAAACGCCGCACACGCTGCGAGAGCAGGCATGTCTGACTGTGTGGAGAGCAAAGACGCTGCAGGGGTCAGTGTTTTTGAAGCAGGGATGCTGGAGAGGAGAGATATGCTGTTTGGGCGCTGGACACTGGAGCAGTGCGTCACATTTTGGAGGATGTAGAGACAGAATGTGTCAGACATGGAGTGTGAAGTTCCATATCTGATGTTATTAGTGTATAATCACCTGAAAATAAGAAGTGTTGGGTTTTTCTTACCTCAGAATGAGACTTTTGTATCTACAGATGTGGGTGGTCCTCTTCTTAGCTATTAAAAGGAACAAATCTTCATTTTACACACTGATGAAAACACATTTTTCATATTCTTGTCTCAGTATTCTGTAAACTGAGCTCCCTGTATCTTACAAACTGGCTCTTTAAAGCAGCATTGTGTCAAAATTAGTATTTAAGGTACATCTAGTGGTGAGATTGCAGATTGCAAGAAGCTACGGTGGCCTTCATGTTCCTCTAGATACATATATTTAGAAATCTGCATGCTAAGAAGAAGCTAAGCTATTGCTTCTTCATGTTTTCTCTCCTTTGACGCAAAGATTGATGCTCCCTTGGCTTTTCTTCTGCTAACCAATGACCCTGATTACATTCCTGATGATCAAAAACTAGTGAGGCTTCTCCCTTCAGTCTGTTCCCCTGTCAGCTCCGGTTCTGGCACGACACCAGCTCTGACTCTGTTTTATTGTCATACTTTATGTAATCTTATAGAAGGAGGGAACAATAGAAAAGTATTTTGAATAGTTCTCTGTAACTTTTTATCACGATTTCTTTGTGAAATCTTAAAGCTTCTTTTGCTATGGATAATTCTCCTCTAGAGAATTATTCCTTGTGTTTGAACAAAAGATATTACAGACGTACTCGTCGAATGCAGACCTTGAACATTAAAGTGACCGTTCCAATAAAAAGCTCTGTCTTCTAGATGGAAAATGCATTACCTATAGAAGGATGAGCACAGAAGTGTACGCTATATATAGAACATCCTCACGGCTTTACCTTCAGACAGCCCCTTCAGATGAGAAACTCCAAAGCCAGCTGACTTCACTGACAGAACATTAGTTTGGATCTGAACTAAAGTGCTAAAACACCAAAATCACACAATAACAGGACAAACTAACCCATCAAAGCAGCGTTGGACCGGAAACTGACTTTGGTGGCTTTGAAGAAGAACAGACTGATAGCAGTACATTTCCTAGCTTCCATGCTGTTTACAGCAGAAGATACACAACCCCACTTCAGATAACCCGAACTATCCCTTCAACTCAACGCCCAATTACCACATGTTCCTGGGGGTTTAAACTGCATCTCACCGTCTTTAGTAGATTTGCTCAGCAGTCTTGGAGATCCAAAACCAAACACCAGTCTCAGACTAGTGGTAGTTTAAGAGTTTATGTGAAAGCAGAGGTGGAGATCTAAGTCTGAGGGGATCCGGTGGCTGTTGCTGGGCTGCAGAGAAAAAAATAGCCAGCAAGCGCTCAGTGGTCGCTGGTCTTTTGTACTGCAAAGGGTGATTAGAGGATGAGGAACAGGTGGCAAAGCGATCAGTGGCAGGTGAGAGGGAAACCAGAAAGCTTCTTGGATAGCGGCGGACACTTTTCCTTGACCTCAATGGAAAATGATGGAGATAATAAACATTTAGAGGGTCGACTGGACCCTAAATCTCCTCCAACCATCCACTGACTCCTGGTCGATGACCTTTGACCTCTTCCCAGTTAACACTGTAAATGGTTGTTGGATCATGTTGATTAGATTAGAAGGAGCTCAAATCAAACTACTCTTTAAACACTGTAATAAAGCACAATTATCTTGTTTGTAACAGATTAGGGGCTTTAATGTTGCTGTCAAAGAACTGGAAAATAAACAGGTGTTCTCCAAAGACACGAGCACCACAGATACACGGATGATAAGTCACTTACAGAACAGCAGGCAGGAAAATTGTCCATATTTTTTCGTTACAGGGAGCCGGCGATCCCATCCCAAGTGGACCAAGAGAGATTGATGAAACGCCAAACAACAACAGCAGCCCTCAACCTCACATTCAAAGGCAAAGACGCAGACCGTCCATATTCCTCAAGACGAGCAGAGTCTGTGAAATTGCACTGAAGTTTTAGGCGAGATGACAAATCTGTTGTTCCCCCCGAGTGTGAGAAAATAAGATATCAGATAAAAATTAACATCAGCAGCATCGTGCTGCGTGTGGTGAAGTACTGTACGGAAGCACAAACAGCAGTTTACAGTTTCACTTTATTTGAGTATAAACCTTTAGTCTTTAGTGTCCTGAGGGTGGAAGCTCCTCCTGTGCTGCCCTGATGTATCTGTACCTTTATTCGCTACTGCAGCAGAGCGATAAGGCCATTATGCCTGGGATCCTAATGATTCTCCTCCTTTTATTCTTGCAGCGCCTGGTGTAAATACCCTTTAGAACAGGTGGAGCACCATCCATTGTAAGTCTTTGCAGAGCTTTGTGGTTTCATTTCTGCACCAAGCGTAAATCTCAGTGGCTGTGAATTGAAGCCAAACCCGATGTCAGAGCCAAATACATGGTCGTGATAACCAGAAAGCTATTAGGTAGCACTCAGAGGTAAAGTTTTGGTGCAGTGTTTGGTTTCGTGGTATTTTTCATGCACGGATAAAAATATTAAAGATTACTGCAGAACGATGCGTTGACTTTATACTCAACTGATGCGCATGGACCATTAAAGGAAAGTTAAGCACATTTGGGGTTTGAACGGCATTGTGACTAGGGTTGCAAAATTCTGGGAATTCTCCAAGTTGGAAACTTTCCATGGGAATTATTGACCATGTTGAACGTCGGCTCTTTAAAAGGGAACTTAAATATAGTTGTGGGAAAATATATTGTATTGTATATATTATATGAATATCAGCTATTCCTCAGTCACATGCACAGAGCGCACTGTTTACTGCAGGGCTATTGAGGCCACGCCCCCTACCTGCACAGGTGATCTCTGCACCTGGAGCACACTTTAGAGCCCAGAGCACGCAGAGATGAAGACACACATTTCAGCTGGTTGACTACATAATATTGTTCAATAAAATAATTCAAACTTGATAAAGTTCAACTTACAAATAAATGTGTTGAAATGTTTTTTTAATTGTTTTATTTGCATGTCTGCGTTAAATTCCCAAGCTTAACATCCCTGAGTTCCTTCGGATATAAGCTGAAATATAAGCTTGCCCACTGGAAACTATTCGTAAAAGTTAAAATGGTGTTTGCTGCTGATTCAGCATGCAGGGAACAGACATTTATTCCGTCACTGTGAGCATGCCCCATCACTGAAATCTCTAAAACCATAAAAACGAGCTCAAATTGAAATGTTACGGGACCGAGACTCTTTATTTCTCAGAGCAGATCGACCCCGTTTAAGGACATCGCTGCTTATTTTTCACTCTTCTCGCAGCTCTAATAGCACCGGGGCGACGTCTGGTAAATACATATGAGCCGACCAGTTTCTGAAATAATGACGCGTCTGAAGAATTATCCCTGCAGAACAAAACACCATAAACCAGCGTGAAGGATTTCCAGCCTGCTGCTGCAGCATCCGACCCCTGGCATTGAACAGAGAGTGTTTATTCTTCATGTGTCACATTTTATGACAATCTATTCATCCTCAGAGAGTATTTATGTGTCACTCCTTTACTTTTTTGTCGCGTGCCCGTGATGCTTCGTGCACACAAACAAGCGGAGCCTCTTATTTTTCCTCGCACATTCACAATCTTCGTGTTAATTACAGCGCCGCCCTTGACTCCAGCGAGGATTTATAGTCGGGGCGTGATCCTGAGTTCGAGCTGTTGAGCAGAGAGAAAAAGAAGGACGAGAGGGAGGCAGCACTCCATCTGAAGACGTCCACATCTCGAGTACTTCCAGGTGCTCTGTGTGTTAGAGATATATTAGGTTTAAAAAGGAGCAGAGGAGCAGGTGCTGTGGTCGAGGATAAATGAAAGAGAGAGCTGCATCCCGGGTTAAAGCTCCATTGTGTTTGAGATGTAGCACTGCACACACAAAGTCTTCAGGGAAATCAATTAACCCCACAATCAAGTTTGGTTCCCTCGTGTTGTTATTGTGTTCCATTTATCCTTGGGCTATATTTCAGTCTGAAGTCGATACAGTCTGCACGTGTATTGTACAGTAGGTGCAGTCTTAATATGTCATGCTTTACACATCCCGTACAAAATCAATCTCTCAGACAGAGGCAAAGAGGGCGCCTGGCGAGCAGAGCTAAATGTTAAAGAGATTAGCGTCCTTCATTATATCGTCGTCGTATTTGGTGTCTTGCATAATTAGGTGGCTCTTTTTTTTTTAGGCTTATCATCCCAGAGAAAAGATGAAACGCGTCTAAACGGGTGAAGCAGCTCCTTAAATAAACTTTACATCCAAGACCGCTTGCTTTATCGAACCTGCTCCTCCAGAACGAGCCAGACTGTGAGCGGAGTTAAACGTCCAGCAAATTCATTACATCTAGTAGTGACTGTACGTGCAAGAAAACTTAGTTATGAACATTTTATTCCATGTCTGCATTATAAAGTCCAAAGATCTTACACACTGGACCCGATCACTCCACAATCAGGAAAACACCAAGTTTAGCACAGCTGGAACTTCGCCTGGATTTCACCTGGAGCAGATTGAGATCGAAGACCTGGGAACCATCTTCTCCCCAGGACCTCAGGAGGAACAAAGCCCAGCAGAAAGTCAATCATCACCTCCTCCATCTGCTGACATGTCATACAGTCTTTAATCAGTCTTAATGTTTGTGATGCACCAAAAACACAGAGACAAACCTGAGTCTGACCACGCAGGATGACAGGTAACAGGCCTCAACCCTCCGCCGACCCATTGTACCACCTGAACATCAGTCTTGCGGTTTTTAGGTGCCTATAAAGGACATGGTTTGAACTCTGCTGATATTTCATCATCATATCATGTCGTGCTCCTTCATAACGAGAAAATGAGTCCAATGATGACAAAAGTCCAGCTCACCACGGTGACGCTGAAGTGTCAATCATCTTCCACATCACCGTCTCCTTCCAGCAGCCCAATGACACACATTTATCCTCCATTTAGCATCATTTCATGATACACACATCTGAACTGTCTGTATTTGCAGGCAGTAATCTGACTTTCAGCTGGATGTTTACCTGGCACAGAGATAATGGATCTGAACTGCCTCTCTCTGAAATAGCCACTTCAGTCACAATGATCAGTTTAAATGGCCAAAGTCCAGCCAGAGTTTCAGGACACAGTTAAAAGCTAATGCCCAGGAGTCAACATTAAAGGTCTGACCTCAGTGCTCACACAGCCGTGAGAGGTAAATCTCTAAAATACATCCAAGACATAAAAGATACTTTTCCCACTCAGTACAATCTACACGTAAAAACACAGAGAAACTGTCATTTTGAGTTTATATCTTCAAGTCTCCTGAGCCGTGATACAGAGACTTTTATTCAAGACTGAAGCAGCGCTGCCGAGAAACTGGTGGAAACTTTGTTGTGATGTGTCAGTCCCAGATCTACTCTTGTCCCGCGGCTTCTCGCTCGCTCACTAGCTTCCTCCGTCAGCGTCCTCTTCGCTCTCTTCTCCTCTGCCATTATGTCCACAGAGACTGCTGAGCCCGGCTGTCCGGCTTTGTTCCGAGTCTAATCTGCTAACAGACATTGTACAGTGCTAGCTAACGTTAGCTTAGACATGGAGTCTGTTATCTGTTTTTTCTTTTAGCTTTCTCTGTCATCCACAGCTCCGGTTCTGGCACGACACGCCACGCCCTGGCTCTTCAAACCTCTGTGTCCAAAACGCCTGTGTGCACAAACACTCCCCCGGTGCCCATCAGGACGTCAGCGTAGCATCAACATCATTTAAAATCTGTTGAGACGAGGAAGAGGCAGCTGTTGACAATGTCGTGTAGTAACGTCACTGATTGACAAGATGTGACATGATCTGTATGAATCTCAGAGAGGGACAGTGATTGACTGATGTCGCAGTGTCAGGAAGGCGACAGTGTGAGTCTTTACGAGTCGAGAAAAGTAAAATCACAGCCGGGCGGGGGAGTGTGGAAAAAAGTTTAATTTCAGTGTCACATGAAATCATAACGGTGCAATCAGAGCGGAATGTATTCTCCACGAGCTGCTACAATTTGTTCAATTAAAAATAGTGCAGAAGGTTAGCAACAAGAAGACAAAACATAATGGAGCATAATAGGAGCATGATCGAACATAATGGAGAAAGCTCACATTGAGAGGAGAGCAGACAGCGCTGTCGGACGTCACGGCGACTGTTTGATAATCACCGTCTGGACACACTTTCTTCTCCAACAAAGTCTGTCTCACCACCTCATCCCCTGCCTCTATCTCTGGATCTGTCTCTCATGTATGGAGCGGTCACAGTTGGTTTGTTGACGAGTGCTTTTCTTAGAAGGAACCACTTCAGACTGAAAAGCAATTTCCCGAGCGAGTCACGTTTTTCTGTTGGACTATAATTTACACGACCACGTGAGGTCCTGGTCGGGTAACTGTAGGTTGTGTTAGACGCTGACTGGACGGTAAATGCTGATGTTCTTCTTGTTTAAGTTCCCATGAATCCCCACGGTTAAAGGTCAGCGGTGTATTACAAACTGTACAGATTATAGCCATGCATGCTCATCAGTTATGATAGTATTGTGCTAAAGTAGATCAGGGAATGTAGCTTTGACTTTAAACACACCTTTGGGCGACTGTTTCCTGTTGTGTTTCCCGTCATTACCAACCAATTTCATGTACGCTTTCATTTCTCCCTCCAGATAAAGCGGTTTAGATAATTTGGCAAAATCGGGGGCTTGTTTGCGACCAACTGGACTGTCGGACTACTTTTGTGTTTCTCACCTGGTTGGACCTTTTTTTTAAAACTGTTGCAGAGTCTCAGCAAATATTTGCAGAGTACTGACGGCCAGAGCAACGGAAATAAAACTACAGTTGTCATAACCCCTAGGGGTCGTGGACCCCATTACTGTGCAAGCAAGATAAAAAGTGTGCCAGTAACACTTCTATGTAGTACTCTGTGTACTTCCTGGCGTGGTGCGCTAACTTCAGCAGGGTACTGTTTCAGTTCGAGTACGGCCGTTGTGAACCTCCAGAAAATCACGACATGGTAGTGCTTCTTCTTCGCCGAATTGCAACAGCGCCGCCCCATGGGGCGACCCGTTTTTGCGCAAGGGGACACATTCTCTGCAAATGCGCAAAGCATGCTCAGCGCTGCTGCGAGGTGCACGTAGAGCACCAAGTCAGCCCGGGGCAGGAGAGAGAGAAAGAATCTGACCAAAGATGAATCGGGCTTCAAAACAAGAGGAGGAAAGTGTGAAAGAGGAGAACTCCGTGCAGCCCAGCTGCTGATCACGAGACAGAAGCGAGGATGATTCTGCCTCCATGTGGACTGGAGATTCAGTTTTCCAGCAGCCCTGATTATCATTTACTGAATGTCCTGCTAACTGCATACACATTCAGCTCTGTGGAAAAAGGAGCGGTTAATTGACCGGCTGGTTTGTAGCCAATCAATCAACAGAAGTTTGGGGCTATTTTTATGGAGGTAAAATGTCGCCATCTCATGGTGAAGTTAATTCATAACAGTCATATAAGATAAATTAAATAATCCTTTATCTGACCCTCAGTGGAGAAATTTAAAGCGCTGCAGCAGCAAACAGCAGGAGTGTAGGACCTGAGTACAAGATGTAAAAATAAGCATATAAAAACATTTAATTGTGTAATTTACCATTAAGATCAAAACAAATCTTAATAATCTGCTCGTATGATGGATTTCTTGTCATATCAGGATTAATGCTGAAGTTTGAGTTGAATAAAATTCTGCTTAATTTGGTCAGAATATAAATATAAAACGTGTACGACTCACATTCGCCTGCACATTGTCGGAGGTGTTAATCTGCTATTCAAGGCCACTCTGTAATTAATAACTAGTTTATTTATTTCTGTGCTTCGGAGGCTCCTGCAGGACAGATACTGCAGTTTCTGCGTCGTGACAGAAGGAAGGAAAAGTGGGAGTGGTAAGAGGCCTCAGTCTCTTTAGTGTAAAAAAAAAAAATGTCTCTCGAAAAGTTTCTCCACTTTTTATTCCTCGTGTCATTCACATCATCTTCAGCCGAACGGCTCAGGATGTCAGGAGTTTTCTGAGAGTCAGATTTTTTCTTTTTTGGCAGACGGGTCAAAAGGGTTGAGCTGTCTTCTTCTTCCAGCCTCCTTCCTTCGACGCAGAAACATCCCTTAAAAAATGAAGGCGTTTCTGCTCATCTGGAGAAGGTCGTCTGGATTTGATCTCTTCGCTGCGTTTCTATTCCTGCCTCAGTCAAAAGTTCCTCTGACGCCTCCAGCTCTAAATTCGGCAGCTAAAGAGGGATTTTTAAGTGATGCTAAAAAGCAGAGAACACATCATCCCGTGTTAGCGTCTCCACCCTGATGACCTGTTGTAGCTGTAGCATTCGGTTTAAAAATGTATTGATCATTTTCAAAGCGTTGCTATTTTTGGCTCCGGTGATACCTGAAGCTGCTCAACATCCATAACTTCTGTCTTTTACAATCTACAGTCTTGTCTGCTGAGATAATTGCTACTTTTTTACTTTATAACTATTCGCCTTGTTTTCCCTGAGTACTTGTTTTGTGCACGTTTCCTGTTCCTGTACACGACAAATTTGATCTTTAAGCCTCAGAAATGAGTCGGTACTCCAAGACTGGAAAACTGACCTGTGGAAAAAAACAGAAACCAAAGATCCAAACATGACCCAGTGAACAAAACACTGGCAGCACACGATGCTCCAGCAGTCACAAGACAACTTTAGATCCAGTCTTCATCTTGGCTACTAGTAGACAGTGTTGTAGTCAAGACCACCTGAGCCAAGACCGAGGCATGACCAGGATCAGAGTGTCTTGTTGACACAGAAAAGACCAAAACTTTGGGGGGTTGAGGCCAAGTCAAGATCAAAACCAAGAGACAGAATCCAGACCAAGACTGGACAGTCTTAACTGAAATAAAATCCAGAGACGAGACTGAGTCTTAAAACCAATCTCGAGTATTACAACTCCATCAATGCCTCCTTCGGCCTCCTCTCGTCTGTCGATATGTCAACAGAGGCTACTGAGCCCAGCTTATTTGCCCAGCTCCTGTTCTGGCACGACACCAGCTCCACTCTCCATCAGCATTCCCGGGCTTGTAAACCTCCTCTTCTTCTTCCCCGTGGTCCAAAACGCCACTAACACTCCCCCGGTGCTCTGAGCTCACAGTCCGGGAAGCCTGGCTAACAAACTGAGCTAACATGAGCTAACAGCAGCTACAGTTGGCAGCAGTTTACTTCACTGTCTGTCGGGAAACCGGACGACATCAGAGGAAAAACCAGAAAACATTTTCTCCATGGAACATGATCCAGTTTCACCAAAATTCAGTGAAACAGTCATTGAAGCATCAACATGATTTCAAATCTGTTGTTTTATGGCAGAAAGTTGCACAATGTTGCTTCAACAGACTCACATTAGCTCTCAATGAGCCACTAGCCTGGCAGGAGAGTCTTAGTCTTGTTAAAATGAGGCGAACGTTTAAACACATTACACTTTTAATTAGATTTTAAAGATATTTATAGAGCATGCACAGCAAACGCTCCAGTGTTGATAGGTGTTGGTACTCAGAGATAATTATTTTGAGACAACAAGTGTTGATTGGAAGGAGAGCTGATGGTGGTGAGAAAAGCTCTAACTCATATGGTCTCCAATCAATACGCCGCTGGTTTTTTACACCCATCATTATCAGAGTTCAGTTAACACTGACAGCTCTGTTGTCGGTTTCCACATTGCCTCATTAATGGGCTGACAAAATGTCACTGGCTGAGCCGGGATTGGAAGCAAGCATCCACCGAGCTTAATGTAAGGGCTGGATGTCGGAGCTGAAATGCAAAATAATAAGTGATAATTCTGTCACTTGCCGTTTTCATTTGAAACGACAAAGCGTCTTGCTCGGCTGATGATTTCTGTCGGATAATCGAGCCGCCGCTATCTTTGTCAGCAGTCATTCAGTCAATCTTCCTCGCGGTCAGGCCACACTGCACGCCGGATGTCTGAACATGTGAGCAGCTCCCTGATAACAACCGTCTAGCTTATTAATTAGCCGCTAAGCTAGACTGTGACAAATGTCAAAATAAAAAACACACAGCGCTGACACTGATGGATTATCTTAGTGTTTCCGTCCATCACGGCATGGCCACAGTACCAAACCCGTATTGACTCATCGCCTATTAACTTGCCTGTTCATATATCCGGGTAGAAATACACAGATCTTGTTGACTTTCTCCTCCAGACGCTCGTTTGCTTTGGGTTCTTTCGGCCATTTTGTGCTGAGTAAGTCGAGAGTGCCAAAGAGTGAGTCAGTCTCCATAAGTCCCCATGTTTCACAGCAGAAATAAACATGTTTACAGCCTGCTTCAGCTCTACATACGCTCCACCTCTTTGCCTCATTTTTGGATTTTTGTACATGCAACACTATCTAACCTCAAACAAACAATGGTTTTCCTGAGCAGGCTGAGCAGCAGTAGTTTAAGCACGAGTGGGAAACAATTAAAATAAGACATTTTCAGTGTGAACATTTTGCAGACGTGCCTGTTAAAAAGGTTTCCTCATTATGTCAAAACAAAACAACATAATTTGGCTCTAATTAGTCATTAAAAATGTGTTTGTCCTTGCAAGTTAGTTAGAAATGTCATTTTTAGAAGACGAGGTTGCACAAATTGAATCCAACCTTGCTGAGCTTGAGAAAAACAATTTAACCTCTCGCTTGTTATTTCCCACCATTTATTGTCAGCATATTTTTTAGATATACAAACTGACATGCTCCCGGGTTGGGAGTGAGTTGTTGTTGTGAGGAAGAGGGAGCTGAACCTGAAGGCAAAGCTCACGATTTTTCCAGTGCGTCGAGGTTCCAGGACTCACCTGCTGTCGTGAGCTGTGGTAGAATGAGATCGCGGTTAGAAATGAGCAGGGCACATTTGACTGGGAGGTACTGTCGGGAAGTTTGAGTGTTTTTACTTTCAGATAACGTACTCTCGGTAAATTGAGTCATTCCGTTCATTCGTTAGCGCTCGTGTGGGCGATGTAAACATGACAAATGAATGAAAGACCGATCTGTACGAACGAACCGCTGCCTGTCACGTGACCAATGAACGAGAGACTCACACTTGAAGTTGCATAGTTGAGTCGTGAACAGCCGTCACACCACTGCTGGGAGGAGACCCCACACAGTCCGTCTAGTCTGGGAACGCATCGGGATCCTGCAGGAGGAGCTGGACTGTGTGGACGGATGGATGGATGGAAACTGACATGACCATTCAATATACTATGGTGCAATACTTACAAGTGACCATCAGTCTGATTCTCTTGAAATTGGGCGAGTTCCTGTTTGGATGGATGTTCAGGATTCTCCAGGAATGATTATCGTCACATGCATTCTGAGGCCGAATTGAAAATTTGAAGCATTTTTTGCTTCCGATGTATTTAAATGAATTCCGAGGATGCTGCAGTCTCTGCAGGGGTAAGCACACCGAGTGCTTTTCTAGTCTCTCTCTCTCTCTCTGCATCGACTTGTCAGAGGAAATCTCCGGCAGCTCAGTTCAGCTCTCGCTCTCCGTGTTTCGAACTGTTGCTGTGAAGTTTCCTCGAACAGTGCTGGGACCTGGAGCATGTTATAACAAAATATATATATGATAATAACAGACATGATTTTCAGTTTCTTCTCTGGACTTATCTGCAGGGGGAAGCTTAAAGAGAAGCTTTGTGTACGCACTACAGCAGTGGAGAGATTAGACAGAGAGGATTACCTGGTGTGGGGCAACAGGGTGCAAGACTGCGTCTTTAACACGGCTGGAAAAGGTTTTTTGAATTCTGTGGTTGATAATACATGATGATTTTAGGCAGTTTGAAAGGAACAAAACCAAATCTGTCATCTCTCTCGCACGTCACTGTACAACATCATCCAACATCCGCACGAATGACCGTGCAGCGACGGTCCTTGGCTCTCTCGAGTCTCTCAAGTTCTTCTTCAGCTGCTCAGAGAATGTGTTGAAGACGTGCGTTTAAATATTGAAATAGTTATTAGCTGGCATGAGATAATAAAGACTTTAATAATTTCACACCTTCCACTTTTAATGTTTTAACATTTCTCTGATTGTTCTCTTGCTGTCTCGTCATCACGGCCCCGAAGAGGGAAGGTGATAGAAACTTTCTGTTGTTGGTGGAGGCAGCGGCTTCACGTTAACGTGAGAACAAAGGTTTACGCAGGCGTTTTTATTAAAATAGTTATTCTGCAATGAAGATTTAAAGTCGAGACAGACATCTGTCGAACTGAATCCAGCCTTCGTCTGTGAATAACTTTGCTGAGCTGAGCTAACTGTGTCTGGCCACACTTTTAAAAACACATACGGTCCCGAGAAGCACACGCCTCTGGGATCCAGGGACTTTTCTCCACGCTTTCCTTCTCTCTTTGTCGAGCATGCCGCTCTCTATTCTCCTGCCTTATATTAACTTTGACAACCCAATTTACCTGAAAAGAGCTAATTCATTAGAAGAACAAGGCGGCTGTAGACCACAGGCGTAATTACTGCTTCTAAAACGGTTCCAACGCGAAGCAATTTCCTCACTGATAATGTGACAATTTGAAGCCGAGGCTGAAACTCGGGAGTTTTACTACGGATGCAGCAAAGTTACAAGAACAAGCCACCAAACCAAAGTGTCATGGCGTCAGACACTTTTTGTATTTGTACATTTGTTTTCATAGCAAGCAGTTCCCAGTTTCTCATTTCCTGTCATGGGATTGTTACAGAGCGAGGCTTTCATCGAGTTTAGAGGAAGCATCCAGCTGTTTGACTCTCTCACACTCTCGCACTCACACCAAGGTTTGCACCAGGTGTTGGTCAGGAAATGTATTCCAGCGCAGACGTCTAACCTTCGGCAAACAAATCTACTCAGCAGGCGACAGTCTGAAGACAGGGAATCTGCCTCCTGATCCAAAGTTAACCAACAGCGAAATTCAAATGCAATAGCCAAGTTTGAACCAGTAGAGGGAGTTCACTATCCATACCTGAATCAATCAACAGCACGCTCATCTTTAAGAATGGGGTGTTCAGGGCAGGACGATGAAGACAGGTGAGCAGACAGTGATAGGCCGAGCGCGGCGGAGCGGAGAGTTAAACGGCGCAGGAGCTTGGTGAGATGATGAGAAGAAGGTGAGGATCAGCCGCGCTCAGACAGGTGAGGCTAGACAACACAGAACACGAAGGGCAGGTGAACGCCAGGAAAACATACCAGTGAATATTTATATTCATGTATAGTGAATAAACACTGGACCTTTAATGTGCCATGTGATTAAAATTGCCTAACTTCTACCTGGATTCAATTTATTTGTAGAAAATCAACTGACTGATCCAAAAAACGGCTGCAAATGATTGACAGACTTCATCAGTTTCACAGTTTGATTTCTGTAGCTCAGAATCAAAAATCAACACAGACAGACGAGGGACGAGTCTCCCAGGATGGACAGATATGCAAAAATCACAACAAAAACACAGACGTACTGAGTCAGACAGCCTCCTCCAAAAATACAACACATGCGGTGCCAAAGCTCAGAAAATAAATAAAGCTGGAAGCCAATATTTGTGTCAGAATATTTCCTTCTCTAATTGTTTCCCCGAGGCGTTTCTCTGTAAAAGTTCTTTTTCTGATTATTTCTGTCGTCTGGAAACACCTGATCTCTTCGTTTCTTCAAGCTTCATACGTCAGAAATAAAAACTTGTAGCAGCCGCCTCGTGTCAGTCTGTCGACTCGTCCTGATGTGTCCACTTTCCAAACAGATGTTTTGCGTTCCCGCTCTAAATCTTCATCTCTAATCAAGCCGCCGTCCTCCTTCACTGCTGAGAGTAAATTCAACTCGACGCCATTTCAGGCACCTGTAACCATGGTAACAATGGTGTCAAAGGCCAAACATTTTCCCGGGGTTTGAAACATGACTTTCTCTTTTATTTTTCAGCTCGACTGTGACACGAGCGTTTCTTTAAAAAGTGCAGTACATGATATTTGATTTGGAAAGTGAGTAAACCAATCCTGATATGCTCTGCTCCCCGGAGGCCGCTCGCCGCGTGCACGAGTTTCATCTTTGACATTTTGTGAACGTGGCAGTACAAAGCTCTACATATTCATGACGGCTGAATATTTGGACGGTCGGTGTGTGTTTGTGTTTTATGGAATTAAATATTCAGGAAGATAAACTGTTTAGTCAGCTGGAAAGTCAAATCTCCCAGGCACATCGACCTCACGATTTGTTCAGACTTTCAGGAGTCTGCATCAGCTGCACAGTAAATACACGGAGCCGAGATTCGTTTAAAGTTTGTCTTCCATCTGCTTCATGCAGTGTAACACTGTAAAAAATGTGTCACAGTGTGTTACTAGACAATTCAAAGTCTCCAATGTAAAACGTTACTTATAAACAGGTTTTGAAGTATGCATATGGCATATTTTACAGCATTTCACAGTAACTAACTGGGAACTGTTGACAAGTAACTTATTTTACATCATTAGTTACTGTAATTTTCACAGTAACTCTATGAATACTGCAGTTTTTGACTGAATTCACAGTATACTACTGTGAAATGTTGGGAGTAATTTGCAAAATCAACAAACATCCGTTTACTGTAATATTAGAAGTTGTTAGTTTTTAACAGTGTAACAATACTTTTATAATAATTAGATATGATGATGGTTTTGGGGGGCAAAGGGGACTCAGCGTTTTATGCACTGGTCTTAATGTTTTATTCACAAAGGTAAAGCAAAGTAATTTCTTCCAGCCGGCCTGGAGCATCTTCAAGTTATCATCCTGAACACACACACACACACTGAGCAGCAAAGGCTGCTGGGAGAGGCTCTGACATTACTGTTTTTAACAGTGCGCTGTCAGCTGCAAAGCAGAAAGTGACAGTTTTTTTATTTTTGCAATAATGTAGAAAGTCTCTGCCTCATCTGAGAGTCGACCCAGAAAAGCATGAAGCAGTTTCAGTGCTAGCAAACAAACTTTATCACCATGTTTGATAGAAACTCTGCTCACTGCATGAGGAGGTACCGCAGCGGTCAAACCGTCAACCACAATATAAAATCAGCTTTGGCTCCGTCCTCGATTCTGAAGACTTCAGTCATTTAAATAAAAGTCCGGAGCTCGCCGTCTGTCAGAACTCTGAGGTCAGCATTATTCCTTAAAGCCAATCCATTGTTTGAATCATTTCAGAAATCGGAAATGAAGAAAGACGAGATATCTGCATAAAGAGCTGCTGCAGCTCAGACTGCTGCTAATGCCCCACATGCTTCTTCACAGAAAGGAACAGAGAAGAAACAGGAGCTGGATGAGGCAGGACACCAGGTGAAACCAGTCAGTGACATGTGTCATCAACAACAGGCGGGAAAACAAGGCAGGAAGGAGAAATGCAAGACGCAGACAGGGGAGAACTTCAAAATAAAACAAAGAAACCTCAAAACTGTCACAGTGGCTGTGTATAAAAGTTACATATGAGCAATAAATCTTGACTAAAGCATAAAATTACACGTTTAGGGACTAAATATTAATATTTAAAACTGAGTTTGAACAAACAAAACACTTGCAAACTCATTCAGTGCTTTTATTTTGAAGGGCATCTCCACAGAACAAAATAGTTGATTTTTCAGAATAAAAGCATACAAAGAATTCAAGTTGTAATAAAAAATAAGAATGTGTGGATAGTTAAAGTCTCATTACATGATGAATATTTGACAGTTTGATGACAAAATGTTGAGGGACTGAAGAACTGTGTTATTCTTATAGAAAGTCAAAAATGGCGGACTTGAATGTTTTTGTTTTCTTCTCAGTGAGTTGGATCGACTACCAATACTCTAGTCAAGTACAAACTGAAGGTATCTGTACTTTACTCGAGTATTTCCATTTATCTGACAGCTTTAGTTACTAGTTACTTTACAAGTTCATCCAAATATTGAACCATATCAAAGAGTTCAAAATGAGCTCCACCTCAACCAACTGCAGCAGTGAAATGTCAGAATCACCTGATGATAGAATATAGTATATATACTGGATATCATGACAGAACATGACACCTGAGCGTTAAACTTATTGAAGAACTGTTGTCAATATTTTTCACACGTTTCTTTGTCCATCATTTTGACTTTGTGTGTGACAGTGGAGCTGATCTCAGAGCAGTTCAGACTGCAGCGCTGACAGTCATCTCCACGTGTTGTGATTCCTCCGTCAGTCTCTGCTGGATGAAGCTCTCCTCTCCACTCCACCTCCCAGTAACATGGCCCAGTCAGAGCTGATGCTGCTGCTTCAACCTCTCTGGATCATCAGGACTCAGCTGACCAACACACACACCTTTCTCACCGCTCACACTTTCAGTGAGACCACTCCCATCTGGTGAAGAAGAACAGACAACAGAAGTCATGAATCATGTTCACAGAGACTCCCTCCATCAGCTGTCAGTCAGTGATGCAGCACATCCAGTATAAAGAGCAGCAGGACTTCAGTCCTGTTCACACACAGGTGGAGCGGCTGTGTAGCGTAGCCAGCTTCCTGTCAGCTCTCATGTTAACGTGTTGGAGTGAAGCTCACAGACCTGCATCAAGTCTGCTGACTCTGCACATTTCACTCAAGCACACAGTGGAAATAAAGTGCTGACAGTCCCTGAACGCATCATCAGTGCAGAAACAGAGAGACGTTCACTGCTCACTGTGATTTTCAGCTGTGCTTACTGGACTTCAGCAGAGGTTCTGCTCTGTACAAAGACCACATGCTCACTACATGTAATGATGGTTCTTTGCAGGCTTCATCAGACTGATCTGAGAGCTGTGACAAAGATGAACTGATCACTTCTTTAGTGTTGGAATGAGAGAACAAACACTCTGAGATCAGATCTGATGAATGAGGACCGCTGTCTCTGTACATCTTGTAATGCTGTCAGCTGGAATCAGCTTTATTTCCTGTAGACATCAACACAACAACAACAGTCGTCTGCACATCAGCCAAAAACACACCATCACAACGAGCTTCTGGCTCATCTGATTGGCTGACTCTTCTCTCTCTCTCATCTGATTGGCTGACTGTTCTCTGTCTCATCTGATTGGCTAACTCTTCTCTCTCTCTCATCTGATTGGCTGACTGTTCTCTCTCTCATCTGATTGGCTGACTGTTCTCTCTCTCTCTGTCTTTCTGTCCAATCCTGAAGCCTGTCAGCGTTCTCCTCTCACAGCTTCACTGAGGAAAGCAGCCGCTGAGAAGGTCGGAGGTTTACAGGAAATACTGGATCTGTGCTTTGATACTAACTGTGTTTAGTACAATACTGCTGAGACCAACATGGACTGACTGCAACCCTCTACTGACCTCAGAGTCTGCAGACTGCAGTGTGGACTCTCCACAAGATCAGACAGAGGCTTCACTGCTGAATCCTGCAGGTCGTTTCCAATCAGGTCCAGCTGTGTCAGATGGGAGGGGTTGGACTTCAGAGCTGAGGCCAGAGAAGCACAGCTGATCTCTGACAAACTGCAGCGCCACAATCTGAATAAAGAATAAATGATGTTGATAAAAATCCATTTATGATCCAATTAGATGTGTTCAATATCAATGATCAGACATTATTTGAACACATTGAAATCAACAGAAACCAAAGAAATATTTCCACTTTATCAAGTAAACTTGATCATTTCAAACTAATCTGAGTTCAGAGGATCTTCTGTAAACAGATGTGACCATTTTAACCACTAACAGACATTTTCTACAGTTCCTTTAAGACACACAAGTCTTTGTGACTGCAGACTAAATTTAATACAACAAACATGAAAATACTGTTTGAACAAAAGGGTCAAATTTGATGGAGCACCACGCCCACACAGGTTCCTCATAATTCATCATTTTGCTCCCTTTTACTCAGGAAGTCTGTATGAACTGTCATGACCTGGCTCGGTGAGTCATGACAAAAAAGGGAGAACACCATATGCATTGGTTTAAATGCTTCTTTATTTAAATCAAAGTAGACCAAATTAAACCATCATAAATGATTTAAAGTTATGGGGTGTGTAAAAGCAGTGATATCAGTGGTGTAGGGTGTGCATGAATGAGGAGTGTAAATGTGCAAGTGTTGATAGTGTCAAACAAAAGCCAAAAGACAACCTAAGACTCTAAGTCTAAGCTAAAGCAAAGCAAGGGAAACAAACCATACCATACCAACCCTGACTGGGGACAGGGGAGCCCCAGAACAGGGGAGGGCTCAGAGGAGAGACAGAGCACCAGACTGCAGTGGCATAAGTACTCCTATGCTACTTAGTGTGATGGAAAACACCTGCAAACAAACCACACCTAGAGAAGGGGAGGAGGAAGAGAAACCACACCCAGGAGAGGAGGAGGAAAGAACACACTCAAGATGCCACAGGGCATCACAGAACACATCTACCAAGTTTGAAGTAACTTGGATAAAATCTCTAGGAGGAGTTTGTTCAAATATGACCCCTTCTCAACCAGCCCGAAACAGCAAAAATGGTGATATTCATTCTTAAATATCTCACTTCCTGTTAAGTTTAACCAATTTTTCCAAGAGACTTTTTTGTAAGCCTGGGGGAGATACACGTTTCATTATGATTCATCATTTTGATAACTCTTACTCAGGAAGTGTATGTGAATGAACCTACCAACTCCTCCTTCTTTCATCCCATCTAACTGAAACTTGTCGTGTGTGTTCTTAAGGCCTCGACTATGAAAAGTTATGGAAATGATGAATTTTGATGAAACGGTGTGTGCGAGGCTATTTTGTCAAATTTGACCCTATGAGAAAAAAAGTGTTTGCTTCTTATGTTCTGTTTTAACAAACTCCTCCCAGGGACTTCATCTGATTGACTTAAAACTTGCCCGACGTGCGCACATGCACGAGGGCCCGTCCAACAGCACTTGTTGCTTTAATTAAGGCCCGAGCGCCGAACAAGCTCTATCGTGTCCTTAGGATTTTTCTTTTTTCTCCTCTGTGTCTCTTCGGGGCATTTTTGAGAGGCTGAACGTGCTCGAAAACTCATGAAACAAGAAACAGAAAGTAAAAGTATCCGGAAGTGTCACAGGCGCTCGGACCAAGATGGCTCCACAGCGCCACCTACAAAATCTTGTTCGGAGCCTCAGCCTTTGTCAAAACTTACTAAAAAATTTAGTTTTTTTTAGTATAAAAAATCCTCTAATTATATACTCCAAATATTTGTTATTGTCTGACTGTTGAAATAGAGATGATTTATTTATTTAATGTATTTATGTATTTTTATCATCATTTATTAAAAAAATAAACCTGAGATAAAAAGTTGAAGAGGTTCACAGTGAATTATCCAGTGTAGATTTTTCTTGTTATATTCAGGTTTGAAATGTGCAGCTCAACATTGATCTGCCACAGTCAATGGACGAAACCACAGAAGAAGAAAACTTTAGCATTCAGATACTCAGTGTGGATCAGTATAATATCAGCCTGATGTCTGCAGCTTAGTGTCAGCACAACTTTCACATCATATTAATCTCAGCACAGAAGGAAAAAATGTGTCTGACCTCAGAGTCTGCAGTCTGCAGTTTGGACTCTGCAGTCCAGCAGACAGTGTCTTCACTCCTGAATCCTGCAGGTCGTTCTCACTCAGGTCCAGCTCTGTCAGATGAGAGGGGTTGGACTTCAGAGCTGAGGCCAGAGAAGCACAGCTGATCTCTGACAACCTGCAGAGCTCCAATCTGAATAAAGAATAAATGATGTTGATAAAAATCCATTTATGATCCAATCAGATGTGTTCAGGTTTGAAATGTGCAGCTCAACATTACTATGTCCTAATCAATGAGCTTTTCTCTAACATGAGCAGAGTGACTTTGTCATTGTGTTATTGTGGATCATCATAATGTCAGCCTTCTACAGACATCATCCAAACGTCAGCACAACATTCAGACAACCATTCATGTCAGCACAGATTAATAACATGCTGCTGATCTCAGTCAAGTCTGGAATTAGAGGATCAAATCAAATCAGACATGTTGGACTAAAAACAGCTGATTATTTATTCCATGACCTTCTGACTGTGTTTGCTGTCTTAGCAGGTAAATGTCATTCAAAGGAGAGGTCTACATTTGTTCAAGTGTGTCTTCAAACAGCAGCCACATGGACATTCACAGAGTTATTGCTGCCAGTCATCATTCCTCCTCTTGAGGGCCAAATTCACTCTTTGAGTTACTATTCCTCCACTGCGGCTCAACAAGGACAGACTGTCCAATTCACAAACTTTCAAGGATCTCAAGGACTCATGGGAACCATGTTACAGCAGCTTATGTTTGAATCCTTGGATCCTTGAATCCTGTTTTGTTGTGACGCTCTGGCCTGTGTCAGGCTGCTGTTTCTTACTCTGAGCTCTGGTTGAATGCACAGCACAGCACAGCAGCTGTGAGGGTTGTCTGTAGCAGCCATATCAGCTTCTGATATCATGAAGATCATCACAGTTCTTCACTTCATCTTTGTTGAACTTTGCGTTCACGTCTTTCTTTCCTTTCTCTAACCTGTCTCTGTCTCTGTTTCCACAGAAGCTCAAAGTCTCTGCAGCCTGTTTTTATCTGCTATCATCAGATCTTCAACAACCTCATTCTGATCCGTCACACACTCTACAGCCTCATCAGCACTGACGCCATCTTCACTGACTGATGGACCACAATGTGAGTCTGTGGAAGCTCAGGAACTGTCAAACATTTGATTTCTGCACTTTCTGTGACTCCAACAATTATTCAACCATTTGGAAATTCATTCAACCAAAAATATGAAACATCAGTCAAAGATTTAAATTGAATATTTACATAAAAACAGCATGAACAGTCAGTGAACTGACCTCAGAGTCTGCAGTCTGCAGTTTGGACTCTGCAGTCCAGCAGACAGTGTCTTCACTCCTGAATCCTGCAGCTTGTTGTCACTCAGGTCCAGCTCTGTCAGATGGGAGGGGTTGGACTTCAGAGCTGAGGCCAGAGAAGCACAGCTGATCTCTGACAACCTGCAGCGCTCCAATCTGAATAAAGAATAAATGATGTTGATAAAAATCCATTTATGATCCAATCAGATGTGTTCAGGTTTGAAATGTGCAGCTCAACATTACTATGTCCTAATCAATGAGCTTTTCTCTAACATGAGCAGAGTGACTTTGTCATTGTGTTATTGTGGATCATCATAATGTCAGCCTTCTACAGACATCAGCCAAACGTCAGCACAACATTCAGACAACCATTCATGTCAGCACAGATTAATAACATGCTGCTGATCTCAGTCAAGTCTGGAATTAGAGGATCAAATCAAATCAGACATGTTGGACTAAAAACAGCTGATTATTTATTCCATGACCTTCTGACTGTGTTTGCTGTCTTAGCAGGTAAATGTCATTCAAAGGAGAGGTCTACATTTGTTCAAGTGTGTCTTCAAACAGCAGCCACATGGACATTCACAGAGTTATTGCTGCCAGTCATCATTCCTCCTCTTGAGGGCCAAATTCACTCTTTGAGTTACTATTCCTCCACTGCAGCTCAACAAGGACAGACTGTCCAATTCACAAACTTTCAAGGATCTCAAGGACTCATGGGAACCATGTTACAGCAGCTTATGTTTGAATCCTTGGATCCTTGAATCCTGTTTTGTTGTGACGCTCTGGCCTGTGTCAGGCTGCTGTTTCTTACTCTGAGCTCTGGTTGAATGCACAGCACAGCACAGCAGCTGTGAGGGTTGTCTGTAGCAGCCATATCAGCTTCTGATATCATGAAGATCATCACAGTTCTTCACTTCATCTTTGTTGAACTTTGCGTTCACGTCTTTCTTTCCTTTCTCTAACCTGTCTCTGTCTCTGTTTCCACAGAAGCTCAAACTCTCTGCAGCCTGTTTTTATCTGCTATCATCAGATCTTCAACAACCTCATTCTGATCCGTCACACACTCTACAGCCTCATCAGCACTGACGCCATCTTCACTGACTGATGGACCACAATGTGAGTCTGTGGAAGCTCAGGAACTGTCAAACATTTGATTTCTGCACTTTCTGTGACTCCAACAATTATTCAACCATTTGGAAATTCATTCAACCAAAAATATGAAACATCAGTCAAAGATTTAAATTGAATATTTACATAAAAACAGCATGAACAGTCAGTGAACTGACCTCAGAGTCTGCAGTCTGCAGTTTGGACTCTGCAGTCCAGCAGACAGTGTCTTCACTCCTGAATCCTGCAGGTCGTTCTCACTCAGGTCCAGCTGTGTCAGATGGGAGGGGTTGGACTTCAGAGCTGAGGCCAGAGAAGCACAGCTGATCTCTGACAAACTGCAGAGCTCCAATCTGAATAAAGAATAAATGATGTTGATAAAAATCCATTTATGATCCAATCAGATGTGTTCAGGTTTGAAATGTGCAGCTCAACATTACTATGTCCTAATCAATGAGCTTTTCTCTAACATGAGCAGAGTGACTTTGTCATTGTGTTATTGTGGATCATCATAATGTCAGCCTTCTACAGACATCAGCCAAACGTCAGCACAACATTCAGACAACCATTCATGTCAGCACAGATTAATAACATGCTGCTGATCTCAGTCAAGTCTGGAATTAGAGGATCAAATCAAATCAGACATGTTGGACTAAAAACAGCTGATTATTTATTCCATGACCTTCTGACTGTGTTTGCTGTCTTAGCAGGTAAATGTCATTCAAAGGAGAGGTCTACATTTGTTCAAGTGTGTCTTCAAACAGCAGCCACATGGACATTCACAGAGTTATTGCTGCCAGTCATCATTCCTCCTGTCCATACTGAGTGTGAAGTGCTCTCTTCATAACACAACTACACTGTAAGAAATGACTTCAGAAGTTCAGCTGAAACTAATATGAAGCTTCAGCAGTCTGAGTTAGAGACATCAAGTGGGTGTCTACTAGGGGTGGGCGACATGGGCAAAAAATAATATCTCGATATTTTTCAGGATTTTAACGATAACGATATTTTCCAAAAATCAATAAATAAATAAAACCAAGTGCCGCGTAAAGCAGCCCTACTTCTGTAGGTTTGAACTCATTTTCAGGGTAACAAGCTGAATTTGGAACATCTGCTTTGCTGTGAAGTGACTCACACAGCTGATTAAGATCTGACTCTTTACTGGTTCACCAAGGACACACACACACTGAACAGACAGGGACACACACACGGCACAGAGTGTGCTCTCCCTCACCAGCTTCCTTTCTCATCAGTAACATGAACATGGCAAGTTGCAAACTTAAAAACGAATTTCTATCCAACACTAATCTGCTTCACCCAACAAACTTAGCAAACATCGTTGCCAATGTGTTAGCATTTTATGCTAGCAGGACTCCCTTGCATAAGTAGCATTGCATATAGTGCTGTTATTGGATGAGTCCAAAGTGGCTACACATGAAACCAGCCTTGTGCAGCGCACATTGTGTATGTGGAGTGAATAGAGCAGCGAAGAATTGCCATATGTGCATATTCTGTAGATGATGCTATGCAGACTTAAAACTCCAAAGTGATTTTTTAACCAGTGAAGTTCATACTGGGGCACGTGCAGTCACTCCCTTTGCTCATCATCAAGCTCCCTGTCTCAACTGCTCTAACTGTTTAGATGTGCTGTTTATAGATAATGTGAAGCGTTTCGTCATGGCGTCATTGTTTTGGCGAGCTGACTTGAATACTCCATAATGTAAATTTGCACATCGTTAAAACAACATTCACCATAATATCGCAGACGATATATATCTCCCACCCCGAGTGTCTACCAACGTTAAAGACATTTCATTTCTGTACTTTTATGAATATGAACAAAAAACTACATGAACTACAGTCAGTGAACTGACCTCAGAGTCTGCAGTCTGCAGTTTGGACTCTGCAGTCCAGCAGACAGTGTCTTCACTCCTGAATCCTGCAGCTTGTTGTTACTCAGGTCCAGCTGTGTCAGATGGGAGGGGTTGGACTTCAGAGCTGAGGCCAGAGAAGCACAGCTGATCTCTGACAAACTGCAGAGCTCCAATCTGAATAAAGAATAAATGATGTTGATAAAAATCCATTTATGATCCAATCAGATGTGTTCAGGTTTGAAATGTGCAGCTCAACATTACTATGTCCTAATCAATGAGCTTTTCTCTAACATGAGCAGAGTGACTTTGTCATTGTGTTATTGTGGATCATCATAATGTCAGCCTTCTACAGACATCAGCCAAACGTCAGCACAACATTCAGACAACCATTCATGTCAGCACAGATTAATAACATGCTGCTGATCTCAGTCAAGTCTGGAATTAGAGATCAAATCAAATCAGACATGTTGGACTAAAAACAGCTGATTATTTATTCCATGACCTTCTGACTGTGTTTGCTGTCTTAGCAGGTAAATGTCATTCAAAGGAGAGGTCTACATTTGTTCAAGTGTGTCTTCAAACAGCAGCCACATGGACATTCACAGAGTTATTGCTGCCAGTCATCATTCCTCCTCTTGAGGGCCAAATTCACTCTTTGAGTTACTATTCCTCCACTGCGGCTCAACAAGGACAGACTGTCCAATTCACAAACTTTCAAGGATCTCAAGGACTCATGGGAACCATGTTACAGCAGCTTATGTTTGAATCCTTGGATCCTTGAATCCTGTTTTGTTGTGACGCTCTGGCCTGTGTCAGGCTGCTGTTTCTTACTCTGAGCTCTGGTTGAATGCACAGCACAGCACAGCAGCTGTGAGGGTTGTCTGTAGCAGCCATATCAGCTTCTGATATCATGAAGATCATCACAGTTCTTCACTTCATCTTTGTTGAACTTTGCGTTCACGTCTTTCTTTCCTTTCTCTAACCTGTCTCTGTCTCTGTTTCCACAGAAGCTCAAAGTCTCTGCAGCCTGTTTTTATCTGCTATCATCAGATCTTCAACAACCTCATTCTGATCCGTCACACACTCTACAGCCTCATCAGCACTGACGCCATCTTCACTGACTGATGGACCACAATGTGAGTCTGTGGAAGCTCAGGAACTGTCAAACATTTGATTTCTGCACTTTCTGTGACTCCAACAATTATTCAACCATTTGGAAATTCATTCAACCAAAAATATGAAACATCAGTCAAAGATTTAAATTGAATATTTACATAAAAACAGCATGAACAGTCAGTGAACTGACCTCAGAGTCTGCAGTCTGCAGTTTGGACTCTGCAGTCCAGCAGACAGTGTCTTCACTCCTGAATCCTGCAGGTCGTTGTCACTCAGGTCCAGCTGTGTCAGATGGGAGGGGTTGGACTTCAGAGCTGAGGCCACGACTTCACAGTGAATCTCTGAGAGTCTACAGGCAGAAAGTCTGTGATGACACAAAATACAAAATGATTTAATTAATCACAAAATCTGTTATTATGAAAGAGGACACTTTCTATTGACTTCATGTGTTTGATGTCAGAACAGTTTGACATGTTTGATGAACATTTCCTCTTCACATTAGTGGTTCAAAACAAGACAGATCATTGAGAGAGAGTAGAAGATGGAAACAAAACATAGTGCAGCAATAAAATCAATGCAGTGTGGCTCAAAAACCATATACAGTGGAGCAAGTCAGAGAAATGTTTGCTGAGGAAACATTCAGCAGTGATGATGACAGAGACTCTCAACACTTGAACAAAATCTGGAAATAGAAATGAATTCAACTGATGTTTGTTTTTCCTTTTGATGATTTCTTCCATTATAATATAAATCATGATTGTGTTGTTCACATAGAGGTGTAGGACTAATATACTGCAGAGACAAACTGGACTTACTCAGCCTTTCTGCAGTTCCTCACAGCTGGAATCAGTCTCAGTCGTCCCTTCCATGATGTGTTGTACTTCTTCAGGACCAACTCATCCAGAACCTCCTCTGACATCTGCAGCATGTAGGCCAGAGCTGAGCAGTGGATCTCAGAGAGTTTCTTCTCTGATCTGTTCTCTGACTTCAGGAACTCTTGGATCTCCTGATGGACTGAGTCATCGTTCATCTCCATCAGACAGTGGAAGATGTTGATGCTTCTGTCAGGAGAGACACGATCACTGTTCATCTCCTTCAGGTTGTTGATGGCTCTCTGGATGATTTCTGGCCTGTTGTCTGTCTGACCCAGCAGGCCTCCTAAGAGTCTCTGGTTGGACTCCAGAGAGAGGCCATGAAGGAAGCGAACAAACAGGTCCAGGTGACCATTTTTACTTTCAAGGGATTTCTGCATGACTTTCTTCAGGATCACATCCAGAGATGAGAAATCACCATAACCCAGGAAGTCCTCCAGTACCTCTGTCTTCTTGTTGGTGTAACAGTGGAACAGGTAGACTGCAGCCAGAAACTCCTGAACGCTCAGATGAACAAAGCAGTAGACTGTTTTCTGGAAGATCACACTCTCTCTTTTGAAGATCTCTGTACAAACTCCTGAGTACACCGAGGCCTCTGTGACATCCAGACCACACTGCTCCAGGTCTTCTTGGTAGAACATGATGTTTCCTTTCTTCAGCTGTTCAAACGCCAGCCTCCCCAGCTTCAGAAGAACTTCCCTGTCAGCCTCCGTCAGCTCCTGTGGACTCGTCTCATGTCCTTCATCGTACTTCTTCTTCTTCCTCTTTGTCTGAACCAGCAGGAAGTGTGAGTACATGTCAGTCAGGGTCTTGGGCAGCTCTCCTCTCTGGTCTGTGGACAACATGTGGTCCAGAACTGTAGCAGTGATCCAGCAGAAGACTGGGATCAGACACATGATGTGGAGGCTCCTGGAGGTCTTGATGTGTGAGATGATTCTGCTGGACAGATCTTCATCACTGACTCTCCTCCTGAAGTACTCCTCCTTCTGAGCGTCAGTGAAGCCTCGTACTTCTGTCACCCTGTCAACACGTGAAGGAGGGATCTGATTGGCTGCTGCAGGTCTGGAAGTTATCCAGATGAGAGCCGAGGGAAGCAGCTTCCCCTTGATGAGGCTTGTCAACAGCACGCTGACTGATGACTCCTGTGTGACATCAGACACGACCTCTTTGTTGTTGAAGTCCAGTGAAAGTCTGCTTTCATCCAGGCCGTCAAAGATGAACAGAAGTTTACAGACAGCGAGCTTCTCTGCTGTGACCTTCTGTAATGTTGGATGGAAAACATGGAGCAGCCTGAGAAGACTGAACCGCTCATCTTTGATCAGGTTCAGCTCCCTGAACGAGAGCAGAACCACCAGACTGACATCTTGGTTCTCCGAGCCCTCTGCCCAGTCCAGAGTGAACTTCAGCACTGAGAAGGTTTTTCCAACGCCAGCGACGCCGTTGGTCAGAACGACTCTGATGTGTCTCTGTTGGTCAGGTAAGGCTTTAAAGATGTCGTGGCATTTGATGGGAGTGTCATGGAGGGTCTTCTTCTTCTTGGAAGCTGTCTCAAGCTGCCTCACCTCATGTTGGGTGTTAACCTCTTCACTCTGTCCCTCTGTGATGTAGAGCTCAGTGTAGATCCTGTTGAGGAGGGTTCCACTTCCTGTTTCATCACTTCCTTCAGTCACACGTTCACATCTCGTCTTCAGACTGATCTTATGTTCATCTAAAACCTCCTGCAGACCAGCACTCACTGAAACAGAGAAAAAACGTTTGAGACAGAACAAATAAAAATTGTCTCATCTTGTGTCTAGACTACTGCAACTCACTCCTGGCTGCTCTGCCTGCATGTGACGTCCAACCTCTCCAGAATGCTTCAACCCGGCTGGTCAAGTTCTCCCACAATCCACCGCTCCTCTGCTCCCTGAAAAAGAGAAGTGGTCCAAATCTACATGTGAGCATTTTATCTGCACAGCAACAATTCAAATGTATCTCACCTTGCATGGTCACATAGTTTAGTAATTCATGTTAAATAGCAGAGTTTACACTGCAGCGTGTTTCAAGGATACAAACCAGATGAAACTTTGACTAAAAACAAAGTTGGAAAAGAAGTCATGATGAGTCCTGGTAACCAAACGTCTCCTTCCAGTTAGAACAGACCAGCCTGATGTTGCTGCCTTCAGCTGATACTGGACTGAATCATCCACATTCACTCAAAGATCAGTGCAGACTGATTCACTGACTTGAGGTGAGTAAATCTGTATGTATCATCTTCATCAGGTCAGTTTACAGTAAAAACAGTCTCTTACTTTGTGTCTGAGGGTCCAGGTTCATCACTGAAGTCTGGAGGATGATCATTGGACCAGTCACTCTTCATAGACAGACAGCTGGATCCTGGAGACTCTGCTCTCTGTCTGTTGGACTGAACTCTGCAAACACCAACATGTTTTTATTCAGATTACATGAATCTTTGATAAATTCTCTCAAACACACAAACTGCTGTCAATAATTAGGAGCTTTAAAAGTTTGTGTTGGTCCTCTTAGATCAGATTACAGCTTTTCTAGGTGACTGACAGCTGTCACATCCAAACATCCAGATTGACTTTTGCACAGCTTCATATGCTGGATTTAGTTCTTGTCGTCTGTGTTTGTTACTCTGACAATAAATATTAAAGCATATCTGTGCAGTGGAACTGGATCATTCAGTGTAACTGAAGATGAGTCAAATAAATGAGCTCATAGCAGCTCTCTTACTTTGTGTCTGAGGGTCCAGGTTCACCACTGAAATATTCAGGAAGGTCTTTGGACCGGTCACTCTTCATAGACAGACAGCTGGATCCTGGAGACTCTGCTCTGTCCTCCTCGTCCTCCATCTTCTGGACTTCAGTCAGTCTGAGAGCTGAAACATGAACACTGACTGTGAGCTCAGGACACCAGTGTTATAAAAATGAGTTTTATACTGTGTTTCAGATGTTTGAAATCACACAATGTGTACGTGAGTTCCTACTCCTCACATGTTCTGTTTTCTCTAATCTGACTTTGTTGCTATGGCTGGCAGCGTGAGGTGAAGTCCAGGTTAATGTGGAAACAGAAGAAGTCCAGAACAGAACGAGGGTCAGGGACAGGTCAGAGAGGTGACATCTAAATTGGGGAAATGCTGATACTGAGTAAGCAAACTAAGAAGATGTGATGCTCTCTGTATGGGGAGGCCCATTAGAGTGTACAAGAACCAACTGTTAGAGCTCCACAGGGAGCCTTTTCTCTGGGACCCCTCCTGTGTGTTGCACTGTTAAACGCTCCTTCTTGTACAAGAATAAACTCAGATTTGACCATTTTCCCGGTGTGTGTTCTTCTAAATATGCTTCTACGTCTGTAAATATGCTACGTTGTTACTTAGTTTTGCTTTTAAATTGTCTCGTCTTGTGTCTAGACTACTGCAACTCACTCCTGGCTGCTCTGCCTGCATGTGACCTCTGACCTCTCCTGAATGCTTCATCCCGGCTGTTGAAGTTCTCCCACAATCCACCGCTCCTCTGCTCCCTGAAAAAGAGAAGTGGTCCAAATCTACATGTGAGCATTTTATCTGCACAGCAACAATTCAAATGTATCTCACCTTGCATGGTGTTGATAAGAGAGATGTAGGGGTTACCAAAAACACCACGCTGGCCAGGAGGTATGCCGAAAAATAGGTTTACTTTTATTTTCTTTTTCAAACAAAGAAGCCCTTTAACAAAGACAACATGGGTACTGCTCTCCCCCATAGCATCCTCCACACAAAACCATCCCCCTATATATACTCTGATAGGCCTTCTCTCTGGTTCAAATCAGCCTATCAGAGTAGATCTGTGGAAGGCAGGATGGACATGATTAACAAAAATATATAATTCCTTGATTTGTTTGTTCCAACCAATGCACATTAACTTCTGCAAGACAAACATAAAAATACAATACACTCAGAATTAATTAACACAAAGTACAACATGAACAATTTAATTAAATTAACTGAAACCTTTCCACCGCTTCCATCTTCCAATCAGAAGAATACTCACCCCCTTTTAGTCCTCATAAAAAGGTACCTATAGAGGTGCGCGCCCTCTTTGCGCCCATGCCCAGAAGCACACAGGAGTGGAAGCAGGTAACAACCCACATGCACTGTTCCCCCTTTTTGTACATTTAATGAGTAACTATGCTCTCTTCTGACATAGCAGAGAGTGAGGGAGTTGCACTTCCTCACACATGGTCACATAGTTTAGTAATTCATGTTAAACAGCAGAGTTTACACTGCAGCGTGTTTCAAGGATACAAACCAGATGAAACTTTTACTAAAAACAAAGTTGGAAAAGAAGTCATGATGAGTCCTGGTAACCAAACGTCTCCTTCCAGTTAGAACAGACCAGCCTGATGTTGCTGCCTTCAGCTGATACTGGACTGAATCATCCACATTCACTCAAAGATCAGTGCAGACTGATTCACTGACTTGAGGTGAGTAAATCTGTATGTATCATCTTCATCAGGTCAGTTTACAGTAAAAACAGTCTCTTACTTTGTGTCTGAGGGTCCAGGTTCATCACTGAAGTCTGGAGGATGATCATTGGACCAGTCACTCTTCATAGACAGACAGCTGGATCCTGGAGACTCTGCTCTCTGTCTGTTGGACTGAACTCTGCAAACACCAACATGTTTTTATTCAGATTACATGAATCTTTGATAAATTCTCTCAAACACACAAACTGCTGTCAATAATTAGGAGCTTTAAAAGTTTGTGTTGGTCCTCTTAGATCAGATTACAGCTTTTCTAGGTGACTGACAGCTGTCACATCCAAACATCCAGATTGACTTTTGCACAGCTTCATATGCTGGATTTAGTTCTTGTCGTCTGTGTTTGTTACTCTGACAATAAATATTAAAGCATATCTGTGCAGTGGAACTGGATCATTCAGTGTAACTGAAGATGAGTCAAATAAATGAGCTCATAGCAGCTCTCTTACTTTGTGTCTGAGGGTCCAGGTTCATCACTGAAATATTCAGGAAGACCTTTGGACCAGTCACTCTTCATAGACAGACAGCTGGATCCTGGAGACTCTACTCTGTCCTCCTCGTCCTCCATCTTCTGGACTTCAGTCAGTCTGAGAGCTGAAACATGAACACTGACTGTGAGCTCAGGACACCAGTGTTATAAAAATGAGTTTTATACTGTGTTTCAGATGTTTGAAATCACACAATGTGTACGTGAGTTCCTACTCCTCACATGTTCTGTTTTCTCTAATCTGACTTTGTTGCTATGGCTGGCAGCGTGAGGTGAAGTCCAGGTTAATGTGGAAACAGAAGAAGTCCAGAACAGAACGAGGGTCAGGGACAGGTCAGAGAGGTGACATCTAAATTGGGGAAATGCTGATACTGAGTAAGCAAACTAAGAAGATGTGATGCTCTCTGTATGGGGAGGCCCATTAGAGTGTACAAGAACCAACTGTTAGAGCTCCACAGGGAGCCTTTTCTCTGGGACCCCTCCTGTGTGTTGCACTGTTAAACGCTCCTTCTTGTACAAGAATAAACTCAGATTTGACCATTTTCCCGGTGTGTGTTCTTCTAAATATGCTTCTACGTCTGTAAATATGCTACGTTGTTACTTAGTTTGGCTTTTAACTGATTTTACCACCGGCAGTTTGCGCAGGGTATTTTATTTTGAAAACCCACCGGATTCTCTTTGCCTTTTCTGTGGCCGGCTTCCGCCCGCTCGAGGGGCTCTGTGTAGCGTGACGTCAGCGGATCGTAGAGACGCTTCGAGAAAGATCCACAATAAATGTAACAACATGTCCAAACAACATGTAACAAACATGGATGTCGGCCCAGAGTTTGACAATCAGTGCATCCTGCATCTTAGAACAACCAGAACCAAGAAAAACTAGTTCAGGAGTCACACACACGACAACAGGAAACACACACACACACACACACACAGAGCTCTGCTTGTTTTCTTGGTTCCAGCAGGTTTAATGTGAATTATTAATCAGCCAACAAAGAAAATGATGAAATGTTGGATTAACACTCACCCTGCCTCAGCCTTCAGTTTTCCTCCTTCTGCTCTGTCGCCTCGTCGCAAAGTCTGAACAAAGTCTGAACAAAGTCTTTCACTTTCACTTTCAGGGCCCCTCCCAGTTCCTATACACGAGGTCACGTGATCAGATTTGTACAGCTTCACTATAAAGCGTCCAGCATATCAGTTTAAATCAATAATCATATCAGCATAAGTCATTAAGGACTTCAATGTGCTCATAAATCTGTCAGTTTCCCTTCACTTCGTAGTGTACGGTACAGAGAGCCCCTCTGCTGCGTTGGTATCAATCCATTCCACTTGTTCAGAACGCAGAACCACATTACTGAAAATCCAGTCCACGTTTTCCTCAGACCGTGTGTGTGTGTGTGTGTGTGTGTGTGTGTGTGTGTGTGTCAGACTGATCCCAGGCCACACAACACACACTGCTTCAAATAAACTGCATTTCATTCCCAACACTAACACACACACTCCGTTCACAGAGTTAGAGATATTCAACTTCTGGATAAAATTTATGGAACATGGAAAAAGTTCGTGCTACAGTGATATTACATCATGAAAGTAGGGCATTTAACTAGAAGCATGCAATGGTCATTGATTGATTGATTGATTGATTGATTGACAGGCGAACAGACAGTGTTGGCGGAAGGTAATGCAAAAGTTCATGATGTGGAGTCTTCATCTTCATCATGGATCAAAGTAAAAGACCAAAGACGCCATCAGGTGCCCAGTCAGAAAAAGAAGGCCACAGATAAAGGACCAGGACCAGGACCAGGACCAGGACCAGGACCAGCTCTGTGAATAAGGCAGGACACCAGATGAAACCAATCAATGACATGTGCGTCATCAAAAACAGGCAGGAAGTAGAAATGCAAGACACAGACAGGGGTGAACTTCAAAATAAAACAAAGAAACCTCAAAACCGTCACAATGGCTGCGTATAAAAGTTACACATGAGCAATACATCTTGAATAAAGCATAAAATGACTACGCCAAGTCTCTCCAAGTCAGAATTAAGAATAAAAATGTAAAAACACGTAAACGACCAACCAGGCCGTGATGGTGGAGACTTGTCCTGCAGGGGGCAATTTACTGTGATGGCAGTGCCGACATCAGACGCTGTGAGAGGGCGATCAGAGATCGAGTCATGGCCGCAGAAACAGATCGATGGTTACTTCTCACCAAAAAGCTCAGACAGTGTTGATTCCTGCAGATCAAGAGGAGCAAAATTTACTGTCTATCAGGATTGTGTTGGTGCTTTTTCTCGCCGTGGATCTCCGACTGACATCTTTTGTCACGGATAAAACTGAGGGAAGAACGAAAGGAAGGAAGGAATGCAAGGAACGCGGCCTTGGTCAACTTTAGAGCCTGAAACAAGAATCTGAATGGACAGAAATCTTTTACGCGCGCTCACCACACTTGAACGTTGACTGTATCCACTAAAGCAGACCAAACGCTCAGAAATAATCAGATTGCAGAGGCTCCATTCGGCGACCATCAGCAGATGTTTGCTCTTCGATCGCCGTGTTATGTACTCCAACTTGGAAGAGGCTGAGAGTGGTGAAAAGCTGCAGAGACAATGGGGAAGTAACAGCGAGGCTGAGACAGGGAGTAAATAAAAAAAATCTGAAGCAGATGGAAGGAGTCATTTTTAAGCTGAGATGGCACTTGAGCAAAAACAGTGAGGGCGGTGAGGTGAGTGTGTGCAGGTGAAACTGAAGAGAGAAGAGAAGAGCGGCACATAGACGACAGAGAAATGTTTCACCATCAGGCTTTTCTTCATGCTCCTCTGTGCTGGAGGAAAATGTAAAATGTTCCTCATCTCCTTTGTCTCGCCACGCTTTGTTTTAGCTGTGCCCTCACTCTTCTTTTCCACTCGGCCTCAAATCCCTTAAACCTCACGCAGAGGTTTTAAATTTATGACGGAGCGCTTGTTTTTTGATTAGACAGAGGGATCGCCAAGAAAAGAGCGCAGTTTCTGAGCTGTGAGTGTCGAGTGTGACTATCGCTGGGCGGCAGGGATCTTTTGGATTTAAGTCCAGTCTGACCCACAGTGATGTGAATACACATGAGCAGAGTTATTCAACACTTGAGTTATGACCTCGTGGCGCCACAGCGTTATTGGCTCTAATAAAAGTATTTACAGTAGCCACAGCAGCTGGCAACCACAATCCACGAGAACCTGCAAGACGAGAAAGCAGAAAAACTCAGAGGTTAGTTAGTAAGATGTATCGATGGGACATGAATGGAGGCAAGAGCTCAGTGCATCATGGGAGGTCCCCCAGCAATGTCGTCCTGTAGCAGCAACTCCCAAATTCCACCGGGTGTGGACGTTCTAGTCAGTGTTTTAAACCCTCCATCTCCATCACTCTCCGTCACTCACGCCTTCAGAAGTGACTAATGCAACTGCATCCTCTACAGCACACCATCCATAACTTTAAATGAACACATCTGATGCTAACCTCCTGACTCCAACACCACCACCCAGGAACAAGCACCGAACCTGGGGCGACAGAGCCTCCCTCTGGAACTCTCTCCACAAACTCATCCGTGACTGTACCGACCTTCAAACATTCACATCTCTGACAAGTGGCCACTTGAGGCTGGTTACAGAACATTTCAGTCTCCATAGGTCCCCATGTTAATTAGTAGCAGTCTAGTTCCATAGCAGCACAACTAAGGGATGGTTCAGGACTCACCTGAGCCAGCTCTGACTATCAGCTCTATTAGAAAGGAACGTCTTAAACATTTCAAATGCTCCAATGAGCTTGGCTCTTCCAAGCTACCAGAGTTCAACATCTAAAGAGTTCAAATGTGTCGCCGCGAGACAAAATACAGTTTGTTTTGGTACAACAGATGTCACGAGGGCTTCTGGGACTGTACCTCCGAGATATACAAATAAATGAGTTGGATATTCTCTCTGTATCGTGTCCAAATGAAATCTTGTTGGGAGAGTTTTGGGTTTTTTTGGTTTTATCCCCAAAGCAGCAATTTTAGACTTAGACCATGTTTCATTCTGTTCTGTCTCGAGGACAAAAAGGTAAAGTAAATAATCTATGAACAGCCAAGGCGTTGGCACATCTCGAGCTTCTAGTCTTTCCAGACTTTGAGTTACAATCTGAGCTTTGTGGGAACATTAAGGGGCAGGGATGAATAAATAATAGCCTAAAGGTTCCTGTAAGAGACTGCACTCACTGCTTATCACACACACATAAAACAGCCCTGTGCTCCCTGGATGTGTCTGCGATAATGCAAACTGAGACCCATCGCAAGTCTGCAAGGTTGTCATAAATCCAGTAATACAAAGTCCAAGTGGTCCCACATTCAGCAGCAGCAGGTTTTTCTGGCAAAGGTAGTGCCACCTCTGTGGCTTTGCCAAAAAATCTTGGGCCACCAAGTGTCCTTGGGCAAGGGACTTCCACACAGACTTGGAGGTGCTGGGGGATTGAACCACCAATCGTCTGATTTTTAGACTACCACCACCTCATTGACATTTGGGTGTGAGCAACCAGACTTCATTCAGCTGACTTCAGTCCATGTCTTTGCCCATTTTCTTTGGAGTAATGGAGAGCCTGCGGACACAGGACTGCCACAGCGACCTGTCCGTTTTTTATACCATCTGTGGCAGCCATTGACAATAGCAGCTTTCATTCCCATGCAGTGTAGGGTATAAGACTTCTTCTTCCATCTGCGTTCTCAACCAGGCATAGTTCATACAATACTCTAGTGTGCACTCTTGCATCCATGCTGTCGTTCACAAGGTAATGTGGTGCACAGAAAACACGTTGTGGTTTATAACCTGGCAGTAATGGCTGTTTGTTTGACGTGAGCTCAGTTCTCGCTTCCATGCCCTCCTTTCCATTATGTTTGTCCTTCCTGACGTAGATGACTGTTAGCATCTCTGTGCGCTTTCTGTTTACCACAGATGCATCAATAATGTGTGCAGTGACATTCCGGCGGTTCAGCATTGCAACCGATGTGGCTGGATTTGATGTTTACATTGTGCGGTGAGTCACTGAAGCTCTGTGTTTGAGCTCTACGTGTCAGAACACGTGAGGCTCATTGCTTTTTTTCTTCAGCTTGTCCTCCCAACTCAAGGTCGACCTCGATCCAGGCGCTTTGGAGTATCGGGAAGAATCCCATGGTCTGATCTGCTGCCAGTTCATTAGTTAGAATTTCATCCATTGAGCTTTTTGACCTACTCCGCCATGAAAGAGCATTAAAAAGCTTATTTTGACCTCAGAGATGACAAAAACAGTCCCAACACAAGGTGCACTCATTAGCTGTATCACATGGTGTTTTTCATTATAGGACGTGTGGTGAGGCATGCAGGGCTCCAAAGCTTAGACGTGGTATCAGGTGATATCACGCTTCTGATGAGTAACAAAGAGAACAATTTTACAGCTCCACCATCCTCTCTGCTTCGTTAGATTAGAGAACAACCCTGTCATGTACAATTCTGCAGGTACCCATTGCGTAGCTGCTGTTAGCTCATGTCAGCTGTCAGTCTGTGAGCTCACAGCACTGGAAGAGTTGGATGTTTTGGAACAGTGAGAAGAGGTTTTCAGACCCCAGCGCAGGTAAATGCATTCCTGCTTTCTTGTAACTGGGTGCAGCAGCCTCTATGGATAGAGTAGTGAACATGGCAGAGGCAAAGAGGCCGAAGAGGAACCTAAGAAGAGGTCTATAAAGGTCTATGCTAACGTTGGCTAGTATTGCACACATGACCAGGCTCAGCAGCCTCTGTGGACACAATGGCAGAGGAGAAGAGAGCGAAGAGGACGTTGATGGAGGAAGCTAAGAAGAGAAAAGGAGAGCGAGCCAAATAATGCTTTCTCTTACAACTCCATCCAGTCCAACATATTGTGTGTGTGTGTGTTTGGTGAGTTCTGCTGTCAAGACGTGATCATACAGCTTTGACAAATTTGACAAACGGCTCACTGCATTCCTTTCACATTTCACATTCGCCTGTCTTGGCAGCTCACTGACAGCGCTTACCTTTCCGAGGTCGATTCTCAGCCTGCTGTCAGCGGGCGTCCGATACGAGGGCACCTCCTGCTGACACGACGTGACCTCCTCGGCTCTCAGACCGGAGTTCTTTCCCTGCATGTGTCCGGGGAGAGGGGAGAGAATGTTTCTCATCACCCCTGTTTGACTTTTTCCAATGTTTCACCATCATCTGGAATCAACACGTCAACCTGCAGAGTGTCAGGTTAAGTCCTCCGGCGTTTCGAGTCTTTGATGAATCTCAGGTACAGGAGCTGATTCCCAGAAGGCATCATAAGACACAATGATCTGTCAGACGACGTGGAGAAGGCGATTAGATTGCATGATTTCTCTGCTAATTTAACGTCCCAGAAACAATATTTAACATCTGCGAACACTCTGCGTTTGACAGATCAGAGAGGGTGTCATCAATAGTGAAGGAGAACGTGGGAGGCTTCAGATCCATGTTAAATCCTTCATCTGTCATTTGGTCTCTGTGCAGAAAGCCACAGATCTCTGTGGAAGTCTCAAAAGACATATTGATTTTTTATCTCACGCAAAGAAGTATATTAATTTTTCAGGACTTTGGCACCGCTGTGAGATATTGCATTTGTCCAATGAACTCCCCGTCCAGTTTTCCTTTGGTCAACCCGCGCGTGACTGATGTTTTCCTACTTTAATCAGCGTCGCGGCTACACTTGTTGTCCTGCCAGGTTTTTCCAGCTTTGGTCCACCACTAATCTCACGCATGTACAGTTTCGGGCCCTTTTGGGGTTTCTGACTTTGACCTCCTTTTTTGGCACCTCGCCTTTATTCCTCAGCAGCACTTTTTGGTCTCTGTGCTGTGTCAGGGTTCACGAGGAGGAAATATTGCAGGTAGCTCTACAGTCTCTGAGATTTTGCTGGATTTTTGCCAGCGTGTCTACCAAAAGCTATTTTTCTTCTCTCTCTCGTTTCTTTCATCTCTGATGAGTTTATATGTGGATCCACCTCCACACTCCAGGAGGGTTACACATCATATTAATTGTTCTGTAAAGGTTCAGGTAAAACTACGTTTTTTATCATTTCTGTAGGAGGATATTGTTGTTGGAGAAAAGAAAGGAGGCCTGGAGGGAAGAGGAGCAACAGAACTTTTAAAATGAAAAGAGTTTCACTCTTAGTTGGAATGGAAGTGTTTCACAGTGGACTGGATGTTGATAATAAAAACTTAAAGGTCCAGTGTGTGAAGGATTTAGTGACATCTAGTGGCTGATTGCGACACCTCATCTCACCAACTCAACTCGCTAGTGTGACAGAAAAACTGTCACGGCTGACTGAAGGTCTTCACTGGAAACAGTCAAACCAATCATCCATACTGAAGAAACATGGCGGTTCTGGTGTGAAGTTGGACATTTTAACATGGGGACTTATGGAGATGAACTCGTTTTGGGGCCAGATTCAAGTGGATGTTTGAGGAACTGCAGTTTGTGGCACGTCTGTTTAATTTCACAGATTCTGCACAACTTTTTAAAGTTTAAAATTTAACTTATGGAAGTTCATAGTGTTCTTAAAAGTATACACTATAAATCTAACTTTAGGTTTGATACCACACATGCTATAATTTAATAATATTATTATAAACAGTACAGCATTAAATTAAACAGCAATATTCTTTCCTGTTTGAGAAAGTGCCATAGGAATAACAGTTCTTACTGGATGTATTGCCCTTGTGTGGAAAACATTAGCCTTGAAGTGAAACACAATGTCATTCCAAAATAGATAAATGACTTAATTATCATTGCCTGCTGTTCACTAATTCAAGTCTTTTATGGATTTAAATGCACATTTTCCCACCATTACTACACAGTCGCCGTCATGACACGAGGTCTTTGGTAATGGCTCCATAATTTTGAGGATGAGGAGTCGGGGTGGAGGAAGAAGGTGTTAAATAGAAAGACTGAGAACGCCGGTGAATAGACTTCTCCTTTCGTGTCACGTCAATAACATCCACCATCTCATAAAGACATAGTCTAGTCTAAGTGCAGTCAGATTCCTTCTCCTTATTCTCCTAATTTGGTCTGCGGCCCTGAGTGAACACACTGTCACAGTTTTAAGATACACTTCAAAAAAACCTTCCTCCACTTTGACCGAGTTAACAACGTGAGAGAGGCGTGGAGACGTTGGACTCCTTTGCAGCAGTGATGCTCCATCATGTGGCCCGACAAAGGGAACAAAAGCTGGAAACAAATAGACGAGTAAAGGGAGGAGGGGACTTGTTAGTGAAATCCACCATTGGAGAGAGAAACCCTGAAGACCGAGGGCCTGCCCTGACACAGCCGGTTCAACAGTGTTGAGACCCTGCCTCCTAGTGGCTGTTTTAGGAAACAGCAGGTCAGGAAAATATCAAGAGAGCAAATGAAGGCAAAGCAGAGAGGTCATGTATAACCCAGTCCCTCATCTGCTTCAATAAACAGAGATTATTTCATCTTTGTTGCAATCTGCACTTTAAAAAATGATTTTACGGTGAAAAACTGTCAAATCATGACAGCAAAAGCCATTGATATATCATTAAACCCTTTGTTTATACAGGGGATTTATACAGAATAACACATTTTATATTTGAGACTGGTAATTATACAGTAAAACACTAATATTTAATGGCAGATTTTACGGTCTTTTACTGTCATTGTTGGAACCGTCATACTGTGATAAAATGGAAAATAACGGCAACCTAACTGTAAAAACAACAGTACTACTACATGTTTACCATAATATTAGTTACACAACATTATACGGTGAAATTCTGGCAACCACAGCTGTCAGTTTTTTACAGTTTTTGTTTTCTTTCTATTAATTTAAAACTGTTCATTACACAGAGTAATACAGGATTATCTGAAATAAAGTTTTATGTTTTTATTTCTCCTTAAACAGGTCGACAACTTGCTGCAGATTTTTTTGTATTTTATTTATTTAACATGTTGTTCAGATCCACAAAGATGCAACATCTGTAGCTCTCTGTTCTGCCGAGGACGCTGTAGGTGTTGAGGCCGGCTCTCTGATGTCGGCTGTGATGGATTTCTCTCTTTATGGACGTTAAATGTCGGTCCAAAATACTGGATTCAGAGGGGCGCGTTTGTTCTTTGATTTTTGTGGTGCTGACACGCTCAAAGAAATACGGTCGGGCACTGTGTGCAACAGTACTCGGGCCAAATGTTTGTAAAGATCCCATTAATATTAACTGTCCTTTCAACTGCACAGCAGCACTTCGCCAAACAATATTTTTCACTCACCCCAAAATACTTTAATGAATATTATATGAGAGTTTGAAATCTGACTTCGTTCATGCAGTCCATTTGGTTTGGAGTTAATTCACACAGAATAATGGTGTCATGTGTAATGGAAGGCATAAATGAGCTCATAAATAATAATAAACTCTCTCTCACTCTGGACTTTTTTCCTCTGTCATTTTGTCCCTAGTGGCCGCTGAGCCCGGTTACATTGCCTGCTTGATCAGCTCCTGTTCTGGCACAACACCAGCTCCACTTCCCGTCAACATTCCCTCACAACCCCAGGAAACCTCCTCTCCTTCTTCCCTTCAGTTTGTTAGCTGTTGTTTGCAAATATTAGCTCAGTTCCTTATCTGCTGTTAGCTAATGTTAGCTCAGTTTGTTAGCTGCTGTTAGCTAATGTTAGCTCAGTTCCATATCTGCTGTTAGCTAATGTTAGCTCCGTTTGTTAGCTGCTGTTAGCTAATGTTAGCTCAGTTTGTTAGCTGTTGTTAGCTAATGTTAGCTCAGTTTGTTAGCTAATATTAGCTCAGTTTGTTAGCTGCTGTTAGCTAATGTTAGCTCAGTTTGTTAGCTGTTGTTAGCTAATGTTAGCTCAGTTTGTTAGCTAATGTTAGCTCAGTTTGTTAGCTGTTGTTAGCTAATGTTAGCTGAGTTTGTTAGCTAATATTAGCTCAGTTTGTTAGCTGCTGTTAGCTAATGTTAGCTCAGTTTGTTAGCTAATGTTAGCTCAGTTTGTTAGCTGCTGTTAGCTAATGTTAGCTCAGTTTGTTAGCTAATGTTAGCTCAGTTTGTTAGCTGCTGTTAGCTAATGTTAGCTCAGTTTGTTAGCTAATATTAGCTAATGTTAGCTCAGTTTGTTAGCTGCTGTTAGCTCATGTTAGCTCAGTTTGCTGTGAGCTCAGAGCACTGGGGTGTTTGTACCAAGCAAAATGTGGCAAAATGTCATGCCAGAACCAGAGCTGGGCAACGTAACCAGGCTCAGCACCTGGACATAATGGCAGAGGAGAAGAGACAACTCTTCGACTTGAGTACAGCTGAACATATTTACCACAGTGGGTTTATAAACTGAAACTGGAGGCAACAAATCACAAAAATACCAGCTTCTATGTGACGTTGTTTTCAGCCACTTCACCTTCCAATCAGCTGACATGGCTGATGGTTGTTATTTGGCCATGACGGCTCAGCGAACAGCACTATCACATATCTGCAAAGAATAGTCCTCTGGTCTTCCCTGTTGTTTCCGCCTCATTATTCTACAACACACCTCAGTGTGCTGCAGTAAATCTAATAATTCTTAAGCCTCCTTCTCTCAGACAGCTGTCCCATACCATATTATTTTCCCCAGGTGAGTTTCATGCCTTTCCCCCGCCTCTACAAGAGGATACTTGACATTAAAAAGCTGGAAAAGCCTTTAATTCTGCAGCCTTCCAGTTCACACACCGGCAGCCTGATTACCCATTCGCTGTGAAATGACATTCTGAGAGAGCCGGAGCTCTGACAGGTGGCTCTTTGTCATCATTATTCCAGCGTAACACCCACTCGGTCCCACTCCCCGCGCTGCGTTGCTGCTCATGACAAGTCTGCACATATATAAAAGCACACACACACACACACACACACACACACGCCATAAACACACACGGTTTAAACGAACACGCCAAGGGCATGCTCACGGGATGACGTCTTAATCAGTGGAGCAATTAGCGAGGGAGTCGAGGAGTTCTCAGAAATAGGTAAACTAATCTAAACAGAAAGCAGCGTGAGGCACCTGAAGATGAAACAAAATGAGGCATCGACTGGTTGTCAGAGAGGCAAACAACATCATTCATCCACAGCGGGATGACACAAAGCACAGAGGAATCAATCAGGAGGAGGAGAAGGACGGGAGAATACATATAGTGAGAGCAAAGGCCAGACAGATGAGTGCTGAGCCTCGGTAAACTGAGCTATTACCGATGCTGAGATAAAGGTAACGGAGAGTGTGAATTAGCTCCTCTACACCTTCACTTTGTCTCTGTGGACATTCAAATGTTCAGCTGGAGGTGATTCACAGTTACACCTGTGCATGTCTGTTATCTTTATATGTATGGAAGCCCATCTGTGCCAGACAAACACACTTCAAAATATTAAAGGTTTGAGTCCGAACCTGAAGTGGTTCTTCATTGTGACGCCATAGAGAAACCTTTTTATGGTTCTCCCCTTCAAAGAAACATTTCTTATAAAGTTCTTCTCAGGTTCAGGAAGGTATCACTAACTTTAATGACGATGAACACAAAAACAGCTCATGAGCAGGGTAGAAAAACCAAGGAACACAAAAACCAAACTAAGCAAAAGGCGGCTGGAGATCCAGGAAGAAAAAACACAAACGAAAGACTCAGTAACCAGGAAAACGATCCAGAAGGGCAAAAACAAGGGCAGGGTCGAGAAACAGGCAAGATAACCAGGAAACATAAAACACGCGAGGAAGAAGAAGAACACGCTCAGAACCAAGACATATAACAGACAGACAAGGAAACACAGGAACTAAACAGAATCAAAAACAGGTTAGATGAGGGGTGAGAGAGGGCGGAACGAGAGCGAGGAATATTATAGGAACAAAGAGCACGTCTTGAGAGCCAGGCGTTGTTCATTGGAGGAGGGAACGTGTGTCTGTATGAGGACGTTCAAGTAGGTTCGATGATGAGTACATCATCTTGGCTCATCCACAATACAGATATTGCCGAAGCTAGTGAATTACTCTATAGAAGAAATGTTGCACTGCCTGACCTCTTTCACTTTAACACTTCTATGGAAGACGGTTTAATTGGTGCTGCGAGGCTCTGATGAGGGAGAAGCAGTCATCAAAATGCATTTCTGCAGTTTGTCTGTTGGTTATTTTTATTACCCAGGGGAGACTGTAACTTTAGGTCTCACCTGCAGCCATACGCAGACGATGTTGCGCTCGTTAGAATCAATCTCGTTAATCAAGCAAAGCGAGTCATTAGGGCACAGCGCCGTGCAGCCTGTGGAGGAGACAAACAAACAAATAAATACACAAGTGAACACCTCGAGGACATCCGTCATCGTTAGGCTGGGACGTTTGGTCCTCGGCTCACTGCGGAGCGTGACCGAGGCCGGGTTCAGTCTTTAACGCTCCGCCGGTTGGTCTTGTTGTGACTGGTGTGCCAAACACAGCCTGTTAGACTAACGTGCATGCAAATGTGGATTTATCGCATCTGAAGGCTGCTGCGAGGCTTCTCAATGCTCAGACATTATTCGCTCTTGAAACACAAAGCGGCACCTCGCAATGCAAACCTGCCGACGGAGCTGACATAATGTTTGTGTCGGAGGGTTTGAATAAAAGATTCCCAGTGGCTCTGAATCCCAGTATGTCTGGTGCATGTGAATATAAATGACACTGTGGACAGTGGTGTAGATAAAAGACGTCAACGGCGATGAAAAGAAGTAAAAGAAGCTTTCAGATCTGAAGATGGAGCTGCAGGAGCTTCCCCATGGTTCACGCTACAGGTGGCGTCTAATGAGTAATACTAGGGCAAGAATCAGTGCTTTCACGCGCTGGTTTATGACTGAATCATTAATATTATTAATTTAAACTAAGTGATCTGTCTTTTTCTTCTTCTGTGTTCACACACATTTTAAAACACAAGATGGTTTTTGACTGTAAATAAAAATGATTTATTTGACTTCTCTGAGCACATTCACGAGCAGCGACTCTTAAATGTGGAGAGGGGGTGGAGTGGAAACTCCTGAGACTAAAGGAACCTCGAGGAACCCTCATACCGAGAGTGCAGTGTTCTAATGGGGAACTAAGGTGCTGAGCCGGATGTCTCGGATGAACCTGCTCCATCAGACAGTGTCTGTGGCAGTCTCGTTCTCCTTTGTCGCTGTCATTTTATTCTCATATTCTCTTCCTTTGGTTTTAGCTCAAAGTTAAAGTTTGCTTTCCTATGATATTCTCTGCAGTAGCTTCAGAGGAGTCAGTGTGGATCTGCAGTGGAAGGGAGGCGATCAGGTGTAACGTTGACGGGTAACGCAGCCTGACATAGAAGCACGGTGAGAAGAACAATCAGGCAAAACTCAAAATTTAGACCAAAAATTCAGGAACTGTGCATGAAGTGCGGCCCTGCTGTGTTTCTATCTTCACTGAATTTTGACTCAAAATTCAAACAATTCGCAGAAGAAAAAATAAAAATTCTGATTCAACAGACAAACAAGATTTCCTGTAATGCAGCATTTTGCAGAGACAAATCAATCCCGGGAGTTACATTCATTCACATTGATCACGTCGTCTCCAGGGGACGGATAAGCACTCTCTGCCTGCCTGGGCAATCACGTCAAGTGAACACAGCTGTGTGTGTGTGTGTGTGCGTGTGTGTGCGCGCGCATCAGCTCAACTCGTTAAAAATGCAAGATTGATAACACCTGAGAGCTCGGGAGCTCGACTCTCATCCTGAAGCTTAAATCTCTTCTTCTGTCTGGAGCAACAGGTGTGTTTATGTGTGAGATTTAAAAGGAGCTGAGTCCAGCTCTGCCTCGGCAGCTTCACACACTGTGGATACAGCTGCAGCAGTCATGGCTGCTGGGTTCCTAATTACAAGGTATGTTTTTATGAAGTCCTGCACGGCGTTTCAGCTACATCGCTGTGTTGTGTGGTATGAATAAATATTTGATAGAAATTGTTTGTTTGACAGAATATTACTGGTTTTCTGGTTGAGTGAGCTGCACTTCTCCTCTGCTTTTCCAAGAGGTAAGTCTGATCCACACTGCTCCTTTCAACATACAGATAACTTTCACAGTGCAGGTAACTGGAAAATAATTAGGATAATTTCTGGAACCCTTCCTGCACTTCTAGCTATTACTGTTCTGGGGGGAGTTTTATGTAACTTTCAGTGAATATTCTTGTAAACACCTTGTGTTCTGTCCTAGACAGAAGTTCTGTGAATCATGTAGCATGGCACAGTATAAAGAAGAAACAAGAAGGATACGGTTATGGGAATCGTCGCCCTCTCCAGTACATCCAAGCTTTGAGGCAGACCCACATGAAGCTGCAGCCTGACATCTGGCAAAAACCTCAAAGTTCGGTCCACAGCCATGCTCTGATACAAAATCAGCCCAGTCTGTCCCACCAAAGCCCTCACGAGCCACGGTCTGATGTTTCTACCAGATGGACACAGGAAACGTCCCAATCCCAGCATCCACCACAGAGAAACCTTCCTCTCGCGAAGCCCAGAAGCTTCGAATTCAGCCTAAAAATTCCTTTTGTTGCTTCCCAGGGCCAAAGCAAAGAAACCAGTTCAACCACTAAAGGCTTGGATTTGGACAGTGGTGGTCACAATTTTCAGTCATACAGGCCGAGCAGTGTTCACATCTACACTGCTTTCAATAGTGACTCTGGTCCGGATGGTGTTTCAGCCAAAGGCGGCACAAAATCCCCAAATGGAGGAAAATCTGCCCATGAAATTTCAAAGCCAAGCTTCCAACTTAACTTATCTGTTCCTATTCCTCCAAAACCCTCCAGCAGCAGTGATGGCCATCTTGAAAATTTGCAAAAACCAGGGCGTGTTGTCCAGAGTAGTTCCATGGAGTCGTCAAACCCACAATCCATTCCAATCCAGAATGGATCAGAAGGGACACACTTAAATTCTGATGGGGTTATGCAGCAACAGACAGAACACCAGATTTCTAAGCCAGTTCAGACCATGTATACTAACAGCCAACTGGTTACCTTTTCACCTGAACATGCTAGCCAGCCTACAATTCCCCATAAACAAAGCAGCCAGAAAATCCCCACCCAACAGAGTCTGGTATTTCCACAGCCTTTAGCTCCATCACTGCTAATCCCACAATATCCAGTACCAGTAGGTGCTCCACCTCCCTCTGCTTTGAGACAGTATAACTATGGCCCACCATCATCTGGTCAAAATGTAGAAGCTGTACCTCATCAGAGTCCGGTCCACCCTTCAGTTGCTCAACCCCAGTATGAACTCCCATCATACCATCAACCAGCCACCACTAATTATTATGGAACACACAATGTGGAGCCAACAGATGTCTCTTCATCTTCTTATCAACACAGCAGAGATCAGAGTGGACACACTGCGTTGCCAGTTTTGGACAGTTCACAAAATTTCCAGGGTTTGTCGACTCATTATCCCCAAATGAAGCTCCCTGCACAGAACACTGCTGGAGGGCAACTAGATGGAAAACCCCAATACAGACCTCCTGAACCTGACAATGTCCACAGTGGCTACTACAGTTTCCAGATAAATCCTTTGGGTAGTGGCAACGTTCAAAGTGAACAAATGGTTTCACCTGAACCAACAAATCGTCCTGTAACTCCATCACAATATGAGGTGGTGCCAAGTGGACATTATGGTGCTGGTCAGGTCAAACCCAGTGATATCAACTATGGCCAACATCAATCCTGGCAACCTGTTGGTGCTCCACCTACCTCTGCTTTGGAACAGTATATCTATGGCACATTTCAACCGTCCTCTGGTCAAAATATACAAGTGGTGCCTCATCAGAGTCCGGTCCGCCCTTCAGTTCCCTCAGTTGCTCAACCCCAATATGGACTTCCATCATACCATCAGCCGGCCACCAGTAATTATTATGGAGTGCAACTGGGTGGAAAACCCCAGTACACTAAACTATTTATTGATGTGGAAGACGAAACAGACAAAGGTAATGGGCAGTATGATTATGCCACAGCTCAGCAAACGTACTATCCAGTCCATGTACCAGAGTGACTTTCATAGTACGCTTCCTTGTAGAAGGAGGCACAAACAACCATTAGCATTCCCAAGCTACTGTTTGTGAAGCTACAGTCTGGTTTCAGTGAGCCGAGATCAACTCATTGAATTACCTCTACGTTTGAAAATTACCCAAGCAACAAACTAGTCTAACCTTTGCAACCAAACTCCGAGCCTGGATAGTGAAGTGGGCTAATATGCATAAAGCAAATGGAGATTTCTGTTCCCGTACTTGGCCAGCACACAAGGATGGTTTGTTTGGTCAACAACAGTCATCTGAACCAACCATCACCGACCTTTACGCCATGCCACATTCTTCTAGTCCCCATATCACCATATCCTGTTAGCCAAAGCTCAATCTGTTAGGAGGCATCGGCATTACTTGTTTATTGAAACATCTTTTCCAGCTTCAGCAGATCCTCTAGGGTGATTTTTGTTAAATCGCTCATCTTCAACATACCAGAAGACTCCTGATTGGCAAGACTTTGTTGTTTAATGGCCCCATGTGCCCAACACCAATGGGGGTTGTACATATGCATACAAGTCCGACTTATCCATCTCTAGTACCGGGGACCAATGTTCAGGTGGATACAATACAAGCCTGGTGTTTACTTGAGGAAACCTCCAGGTTGTCTAGCTGATACAATCCTCTTTCCTGAGTATCTGTGCAGTAAAGAGATCCGCTGATGTCTGCAAGCAGCCACTGATGCCTTCAAAGTAAAACAGGTGGGTTGTGCTCTTCAGATTTAATGTGGAAACATTTAACGCATCCACTTATCTGGATCTCTTGGGTGCAGTATCATCTCACGGTGCCGAACTAATTCAAGGATTTTCTTTCCTACAGACGGCGCAGTCTGCTCTGAAGCGGCGTGTGGAGGATAATCTACAGCCCACACGTTTCCATTAGAGTCCAAGCTCTATCCTGTGCTTCGCTTTAAGTTTCAGCCTAACTTTAAAGAACACTTTGGAAAATACCTGGGTGGTGGGCAGTGGTGCTCCTTTGAGACTATTCATGGAAACAAACACAAACAATACTTTAAATGTCAGCCACGTTTTGATCTCTTCTCATCAACCACGTACCCGAAATAAATCTACTTATTTGAGTTGAATAAAGTGTCACAGTTGTTCAAAGTTACTTGTGATGCGTGTGGGATTATACAGTCATGCCGTAGAGTACAGCATAACTTGGCAGCGTCTCGCAAACGGTGACGCGGCGTGTTCAAAAGAATGACTGATCAAAGCGGCGCCTGCTGTTCCGAGGCAGTCTCACGAGTGAGGTGTGATCGCTTCAAAGGATCCAGCCACTCGGGTCGCTGCCGTCACTTGTTTTGTTGAGGTTACCTTCTGCAATGTCACTTCTTCTTTGAACCGCATACGAACAACAACAGCCTGGCTGCTTTTTTAATTATGGATGTTGACGTGGAACATGAAGTCAATCTGGTGCAACATTTTCTCCACATCTGCTCAGGCCACTGACAGATTGTTAATCAGTACCTCAATGATAAATAAATGACAAATTCTCTCTTTACGAGGTCTTTCACTGGATGTTTTAATTGGCATTTGCTTGTCTGTTACAACGATGTTACTGTTCAAGTTTTTGAAAAAAGCTCTGAAACAATGTAACTCAGTCTGTAGATGACAATGAAAAATCTATATTTATTTAACAGAGTGAATGAAAGTCTCAGAGACTCTGTTGGACATCAAACAGTTGCTGAAAACTGTCCACCAGACGCAGGAAACACTTTGCCCTTCAGTCAAACTGCCTCCTTTCAGGACTTTAAAGTGTAAATGAGTGTATTTGGTGGCTGTAGCATTTGTTATTGTAGATTATTGTACTGTAGCTGTGCATACTGTTTGAATACACCCTTAGAAAAGGTTTGAGTTGTTCGTGGTGATACGACAGGGGAGCTTCACGTGGCTTTGGAAGAACCAGATGCTGCAAGGTCAACTTAAAGGTGGCTCTTGATGGGGCCTTTTGTGTTTTGGACACTTCAGGCTTCAGTAATCTGAGTTTTGACTTCAACCGTCACAATGCAGACCATGAAGTCATATGAGAGCATGTCCTAATCTGCCCAAACCAACAACTGTACTGTTCTTAAGCGCAGTGCTGAAGTCATTTCAGTCGTTCTAACAGGGAACGAGTTCCCCAGCAGGGTGAAAGTAGTCAGACCTTTGTTAGTTGTTAGTCCCCCAGCTCGCCGCCCATCTGTGCTGTCCGATGGACTTGAATTACATTCATAATATCTGTTAATATGTGTTCATTTATAGGGAAATGTAACTTTCAATACCTCGTGGAAAAACTAGATATGAAGAGCGACCTTGGCCTCTCCTTGTTACGTACATATTCTGAAACTTTGTGTGTGTGTTACCTGTAAGCCGTGGTTTGGTATTCAGTGCTGTGTGGAAATGTACGATGGTGTGTGTGTGTGTGTGTGTGTGTGCGTGTGTGTGTTAGTTAGGCATTGTTGTTGTAAATGACTGTGTAAACTAAGGTCATGGACAATTAAGCAGCTCTGAGCAGTGTGGAGCCATCATTAGAGCTCAGCTGAACATGAAGTGATCACACATTTACATAAAACACAAAAGGACAACGAGCACTGAGAAATGCTCGTGTGTGTTCTGCAGATGAGGGACGGCCGCAGTTTGTTTTTAATGCTTGAAATTCAGCACGAAGCTGAAGGGCGTCACGCAGCCGCAGAGGGAATCCTCTAACAACGTCTGGAAATTGAAGAAGCCGTCCGAAGTAATGAGCTCAAACCTTTCAGAGGAAATTGTCTTTCACCGTAATCAAGGACACTTTGCAGCTGTTCATGCTCATTGGTCAAAGTTTGTGAACATGAAGTCGCACTCTAGTAAAATAGTAATAAAGAAGGAATTCAGATGGCGTCGGTCTAAACATTTTTATGTGTTATTCTTTGGTGAACAGACATTTCTGTCATTTAAGTGGACGACTTGTTGGCTCTTGGCTCTTTTCTTAACATTGTTGTGCTTCTGTCGTCTCAGTCAAGGTTATCTTAAAGGTCTGTTTGTGTGTTTGCGTGTGTAATGATGCAGTTTACAACTTACATTCTAACTAAAAATCCCCTCCAGCAGATTAATTATTAATAACTGTGATTACATAACCCGAAACAAGATGCAGCTTCGTGCAAACCCAACAGACATCTATAAAAACAAACACATGCCTGAGTTTGGAAAATATAAAAATCAATAAGAAACAGCTTCATTTCATCCTGTTAATCCTGCATTATTTGAGTTTGTGCTGAATTTCTTCTTCATTTCATAACTATTTATTTATTTATGGTGAGCGCTGTGTTTCCTGGGCGAGCTGAGCCCTGAAGGGTTTCTTTGGTTGACCCTGTAATGTGAAATTGTCCATGTCATGTTTAATAGTTCTTGTAATAAGTCTTGTTTTACTGCTCGCTGAACCAGCCTTCTTCCTACATGGCCTCAGGCTCTTCCTGCATTGGTGAGGGTCAAATATAAAACCAGCCCTTACAATAACGCCTCCTTCATACTCCTCAGAGCTGGAGAATGGCTCCATCACCTTGACTGACTTCATCATCTTTTTGTTGTTACAGTCCACTTACACACACAGAAAAGTCTGTATTTCTTCTGAATGGAGTTACCAGTAGCCAGCGACGGTGTTCACCTGGCTGCATACAGACCCAGACTTCCTCTGTCAGTAGCCAATGGCAAGGCAGCACCTGGAGGGTACGATGAGTCTGGTTTCTATCAGTATTTCGGTGATGGGGGCAGCGTAGCGTCCCGTGGATCCGACGCTCTGACCGGCTACGAGACTCTGGATTCTCCGCCGCACTATGACTTCTACGCCAACACGGAGGTGTGGGGCCGACGGAGGCATTTCAGACCATCTCTGTACCAGCTCTACTCGAACCCTGAGGTAGGAATATCTGCTTTTATATCATTTGAAATGAGCAGAGGAGTGCAGGATGATTAGTTGTTTCATAAAAGAGGTTCATTTAATGTCCACTGAAAATGTTTCAAATGATCTAAAACAAACTTTCATGATGCAGTAACTTTGATTATTATCTAACATTTACAAAATTTCATTCCTTGGCTTCACTTGATCAGGACAACTCGGGACCTCCCTTGTATGAGGAGACCACAGGTGGAGCGATGGAGGGAGGAGGAGAAAACTCTGAGGAAGACGAAGAGGAGCAGAAGGAGCCGCCACCTCAACCTATTCGCTTTGGTTGGGTGCAAGGAGTCATGGTATGTATAGTGCTCGAACCAATGAGTCATGAACATCAGTGTGTCTCACTGTGCACCTAAACACTGACTGTATATTAGAACTATTCCCATGAAGACTTTTGCAAATGCTCATGCACCACCCAAACCTCCACACCTGTACTTTCTACCTTACAATAGAAAGGACACGCTGCTTCCTGCATTAGCATTAAACATTTGTAGTGGACTTAAAAGGTGTCGGATTGTTCAATCAGGTCAATAATTGTCGTAGATCCGTTGCATGTTAAACATCTGGGGGGTGATCTTGTACCTGAGGCTGCCTTGGATCACCGCTCAAGCTGGCATAGGTACGTCATGTTCCTTCACTTCTCCCATCTCTGATCCAGGCAACATATTTAACGATGGTTCAGTCTTTGAAAGCTTCTGTCTCCTTGGACCATGTCAGGTCTGACCTGGGTGATCATCCTGCTATCCTCTTGTATAACTGGGATCACTGGTCTCTCAACCTCGGCCATCGCGACCAACGGAAAAGTCAAAAAAGGTGTTTGCTCAGTGATACATGCAACAACCTACTTAGTAAATTCATCTAAACACAGTGACTCCTAACAGGATAATCCCACCCTCCGTACCCTCTCGTATTCAGGTGGGACCTACTTCCTGATCAGTCGCAGCCTCGGCCCGGAGCTGGGTGGGTCCATCGGTCTGATCTTTGCTTTTGCCAATGCAGTAGCTGTGGCCATGCACACTGTGGGCTTTGCTGAGACTGTTACAGACATCATGCGCGTAAGTAAAGATACGCCGTGTGCTAATATGTGGTGATGGTGTTCGGAAAACACCTGAACGTTTCTCTGAATTTTCCTTCCTCAGGAAAATGGAGCTGTCATGGTGGACCGAACCAACGACATCCGCATCATCGGCATCATCACTGTCACCTGCCTGCTAGGTATCTCGATGGCTGGCATGGCGTGGGAGTCAAAGGTTAGCTATAAGGATGAGTGGTTTGCAACTTAAAATATATATTCAAAAATTCATCTGATGCACTGAAATTTTAACTTCATTTCTGCCATATTCCGTCTGCGAGCCGTGTTCCTACAAGTAAGTTAGAGCATTCATTGGGCGGCTTCAGAGACTTAAAAGGGTAAATGCATTGAAAACAATTGGCTACAGCAAGGATGTACTGAATAATTTAAGTGATATATGGGTACACATGCAAGTCAAATCAGCTCTTGATTACCGCTAAAAGTGGTAACATGAAAAGCCGTTTGGGAGCCGAAAGAGTCGACTTTTCTTGGTGAGCTGAATCAAATGAACTTCCCATCACTACTCCAGATTGTCAGCCAGGAAGGCATAAATGTTTGTGTCAGTTACAGTGTATTTTCTTATTTCAGTAGAAGTAAGTGTTTAAATGACCTTTTAAGCCAGAATTCCCCATTACGGGCTAGAATTTGGGGCGTACATATGTCTGAACTCCGACCCATAATCCATGTTTAGCCACATTTATCAAGAATTATCCAAGTTACACAAGTTCAGATATCACTGTAGTGAGATTAGCTTGTTGAATGTCTCTCTGTATCCGCATGTTCTGCCCTCCACAGGCCCAGGTTCTGTTCTTCCTGGTCATCATGGTGTCTTTTGCCAGTTACATTGTCGGGACAATCATCCCGGCTTCGCCGCAGAAGCAGGCCAAAGGTTTCTTTAGCTACAAAGGTATCATGCATGCAAACTGATGCTGTGTGTGTGTGACAAATAAAGGTCACCCATCTTTGTAAGATATTATTTTTAACTTGACTGTTTCACTTTGTGCAGCGGATATTTTTGCCGTCAATTTTACACCCAACTGGCGAGGGCAAGAGGGCAGCTTCTTTGGCATGTTCTCCATTTTCTTCCCCTCTGCCACAGGCATCCTGGCAGGAGCTAACATCTCTGGAGACCTGAAGGTAAGTCTTTCATCGTGCACTCGGCTCTGTTCTTGCACACCATCCTGTTCTTCCTACAGTGCATACACACAAAGCTTGATGAACTCTCCTTCCCAGAATCCAGCAGTGGCCATCCCCAGAGGAACACTGATGGCAATATTCTGGACCACCTTCTCCTACATCATCATCTCTGCCACTATCGGTACTGTATCGGAGGTGGTACGGTATCGGAGTTATGTAATTTTGCGTCGTGAAGTTAAACTGATAGTTTGGATTGACTGAAGTGGGGATGTATGAGTTTGCAGGACCAGCAGGCAGCTAAGAAATGCACTACTTTGGATGGGAGCAGCACAAAAATGTATTTTAGCCACCTAAAAAAAACCTACATCAGTTTAAGTGCACACTATATTTAGAATATTTTCACTGTCTTGCTGCGAGACAGGCCTTTCTGACAGGAAGTCTGATGTCTGTCTGCTTGTGGATGTTGGAGAAAGATAGTCGGTACTGTAGAAGCTCATCTGCCACACATCCCCAAAAAAAGTTAGTTTGGACTTAAGTTTTGTTTCTACCATCGATGATGGCCCCAAAATACCTTGTATTATATTATTTATTCATCTGTTTAGTTGTTGGATTTGAGGTTGAATAATCATGTATTCTTGTGACCGTGTGTTTCCTCCAGGAGCCTGCGTGGTGCGGGACGCGTCCGGCCTGTTGAACGACACCCTGTCGGCGTCCTTGTCCAGCGAGGGCTGTGTTGGTTTAGCTTGTCAGTACGGATGGGACTTCACCGAGTGCATCAACAACAACACGTGCGCCTACGGCATCAGTAACTACTATCAGGTCAGCACGAGTGTGTCTTCATATTTTCCAAACATTTACCTCCTGCTGCCATTCGAGGTCGCCAAAGCTGCCTCGTCTGCTTTCAGTCCAAGCAGAAAACACACAAACTGACAGCCACAAGCCGACATGCACCATCCCATCTCTCCCTGACAACAGGCCATGGTTTCTGTCTGTTTCTGGGTGAGAGAGGTGATCCTGATAAGTAAACAGTACATTTGTATCTGTAGTCGATGAGCATGGTGTCGGCCTTCAGCCCTCTCATCACTGCTGGTATATTTGGAGCGACGCTGTCCTCTGCTTTGGCCTGCCTGGTGTCTGCTCCCAAAGTCTTCCAGGTACAAACACACACTTACACACACATCGGATGTTCTATATTGTATTCATATGTTATTTCTTATCATATGTCTTCTCTGTGGCAGTGTCTGTGCAAGGACAAACTCTACCCTCTCATCGGCTTCTTTGGAAAAGGCTACGGCAAGAATGAGGAACCGCTCAGAAGCTACCTGCTGACGTATATCATCGCTGCCTGCTTCATTCTCATTGGTAAGGCTTTGAAGAGAACGACCAGTTTTAATGGTGGTAATGGGATTATCTCATCCCAATGTTGGGTTTCATGGTCCCCCCCTCCTCTCTGTCCTTTCTCTCCACCAGCTGAGCTGAACACCATCGCTCCCATCATCTCCAACTTCTTCCTCTGCTCCTACTCTCTGATCAACTTCAGCTGCTTCCACGCCTCCATCACCAACTCACCAGGTAGAAAACTCAACACACTTTCCTGGACAGATTATTTCCTTTAAATGCAAAAACTAAGAGAAAGTGTGTGTGTGTGTGTGTGTGTGTGTGTGTGTGTCCAGGTTGGCGTCCGTCCTTCAGGTTCTACAGTAAGTGGCTGTCGCTGCTCGGCGCCGTGTGTTGCATGGTTATCATGTTCCTGCTGAACTGGTGGGCGGCCCTCATCGCCTTTGGCATCGTCTTAGTCCTGTTGGGATACACCCTCTACAGGAAGCCCGGTAAACTCACACACACACACACACAAACAGCGTCCAGCTGTTCTCCTCTGCACCAGTTTAACTCTGCCGCTCTCCTCTGTGGTTAGCTGTGAACTGGGGCTCCTCAGTGCAGGCGAGCTCTTACAACATGGCTCTGAACCAGTGTGTGGGTCTCAACCACGTGGAGGACCATGTCAAGAACTACAGGTCAGTAACAGGACGTGATGTTAGCTTCGTAACTTGGAAGGAGTCGAGTCAAGATCATGTCCAAGACCTTCAGGTCTCTTTTAGTCTGTAATGGCTCGCAGAGACAAAGTCAACAGAGATGTAGATGTCTGACTAACTCTTTGCTCGCCTTTCAGACCTCAGTGTTTGGTGCTAACGGGTCCTCCCAGCAGTCGTCCAGCTCTGGTGGATCTCGTCACCTGTTTCACAAAGAGCCTCAGTCTCATGATGTGCGCCAATGTGGTCACTGTGAGCACAACTCAGCACGCACAGACAGACTAACAGATTCAAAAACATTTGTTTGAGGACTGAATTATCCATTCCACCCTGTGTTTGTCAGTCCAGTCCTTCCCCATCAGTCGTGGAAAAGGCGAACAGCGACAGTCACGTTACCTGGTTGAACCGGCGGAAGGTGAAGTCGTTCTACAGAGGGGTGGTGGCCGCAGAGCTACGATCTGGAGTTAACATGCTGCTACAGGTCAGAATTACTCCTCTGTTCCCTCGTAATGAACTGAACCGCTCATGAAGCCAGCTGTCTTTGGCTTCTCAGTCCCAGGTGGATTGGTCAAGTTCATACTGAGTTCAAAACTACCTGCCTGATGGCAACAGAGTAAAAGTCGCTTGCAAGAGCACGACCAGAGGAAGCCAAGATACTTTCTGCTTTACAGAGGAAGAAGAGAAGAACTGAGATCTTTGTTTCACTCCAGTTATCCTACGACAGATTTTAAAGTCTGTGTAAAGGCAGTTCTGAGATTTCTTTCCAAACGCATTAAATATGTTGTAAAATAGTTGCTGAAAACTAAGTTAGTCATGTCGATTTCTGAACTCATCCGACACGTTTCAGTCGCTTCAAAATGAGCAGAACACATATTTATTCTTACTGTTCGTGGACTTTAACAAAACCGTTGCTGTCTTTAACTGTGAGGCAGCAAATAAAAGAAGAAATCAGGTGACTCGTGATAACAGGTGAATTAAAAACGAGCTGCTTCTTTCACGTGGAAGGCAGCCGGTAACTTGCTGTGTGAGATCCAGGATTGTGCGTGCTCAAGTGAAGCTAGATAAACCCTGAAGGAAGTTCACTCCTCTCTCCTCCTCTTCCTCTCATGTTGTCGACTGTCCACCAGGGGGCAGGTTTGGGTCGCATGAAGCCAAATGTTCTGCTGATGGGTTTCAAGAAGGACTGGTGCAGTGACACACCTCAGGCTGCTCACAGTTACGTAGGGATATTGCAGTGAGTACAGCTTCATCCTCTGTGTGTGTGTTTATGTTTATAATCGCAGATTATAATTAAGATGTGTGTTTCAGCGACGCGTTCGACCTCCAGTACGGTGTGTGCATGCTGAGGATGAGGGAGGGACTGGACGTCTCTCGTCCATCTCAGTCACACGGTGAGAGCCTCATTTTAAATTCAAATGAAACCAACTTCACGCCAACACATGCACACAACACATCTTCTGTTTTTATTTCAGTGAATCCAGGCTTTGATGGAGGACCAGAGGGTATAAGCACCATCTCTGCTCCTTCCTGCATTCAAACGAGCACCACCTGTACGTACATGATCTCATCGACGACGCCAAATCTTGAGTAAACTTTATCGTAAATGGTAAATTTTGATATCTGCAGCTACCGTCGACATTGAAGCGGAACCTCAACCGAGCACGGTGTTCCAGAAAAAACAAGGGAAGAAGACCATCGATGTGTACTGGCTGTCTGATGACGGAGGTCTGATCTCACCTCTCCACCCACAACAGTCAAAAGTATCAAGCGACACATCACCTGAAAAACAGTTTGTCCATTCTGAGCTACTGTAGGTTCAACGTGGCGGACAAACAATCAAACAAACTCTAGACGGGGCCTTTTGCATTTTTAGCAGCCACCATGGTTTCTCCTTCATACTAGGAGGGAGACAGGGAGGCGAGTGGTATCCAGTTGGTTGCGATTAGCAACTCAGCTGCTTGTTTTTCCAGGTCTGACCCTGCTGCTGCCCTACCTGCTGACTCGGAGGAAGCGCTGGGCGAGATGTAAAGTCCGAGTGTTTGTGGGAGGAGAGATGGACCAGAAGGAAAAGCAGAGAGAGGAGTAAGCACCTTCAAATAAAACCTTACGGGTGATGCTGATGGGTAGTGGAGCCGACCACGTTGATGGAGGAAGCTAAGAAGCCGCCGGACAAGAGTAAATCTGGGACTGACTTTTAGTGGTTGGTGAGAGCTTGGTGAAATAAAAGGCTGAAAGACAGACGCCGAGCTGGGCTGACTGCTGCTGGACTAGTCAGTGATATTAGCTGCTGCTGCTGGTGACCTGGTTGATGTTTGGCCGTTAGCAAAGTTGTCGACTCGCTAGTTTTTGATCAGAAGTGGCAGAAAGAGGTTTTGATATCTGATGTCATGAGGTTGTGGTTGACAAGTATGACATTAAGTGAAAGCTTTGTTGCACACTCATGACTTTCATCCTCTCTCCAGGGTGTTGGCACTGATCAAGAAGTTCCGTCTCGGTTTCCATGATGTTGAAGTGCTTCCTGACATCTACCAGAACCCTCAACCTGCAAAGTAAGGCTGCCAAAGCTCGCTCAGTGTATGAGAACGAAGCAAAGCTCGACCAACAAAGAAAAGATCTATCAGTGTGAAATTCTACACGAGATCAAGGTTGAGCTGAGCTTAACTGGGTTAAAGTTCAGAAAACCTGGGCCCAGCAGAGCCCCTAGCACAGTCACACAAAGCTTTATTATCTGATCTCGAGGCGCTGTCCATGCTTCAAATCTCGTTTTAACCTTCATTATTTTAGTTTTGTAAGCGAATGAATTCATCCATACTTGATCTGCTTTATTACTTACTCCTTTTAATTGCCCATCCTCCCTGTGTGTTGTCTGTGTGCTTCAGCGTTCACCAGTTTGAGAACATGGTGGGTCGCTTCAGGCTGGATACAAACCCCAAACAGGACTCTGATTCTGGGCCACTGAGGCAGCAGGAGGAGCCGTGGATGATCACCAACCAGGATTTAGAGAGGAACAAGGCCAAGGTCTGACACACATCCATAACCTTACATACGTAAGGTCAGCATAAGTAGACTATCTGCTATCTGGTGAAGGTCTTGTGTCAGTCTCAATACATTCTGATCTTGATCATGACTTTGTCTCGGTTAACCATGACATTGCTGCAATAATCAAGACCTTTTTTTTCTCAGTCTCTCCGGCAGATCCGTCTGAATGAGGTTCTGCAGGATTACTCCAGAGAAGCTGCTCTGATTGTTATGTGAGTACAGCGATTGTTCTTTGTAGGTCACGGCGGGAGTGCCGCTTTATTAGAAGGTAGACAATGCGCAGTAAAAGGAGTGGCTGCATAATTACACGGCACCACTTCACTCTGAGAGAAGGGCCATTGGTTCCTTTTTTTGTGACTGTGATTCTTTATGTCTGACAGCACCATGCCGGTGGGAAGACGAGGAGTGTGTCCCAGTCCTCTTTATCTGGCGTGGCTGGACTTCCTGTCACGTGACCTCAGACCTCCGGTCCTGTTGGTCAGAGGAAACCAGGAAAGCGTCCTCACCTTCTACTGCCAATAAAATGATGACTAATTTTCATCTTTACACGCCAGTGCCTTGATGACTGTAATTAATGTATGATTCCTGTATTTCTCTATTGCATGTTGTTCTTTAATTCAACACCTTAATTAATAATTATTTATCCAAATGGATTTATCTTTGACATTTATGTTCACATAAAAATGTTTCATTTCCTTAAAAGGTCCAGTGTGTAGGATTTAGTGACACCTAGCGGTGAAGTTGCACATTGCAACTAAATGAATAATGTAATGAATTTGTATCGTCGGTCTGGAGTTGCTGACTGGTATTTTAAATTTTCAGAACTGCAGAATAAACATGTAGTTGATTGTATTTGTTGTGTTGTTCTACACATGGTTCAAGACAGCAGTGTGTAGAAGGTTTGGCTGGGAGGAGCAGCAGTCTGAGATGTTCAGCTGGAGGCATGGCCTTCAAACATGTAGTATGTTGCAATTGAGGTCAGTTATTATGACAGACTAGTAAACACTTTCATTTTTAAGTGCACCTGTCAAACCACTCTGAGGCTCTTACACTGTGGTTTGCTTAACACTCAAATATCCGTCTGCATGCTTAAAGCTTTTAGATCCTTTCAGATCATTTGCAAGTCTATTTACATTTGACGTAACGCGACTGATGCAACTTCAAACAAAGTTTAGTTGTCAGAGGAAGGAGTGCTCCTCTCTGAGAGGGTGAAAAAGAAAAGAGCACTCACTCTGATTCAAATTTCAGGAACATCAGGTGACTGGTTAATACCAGTGACACTATAAAGAAGAGTCTAGATTAGTATTTAGTTTGTCTGTTCTGGGCTCCTGTAGAAACACGCTGTTTCAACATGGCTTCCTCCGTGGAAGAGGACCCGCTAATTTTTAAGTAACAAAAATAAATAATATTCTTATTTTCAGGTGATTATACATGCATGCAAACGTAGTTGTGAATTTTCTAAGACATGTCTGCATTGTTCTGAAAATAAAGGCCACACTGGACCTTTAAGTCTCCTCTCTAATTTGTTTGTGACTGGCAAAAATGGCGCCAGAGTGAGCGATCGCTTCAGATCTTCAGAACCATAACTAACAAGTGCGCATGCGCACACGGTGACGACCCTCCGAGCCTCCACGTCTGAGCGCGAGCGGGACTGCAGCCAATCAGGAGCGGCCACAGTTGTGTTTGGAAACAACATTCCTCCTCGCGAAAGTGTGTGACAGTCAGTCAGCGCGAGACGCTTCAGCCCGGACATTTTCTGTTGTATCACTCCTCTCAGAGCAAACTGTGTCACCCCGCGGGGCGAGAGTGAAACAGAAAGAAAATGGACGCAGGAGAATCTGAACAAAAGACGATAACTCTGTTCATAAAAACACCAAACCAGGCTCACGAGGACCAAACCGTCGAAGGCGTCCGTCTCAGCTGGACCGTGAAGGACCTAAAAACGCATCTGTCGACCGTCTACCCGTCCAGACCGGTGAGTTCCGGCGGAGGCGTATGTAAGTTAGTGCCGGTGTTCCGGTTTAAGGAGCGACCGTGCTAACTGGTGACACCCGGTCGTTGCTGTCGTAGTCAGAACGTAACGCTAATGTAAACATGAAGCTAAAACAAAAGAGTTATTCACGGTAACAGCTATGTTTGTTTTATGTTTCCAACACCCGCCGTTAGTACGACAACCACGGAAGCGTCACAGGTTAACACGGTCGCCCGTTGAACCGAAACACCGGCTAACTGCCGAGCTGTGTCCTGGTATGTCATGACAGGCTGCCAGGCGACAACAACAGCTGTCAGCCATTTCTCTGTGTTATTCTCGGCTTTTCTGTGCGTTTTCTCACACCTAACCGGAACATTTATAATTATTAATACTAAGTGACTTCCAGTGGGAGGTGTTTGTGTGTTATTTTCTTTAGAAACGAGCAGAAAAATCGTGTTTAGTGTGTAAAATGGGTTCAACTCTCCCCATCGTGGGTGAAGCTGTAGGCAAAACAACAGCTCCATCAGTGTGCATGCTATCTAAAGCATGTATGGTGTCATTGGAAGTGTTGCCTCCTCACATTATAAGTCTGTAATCGGTGTTTTGTAACCAAATAAAGCTGAGACTTGTAGCCAAGCGCCTGAAATCTTCAGTAGAAGTTGGCTGCCAAGTTTTCGTCATCCCTCCCTGCAGCCTTGAAGGACGCCGCGTCCAGCCGACGGAGGACAGGTGAAGCAGAGGACGATTTACGCCTCAGAGGGATGTGATGAAGCAGAGCCAGGCGGTAGACTGAGAGATATAGATTTCTCCGACGGGTGTACAAGCTATGGTGTCCCACGGTGAAGTTAATGATTGCCGATGAGGGGAAAATTAGCCATGTGCTTCAGATAAGGCTGAGTCATCTGCGGTGCACGAGCACGTGATAAATGTCATATTCAGAAGAACATGAGCAAAAGTGAGAGCGGCTCACAGCGGTACATCCTGCCTGTCAAGTTATCGTCTTCAAGGACTCTACTTGATGCCAAGCCGTTGTTTTGCATTGTTGTGATTTCTTAGTCATTAAAAATTCAGACTAAACTTGTTTGCTTTGCTTGTTTACAGGCGGTGAGCGACCAGAGACTGATCTACGCCGGTAAACTTCTGCCCGACCATCTGCACATTAAAGATCTCTTCAAACAGGTACGTAAGGAAGAAGAAATCTCCAGATTTCAGCTTCTCAAATGTAAATATCTTCATCTTTCTTTAGTCCTCTGTGACAGTAAGCTGACTCTTCTCACACACTTCTCGTGTTTTATGGTTGAAACAACTAATCGATTAATCAAGAAAATGGCAGACCGTCCTTTGGCCTTCACTCTAAACAGATCTCTGTGAAACTCAACATATACTTTCCATGAAACCTGAAATCACAGGTTGATTATACGCCTTTAAACCGGCGCCAAACCTGCTGCAGGTGTTGAATCCAGCCCGCTTTTCTCTCACCAAACTTTTATCTGATAATAAAGAGTCACTCCGTCAAAGGCTTGTTGTGCTTCATAGAACCGCAGCAGTCTAATATTTCATGTGTCTGGTTCACGGCTTTTTGTGTGCGGATTCCCACCAGAGGCTCACGTTGCCGGAGATGAGATAGCACGAGCTGAAAGGGGACATCGGCCACACACCTGTCGCGTTTGGACGTAGAGTTTAAACCGACCGGCGGCTCCACAGAGACTGTGCGAGTCAGAGTGTCCAGAACCAAAACTGTTTGATCCGACACTGTTCAGTGCACAGAAAAGAATATAGAGACAGAACAGTTGTTCGTTGACAAGATGGCTCTCTTCCTCAGTGCCCCGCTCTGTTATCGAGCTGTGTTCAGGATGTGTTTCCCTAGCAACTGAAAGAAATCAGACGTAAACACACAACTGAGAGGAGAACCGATCTGCATGAGGTCAAATTTAACAAACGTTTGACTTCCGTGTTTCAGCTCCACGAAGTCTTGGTTCTGTTTGTAGCTCATATGAATACTCTAAACTCTCTCTGCTGTACCACGTCGCCTTGAACGTATCACTGTGCAGTTTTTCTAATCAGGCCTTTATCTCTACGTCCTCAGACTGACTCCATTCCCACGCTGCACCTCGTGTGCGGCTTTAAGAATCAACCCCAAGGACAACTGGGAGCTCGACCCAAGGTGAGACATGAAACCTTTTTCACCAAGTATGTTTTCATGCAGGAAAATGTGTTTTTACGCAGATGACATGAAGCTTTATGTCGGTCAGAGGTTGGGTTGAAAGTTACAGATTTATTTTGACTTCATTCAGTGGGAGAAGTTGAAAGATGAGTCCATTTTAAAATGTCTTCTTCTGGAACAGACCGATCTTGAAGTGCCCAAAATCAGATGTAATGTCATCAAACCTCTTAAACGAGTTCATTTAAGTCTTCATCAAGTGGCAACCTCCGTGAATCCAAAGCAGAAGTGGTAAAATCTGTAATACCTCAAACGTCCACTTGAGGCTGGTTCCAGAAGTGAGTCAGTCTCCATAAGTCCCCATGTTCCATTCTTCGTACTGTCATTGGTCTTCGTGTGTATCCTCGGTGATGCTGTGTAAACAAAACCTGAGTGTTCAGTGAAACTCGTGCTTTTATTTTTGGATCCTGAGCCAGCAGAACACACACACACACACACACACACACACACACACACACACACTGTGCTCAGTCAGCTGAGATGTTACATTTACATACTGCACTTGTTTCACACCTTCACCCTCCCTGTGTGCAGTTTACATGTAGATACTTAGGTCGTATGATGAAGACGTTCAGTCCGGATCAAAGTTAGATGTTACGCTCCAGGTTTTATAAACGCTTCAGTGATGTTTCATCATCAGCTCTGTGAGCTCAAAGGAAGCAGGTGTAGCTTGGAGACCGACAGGTGCGCCTCTTCACCTCCTCCCTCCTTACCATCGCACCGTGGAGCGGAACAGTTTCAGTTCAGCCGTCCTCCCTCAGAGCTCAGAAGTTCAGCTAAAGATAACTTTTCTTTTAGTTTCACAACACTTTGAAGTGTCCAGCGCCGCTTCATCGGACACAGCAGAACATCTCTGCGGTCCCAGGTGTTAGAGCTCATCTCTACAGACGCAGCGCATCACAGTGGGTTTGTCTCTGTGATCGTAACAGTCTTAAACTTGTCTTTGCAGGCCAAAGTGACAGAACAGCCACATCCTTCCAGCCCGAGATCCATGGCAGCCTCCTCCTCCTCCTCCACACTCCAGACTCCCAGCACACCAGAGCTGAGGCAGAGGAGGCAGACCTCTCCAACTCCGACTGCAGCTGCTGCTGCTCCGGCACACACACATGCCCCGGCACCTCCATCGGGATCTCCTTCGTGGCCTGCCGCAGTGACGTAAGCCACAACTTATGGAAGAAATTATATAAGATGCATTTAGCTAGGACAAGTCTCACTGGATTTTGTCAACGTGCAAACTAAAAATCAAGATTTACATCCAGCCAAGAAGCGAGATGTGTCGGCAGAATCACACCTCCAGCCCGTGGTGCACTCATTTCTTTTTCAGAAGCATATATGTTTCAACGTCACCAACGTCACCACTAACTTCTTCTAACTTTTTTCTGTGAGTCAGGAACCCAAAACCTCACACAGCACAGCTAATGATATACGACGGTCCGCTCTTCACAGGCCCGACACACTTTTCTGCCAAAGTATTTTTGAAGCGGCTGCGCCTACAAAGATCGTCTCTGTCTGATCACACGGCCTTCTATTTGACAACCAAATCATCACCGACATCGACAAGTAAACAAATCTAAAAAAGCACTCATTCAGTTCCCCTCTTCACTTCCTCTTTGGAGAATCATGCCACCATCAACAAGTGACACATCGAAGTTTAATGCAATCTAACTTTTCAAAGGCTTCATTAGCAAGCACCTGGAGGAAGTGAAAGAGGGCATGTCGAACCAGCACTCAACCACATCCGCGATAGAAGAAGATAACAGAAGATTAAGTATGAGCTAAAAAATGACTCTCGTGGCTTCTACGTTGTGTCGTGTCGGCTTACAGGCTGAATGTTCGGAGCCAAAGCGGGAGACAAAAAAAAAACACAACATTTTTAAACTTCTCCCAGTCGCACAAATTTCACCCTACAGAAATAATTTGAACATCAAATTGTAGGAAAATTTTAGCTGCTCACTCACATAAACCTGCTGAAGCTGTCAGACTTATAGTTTTGGCTCTGTTAGCTCAGATGTGTCAGGATCACCCACCAACTGCCTCATTTACTCCCATATTAACTGAGGGCAGAAATTTGTGGAGGGGAAGCAGACGTACCAGTTTTTCACCTCGCTCTAGAGGTCACATTTTTTAACTTTAGCCACATAAATTATATATGTAGACGTTCAGTGAGACCTGAGGATTCTTCTAATCACATCCATTCATTGATACGACTTACTGTTTACTGACAGCTGTCTGGTATTCTTCTCCCTTCAGGCCTGGAGCACCACAGATGACCCCACCAGCCTTTCCCACCTACTCCCTGTACAGCCCTCAGCAGTTACTCTGGCTGCAGCATGTCTACGCCCGACAGTATTACATGCAATAGTGAGTTTCTATTCACTTCCTTCCTTCAGCCTCGCCCTGAGGTGACCACACTAACCCCCTCTAACCCATTTTCCACCAACAGCCACGCAGCGTTGGCGGCAGCAGGCACCGTCCCCTCTCCACCAGCTACAACCATCGGCCAGTACCCGCCCGTTCCCGCCCACCAAGTGCCCGTCCCGGCCCCCTTAGCCAATCAGAACCCCATTGACAACCTGCCGGTGAATCAGAACCCAGCGCAGGACGGCGCTTTCATCAACCCCGATGGTGCCAACCAGAACATGCGGATGAACGCTCAGGGCGGGCCCGTGATGGAGGACGAGGAGGAGTTGGAGCGCGACTGGCTGGACTGGTTGTACTCGGCCGCGAGATTCGGCGTCCTGCTCATGATCGTGTACTTCAACTCCAACCTGAGTCGCTTCCTGCTGGTGATGAGCACGCTCCTCCTCATGTACCTGTAAGTTCAGCCCGTGTGCTTTTTACTCTGACAAACTGCCAAACTGATTTCACTGATTTTGGTGAAACTGGATCATATTTTATTAAATGTTTTCTGGTTTTCAGTGACGTAAACGGCTGCCAACTGTAGCTGCTGTTAGCTCAGTTTGTTAGCTGGGCTGCTTAGTGTTTGCACCACAGAAGAAGTAGTAGTTTACAGGTCTGGTGGAATGGGAGGGAACCTGGTGTCGTGCCAGAACCGGAGCTGTTCTGGTTAGTATCATGGATCACGTATTGTATACTGTTGGAGCTAGTATTTGACACCGTCTGTTACCATAGTAATAGTAATAGATAATGGCAGAGGAGCAGAGAGTAAAGAGGACGCTGACGGAGGAAGCTAAGAAGAGAAAAGGAGAGAGTGAGCGAGCAAGAAGCCGCCGGACAAGAGTAAATCTGGGACTGACTTTTAGTGGTTGGTGAGAGCTTGGTGAAATAAAAGGCTGAAAGACAGACGCCGAGCTGGGCTGACTGCTGCTGGACTAGTCAGTGATATTAGCTGCTGCTGCGTCTGCTGTTGTTGCTTGATATTGACATCGGATACTTCAGCATTCAGGAAATGTACTTCCAGAACCTGTTCTGCCAAAACTTGAGAACAAACAAGTGAGAGCAGACGCTCACGGACAAAACAAACTTTCGTGTCTCTGTTGGTAAAAGTATGTAACGTTGGGACACATCATGCAGCGTTTGTCTTTGAGTAAACACTGTTCTGGTGCTGGTCCAGACTTTTAACTGAGATCCTCATGTTGCAAAATAATCGATTATCAAAGAAACTGTAAATATATTATAATATTTTGGTGCTAGTAGACGTCAGAATATAAAATAAGAGTGAAAAAGAGGCTGTAAAGAATAAAAGTGTGCGACCCGCTTGTGGTGCAGCATCAGAATCTGGAGACGGTCTTAACTCGCCTACATGAAGTCAAGATGACAGGACACACGGGTTCATGGGTAAAAGCCTGCTCATACACACACTGCAGCAGGACTTCGTTAAACAAACAGTTTAATTTCGGTCGTTATCGTCGGCTCAGGTCGTGTCGTTCTTTACTCAACATGTCCGGCTCTCACACTCTGCCTGCTGTTGCATAACCCTTCAACATAACTGCACATACACACACATACACACACTTTTCATTAGTCAGGCATACATACTGCAGGTTTAAAAGTACATCGTGTGTGTGTGTGTTTTCACCAGAGCTTCAGGGGAAGAAAGTTTGTACACAGGATACAAGGACACGGCGGTGATAACACACAGCAGTCGACGTGCTTTTCAGTAATGATTACTCATCAGCGTCAGGAAGGTTAATGTTTACAGACACAAACAGCTGACGTCTCTTTATGTGTATCTTTAAGTGTAATCACAGAAATGGAAAATATTTAATATGAACTTGGACATTATAAACAGCCCTATGGAGCTTTTTAGCATCTTTAAGCGCATTGTTTCAGTTTTGCAACTTTACAGCAGTATCAGCAGACACAGTTAGAGACCAGCAGCTGAGCGCAGAGCAACATTTAGCAGCTGAAGAGTCCGACATCTTCAGGAGTTCATGGAAACACAGCAGACGGATCAAGATTCAACATGCTAGCTCAGCTTTGTTTAATGTTTTTCTTAATGATCTGAGTTCTGAATAAATCGGGCCGTCGAGGTGAAGTGACACAGAAACTGCAGAGTGTGCAGATTTACACGCTTCCTATTTGTGTGCAGTTGAGCAGGAGGAAATGAAGATTTAAAAATCAAAGTGTGCTGACACTTTAAAAAGTGTTTTTTGTCCTCCGCAGACACACTGCTGGCTGGTTTCCCTTCAGAAGACGAGTCCAGGTCCAAGAACCAAACCATCTGCTGCGCCCTGAAGTCCAACAGAACGAGAACAGGAATCCAAATCCAGTAAGGAAACCTCTCAGTGAAGTTTTATAAACTCTGTTGGACATCCTGCACTTTCTCACAGTGACTTTGTGTCTGTTCAGGCTGACGAACTCGCAGACAGACAAGGGGAGGAACCTGCTGCTGCTCCGGCGGACGGACCGGACGCGATGACGGCGGTTTTAGTGCCTCCTCACAGGGTGTCCGTCATGTGGACGGCCTGGGTTTTCTTCAAAACGTTCTTCTCCTCCCTCATACCAGAGGCTCCTCAAGGCATGGCCAACTGACCACCTCGGACAAGATAGAGACTTTATTTTTTTTGTGGGTGGGAGCAATAATCTCTGGAGATGGTGGAAGATCGGAGCTGTCAGCTCGAGAACGAATACAGACGAGGGTGCTGTGCCGATCAACAAAGACTCAAACCTCCCCGTTTAGAAACACCAGCAAACTGAAACAGTGCTTTGATTTCCAAAGGACACAGAGGACCTGAAACATTCTTAACAATAAGACCAAACATCTGCTGTCTGACTGATTTTTACTCCTCCCAACCCGTAACACGAGTGCAGCCACCTGGATTTGCTCCGTTGTCCGTGAAACAACAGCTGAGGGTAAAACACGAGGAGTTTTCACGATGAAGAACATTTATTATATTACATGAGCCATGTTCAGCTGAAGTAAAAATCCACGCAGACAGAACTCGGTACTGATTTTCTTTTCATGTTCGACAGACTTAGCGTCTTCCTGTGGAAGCATAGAAAGGCCAAAATGATTAAGAGAAAATACAATTTTAGGTGTTTTAAAATTAAAGTTTTAGTATTCAAAATTCAATCTACAAGCTGGTCGATTTTTTTAAATCAAGAGTCAAAAATATCAAACAAATTAAAAAAGATCATTTTGGCCTTTTTTGGCCACCGTAGAGTCACTGAGAAGTGACAAAATATGAACAAAAATCACAATTCACAAAATTAAAAATAACCATCTGATGTTTTTCTTGTATTATTTTTTATTTTTGCTGGTTCTGTTTTGGGTGGATTTTTCTGGGGATAGTGACCAAATACAAAATTAGAAATTTGCTTCTTTCTGCCAAATCGTTTCATTCTCTGTAAAATATTAATAATAATGTTGCCATGGGAATAAAATAAAAATATAAAATGTTTTGTAAATATAGTATATGTACACAAAGCACTTTACAACATGTGTGTTATGCAAACAAAGAGGAGGGTTGTGGGGAAGATTGAAATATAAATATGAAGTGTGAGTTTCAGGTAAAATCCCATTTAAACTAAAACATTTTAATTTTGTCTCCCAATGATTGGCAAACCTTCGCCGTCACGTATCGGATACGTAAATGACTTTGTGCTAATGCAGGCACCGGTCTATGTTAAATGCTGTCATGTGACCTGATTGTATGATGCATGTTGTTTTATGGATCTATAATATGGAAGAAGTGGATTTTTACTATCTTAATCTCACTGTAAAATGGGGGTGCATTCCATTTTTAACAGAATAAAGGTCCAGTGTGTAACATTTAAGGGGCTCTGCTGGCAGAAATGGAATATGATTGGTGTGTAATCATAAATATAAGAATCAGTATGTTTATGTTAGAATGAGTCTTTTCTGTCTACAGTGGGGGCGGGTCCTCTAACGTGGAGTCCGCCACCTTGAAAGGACAAACAGACTCTTTGATCGGGCATTTTCTGTTTTTCCCCACGTACTACGTGGTATTCAGTTGGTTGCAATCTGTAACTTCACCACCAGATGCCACTACATCTTACACACTGCACCTTTAAGCAAAGCTGGCACTCGGATTCCCTTTAGAGAATGACGGCAGATGACCGCGTATAATTGGAAAAACATTTAACGTTTAAGATTTTCTTTTTTTGTTTGCCGCTTCTTGGTTGTAGGACGCGTTTAAGGAGACTCGCAATAATGGATGCAATAAATGTTCTTGACTTTAACGGTGTCTGATTGGTTTACACTCTTTGTACTCGCAAAACTGTATCTGCAACCAGAGTTTGCTGACCTCACGCATAAACACTGAAGGTCATGCAGAGCGCACAGGGGCCTTGAATAAACTCCGAAATACAGAGCTCGCTACAGACACATGCTTAAGTGCTCTTGAGCAAGAAGAGGCCTGACTAGGGGGGGGTCCTCATGTGAATGGGCCCTGTGTGAAGACAGACGGGAAACACTGGATTCTGGTGGTACTCCTAGAGACTACAGTACTGTCTTTATATGTGTGTTTGTTTGCCCCCTGCTGACCTCCACCCCCGCCCATACCTACCCTCATCTAGATCAGTTCCCCCCCCTTTGTTGTTATCTCCAGTCCCGTCTTTGTGTCCTCCTGTACCTCCCCCAACCGAACTCATTCAGCTGGGACGTTTGGAGGAGGACAAATAGGCCCATGAGGTTCTAAGAGAATCGTCACCAGAGAGAGAGCCAAGAGTTCATGTTACAGTCGGCTTCTGGATCGGGCCCCCCCCCCCCCTCGTGAGCCGGCACTCGTTGAGAGAAGTCTGTTCAGAGAAAGTTGGACCTGGGGGTAGCTGTGGTTTTACAGCTGTTGAGCCTAAAGAAACTGGACACAAACATCTCCTGCACGTAGAGTAACTAACAAACGGTACGGAGGATTTGTTGGCATCTCTGTTGGGTATGTATACTGGCTGTGATAACTATCGCCCTACATTTATTTTCAAGTGCAAAAATCTGCCAACTGACATGTAACTTGATATTTTTATCCTGCGCTAGTTTCCTTGATGAATATATAAAAAGAACATCCTTTGTTTTGATATTAAATGTCTTATTCTAAGTAGCTTGTGTATCTACCTGATGTTTTGTGGAACAGACGTGATAGAAGAGGTTGCACTTTGACCAGTTTGCTTTAAATCTGAGTTGGCGTTTGCCTTTTCATCAAGTGTGAATCACACAAGTTATTTGTCCCTGATTGGACGAAGGGCAGAGATTCCACTAGATAGTTGCAGCCCTCCCTGGCGGTGGGGAGACCGTACAGTTCTCTCAACAAGAACCAACGTATGTCCACAAAAAGCTGGCTGACATTTGTATATATTTTCCCCATACCTGCATGCCAAAGCTCATGGGAATTTGAGTCTAAACTGGAGATAAAAGAAGAATTTGAAGTGAGATTAGATAAGATACTGCACAGGAGTCAACTGATTTCATCTGTATTGAGGAACACTTACAAACATATGGTGAACTGCAAACAGTCCGCAGGGTTAAAATCCTCATCTGACTCCCAAAGAGGTGAAACCACCTCCACGTGCACGATGCCTTGTGATGTTTTCCCACCACGGCTGCTCCTGCTGCTGTTCCTATCTGCTGTGTTTGGGGCGTCCCAGGGCTGCCTGCCGGACCCAGCTTCAGCCTACAGGTTCACCGGCACAGTTTGTCGCCTCACCTATCCCGCAGCTGTCGTCCGTGAGTAGGACTTTGACCCTGTTCTGGTGTTGAGAGACTACCAGCCTTTCACTTGTTTGTTTAAATGTCTTTGACCACGTGTGTTTGTGTGCTGCCGGCAGTGAACGAGAAAACCACCAAAGTGATTGAGGCGGCTTTCCAACATGCCAGATACCCGGGTATGAAGGGAGAGAAATCCCTGCTTATAGGCAAAGTCCATTATGGCCTGGACAAGTAAGTCAACACATGCATGCACCAATACACACAGATCGACAAAGGTCAAAGGTCATAAAATCTTGTATTCTTTCTCCGTTGACCAGTTTGGAGATCCACAACCTGTCGATTGGTCGGAGCGAATTTGAACTGCGCCCAGGCAAAGGCATCGGTATGGAAATAAGCAACGTGTCCGCATTCTTCAATGGGACCATCCAGTATGGATACACCAGCTGGCTGTGAGTGTGTTTGTGACAGCAGCATCCCACCTCGTTCACGTGTTCCAACCCATTGTCCATACGTACGTAATCCTCATCTAGGTCGCGGGGACTCACGGGGTGACACATACAGACAAACAATCAAATTGAAACTTACGGGCAATTTTAGACTCACACCAAATACACCAAAATATAAGGCGAGACGATGCAACCTCTGAAAGAAGAAACACAGGAACACATTCCTACAATCAAACGTTGATTTAATTTGCAGCAAAGTGATCGCTCGTTTTACTCTTCAGGTCTTTTAGAAGTTCCTCAGTTGGTGCTAAAAGCGCTTACAGCTCATTACTGTTGTTTGTCTCACTGATTACATCGGTCAGACTGTGACAACAGCTGTCTGTGGATTTCCTTTTGAGTTTCTGTGGTTAACCGTGGTAGCATTGCTTACTTTGCACCAAGTTTTCTTCTTCTTCTTCTTCTTCACAGTGGCGATGTTTCACAATCAGTTGATTTTGAAATTGAGTCTCAGACTGATCTTGGAATCAACCCCAAACTCTGTAAGTACCATTGGAAGACCTTTGCTGAACACAAGAACTAAGCTTAATGCTAAACTGGTGACGTGATTGCAGTCAGTCGTGTAACCTCCTCATATGTCCTCTGTTAACTCTGTCCGTTTCCTCTGTCAGACTGTGGAAAAGGACAGGTAGCAGCAGACACGTCAGACTGTTATCTGAACTTTCACAAGCTCCGTCTGCACCTGCACGGCAACAAAGTGTAAGTTACTAAACTGAGCAGTTGCCGGCATCATAAAACGACGGCGTTAACGTGTGTTTGCTGTTGTCGTTCAGACCAAACTGGCTGAAAAAGCTCTGCACCGACTTCATCACCTTCACTGTCAAAATGGTCATAAAGGGACAGGTGAGAGAAACTCACCTTTCACACTGAGTTCACAGTGAGAACACCTCAAACTGATGAGTCTGTTCTCAATGCAGATTTGTAAGGAGATCAACAAGGTGGCAAATATACTGGCTGACTTCATACAAGAGAAAGCAGGTGTGTGTGTGTGTGTGTGTCTTTTACAAATAGGGTTGCAAAATTCTGTGAATTTGGAAACTTTCCATGAGAATTCAAGGGAATAAAAAAAATTTACAAAATTGAAGGTTGGCCTTCGACAGTGAACTTAAATATAGTTGTGGGGAAATACATTTTAGCGTCATCTTGGCTAAAACAACCAGATTTCATGCAGGTACACTTCTGCTATTCCTCAATGCACAGAGCACACTGTTTACTGCAGGGCTAATGAGGCCAGTTTGTTTAAATTACACCCAATTTACAGGTAATTCCCATAGACTCCCATGATTCCCATTGAGTTTCCAATTTGGAATATTTCCAAAATTCCTGAGCTTAACTTTGTGTGTGTGTGTGTTCACAGAGCATGTTCTCACTGATGGAAATATCAGAATGGATATCGGTGTAACGGCTGCTCCTGTCATCACTGCTAACTACATAGAGTCATACCACAAGGTAAATAATACCTGGAAATACAGCCACATCCATTCGGCTCACACTTGGGTAGCAGTCGTGTTTTAAGTAGAAGCTCATTCTGTCGTCTCCCCGTTCGTCCCTCGTCTTTCCTGTTTTTTGGATAAATCTTCCAGGGGCTGACTAAATACAACAACACCGTGGCTGTCATCGATGACTCTGCTTTCCACCCCAGTCAGCTGACTGAAAACAGGATGCTTTACTTCTGGGTTTCAGGTCAGTTGCTTTCGAGTCAAGGGACGTCGCGGTAACTCAACTCGTAGAGCGCGTGCAACATGTACGAAATGTCTACCTCACTTCCTGCTTTCCTTTGTCCCTCGCCTTAGAAAGACTTTATCCTGTTTATTCACATTTTGCAGAATCATCTCAGCACATTGCCCAAATTTCAAATTGAGTTTCTGTATTTTTGCTTGTATGGCTGCTTTTTTTAATAACTTGTCTTTGACCCCAGACGATGTCTTTAAGCCCATGATCAAAGCCGCTCACCAAGACGGACGTTTCCAACTCAATATGTCTGGAGCCGAGCTCCAAGTAAGTACGTCAAATATGACCTGTAACATTCTCTTCTCTCTCGTGTTGGGTCTCATTTTATATTTCTGAACGTGATTTTCAGGAACTTTTCAAGACAAATCTCGTCAGTGCCATGCCTGAATTTATTAGAAAGGTAACACGTAAACCTCCTTGTATCTCCCAAATACAAACATATGAACCCCTGTCAGGTGAGGTATATTTGTGTGTGTGTGTGTGTTTGTGTTCAGTGTCTGGAATCCGGTTCTCCGGAGCTCAGAGTGTGGAGCGTGCATGCTCCCTTCATGAACACCTCCTATGACTGGGGTACGAGTATCTCCGCGACGGCCTCTGGACAGCTTCGCTGTGGGAGTCAAGACACGCCAACGCTCACCTTTGAAACGGTACACTGCCGCTTATTTCTGAAGCATCTGGAAGACAGATGTTGACGGCTTTTGATGCATCCCACACTATCACACCACTGTTTCTCTCCTGGTGCCGCTATCCCAAGGGGGACTTTGTTGCCGGGCGGAAAAAAAGTTTTAGTGCAGCTCATTAGTTTGTTGTGATTTAATTTAAATATATCTCCATATATTTGTGTTTCATTTAAATCTGAATCTTGCACGCATTAAAGCTGAACATGTTGTCAAAAAGAGTCCAAGGAAAGTAGTTTGGAAGCAAGCAGAGAGGTTGAAGTAGTTATCTAAAACCTAAACTGTCCAAAAACTGGAGAAAAATGTACCAAAAGAAAAGGCAGGTCACTCCCACTGCGTCTGTTTTAACATGAGCCACAAGTAGAAAGTGACGATAACCGAAGGTAACAGGTGAGCACAAAATCTCAACATGTAGAAACACAGAGCAGAAGGAAATCTTATAGAGGCTTCACAGTCAGCTGACTGACCGCGCCTTGGTTTGCTGAGTCCCAAAGATCCTCAGACAAAAATCAGAAGATCACACTCTGGGTCAAAACGAAGAGCGAACACTTGAAATAGAAACGGCTGGCCGTAACAACCCCAGAGAGAGTCACGTTGGTCCAGGTGGACAGCACCGGTACTGTAATTACAGAATCCACTCAGATTTTCAGGTGATCGTGACTCAGCCGTAAGTTTTACACGCTTGTCCTTTCATTATTCATGTTATTTAATCACTTCAAAGTCATCTGAAACACGATGAAGCGTTACTTGATCTCATCTGACAGTGACGTGAGAGCACGTGGGCACCACCGACGTTAAGGACGACATTCAAAGTGCCACCTGGCTGATTAAGATGTATAATGCATCTTCAGACTTTATTAATTACTGTCTTTTAAAATCCTCGGACTACTTCATCACAGTATTGGTCTGAATGGTTTGAGTGGAACAGATGGAGACTGTGACGAGGCTTTTATCATGATTAAATGTGTGTCAGATGGTGACATCTGCTGGCTAACACTCTGATGAAACCAGCTCGTCCTGGCAGGATAGTGCTGCGTCAGAGGCCTGACACAGAGCTCAGAGGCTTTGTTAAAATGTGACTACATTGTCTGTAAAGATTTGTTTCTTTCTTTGTTTCTGGTGTCTAGGATGTGGTCGTGGACGTGAGGGCTTCCTACGCTGACAAGAAGCTCTCTCTGCGGGGCAAACCTTCAGAGTAAGAGCTCTGCTGTTCATGATGGAGCAGAGTATTTGATCTGAAGTCTGTCTGAAATTTAATTTAGCGGCACACCCAAAGAGAACGCACGCATGTGGTTTCACAACAGAAATCCCTGTTACTGTGTTAATCACTGAGGAAGCTGCTCGTTGATGTCGACAAAGACAGAAGGTCACACAACACGACGAGAGATGTGAAAAGACTTCTGAGGTCGTACTGAGCACATGGGGGGCAGCTTAACTAAATGATGTAATGTTCGGTCGGTCCATGGTTTATAAGCTTCAGCATCCAGCAGTTCTCATCCTGTCCTGTGCTTCCTTCCTCTCCAGAATCGCTGTAACCAAAGCTATGCTGCCTTTACAGAACCAGCCGGTAAGACTTTGATTTCACTGAAGGTGTTGTGTGACGACAAGTGCAAAGGCCCAGATCATGAAGAAGAAACAGGACCTGCTCTGTCTTTGAACATCTTAGTGTGTCGATCATTCTCATATCGATGTAGATAAATCTTGAAATGATTTTGACCGTGTCATTTGTTAAAATGATGCTGACGTTTGAATGTTTGACCTGCGTCGCTTCTCCTTCTGTTTCCAGCTGATTGATGAGACACAAATAGAGTTCATAAGAGAAGCCGTGGAGAAGATTGGCATTCCCAAAGTCCTTTCAGGTAAGAGGCCGAGAAACGTGCGTAGGTAATAAAGTGAAACGTCGTCACGGATTCTCCTGGAACATCTTACGTGACATTACTGTCCATGACTGCACTGTGTGTTCCTTCCACCTGGTGTCAACATGAAAGCTCCACAGGTGTGTGATGGATGGAGTTGGTAACGTGTTGTCTGTGTTCCAGTTCTTGAGGTCGCGATCACCAGGCTGCTGAACAGACAGGGAGTTGACTTATTCGACATCATTAACCCGGTGGTGACTCCCCGAGACGTGAGTGCTGCCTTCGTCTCGTGGCGCTCTGTCTGTGTTTGCTGTCACATTAACTCTCTCTCTGCCTCTTTGCTGCAGAGCTATGTGGTCATCGAGATGGACTTTGGCTTCCCTCATCACCTCCTGGTCGAGTTCCTCAGGAAGACGCTACAGTGACACTTTGAGCCACATTCAGATTTTTGTTACCAATCAACACGTGTACACAGAAAACAAGCCTCCGTTTATATCAGAGTAACTCATTTTGATTAGATAAGACAACCTGCAAAGACGTGGACAAGCTGATGTTTTTATTTCTGCGGACTCACCGTGAAGTCCAAAACAATTTGATTATTTGTCTAATCATCGGCTGCACGTGGAGGTCATCATGTTTGTGTGGAAACTGTAGAAATTATGACGTAACAGTTTAGAGCAGGATGTTGAGAAAAAGCTGCACGGTGCATCCTGTCTCGTCTCCTCCCTGTCGAGTCAAATAAAGAAGAATACACTGTTGTCTTCACTGAAGTCTCTCCAGCTGCTGCTTCCTTGTTCAGTTATGTTAACTCAGAGTCTCTGACCCACTCAGCAGTCATGGCATGTTAATTAAATAAAGACAGTGAACATTAGATTAAAACAACAGGAGTCCACAGGTGAGGTCACAGATCCGCTCTCAGTGAGGCAGCAGGACTCTGAAGGTGTTACTCACTTTTTGGCCACCAGGTGTCACTGCTCAGCTGTTCAACACTGACGTTTGAAAACAATCAGTGACGTGCAGTGAGTCACAAAGTAATAATAATAATAATAATAATAATAATAATAATAATAATAATGTAAAATATAAAAAATGAGTCACTATTGTTCAATAAATAAATAAGTTTCGTTTTATTAAATAAATAAGTTTCGTTTATTCATTTATATTCAAATGAGGGGGCGGGGCTTCCCCGACAGATTCATGTTTACATCTATTCAAGTAATCTGATTGGACAAGAGACATTCTGTGAGAGCTGATGCTGAAAAAAGTTTGACACCAAACTTTAAGAAATCATTTGAACAGTTCATCACCAGACATCATAAAGAAGAACATCAACACCTCAAACACTTTCACTTTCGTTTCTCTCCTTGAAAGGTGAGCGTTGTTTTGTGATCTCTCCGTTTAGTTTCGTTTTCCTCCGCTCTCAGCTTAACTTTCGTTTCTGCCTCTTTATAATCAGCTGTTCGTGCCGTGGGCTCAGTGTCAACATGTTCTCGTGCGGAGAGGACAGTCAGCGGGGCTTCCGGCTCAGAGACGGCTCACTGATCGAGGCTGGAGGTGGAGGAGGTGATGGAGGTGATGGAGGGGTTCGTTATGCAGACCTCGGGTATGAGATCTCGGACCTGTCAGCAGGTCGCAGTGTGCTCGCCTTCGTTAAAACCAACGGAAACTCGTTCATCATCCGAACCAACCGGAGAGAGGACGGGACGGGGATCCGAGGCAAACAGAGTGAGCATGCGCAGTTTATTTGACTTTCTGTGAATTAATTAAGCTGGTGTGTGTGTGTGTGTGTGTGTGTGTGTGTGTGTATAGTCATGAATCATCACTGATTAACCAGTAAGTGTCCTATAATTACTGTGTCTCCGTGACGTCACCCACAGGTGTGGGTCCCACCTCTGACGAAGCTAAGCTAATCCAAAAAATGAGCGTGGGTGGAGCTGAATCCACCCTCAGTACAGTTGTCATGAACGGGGAAATTAGCTACAGAGACCAAAACTGTTTTTGTACCAGGCTGTAAACATGTTTATTTCTGCTGTCTAACATGGGGACTTATGGAGACTGACTCACTTCTGCAGCCAGCCTCGAGTGGACGTTTGAGGAACTGCAAGCTTTGGCAGAACAGATTCAACAGATGAGTTTCCTCTTTCAGAGTTTGTGAAGTATAAAGAGAAGATCCAGGCCGTGAGCTGTGGTGATGACACGGTCACTCTGCTGTCTGAGAGAGGCTCCGTCCTCTACGTGGACGCTCACACTTACACTCCTCAGTAAGGACTCAGGCAGTAGATTATACTTTATTTATCCTACGACAAGGAAATTCACTTGTTACAGCAGCAGAAAACATTTAACACTCACTATAGAAGTAAAATAAAACAGCAAACACAAAGAACAGTCAGCTCGGATAACTATCATCTTCTTCTTGTCCTCTCAGGCCTCTGCAGTTTTTCAGTAACATACCGGTGTCTCAGGTGTCTTGTGGGAGCCAGCACTCAGTCGCCCTGACCAAAGGTACAGGAAAGTGAACCCCAGTCCTTGTTTGACAGCAGATTACAGACTGTAAACTGAACTAACTGCTGTTGATTCGTCCACAGATGGTCAGGTGTTTGCGTGGGGTCAGGACTCCAGAGGTCAGCTGGGTCTTGGGAAGAGGAAGCTCGGCGCCACTTCGCCCCAACACGTCCAAACTGTGTCCGTGATCCCTCTGGTCCAGATCGCTGCAGGGGGAGAGCAGAGCTTCGCCCTGTCCGTCTCTGGAAGTGTCTTCAGCTGGGGCAGAAATGACTGTGGACAGCTCGGTGTGGGCGACAGGAAGGGTAATAAAGAGCAGTCATTGTGTCTACGTATCTACAGTTTCTGTCACGTTAACCTGAATTTTAATTTCGTTTCTGCAGATCGACACACACCGACTTCTGTTTGTTCTCTGAACATGAAGAAAAGTGTTCAGGTCTCCTGTGGAGAGGACCACACTGCTGTTCTGACAAAGGTCAGACGTACCGCAAGTACGGGTTAGACCTGTGACCTCAAGGCCAGTGTGTGGCCCCGTGTAACCAAAGGATAGAACATTTCATAACAGATCAGCGGATCATTTTGGAGATGGTTCTGAGTTGGAAGAAGCTGTTTTTGTGTTTATGTGTGCCTGATGTGTCGGTTATGTGGACGACACAGATTTTAAGATGTAAATTACGATGAACCGCTTTAAACTCGATTTGTCTGGTTGCGTCCTCAGACTGGTGCGGTGTTTACATTCGGCTCTGGTCAGCATGGACAGCTCGGACACAACTCGCTCAGCGATGAACTACGACCTCGGCTCGTCGCAGAGCTCTGGGGGGCAAAAGTCAGCAAGATTGCCTGTGGACGGTACGTTCAGCTCCGTATTAGTATTTGTTTGTTTCTAATGACATTAAAATGTTGAAAATGTTGTTTGTCGTGTGTTCTTCTCAGACATCACACGTTAGTGTTGACAGACTCAAAGAGGGTCTACTCGTTTGGGCGTGGAGAGCGAGGCCAGCTGGGACGTGGAGAGGAGAGTCATCCATCTGTGCCGCTACCTGTTCGACTGCCACAAGGTGAACGCATTACAAGTCAAGTCAATGATGTAAATACAGTGAGTGACTTTATTAAACTTGTATTCTATCACTGTTTCAGATCATCTTCAAGTTAGGAACGTCTTTGCAGGAGGAAACTGCTCGTATGCAACCTGCGCGTCTAACAAGGTACCAGCAGGAACACGAACTGTACGGGCCGTGACGGGTGGAGGTGTTTTCATGTGAACATCAGCTCAGTGTGTTCGTTTCACAGGAAGTTCACGAGCCGCCTGACATCGTCGACAATTCAGCGCAGAATCGTCTTGAAGGTGCGATTGACAAATGGATCTCTGAATGTGACTCGAAGTCATGGAAGAAGATAAAGCAGTAAGTCAGATGTTTCGTCACCATCGTGACCGAAATGACTCGTCTGGATCTCGACTAAAAATGTTGAATCTTCACAGGGAAGTTCACAGGACATTTTCATCTGCATCCTATCTGAATAACAGCTTCCTCGAGCAGCGGTAAACACCACACCATCGTCTTAACGCGCTCATCTGATAGCACCACTGTGCCTCACTACTTTTCTTTGTGTGTTCTTTTAGCCAAGAGAAACATTTCCAGACGTCACCAAAGTACTCCGGCTTGAACTTGTCACTCGCACGACAAGCTTTCAAGAAACTGGTGAAGAAGGACCAAGTGTTGGCAGAGGTTTGTAGGAGAGACGTGATGTGTATGCCTTTAGTTGAAGTTGATTTATGTAACGATGAGAGCTAACGGTTAAAAATTGGTACTGCAGCGTGTCATCGAGCCACCCTTTAAGGACCGCCCACAAAAATCCTGAACTGAAAACTGGTGAAAATCTGTTTGAGCCTGCACATTTAACCTCAACATCCCTTTCAGTATTACATCGTTCAGTTTTCAGCAGCTATTTTACAACATATTTAACGTGTTTTGAAAAAAATCTCAGAATTGCCTTCAGGTGGGAAGGAAGGGTTGGTTTTAAGCTTGTTTCCTTCCATCGCTGTAACACTGTATCTAATTTGTTTCATATCTTTTAATATTTCTCCACACGCGTGCATCTGATTGTTGCTCGATGAGTGACCCCCCCCCTTCCGATCCTTTTCAAACCGACAGGTGGAGCCTGCTGTCCTGCGCTTGCTTCGCTCCACCGATAAGAAGCCTTTGGGGGTGGAGGGGTTGAGGATGTACCTGCTTCTCATCGAGCTCCTGCACGCGATCCAGAGACACAAACGGCAACAAACGAGCACAAAGCTGGCCCAGGCAGTCGCTGCCGCCGTGCTGAGCTTGTCTCCTGACAGCCTCCAGGTCATAGGTACTGCCCCCACCACACATGGAACATCAGCATAATATCTGTAGACATATTTTCCCTAATGAGTAAATGTTATATCCTTGACATATTTATGATTAATGTCTTCAAACGTCCATGCTGTCCTCCTCAGGGGACTGGTGGTCCTCACTGTCGTCCTCCACCATGAAGAAACACGTGAAGGTGTGGAAGAAGGCCCTCTCAGAGATCCTGTCCTTTCAGCCTGTTCCTCGCAACTCTGGAGTCAGAAACCTGCTCCAAGTCCTCCAGTACATGTACACTGTTAGTATCAGTTCTGACACTTCTCTTGTTTAAAATAAAGCTTCTTAATCTGCTGAACTTTTCCCCTAATGAATAAAACACTTCTTAAAGGCCAACAGCAGGATTGCAGAATCTCGGAGGATGGCGGACAGCGAATTTTATTTGATGATCGACAAAGACTTTCTTCTTGGTGATCTGCAACTTTGGCGTTTGGCACAGTCAAGACGCAAGGTAAAAAACACGGAACATGCCGTGTGCCTGTTCACCATGGGTCATATGCATGTGTTGTTAAATGTAAAGGACCTGTATGGTTTGTTTTGTTTCCCTTTCTAGCGTGAGGAAGCTGGGTCACTTATCCTCTGTAGCTTTCCGTTTGTGATGGATGTGCAGTCAAAGAAAATGGCTTTCGACATGGACGCTGAGTACTCCAAGGTAACTGAAGCCTTAAACTGTGCCTCATACCAGTACAACACTGTCAGGCCATTTTCATTTCTTTTAAGTTCATGTATCAATGCAGATCTTTAATTTTATTTCAGATTCAATCAGTTGAACGTATCACTTTTGAATCACTCTTGGAATGTCACTTCCCACTGCCTGAAGACGTGCTTTTCGAACTGCACCTGAGGCGAACATCAGTTTTGGAAGACACCTTTGAACAACTGGCTGCCCATGACGGAGACGCCAAGATGCCACTTGTGGTACGGCAAAACTGTTGTGTCGTATTATTTTTTTATTATGTGTAGCTCTACATGTGACTGTGCTCTTTTATCTTCTAGGTTTCTTTTGATGGAAACCTACCAATCGATGATCTAAACCTCTACCAAAAAGATTTTTTTTACGAAGTGTTTCACAAGATGGTGTCACCTGAATCTGGGATGTTCATGTTCAACGACTCTGAAACGCTGGCATGGTTCCCTTCCAGAGTAAGTCAACACTCAGCTCAGATTTTAAAGCAACATTCGTCAGTCTACAGTCAGTTTCTGATATAAATTCTTTATCATCAACACCAGGCACCACAGGAGGACCAGAGGTACTTCCATTTTGGGTTTCTGTGTGGATTGGCTTTATACAACGGCTGCATCATACACTTACCATTCCCACTGGCTCTGTTCAAGAAGCTGCTTGGTGTAAAGCCATCACTGGAGGATTTGATGGAATTCAGCCCATGTGTTGGAAAGTAAGTGGAAACCTATTTGGTTTATTTTTCTGGCCAGAATATAATGTTAAAATTGTGTATCACATTCAATATCTTCAATATTTTTCCCTCATGTTTCAAGGAGTCTGCAGTACGTCCTGGAAGATGATCAACCAGAAAACCTGGGCATGGACTTCTTAGTAGGTGTTTCACAGATGAGCAACTCAATCCATCCATTATCATTTCACAGCACTTACAGCACTAGGTTTGTTTTTTCTATAACTGTTCAACAGATCCTCTGGGATGGGACAGAGGTCGAGCTTGATCCTGAAGATCCAGAAAAGCCGGTGACGAGTCAAAATAAGTAAGGATCGCATTTATTGAGCTATATATATGTGAGCTATAAAGCTCAAGTAGGGGCAAGCAGGACATTCACAATACAAATAAACATGTGATCTGGTGTTAATATGAAAATATTAGACAATGAATGAGAGACAGTTAAGTTGCGATACTCTTTATCCTGTTGACCTGAAGAAAGTTTGTTTTCTCGATTTAATTCTATGAGCAGCTTACAAACATTTGTAATGCAGTCTTATCTTTGTAAAATTAGAGATATCGAACACTTAATATCCTCAAAGAAATCCTTTCTGACCAACAAACTACCACTATCAGAGGGACTGACAGAAACACACTTGCGTATCATCTGCATAGAGACGAATATGACATTATGTCCACTAATTATGTGACCAAAGAAAAACATGTAAAAGAGAAAAGAACGAGGCCCAGAACTGATCCCTGTGGTGCAACCACAAGTATTTTTGTAGATGAAATGAGGCTAACTTTATCACTTGGGGCTGATGCAACTTCTTTAAACTTCTTTCCACAAAACAGGGAGGAGTTTGTGGACGCCTACGTGAATCACGCCTTCAACACATCAGTGAGGAGTGTGTTTCAGGAGTTCAAGCGAGGCTTTTTCCAGCTGTGTGACAGAGATCTGGTGAAGCTTTTTCATCCCAACGAGCTTCGGGAAGTGTTGGTGGGCAAAGACTACAATGACTGGGCAAAGCTGAAACAGGTGCAGTCCAAAATAAGAATTGCAACTGATTCATCACATCCTCATGTGCTTGATTTGATGTGATTATAGCAGAAATTATCATCCGTTTGACTTTTTTGTAATTAGACCACAAGTTATGAGGGGGACTTCCATGCTGGCCACCCAACCATACAGATGTTTTGGGAGGTTTTTGATGAACTAAATGAGGCTCAGAAGAAAGCTTTCCTTTGTAAGTATTATGCCTGTTTTTAGGTTTCTCATATAACAACATTAATTATGAATATTGTTTTATATCCAGGAGATATTTTAATCCAGATGACTCATGAAATAAAATTAGAAATGTGTATTTTTGAGATTTGTTGCCTCCGGTTTCAGAGTGTAATCCCACTGTGGTAAATATGTCACCTCCTCTCCCTCCACTACAGGGTTCGTGACAGGTTTCGAAAGGGAGCCCATTCGTGGCATGAACACGATCAAGATGAAAATCAAAGCTGCACAAGTCGAGGACCACCTCTCCAACGACCAGTACTACCCCGAGGCACATACGTGTTTCTCATGCCTGGAGCTGCCTTTATATTCAACCAGGGAGATCATGCAAAGCAAGCTGATAGAGGCCCTGAGCAACAAGAACATCTACAGGTGATGGTGACTGAACCACGACGATGCACTGAACCTGTACCGAACAGAGGACTTTACTTCGCACTTTGTAAATGTGTTTGTGGCTACTGCTAGTGTGCGAGTTGTACATACTGTACATACTTTTCAGGGAAGTTCTTTAATTGTGTTTCCTTTCATTACTTCTCATTTGGGAATTAAGAGTGTGATGCACACAAAATAAATGTAATCAGATCAGAGTCCTCTTTTTGTAGAAACTGTGTGATTCATCGTGAAATCATTAATGTAACCCAGCGATGGTGTAAGAGCTTCTCTTATCGGCACTTCATTCATTGTTTTAATGATTAGCCTTCGTATATACCAGAGGTGTCCAAACTTCTTTTAAAGAGGGACAGATCATATGAAGACTAACATTTAGAAAATAAAACACTAGAGACTAGGACACACACGGAAACACGGCATATACACACAACGGACAAACACGGAAACAAAGGAAACACAGGAACTAAATAGACATGCAGGGCTAATCAGGGACAGGTGAAACAAATCAGGGACAGGTGCACAATCTAAAAGGCGGGAAAACAAGGCAGGAAGTAGATTAAGAGAAGACACAGACAGGGTAGAACTACAAAATAAAACGAAGCAGAACAAAGTGAAAAATAACGCGACGTCACCAAACCTGAAAAAACAGTTCCTTTCTTTCACACCTGGAGTCAGATAACAGAATAAATTGTATGGAACACGTTAAACTTCAAATCTGAACCTCATGCACCAATGAACCAATGCAAAGTCTGTCAACATGGAGCAAGTATCACTCTCTTCTATCTGTCAGAAATATTTTGTATCAGGCAGGATGCATGAAATATGACTGTGGGCCGTGATTGGCCCCCGGGCCGGACTTTGGACGTGCCTGCGTTAAAACATTATTACAAAAGGAACAAAATGAAATTAAACGTGGAACTTATGAACCATCTGGAGCTTTTCATCAGAGGAGCTCAAGTTTGAAGTGTTTGATAAGGTAACGACACAGACTGACCACCAGGTGGCTGTAGAGACCTCTGTCTACAGTTTACTGTTTAAACTCCTGTGTGTGTGTGTGTGTGTGTGTGTGTGTGTGTGTGTGTGAAAATGTGACGTCTTGACATAAAAACTGAAGGTCGCTGGAAGAGTGCCAAGACAACGAGCTTCATGGGAAATGTAGTCTTAGATTTGACAAAAATATTTGCAGGACTCACACGGCAGAGAGATGTCACACAGGTGTGACCGATGATGCTAATTAACTGCATGTAGCAGAGCCTTAATTGGCGTCATTGGTAACAGATGTGTGTACTCTGCTGTGTTATTGTGTCATAATGATACATTCACTTCTGGACTCTTCATTTTTTCCAAAGCAGTCACAGGAGAGAAAAAGAAGTGGTGAGAGAATTTATTCATATAGCACTAAATCATAACAGAAGTTATCTTTCCATACAGACGCACGTCTAGACCGGACTGTTTAGAATATCTACAGAGCTCCAATAATTCACCGTCTTCTCTCTCTGTCTGTCACAAAGCGAACGAGAGGAGCTGTGGAAGAAGAGCGCGTGGCGTGAAGGTGAATCAATCACGTGCACGCGATCTTAAAGTGTCTGAATCTGTCCTGACCTTTCTGACCTCCTGCGCTGCACACTGACCTCTGGAGAAGACGATCTCTCTTCTGTCTGTCTGTTTGCTTTTTTCTGTCAGAGCACAAAAAAAAAAAAGAGGTCACACACTGTTTGAATATATGCTGCAGTATATTTACTGACCTACATCTACATCTAAAGGAGCCCTGCACACCTCCAATGCTGGAGCGAAGTGAAACCAACACAAAAACAAGCTGCAGTTCCTCAAACATCCACTAGAGGCTGGCTGCAGAAGTGAGTCAGTCTCCATAAGTCCCCATGTTAGACAGCAGAAATAAACATGTTTACAGCCTGGTACAAAAACAGTTTTGGTCTCTGTAGCTAATTTCCCCGTTCATGACAACTGTACTGAGGGTGAATTTATATACAACTCACCTGTTCACATTATATTAAGGCTTAAAGTTATGCAGGATTAAGAGCGTGGATGCTTTGATTGACAGGTGGGTGGAGGCAGCAAATTGGTGATGGCTCTCAGAAACCTGTGGGTGACCTCACAGATGCTACGTGAAGTTTCCTTGTGTGCTTTCACTGCATATGGACCGGACTGGTTGCAAACTGCTGGAGTTAGCATCTGTTGGCTTCACTGAAGAGGATAACTGTGATGGAAGTGATTCTTCCATCAGCCTCTCACTCCTTTTTCGTCCACCGCTGCCAGGAACCGTTAAAGCTTCAGCTCGGTGCGGGCTCGGAGGAACATCACCTTCGTCTTTCTGTCGCGTGCCATCGAGCAATAAAACAGATTTCTCTCTGAATCCAACCGCCGAGGCACAAAACGACAAACGCAGAGTAGCTGCTGGAGTTAGCGATGGCTAACGGACTGACAACAGCCGTCACAAAGTTGTAAATTTTACAGCATTTAACTCTCATTAAGCTCTCCCACTGCAGCCAGGCAGCACGTTGAAGCTGCTTTTATCAAAACAGAATATGAATATCCAACACTTCCTGAATGAGAGGTCAATTAGACCTCCTCTCCCAAACTGGCTGAACATTGAAGAAAGAGTCGAGATTCAGTGGGAGGAATGTCGATCTGTGACGGGATGGGAGTGCGTCGAGCCGGACAACCGTTTTAAAGAGTTTGGCGTCGCCGTCTTTGGAGCCGGAAGCGACCATTAAGACAAAACGTACGGAGCTGAGTCCTGATGCAGGGAAGCTGGGCTGCGCTCGGTGTCGACCAAAGCGACCGGTTTTCCAGACGTCGATCCAAATAAAAAAACAAAAATCTGGATTGATATTCAGATCAGCACTGCCTGGTTTGACAGTTTGATCTGAGGTTGAGCTGGACGGACGCACTGAGACTGACTTCAATCATGTCAGTCGTCAATCACGAGGTCGCCGCGCCCTGAGGCGTACGCCGCGTCCCCGTCTGTTTTATGTATAAACGCTTCTTTTAAGAACTGAGACTCGTGAAGAGACTGTTTACTGAGGTCATGGATGAAGTGGGAAGCATTTTTCCATAATCAGACCTTACTGTCGTCCACCTGAGGCTGGCTGCAGACGTGAGTCAGTCTCCATAAGTCCCCATGTTAGACAGCAGAAATAAACATGTTTACAGCCTGGTACAAAAACAGTTTTGGTCTCTGTAGCTAATTTCCCCGTTCATGACAACTGTACTGAGGGTGAATTTATATACAACTCACCTGTTCACATTATATTAAGGCTTAAAGTTATGCAGGATTAAGAGCGTGGACGCTTTGATTGACAGGTGGGGGTTGTTTGTGCAACCAGCCCATTTTTGCCCATATTTTGGTTCAGTTTGGAGCCGCCTCCCTCTACATGACGGATCCTATCCATGCTTTACACAGTCATGTCAGTATGTTAATTAATAACTCGCTGGAACTAATTAAAACACAACTCATCCTTCACACGCATCAGCTCCACTGTCTCAGATAACGACATGCTGTGTTGTGATAAGTGATAAATATGAAAGGCTCGTGATAATCACGACTTTAATTTTTAGTGTTTAAATATAGAAAACGCTCCGAGACCTCACAGGCTGTGCTGACGAAATGCACGAATATGTGTGGTCGTATTTTACAAAGTAGTTAGTGAGTCTGGCTCAAACTGGAGCATTTACTTTGAGAATGTTCAGATATTTATTGCTAGTTTATTTCAGAACTTAATCGTAATAAAAGTCCATTTCTCAAACACTCTCACTTCTTGGAGTTCCCCGTGTTGTTCTGTTGGCCGCCCTGACGAGGATAACCATGTTGGAAGTGATTCTCCCATCGGCCTTTCACTCCTTCTGTCCGCCGCTGCCAGAAACTGTCAAAGCGTCAGGCCGGTCTGAGCCGGAGGAGGCGGAGGAGGTGGAGGAGGGTGAACATCACCTTCTTCTTTCTGCTTTGTGCCAACGGAGCAATAAAACAGATTTCCCTCCAAATCCGACCCGGAGGCACAAAATGTTAAACGCAGAGCTGCTCGGCGCTGCCAGTGGTTCGATGTGGTGACATTAATGTTAAAATAAGGTCGAATGATTTTTCTGTTTGCTCAGCAGGTTTGAATAGTCGTCTCTCCTGTTGTGGCTCGTGTGAAACTTTTCTGTCCTGAAGAAACTCGACTCAAAGTTTTTGACAGTAAGTGAAGGAATGCAGAATCCTGAGCACTTCCAGCAGTGTGTGTGTGTGTGTGTGTGTGTGTGTGTGTGGAATGGGTTGTGCTGATCTGTACCAGGCCCTAAACATCCACAACATCATCGTCTCCCCGCAGATGAAGAACGGCGTGACCGCAGAGCACGTCCTCTCTCTCCTCAACAAATACGACCTCTGATCAGATGTTTGTGAGTTCAGTGCAAACTGAGGAGGAAGGAGAGGAAATGACACAGCGTGAGCCAAAACCATCATGGCGGAGTTTGCCCACTAGAGGGCAGAGCTTCACTTCAGCTTCACATCCTGTCACATGACGTCAACGTCTCGTTTAAAAGAAGTTTATTGTTTTTAATTTGGCGTCAGTCAAACTCATTTATTCACTTTCAACACTTGATCGATGATTTATTGTTATTTTAATCTTCACATCATCACATTTTGTTTCTATTTTTACAGTTTTATTTTAACAGGGATGTATTTATGAATTATTATTTATTTATTGGATTTCATTTGTAGGTTTAAATATTAATAATACAGACAAGCACACATACCCTGACCTCTGCAGACACCCCGATAAAAAATATTCAGGGCAAAGACGGAAAGACAAACGATAGAGAATAAAGAATAATCAGACAAATAGATAAATTAATAAATACATTTATATCACACCTTTAAAAAACAGAGTTTACAAAGAGCTTTCCGGAGCAGCAGCAAACGAAGGCCACACGTGATCAGAACCTAAAAACAAACTAACAAAGTAAAATAAAAAATAAGAAAGAAACAGAAATGAAATATTAAACATGTGAAAGTAAAGGAGGACAGAAGTGTGTATACATTATATCTGAGTAGTTCCTCTTTCTGGATCCAGCTTGTTGTGTCTTTTAAGCTCATGTGAGCATGAATGATACAAAGAGAAACACCTTTATTCACAGGTGCTGTCAGCACACATTAATGTCTCTCCGTCCGCTCTGTCTGAGTGTGACAGTGTCACGTAAAGCTCGACCTCGTCTCAAACACGAGGTGACCGAGCCGTCCCGCGTTAACAGCGTGTGTAAACGCTCGCTCAGGCCTCAGGAGAAGTTTCCTCGGGCAGCATGAATGAAAACACCTGTGTGGACGGAGCATTCATCGTTTCTCAGGTGTTACCTTCGCTGGCATGTTCTCGAGCTGCAAAGCTTTGGAACATTTCAATTATATCAGACGACTGATAGACGTCTGACGGTGGAGGAGGCAGTCCTGCATTTAAAACTTTACTCGAGTAAAAGTACCAAAGTGAAACAGAGTATTTTCATCGCACTTCATGTTGTATCTGGTAAAGCTGGGCCTATTGTTTAACCACCGTATATGCTGCTGGGTACTTTCATCTACATGAATACAGCTAATTTATTCAATGCACAAACTAAACAAAGCCTGAAAATGAAAGTACCTCAGTATGGCTGTAAAGGCTCGATGGTAAAATGTTTTAAAGCGTTCTCGTCGCGTTCATGTTGCATTAATAATCCTGTTCATTCTCAGAGGCATTGAAACCTCCTGCCTCAGGACTCGGGTAATTCTCTGCAGGTTGAACACCATGGCGGACCACGTCGGTCACTCCTCCTGAGGATGAACCCGCTGCTCGCAGGCTGAAATGATGACAGAAATGTTCTGATTGGCTGAGCACCAAAGAGGGGTTGATGTAGTGGACTTGGCGCCTCAGCAAGATTTTACTCGTATGTGGGCCTCAAGGCCTAATCCATGTTTTCTATATCTGCTCTAAGTAGAACATTTAGATACAGCGACTAATGTGACTACCGAAAGTGGACGAAACTACAGTTACACTGACCAGCTATCTGGCTTCAAAGGCCTTTACGCGGCATGAGGCCGGGACGGAGATGAAACACACACACACACACACACACACACACACACAGCAGAAAGAGATGAGAGATATAGGCCCAGGTCTTGTCCGACAGCTGAGATATAGCACGAGAGCCCTGGGGAGTTTCAGGGGATTTCCACTGAGGGAATCGGACACGTTGTCTGATTTACACTAACACTTTGGCTAAACTTGTGATAAAAGTTCACAAAAGAAACATTGCTGTATCTGTCTTTATCCATCTCTGCCTCCATCTGTCTCTGTCTCTGTTTTCTGCTCGGCTGCTCTCTCTCTCCATAAACACTGGAGCGCCGGGGCGTTCTTTAAAAGTTATTGTTTTCATATATGCGAGTGTTGTCGGCTGTCAGATTCCCTCCCTAAAAAAAGCATTATCTTTTATTATTGCGAAGCGTTTAACAATAGCAATAACAGCCGATTTTAACCTAAAAAAAAGGAGCTATCGGCGGACAGAGAGGGATGAGAGGAGTGCGAAGGAGCAGCCGAATTAGAGAGTGAGGAGAGTCGAAGGGAGTCGAGAGAGGCTGAAAGAAAACACGTTCATTTTTATCTGCCTTTCCTTTTTTTCACCGAGAGGAGAGCCAAGGAATGCAATGAGGAATCTGGTGAGAGATAAAGAGAGGAAAGTGGATGGTACTGTACTGTACTGTGTGTGTGTGTGTGTGTGCAGCTGTTTGTGTCTGTTTGAATTTTGAAGTTTCTTTGTCTTGTCACTCGTAAATCTGCTCTCTAATAACGTCTTAATTCAGTTTTCGGAGTAAAAAGTCACAAATAAACTGTGTTAACTTTGGTCGAGGTCAGCTGGAAAAAACAGTCGGTGAAAATCTGCCAAACCGTGACAGTAAAATATGCCATGAAGTATGACTGTGTTTTTCTGTTCACAACCTTTAAACTTCCAAACTCACACGGCATTTTAAGAGCATGTATACAGAATGAAGTAGTATTTTATATTACAGTAAAACACTGTAATATTTAATGGCATATTTTCAAAATGGCCCAACCTTAAACATGAAATCAACAGTACTAACGTCCTTTTACCGTAATATAATTAAAACTTAAAATGTATTTGTTACAGCTGCCAGTTTTCCCCCGTTTTACGGTCTTTTACTGTGACGGTTTTCCAGTTTTTCATCATAAAATCTATATCACGTTTTAAAATATGGAATGAAACGCCAACCTTAAACATGAAATCAACAGTACTAACGTCCTATGACCATAATATTAGAAAAGGTTATACCAAATTTTTTACGGTAAAATTCTGTGAACCGCAACTGCTTACTTAAAGAATAAAAATGATGGAATTGTACAAAAACAGTATTTCATGGATGTTACTGTGTGTGAGGAGGAGTTGATATATTTTAATACCCCGGACAGACAAAAACATAAATCCATGTGGCCCTCTTAAAGACGATGATGTTAGCGACTCATAAATAAACGCTGACTTCACGGTAATAAAAGAACAAAGAAACTTTGCAGAGACCAAATAAAGACCACGGAGACGAGTTGGTACTGTATCAAAACAGTCACAATACATTTACACAGAGAGAAAGCTTCATTGTCAATTATCTCACACGTTTGAGTACAAAATGTTTCACGGACATTTGCTGTTTTATGACTCAAATATTAATACACATGAAAAAAGAAAGAAAACTGAAAGTATAAACAGTTCCTGGATCCATCCAAAAAACAAAATATATCAGTTAAGTTACATATTTTCCCTCCATGGAAAGATTTCAGTTCCCATGGTGAAGAAGTATTATTTACATCTTGACCATAATGTCCCGGGCCACAGAGCCAGTGTGACCCAGCAGACATATTTTAGAGCTCGCAGTGTTTAAAGCACTGCCAAAGTCCAGCAATATTTACACACCACAGAGACGAGACGATTTAAGCTCCAAGAGTGCTGAGCGCTTCTAGAAAAAACAATTCTCATATTACCCCAAAAAACAAACAAAAGCTTTTAAATACAACCATAAAGGCATATTTGTGTTTGCTCTGTATATTTTATGCTGAGCATCGAGTTCACTGCATTTGATCAAACCCAGCGTTAGCTGTGAAACTATAAGAAGAAGGCAGCGATCGGATGACACCTCGCTCGTTTGAAGTCATTCCAGTGAAAGAAGTTTCTTTTTTTCCCCCCATAAACGATAATAAATAAGCCCCTCCTCCCAAAGTAGTTCAACAAAAGAGATATTTACAACAGCGGGAGGCGCTGAACTGTACGGGCATGGATGCAGTCGTCACTGTACACGTGGTGATGATTGAAATGTTACATTTAGTCTGTCGTAACATTCACTGCAGGCGCGGCGACCTTCCAAAGTCAATGTACTGTTTTTATATTTACATCTACCGGACTTTATGAAACAATCAGTCTATTAATAATCTGGATTTTATTTATAGTTAAATCCGACAAAAAAGACTAACAATGGATAGCCCATGAGGCCACATGCAGACAGGATGCTGTGCTGTTTATTTGTGTTGAATGTAATCGCTGTGAAACAATCAGGAAATAACTTTTTATTTCGCTGTCTAACCGGCTTTATCGAGGCTGGCACTCGCTCACTCTCATTCAAGGCCTATGTCTCTCAACCACTGCTGTCTCTCTCTTTCAAATCACAAGCCAAATTAAACTTCTTCATGTCGGCCTAAATTGTGAGCCAGACACAGACGTCGAGGCTGGGTACATGGATCCACCTGGATAGTCTCAGTTTTAAAGAAACGTCAGGCTGACTGTGGAGGGGTTCGCCAGTTTTCAGCATCTGATTGGCGGCTGTGTCTTTTCTGAAGTTGGATCAACTTCTCTGCCACAGGTACCCCAAACTCAGATGAATGCAGAAAACTGGTTGCCAACCAGTCACTTTTTTCATCTAAGCAATGTACTGAGTAGATGATTGGGCTGAGGTCAAGAGGAGATACAGAAATATACAACAGTGTGTCGTCAGCATAGTGGAGAACTTTAAGTCTGAACCACAGCCGACTGTTTCTTTAAAATATACACAAAAATCTGCTTTAAGATCACAAACTGCTGAGTATTGTTGAGTTGTCATCGCGTTGTTTCAGTCACTGGGGAGTATGAAGGTTTATCAGAGCAGCAGCTGCTGATATTACCACGAAGAACTCATTTGACCACAGACCAAACTGAACTGAACAGACCAAAGACATAAAAAGAAAAATACAGGCAGAAGTAACCCAGATGTTTACACTTAAAGATGTGATATGAGCTGAGACGAAAAGACTCAGATGGCCAGCTGGAGCTTGGTGAGGTTCCTCTGGTGCATGTTGTGGTGTCGCACCAACTCGTCGCTCCGAGCAAACTTCTTCTGACAGTTGGGCCACCGGCAGTTGAACGGCTTCTCACCTGAGAGAGAGAGAGAGGACGGATGGACAAGTTTGGAAGAGACAGAAGAAGAAGAGAGGATGGTAATGAAGGAGGAAGGATGCAAAGCCGGGTGGAATAATAATGAAAGAAAGGAGAGAACGAGAGAAATATTAGATGCTGACGAGTCGATAACTGCAGTCAAGTAAGAATAAATGCATGTTGACACGTATGCAGTATTTTATAACATTAGTTTGCAGCTGTATGTATGTAAACATCAAATGGATGAAGAAGAAATGGAAAAATAAAAGTTTACGCACTTGTTTTACCTGTATGAGTCCGGGTGTGTGTCTTAAGGTGGTCAGACCGAGAGAACTTTCTCTGACACGTCTCGCATTCGAAGGGTTTAACTCCTAAACACATGTAGAGTAAGCATGCACGCACACACACGCACACACACACACGCACACACACACACACACACACACACACAAAAGTTCAACATCACACACACACACACACAGAAGGAGATAGAAAAACACAGTAGAGCAGAGGCTTGAAGGGAAGCCATGCCAAAGTTTGGCCAGCCTTTATGCAAATTCATGTCTGAGGTGGAGTTCGGTGTTCACCGTATGTACACACAATGCAAACTGTGCACTTCAAAAAATGGCTGTCATGCAAACAGCAGAGGAGACAGAGCAAATACAAAGAACTGAAGCGGGAAAATCATGACAGAGAGGCAGTACAAAGTAAGGCTGCTCAAACCTGTGTGCCTCCTCTGGTGTCTTTTCAGCTGGTCGGAGCGGGAAAACCTCCGGCCACAGTCTGTGAACTCACACTGGTAAGGTTTCTCCCCTGGACAAAGACGAGAGAGACAAGAAGACATTGATCACTTCTTTGGACAGATGTATCGTGCTCAGGTGTCGGTAGTGTTGTAGAGGAGGTCCTCTCTGAAGAGCTGGAGGTCTTCAGGAGGTCTGTGAAGGTAGAGAGGGACGCCCTGATCTGGTAGGAACTGGTAGGACGTTCCACCAACGGGGGTGTTGGAGTCAAGATCAACCAAACCGAGACCAAGTCAAGACCGGGACCGGACAGTATACAGACTAGACGGGTAGATAATATTTGCTATCTTTGGGTGAAGCGTGGTTGCTGTTGAGGTATTTACGAGTTGTTCTTTTGGATGCTTTGCAGAAGAAGTCTTTGCGGTTTCGGAAACCAAAATTTGATTCCAGAAGTTTTGCCTCCTCTAAAACAGTCAACAGATAAATCAATCAGATAAATCCAACAGTCTTTGTCTGAGAGCGTGACGATTGCAGAAGGAGATGTGTGGTTGGCGGCCCCTGATTGGCCCCGACTGATGAGGTGTGTTCACTTTGTCCGAATAATTACTGCAGTTAAAACAAAAGCAACTTTTTGTTGGCATCATCTCTGAGCCTGCACATCGAAGATATTTCTTGGCCTTTTAACCTTGAGCTGGGCGAGAGGCGGAGTGGTCAGCAGTTCATCACAGGCCAAACAACTATCACAAACAGCTTTCTACCAAATGAGTCCGGTTCTTGAACCACCAAGGTCGGCCCGTGCTGATAATAACTAACTTAAATTTTGATGTTGGTGGAAGCAGGAAAAGGTTTTACATGTATGAGAGTAAAAAACCCGACGAGTCGTCGGTGCTGTGAAGACGTGGCGCTAACAAAGCTCCTGTGAGCTGTGACAGCAGAAACATTTCCCGTGTGTGTGTGTGTGTGTGTGTGTGTTTCACCTGTGTGTTTGCGGCTGTGCATCTGCAGGTGAGACAGCTTGAAGTAGCGCTTGTTGCATCCTGGGTAGGCGCACATGAACGGGCGCTTCTCGCTGCTCTCGGACCGCACGATGGCTGGAGCGATGCTGGGAACCCGCCGCACATCCTGCGCAAACACACACACACACAGTTTAAACCACTCAAACCCAATTAACAAAAAGCATCCCAGGACATCAATAACTGAAGCGGTAAAATGTAATTATAGAAAACAGGCAATCAAATCTGTCCTGTGTGTAAATAAGTGCTGTGATGTGTCTGGCTCACGGGGATCATTAGAATAAAACGCTCATATATTCATTAGATGGAAATTAGCTGTAAAATGACCCCAGACTGACTGCAGCCCAAAGGGAGCTGTTAGTCACGCCTTTTAGACAGACCCCCCCTCCAGAGCGCCCCATTACCGCCCGGCCGCTCGCTGCTGGAGAGGAATAACAGGAAATAACACATGGTTGCAGTAAAAATCTATATTTTGTATGTCACTTCATCCACAGAGTGAATCTAAACATCGTTTCTGATCGTTCACGCCGCCGGCCGTCCTCTTCACACCACTCCGCCTGAATATTTCCACCATCTTCCTCCTTCCTCTCTCCCTCCACTCTCCCGTCTCTCCGCCCTCCTGCAGCCATCTGCTCTTAATTTCCTCGACGTGGAGCGCAAAGACGCTCAGAGGTCAGCCTGCTGTAATTAGCACCGTTAGCGGCTGGATTATAATCTGAGCCTGACTCTGCTGAACCACAGGTGTGCTCATACCTGAAGGTTTGACGTTACAACTAATAATTATTTAAAGCACCCTGAGGAGTTTTTTGACCTTTTGTAGCTGTAGGGTCAGTAGGGTTGCAAAATTCCCAGAAATGTATTATTGGGAATTTACAGGAATATTTAATTTGATTTGAGGATAATCTTAAACAACACATGAATGTCTCCTGTTCCTCAGTCACACGCACCGTGTTTATATTTATGTTACAGTTTGTTTGAATGATTGCCATAAATTCCCATGGAGTTTCCAATTTGTGGGAATATTTCCCAAATCCCCCATCTTAACGTTCCTCGGAGATTTACCCCAAACTTTCCACCCCCTGGCAGCCCTAAAGGTCAGATAGACACCTGAGGTTTCAGACTTTGAGGATGCACCGAGCATGTTATCATTATGAGTCAGGATGAAAAATAAACCAATAAAATGTAAAATAACGACTTCAGGAAATGAAGCGCGTGTCAGTGTCAGCGGTGATCCAGTTCTTATTATCAGGGACGACGTGTTCGGTTCACAAAGTTCTGGACCATCAGCTTCACATTTTTCCTGCATATTTCCGACTGTTTGCTGAAGAGCCTCCTGTGGTTACGGTGATTTACAGCCTACAGCAAAAAACACTGACTGCTGACTCGCCTCTCACAGGAGGGGGCGCCGTGTTCGCCATTTTACGATCTGCGTCATGACGCAGCAAAAAAAGAAATCAGCTCGGCTGAAAAACTGAAGTTTCTCGAAAGGTTTGGTCTCGTCTTCCAGGCTCGACACGTTTGCCTGGTGGAGATCTACCCAGCGCGCCTCTTCTAGTTTGTTACGTGATCTTGATCACAGGATTCAGTTTTCAACAAGCCGTGTAATCATTTCTGCCGGTCATGAACAAATATTAATGAAGAATGAAATTCCGTGGCTCTGGACCGTGTTTCCTTTGGCGGTGACGGAGAATTAGTGTAATCCCTGTTATAAAAATTATGGAGCGAAGCATCAATGCTACTCAATCTGTTATCTCACGTTTTAGCAGCTCTTAAATAATACTTTAAAAAGCATAAGAGTGGGAGTTTGTTTATTCTGTTGCACCGAGCCAGACCTCTTATGTGTGTTTTCGTGCAATCCATTTCTATGAACGGGAAGAAGAAGGAAAAGGGGGGCAAAGGTAAAAAAAAAAGAAGGAGGAGGGTGAATGATGGAACAGGCCCCAAAAAAGACGAACGAAAGAACGAAAGGACTAAGAGCAGGTCTGGAGAGTCTCTGCTCGCCGTCCTTTAGAGCTGCTGACAGACAATAATTAAAATCTAATGATTTATTAACGTGCTGATCCTCGTATGGAAACTGTATCTTTACCCAGTGTAACCCTGTGCGTGTGTGTGTGTTTTCTGTTTCGTAACTACTAATGGATACGTGGAAAAAGTTCCTCTTGGCCTTTTAAAAGTGTGTGTGTGTGTGTGTGTGTGTGTTTGTAAATCTCTGCTCTGCTACATATCAGTATTTCCTCTTCACGTTGCCTGGTCATTGCATCAGGCGCTCCACGACCTATTTTTTTCCGACGCCGGCGTCCTGACGCGGCGAGTCTTACCTGTATGCCCCTGAAGACTCCGTGTGTGTGTATGCGGTACTGCGTGCTGCAGCTGTACACCATCGGGGTGCTCGGGTCGCTGTCGTAGCCCGCCGCGTGGCTGCCAACACAGGAAGACAGAGAGAGAGAGGTCAGCTTCGTGAAAATCAGCCCGGCTTGCATCAAGCTCCAAACATTACAACCGGAACCTTGTTTCCACGTTTGATAAGACGCGAGGACACGAGTCGGCGCCATAAATCCGCACGCTGTAACAAAACACAGGCAGATATATGGAGCATGAACCGCTGCAGGTAAGGTCACCGAGGTATCATTATTCAAACATGTTCGCCGTCACATGCGGGCCCGTAATGCAAAACACAGACCGTCACTTGTAGACTCGACTGTGGAAGATGTAAGTCGGTGTTTGTCAGAGCGTCATATATCTGCAGCTGAAGCCTGAAGCGCTCGTGTGTGTGTGTGTGTGTGTGTGTGTGTGTTGTGTACAGTATTTATCTCCGGGAGTTAAACTTTGACCTCGTGGCACGATGAGCCCAGCCAGAGAGGAGGCGAGCACACTCACACGTGAAGGTCGGCTTCATAAAACCACAAAGATTTTTTAACCATGTTCCTAATTTTAAGACGTGGATCATCAGGCTGAGTGACGCCTGGTTGCTCAAACAAGCCACCCACCTGTCAATCACACGCTCGTAACTTTAAGCCTTAATATAATGTGAACAGGTGAGTTGTATATAAATTCACCCTCAGTACAGTTGTCATGAACGGGGAAATTAACTACAGAGACCAAAACTGTTTTTGTACCAGGCTGTAAACATGTTTATTTCTGCTGTCTAACATGGGGACTTATGGAGACTGACTCACTTCTGCAGCCGGCCTCAAGTGGACGTTTGAGGAACTGCAGTTTGTAGCACTTCATTTCCCAACCACGGAGATAGAGTGATACTTTTAATTTATTTTTAGTTCTTGAGAAAAACATTTAACCTGAGTTATTCATGTCATTACGTCAAAATAACAAATGTTGTTATCTCGAGATAACAACAGAATTAATTCCAGATCTCAAGATGTGTGATCGTCCTGAGTTACGATGTTTCCTGCAATGATTTAATAGACTGTCTTTTGTTTTCTCAAGATCTCTCTAAATATGTTGTTATCTCGAGAAAACAAGCGTTCGTTACCTGAAGATCTCGACAGAATGATGCCGTTATCTCGGGACAACATTTGTTATTTCGGGATAATGACATAAATAACTCAGAGAAACAAATGAAATGAATTCATCCTCACGACTGTATGACAGCTCCTGTTATTAGCACCTACAGTATTTTCTGAATTTGAGGCCTTTCATCATTAAATAAAAAGAGCTCACATCTGTTTTTCTGAAGAACAATCCAAAGAAATTCAATTTAAATGACATTAAACGGTGAAAACTGGTCTGAGAGAAGCTGAATCCAGAGAATATTTGGCGTTTAACACCAAAAATAAATAATTTCCTCTTGACCAGATAATTGTTGAGTCAGATGAATCATTTCACTACACAAACACAGTTTGATGTATGACAAAAACAGCTTTTAGTGTTTCACCCCGACTCAAAGTGCGAAACAAAACCCGCTCTGTGCGACGCAGCCTCCGGCTTTCTGCCTCTCGTATCTTCTTATGATAACACTCGGAGAAACAGAAAGCTCTTGTCTTATGAAATGTGTTATATTTCAGTCTGTCTAACCAAACGAGGAGGATGGGAGTTTGCATCCTGTGCCGCTGCAGTGGGAACCTACTGCAGGCGGCCACAAGGCGCTCTTTGTCTTTACAGAGACTGCAGGCATCGAGGCTCCGCCGGCAGCAGACGGCGTTAAAAGGCCTTACTGATGTTACCTACAACCTCGAATCACCTTTAACTCCAGCTCACCTCTCAGAGGACAAAGGTACGGAGCTACCGAAAAGTCTCAGATCTTTGACTTTATTTAACGTTGAAGATATTTAGCAGGTCAGATCAGGTATGAAGATGAAACAGTTTCAGACGTTTGTGGACGGTTTGAATGGATTTCTGGATTTTACCATCTACAGTCGAGAACATCATTCAAAGATTCAGAGAAGTCTCTGTGACCTTTGACCCTTCAGGCCGCATTGAGAACCCACATGATTGTACAGAGGATGTTACCACACGGGCTCAGGAAACTGCTAAGACTCGACCGTGCAAAGACAAAGACAGACATCGACGACATCCAGACGCGATGCCGACGTCTCCGGACTGATGGAACGTGAAGAAGACTCTGAATACTCAGCCGTGATCACGCAGCGTCACACGTTGACACTCGAACACGCCTGTGTCACCTGACCTGAGCTTCGGCGTGCAGCATGAACTTTGGGAACCGGCCTATCTGCTCTTCCTCTCTAAGCTCACCTCCCATGCACTTCCTCTTCCTCATCATGCTCCTCACCCCTGTTCCTCTTTATCTCCCCGTCTCCTAGGCGACTCCCTCCTCCTCATCCTTCCCTCACGCCTCCCCTCCTCGTCCTTCTCCTACAGTCACTGAAACGCCGCGGTGCTCCTTTAAAAAGCACATTCGTCTCTCCTGTCACTCGTGTAAATACAGTCCTCACACACACACACACACACACACACACACACACACACACACAGCTTCATCACAATGCAGGAACACGCCTGAAGAAAACACACATTCCTTCTCGCTGCCCCCCCCCCGTGCACGCACACACACACACATTCATCTGTTAATTATGATGAATGCCTGTTGGCTCGGGGTAGAAAGATATTTGTGAGCCGACGCAGACGCTGCCCGGTGTGTGTGCAGCTCTGCAGGTCACGATGACATGAAGTGTTCTTGACTCTGTGTGAACAGTGGACGCTGATGCAGCAGTGACTCGAATGGATCTCTACGTGGAGATGGACGATAAACTCCTGTTGATCCACGCTGACCTGTGATCAGGTGATCAGGTGAAACTGGATCATATTTTATGGAGAAAATGTTTCCTGGTTTTCCCTCTGATGTCCTCTGGCTGCTCCGCCTCAACTCTCTGTGATTTACAGAGTTTATGATGGACAGTGAAGTAAACTGCAGCTGCTGTTAGCTCATGATAGCTCAGTCTGTTAGCTCAGAGCACCGGGGAGTGTTAGTGTTCGTACCACAGGCGTTTTGGACCACCAGAAGAGGTTTACAGGGAGCGGAACCCGTGTTGTGCTAGAACAGGAGCTGGACAAGCAGGAGCAATTAAACTGAACTCAGCAGCCTCTGTGGACATAATGGCAGAGGAGAAGCTGACTGCTGTCGGACTAGTCAGTAATATTAGCTGGCTGCTATGTGTTGTGCCTGTTATCTAACGTTAGCTCACTTTATTAGCCGGTTCGTTAGAGGTTTTCTGAGAAATGCTAATAGGGGGGAGCCAGTGTCATGCCAGAACCGGAGCCAATCGAACCGAGAATGAAGAGTTTCATGGCTCCCAGTGGACCACCTGCCCTACATGTCTGAAGCACGTCCCTCCAAATGACAAATGAACTTGACGGATTATCTTAAAAAACAGTAGCTGGAGTGTCCTGGTGTAATCCAGAGTTCAGCTGAGGACCTTTCCTGGATGCCACCTTCCCCCCTCACTCTGTAGCTTCCAACTCTAGTTAAAGGCAAAGTGCCAAAAAATGTAGCTGGAAGTCCATAAAATTTACTGCACATACGTTTTCCACAGGATGAAGTCCTGAAGATGTTGTCAGACTTAATGCGAAGCAAATTAAGGCAGCCAATGAACTGCAGATGTGAGCAGCAGCCGGCGAGCGCTGTCACATGTGTGTGTGTGTGTGTGTGTGTGTGTGTGACAGCTCAGACTTTCCTTCGTCTTTGTCTTCACTCACCTTACACCGCCCCGCACGTTTGTGTCTGTTTGCATCCACGCGTTCCCTTTGGATACGTTTGCAAGTTTTAGCTTTAACTTTAGATTCATGAAAATTCTCCGTTTTCATCTTGACAGTCGATTAAAGATCCGAGTATTTAGTGAGTGTTTAATTCATCTGTATGTTTCAATTAGTGCAAAATCACCTGAGAATAAGAATCACTGTTTTCGTCGCTCAAATAAATGAATTAAAATCTCTTTAATATGTTGAGTGTCACAAACTCTCTTCTCGTTCTGAGTTGACTAAACTGTCTTGAACTTTTTTTTTTTTTACAGATCCAACAGTTGAACATCGTTCAACCTTTAAAGTAAATCAACAGCACGTGTAAATAAGAATCTGTTAGAAGAAAGACTGAAACATTATGTAGAACTTCACGTATTCTTCACTTGTCTGAGTTAGGATTATTATTATTATTATTATAATTATTGGTACACTGTATGAAAAGTAGATTTTGCAGTGAAAAACAGTAAAAGACCGTAAATCCTAAAATATGTAAAGTATTATTATTGTTAAAATTCGACAGTTTTTTAGGGTAAAAACTCGTTCTTCTTGTCGTCGTCGTTGTTTTGCAGTGTAGATGAGATACTGAGGGACCCCTCAAAGGTTTAGTAGGATTATATCCACAAAACTAACCGACCACGCAGCACAGACGTGTGTTAGATAAACGCTGAATCATCTCAGGGGAACCAACGCTGGTCCAAAATGATCCACCTGTTCAGACTCTCTCTTCACGTCCTTCCTCAACATAAACCTCATTGACTTGTACTTCTTTCAAAGAGAGCGATGGATGGATGAAGGTCCTACCTCTTCATGGTGGAGGCCAGTGTATTGACAGGGTTCCATGCCACACACTCCAACTGAGAGGTCATTTGATATAAATTTTCTCCGCTGTGGAGGGAAGACAAAACGTAGAAGAGAAAGCTCATGAGCTTATTCAGCAGGGTTGACTGTGTGTATCCATTTGCGTTGCCTGGTTTAGACTTGTGTTGTCTAGAATATAGGCACTTTAATGGAAAATACCAACACACACACACACACACACACACACACACACACACACAGGAGTCAAAGTTAAAGAATGTGTCTCAGACAGACACCACGAAAGCTAAATTCCCCCATAACAGCCATCTTTCATTAAACACAGCAGACTCCACAATCATCATTCAGACCTGCCATGTGATTATGCATGTACACACACACACACACACACACACACACTGTGGATTTATAGCTCTCGCCCCCCCCTCACACCACAGCCCCTCGATCACACCACCTGCAGGCTCGCTGCAGCCTGGATGGGGTAGATGTGGTGCCTGGTACCCTGCTCATTACGCAGCCATTATTTTACAGTACGGCCGGGGCGCAGAGCCAGCGAGCGGAGCACACGCGCCATCTCTGCTGAAACACAGAGACTGAGCAGATTCAGAGCAAAGATTCATCACTTTTTCTAATAAGTCCCGTGGATCAACAAAGTTGTGCAACTGTTACAACATCAGCAACAGATTTCAGGAGCTCGTTCTTGGTTTCTGGACTTCTAAACATGTAAACATGCTACATGGTTATCAGGTTAAGTTTGCACGAGGTGTTTTATTTTGAAAATCAGCAGCTCTGTGCTGTTTCTGTGTCTGACTAACTAGTTCAGCTGTTGAGATATTTCAGTGCGGACCCATCACTGCCATCTCAGTTTCTGAGCTCTCAGGACTCGCATGTTGTCATATAATGAATAAAAACGGTCAGAGTTCAGTCTGCTGACACGCTGACGCCTCAGCTGCGCCTCTAAAAACTGTAAATACAACCAAAACTATCGACCCGACCCGACCCTGCTCCAGATTTTGGTGAACTAATCCTTTGCACATTTAAAATGACTGAAGACAGCAGCTCTCAAGGCCTGTGTGTGTGTGTGTGTGTGTGTGTGTGTGTGTGTGTGGATTAATAAGACCTCAGCATGTTTTCACTGCATGTTGTTCCAGCGGGCCGAGCTGACGGCCCGCAGAGTAAATACAGTCCTGTTGGTACCAGGCTGCAAGATTAGACAACTGACTCAACATGAGTCCTCCCAGCAAAGTGTGTGTGTGTGTGTGTGTGTGTGTGCTGAGCAGATATCAGTTATGTTTATGACAAAAGAACACACTCATACTTTGGGGGCACTGCACACAGGCCGTCACACACCGGCACCGCCGTCCTGTGTCTCTGCTGTCCATGTTTCATTTAGCTGATTTCTTTAAAAGTGTGAGTGTAACGTGGACGAGAGGTCGGTGTTCTGGACTTCTCGGGTGTGTGTGTGTGTGTGTGTGTGTGGGAGGATTCAGGCCGGGCGCGGCTGGAGGTGAGCTGAGCTGGACAAGATGAAGAGCTTTGGTGGGGCAGGATCATGACGACATATCTGGACGCTGTAACTATTTAGGCATCTGTGTGTGTGTGTGTGTGTGTGTGTGTGCATGGGGTAGAGTTTCCATGTATTTGTTGGAGGCTCTTTTTCTTTTTGTGATGACGCTCTGATAAATGAATTTCTCCTGGAGAAACACAGGCCTAAAGTAAACACTGTTCAGTGGCTGAATTCCATTTCGCTCTTTGTATCTTTGCTGCAGTCCGCTGTGTCTAACTGAAGCTTCATCTGACAAGAGAAACTGGTTCTTGATGAGTTCTCTGGAGAAGTTTTTATTTTTGACAGAGACAGAGTGACAGGAATGTGGAGAGAGAGAGAGAGAGACGGTGACAACACGAGCAGAGAGCCGCAGGTCGGATGCGAACCCTCGGCCGCTGCGGCGAGGACTGAGCCTTCGTACGCGGGGCAGATCATCCACCAACCGAGCTAATCCACACCGCCATTTTTTCTGTTTACGGTTCTTTGGGGACTGAATGCTCGTACTGTGGCGTGTTGGGGTGACGGGTCAACAATCTTAACGTAACATAACGAGACGTGACAACGTCATACAATACGACGTCTGTGTCCCGCAACCAAGAGCACACGTAGAAATACGGTGAAGCCACACAAACACACAAAACTGGGAAATATCAAAAATCACGACTGTCAGTCAGCAGCATGAACCTTCTGCGTGAAAGTCGGCCTACGTGTGCCATCCTGATATTCCTGAGGCGGTACGTCCACTGTAAAAAAACTGCCTGTATATTTTACGGTAAAAGGCCGTAAAACACGCTGTGAAATGTTTCCAAGTCTTTATTTTAAGGGAATGTTTTTTCTCTGTAAAATCTACAGACAGCTCTGATTTTCAGGTTCTTATACACAAATAAAAACAAACTGATCGAGTTTATTCTGTGTTTGATCCATAGATTACACCTGGACCTTTAAGAGGCTGCATGAGTCAGATGACTCCACGTTTGCTCAGGTAACGTTCTGTCTTCACAGGATCGACATCTGAACGCCGCAGACCGAGCGGCGTAAATCTCCTCTTCGCCTTTCACATCAGTGACGTGAAGAACGGAGCGACCCGTCGGCCGAGCCGCTCTGGGAATCACCGTCTGTCTCAGCCTCTGAAATACGGACGGAGTGTTTTGGAAAGAAACTTTCACGGCATTTTCTGCTCGTTTCAAACGGCATTTTATAAATTTCTAAACGCTCCGACAGCTCAGCAGAAGATATTTGTCTCACTCTGCAGTTTACAGACACGAAAACATGAATAAACTCCAAAAAAACATGCTGGGAGAACGCATCCGTCCACATCATGTCAAATAAAAGAGCAGTGAATGAAGACAGAGAAATAACGATGATTGGCCTGCATAGCTTTGTCAGCGGCGAGCAGAGTAACTATGATTTATGATATTCTTTGAATATTTTCCAATCGATAAATCAACACGCCTTCCTTCAGAACTTCCTGCCACTGTTAGTTCACTTCCCTCAGTGGCAGCGTGACTTTCGCAGGTCTCCTAATCTGCATATATAAAACATTTGGAAACCACACACACACACACACACACACACACACACTCCTCACGGCCGAGTTTGACAAAGGAAGGAGAACAACAACAGAGGAGGAAGCAGCCGAGGCAGACAGACCTGTCCCGAAGGTGAACATCCTGTTCAAAACTGCATCCTGATTTAATGCGTCTGACACCAAACAATCCACAATGCTTTCTTTTATTACAAAAATAGATTCTTGGAGAGAGAGTGTGTGTGAACGTGTGTGTTACCTGTTGTAAGGGTTCCTCAGCAGCAGAGCCTGGCTGCCCGTGCAGCTGTCTGAGGGTGTGTGGCATCCATAGACGGGAGGAGGTACGGGGTACTGCTGCTCACCTGCACACACACACACACACACACACACAGGATATATATAGTGTATGCAAATGTTGTGCACTCAGATGTCACCTCGTCTCCTTTGCCCTCTCCTCCGTCCTTAGCGAATGGCTCCCTCGACATTTCCCAGAAATCCCTCTCAGCTCTTCTTCTCATCTTAAACAGTCTGCAGATATTTCCAGCGCCGGCGCTCGAACACACACACTTTAAATATTTACCAATAACATGCGCCGGAGGAGGGAGGGAAAAAAAGCCGAACGGTGGGCGGATGAAAGAGGGGATGAGTGTAGGAGACGAGGGAGTTTAAGGATGCACGTCAGGATGTGGCTGATTTACAGCTCGGACAGGCGAGGTCACCGCGGAGACGTTGGAATAAAAGGGGACGAGGCACTCCCTCGGTGAGGGCCATGGAGCCGCCATGCAGACGCAGCTGCGCTCGCACCGAGCCTCTGAACACACGCGGAGATTTGTTCAGACTGAAAGACACTCTGGGGTGCTGCTGTCTTTCAAGGAGCGACTACTGAAAATGATTCTGGACGAAACGGGTCAAAAGATTAACGTGACGTGACGCGTGACAGCAGTTTGATGAATATCTGGCACGTTTGAACAGAAGCGGCGAATACTTCCTGCACAAAACAAACATTTAGGACAGATATTAATATCTGCCAGCACGGGATTTTAGATCGTTCTTATCTTTCTTATTCTTCCTTCTGCTTGCTCGTGGTGGGAATCGTTGGATCTGTAAATAATATTATGGAAAATTCTGCTATATACATTTAATAAAATCACATTTATTATTATTATAAGTTACATTTAAACCATTTTGTCACACTGTTTGGACCAAGCAGCAACTTCCATGGCTGGAAAATGAAACTGCAGTTCCTCTAACGTCCACCTGAGGCTGGCTGCATAAGTGAGTCAGTCGCCATAAGTCCCCATGTTAGACAGCAGAAATAAACATGTTTACAGCCTGGTACAAAAACAGTTTTGGTCTCTGTAGCTAATTTCATGAAAACTTTAACTGGAAATGGGGCGAATGACGCCGTCGCACAAAAACAAGCGGGCCCGGTTTCATTAAGCACCGGCACCACATCCTGATGAGGAGCGACAAACATGCTCGTCAGCGTGGGGCTGAAGTTCAGGGCCGTTTTTCATCCTCGGTCTGGAGGCGGTGGTTAAATCCAAGTCACGATAGATGACAACTGAAGCTAACCAGCTTAGCAACATCCCACTGTTGAAGGATGCACACGACTCTTAGTTTAAGTTATTTAAATGTATTCAGTTACAATTTATTCATCATATTTGTCCAAGATAATGAAAATAATCAGCATAAAAATCCATGAAATGAAGTCATTAATCCTGTCTATGTTCAGTCCACACGTCTGTATTCACTTTTTAAATGAAGATACACACACACACAGTCTTACCCATGGTGCTTTGCTGGGTTAAAGCGTCTTCGTGTTTGAAGGAGTGGTTGGAGAACTGCGAGCTGTGGTGTGTAGGAGTGTGGCCGTAATTACCGGCTCCATCGAAGGCGACCGTGCCGTAACCTGCGACAGTGAATGAAGAAAAAAAGCAGTAAATACACACGAGGTGACACGTTAGCCACCACGGGCCACCGGGGCGAGGCGGGCGGCGGCGTCACGTGATCATTTCACAGAACGTGACAGTAAATATTAAGCTGAGAGTTTATTATGTGTCTTTCTGCTGCTGGACAGAGTAAAGTCAGAATAAAATGTGACGCCTCTCCAGCAGAAATCTGAAGAATTTGATTCATTCGGACTTTAAACTTTCTCCCCTCGTCTCCTCCTGTTGCAGGTTATCAGTAAATAAACTGTTTCCACATCTGACAAGCTCTCATTTATTCCACCCATTAAAGTTTGTCTCCTGACAGGCTCCGTTTGTCCCGTTTAAGGTTCTTTGGAAAACTGATTTCTGGATCTTTAAGTGACCTGATGAACTTTTTGCGTGAACCTAAAGCTCACGTGGCTTTAACCTGCTGAGCAACACGAGGCTGTGTGGAAATTATTATTTCTAATTGTAGAAGTTGATGTTCTGCAACCAGTTTTTACAGAGAGCAGTTTGTGATGTGACTATAATTTATATAAAGTAATAAATAACTTCACTGAGTGACTTTTTTAAAGTCATTTACCCAATGTCACAGCAAATAATAAAGATTTTAATTCAAATTATTGGTGTTACAATTCTTAGTCACCAGCTGAAATGTGACGTTCGATCGTCAGTGGAGGTAAAAATAATTTATTATAAAAACTGCAATCGTGGCTCCGAATGGGAAATGTGAAGAGGACGTGAACCGGTTCAGTCAGCACTAAATAATCTTTGTTATCAGGAATGAACCTCCTGAAAACGCTCACCGTTATCTGGAGATCCTGATCTTTTCTGAGGTGGTACGTACGTGCACCGTCATTTTACAGTGAAAGACCGTAAAAATATTTCTAAATCTTTATTTACGCAGCATTTTAAGGGGATTCACACAGTATCGTTTCAAACAGGAGGCTGTTAATTACACAGTAACACACTGTCATATTTAATAACATGTTTTACTGTCGCAGTTTTACAGTTTTTCACTGTAAAATCGAAATATGCATTAAAATGCTGCCTTAAACTTAAAATCACAGCACTAACATCCTTACTGTAATTATTAAAACTTATATGGTAAAGTTCTGGCAACCACAGCTGACAGTTTTTGTTGTTTTTGTTTAGTTTTAACTGCCTGCCATCACCGTGAAGAACCACCTCAGGCTCAGGCTTTTATTTTGAAGGATGTGCTGGGTTGTTCCAGATGTAGACACAAAGGAGCCTTTGCATCGGAGACTGCACTGACCTGTCTGAGGAGATCTGGGCTCCACGCGGCCTTTAAATCACTTTGTGGAGATCTATTTATGTTTCATGACATTTTTTATGCGACTCTCTTTGTAGATTTTTAGTTCATTGTGCAAGGTGAAAGGTGCTATATCAATAAAGTTTATTATTCTTATCATATATCAATAAAGTTTATTATTCTTATTATACGTCTTTGCTGTGAGCGTCTCCAACTCCAACTAACGTGTGTTTTCCTTTGAAAGTACGTGCAGAGCGACAGATGACAGGTCAGATCAGTCTCTGCTGTATCTTTAATTAGGTTTCATTTAAACACACACACACACACACACACACACTGTTGTTGTTGTTAGGTCAGAGACTATGTGCGCCTGACATCCCTGACCAGACCTGACTCATGACTTAGACTGACCTGAAGGGCACAAACACAGTCCCATAAATCACCCACGTGCACACACACTCACTCACACACACACACACACACACACACACACATACATGCTTCATTAATTAAAACGCAGCACTTTCACTCGGTGGATCAGTGGGTGAGAGGAGCGAGAGAGAAGGGGGGAAAAAAACTCATTAAACATCTCCATTCATCTTCCACTCACCCCTGTCTGACTCCTCACTGTGTGTGTGTGTGTGTGTGTGTGTGTGAGGTGACAAGTGATGAGGTAAAACCCAAAATGTGGAAATACCCCAAAACTTTTTCTCTTCTCAAACTGAAGTTCAGTTTTTTTTGGTTAAAACTCGTCGAGATGAAACTTTTTAATCTTTTTTTGACGTCTCTGCGGCTTCAGAGACGAGACGTCACGTCGGCCTGATCGAGTCACCGTCACTGTGACAGGAGCTAAACGTGTCGATAGCCTCGCCGCCCTGTTAGGTGAAATATGAACATTTCTGTGCTGGTCGGCGCTGATAGTCTGCGTGACCCCGGCGTGTTATCAGCTCCACTGTGTGACCTCGGTCCTGCTGTAAGTTTGTTTGTGTGTGCTCGTCCGGACACAGCGGGGAGCAGATAACGCGGGGTCAGAGGTCGGCCCGGCTCTTTGATTCTCATGTTATTCCTAAATGATCTGCTTGATAAGCGTGTTATTGCTAATTAATCTGCTGGGTAACGTGACCAACTAACGGATCCGTTATCCTGCGAGGAGACGCCCGGGGGGTGAGATTTAAAAATAATACTTTTTAAACGAAAATGCAAAAATTAAAAAAGTGAAAGAAATAAAGTGAACTCAGTAATCTTCATTACATTAAACAGAGCTGAATAAATATTAAAGCAAAACATTTCATCTGATTAAAATCCACATTTCTCTCATTTTCTCTCACGTCTTTTTATTTTTAGACTGAACTTACAGTTTGTTTTAATGTGGAAAACTGAAAACGACAAATTAGGATAAACTCCTTAAATTACAACTGGATGGAAAAAAATGTGTCAAATATCACCTCAGTCATATTTTATTTATTTATGATTTTTTACAGTAAAAAAAAATCTTGATTTTGTTTCTCTGACACACTCCTTACACCGTGTTAGTGCACAGGGAGTGTGTGTGTTTCTCCTTTGTATATTTTTACTTGGTTAGAATAACTTTGTTCTTCCGTCCTCATATTTTAATCTTTAATCTTAATTTTTACAGTAAAAAAACGGCCAAACCACGACAGGCCGTAAAATATACCCTGAAATATTATTAGTATATATTAGTAATTCATACAGAATAAAGTAGCATTTTATATTAGAGAGTGTTAATTATACAGTGATTTTAATATAGTAATTAGTATTTAACGGCATATTTTACTGTCATTGTTTGGAAAAAAAGTTTTTTACCGTTTTTTGATTGTTTTGTTTTAACTGCAGCTGCAACTCGAGAATTTCCTTCATGGATCATAAAAATATTTCAAGAAGAAAATACTGACACACACTCAGCAGCTTCAGCATCAAATATAAAAGATACATGTGAAGTGTGTGTGTGTGTGTGTGTGTGATACTGAGCTACATAGAAATAGAAATAATAGAATAATTAACAAATAAATGTGTTTGATGAATGATGAAAGTCTCGTGAAGCGTCGAGTGTTTGGGGTCAAAGCGAGGTCACACGTATGAATTATCACATTTTAAAGAGCCGCTCACACACACAGCGCTCACACACACACACGGTGCTCACACACACGGCGCTCACACACACACACGGTGCTCACACACACGGCGCTCACACACACACACACGGCGTCGTCGACAAGCCTCGCTGACTTTGGTTTAAACATTGACGCCTGAATGCTGAGGAGTGATGAAGAGGAGTCTCCACACACACTCACACTGTGTGACATTAGGATGAACTAAGGCCTGCACACACACACACACACACCTGTCGTCCTGCAGCCCTACCTGTCTGGTTGCGTGCCGCCTGCTGTGTGTCCATGCAGTTGGTCAGGTACGGTGGGTTGCTGAACATCCTGCTGGCGGGCTGGTGGTGGTGTGGTGCAGTCACGGACGGAGGTTGACTGGCGCTGGGCGGCGCAGGTGGAGGCGCCCCGAACGCCGCCCCGTACCTGCAGGCCCCGGTGCCCGTGAACTGCCCCGAGAAGTGGACGGTGAAGGCGCTGAGGCCGCAGTGAGGGTCCGTGTCCAGGTGGTGCGGGTCGCTGGTGGCTCCCCAGTTGGGCTCCTGCTTGATGAAGGAGTGAGGAGCCAGGGAGGTGGGATGGGGGGCGGCCAGGGAGGAGTAAGGGGAGGCGGCGGCGGCGGTGTGGAAGTCCAGGACAGGAGCCCACTGAGGGGCCGTGCTGACGGGCAAGGCCGGGCAGCCGGGGCTGGGGCCCGGCGGGAGAGGGGGAAGCAAGGAGTTCAGGTCACGTACGTCTGAACCCATGGTGGTCCAGGGGAGGAAACTAGGACAGAGGTAGGCTATTTTTAAATTTGATTTGTCACCTTGCACCTTTCTACCCGTCTACCTCCTCGGCTGACCCCGAATCAGCCACGAGCTGCGAATCCACAAGAGTCTAGAGAGTCTTTGTGTCACCGCGAGAGCTGCTTCTTCTCAAACACGACTTCTTCTGCCCATCAGTTGTTTACGACACCAAACAGCTGCTCTGGAAACTCCTTAAGTCCGACAGAAGTTCATGGCGACACGGCAAAGTCGACTTTTCTCAGCAGCAGCAGGAGCACGGGGAGGAGAAAATAAATTCAACACGACCACGACGAGGACGACGAGGACGAGCGGCGTGATCTACAGAAGTTTTTTGGCTCGGAGAGACGAGAGTCCATTCAAAGAGGAGGAGAGAGGGCTGGTGCTGGAGCTGTCTCAGTGAATGGAGAAAGAGGAGTGGAGGAGTGAGGAGGAGTAACCCTTCTTTTTCCCTCCACGCTCTCTCTCTCTCTCTCTCTCTCCGCCTGTGTGTGTGTGTGTGTGTGTGAGGAGGAGGGTGGTGGGAGGTGGAGTCAAGAGGTGATGAGGGACAGGAGCCCTCTGACTTCATTCATTTTACTGTACACACACACACACACACACACACACACTTCAACAAAAATGATAATTCTGATATTTTGGCAAAGTTTTCTCTGTGCTTTTATTTTGAAAAATAAAATCTGCTCTGCTTGTTTGAGCTCCGAGTTCATAAATGATAAAATCTGCTGACAGTTTTAATATTTCGAATCATGAATCATCATTTTTAGACGTTTGTAGCTGGAAAAAAACAAAAACTGTGAATCATCCTGTGAGCTGAGCCTGAAGCTGCAGGAGGAGGAGAGGCCGAGGAGGAGAGGCCGAGGCCTCCTGCAGGAGCACACAGCTGCTTTAATTATTTCTTTCATGATTTTTGATCTGTTTATTTTAAATAATATGCAGATTAATTGTGACGATAAATCACGTGGATTAAGGTGGATGTTTACGTTCATTTATTAATTAATAAAGTTTCAACACGTTTGAACCAAAAGTAGAGGCGGGAAAATGTTCATTTATAAAGGCCAGTGAGTCATCAACGTTTATAATTTAAAAAAAATTGAGTCATAAAACTACAATTAATATTATTATTATTAACAATAATATTAATGATAATAAATCTTCAAACGTGATTGAGGCTCGAAGTTGAAATCATTCAGTTTCAATTAAATTAAGATTTTTCAAAAAATTATTTTTTTAACACTCATTATAAAGTAAATAATCAATTATTATTATCGGCCGGTTTTCCCGGCATCCTTTGCGCTCTCTGCGTCGGTAAAAGTCCGTTTCTGTCTGTTATAATCTTCACTGTGTGTGTGTGTGTGTGTGTGTGTGTGTGTGTGTGTGTGTGTGTCGGGAGGATAACGGCTCATTTAATGCAAATATCAAAATATCTTGTTTAGCAGTCGAAGCTCGAAAAAGAGAAAAAGAAAAAAGAAAGATGGAAAGAAAGACAGGCAGGCAGGCAGACAGGTAGACAGACAGGTGTTTGAAGTCGCAGTTTGACTAAAATAATTAAAATAAATTTAAAAAACGAAAACATAAATAAAATAATTTCTCGTCTTCACGTCGCGCGCGCTGCTGAGCTCATTAATTATGCGCAGAAACGGAGAAACTCGCGCCAAAAATAGATGAGATTTATAATTTTAATTCTGTCCTTTAAAGACGTGAATTAAAATATTAATTGATCTGAATCTCGTGACGGAAGAGCCTCTCCGTGACGTCACAGCTGACCCGATCAGGACCCGCGAGGCCTGAAGATGAAACAACACCGACACCGACACATCAAACAACGAGCTTTAAAAGAATAATGTGTGTGTGTGTGTGTGTGTGTGTGTCTGAAGGTTAACGTGACACAGCAGTGTGTACGGAGTCACACAAACAATGACGTAACGAGATGTTGGTTTGTTACACTGTAAAAAATGTTCGTGATCTCAGTGTTAATTATACAGTAACAAACATTAGGCACACCTAATATTTAAAGATATATTTTTGTCTTTTCCTCTCATAGTTTGGATACTTTAAAATATGAAATAAAACTTTCAACATGAAATCGACAGTAAGAACTTTGTTTTACTGTAATATTAGAAAAAGTTATTTATTATGATGAAACTGGCAACCACAGCTTTAAAAACAAGGTCCTTTTTTTTTTTTTTTACAGGGCATCTTTGCCACTGAAACACACACACACACACACACACACACACACACACACACACAGGACATCCAAATTTGGTCAAAAAGGAGGAGCTAGGATGGAGGAGTCTGTCATTGGCTGAAGCCGAGACGAACACGTCGACTCGTTTTAACGTTTACCGCTGATCAAAAGCTAAAATTTAAAGTTCAAATTAAAACATGAAAAAATGTTTTCTTCCCATCTGTCCTCCGGCAGAACCAACAGAACCAGCAGAACCAACAGAACCAGCAGAACCAACAGAACCAACAGAACCAGCAGAACCAACAGAACCGGGCTCAGCAGCCACGAGAACAGATCCACATACAGGAACAGAGAGTTTGTAACCAAACTGAAAAGTCACATTATTGTTTCCTGACCTTTGCTTCGACTAATTTCCTGTGTCCATATCTTCCTTTGTACAAGCTGTGTGTGTGTGTGTGTGTGAGCGTGTGTGTGTGTGTGTGAGCGTGTGTGTGTGTGTTCCTTGAGCGATGTCACTGCTCCTGATCTCTGAGACTGTCAGCCTATTTAAGGTTATCTCTCTCTGAATGATGCTCCTGGTTTTGCCAGCTGTCTTGCAGCCATGGCAACCAACAACAACAACACACACACACACACACACACACACACACACACCTTTCTCACTGTTTTGTGTGAAGTGATCATTAACAAGCATCTTTTCTTTGTCACCGTTTGAGATGGATCCCGTTTGGAGGTGGACAGATGTTTCACTGTCAAACAGCTGGACGGGCTGAGTCCGGCGCTATTAACCAGAAACAAGTTCTCCAGCCTGAACATGATGTCTTGATTTTGGGACACATTTGTATTTTCCTGACCTCCTCATTGAAGATAAATGGACGTTCAGCTGGACGAAGTCACTGGCAAGCTGCCACTGCTGGACACACACACACTCACACACACTCACACACTAAAACAGTTAAAGCTGGTTTTCCCCGTCTTGACGGAAGTGTCCACTCAGCGCTTTTCTTCCCATCATGCTCTTCCCCAGGAGCCGATTACAGCTCTGACAGGAGCAGCGGGATCAGGAAAACTTGGCCCAAAGCAGAAGAACGCCTGGTGTGATCAGGACACGCGTTCACCGCGTCTCGTGTCACGCCACGTTAACCTGTGAGCCTGTTTGTGTTTGTGCTGCAGACAGAGCAGACTACCTGTCACCTGTTTGATCTGAGTCACATGTGAGAGCCGAGGAACACTACATGACGGTAAAAGACCGTAAAATATGCCATGACATATTTCAAAACGTTATTTATGCAGCGTTTTAAGGGAATGAAGTATCATTTCACATCAGAGACGATACAGTCAAACACTGTAATATTTTACGGTCTTCTACTGTCAGTGTGAATCTACAGACATTTTAAAATATAGAATAAAACACCAACCTTAAACATAAATTCAACAGCTCTAACATGCTTTTACCGGAATATTAGAAATTTTAAATTCTTGCAACCACAGCTGACCATTTTTTACTGTAACAATAACAGTTTACCAGATCAGCAGCAGCAGTTAATATTACTGACTAGTCCAGCAGCAGTCAGCCCAGCTCGGCGTCTGTCTTTCAGCCTTTTATTTCACCAAGCTCTCACCAACCACTAAAAGTCAGTCCCAGATTTACTCTTGTCCGGCGGCTTCTTGCTCGCTCACTCTCTCCTTTTCTCTTCTTAGCTTCCTCCGTCAGCGTCCTCTTCGCTCTCTTCTCCTCTGCCATTATGTCCACAGAGGCTGCTGAGTCAAGTCTCATTGCTCCTGCTTGTCCAGCTCCTGTTCTAGCACAACACGGGCTCAGCATTCCCTGTAAACTTCCTCTTCTTCTTCCCTGTGGTCCAAACCGTCTGTGGTACGAACGCTAACACTGCCCCGGTGCTCTGAGCTCACAGTCTGAGCAGCCCGGCTAACAAACTGACGTTAGCTAACAGCAGCTACAGTTTATCGCACAGAGGCAAAGCAGCTGCATTATGAAATATAAAATATCCAGTCTGAACAAGATCAAACCAAAACCGACCAAAAATAGTTGGTGGTGTCACTTCACGTTAGGAAATGGCAGAATTACACTCAATGTTTGGGCATTTACTGTGTGTGTGTGTGTGTGAGTTTGGGTGTATCTGTGATGAGCAGAGATAAATGGAGACTTCACCATCTGGAAATCTAGTCTGGTTCTCCCTCTCTTTGCGCAAAGAACTGCTGACCCATGATTCAACTCTTCAACTCCGTAAGGAACAGAGAGCGAGAGCGCGAGGGTGAGGAGGAGAGGTCGAGGGAGGCGGGAGGAGCGCTGTGTTAAAAGCACTTGTCATGAGGAGAAGAATCAGTGTGTCAGACTACTTTGTTCAACCATCAACAAGGGTCCTGGAAATAAGAGTGCATGTGCACATATGCATAAACGCTCACACACACACAGTCTGCGTGCTGTTTTACTCGTGCACATGACTTATGCGGTTTCCGCCAGAGCCAGACGGTGGCTGACATGCAGGGAATAAAATGGATGTTGCGGTAATGAAGTGCGAGCTTACGTGACTGACGTGCTCTTCTCTCTGCACAATATACCGCACAAAACATGCAAATGGGATGTAAAATGTGCACATGTAGAAGATAAATGCAGCATATGTTCTGCGGCTCAGGAAACTCTGACCGACACAGCTGAGCTGGTGAGATCCCAAAGCGTGGGCTTCCTTTACGTTGTAGTCCATGAACTGATCGTTACGGTTCATATCATACACTGTAAAAAAACTAAACAAAAAACAGTACAATACTGTAAAATATCCTCCTAATATTACGGTAAAAGGAGTTAAAGTTTCATTCCACATCCAACACTGTTTGCTGCGTAACTGATATGAAAATATTGTATGAATCCTGTATAAATATGCTTTTTGCCATGAAACGTTATATTATTACAGCGTTTTACCGTAAAATCAACGACTCTAATATAAAATACGACTTTATTCTGTATAGATTCCCATAAAATGTCCTGCAAATAAAGATTTTGAACTATGACTGTATTTTACTATATATAATAAAACACAGTCATATTTTACGGTCTTTTACTGTATTGTCAGTTATTTAACCTAAAGCTTGTACCATGTTTAAAAGAAACACACTAATCAATAACTTTAGGTTAACAGCTTATCAGGTGCCATGTCCCCACTGAGAATTAGCATTTTACTCCTTTTAGCATTTTAGCATCCTTCATGTCGTATTCACACCAAACCAGACGCTGCTAATTCCCTCAGGGTTGTGTTGACTTGTGCTACGAATCAGAAAATACGATGGATAAGACGGTGTCTCACTCATTCACTGCCAATGTCGTTCGACCACTGCTGCCTCTCTCTCAAACCGTTGGAAACTTCTTCCTGTCAGTATCTACGGGCGTACCAGCTGGGTACATGAAATAAACCAAGCCAGAACAGACATCAGGTCGCGTTTCTCCAAAAGGCTCAACTTCTCTGCAACAGGTTCCACCCCTCACGGCCTGAATGCAGTGTCCTCCGTTCAAATGAATGGGAAAACTTGGCCTGCAACTTGACTTTCTTGGTTCACTCATAACAACAGACAGCAGGCAGACAAAGTCAGTGCTCGGCTTGTGAATATTTGCAGCATGGTTCAGCATTGAACAGCTAAATATCCAGATATTTCTGCCAGGAGCTGGTGGAGATGAAAACAGAGCTAAAAGGAGAAACATGACTCCAAATGAATGTTACTGATGGTCTGAGTCTGCTGTGACTGTAAACATACAGCTTAATATGAAGGTTTTATGATGTAAGTGTCCAAAATGTGCCCAAGGTTGGTCTATCCCATCTAAGACCCACCGTGTTCGCTTTACGTAGCATATTGTCCTCACAATCTAACAGTCCTTTCAGCTTCAGAGGGTTTGACTGTCGAACACGAAGACGCGTTTGTGTCTTTTGTTCTGTTGTGCTGATGCATGTACACTGATCCATCATGATAAGCCTTGTGATCTCTGATAGGACCCGTGCTGAGAAATAAGCCAGCAGTGCCGAGACGGGGACACGTCGAAGCCGGCCTCTTCCTCTCTTCTTCTTCCTCCCCGTCTTTTCTTATTTGGTTCTCAGGAACACGTCAACAAAGATAACACAGAGAAAGACAATCACACAACCCCCCTTCATCCACCTCCTCCCTCCTCGCTCCATATTAACATGGCTGCTTTCTGTCCCAGAGGAGCGCTCAGGCATCTGACCAGTCCACCAATCTGGTTGGAAGATTGATGGCTCCCACGGCCAATGGAACACATTCCTGCTCAATGAACAACAAATTATCTTCAAATGAAAAGTCGACTACCTTACCCCCGATGCTTTCTTTAGAAACACAGAGATCCCAGTGACCCGGGAAATATTTTGTTTTTCCATACGGAGCAGACTCCTGTTAAGGTGGAGCACCTTTAAATTAAGGACTACATCAATGTCACGAGGCCTTCTTCTTCTGTTTTTACAATTTTCTCTCTTTGATTCCACAAAACTAAACTTTTAAAATGCTTCTTTACTGTGAAAAAGTCATTCTGTATTTATTACGGTAAAATTCAGGTGACCACAGCTGCCAGTTTTTTTTTTACAGTGTATAAACAAAATACTACAAAACTTTCATACTCAGGTCTTTTTGTGGGTAAGCTCTCTCTCTATATGTGCAACCCCAGGTGTGCAACGTGAAGCCCTCTTTTGTTTCAGCAGTTTGTGTCTGGATCAGTTAGAGCCCAGATGGTTCCTCCCTACTTTCAGATAAACTCTGCATGTGTGTGTGTGTGTGTGTGTGTGTGTGTGTGCGCGTCCATCCTGGATCCTCTGAGCTATGAACTGATATGAGGGAGGATGGATGAGCACCTCTACATCCGTTGGCCAGCGAGTTTACTTTTTTCTGCATGATTTTGATTCCTCGAAAGAAAGTGCAAATTTTTTTAATGACAATTACGTCATTAAAGCACATTTAATTTTAATGAATGAACGATTAGTAACTCTTTTATGTCCCTCCGCCGTTTATTTCACCAACCACTAAAAGTCAGTCCCAGATTTACTCCTCTCCGGCTCGCTCACTCTCTCCTTTTCTCTTTTTGCCGTCCTCCATCAGCGTCTCCTTTTTAGTTTTTTCGACTCCATCATGTCCGTAGAGGCTGCTGAGCCCGGTTTCATTGCCCGCTTGCCCGGCTCCTGTTCTAGCACGACATTGCTGCTCCCCATGCCTGAAAAGCCTCCTGGAGGAGGACGGTTCTGTCATTAAAACACATTGAATTTAACAAATGAACGACTAATCGCTCTCTTCCTCGTGTTACACTGTTGGTCTTGGCCATTTTGTGCAGCAGACGCACCCACAAACCCCAACTGCACCGCTCTGAACAGAGACATTTGGATATCAGGAGATGGAAGCGAGGGAAGAACACGGCCGAGCCACGAACAGACGAGAAAACGCTCAGGTTGTTTTATGTTTTAATTCTCAGAGGAAAGAGAGGAAAATTTTATAAACTGTCCAAAAAGAGTAGGGGAGGGTGTCAAGAGGGAGGCAGGATTATGAAGAAGGATGAGCTACCGGTGTTACGAAACTGAATCAGCAACGGCTTTTCTTTTTTTTTTGAGGCGGTTGGACACTTTGCATATTAAAGTTGGCTCCAAGTGCGCACAATTCCACTGTCGGTTTGATGAGTCAGATTAGAGGCACAGAGGATGAGGATGAGGAGAGGTTATACGCTGGTCACACACAGAAAACTCAGGTTTAACAATGCAAACATGACGGTCTCTTCCAGCGACTCTCTACAGACGTAACCAGAGTTGCTGTGAACCATTTTCATGTCGATTTTCAGCGTCAACAATAACTAATGGTCCTGAGTGAACTAAGTGACCTTCGACCTCCAGATAATGTTTTCTTTGGTCAACGCCGGGCTCAAACTTTCAACCCGCGGAGGATAGAGACACTCCCTGCAAACACAGGTGGTGAGCTGGATTCTGCTGCACTGGAGATGTTTGAGTAAACACCTCGCAAATAAAATGAAAGGGAGCACTTCAGGGTTTGGTCCGAGTCAGCGGATATGGGACTGCATCCAAGAGAAAGAGAGAGAGATACGGAGAGAGAGTGGTACTACCAGCTGCAGCTTCAGCTACACACACACACACACACACACACACACACACACACACACACACAGACACACACACACAGACAAAAACACACCACTGTTCAGGCAACCTTGAATCAACTACAGACACACACAAACAAGTTTTATGAAGTCATATGAATGAATCAAACTAATTTGAGTTAATAGAATTCATCCAGCCATTTGCATTATTTGATTATTATTCTGTTTCTTTGTGTTCGTCCCTCACCGTTTTGTTTCATTATTAAAGTTATTAAAGCTCTTGTGTACCTGCTGAAGGTGGAGGTGGTGTTTATTTATTGACATCTAGTGGTGAAGTTTCAGACTGCAGCCAACTGAAAACCCCTCACCTCTCCCTACATTGGCCGTCAAACCTTTAAAAAAAACGTGCAAAGGTCCAGTGTTTGGTTTGACCCTTCTGGGCTGCTGTAGAAACAAAGTGGCTGTCTCATTCTAAGCTAACTCAAACACAACAGTTGTTGTTGTAATTATTCATTATTATTAATGGAATAAAGAACTTTTCTGAACTTTTCTGTGTTCCTGTGGAATTGTTGGTTTCCAAGAACAAACGATCGGGCCTTACAGATGTTGTTGTGGAGGCAGATGTGAAGAAGAGGACAGAGGGAGAGGTAGAAATATACAGACATACACATGTGGGCTTGCTATCAGCTTTAGCAGGCCGTGTGAAGTAAGTTATGCGCCGGTTGTTGCTGACAATTCTTCAAAGATACTATCTCTGTCTCGGAGCGGATGGCCGAGGGAAGAACTTCTAAATCAGTACGTATATATATTTTCGGAGCTGAATACCGGAGCAACAAATCACAGCTCCCTCCTTAATATCCAGCCAAATCCACCGACACAATCTGACGCCGCAGACATGAGTTAATATACATCTGAAAATAGATCCAAACATTTGACCCACTTGAGATGCCTTTGATTTAACTCAACAGACACTTGAGGTTGTCTGATGCTGAAACGGCCTGAGAAGAAGCGGTGATTCATCAGTCTCTTGTAAAGTATTTTCTTAGCCACGGCCTCGTGTTGGTCATCAACGTACCATCCATCAATTAAAACAAGAATGCAGCCTGCTGCGGAGACGGTATCCTCAGGTGACTCGCGTCAGTTTTGAGCCGCGTATACTATGAATCTACGTGATAACATTTATTTCAGCCCTCAGCCGTGTGGGGGGGTGGGGGGGGGGGGGGGGGGGGGCGTGAAGGAAAGTTCTGCTGGAGCTGGAGAACTCTCTGTGGCTTCAGCTAACACTGGACCAGAACTTCTGTCTGTGCCCGATGACACAAAACAAAGGAGGGTCGAGATAAAAGAAACCCGATAATGGAAGGAAGCGAGTCGAGGCTACAGCTGGGTGGTGATGGAGGTTTGGTGCTGAGGCTGTTTTTGTTTTGCTGTCATGGTAACATCTGACACACACACACACACGGGTGACAGATTAATCCCCAACATTAATTATAATTATTAATCAACGATCCCTGCAGAGAAATCTACTGGGTTAGCTTAGCTTAGCATTAACAGGAGCAAAGCTAAAAGTTTTCCCCCTCGCTTACAGTCTTTATGCTAAGCTAAGCTATCGTCTGTGGTGTAGTTCCTCATGTCAAAAATCTTGAGCCACGATAATACGAATGCACAAAACCGTGTGTATCTCCTGCAAACATACAGAACTATACACACTTTCGGTTGCATCTGTTTCCTCCCACAGCAGACTGGCTACTTGACTCTCAGGCTCCGGTGATCTAACACTGCCCTCCATCTTCATCTTGTCCTTGTCACCTGCTCATAATGAGTCAGAGTCAGTCAGCCAAGCCAGCCGGCACAATAAAGTAGCTAACAGGGAGACAGAGCGGGGCAGACGACCCTGCTGGCAAGAAAACTGAGAAAAACACTGAAACAGATATCAACCAGAGCACGGACTGCGTATGTTCATGTGTGTGTGTGTGTGTGTGTGTGTGTTGGGTTCACCGGCTGGTCAAATGAAAGTGTTTCAGAAAAAGGACAAAAAAAGCAACATTCTTGGCTCGTCCACATGTAAAAAAGGTTTCTCTACAAGAAACGGTTTAATCTTTTAAACCAGTGAAACTTTTCTCTATTAAAGTTTAATGATCCTTGTTTGTCATGTTTTAGCGCCGTAACACACAACGATCACCTTTAGCAGGTTTATATCAGCCTAAACGGGCTCGGCTCTGCTTGAGATTTCCTCGCCACCGTCGCCAAGTGTTTGCTCATGGTGGGAATTGTTGGGTCTCTGTAAAGAGTACGGTCCAGACCAAGCACCAACCACCTGAGGCTGGCTCCACAAGTCCCCATGTTAAAACGAACGTGTCTTGCGGTCACTGGATGGAGGCTTGCATGTACCTGTGTTTTTGTTAAAGGAGGCTGGTGGTGTAAGGATGTAGCTCAGTCATGCGGCCTCCTGCTGCAGAGTGACCGCTCACCGTGATGAAGTACCAGACACATTCCAGCACTTTAATAACAAATGGGCTGACGGGGAATGATGACGGCGGGGTATGGGCCTCAGTCATCAAGTGCAGTAATAGATTATCTTAACATTGGTGCTTTAGTCCTGAGTATAATACTGTACCTCAGGCTGATGACGGGACATTACGGTGCATTCACTTCAAGAGCATCCAGTGAGCTCGGCTGAATCGTTGCAACCAGACGACGAGTCCAAAAATACAAAAATAATCCAAGCTTAGGGTCAGCAGGGGATTGTTCTACTTTCTTTGCAGTTGTCTCAACATCTCTGTCATCTTGTTTTCTTTCCATCCTTGCAAATCTCAACCTTCTATTTCGAGCTCCACATGTTGCTCTTGGAGGACGGCCCGACTTCACTTCCGACACGAAGAACCAAGCGAAAAAAAAACAAACACTGTTCGTCTTTATCAGGCACACACGGAGAAAGATGACCACGGTGGCAGCGGGCAGGAGCTCCGCCGATCTGAATCCGACAACCTTTGACCACATTTTTTTCCTCGAGCCATCTGACAGGTCATTAAGGGCCGGACTGAACGCCATCAATCAGCAGCTAACAGATTAGCATCGACTCGCATTGTCGACTCCCTCCAGATAGGTATTTGAAAGCAAAAACACTTGATCCATCATTTTATCAATCAGTTATCAAAAGGCCGTAACACGATCACATGATCAAGCTTGTGAATCTCAAATCATTAAAAAAAAATCAGCTTGTTAAAGTTATCAATCAGCCAAAAGAGAAAAGAGTTATCTGCATGGAAAATGTTTACCAGCTCCGAAAAACCATTAAGAGAGGGAAAAAACATGAGAACAAATAACAGAAAGTCACTACAGGAAGTGAGTAAATCAAAGTGCTGACCTCTGCGTATCAGTAAATCAGCCATTGGAGCCGTTTCTAAAATTACTAGTCAACAGAATGTGAATGCTCAAGACTCAAAATAGAAAAATGAGCGTTGGCTTGCAGCAGATACAGTCCCTGGATTGGAAGTATACAGGCTGGACGCCGATAACTGTAGTATACTGTCGGAGTTGTGAGGGATGTTTGTCTGCCGTGGCTCCCCTTCGATTAACTTGCAGTGTTGTGGCGGGCAATATGCAACCATAACAACCCCACAGTATGAGTCTGAGGTCAAACTATCTCAACGCAACAATGAAATGAAAAATGACTTTCGCAGCTTCACTAATCATCCACGTGAAAAAAGTGAAAACACGTCACACTGAGAAGAAAAGACGAGGCGTTTTGATTAGATTCAGACACATTTGTAAGAAAAGTAATCCTATAAGTAAAAGTAATCTTATAAAAGTCTGGAGTGAACCAACTCTTCATGATATGCTGAAGGTCAAATCCCACCAGGCATCCACCGCGGCCGCTGGTCTTTCTAGTCAATGTCAAACTCTATCAACACGTCTCTCTGCTCGGTTCTGTTGTTAACGGACACCACGAGCAGGCCGATCGCTAAAATATCCAAAAAGGAAACAATTTAACTATGTAGCAGATTAAAAAATGACCAAGTCTGAGCATGTTATTGAAGTCTGGTGGGAGAAACGCTCCTGGAGGGATTTGAAGTCTCTCCAGGACAACAAGCCAAAACAGCATCATATCCGCCAAAGCCCAACAAGGCACGTCACCTGTCACCTGTTGGAGTTTTGGCGTAGGACAAGCTGGAGTGAATGTTTTGTCTCAGCAGTTGGTATCACTCTCTAAATACGACGTTCTACCAGCGTAAGGCCGCTGTGACAGGAAGTGACCTGCGTGTTGACTCAAAACACAAGATCACAATCACCGGACCCGTTCCCGGACACGTACACAGAGGGAATTTAAACATTGTCTCAAAGGTTTATATCTTTGACCTTCTTCAAACTGAAACTGTTACACGTGAGGACAAATCACCACAAATCCTCCGCTGAGACTGTAAAATTCCCAGTCTGGTTGTTTTGGTTTAGTCACTCTTTATCTCCTGGGTTTTGCCCCTCCAGCATACCAGGGGGTCACCCAGACGTGTCCCCCTGTCGGGACTGCACTCTCTGGGCAGAGGGAAGCGGGACCCTGGGCAGACTTTGGAAAACCACAAAGGCCGTGGGTCGGACAGAGTGGGAAAATGATACCAGCTCTGCTAATGGAATCATAATAGAGAAGGACATTCATCTGTGTCCCGGCTGTCTAACTATCAAAACAAACAGACCTGAGACGTATCTGAGCGGTTAATGGGCCGGTCAGTGGGATTACTGCGCCGTCTCTGTCTCATAGAACTTTCTGGTCTGAAGTTTTTTCACAAACTAGCTCATCAGATCTTCAGCATCGAGGATCATTAAGGAGCTGTCAGCACCATCTTGGCTGAACCTTGAATCCCAAATCTAAGCAAAGACGCGGATCAATGACGCCTGGACACCCACCTGTCAATCAAAGCGTCTTTAAGCCTTTATATAATCTGAACAGGTGAGTTCTAGAAGTCTGGTCTGGTGCAGGTACAGGTGCTTTCATCTTGCTTGCAGCCTCAGACGGGTTGTCGTCGAGTAATAATTCATCTGTCCCAATGCACCGAACACGTAACTCAAAGTTATCTTAATATAGTAAATTTGTCTGAGTGTCAGACGGAGAGACGTGACGCCGTGTTTAAATTAAATCCAGCTACATTAGATCCATGTGAGCGTTTTAACTCCTGCTCGGGACGTTTTAATAGCTTCACCTTTTGCCTTCGGATTCTCCTCTTAATGCTTTAAACGTTATTCACGGTTATTCCTGCTGCGCTCGACGTGCGCCGTTAAAATTCATAAACATTTTTCAGAGTCGGGGAGCGCGCACAAATCACGCGTTACACGACACCCTGGGTTTATTGTTTCAGCCTCACAGGTCCCATCTATTTGAAACAAAATCTAAGAAAACAAGGTCAAACGCAAGCGGCCGTTATCTGCGAGTTCAAGCTGCGGGTTCGACGCCAAAACAAGGACACAAACGGCGCTGTTACAGGCCGCAGCGAATCCAAACGCTGACATTTCGCAACCGGTAACTAAATACATTTGTAGCATAATGGAGCTTGGCAGGTCGTTCTGGGCCTGTGATTTAGATGATGTGTGTGTGTGTGTGTGAGACGCCTTACTGTTAAATGTAACATTTACTCCCAAATGAGAAAATGGCATCTTGAAACAAGACAAAGGAAAGCCGAGAGAGAGAGAGGAAGAGACGGAGATCACGGTTGTGACAGGTTTATAGGATCCCCCGGAGTGAGAAGGAGTTCTCCATCATACCGACCGCGAGCAACCCACCGAGGGAGGGACACACACACCAACACCTCCTGTTGTCTGTGTGTGTGTGTGTGTGTGTGTCCGTGTGACCCAGACCCGAGCTTCAGGCACCCAAATACATCAATAACAAAATCTTCTCGGAGTGGAGTGCATGCACACACACACACACACCCACACACACATTCCTATAGATATATAGGCATCAGTGACAGTGTTAGTCTGGGGGAGGAACATGTACCCATAAGAAGTTAAAGCCTTCCCAGGAAATCAGAAACGTATGTCTGCCGCCACGGTGGTCCTCCGTGGAGGATAATTCTGTCACAGTCCACAGTCCACTGAGCGGCTCCTCTATCTCTCACTCCATCCTCTCTTTACCTCGCTCGTCCTATCAGACAACATCTTTTTCAGAATATTTTCCAGGATTGCAATCTGGGAAAATTCACAGAGAACTGACCCGAGCGACTGAGAGCTGAAAACTCAAACTGTGGGTAGGACACGAGCAGTGCAGCAAAATGGTGAAATGAATTACGTGAATTAAGTTTCATGTTGTAGGAACCGAAGCTGAAATAATCAACACACTTTTCTGATTTTGTGCCATAAAGCAACATGTAACAAACACCATGAAGATGTCCTTAAGTGACTGACAGTACACAGCTGCCATAAAGCCAAAAACTGCAGTTCCTCCAAAGTCCACCTGAGGCTGGCTGCAGAAGTGAGTCAGTCTCCATAAGTCCCCATGTTAGACAGCAGAAATAAACATGTTTACAGCCTGGTACAAAAACAGTTTTGGTCTCTGTAGCTAATTTCCCCGTTCATGACAACTGTACTGAGGGTGAGTTTATATACAACTCACCTGTTCACATTATATTAAGGCTTAAAGTTATGCAGGATTAAGAGCGTGGACGCTTTTAGGAAGGAGATGATCTACACCGCCAGATGCCACCAAACACTCCACACCGGTCTAATAGATGTCCAATAGATTTACATCTGACCTTTGAACGTGGAGGGCAGACTACGAGACGTTGTACGAGGCGAGAGTTTTGTCATGCACCAAGGTAAAAAAGAATTCTGTGGTTGAACCATCTGTAACATTACAGCATGAATTAATTTTTTTAAATCTCATTAATTGCTGTTGTATTACTAACGCTCAGTCTGGAACATCTGTCTGGCACACAACAGCAATAAGTCCCGGAGACTTGCAGTCGTACAGATGTTGACTGCAGTCACGTGGGGTTCAGGAATATTAATACGTCTGGAGGATCGGAGCTAAGACGTAAAGAAAAAAAACCTGAAGAACTAATGGCCGCTCTTATCGCTAAACTTCATCAGCATGTTTCCCCCCTGGTTGTTGCCATGGTTACAGCCGCTCGTGGTCAACAGTGTGCAGCAGCGGGGGGAAGTAGAAATCACCGCCCATCATCCGTTTACTGCGTCCTGTCTGCGTTTTTAGTGAAGGACCTGTTGTGTTGTGTTCTTGTTCTGTTTGAGATGGGAGAGTTGGCTGAAGCGCGAGGCCTGGCCTTATTTAGGAGCCTATAAATGATTTGGAGGGCGACCTTTCAACTCTGCTGACCTTTGACAGCAGGGCGACGTTTCAGAGATTATCTCCTGCGCTCTGCTCTCTCTCCTCGCGGGTGAAAGGCGAAGACGGACTATGTGTGTGTGTGTGTGTGTGTGTGTGTGCGCCTCCGAGCGTAGGTGTGTGTTGAACACAAGTGATTCACAGCTGAGGACACACTCTCAGAGAGACTGGGAGTGCAGTCAGTCATGCTGAGCCCCGCTAAGGAAAGGTGAAGCCTGTTATTTATCAGCGTCGTGAGGTTCACCGCAGTAAAAATGTGCAGAGATAGAAACCACAGAAGACAAACAGCGCGACCATATTTCAAACCGGAGAATAAGAAGTGCTATGCGAAGAAAACAGTAAAACACTGAGAGGTTTGGGTTTAGATGTCTGTTGTTTTCTTTTCTTTTAATTCTACTGACGTGTTCAGCTGTTCGAGGGGTAGTTACCTGATTTACTGTGTGTAAAAACTCACATGCGTCCTGCAGCTGATGAGAGATTTCCACAGATTTGGTATGGATTGTGACAAATATTCCATGTAGCTTACACCAAGCTTTGAATTGATGAGAGTAAAGGATAGTCCACAGTGCACAATGTGGCCACAGAGCAGCACCGCTGTAAAAGGAAAGATGCAACCAACTGGTGGTTCTCCAGGTGCACCCTGGGTGAGGAGGGTGTCCGGTTTGGGAACCTCAGCATTGCATCTCCGCTTTTTTGCAGATGATGTGGTTCTGTTGGCTGCAGTGTATCGTGACCTTCAGCACGATGAGAGTCGGCACCTCCAAGTCTGAGTTCATGCCAGAAACCAGTGAAATGCTCCCTCTGGGTTGGGACCGAGTTGCTGTTCAAGTAACCGCACTACTGTGGACGTTGTACCGGACTGTTGTGGTTCAGTGGGAGCTGAGCCAGACGGTAAAGCTCTCGATTTTTCAGTCCATCTATTCTCCAACCCTCACCTATGGTCATGAGCTTTGCAAAAAAATGCAAGTGGCCGTAATGAGCTTCGTCCGTGGTGGCCGGGCTCAGCTTTAGAGAGAGGGTGAGGAGCTCAGACATCCGGAGGGAGCTCGGAGAAGAGTCACTGCCAAAAGGAATCAGCTGAGGGGGTTCAACATCTGACTGGGATGCTCCCTGGGAGCCTTCTGGTGCTTTTATGGTTAAAATATGTCTTAAAGGTCACATATGGAGTTTTTGAACGCTCGTAGTTCATTGGAGGATTGTTTTCAAAGGCGGACAAACAAAAAAAACGTTTATGCTGCCGTGTTTTAAACATTTCAGTGTAAAGTAGTAGTCCAAACAGTGGTCAGAACCAGTGTGGACCTGATGGTAACTCAAGCAAGATACAGGAGTTCGCTAACTGATGTTCATATCAGACAGAAATAAGCAGAAACTATTGTTTGTGTGGAACAGTAGTAAAAATATTTAACAGTAAATCAAACATTTATAAATAGTCAGCAAAAAACTTTGAGGAGCCAATGAAAATAAAATGTTTTCACTGCTAGAGAAGCATTTATCTAATACCCACAGTAATTGTCTTTATAAAGAACAAATTGCTCTTTTAAATTTAGACAAATGATAAATGTTAAATTGATATAGAGCATGTTTAGCAGAGTTGCCATATAGAGAAAGAGGAAAGAGGTGAGTTAAGAGGAGCAGAATCCGCTCTCTCCATAATAATCTGCTCATTTAAGTATTTTTACAGGGCCAAAGGAGCAGCTGCACTTCTTCACGTTAAGACTGCAGAGTACACTCGGAGTGCCAGGATTGCACTCAGCCTCCGTCTCGGCAGACATCTACTGCACCGTTTAATACGACTTCCCGGCCAGATTTACTGTGATGGCTTTTGAGGCAAAGAGGTATAATATGACAAAACATGGCCCCATAACCCCGGGGATATTCAACAATGTTTAGCGGTGAGACCCATTTAGCTGGAGGATTGGCAAATATATTGCTTTCCTCCCTTCTCATGTACAGAATTTCAATAAAACGGGGCAGTAAATCAGACTTGAATTCAAACTTGTGACTGCTCTTTCTCCGTACAGACCTCTGTGTTCGAGCCAGAGGGTGGTGTGAGTGTCTGTGTCCTGTCCATCACTACACTGTGTCGTCCTTTGTATTTCTATCAGTGCCGGGGTTCACCCTCTGCTGAAGCTAAGCGAGGACGAGTTCTGTGCGTATATCATTAGGCACGAGTAAAAGATTAGCTTGCACTCAACCTCCAGAAGTACAGTAAGTTATAGAGCAGGTGATACCAACATAACGTCCACGGTACAAGTCCTGTCTAAAGTCTGAGGGCTTCTCTTAGCATCAAATAACACACACACACAACACACAACGCAGTGTGTGCTTGGGGACACATTGATGGAATGTGAATGTCAGCGGTCTCTTTATTTACTCTCCATATAAAACCCTGAGCAGTAATTAACAGCAGGTATCCTCCCTAGCCAGAGGGTAATTGACTGTTTCAAAGCGCCAACACTTCATAACCCAGGCTGTGTGAGACAGAAACTGTATGTGAGAGAGAAACCCAGCGTCTATGTGTTTGTGTATGAGAGTGTATTAAAATTAACTCCTTTATATTCCACCTCCTCCTCCCCCACCTCCTCCTCCTCCTCTTCCCTCCCAATAAGGATAAGGGTCAGCGGCGGTGGGCAGAGCCACTCAAACGCTCCAGATTTCTTTACGAGCGCATTAACATTCAAGCGTATTCATTATCAGTAAGTGTAGTAAGATGGACCAAGCGGAGACCTCGTGCCACCATCAAAGCCTGCGTTGTTAATTTCAGTACGTGAGCAGAATGTTTGTGGGAGCTCGACAGGGACAGAGGTCTCCTCCTCAGAGACAGCTTCGGATCTTTACCCAGTCACAGAAACTTCACAATTCATGTCGCCGTCCTGCGTCAGGGTTTTGAGATTTTACAGAGAAATCTCGTTTTTCTGCATGTTTGACCTTTTCTGCTGACTTTCATACGTTTTTAAAATCATTTCCTTTTTTTGCTGTTCTCACTCCTAATTGACTGAACCTGCAAAGGGCATGGCCAAAGAACAACAGTTTTTTCATTTAGTCCCCTTCTTAGTTCGAGAAAGAGAAGCTAATGTTGCATATTAGCCACCGAGGTGACCCGCGGTGCTTACATTTCATACCACAGCTCAATGTTGAACCTGAGCACACGAGAAGCTACGAGGTCTGAGCCCCCGAGGTGACCCTATCGTTTGGAAATCCAACGTATGAAATGCAGATAAACTTTAGATAATTAAACAAACATGAGTTAATTAAGAGCACCATAAAAAGAAATCAGATTTCTACATTTTTTAGTGAATACAAAAATCTGTACAACTACGGACATTATCTGTAAATTAACAGTGTTATTTTAAGTATTAACAGGAGAGTTTTATAACAGGAGGGTTTTATACTTTAAATAGTAAAATCATACACTTTTACAGTAGTTTTCTAGGTTTTTTTTGCCTAAATTATACACAAAAATCTGTACACTGTAAAATTACAGATATTATCTGTAAGTTAACAAAAAGTATTATGCCAATAATAACAAACTACAATCCTTTTCTACACATAATAACTATATTATTTATACAATACTTTTTCTACTTTCTGAACATTTAGAGTTTAGCCTAAATGTTCCAGATTTCAGTGGCTGAAAATAGTGTGTTTGTCTTTGTGTTTGTCCACTGGGGGGTTTCAGTATCTGACTGTAGGACTGGAGACACCATTTACTGTCACTCTACTTATTCATCCAACCTGCTACACTGATCCAACCAGGATCTCACAGGTCAATGAAAATAACCAAAACTCTTGTTGTTCTTGCAGCCCTGCACGTCACAAGCTTTGTCAGTTAAAGTACATCAGACGTGTACTGCAGTACGTACTGTATGGAGCAGTCTGTGTGGTCAGCTCCAGGCTCACATGAGGCCATATGTTCGTTCCTCCATCATCCTCACAGGGAACATTAAGTTAACGAGAGGCTCGTGTTAGCATGTGTTAATTAGACTGCATGTTTGCTAATTGATTTTTTTGTTAATTAGCTTTGGGGGAAGGGATGTGCTAATTGTTATCTTTTAATTTATGTTAATGTATGTTAACAGATTTTAACGAGTTGGGTCCCAACTCTTAACGGCCCCAACAAGAAGAACAGCAGCAGCAGAAACAACCAAAGGTGCCTCCACAATTAGAGCTCCTCTGAGACATGCAACCTTGATTGGCCATGACGCTAATTAATGTTAATTAGCGTGTTAACAGTTGCAGTTGCCTTGGCCTTTGCTGTTTATTTGTCTGGCGGCTTACATGACTCCAGTAAACCCTGATTGGACGGTTTGCTGTGCCAAGTTGTGTCAGTGAAGCAGCAGTGGGCTGTTCTGTCCTTTGCACTCAAGGAAGCGATCAGACGACAAGTAAATCCAAAGGTAGGTCAAAAGTTTTATTTTTTGTAATCCGTACAGTTCAACACACAAATATACAACGGTGTGTTCAAAGACAGCCTTCAGAACACAGTATAATGATGAATTGATGAATACATAAACGTCCAGTGACAACAGGCAAACAGACTCAACAGTGAAATGTCACCAGAAGGGAATCTACTACCCTGGACCTTTAAGCTGAGTCATTAATGCATCGATGTAATGAAAGTAACAGGACATTTCTGCACCACCTGTAGCTACAGAAGAAGACTTCTGTAATATGACAACAGTTTTAGTCGTCAGTTCTTGGTCTTTTGGGCAGACGGAGCTTCTCCATGTTGAGGAACTGTTCGATTTTGGAGATCTGAGCTCTGAATGATGACTGTTCCTCTTCCCTCTCCTGGGAGAAGGAAGGTTCCCAGTCTGACTCTGGACTCAGAGCCGTGCTGCACCTGGTGTAAGGAGAAAAAGAGTTGATTCACAGTGACAGAGATACACACTGAACAAGCAGCAAATAACACACAATGAAGACTGACTCTGTATGCTGCTATTCACTCTCAAAGCTCGGACATTCACAGCAGTGAACGTTTCAAACCCAGAGGAACAGAGGTGGCAGGAAGTCAGACACAGAAACAGCTTAGAGAATCCAGACGATTTTCAAAATAAAACACTCTGTACGCAGCTCTGATTCTAAAAACAAACAATGTAGCATATTTACATATTTAGAAGCACATAAACCAGAAAAAATGACCAAATCTGAGTAAGTTAACAAAGTCTGGTGGGCAAAGCGCTTGTGGAACGTGGAGAACAGAACCTGAACAGACCTGACAGCTGAAGGTCTCTATTCTATGTATTCTAGTTCAAAGGATGGGTCCTCTTTATATGAGGTGACTTACCCTGCGGCGGTCTGCCATGACAGTCTGCTGACTGTGACGGAGGACGACGTGGAGACCGGGAAGGAGCTGACGGACGGAGAAGTTCTGCTCTTCTGTGTGGAAACGACACCAAGAAGTACAAATAGAGGAACTCAAACCTCTACAAGGACTCAAGCCTCCTGAAAGGAGCATTAACCGATAAACAAATGCGGTGACTGAGATGTTACAGTGTCCAGGCCAGAGGGAGAGCGTACGGGCCCAGACTGAACTCTGGGTGACGTTCCCAGTGTTCAGCGTCTGCACAAAATAAGAGCTTTGGCCCTCGCTACGATTTGTTTAACTATCAAGAGCAGATTTTTTTTTTCTTTCCGCGTTGCACTTTATCTCCCTCAATTGCCGGCACCTGGATCTTATAAAACGTGGAGTGACAGTTTGTGGTGATGGTGACAGAAGAGAGGCCGAGGGTGTGCGAGAGCGAAAAAAAAGCAAAAGCAGAGAATGAGAACGGGAGAGAGAGAGAGAGAGAGAGAGAGAGAGAGAGAGACGACGGAGAGAGTGAGTGAGTGAGAGACGGGTGATGAAGTGAGAGAGCGAGGAGACGGATAAAGACTGAGTAAGTGAGAGAGGAGAGGTACCCAAGCATCATTAAGGTAGGCTTTCTTCCACAGGTCGTCCATCCTGTGTCTGTCTGGCTGTCGAGTTCAGCTCCGACGCTTCACTCAGCGCCTGACTTTACATTCGTCAAAGTTTTATACGTCCGAAATCTCCCTCAGATATTCTGTACGTCCCGTTAAGCATGTTGGCTAAACCTCGCTCTCACATTTGGAACCGCAAGAATGTAAACGTCCAGTTCCTCCGAGGACGTGTCAGCTCGATATAAAAGACGTATTCGTTAGGCTCCGGCGCAGATTTCCCCCGAGGTCGGCTCACACGCGTTTTTTTATGAAAACGATGAAGCTTCGAATCTGTGGAACATAAAATGACCTCAAACCAATTTATGTGATGGGGAAAAATATTTTACAAGGGGTCGTTGTGACTTCCTCTGAGGCGCTGTGGTCATTTCCTGCTGTTCAGCATCAGGTTGTAATGTAGAACAATGTTGTGGCTTCCCCGTGATGAAATGTGCTTCGACATGGGCTTTAAGAGCTGAAATTAAATTTTCCACATAGCTGAGAGTTGAGCTCATACAGTGAGGAATCATTAATGCACCGTACGAGATGTACGAGATACTGGACCATGTAAATCATCGGCGCTGTTCTACTTCTGGTACCTGTAACACCGGGATCAGCGTGGTGTGTGTCATTATTCAAGATCAGCTTGTTTCAGCTCAGTTTCTTCTAACTGACCACATCTGCTGCTGCTGCCGTCGCTGCCTGCTCTCCCTGCTGCCGAGGTCTCCTCGAGGAAGCCGCGGAGGCGTTCAACAGATCCGACGCTCCGCTAATCACCGAGGGGACTGGGGAAGGATGAGGTGAGACAGCAACAGTAAGAATGAATGGACATTAGAGACGGCGTGAACGACACCAGCGGGACGACCGCCGTGCTCCACATGGGCATGATGATTTTTTTTGGAACCGTCACCTTTGCTGTGCTTCCTTTTGAGGAACGAGGGTATTGTGCTGGAAGGATGTCCAACAGATATCGGGGGTACCTGAAAAAACACCAATGTTAGCACTGTAGGAGACATTTCTTCATCTAAATGGGAACAAAACTGAGATTTTTATGACATGGGTTTTGCTCTGGTGTGATTCGGACCGATGCAGGGTGTAGGCGTCTGACTTACTGTTCTCCTCTGAGCCCAGTCAAATGACGACCTGAAGATCTTACTGCCGGGTGGAGACGACTCATCGGAATCTTCGTGAAGCATTTCCTTCGCCCGAGACTGTTCGTGATATTTTGCGCTGCCAGTCTCTGTTGGTGGATCTTTCTTGTTACTTGGACAGACATCGGTTTTAGTCGTCTTTGCATCTTCTACTTTGTCTTCTTTCATCACATGCTCCTGACAGCTGCCGGTCTCAACCTTAGATTCAAGGTGCACGGTATCCATCGTGACGTCAACACAGGCGTCGGGTTCCTGCTCCGAGATCTCCGGACTTTGAGGCGATCCTTGTGGTTCATCGGGCGGCCCAGAAGGATTACTCGGTTGTGTTTGTGTTATTTTTGTCTCCAACCCTTCGATACTAACAACGTTATCTGACTGAGCAGCCGTATCTGTCTGTGAGCTACAAATACTTGACTGATTCACAGGTTCAGAAAGTTCAGTGGGGATGTTGGTGGCTGACACATCGGATGTTTTTTCTTGATGACAGTCAAACGTTTGACAGGCAGAGTTTGGCCCATGACTGACACTTTGGTGCTCACCAGAACAGAAGGTGTTCACTTCGCTCACGTGGCTGCAGTCAGTCTTCTCGCTGACTCTCTCAGAGAGACTCTGTGAGCAGTCTGACGGCTCGCAGGCAGTCAGCGGTGAATCAGCATCCATGAAGTCAATGACCGGCTGTGTGCTGCTCTTCTCGGTGGTCGTATCAGCAGTCGTCTGGGCTGATATCTGTGTTTCTGGCGTGTGTGGCCCCTCCGCTCTATCTTTTGTTTCTGTTCCAGGCTCTTTGGTGTCCCCTGCATCCTCCGTTGACCGCTGGCTATCTTCTCGTCTGTCTGCTCTATCTGTTGTTTGGGCGCTTCCTCCCTCCTTCATATCTTCTCCACGGATGTTCATTTCTTCCTCTTCTCTCTCGTTTTCTCCTCGTTTCATATCGTCTTTCCATCCATCTTTCTTTTTTTTGCTCTCTACAGATCCACCCACAGATCTGCAGGCAGGGCTTGATGAAGAGGCATCAGTCACACAGCTACCTTTGCTAATCAGAAAACTGTCGTCGCACACAGAGGAAGCAGCGTGAATTAAACGTGCAGCTACATCAGGATCATTCTCACTCGTGTTAGAGTTGATGTCCATGCCTGTGGCTCTGGAGAGAGCACAGAGTCTGTGACGGCTGTTGTCAGGACGTGTGGAGGGTAACACATTTGAAGGGTTTACGGGATGTTTAAAGTGAGACTGTTGACGGAGGTCTGAGGTGTCTCGTCCTGAAACATAAAAGAAAAAACACAAAATAAAAGTCAAATAATGTCTGTCAAGACACTGGACTTTAATATTGAGTTCTTGTAATAAAACGTGTTTATCTTCTGCGTGTTTATATTTAGCTGGCTGACCTCCAGTTGATCCGGTGGCAACCAGTTTAGTCGCAGCTCCCGCGTCCCCCAGACGGTCTGGCTTTTCGGTCTGAGCGGAGGCCAAGCGTCGCAGACCGTCGTGGAAGCCAGGTGGCTGCGAGCTGGAGAAGGGTTCATTAAGACTTTCCTCTTCTCTGATTTCCTCCAATGAAGTCAGGACGAGTCGGCTCTGACTGCTGCCTCTCGTCTGGAAGATAAAAAGTCACGCGCTTTGAACGCATAGTTGCTTTTATTTCACCTTTTTATCACAACACCTGCGAGTGTGGTCGAACTCACTCACACTGCAGTGTGTGGACGTGTGCAGGCCCTCTACACGCCACACACAACTGTCAGCTGCAAGAAGGTCAGACTTCTTTTTATTTTGTTAAAACAATATTTTATCCTCGTCCTTCTTTATCGTAGCCGGTGTAGGTACCAAGTCCACACACAGGTATAGTCAAAACAACAAGCAGTTTATTGCTTAACGTACGCCGTTTATCTAGTTGTGCTATTTGACATTCGTCATCAGCAGACAGAGGAAGCCGAGCCGACCTGGTACCTACACCGGCGCTCCCTCTCCTCATTCACTGTCTAAGTCACTTAACCACAGTTGGCTCTCTCTGTGTCTCAAACCATCCGACACGAACCAAGTTAAACTTCTTTGTGTCTTTTGTATTTTGCAGCATAAATTTCAGTCAGATTTCGAAGCTGCTTCATGAAATAAAGCCAGAACACAACAGGTCGAGTGTCGGAGACATTTCATGCTGAGTCCGGAACGTTTTTTTCAAAAAGTTGGATCTGGTTCGACTTCTCTGATGCCTGACGCTTCGTTTTTTGACAGAAAAAGCAGCAGATCCTGTCTGGATGCAGCCTTATTGTGTCTGCACCATTTTCTAGCATTTCAGCACCATACCAAGGAGCACCTTGAAAGTTATTTGGTCTCTGGTCACTGTTATACTAACTTCTTAAAGGTGTAGCAGGCTACTGTAACTCTGTATACATGAGTCTATCAGTACCTCCAGTTCATGTGTATGCTGAGTCTGCACTTTGGCCTGCGAGAACAGTTCAGTGTGTTTCTGTTGAAGCTCGTCGTGAGCCTCGCTCGCAGCTCGAAGGTCCCGCTGCTCGCTCCTGGCGTGACCCAGAAACGCTGCTTTCTGTCCAACACAAACACACACACAAGTCCCAGTCACGTTTGAGATGTTTCTCTCACCGGCACACCGCCCTCTCTCTCACACTTCTTCTACCTCTTTGTCCCAGCTGGTCTTGGAAGCGGCGTAGCTCTCCATCAGTTGGGCCACCTTGTCTTCCGTTGCCGTGCTCTTCTCTCGCATCGCTTCGTGTTCCTGCTTAAGGGCCTGCAGTAAAATTAATCACCCATAGGATTTTTAATGCAATACTAAATTTTTATGTGTTTATTTAACGTGAACAGAAGGTCTTAAACAGGTCGGGGAGAAGAGAGAGCTTCTTGCTAATACAAATCAGTTGGCTTGTGTCATTTTAATAATGATTTTAATAAATGAATGAATAGGTGAATTAAAAATGAGACGGGGGGTAGAGAGAGGAAGGAAAGAGAATAATAAACTGTAAAAGCCATAAATGGAGAATAAACACACAAACTATCATTCAGTTGCGGAGGGGACCGCGTGCGCTAATGTACATGTTGTGATATACAACGCCGCATTCATCACATTTATGAGAGGAAACAGAGGTCGTCATTTATTTCTGTCCTCGTGTAAATTCACTCCGTAATCATTTAAATAGACCCTGAAAAATTCCTGATGTGTGTGTGTGTGTGTGTGAGGCTGAGAGGTGGCGCAGAGTTTTAACACACAGAAGAAACACACCACGCTCCCTCGTCAGTGTGTGCTGTTTATCAGTTAAAGCATGAAACTGAAGGATTAGTTTATTCAGGAGCACCAAACTCACACGTCACGTCTTCTATTCCGTCTTCCTTTAAAAATATGTGTGTATATGTGTGTATATGAGTGTATATGTACTGTATGTGTGTATATGTACTGTATGTGTGTATATGTGTGTATATGGGTGTATATGTACTGTATGTGTGTATATGTGTGTATATGTCCATAAACCAGTAAAGTATGAGCGGCTCTGACCTCGTACTGCTCTCTTTGTGTCTGCAGCTCCAGCTCTACTCTGCTTACTGTCTGTGTCTGACTCAACAGCAGCTGCTGGGTGTGCTGCAGAGACCTCATCACCTCCTAAACACACACACACACACACACACACACACACACACACACACACATATATATTCACAATGGAACCATACAACATTGTAGTGGAAGAAGAAGTTTCTTCAAACATCAGAGGAGAGCGTGGAGGTAGCCGTCACGTTTGTTTCTTATTTCTTTGAACAGCCTCGTCAGTTTCTTACCTGCTTTTCAGCTCTTACTGTCACATTCTCCTCCCTCAGTTTCTCGTTCATTTCAGTCTCCTGAACATGAAAATAAATATAAAGAAGTGTTTAAATGATCAGCTCTGTGGCTGAGACTCGGGTCGGGTCGGCTGGAGTTTGATCGTCATGTACCAGGTTCAGTTTGTGCTGCAGCTGCTGCACACGCTGCTCTCCGCCTGCAGGACCGAGAGTCTTGTCACGTCTCACTGATGACATCTTGGCCTTGATCAGCTTGTTACTGACCTCCTCCAACTCCTGAGAACGCAGCGTGCATTCAATCATTTCAAAAGTACAAACGTTACAATTACTTACACTAGATTTGTTTTTTTTATTGGCTGTGATACAGGACGACAGATTCAGCAAAGCCAGCAGGTGCAAACTTCAGGACCAAAAGTATTTCACGTGATATTTTACATGAAAATAAAATATGACATTTTGCATTAGAGTCCAAACGCTAAATCCACATACCTGCTTTAGTGACACGAGAGCTGCTTCTTGTTGTTCATTTGCACAAGTCAGTTTGGTATTTCTTTTAATGGCCTCGTCGACTGTAAGAATCACACAGTGTAAGACACCAGCATGAGCACCAATGAAAGGCCAGCGTGTAATCGTCCCTTCACATAAACAGAGATACTGTGCTTCGGGATAAATGTGTTTAAAAATGGCTAACGTAGCCGTGACAGCGTAATTGGCTCCAATTTAAGATTACATTGGTTACCTGATAACGTGAAGCCGTCTGCTGTTAACAGCACATATCTCACCTTCACGTTCGTCCTGACAACAACAGCAAGCTGATGGACTGAGCAGCATACACAGCGCTGTGTGTGTTATTGTAAGCCTCCAGAGAAGCTGCTATCATCTATTGTCAACATTCATGACATGATATATTCACTGTGTGAGCGGACTATATTAAATCTGAGTCCAGAGCTTCATTTACTTTTTGACTGAACCATCCAACGCGTGAGACGCTTGATTTAAGCAGGTTTGAATGTGAAAGCTGGGATTTGGTGCTACATCGTTATCGTCTCTATAGCTAATACAAGCGTGGACGCTTTGATTGACAGGTGGGTGTTGTTAGATGGCTTGTTTGGCGTCATTTGGCCGATGATCAACATCTTTGCCGATTTTTAGATTAGTCATTAGGCGGAAGAGGCAGTGCAGCCAACATGGCGCAGCATATTTTGAGCTTGACTTCAAGGGGTGTGAGAAAAGAAAACTAAACTGTTATTCAGATTATTATTTACGATATGAAGACGAAAACAATCTTGCAGTATTAAGACACAGTGGAGACCTGAACCCACCCTGCTGTCACTGAGCATTCACTCTCTAAACTCATTTGGAAAGTACACAGTAAGACAACCAAAGAGTGCCATGAGAGAATAAAAGGCTGAATCTGTCAAAAAAAAGCTGATTAATAGTTCCTAAAATTCCTAAACAAAAGGAAATAATCTGCTTAAAATTCATCCAATCATCGTATGAAATATCAATAAAAGTCAGGAGTCGTCGGGATGCTCAATGAAAGTGGGAACCATTGCTGCAGAGCTTTAACATTGTGTGGGGTTCCTCTTAGAACACACTGAACCCTGAAGCTTCTGTTCTGCAGTAGCAGCGAGCGGAGCAAACCGCACAAAGAGCAGCAAAATGTCCCATTTAACAGCAGGATGCATATTTGTTGTCAACAGCATGGATCCATGGAGCGCGGCCTGCTGGTGTTAATGTTGTGGGAATGTTTTATTGGCTCACATAAAGCCCTGTGGTACTGTCGAACACTAAACTATTGCTGTTGACCCAGGAGATCTCTTCATAGCCACGTCTTTATCAGAATGTACCCCGGAGGAGCATTTGAAGGAGACGTGACAGTGAACTCTGCTCATTACCCAGATCTCGACCCCAAAATAATATCTTTGAGATGAAGTGAAACTCGATATTTGCAGGAATTAATGTGCTGCTGAAAATTCTGAGAGAGCTGAGTTATACCACTGCATCATGTCAGCACGGACCAGCATCCCTGTGAATTGTTTCCAGCACCTTGTTACATTCGTACCCTGAAGAATTCAGGGGCAAAACAGGGCCCCTTCTGCTAAGATCTCATAAACACTCGCACTCACTCAGTAAGGTTCAGTACTGCATGTTGTTTGCAGCTTAGTTAAATCTCTAAACATCTGTGTATGTATCTGTCTTTCTGTGTGTGGATCCACGCATTTGTTACCATTCTGCTCCAGTTTCTCGTGGGCCTGCTTGACCATGGCGCACTGCCTCGACAGAGCGCTGAAACGTTTCTCGACCTCCCCCAGCTGGTTCAAGTGGCTGTCCTTTGACCTGCCCTGCAACGCCAGCTTCTGTTCCTATAATGGAAGGGGCACAAGAGATGAGCGCCCTCTACAGACAGAAACAACTGACACACAAACAGATCTGTGGAAGTAGAGTGCTCAGCTCCAAAAATACTCAACAATAAACAAATGAATGAGCTGGAAATGTTTCTACTTCTTCTTAAAGAAGTTCAACATTTTGTGAAAATCACTTTCTTGCCAATAGTTTGATTGATTGATCTCAGTTTGTTCACACTAACAATGAATCCTCCATGCGCACATTAGTAATGGAGTTCCACAAGGTTCTGCACTTGGACCACTTCTATTCAGCTTAAATATGGTTACTTTGGTTACGTCGATGATACCCAATTATATTTATCGATCAAGCTTGATGGAACCAATCGGTTAGCTAAACTTCAAACATTCCTTAAAGACATAAAAAACTTGGATGAGCTGCAATTTTCTGATGTTAAACTCAGACGAAACCAAAGTTCTTGTAACTGGACCCAAACACCTCAGATACTCTCTTTCTAAAGATATAGTTACTCTGGATGGGATCATATAACTTTTGTTGATTGATGGTTTGGCGGTGTATAAATAAAACTGAACTGAATTGTCCAAAGCCTCCAGAGCCCGCCTACCAGTGATGAAGGCTCCAGGAGCTTCTTAGGCTCTGGTCAGGGGATTTGTTTTAACTTAGGACAGAGTTGGTCTAGCTGTTTCCCTCTGCTTTCAGTCTTTCTGCCAAGCTAAGCTAATTGGCTGGAGGCTCTATCTGTACTCATTTCGTCTGACACACAATACAACACGGGAAACAGCCGTCAAGTGAATGAGAGGATCGTGTTTTTTTGGGGAGGGGGGGGGGTGAAGGAATCAACTCAGCACATGCCTCAGAGCGCTTTATCGCTCTTCAAACTGCCATTATAGTTTGATTGTCTGTATCAAGCTGAGCAGATTCTTTTCTTCTGTCTCGTTGTCCCACTCACTCCCTTCACTCTCATTCTCACTCCCTCTCTCCAATACACCGGCCTCGCTTCGACTCCCTCTCACTCTGCCGAGCGGCTGTTATGTGAAGAAGGTTAAACCGAGCGAGGCCCAGGTTATAAAATATTTTAATAGAGATATTTTCTCTGCTGTGCTGGCAGTTCAAAGTGTCACACACTCCCTATCCGTTACTCCTGATGAGCTCTTCCCTCCAAAGCCATCTCTCCTTAGCACCGTTCCCTCATCCTCCTCTTTTAATTTTTCTCACTCCCACCAATCCCCTGCCAACAATTTGTACAAGTGGAAAATCCTTCCTTACCAGCTCGCTTGATTTCTTCTCCAAGTTGTACTTCAGCAACTGTGAAACAGCAGTAAAAGAAGATCAATGAGACAAAGGGCTTGAACTCAGACGAGCATCGTGGGATCCAAAGAATTCATATAGTGAGATGTTACAATCAAGATTTTTACACATTAAACACACAGAAGCTGCCTGAATGGACTGATCTGTCGGCTGCTGTTTCCGTGGATCATCCAGCCAACGTCAATGAAACGTTCTGTTCAGAGATGTTTGAATATTTACAACACTAAAAAAACTGTGTACTGAAGATCACATGATACATCAAAGTATCTGTATATAAATAAATATTACTTAAAGGTTTATGTTCTATAAATATGTGTCATATTTATAATCTACATATAAATATGTTACATATTAGACAAAATGTGCTCTCTCTAAACTGATGTAATTAACATATTGATCTTCGCTGTTGATTAATCTGTTTTCTTCATTACTGGTGAATCATATAAACAGTGAAATATAGTGACATCTGCAAATGTCATGTTCAAATGATCCAACTGTGGTACAAGTAGCACTGATGGTACACGCACGTTTGTGTTTATGTGTGTGGTATTTATTCAGTTTGTTTATATGTGTGGTATTTAGTTTGTTTATATGTGTGGTATTTATTCAGTTTGTTTATATGTGTGGTATTTATTCAGTTTGTGTTTATATGTGTGGTATTTATTCAGTTTGTGTTTATATGTGTGGTATTTATTAAGTTAGAGTGTATATGTGTGGTATTTATTAAGTTAGTGTGTATATGTGTGGTATTTATTCAGTTTGTGTTTATATGTGTGGTATTTATTCAGTTTGTGTTTATATGTGTGGTATTTATTAAGTTAGTGTGTATATGTGTGGTATTTATTCCGTTTGTTTATATGTGTGGTATTTATTCAGTTTGTTTATATGTGTGGTATTTATTCAGTTTAGTGTTCATATGTGTGGTATTTATTCAGTTTGTTTATATGTGTGGTATTTAACTCCACGTCCTCCCGTTAATGTTGGTTAACAGGGACTAGAAATTGTCTCTGTTGCAGGTTCTTAAGGCTCGGACTACTTCCTGGCGTAGTAGACTGGACTCAATTACATATAAGAGTCCAGATATTAGTCTGTGTAACCCTGTGTATTTTCATGGAAACAAAAACAATTATTATCACTGTTGTGCCAATAAGCACACCCTCTCATGTAATAATGCTTAAGTCTATATCACGATTAAATTTGCCTTTGTTATTATACCGCCATCATTTATTTGATTTTGTGATTTATACTGAAAGCCAGGTTGTTTATTGAGATTAAAATAACTCCTGTGATGAATTATTTAGATTTAATTATGAATTAATTGAACCATACTGTTCCAATGGAGCAGGCGGTCAAGGTACGGCAATTAACTCCCTCCCATTGCGACTGCCACTGATGTGAAAATGTGTGAAATTAAAAGGAAACCACCAGACCGTGTCACAAGAGCAAATTCAGCCACACACACACACACACACACACACACACACACACACACAGCTGGGCCTCACTTTAGTCGGCGTCTCCCAGATAGAATATCAAAAACGGTCTCTATTGTCTCCGTAACACGGCTGGGCTGTTAAAGTGCAGCAGACCGCGGGGACGGCCGTATATCACCTCTGCGGTGTCAGGCCTGAAGACGAACGCTCTGGGAGCTAGACTGGAGCAGGCCTCACGCCCTCGACTTTGATCGCCATACGCTTTCTTTATTTACTCTTTTTTTTCTCCTCTCCTGATTTTAAAGATTGAACTGGAGACAGAAAGATGACGGGATGGGTGGGAATGCTAGTGTGTGAGACAGAGGGAAGTACCTGTAGTGCCTTCAGCTCTTCTTTCAGGTTGTTAATCTCCTTGTCTTTTAGCTCAGCACTGACCTGGTATTTCCCCTGAAATGTTAGATTATTATTGTGAGTGTCAAAAAAAAAAAAAAACGAAAGAAGAAGAAGAAGCAATAAATACCAAAGCGCACCACAAAAGAATCCACTGCTGGGGCCAAGATTGTGCAACGGAGATGAGTGAATTTACTACTCCACTAAAAAACATTAATTGAATAAAATACTCTGAGTGTCACGTTGACGTGTTTGGGAATAAGCTCTTCATACCTTCTCCTCCTCGATGTTCCTTATTTTGGCCTGAAACTTGAGAAAGGGAAAGTTTCAGGAGCGTTGTTCAAAAATCTTGTTTACAGTACATCTTAAAATCTGTAACCACCAGCATACCTGCTTCTTCACGCTGGTGAGCGACTCTGTGTGCTGCTTTGACATCGTTTCAGCTTGATGTTGAAGGGATTCCTGTCACATCAACATGACGGACAATCATGAAATATCTAAATGTTATATTTGTCTGTGCACACATGATTTTGTAACTATTCAAGCTGGCTGCACCTTCTCCCACTCCAGCTCCTGTTTCTCCAACACCAGCGTGCTGATCTGATCCTCAAAGCGCGTCTCTGCATCCTGAAGCACGAAAGAGACAGAGAGAGATTCACAATCAGACACCTGCTGATTGAAAGACAATGTTAGCAACTGAAAAATCCACTTTCCCTCCATCCTGTGGGCAGATGACTCTCTGGAGCTGAGCCAGAGCTGCACCAAGTTTCCCCCCACCCGCCTGGTGGCTCATTCCTCCGTATAGAGAAAGGAACATTAGAGAGGGGAGGTGATATTTGTAGAAAGCCATCCCTATCCTCCCTCTTCCCCTCTCGAAGAAAGAAAGGCAGGTAAAAGTCAATTGCTCTCTATATCCACGGGACTTTTTTATGTGCACGTGGGAGCCGGTTTAACTCGCTCGAGTTTATTTTATAAGTTCCTATTAAAGTATGCTACCAGCGTGGCACTGCACTTTAAAAAAAAAGAAGGAGTGCACAGGAGATAAAGCTGTTATTTTTCCACTGAGGAATAATTATGTGAGTGTGTGTGTGTGTGTAAAGAGACACTGGAAAGCTTCATTAAGCCTGGTGATCCATGTAAATCAAAAACTGAGCTGATATTTTGCTGAATAATATCACACACTATGTGATTTTCCTCATATGTTCGCTTTTTTACTGGACGTTAAAGTATTTCATACTTTAGGTGGAAGAAGTTTCGATTACACGTGAACATCACGGTCACCTTTAACAACATCTTTTCCTGCCAAGTGTGCACCGCGTTCTCGTCGACTAAAGCGGGAGGATGCACTGTATTAAAAAAAAAAAAGAAAGAAAACAAACCGGTTGGAATTTGACCTGCTGAGGAATGTCCAGCACCATCAGGACATCCTCTCGCTTCTCCACCCCACCACCCGTGAACGACACAGCTACAAAGTGCTAATTTGATAGCAGCAGCAGCAGCGCCTGAGGACGATCAGACTAATATACCATCTTGTGTTTTGTCCCAGTTAACACGACTATAACAATAAAAAACAAAACCGGCCGACATCCCATCTTCGCTCCCGTAACCTGTAAGCACACTCAGAATGTGTAGCTGGAGGCTACAAAGCATTTCTTTTTATTTTTTGGTACTTTTACAAACAAATTCTCTCTCTACTTATTGGTCAGGGGTCAAATGGTTTTCTGTGACCTCCATCTTGATGGGATGTGCATGGCTCGTATCGTCCAGATGGACAAAAAAGGGGGCCACTGGCTTCCTCCCATCTTATTTCTATGAAGTGACGCCGCTCTTCAGCCAAACGGAGCCCCATTAGTGTCCGAGCTCTTCTCAGTAAGTGGTGATGTGACACAGAGGAACAGAGGAAGTGAGCGATGCTGAAAACGATCCACATGTTTCACAGTTTCTTCACTGGAAACCATCGAAGCTGCTTCATCTCAGAAACGCCTCAAAAAAGTTAGATAACGGAGTTTAAGTTGATTAACAACACGAGGCTGCTTCCGCTAAATTATACATGTACATGAAGGGTAGGGACGGAGTTCGATGTTCACCTCGTAAAGACACGCAGCCTCCATGATGTAGGTTTATCTGCACAAAGATGGCTCTCTGGAGAGTTTTAACTCTCAAACAATGCACCAAACTCAAACTTAATCACTCGTCCATCCACCAGTGGAAATATGTGGCGCTCGTTCCACCTCCAGGCTAATAAACAGACCTGATGCCTGGTAACTCAGTCTGTGACGACGCCCATCTGTCAATCAAAGCGTCCAGCTCTTAATCCTGCAGAACTTTAAGCCTTAATATAATGTGAACAGGTGAGTTGTATATATATATTCACCCTCAGCAAATCAGGTACAACCACAGGCAGGACAGCCAAAAATGGCAGCACCGCATATTTTGAGCTTCTTAACAGAAACCTGTGGGTGACGTCACGCATACGCCGTCCATTCTTTTTACTACTTTCTACTACTCATTGGCACAAACGGCATTTTTCTAATGCGTGAATATAAACAGCCACACTCTGTTACCCTCCGTATGTGCAGCTCCTCTACAACCTCCAGCAGACGGGTTTTAAACTCCAACAGCTGGAGTAAGACGGTGCCTCCACTTTCTGTCTGACAGCGAGCGCTGCTGGACGGCGACGGCTCCTGCCCACCTACCTGCAGGAGGAAACACGAGGCATGAGCGCAAACAGTTAAAGAAGTTTAACGGATAACAGGAAACATGCAGAAAATATTCCATGTTCTGTTTCTGAGAAGTAAACCGACTCTTTAAAAAACTTCATCTAATCTTATCATGTATAAATAAGTCCGATGATGAACGTCCTTCTTGCTGTCAGAAGTTATAACTCACGGTGGTGTGGGTGGGGAGTGTCCCGGGGTCTGTGCTCAGATCCATGGAGTTGTTTCAGGCAAAGTCCAAGGTCCCCTTGGGCCTCTGCCTCTTAATCAAAAGAAAGTCTGTTGAAAAAGGTTAATAGAATTGGCCGTTAACACTCTGAGAAGCTTATAATTACTTCCCCATCTGCAATTTTTACCGCTAAATGATTTTATTAGAAATAATAGGCTGGCACATTAAAGCCTCGTAATGTTTCTCAATCACTACAATCTCACCTAATGGCTTTGGAATGACCGTTTTCTTTCTTTGTTGTACACCAGCGAGACGATAACACCTTGATAAAGCCATCGAGGTTCAAACGAAGCAGCCCATTGACACTAATAGGGGTCACGGCAATAACACCGAATGGACAAATTGTGCTGTCATCGCTTTTTAAATTATCTAGGTTATTTAATTTGACCTGTGGATGGATCCCGTGCGACTGTCTCCGTCCCAAGAAACTGAGTGACACACACACAAACACACACCTATGGGAAAATATGACTATTTAAGTGGGAGGTCTCCACTAGCCGCTGATCTCTTAATAGAACGGACCTTTTTTCTCCCATTTAACCTGCGCTGGTATCAATCATGTTGGAGAATTAAATGATCCCTGCTAGAATTGGCTACAATCATAAAATGACAGTATGACCCCAGGCCGAGGAGGGAGGGAGGGAGGAAGGGAGTGAGGGAGGGGTGAGAGTGTGTTAGTGTGTCAAAGTGATGGCGGAGTACGTGCTCGTCGTGGGTGTGTGCGCGGCGGGCGAGGGGGAGGAGACGGCGATGTCTTTTTATTCGCTTCTCCCCGCGATTCAGTCGAGCAGGTATTAACCACCAAGTCCACGCTGAGAAAAAAAATTAAAAGGAGTCCATTAAAAGAGAGCGTTTCTGTCAAGGCGGCACGACGTCTGCATCACCGCCGGCTGAGTTATGTTAGTTAGTGTTCTGTAAAGAAAAGTTAAACCATAGCTGGAGACCGTTATACGAGTAATCACAGTGAAACTAACGGCGGGACAATCAGTGTTCAGTAGGCCTGTTTCCATTAGACATGTTGTCACGTCACATCACGAAATAATGTGAATATAATGATGGCTGCATTCCATTTATCTGCCTCAGCTTCATGTTGGATCACCGTCACACCGTTACGGCCTAAATATAAAGTGCTGGTCACTGCCTCATGGCTAATCTAAAAAAAGTCATGGATCGTCAGTGTACCTGAATGATGCCTGGTTGATCAAACAAGCCCACACCTGTCAATCAAAGCGTCCACGCTCTTAATCCTGCATAACTTTAAGCCTTAATATAATGGAAACAGGTGAGTTGTATATAAATTCACCCTCAGGCTGTAAACATGTTTATTTCTGCTGTCTAACATGGGGACTTATGGAGACTGACTCACTTCTGGAGCCAGCCTCAAGTGGACGTTTGAGGAACTGCAGTTTGTTTTTGGCACTTCATATCCACAGAGGTTGGCGCTTGGTTGGTTGTTATCAGTAAAGACTTTATATTTTATTGACGTCAAATAGTAAACACAGGTGTTACCAATGATTAAGGCTGCGTTCCATTCAGGTCAAACAGGGTCAGGGTCAGGTCAGACCTTAATTAGTATAATTGGAAACACCTGAGATAGACTTACAGGTCAGCTGCTGTGCTGCTCAGTTCGTTAGTTAATTACTGTTTTTAACTTCTGAGACGAGTTTTGTGCTAAATTATATTATTTTATAATAAATTTGTCCTAAAACTTCTAACTGTTAAAAGTACTCATAAAGCCATAAAATGATGTTTAAGTGTTTTTATCATGTATATCTAGGGATATATGCCACTAAAGCTCCAGTATTTGACCAAAAAAAGTCATTTTTAAGGTATAATTAACAGTATTTTAGAGTTGTAGAGAAAATCTACTACATTTCAAACATAAATCTGGTATAGTTATGCTTTAAATTTTGACTTAAATCACATAAATCATGACTCATCACAATCCAGTTAGCCGTTAAACGTTAGCCTTGACCTGAAGCTAACTTAGCCGTTAGTTAGCTTAGCATCAGCTACCTAAAAACCAAAAACACAGGGCTAATTAGTCCATTAACTTTCAGATATATTATTTAAAGACACCTGGACATCTCTATGAGACAAACTCTGAGTTGTTTTTGGTGAATTAGTCTCCTAACAGGTGTGCTACGTCAATAATGCTACATTACCGTTGCTAATTAGCCGAGGAGGGGGCGCCAAAGAAGAGGGACGCTAGCCGCCGTCACAGCGCCCTCAGCCGGCGGGGAAGACTGCAGGTGAGGCCGGTTATCTGTTGGCAGAGAGGAGTAAATATATATAAATAACGTATTGACCAAAATATATGATAAATAAATATTCTATGTTGTAATGTGTGTTTGCTGTGAACACAGAGGGACGTACTAACAGTCAGAGAGGCGGCACTGCCACTGAATGTGACTTAGTCATTGGTGCCATCTAGCGGACAGGTTTGGGGACTGCACCCACAGTAAAGGCGCCTGTGTGTGCCGGTTTGTGTCTCGTTTGCGCTCAACTCCGACTTTTATCAGCCAAACGAAGCGCCCACTCACCTGTGCCCGTGTTTCCATCACCTGCTAAAGACATGACCTCGATAAAAGAAAGAGCCGCGGCGCTGAACCTCGCAGAAAAGCTGTGTGTGCGTCCTCAAGGTGAGACAAAGGTGTTGGGTGCAGCTCACAGAGAGGCCTGCTCGTGTGTCTGTGCAGCTGTGATGAACTGAACACACTGACGTCCGCCTGTCCTTCATATTCCTCCGTGCTTTGTGACTCCTCAGCCTCAGGTTTATCTGCACACCTTTGATTTTCTGTGTCTCTGTGTCTCTGTGTCTTAGCACATGGGGTGGCCTGTAAACCTGTCCAGTCTGCCTCCATGTGGAGCGGCCTCATCTCCCACCTCAGGTCCTCTGTGACGGTGAAGCGTCGACGAATCCACCTCAAGTCTCATGTTGACTGTTTCCTGGGCTCGGAGGCGGCTGACGTGGTGGCAGAACATATTAACCATGTCAAAGGATTCGAGGGTACGTGCGTGTGTGTGTGTGTGTGGTAGCATTCTCACATTTCAAATATTTGGGCGATGTGCATTTCTCCTCTGTTTGGTTCAAATGTAAGGTGCCAGCGTGTCCCGGGACAAAGTGGTGTGTGTGTGCCAGGCTCTGCTGGACTGCAACGTGTTCGAAGCCGTGGGAACCAAAGTGTTTGGCAAAGACAGGAAGCAGGATGTGTTCCAGGACAGCAAGAGCGCTCTCTACAGGTTAGATTCAAACTCTTCCACAGAGGGCCGGTGTGGCTGCAGGTTTTTGTTCCAACCAACCAAGAGCACACAGTTTGGTTGGAAAGGAAACCTGCAGCCACACCGGCCCTTTGTGGATTTTCTTCCACACAGGTTTGTAGGTGTGTGTACTCCATCGGTCGACGAGCTGGAAAGAGGCGCGCTCGTGAACGGGATCCAGAAACTCTTCTGCAGCGCTCCTTCAGACAGGTACTGAGTCTGGATCATTCGGGTCGTGTTCGTGTGACTGCAGTAGAACCCTTCTCGATGCGACACGCGCTCTCGGCTGTCTTTGCTTTACATTCCAGCCCGGATGAGCAGACGTATCACTCCGGGTCACATGTTCAGATGTCCACGCCTGTCAAATACACTCAGACATCCGTAAGAGCCAACCAGCTGGACGCTCCTGCTGCTGCCGGCCTGTCAGTGGAGCCTCTGGTGGACAGTCTGAGTCCCAGCAGGATGCACACTGACACTGTTTTACCAAAGTCATGTAAGACGCTAGTGTGTGTGTGTGTGTGTGTGTGTGTGTTTCACCTCGTTGTGTTGCCTGATTTTTATGTTTTTTTGGCTCCCAGTGGTGGACGAGGTGTGGCAGGAGCAGACTCTGCTCAGGCTGTTAAACCTGGTGGAGCTCCCCTTACTGGAAGGAGTGCTGCAGTGCAGCCAGACTCCTTCCTCTCCTCCATCACACCGGCCGGCTCACAGCAACCCGGACCTGATCTACAGCAGCAACCACCTGGACAGACAGATCCTGAAGGCCTTCAGGGACTCCCAGTGTGTTTGACACATCGATCTATGTGATCTATATTTTCATTGTACGTTCTTTAATGCAGTGAAATGTTTCCCATCGCTCCCTCAGGGAAGACGAGTGGCTCTGTGCAGCTCTGGACTGTCTGGACTTCCTCCCTGATCAGCCGGTGGTGGAGCTGAGCAGGGAGCTGCCTCAATGTTTCCTCCAAGAACAGGACAGCTGTGACCAAACGCCAGCTGGTAGCAGTTCACAACATGGAGGCAACGACAGTGACGAGGATCCTCGTCCCTCTCAGGGTGTTATGGCCCAGTGTAAAATGCTGCTGTACGGGTCCCTGATGAAACACTACAGCCACAGTGACAGGCCCCCGCTGCTGCCCCAGCACATGACTGACATCTACACAGCCATCACTGACCTGCTGGGTAAGCCAGGATTGTGAAGTCTCATAGTTTCTCTACCCGAGTTGTCCAACTCTGCCGTGCGTCTCCTTTGCCCTCCCAGGGAACGCTAAGTTGGGCACGGCTCTCGAGGCTCTGCAGCTTTGTCTGAAGCTGCTGCCTCCCGCCCGCAGAGACGAGCTGCGCAGGCTGCTCACGTTTATGGCCCTGGCAGCTGACCCACGAGGGATCAAACTGGACAAGGAGGTGAGAGCTGTTTTTTAAAAATGTCCGAACATTGAACGTCGTCACGGCGGTGCTGCATCTCCACCTGTTGAACCTGTAGATGGAGAACAGACTGGCAGTGAAGAGGTCTTTCTTCAGGGCAGTCCTCCACAACAAGGCTCTATCAAATGAGAAGGAGGACCTGATGGTGGTGTTCATGCTCAGCAACATCAAGGACATTTTTAAGGTAAGTCAGAATACATTATATTATAGTTCCTGCCAGATCAGGGGCGTCCCTCTCTACCTTCACAAACCTCCTGAAGACCTCCAGCTCTGCAGAGAGGACCTCCAGAACGTCAGACAACATAAAACAAAGTGACCAATGCTCGCGTTTTACGGCTAATTAACTTTAAGATGTTATTCAAAAACATCTTCCTCAAAAAAATCTGAGTCCGGCCTCCAACAGTTTGTTACCAGAAGGTCATCCAGGACTTTGCTTTATTGGTTTGAGGCTGTTTGTTTGAGCTTTGACACGAAGCAGTGCTGTAACTCACCGTTACGCAAACAGATTGCTCAAATTGAGTTGCAAAATATAGTTTGTAAAATGCTGCCGCAGACATTTGTGTAAGGGATAAGTGGAAAGTTGCATTGAATAGACACATTTTCGGGTAATTTAATCGACAAAGCCGTTTGCTGCCATTAAATCATTTCTTACCACAGACTTTATTCTCTCTTGCTCCAGATACCGGGAGCTCTGCACAAAGGAGTGAGCGACAAGCTGGCCGGCCTCGTACAGGGGAAGCAGCCCGATGTGACCGGTAAATGACAGTTCATGAGTGGTAATCATGGGGAGAAGTCTGGCCCTCTCACTGGGGTGTAGCTGTTCTGTTCAGCTTTCAAGACTCTAAGACTGATGTAGTGTTTATTAAAAGCAACATCGTACATCAACATGACACTGTTTTATTGCCTGGAACAGATAAGCTGCAGACAGTTAGCAACTAGCTGCTTTACACATCGAAGACAGTAACAGGCCAGATTTCTCAGGAGTTGGTAGAGACCAAAACAGAGCTGAAAGAGCTGAATGTTAATGTGGAACCGAGTGGCTAAATGATCTCCTGCAGCTTTACAGTCGTTGCGTTAGTTTAGCATTGGTTAGTTATTCTGAGTTCCCTCCCTGTTAACACCGTTCTTCTCTCCTGTCCTTCAGGCTCTACGTTCTGTCAGCAGGTCCCCAGCAGGACTTACACCGACTCTACGAAGAAGACCACCGACCAGGAACTGAGAGCTCTGCTGAACAGCATCCACCTGGACTCCAAGATTTCTGCCAAGGAGAGGAAGCGTCTGCTCGGACAGTTCTACCAAGCCCACCCAGAGATATTTAACCAGTACTTTGGTGAATCTGCCGTCAGTGTGCTGTAGATTTGTGAAGATCTGCTACAGTCAGTCTCAACAGTCTTTAGACACAATAAATGTTTGTGACAATAAAGTGGAAAGTATCTCATATAGGAGATGGCTCCAACATATGATTGTTTTTGTTTTGAGGATTTGCTTTATTATTGATTCAAATAAATAAAACAGTGCTTATACTTTTGGATGTGTTTCTCTTAAACATATTTGAACATATATACTATATTCCCATGTTTGTTTAAGGCAAACAAATGGAATAAATTAGCTACAGAGACCAAAACTGTTTTTTGTACCAGGCTGTAAACATTATTTACGTTTATTTCTGCTGTGAAGACATTTGAACATGGGGACTTATGGAGACTGACTCGTTTATTTAGCCAGCTCCAAGTGGCCATTTGAGGAACTGCAGTTTTTGCACTAATTGTTGCCATGATGATGTTGACAATTTTTTGTCCCTCTGTTGTAATATAGGATTTTTTTTTTGCAGTTTTTCTTTGTAACTTTTTTGAGAAAACAAAAATTTAGTTTAAAAAATGGCCGCTGTAAAAAAGCTCTGTTCAGAAGACCAGAGGTTTTTCATCTTTATTGTTTTATGTAATTTATCATTTCACATGTTTTTTATGCAGTACTTAACTTTAAATCATCTGTCTGTCAATTCTGTTTTTAAAAGGTGCCATATAAATAAGTTATTATTATTATTATATGCGTGTATGTGTGCGCGTGCGCGGGAGGGCTCGACTGCTACGTCATCGCCGTTAAGCCTCACCCAAAACAGGAAGCGGCGAACACACACACACACACACACACGCGATGAGCGGAGGGCTGCGACGACACCGAGCTCCGGTTCATCCAGCGGCGATGAAACAAAGGCTGCTGTCTGTCTGAAGGCGGCTCGAGCTGCGGACACACCGTGCGCGCGCCGTGACGCAGAGCCGCGCGGTCACGCTCAGCTGTTGTTGTTGTTGTTGTTGTTGATAGACTGACGCTGACACAGGAAGTTGGGCGTCGCAGCTAACCCCGTCTTGTCCTCGGTGCTGCCCGGCTACAAGGTTAGTACCGTCCCGCAGACTCGGAGGACCATGAGGCTTTGTTCTGTTCCTCCTCTCTCCCCCTCCTCCCCCCATCAATGTGGGTGATGTCACCATCTGTACATCAGCAACAACAGAGCTGCATTGCTTCACTGTCAACATCACACACACACACACACACACAGCCACATGTGTCGTCACTGTGTGTGTTGTCTGCAGACCTCAGCATGCCAAAGGAGGCGGACCACCACGAGGGCGGAGGAGACAAGGAGCCGAAGGAGGAGGAGGGGACGCAGGAGACCGTGAGGAAGAGGGTCCGGGCGAATACCCCGAGCCCGCACAGGGAGAGCACTCCTCAAGGTGAGGAGGGGAGTCACACACACACACACACACACACACACACTCTCAATGTTGACGTGAGGAGCAGTGAGCTCATAGACAGGTCGTCAAGGAGACCGCATCCTCTGAACTGTAAAGTTCTGATGCTGGTCCCCTTGTTGACCTTCGAGTTCTCTTGTTCCAGGTCTGGAATCTGCTCCCGGTCAGCTCGGCCCTCCTTCATTAGCATAAACACGTGGACTGGACGTGAACACAGACAGACTCCTTTTGTACGGAGGGGGAGAAGAAATATTAACGTTCTACTCGGCCTCATGAGGACATTCCTTCAGGCGTCTGTAGCGCTCCCCCTCAAACAGCACAGCTCCGCTTCATCGCGGTCCACTCTGACCCGGCAGCTGAAGAGTGCGACTGCAGCGTGTTGTGGAGACAGACGTCTGTTCACACAGAGTGGACCATCAACATCAGCTGTCTGTTATGTCTAAGAAGGCAGTCATAGGTCTCTTCGACCCTGGACCCCACAGTGTTGACATAGACTGGCACCTACTGTTCCCAACCAAAGCCAAACAACTAATACTGCCGAGGACCTGAAGGCACCACGTGACCTTGTGTAACCTAAGAGATACGAAGCTCCACAACACAGCTGGACGTGGTTGTTGTTTCAGGAGCATCATTCTGTGTTCAGGCAGACAAAGCACACACAGCAAAGATAAACCTGCAAACTCTCAGTTAGGATCGCCAACATGTTCATATCTGCATAAACGCAGCACTGCCACAGACTGCAGTAATAATAATAAAAAACTTTATTTAAAAACAGTTACAAAACAACCAGAAAAACAGCTTAAAATCAATGAAAAATACTCTGTCCCCTTTGTGGACCGTGGGACAACCAGGAATGAAGCTTCGGAGGACGTCAGGGTTCCTCGGCCTGTCTGCGGTCCAGGTACTGACAGGTTAATTGGTGACTCTAAATTGCCCGTAGGTGTCAGTTTGTTCGTCTCTACGTGCCCTGCCTGATGGATGGAAACTGAAGAAGAAGTTTTTAGGCCTGCTTCAGGTGGAAGAAGAGTTAACGATCTGAACACACACAGCTGATCTCATCTATAATAAATCCATGATGTATTATTCACACAGATCTGATGTAACCTTCCTCACATTAAGACATGGAACAAACATCCTGTTTCACCGGTTCGATTCCCGCTCTCGCTGCTCCAGGATTGGATGGTGAACTGACAGCTGGTGGGGTGGCAGTCCACCTCCTTGCCACGGCCGAGGTGCCCCTGAGCAAGGCACCGTATCCCGTAAATTTCCATAATTCCCATGGAGTTTCTGATTTTGAATATTTCCACAATTCCCCAGCTTGACAGCCAATGGAAAATTTCTGGAAATGAACCAGAAACTTTCTGGCCCTTTACAACCCTCGGCAAGACATTTTCTCTGCAGCACCGAGCGCTCTGTGGTTGCACTGACAGCAGGATTATTCCAGGATGAACTCATGTAGTGTGCCTGCTTTCACTCCGGTCACACTGAATCCACTCTGAAGTCGGATGATGCAGGATGCACTTTGTCTGTCGCGTTCTTCTGTTGGAACAAATCTTTTAAACCGTCTCTCTTCTTCCCTCGCAGCGAGCCCTCCGAGGTTCGTGTCCGTGGAGGAGCTGATGGAGACGGCTAAAGGAGTCACCAACATGGCTCTGGCCCATGAAATATTGGTCAACCACGCTTTTCAAGTCAAACCCACAGAGCTACCCGAGGGCAGGTGGGAGTCTGATTGGCTGCAGTAGCTCTGCATCACATTTGAGTGAGTTAACTGTAAAAGTAAGAGTTCCTCTCATGTCTCCGTCCAGCCTGGAGCGCAGAGTGAAGGAGATCATGCACAAAGCATTCTGGGACTGTTTGGAGGCTCAGATGAAGGAGGACCCGCCGACGTACGGGCACGCCATCAAACTGCTGGCTGAGATTAAAGAGGTGAGGTGCAGCTTTTTCTTCTAATCGTGGTGTGATGACTCCAAAGTGTCGCTTATTTCGATTTGCCCCCGTCTCTCCTCAGACACTGCTGTCTTTCTTGCTCCCGGGCCACGGCCGCCTGCGCACCCGCATCGACGAGGTCCTGGACCTGCCCTTGATCCAGCAGCAAGCCGAGAACGGGGTGCTCGACATCAGCCAACTGTCCCAGTTCATCGTGGAGATGATGGGCTCGCTGTGCGCCCCGTGCAGAGACGAGGACATCAATAAGCTAAAAGAGATCACCGATATCGTGCCTCTCCTCAAGTAAGCCGAGAGACTATTATTAGTCCCGCTTGTTCCAGGTCGTGGATTATTTTTAGATTGTGTGATTTCATTTCAGTGCAGGAGTGAGCTCTGCTCCGCAGTGAGGTTATCAATGAGCGTCCACAGATTTAATGCACACTCAGTGAAAGTTCCAGGATTCAGATTTCAAAGCTCCACAGAACATTTTGAGAGGATAGAGTTTCATGACCTATGATAGATTACCTCTCGGCCCTCCTCCGTCCTCCATCTCAGGGCCATATTCTCCGTGCTGGACTTCATGAAGGTGGACATGGCCAACTTCGCTGTCAGCAGCATCAGGCCTCATCTGATGCAGCAGTCGGTCGAGTACGAGAGGAGCAAGTTCCAGGAGTTTCTGGAGAAGCAACCCAGTAAGGAGTCACTCCTCCGTGTTATGCATTATTCATGTTAAACCCTCAGATGCTGAATCATCATTTATGCAGTCAGATGTCTGTAAATGGATGAATGTTCTTTCCTCAGATGCTTTAGATTACACTGAGAAGTGGCTCGAGGACACGGTGAAATGTCTCAGAGAGGCGGAGGCGGACAGTTCTGGCGCCGCCGCCTCACCCGACCCTCCCTCGCTCCTCCCCCTTAACGTCCACAACCACGCCTACCTACGCCTGCTCAGGTGGGACCACGCCTCAGACCCCTTCCCAGAGGTAAACGCAGCCTTTCCCTTCATTGTATTGTGTTTTTTTTCTTTTGTGTGTCTGCCACCGTAAACCTGTAATCCTCTTACCCTCCCCCCTCCACAGACGGTGCTGATGGATCAGGTTCGGTTCCAGGAGATGCAGCAGGAGGCCGAGCGGTTAGCTCTGCTGTGCTCCGTGCTCCTCATCGTCTACACCACCACGGGAGACGCCATCTCAGGCCTGCCGGGCCTGATGGAGACTCTTAAAAACACTGTCAGTGTCATGCTTGCGGACATGCACACACCGTGAGTATAAATTTAGTTAGCAAGCAGACCAAAAACAGAGCGGGTGACATGCCTGCTGCACGTGTAGCACCGGTTTCACTTCCCTCTTTCTTCTCCCCAAGGTCTTATAGTGCACAGGAGGCCTTAGCGACCATCGGGGAGAAACTGTGTGTCGAGCTGAGTCAGTGTCTGAGCCAGCACGGCTACTCTCCGTTTTCAGCTGACAGAAAGAACACCCTGAGGAGTCAAATCTCAGCCACCATCCATCCAGACAACACAGTCCGCAAGCTGATGGGTAAGCGCAGCGACACGTATGATTGTGTGGTTCGCCAATTTGGGAGTGACAAAGATCTCCTCTCCTCCTCAGACTCCCGGGTTCAGAGCTACCTCCTGGCATCCCTGGAGTTCAGTCAACACAAGACCCCTCCTCCTCTCCCGGGGGGCCTGGCTCCGGTCGGCAGGGAGCTGAAGGAGCTCGCCGTCCGCTTCAGCCGCCTCGTCATCTTCAACAAGCTGGTCTTCTCCCCGTTCTACCAAAAGATTCTCCATAAAATACTGACAGGAGGAGGGGAGAGTCCCTAAACCACGAAACGTGGTGTGAGAGCAGTGTGGAGTGTGGTCTCTGTAGTTTTTGCTGTTTCCACTCACTGCTAAGGAGCCGGAAGCTGAATCTGCGTTCAGCGGCTGGAAACAGCTCCCCAGAGCGCGCACCTTAAAACCGACACACTCCAAACACACTGGCTACCATCCCGGCTGCATTAACTCACAGTGTTGCTTCTTTGATAAGATCTCAGGCCTCATAGTCGTGACCTTTATAATAGTCATCTCACTCCACGTTGTGTTCAGTATTACTAGCAGGGCCGGATATCCAGTACAATATCTGTGTGTTAGAACCCATACTGAGACAGTAAACTTAAAACTTAGTTTAGTTTCTACAGTAAACCATGGCTAGGTATAGTATAACATAAAACTACAGTTGGGAGTGATACATGTTCCTGTGTTTAGACCTGGTTGTAGTTGAAAGTTGAATCTCATATCTAACACCTCTGCCACAGACGGGCGTCATTTCAGGTTCAGAGCGTTGATCAAATGTACCGAGTACGCATCGTAAGGGAGCTGATTATCTCTGCTAAGTATTTAATCAAACTCAGTGCTGCTCACACAGTTTAATCACTCAGTCACAGCGGCTGTGTTGCACGAATAAGACGACCCTGAGAGTGTAAGAAAATACTGTGGACACAAAGACTCTTCACACCTCGTCTTGAGAAATCAGGCTCGGGTTGATTTGGGAAAGTAACAGGACAGATGTTTGGGTGTTCTTCCTCCAAAGACATTTACTCAATAGGTTCATTGGTTACTGCAAACTGGCAACCCGTTCAGGGTGTATCTTTCCTCTCTCCACAAAGTCAGCTAGGATTAGGGCTGATAAATTCCAGGAATTTTCCAAGTTGGAAACTTTCCATGGGAATTAAAGCAAATTAACAGGAATTTATTGGAAGTAAGTGGGAATTTCCTATAAATATGAAACGTTTTGTTTAAATTACCACCAGTTTACAGTTCATTCTCATGCGTTTTTCAATTTTGAATATTTCCAAAATTCCTCAGTAATTTCCCATGGAAAGTTTTCAGAAAGTTTCCTGAAATTTACTGGAAACTTTCCACCCCTGTGCAACCCTCCTTGGGATAGACTCCAGCAGCTCCACCGTGACCCCGATGAGGATAAGGATGGGTGAGCTTTAGAGGTCATCTGCCTCTAGTCTTTATGCTAAGCTAAGCTAATCAACTCCTGGCTTTACATTTAGCATGAAAATATGGAAGCGGCGTCAAAGCTCATTGTGGCTCTGAAGGTGCGGTTGAGGATCTGGATCTCGTACCGCCTCAAAGATCTGAAATGTAGCAGGTGGGGTTCGCTCCGTCTAAATATATCGAAATCAACCAATCGTAGCATCCGTTTTAAAAACTGAACAGGTGACAGGATCTTAAAACTTTCGTAACTCTGCAGTATGAAAATAAAAGGTGTGTAGACTTTTTGTATCCACTGTAGGTGCACTGAGGATAAACTGAACTAAAGGGAAGCCAGACTGTGTTAAGGACCAATTTGAACTCTCTTAATTGTCACTTCTTTGTATTTCTGTTGACGTATTTTGAACATTTGATGTTGGATTGTGTCTAAGTTCTTTAAATCATTTTACTTTTGACACATTTGACTGACCACAGGCGACTCACAGCAGCTGTAACACCTCTTCCTCTTCCTCGTCCTCCAGGCTGAATTCTGATCCCCAAACACTTGTTTGCATCGACCGGTCACATCACTGATATTTGTCCTTGAATGTTCATCCAACATGCCAATAAAGCATCGTTTGTCCCACACAGCAGAGTGGTTGTCCACGTGTCTCCACGCCTTGTCTGTTCTATCTCTTTGTTGATCCTCAGTGAGAGATTCTATGATCATGTCGTATATTTATAAGATCATTCAGGCGTTCTTTGACCCATGATCAACGTCAAGCTGCTTGCATGTGGTTTACATATCAGACACTAGGTGGTGCCAGAACTCTGATTCTCTTTAATAAAGTAGAGTTTACAATAATTACATAGCAGGCCTTGACAACCATATAGTGACTTCCACTTGATTATTGAGTTTTATTGTTAATAACATGATGATGGCACGACTGGAAAGTGTGATTTCCTCTCTGTGTTTAAACAAGTCTGTAAAAAGAGCCGCGATATGATAATAAGTGCAACAAAACAAAGAGGCAGGGTGAAGGAAACCTTTCAATAAGCTCTGTTGTTCTGCTGACATGTTTAGTCCTGAACAATAATTATGTTTGCTCCAGTGTGACATGTCAGATAACTGATCAAATGCAGCTTTTGTCTGTAGGGAAACATGTCGGGCGCGGTGACGCCTCCCTGTCCTCTCAGATGTTTGTGTGGGAGGTTGTGTGTTTTTAAATGATTGTTGAATTTTAATGAACTTCTGAGATCTTTGTGTTCTTTGGTGATGTGTGTGTGTGTGTGTGTCCGACTCTACACCCTTCAAATGAAAGAATCTGAACCTGGTTCAGTGGTTCCCAAGATAACAACACTGATTCAACTCCATCAGTCATCGTCATCCATCAGTCTTTCGTTGGGGTTGAATATTCAAACCTTGAAAACATTGAATCAGTGCTGATAATTATTTGCTTTTTCAATGTCAGTTCAATGATAAAACTGATTGATTTTAAGTTGATCTAACATTGATTTTATGTCTGTATTGATCTATTTTTCATCACTGAAAAAACTTTTAGTATTTCACTGTTGAGCAACGTTGATTCAGTGACAGTTTCGGTGATGCGTCATCATTGATTCAGCGTTGGCCTTACGGTGATGCCATAGGGGAATCTTTCAGGGTGGCCTGAGCGTGTCATCGAGCCGTCCTTTAAGCACCGCCCACCTAAAAGACACATTTACAGCTTTGGGACTGATGTATATTCCCTTTATGTATAATCATCAGACTCAGGTCAGGCTTTGTTTGGCGTGTGATAACATAATTTATAGTTTAGTTTATTAGTTTACATATATATATATATATATATATATATATATATATATATATATATATATATATATATATATGCATTATTATAATTATTATATATTTATATTATATATTATGTATGTGTTAGAAACACTGTGATGACTGTCCAGGTTAACACTACTAATACTACATATATATATATATATATACACACACACACTATACTACACTAATACTACATGTATATAGTTGTTGTAAGTGTGCGTAATGAAGTATATACAGACAGTAAATAGATGTAAATGGAATAAAGTTCAACAGATGGTTAAATAAACACACACTTTAAATATAGCCGTATGGAAGTCAACTGTTTTTACTCAGGTGTCATACTCTGACATTTATAGGCACAGTGTACACTCCTCTCCTCCTCTCCTCCTCTCCTCTCCTCGTCTCCTCGTCTCCTCTCCTCTCTCCTCCCCTCTCACATTCCACACATGCGGAGAAGCAACAAGCTCCCGGACCAGCAGCAGCGGCGGCGGCAGCAGCTAGCAGCCACCAGCTAACGATCTCCGTGTCGGAGGGGCGAGAGGAAGAAGAACCGCACCACCACCGCAGGAAAAAAAAGTTTACAAACGCAACTCCTCGTCTCGAGCGAAGAGGCGGGAGCGAACCCCCGGACCATGGCTCACGGCCGGCTCCCACATTAGCCCGTTGATTCGCGATAGTCGGAGCTTTAAATGTGTGGAAAGTCGCCCGTCGTTGAACAACAAGATGGCAGCAGCGGCGGCGGCGGCGGCGGCAACAGCGGCGTCAGCGGCAGAAGCAGCATCGATGCAGGGTTTGACCGCGGTGCGGGTCCTCGTCGCTAGCCTGTTCCTCGACGCTCTGGGTGATATGATTTACAGGTGTTACTAGAAGGTGAGTCGACGTTTCTCTGAGCCCGACTGTCACATTTACCGTGTGTGCTTCCGCCCGCTCGTGCCTCACGTCCCAGTTAGCTCGCCTGCTAACTTCAGTTTGTTAGCAGCGAGAGCTAAGTCAGCTAACGACGAGTGAGCGAGTGTTTGCGCTTTATTTGGGGCTGTTTGCTCGTCTGTGTTCAGCTTTAGAGCAACTTCAGGCCTGTGTTTGTTTGCGTACGACGCCAGCGTTGCTTAAAATATGTAGAAACTGTGTTTATTTGGTTAAAACAGGGCGTAAAGTACGCTAAAAACAAAGTTTGGCTGTTAGAAACTGAGTTATAACCGAGCTAACACAGTTAAAAACACACTGCCTGTCACTTAACAACATAAGTTTCAACAGGTGTCTAGCCTGGTGTTGCCCTTCCCCCCCTCAAACACACACACACACACACACACACACACACACCAAACACACACCACCCCTCCCATATGTTAACTGTCTCCTAGATTGATCAGCAACAAATTGCATGTGCAGCTGGCATTCTTCAACAACGGTGAAACACACACACACCTCTAACCCAAACACACACACACACACACACACACCAGTGTGTCACAGCTCTCCATTTCAGGCTCGGATCCTGTCGCCCTGGCTGAGGGATATCAGGCTACCTAAAGTTTTGGCAGAGGAGGAGGTATCGCGGCGGCTGCGTCTGTGCCAGCGTCCCTGGCAGGCGTTCCCATGGGGAGGGCGAAATATTCGCACCGCGCCCGCCATATGAGGGCACTTCTTTCTGCTAACGTTTGTCAGTTGCATCATAGCGTTGCCGGACTTGCAGCGATTTGTGTGTGTGTGTACTTGAAGGTGCACAAACTTCTTCAGAAGCTGATGCCGCGTGCTTCCAACCAGAGTGAAGTCCGCGTTTCTTTCCGTGTAAGTTTGGTCGTAAACATTGTAAATCAGCAGCCACACGAGTCCACGAGAGGCGAGGTGTGTTGTACTGTCACGTCGACGTTGAGGCACACCCCTCTTTGCCTGTCTGAGCCTGTGTGTGTATGTGCGTGCGTGTGTGTGTGTGTGTGACAGCGCCTCATCGCCCTTTCCCGTCAAACCAAACTCCACTTTAAAGACAACACACAGCTTTCGCCAGTGTGTGTTTGTGCAACTGGAGTCGCCCGAGCGTGAGTGTGAAAATGCATTCAAGGCCTAATCTCTGCTTGGAAATATTCAGGAAGTGTGTGTGTGTGTGTGTGTGTGGCTGACAGGCTCGGCCTCCGCCTGTTATCAGGGTGTCATAACTTGCTGTGAGGAGAGGAATGTTCATTAAACAAAAACAGGTCAAAAGCGACTTTAAAACACAGTTATCTGTCACACACTTCATTTAGTGTCTGTTAAACTCAATGTTCTTGTTTCTATAGACACACACAGGCGATCAGATGGTGCTGAATGTGTAGGTGAAAACACACACACATGCGGTTGATTGTTATTTATAGCTCGGGGTTTGGGTGGCAACGTTTCCAGCGCCTATGCTGTCAAAAATCATACTTGCCACAGATCTGAGTTTTCGTGGTTTGCCAGAGAAGACGGATAATTCGGTGACGCTTGTTCACGCTGATAACGATGAGTGTACGCACGCATGCGCGTGGGTTGTCTCGAGCGTAAACTCGGATGCCAGATAAGATTCACGTGAAAGTAGATGTAGAGATTACGGCCAGAACTCTTGAATGGAGGTAAACGTTTGACAGGAGGCACCACGCTCCCAAACGGAGGACCTAACAACACATCTCTGTTCGATGGCGTGTAAAATGTCTCAGAACAGCCGTCACGCTTCACCCTGTGTCATTTCCCTCAGAGTGAAGGGTGGTACTGCTTAATCTGCAGTTATACTTTGTGTGAAACTGACCCTCCTCCGGCGTGGCGTGTGCGGCCGGGCTCGAGCTGCGACGGGCTTCCCCCGTCTCTCATTACAGCAGAACAGTTCCCCTTTCCAGTAAGGGTGACATGGTGGGTTTTACGACTGCTTTATTTAGACTGTAATCTTTCTTAGGAGGCAATAGGAAGGTGTTGTTTTGCTCTTAATCACTTCTCTTCTTTCTCTGTGCACGGCGTGTGTGGTGGGTATCAACTCGATTTGGGGGTCATCACTCGTATAAAAGTTATTTCTAGAAGCAGTTAAGTTATTTTTAATATTTTATTTAATACTGACTTGACAACAGATGACAGCAACTATAAGTATGTGGGTTATTTATTTTATAGTTGCCTCAATGGATCCAACAGTTTAAAATTCATCATCGTAAACTACAAACAAACGAACTAACACATCGTTTATCATCGTAGAACATTCAGCAGCTCATCTGCTCAGTTTTATGCTTCCAAATCCATCTGTCCAACCCGGGAACCTATCAAATATAACTAACTCTAGCTTGTGAGTAGGGTTGCAAAATTCTGGGAATTTTTAGACTTGAAAACTTTCCATGGGAATTAACAGGAATTTTATACACGCATAACTAAAATGTGGCCATACGATGATATGAATAATAAAAAATAAACGCGTAGGATGAAAAAGGGCTTAGGAACCAGTGCATAGAAACCAAGGAGAATTCTTTTCCAAGTTGGAAACTTTCTGTGGGAATTAACTGGAATTTATGGGAATAAAATGGGAATTTACCAAATTCAAGGTTGGCCCTTTAACAGGGAACAACCAGATTTCATGCAGGTACACATATCTGCTATTCCTCAATCACATGCACATAGCACACTGCTTACTGCAGGGCTATTGAGGCCACGCCCCCTACCTGCACAGGTGGTTTCTGTACCTGGACCACATTTTAAAGCCCAGAGAGCACAGAGACTATTATACAGAGACACGCCAGTTTTCCAGTTAAGTCCCATAAATTTCCATAATTCTCATGCCAGGAAATTCCCCAGCTTAACTTCCCATGGAAAGTTTCCTTCCCTTTGTAATGCGACTTGTTACAGATACAGCAGCACACAAAGACATCTAAACAATGCAAGATGCTCTGCAGCCAGGATTAATAAACCCATTTTAGGAAAAGTCATGGACTGAGAGATGTAGGACTTTTATTTTGAAAATCCAGCTCTTTAAATCTAAAAACTTAATTGTGTTATTGTTGCCTCACCTTAGTTACTGACTATTGGCTTTATTTGTCTCTGTTCTTCAGGTATGGCCTCACAAGTCTTGGTCTACCCATCACACCCGCACTCAGCTCAAACAAGTGCCTTAGGAACCAGCAGCAGTGGTACCAGCAGACACAAAGAAGAAGCTCACCACAGCACCAACACCAGCAGAGCCTTTCAGCAACGACCCCCGCCCAAGACCTATGTGATCGGAGTCAACTACGGTATCGCCTACCCCAACAACGTGATCCCGTCCTCAGCCGGCGCCGACTCGGGGAGAGCGCACAGGGGACCGCAGCCTGGAGAGAGGGAGAGGTGGGCGCTGCCGACTGCAGGACTACAGAGAGAGGAGAGCCGGGACAGACGAGGAGAAGGCCCACAGGAGGTGAGGCTTCGTAGAGACAGTGGTGGAACTCCATCGGGAGGAGGTGGAGGAGCAGGAGGAGGCCTGGACTGCGGGCTACTGAGGAGGGCCTGCATCAGAGCCGAGCAGGAGGAGGACAGAAACAGAAGAGTACAAGCGAGAGGTGGATACGTCAACCTTGTAGACACAGGCTCCACCCAGAGATGTGAGCAGAAGACAGGTGAAGGTGGAGAACATCCGCGGGAGAAAAGCTGCGTCGGAAACATGCAGATAGTGGAGGAGGTGCCTGCGCTGCCTTCACTTCCTCTGCCTGTGGCTATGTTGCAAACCAGCAAAGGGAACAATGTGGACATGCTCAGAGTAGGCGGCGGAGGGACGCTGCCAGCTCAACACAACAGGGTTGGGGTGGACGGGACCGAAATGAGGCCTAATGGCAGCTCCGAGACGGCGGCGGCGGCAGCAGGAGCTACGGTGACCAGAACCGGATCGGGAGACGGCGACTATCAGTTAGTTCAGCACGAAGTTCTGTGCTCCTTGAAGAACAGCTATGAGGTGTTGGAGTTCCTGGGTCGCGGCACCTTCGGTCAGGTGGTGAAGTGCTGGAAGAGGGGAACGAACGAAGTGGTGGCTGTCAAGATACTGAAGAACCACCCATCCTATGCACGTCAGGGACAGATTGAGGTGAGCGTTTGTGCGTTTTTGTCGCACAAGTATGGCAGATGTTTCGTTATCGGTGATATGGTGACCACCGTTTGGTTTGATTCACCCAGGTGGAGATCCTGGCACGGCTGAGCAGCGAGAACGCTGACGAGCACAACGTGGTGCGCGCCCTGGAATGCTTCCAGCACCGCAACCACACCTGCTTGGTGTTTGAGATGCTGGAGCAGAACCTCTACGACTTCCTCAAACAGAACAAGTTCAGTCCACTGCCGCTCAAAATCATCAGGCCTATCCTGCAGCAGGTAAACTGACGCCCCCCCTCCAGAGGCACACCTGCACATTTAAGGCCATAAAACTCAAGTCACAATCCGTATTTTGCAGGTGGCGACAGCCTTAAAGAAGCTCAAGTCTCTGGGTTTGATTCACGCCGACCTGAAGCCAGAGAACATCATGCTGGTGGACCCCACCATGCAGCCCTACAGAGTCAAGGTCATCGACTTCGGCTCGGCTAGCCACGTCTCCAAGGCCGTCTGCTCCACGTACCTGCAGTCCAGATACTACAGGTGAGGACATTCAGGCGAAACATAGCAGGGTTGTGCTGCTATTTGTGTTGAATGTAACTGCTGTGAAACAATCAGGAAATAACTTTTCATTTCTCTGATTAGCGGCTTTATCGAAGCCGGCGCTCACTCACTCTCATTCACTGTCTGTCACTCAACCACTGCTTTCTCAGTCATTGGACACAAACCAAATTAAACAAATTAAATATTTCCAGCGTAAATTTCGAGTCACACTCAGATTTAGACGCTGGTTCATGATATAAACAAAGAACACAACAAGAGTCTCACTTTCAGGCTGACTTTGCCAGTTTTAAGCATCTGATTGGCCGCAGCGTGACGTCTGGTTCAGTTTTTCAAAGGTAAAAACAAGCAGAACCGCCTTTGTTTCCGGATATTTCCGACTCTCATACACCTTGAAAGCGTTGCGAGGGAGTTGCCCCGCAGTAGGTGAGGCTCGAGCTTGCTTTGTTAGCATTCTTTCTTTCTTGAAGCTGCTTTGAATCCCACAAAATTCATTCGCAGTCATCAGGAGACTTTTGTCAGCGTTGAAACGACTGAGTGATGTTTGTTTCTCTATATTTATATGCCATGTTTGTCATTATTTGGTTAGGCCTGAGGGGGGGTACGCACTGTTCCGAAACTTCTGGCTTGAAGTCATACATCGACACAGAAACTGCCCCCGGGTGAAAGTGAAATGTGTTTTACTTTTACTTCAAGTGGAGTTTGTTTCAAGAGAAACCAAAAGAGGTTGAAAGAAAGTAAAAGCCGTCCACGACGCTGACGCTTTCAAATGGAACAAAATGTTCAGACACGCGATCCACAGGAATATTTATAGGAAGAGACGACATGTCACGGAGTCATGTCAAGTCATTTGTCATCCTGATATGCTGACTTGCTCCCGTGGGTGCTGGTTGTTTATTTGCGTGTCTCTGTTTGCTTCCCACAGGGTTTAGCGAAGTCTCTCCTGCAGCTTAATGTTGTTTCTCCTCTTACGAAACGTGACATGCTCTGTGCTAACATGCACACTCTCAGCCAGAGCTCCACGGCTTTTTCTTCCTCCCTCCTTTCCTCCCCTCTCTTCTCTGTCAGTCCTCACCCTGCCTCCTCCATTCTTTCCTGCCCTCTTTGGAGCCCTGCCTGCCTGCGTGCATGTATGTCTGATCTGCGCGCAGCGCGTCACGCCCTAAACTCTGGCAGCTCTTGCATAACGCGCAGAGAGGAACTGAAATGTTTATATGAGGAACAGCATCATGAAATATTTGGCATGTCTTCCGCGCCGGGGCGAGGAAGGAGAGCGAGCTCACGGAACACGGCGAGCGCTGTCGTGCAAAATGTCTCGAAAACAATGAATTCACAAAATGAATATTCTGCTGACTCATTCTGGAAGTCGGTGACACATTTTAATGACGTCCAAACTTGTTTCGAGGGGACATTGTTTCCTTTTTCACAAACCGCTGGGCAATTTTCTCGCTTCCATTCACCCATGCAAGTTTCAGCAAGGTTGATCGGGTTGGGCAAACTATTGCAAACTCTTCAAACATTGCACAATCTGTGACAAATGCTGTGGAGATACTGGGTACGTCTGCAAGCTAACATGCCGTACACGCCCAGCGTTCCAGTCCTGATTCAGTCGCCCTGCAAAAAAATGTGACTTTTTTTTTTTCAGCTGTAACGACGAGGGCCTCAGAGCGGCAACACAACTTTGTCCAAAAGCGAGCCACTTTCTGGAGAACGGAGCTATAGCTGTTGCATAACATAAAGAGTTTGCTCCGCAGTTGACCTGGTTAAGTGTGTATGAGTGTGTGTGTGTGTGTGTGTGTTCTGTCAGCGCTGAGATCATAGTGCAGTTAAAATGGGCTGGCACTGGATGTTTGTTCTTTTTTTTTTTTTTCAGGAGGTCATCCAGGACACACACACACACACACACACACACACACACACACACACTCTCACACACACACACAGGCCAGGGAAGAATGTGGTATGTAAAAAGCCACATTTAGATCCAGGAAAAACATTCAGACATTCCTGTGTGTGTGTGTGTGTGTGTGTGCCCCCAATCCACATTGGGTACTTCATGTGTAGGCTTTGGTTACACAATGTACCCTGAACACGCTTCACAATAACTCGGTTCAGTCGTAACAAAGAAGTTCTCTGATGCGTTGAGATCGCTAACCTGACGCGTACACACACTTGTAGTTTACTTTGGCTGCTCGGTTAGATAACGTGTGTGTGTGTGTTCACCGCTCCACTCTGTGCTTTTTACACATCTATCTATCTATATGATTGGCGTTTGGTCTGAACGTCAGGTTATCGGGCGAGCGGCGTGCAGGACGCGGTGTCTCCTCGTCTCCACCGCTCACATTGCATAATGACTGTATTGTATTGTTACCGCAGCGAGGCTGCTAAGAAATGCTACCCTCACCACAGCTTCTCTGGGGTTTTCCCTGGATTTTCCAGAAACAGAGGTGGTGGTGGCAGCAGTGTGGCTTTGCTGCAGAAAGTCATTTTTTTTAAAAGGACACAGAGGAAAGTCTAAAGGTCAGACTGTCTTAACGCTGTCATTACAGATCCAATCTGAGAGCCAAATGTAAACAGAATCATAAATACAGGTTTGTGTTCAGACCGACAACAGGCAGCGTTTTCTGATGCTGCTCAGAGTTTGTACTCTCCGGTTCAGCACACACCTGCTCCAATGAACAAAGTGAGTCAGACAGGGCCTGAGTGACGTCACACCAGCTATTGGTTGACCTGAGCTGGACTGAATGACGACACCCACCTGTCAATCAAAGCGTTCACGCTCTTAATCCTGCATAACTTTAAGCCTTAATATAATGTGAACAGGTGAGTTGTATATAAATTCACCCTCAGTACAGTTGTCATGAACGGGGAAATTAGCTACAGAGACCAAAACTGTTTTTGTACCAGGCTGTAAACATGTTTATTTCTGCTGTCTAACATGGGGACTTATGGAGACTGACTCACTTCTGCAGCCAGCCTCAAACTGCAGTTTTTGGCACTTTGGCGCCGTTTAACTGCTTTAACCTGGAGCAGTTCCGGAGTTTGCTGCTCTGCCGGGAGGTCGACTCGTCCTGCAGCTGCCGCCATCTTAAATGAGCAGCTTGGTTGGTGGTTACTTTGGTATATTTTAGTAGTAGAGACTGACTGTTACACTTTGAATCTCACTGACTCAGTGTGTGTGTGTGTGTGTGTGTCAGTGTGTGTGTGTTGGCTCAGGTGGTAGCATGTCCAGTAATTGCAGGGTGGTGTTTGTCCTGTTTGTCCTCGAGTGAGTTCAGGTTAGTCTGGATTTCTCCTGACACATCACCGGTTCTGATCAAACGTTGAACGTTTTCATTCCCCTGCCTCCGTCGGTGAGTCAAACACAAACAGAACGAAGCCGTCTGCTGCACCTTCAGCAACACAGCCTTCCTCTCCTTTCCTGCTTAGTCATGTTTAGTTTTTGGAAGAATACTCTGGGCTCGTAACATGAACTCTGGAGCAAAACCGTGTCGATTGAAAGCCCTCCGGCAGAAGCTCGCCTCGCTCTAATGTGTTGTTGTTGCCATGGCAGCGTGGACACAGCAGGGCCCCGGCGAGGTGACTGTTCCGTCCTGTGGGTGCCTCGCCTGGTGACGTAAAACCAACCTCCCACAATGAAAATGGAGCACTGGGCTACATGAATAATTCAGCCGAGCGGATCAGGTGGAAGGAAAAGACGGCTATCGTCTTTGCGCGCTTCCAGATTGGGGCAGCTCGTGTCAGACTTCCTTCATCTTAGGTGTGATTTCTCTGTCACACAGGTGTTGTTTTACAGCAGCAGCACACGCCACTGTCGGACGATTTGATGCAGATATTCAGACGAGCTGGGTTTCTTCCTTAAAATGAGTTTTGAGTCAGTTTCAGGCCAGAAAAAACAGCTGAACACTTCTGAAGTTTTAACACAACTGGGGACTTTTTATTGCTATGGGAAGTCAAACGGTGGAAAAGATTCCACTGTTTGCATGTTCTACTTTCTGTGATGGTCAGCAGGGAAGCCACGTCTGTCCGAGCAGCCTAAACATGCTGCCTTATGAATAATACATGATCACTCACAGTGAGTGGTGTAAACATGTTGCTAGACCTTTTTTTTTGGCTTGTTTTTCAGCCCGTGTCGATGCGCTCGTCCTCGCTTGGCCTTATTTTATTTTTTTGCCTTTCTTTGTATCCAGTTAGTTTAATTATGGTCGCGTTGCTGAGCTGCTGTGGTTTAAACCAGCGTCTGCACAGAAAAGGAGAAACTGATGTTGTCCAGAGCTTTCCAGCCCCTCCTCACTCCTCTGTGCTTCCTATAAACATTTAAGACGTGTTTTATTTTGTCCATTTTTATTTTTCCTTTCAGTCGAAGCTGAACTGAGGGTGTTACGTTGTTAGGAATTGTCTTCGTTTGAGCTTGATCGTCTTTCAGTTTTTACTGTCGTCTTTTGGCTTTTATTTCATTCTTTCATTCACTGGCCTTGTGAGTCTGAAACGGGCGGGTGCTTTTCCTCGAAGAGTTTTCATTTGCGTCGACGTCTTTTTGTCACAAACGTAGACGCGTTCTGAAAATGTAACGGGAGGTGATCGCGCGTCGCTCGATGTTTCAGCTGTTTTCCGGCCGATCTTTGTGTTTGATCTGCGTTTCTGTGCTCGCTGCCCATGGCGTGTTCGGTCTCATGTAACTTGATCTGCTGTCCCACACACACTGAGCCTTAGCGTTGAGCCTCCAGGTGTTAAAGCGCAAGGTTCATATGTCACACATGTATATGCCTGGTGTGTGTTTGTGTGTGTGTGCATCCGTAGTTATCTCAGTGATTTGCAACAGTGGCGTGTGTTGCCGTACACTCTGCTGTTTGTTCTTGTCCTGACTGCTGCTCTCCAGTGTGACTAGTCAGTTCTGGAACCTAGCGTGGCTGCCAAACACCTGTGGGTGTGTATGCGTGTGTGTGTGTGTGTGTGCGGGTGTGTTAGACGTGTGTTATGTGATGAGCTGTTGGAGCTCTGGAAGGCCGGGGCTGGATCAACAACGGACACACACACCCTTTTTTTAAGGCCCCCTTTAATCTGTATGAAATCAGAATATTTGTAACATTTTCTAAATGATATTTGAGCTCGAGGCCTCAGTCAGACAGTTCCTGTCTGCTGGATGTGATACTAAAGTTGAGCCCTGAACATCCCCGTCTCTGTTTCCTCTTACGAAGCAGTCGGTAGAGTAACCGCTGCCTAATTTGGCCCGAGTTGCTCTTTTAGTTTGTCTGTGTCAGACAGAAGTGAAAGCTGAGTGAGAACAAGTCATAAAAGTCTGTGCTGGGTTTGTCTGTTAAAGGTCCAGTGTGTGGCATGTAGCGCCACCTAGCGCTGAAGTTGCAGATTGCAACCGAATGTCCCTGCCTCACCCTCACCTTTGAGTTTTTCCTCGGGTTGCAAATGGTGGAAAGTTTCCAGCAAATTGCTGGTAAATTTCCAGAAACTCCAGGCCGCCAATAGGCCTGCAGTAAGCAGCAGGAGCGGGTGAGGCGTGGGAGAGTATTCAGTTGGTTGACATCTGCTAGGTGCCTCTGAATCCGACACACTGGACCTTTTTTAAGACAAAGAACACATACTCTGCGTTGCAGGAACGTTCTTTGAACGTTTGAGACTGTTGCATAATGTGACGACTTCTCCCTCTTAAAGAAGCAATAGGAAATGATGAAGTGTCATTTCCTCCTCCAGGCGAAGGAGGGCAGAAAGCATCGAGCTGTAAATGTGATAGACGAGACATCTGCAGCACACACACACACACACACACAGAGCGATGAGCAACGGCCCCGTTTATCACCCTGTAATACTGTTACATTATGGTCTTGCGTCCGGTCGTTGCCTGGCAACAGTCATTTCCCCCGCGGTCGTCACAGCAGTGGTTGCTATTTGCAGCACTGTTGCTCAGCTGCTGTGTCCAGGCCTAATGGCCCATTGTTTTCATACGCCGCCTCACACCGCTGCTGCAAGATTACCAGTCCCCTGTTTGAATTGTGCAAGTGACAAAGTCCATTCAAAGCTGGAGGAGATTTAGCTCTTTGTGGCAGCCACAGTGCACGCACGTCACGCTGGTGTAATGTTCTGAGAACCCTGAATAACCCGCCGCTGATCAGACACCAACATCATGTTTAACTCTAACACTGGATTTCACTTGAAAGCTTCAAAGAAGAAACAATGATGGACGTGTTAATGTAGCAAAGAGTTGTAGAGGGGGACAGATGTGTCATGTCCAGCTGTTGGTAGTGTTGTAGAGGAGGTCCTCTGAAGAGCTGGAGGTCTGTGAAGGTAGAGAGGGACGCCCCTGATCTGTAGGAACTGGTCCACCAACGGGAACAATCGTCCTGAGCGTACGGGTGACGTCACAGATCAGCCGTCCATCCTTTACACTGTCGGCGTCACTAGACGACAAATAAAGAAGTCAAATGTTGTTGTTTGGTGTGCGAACATGGTGACATCTGAAGGTGATTTATTGAATTCGGCTGCTATTTCCGATGTGTTTGGGTTTAATTAAAGCCATCAGAGCAGTCGAGCCACGTGGCTAGCTGCTTCTGTGCAGGAAAACAAAGTGAAGTCGTCCAGACGGACTCAGTGTCGTCGGACGTCTGTGTTCGTACTCTTTCTTTTTTATCTGCAGAGCTCACAGCGCTGCCACTTGTGAATCCTCTGAGGTGTGACACTGTGAATACTTTGTTGACCAACTCACAGACGTAACCTTTCCTCCCTCTCTGTGTCTCTCTCCCTCTGCAGGGCTCCAGAGATTATTTTGGGCCTGCCATTTTGCGAGGCCATCGACATGTGGTCACTGGGCTGCGTGATAGCCGAGCTCTTCTTGGGCTGGCCCCTCTATCCCGGAGCGCTGGAGTACGACCAGGTAACATTCCTAAAACATGCGCGCACACATGAACTACAAGCTGCTGTATCACACGCACCCCAAAGAAGGGAAGAAGAGGAACAGGAAGACATGCTTGATGCTTTCCCTGCAGCTCAAAACTCAACAGTGTGTTCATTATAGTTGAAGCTTTTATTTGTTGTTGCTCTCTCCAACAAATCCTGCACGAAATCCACCTAATACTAATCTGAGCCGAGCCAATCAGGAAATTGTTCTTGGCAACGTGTGATTATCTTCCCACAGGGCCGTGCGGTCTGAAACTACACAAGTGGGACTCAAACCGGAGTCCCCCCGGGCGAGGGAGGGAGAGAGAGAGGGAGCGAGGGAGCATGGGAAAAGGCCCACACGGTGTTCACAGGGATTACCCCGTGTTTGACAGCTCGGCGCAGAATTATCGTGTTTTCATCGTGCAAGTTGATCGCATTGTCGCGTCTGTGCGCTGGGAGAAAAATATTATTTGACCTTTTATGGGCATCTACAGCTCCCCGAGGCGCTCAGACATTTGACTTCCTGTGCCAAATCAAATGTTGGAAGTCGATCGGACGCCAGAATCGAACGCTCTCACTCCAAATAAGAATTCATGGCTTGTTTGGTGGGAACCATCACGCGTGTGCATGTGTCAGGGACGGTGGCTGACGGAGCTTCACTGTGCACTGATGCTCTGTTGTACCATTAGGCCAAACACACACACACACACACACACTGTCGCGCACACACTGAGCCCCCAAAAGTATGCCGTACTATGCCAAGGCTCGCTGCAGTTCCACTCTACACAGCAAAATGTATTTATAAACATAAGCCTGATGGTAGACATGTGCACACACACACACACACACACACACACTCTGTGGAGCGTTCAGTGCACCATCAGCAGGTTCTCAGTCCAGTGCCCTTTGGCCAATCGGGGTGTTTGTTCTGGGCCGTGTACTCGCACACACACACGCACGCACACACACACACACAGGCTGTAAATGAATCTCTGCAGGATTTCCACCGGTCATGGGATTTCTGGAGAATTATGAGCATGGTAATGAAGACGGGGCGTGCCAGCGAGATGATTGAACAGTTTGAGGAAGTCAGCACATATCTCCAAGAAGGAATGCAGGAAACGGAGTAACACACCGAAACTCAGGAAACATTAGAAATCCATTTCTGTGGTCGGTGAAGAGATTTAGCTTCACGTGTCACGCACAGGTCGTCATTAGAGCTGACCTCTATCATTTTTGAGCACGTCTGTTTTGACGTGTGTGAGACACCAAAAAACACAAAGACTTCATCCCCCGTGGAGAGTGTTTCAGAAGCGTGCTCCTAAATATGTAAATATGGTGCTTAGAATACGTTAAATAGTTTCCCTCCTGATCGACGCTATCTCTGTTTTGTTCTGTCACCACAAATCTTCCGGTGTGGTTTGAAACATTGACTCGAACGGCCGCGGTGCATGTGGAATGCACCGTGTACATGCCGGTGGAATTTAAAGGGATGAGGGAAGGCTCAGCCGCCCTCTGATTGGTTGCGGCTCAGGAGGTAGAGCGGGCCGTCCACTAACCAGGCGATCGGCGGATCAATCCCCCGCTTCACCATCAGCGAGTGAATGAGCGGTCAGGAGACTTGAAAGTCGCTTCATAACTACAGTCCAGTTACCATTTAATCATCGGCGTGGCTGTAAACTTTCCCGGTTGTCTGTCGGTCCTCCGCTCTCTAAACGTTTTACCACATTACTCTTCAGAATGTTCTCACGCAGGCTGTGGTCATGAGATTTACATCAGGGGCGTTTTAATCTCACTTCTAGTTCAAGTCAGGAAATTGAAGACGTGACGCTCTGAGGATGTTTGTGTAGGTTAAACCTGAATTCAGTCATGTAAGGGCGACAGAAAGGTCTGAATGTTCAGTGCATGAAGCCTGACATGTCTGTGTGTGTGTCTGTGTGTCTGTGTGTGTCTGTGTGTGTGTGTGTGTGTGTGTGTGTGTGTGTGTGTGTGTGTGTGTGTGTGTGTGTGTGTGTGTCTGTGTGTGTGTGTGGTATGTTTGCTGCATCCGCCCGGGGCTCTGAAACGCTCCATCTATGTCAGCTTGGCAGAGCAGCAAAGGTTGAAGTGCAGCAATTTGAATGTTCCGTATTAGATAAGCAGCAACTTATAGAGCAGCTGCTGGACACAGTCCAAGTTTGTAACACACACACACGTGTACAAAAACACACTCTGTGTGTGTGTGTGTGAACTCTTATTCCAGCTTCATTCTTCAAACAAACAAACAGGAGTTCATGTTTTCATGACGCGTCTGGAGGATTTTTTTCTTCCACTTTAAAATTAAATTACGCTCAAGCTGATTATCTTGTTTTCGGCCGAGTTGTTGTGATGTAAGTCTGATGTAAGTCGTCTCTCTCTCCCACATTTTCCCATGCCCTCCCCTCTCTCTGCTCAGATCCGCTACATCTCTCAGACTCAGGGCCTTCCTGCCGAGCAGCTGCTCAACAAGGGGACCAAGACCTCTCGTTTCTTCTCCAAAGAGTCCGACTCGCCGTACGCCTCCTGGAGACTAAAAGTATGTGCACACAACACACACACGGTATAGACATCCTGTCTGGTTGGGGGGCACATACGCACAGAAATGAAGCGGGAAGGTGAAGTCTCAGCACGTTACCTGTAGGAAACAGCTGCATGAGCTTCTCAAAGCAGGACAGAGGCAGCCCAGCCTGAGGAAGGCTTCAGGAAACGTGAAACTGTGTTTAGACTTCTCGCTGAGCCCACTCTAAATAATTTAAAGTCAACGCGAGGCTAATATTTGTCTGTCCAATTACTTCCCAGGAGAAGTCCAACAGCCTAACCGCACAGATTCACATGGAAAAACACCCTGTGTATATTTGAATCAAATATTTTGACCTTTCATCGATTTTATCTTTGTGTTCCTGCAGACGACAGAAGAGCACGAGAAAGAGACGGGACTAAAATCCAAAGAGGCCAGAAAGTACATCTTCAGCTGTCTGGACGACATCGCACACGTGAGTCCACAGATAACTCTGTGAACGTTGAAGCTGCTCGGTTCTTTCTCAGTCAGTCCTGACATGACCGGTTGCCCTCTGTGGTTCTCTCCCTCCGTCTGTCTGTCAGGTCAACCTGGTGCTCACTCCCGATAACAGCGACATGCTCGCAGAGAAGGCCGACAGGAGGGAGTTTGTGTCTCTGCTGAAGAGCATGCTGCTGATCACCGCCGAGGACAGAACCGTTCCCTCCAGCGTCCTCAATCACCCCTTCCTCACCATGACTCATCTACTGGACTACCCGCACAGCAACCAGTAAGCTTTGTTTGTTCTCTCCCTGTAGTAACTTCCAGTCAGTGAATTATCGAGTGTTGTGCAGAGTCTTAAAATCGACCTCCGCTCCGCAGCGTGCAGTCATCTTTCCGTATCATGGACATGTGTCACAGCCGGCCCACCAACGCCATCTTTGACGCTCTGAACCAGAACACCATTCACTTCTCGAGACCTCCCGTGGCCCCCGCCGTCTCCTCGGGCCTCCCGCTGGGCTACAGCAACATACCGGTCCACACTCAGGTGAGACGCTGTAGCTGCTTCAGCTGAGCATGATTTACCTCTGTATTATATTTTTCATCGCATCACTAAACACTCATGTCGGCCTGATAAAGATCCTGCAGGTTCTTAACATATAAATGTGTCTGATCTGTGGTTACATAATGTTTATCTGACCTAATGTCGCCCTCTTCAGGGGAGAAGGTGTCATGACATCACCTCAGAAAACTGGTCACATGTGACTGTCAATCATTATCACTGATCTCCTGGTCTCCTCTCCTTGTTTCCCAGACTATAACCCAGTCCGCTCCCTCAGTGTTGCATCCTGGGATAGCTCTAGCGACGGGGAATGGTCAGTTTGGGTGCAGCGACTCGTTTCCACCTACGCTTCTTCTTTGTCCCCCCACCATGCAGGGTATGTACACATTTCCATTGTTTTAATCCAAAGGTTGCGCAGGTGCGTGTCTAACAGGTGGTTTGTTTTCTTAAAGGTAACCTCAACCAACCAGCGGGTTATTCTGTTCCCATGGTAACTCAGGCCCCTCCCATACAGCCCCTGCCGGTGAGGCCTGGTGTGATCGCTCAGGTAAGACACAGACCCAAACCTGGACTAGACCACTTTCCTCGAGTCTCTCTGACAGGCTCTCTTTGCCTCTGTGCGTCCCTGCAGCAGGCCTGGTCCAGCCGGGGGCAGCAGCTCCTCGTCCCAGCAGCCTGGCAGCAGATGACTACGGTGGGTCCTCCTCCCTCTCACCCACCTCCACCACCCCCGTCCTCCCTTACCAGCGACACCGCAGGCGGCCCGCAGAGGATCGGCGACTGGGGGTGAGTCACCCACGTGTTCCACGAGTCAAACAATAGTATTTAGCATGTAATCTGTTACTTTTACTCAAAGTGTAACGCCGCATTTTGTCTCTTTTGATGTCGTCTAACAGGAAAGTGCGTCCCCACAGCAGCCACTACAACTCAGTGATGCAACAGCCTCTCCTGACCAATCAGATGTCGGCCCTCTCTGCCCACCAGCCAATCAACATCGGCATAGCTCACGTCGTGTGGCCTCAGCCAGCCAATAAGAGGAACAGACACAGTCACAACAGGTGAGATTCTGCTCCTCGGTCTTTGGGCTTAAACCGCTCCGCCGTTTTATTTCTGTCTAACCTGTTGACTGTTTGTTTAAAGGAACCTGTCACACCTCAACAACATCCACATATCTGCATGTCGGACCCCCAAAATGGCCGACATTGTCGGGCAGGCAGTGGCACGGAGGGAGCAGCCTCAGAGGGAGGTGCCGCTGGTGGAAACCAGGCAGCCGGAGGTTCATAACACAGACGAGGAAGAAGACGACGCGGAGGAGGAAGTGAGCTGCTTCAAAGAGGCGGTGCCAAACAACAACAACAACAGCCAGCTCGAGCTGTCGGGTCAACAGCAGCGAGACGTGGCCGTCCTGATGGGCGACACGCCGAGCCCCGCCGCCAGCGTGATCAGCATCCACAGCGAGCTGACGGACGGAGAGGAAGAAGGCGACGACGACCCGCAGGGGTGCCGCCTGAGTGGGTGAGTTCACAACCTGTTCGAGTCCCGCAGAAACACATCGAGCACGTCGCTTCTTCGCATCTGGAGCGCTCTGAGCCTCCGTGACGCTGCGTTCTTCTGTCCACAGGTGTAAAGAGGAGTGTGTGTGCGAAGCGTGCAGAAACACCAGCGTGTCCATGGAGAGAGTCTGTTCCCTCAGCAGCCCCGACAGCAGCCTGAGCACCAGCTCTTTCGCCTCCAACTCGCTTCAGTCCAGCCCCTCCGTCTCGCCGTGCAAGAGGCCCAACAGGTTTGAACCGATCCGAACGTCCAAATAACAAAGAGGCAACGTTCCACAAGGAGAAACGCTCATTTCTCGTCTGTTTCTCACCAGCATGTCGGAGGACGACGGCCACGAGAGCGGCTGCGACACGGTGGAAGGCTCCCCCACGTCTGACACGTCGACCTCCCCACGCGGCAACAGCGCCTACCATTACCTCGACAACGGCAACCACAACAACTGCCCGCCTTTGGCCGCGATGGTAGCGCCGCTGCCTTCCCCTGCAGTGCAGGGCAGGAGCCCCCGCGGCGTCAGGACGATGGTGGTTCCACCGATGAGGGTGCAGAACAATAACACACAAGGGGCGGAGGAGCGCGTCCAGAGGATGGGTCAGTGGAAACGTTTCATATATTTCACTTTGTTTTAAACAATCGTGATGAAGAAACTTGATGTTTTTGTACTAACACCCTGCAAAGTGTTTGTTTCCTCCCATAAATGTGTCATCTCGCCGCCTGTCTGTGGTCTGTCACCTGTGCTTTGGTGGTGTCTGCTTTGCAGGTCATATGGAAGCAGTAGGGGCTTACCGCCCCCTAGTGGGTCATAGAGGCTTTAACAGGTGATGAAGAGACACCATCAGAGAAGCGGACACGTCGAACCAAGACCTCAGAGATGCATCCACAGGAGGCAATGCTAACATTGTCCCAGAATCCTCCTTTCTGTTTTTATGGCTTTCCCTCCACTGAAATATCAGTTTACTTTAAGGAGTAAAGAGGCAGAGACGGAGCTGGTGTTAGTTCCTCCCCTGAGGCTGATAAACGGTGTAGAAACGAAGTCTGTCAGCATCTAGTGTGATCCCAAAGCAAAGCCCACATCGGCTGGGAGCTGCGCAGGAAGCGTAAAATGACGATGGAGGTTTTTCTTTTTTTCTTCCCGTTAATCCTGAAGTAACTCTCACCAGTCAAAAGAATAACCGCCTCGAACAAATCCACCTGTGTTTGACAGCACGAGTTCTGCCTGCACCAGTGACCCAGAATTAGAAGAAGAGTTTCGTTGTCTGGAGGCGAGTCTTAGTTTCTTCAAGTGGAGGGAAAGGTGGATGCATTTCATGCGGTGTTGTGTTGGAGTCTCTGCTGTTTTCTCTGCTGGTTCTTGCCATGCAGCAGAAGTTGCCCTCGAGATGCTGATCTGACGTCAGTTAAATTTGCTCCTTGTTCTCCACACGCTCATTTTTATTCACGTTATATTCCAAACTGATCCAGATCAGAGTCCGAGGGTCGACTTTTGGCTCCTCAGGTTCATTTTTCTGAGTGCCAACAGTCTTTGTTTCTTTCTCTTTCCTCGACTTCACAGATTTTATTGTTTATCGCTGAGTTTTACAGGAAGATTCACAACTGTTAAAAAGTAAAAGACACGTTTGACGACGCTTTAAACACGGCAGAAATTACAGCGTGCCCATAAAGTCATCGTTCTTCTACACCACTGCATCAGGCGCAGGTGATTGTCTCGAGCCCAGCTACGATATAAAACCTCTTTCACGCCGACTGTAAGCCAGAAGGAGTGGCGTGCTTCTGCTCTTTGCCCAGCGTGTAGTTGATGAGTTAAACTCCTTTGAGACAACAACAGTCTGCTGTAAATACAGTCAAAGGTTAGCTTCAAGATCGTCTTTGATCAGGAGAACAATTCAGCATCTTCCGTCCTTCACAGCGACGTCCTGTTTAGTGTGTTTCACCCTGACAAACCTGCAAACGTGCGACTGCTCGTCTTGCTCGGCATTCGCTTCGCAGTAGTTCATCCTGAAGGTGACGACAGCCATGCAAACTTCACACGTTGGCCTCATTAATACAGCTTCACTTGATACAAATAGAGTTTAAAGGAACAATCAGTCAGATATTTACTGTGCTGAATCATAAAATGACGCGCTGCGTCATCAGAGATTAAGGAAACATAAATATACTGGATATCACTAGAAATCACAGTTAGACGCAGAGTTACGTATCGTTCCTTTTAAAGAACATTTTAGGAAACGTGGTTTGGAGCATCTGGAGCTAATCAGCTGTTGAGTCCTCTTCACTTCCTCTCTGCTGTGCATGCTCGTTTGTTGTTTGAAGTCTGCGTCCGTGTCTTCAGTCTTGCAGGTCGTACGGACTAAACCTGCCATCTTTAGCGTACACGTCCTCGCTCGACTCACTCCTGTCTTTGTTTTCTTCTCTGTCCCAGTCTCAGAGTCCTGGTCCCGGTCCAAAGGTCGCTGCAGCATCGCAGGGCAACACAGCACTCCCTCCTCCGTCCCCCTCCTCCCATCCGGCCCTCTCATGTCCCGACAGCAAAAGTTGAATGGACAGCAGCAGCAGCACCCTCCTCCTCTGGGCTTTGGACAGGTCGGTTCGATTATTTGTCTTTGTGACGTGTAGGTTGATGATGCTGAAGCCGAACGCCTCGAAATGTATTTTTTATTGTCTTGTCCAAAAAGAGCGGGAAAATTTAACATGGACGCTTATGGGCGGAATGTTCGGAGCTAGAGTGAGTCACATGACCGCTAGAGTGAGAGGGAGAGGAAAATCTGTACCAAAAAATGTTTAAACTGCTCTCACGGCCACAAATTTCACTCTACATAAATAATTTGAACATCAAATTGTTGGAAAATTTGTGCTGCTCGCTCACATAAACCTGCTGAAGCTGTCAGACTCATAGTTTTGGCTCTGTTAGCTCAGATGTGTCAGGATCACCCACCAACTGCCTCATTTACTCCCATATTAACTGAGGGCAGAAATTTGTGGAGGGGAAGCAGACGTACCAGTTTTTTACCTCGCTCTAGAGGTCACATTTTTTAACTTTAGCCACACAGATTATATATGTAGACGTTCAGCGAGACCTGAGGATGCTTAAAATCCTCTCTGTTCATTGATACGACCTCCGGCTTGGTCATAGTGGTCTCTTGTTTGAAGGTGAACTTTCAAGGCTTTCTCTCTCTCAGCAGCTTCAACTGACAGACACAGCTGCTGTTTGTTGCTCTGCTCTGATTGGTTGACTGCAGCTGGTTGCTGGGCAGAAAGCACAACATTTCTAGGCTAGCACTTTCCCCCTGTTTCCATTCTTTGTGCTAAGCTATGCTAACGGGCGTCCTTGTGGTTCTCTCTCTCTTTCAGGTTCCACCGTACGGTTCAAACCACAGCAACAAAGAGTGGAACGGCAACTATGGGCCCCTGCGGCCGCACGCCTACATCCCCCCCACTGTCCACACACACACCTTCACACACCTGCAGCACAGCAGCCCCACACACACTTCGGCCGCCCCGCACACCCAAGGCTTGCCCACGCACACCCTGCTGTCCTACCCGCCCAACGGGCCCCTCACCGCCGCTCACCACCCCCACCACCCCATCCTGCCCTCTCGCCCTCCCCCTCTCCTCCAGCACAGCTACAGTCTCTCCCACCCCCAAGGAGGCGCTATAGTTCACCAGGTGACCCTGGGCATCAGCGCCCACCCCCACCACCCCGGACACCCAGCTCCCCACCCGCACAGGCTCCTCCCTTCCCCGACCATACACCCTCACCACCAGCCCAGCTACGCCCACCACCCACACCAGTTCAAGCCGCCTCCCTTCCCCCCTCCTCACCCGTACATGGCCTCCCCAGCCGCCTACACAGGCTTCCCTCTGAGCCCCACCAAGCTCAGCCACCACCCCCAGTTCTCTTATATCTGAGGAGCCGCACGGGGCCGCAGCACTACCTTCTGGTGAGGAAGGGCAACGGGAAATGGACTGGAGCTGCGACCTGGGCAGGTAGAGGTAGCAGCAGAGCACAAAACGGACACTTGTGATGACGAGGAAGACGGACGTAACGATGTATCATAGGGGGACTGAGGAAGAAGATTAACAATGCTGAAGATTAAAATGTTTCACGGCGACTCACGGCCGTCAAAAGTCTGCGATCATGTTCGATTTTGTCAGAGCGACCTCGGCTCTGAAGGACCTCCTGCGCAATCATGTCAGCCAACGGACGATTGATTATAACCGCAGAGCTTTACGAGAGCGCTTCACAGCTGATGACGATAAGGAAATTGGAATCGAGAATGTGTCCTTTGCACATTACCTCCTGTCATTTGTCGAGTAGTGTTCAGAGAATTTGATCTAATTAGAGGCTGGAAATCATTTTGTTGTTGTCGTTGCTGTCAGGGCGCTCGGCCTCCCCTTCCCTTTATCTTTGTTGCCTTGTAGATCTCGTTTGTTTTTAAGCCATCCCAGTCTGTATTAAACCAGGATCGAACGCTCCCGTCTCTGTCCGCGGCAGACTCCGCAGCTGCCGCCTCCTTAGTGCCTTAAAACCAGAGTCCACGACGACGTTACTTCAGGAGCTTCTAGATTGTACATTTTAAAACGGGCTTGCAGCACTTATAACCTTCGGACTCTGAACACGATGGGCTCGCGCGAGGATTAACGCTTGTGGTCACGTTTTAATATCGGCAAATGTTGGACTTTCAGTTTTGCTTTCTAACTCAGAGTATGGATTTACTTTAGCTAGAGGCTGCACATTTAGGGCTTTGACTGAATGAGCTTTTTATGTACATAAAGAGTGATTTGATATTTTGATAATCGATTTCTATTCACTATAGTACTTAATTCATAACAGTATTGTCACTGTTTACTGTAACTGCAATACAATCTAGATAGCCTCTGGGTTGCTGTGTTTTATTATTTTTTGCATTTAGACTCGCATTAAAGCGTTTTTATGTTTTAGTTTTTGGGAGTGGCATAGATTTAAACGACAAAAAAAAAGATGTTTTATGTTTTTACTTCTAAAATGCTTCTCAGTGTTTGAAATAACCTATGAACTTTACAGTATCATCGCTGGGCTATCGAGTGTTAGAGGTGTATCGGTGATCGTTTCGAGTACTCGTGCGAGACGACCCCTTTTTGTCCGTGTATTGAAGCCTGTTTCTCAGTTTTGATACATTCCTTCAGGGTGGATGCATAGCCTTGATTTTTATTTTATTATTATTATTTTTGACTTCCAGTGTGTCGTAGAGCTGCGTCTTTACCCGTCACTGTCACATCAGCTGGTATTTTTACTCCAATCAGCACCAAAGACTGTTTTCATTAATCATTTCTTTCAAGCATGGTCGATACTATTTCTCCTCTCACCTCCGGCGTACTGTCGCAGTTATCAGCGTTTTTGGAATATATTGTGAGATCTCTATTTTAAAAGATGGAAAGAAAAAAAACACATGAGGTTGAGGTTTTTATTTTTCTGAGCTATGTTTGGCAAAATTGTATTTGGAATGTATAGATAATAAGCTGCTATGTACTGATTATCTGCCACTTCGTAGCTGTGAATTTTAGAGGATTAATCTCATTCTAGCCTGCGTTCTCTCTTTTGTATTGTAGTTCCGATGACTAGATACAATAGAAGTGGGTTTTATTTTAAAGTATATTGAATGCTATTCCTATATGCTAGTGCCTCTGTATATTGGCTTTGTTGTTTTGAAGTGATTGTAAACTGCTGTAATGGAAGTTTCTTTTTTTTTTTTTTGTTTAATTCTGTTGCTTTTTGGTGTGTGTGTGTGTGTGTGTGTGTTTTTGTGCATTTAGCATCAGTATTTCAAGCGTAGGCTGGGTTCACTGTCGGATTCTGTAAGCGGTGTGTCGTCGGCGTATTGTTTTAGCTTTTTTTGTTTTATTTCCGTCATCGGACTGTATTCGCAAACTCTTCGTACTGTACAACTAGTGCCTTTCTCTGAAAACAAAGCGGCCGACAGGCGACGTCTCACGTTGATATAAAGCGGTCTAAGTTCCTTTTTTTTTTTTTTTCTTCGAGGGGATCAGCTCCTATTTTCACGACGATCACAAAAAAACCCCAAAGTCTGTTTGTTCGTTTGTTGGACTTCAAATGAGTTTTCTTTTGTTTTACAGAATCCTAAGAAAGTAACGAGTCAGGGAATGTTTTATTTCACCAAGAACACCGTGCAGTACTAAAAAAAAACACAATAGGGCCTGAATATATACACACACAGAAATGCAAAGCTTTATTCTCACACCGTGAATGTATTCGTGGAACTTTGACTGTTGAAAACGAGTTACTTGTTGCGTTGCGTTGTTGCTCCACAGCGTTTTCTCTCTTTTCACGTGATCGGGGATGTCGATGGTTTCTTTTTTTTTTTTTGTATTTGCAGCTATTACCATAGATAGATATCATCGTGTGTGTGTTTCAGTCAGGGGTTTCCTTTTGAAAAATGCTTTATCCATCAATCACACCCAAAAGTTTCGGTCCAAAGCTGTCCCATCCTGCCGCCATGGCGGAAATCTCTGCTCGGTTTCGGATCATTTGGAACTTGAAGAACATCCTGATGTTTGCCGTTCTCTTCTAACATATTGTTATGATTTCGTTGCTACGTTGCTTGTAACGGTGGGTGTGTTTTGTGTTGTCTGATATGCTCCTGGGTTTGACACGAGAGGATGCACTGTTCAGCTTGGAGCACAGCCTAGATTTATAACTGATAGAGGTGTGTGTGTGTGTGTGTGTGTCACGGCACAGTAATCTGTACTTAAGCTTTTTTTTTTCCATCCTGTGGTGTGCAGCCTCTCTCGTCGATTCCCATATGTCTCTATTGTTTGTCTCGGCTCAGCACCTGCTATGAGATGAACACATGTCCCACCTCAGCGAGTGTAATCCCCCCTCTCTACCAACCACTTTGGGCTGATTGCTGAGGGTAGATAATCCCTGCCTTGCCTCCACCGCCCGCGGCCTCAGGCTGACGGTTGTCAGGCAGGAAGCACACGGAGCCCAGCAGCCTTAAGTCACAGAGCAGGCCTGAGGTCTGTTAAAATCAGCTCAACCACAAACAAACTTAACGTGAATCATGTTTTTTGGGGCAGTAATCACGGATCGGGTTCCTGCTTTTACTGGGACCTCTCAGCATCTCATCCGGGTTCTGGGCTGAACTGCGAAATTCGACACCCAAGACACGTTTTAGGTAGATTTTTGTACCACAGTTATCTAATTATCGGGTTGACATTTATTGTATTTAGACACAAATATGTAGACGATTGCTAAATTGAAACTGTTACTGTTCTCAATGTGTAGATCTGTGTGGCTTTCTGATTTTATTTTTGATTTGTGTTTTTTTTTTTTTTCTTTTTCTTAAATGCTACACTAGTTTGACATGTAGCAACTGCACTGTGCAATATTCAACAATATGAGGACTGGGAAAATGATTTATTGTTTGGATGTAATAATGTGTGTCTTACCAGTTTGCGGTCGTTTTATTTTCTCCCCTCCCTCTATAGTTCTCAGTGAGTTTCAATGTGACCAAGCCTTATGTACTTAGTCACAAAAAGCGGGTTCCTTCTTGGTGACTCTTATTGGTGAGTGTCAAATTATGAATTGATGGTGTACTATGTCAAGATTCACTTTGAATTAAAAAAAATCTTTTTGCTTCAGTCTGTCGTTTTGTTTGAACCGACGTGTGTGTGAGCCGGCCTCCAGCACCTTAACTCTGTCAGAGTTTCTAACATCGTCCCGCCTCTCCACCCGCTCCATGCCAGGTAAGCAGCAGCTGATGAATAAGATGGCTGCACGTGTGTGTTTTGATGTAACCACTAGGGGGAGCTTTCTGCGGGTGTCATTGATTACAGATGAGCAGCAGGTGTTTAGGTAGAGCACTGAAGGTTAGTTCTTTCACACGATTCTGCCCGAGAGAGAAGTCAACAAATGTAAGTAACAGTAATCAGATTACTCTAACAGTACTCTAAATGAGATCACTCAACTGAAGTCATGAAGTCTTGTTTTTATGGAAACCAGGGTTGTGTTGGGTTGTTCGAGGTCGGGTGGCCTCAGATTCTCCAAAATGCTTGAAACAGGTCGAACCACAGACCAGGCTCTGATGATAACACTGATCCTTCAACACACGTGAAAACTGTAACATGCTGTGAATATAGATTTATAGATGTTTTGGAGTTGGTTTGATTATGTCTGTATACCTGCCTTATAAATGCCTTAAAGGTCCGGTGTGTAGGGTAGGTCGGCTCTGTTGTCCTGCACACTGCACCTTTTTAAATGAAGCACGATGTATTACTGAGTATTCACTCAGAACCCTCACCGCTAGGCTAGCTGCTAAATCCCACACACCGGACCTTTAAGTCTGCAGCGTCCGGTTAGCTGGTCAGCTGGTCATCCGGACTCATCATTAAACGTTCGGCCTGCAGAGAAGAACTGTGAAAAGAGTCATTTATTTTTACAGCTTCGTGTTCTGAGTGTCAGAAAGCTGGTTCAGGTCCGCAGGTCCTGATGTTCTCCAACATCAGTGACGGGGACGTGAGCAAAAGCTGGTGGAGGTTCAGGCTCAGGTTCAGTTTACTGGAGTGTCCAGTGACACAGAATCATGAGGGCACCCCCGCCTCCGCCCCTGGTGAGGCTGTCATCATTACAGTGGGGACTCTGCCCTCGGCTCCCAGCAGGGGGCCTCCACCTCCACCTCCACCACCTCCACCTGCCTCCACGCTGAGCCCGGATCAGGCAGCGGCTGCAGTCACGTGTGTGGCTCCGCAGAGACTGAAGACTCTGATCTCAGTTTTTTATCACAGGTAGAGTTATATGACGAGCCGTAATGATGATGATAATCTGCTCCTGTCATTTTGACCGTAATTACACCCAAACACGCAGGATGATTTCTGCCGTGCGTCAAGTCAGCTGAGCTGAGCCGGAACAGGAAGTTACACGGTTTAAAGATTAAAAACGGAAACGAGTCGAGTTCTGTTGACATGAACTGATCTGTACAGAACAAAGACACCCCATAAAAACACGTGTTTGAACGGGCTGGCTGCAGAAGTGAGTCAGTCTCCATAAGTCCCCATGTTAGACAGCAGAAATAAACATGTTTACAGCCTGGTACAAAAACAGTTTTGGTCTCTGTAGCTAATTTCCCCGTTCATGACAACTGTACTGAGGGTGAATTTATATACAACTCACCTGTTCACATTATATTAAGGCTTAAAGTTATGCAGGATTAAGAGCGTGGACGCTTTGATTGACAGGTGGGTGACAGATATTATTCGGATGTTTTCAGACTCGCATCCACGCGGCACTCCTTCAGTATAAAAGCAGCTTTTATTTTGAAGGCGGCTGAGCTGTGTTCCGGTGTTGCGTTGACGCGCGTTGACGCAGCCGCGCGCAGAGATGGAGAGCGCGTTGCGGTCGCAGTAGGGGCACCAGCGCGCGCGCGTACACACGCAGAAACAGCCACACTGAGACGCGTGAAGGCAGGAAAACTAAAAAGACCGTGTTTGTGTCCTGATCCAGCCCCGCAGCCTCCAGCAGGCTCATGGAGAGCGGAGCCCCGCTTGTCCGCACCGGGGGCGCGTTGATCGGATGCCTTTCACCACAGCAGCCCCGTTAGATGCTTTCCGCTCCGGATTAATTGGTTGACCAATGGCTCCCAAACATGCGCTCCTGTCCAGCGGCCCCGAGGTTGGAGGGGTGAATAATAAAGGAGAGCCCGGCTCTTCCTCTCCGGCGGCATGGATGCTGAACGCGGGGATGCTGGCCGTGTGTTCGCCCGGGAACGGGAGGAGGACGCGGCGGGCGCTGGATGGGAGGCTGGCCCGGTGGTGTGTGACCGTCGGCGCGGTGCTGATGCTGATGATGCAGAGCTCCTCGGCCGCTGACGGTAAGACACCGATGCTGTGTTAGGGTCCAACCTGTAAGAGTGGCCTCTCCGACCACACACACACACACACACACACACACACACAGCCTGAGCACCAGCACGAGCCGCAGGCTGAGCGCAGGCTCCGGGCTCAGGCTGCCGTCATATCATCAGATCACCATCGATGCAGTTATTAATTGGGCAGATTGGGACCAGGTGTGTGTGTGTGTGTGTGTGTGTGTGTGTGTGTGTGTGTGTGTGTGTGTGTGTGTGTTGGACAGTGATGATGCCGCGTTGTGTCATTTTGACGCGTCCGGAGCAGCTTCACTCATCTCCGGGCTTTGTTGTTGATGTCAGCCTGTAGGTGCTCACTGACTCCATCCATCACCGCAGCTGTGTTTTAAAAATATTTAGGATGCATTTAAAACATCGCACACACACACACACCCGTAACCGATGTTACGCCATCCACCCCAAATAACACACACACACACGCGGCCGGGAGCGCACGGTGGCCCGCGGCGCAGCGCCGCTCACGCCGCCACGGCAGCACTCAGCCTCGGCTGTTTGCTTTCTTCATTCTCGCAGCCTTGAACCTCGAACAGGCTCCACGGGGACGTTACACACTCAGCACAGACCCGTAATGTGTCTCACGTCCTCACAGCAAAACACAAATATCAGATTTATTTATTTTTAGATGTTACCATGACTACAAGACAGCCTCATACTGAAGTGATCGTTGTGATGATCATGTTCATAAAATAATAACAGAGTATATGTTTCACTCGTCTTTGGACCAGAAGATGTTTTCTCGGATGTTTTTGGCTGAGCAGCATGAACCTGAACCTCAAACCGACCTCCAGGCGTCACTGTTTGTCAGACACAGTTTGGTTATTAAACCTTGAAGGAGGCCTTGAAAAGATGAGTCAAGTTAGTGACCATCAATAAAAACTCTCAAGGTGTCTGAATAGAGATCCAGTGGCTGAAGCGACTCAGAGGTTCCAGTCCGCAGAACATCAGAAAACATGTTTCCGTGTCATGAAGTTCAGGTGTTTGCTGTTCGCAGAGGTTTGGAGGTTTCATGCAGATTCACGCCGGACGCATCTGGAATTTCAGCTTTTTGTTTTGGCGGCGCTGAAGGTGACATCTGAGGAGCCTGAAATGTCAAACGTCTCGTCCGTTTCCGAGTAATGACTCGGTTCAGGACGTTTCACAGACACCTGGAGCTGCCGAAGGCTTTCCATGTACCTGAGCCAGCTCAGATACACACACATCCACCTTATCTGACCTGGAGGGATTCTGCACCAGGCGGTGGCTCCATGAAATCGTTACTGTGAAGTGTTGCTGATCAGAGATGGAAGGAGAGCTGCTCTCCTCCCACTGAGCCTGATAAAACAAACCTTCCCACAATGCTTCACTTTAAAAACATTTATGGAAAATAAATCCTTTAATTTGATTTCTAGTTTTCCACTTTAATCTGAAGTTTAATTTTACGTCATCGATACAAAAATGACTCCATCTGAGGACAAAGTGGAGCCAGTGGTCACGTGGCGTCGCTGGTCTGATTGAACGCCCGCTGGTTCACTGGCAGCTCTGTTGTATTTAAGTATGTAAGTATTTAAGTGACTGCCTGGCTGAACATGCTCACTGAGAGGCGGAGGAACGCTCTCAGCTCCACCTCGCATGGCGATCTCTCTTATTAACTCTGAAATTGGAAAATAATGAAATACTGGCTCGTCCTGCTAAGACACTCCGCCGCTGCTCATCGGTGTCATCTGAGGGTAATGAAGAACGTCTGCACCCGCCATGGTGACCACGTGTGTGTTAGAATGCACAGTTCCCATGTTTCAGATTTGAGAATGAACGCCGAGATGGAGAATGTGCAGAAAAAGATTTCTCCACCCAGCCTCCCAGTTAAATCAGAGCAAATCGCCCACTCACTCTCGACAGATCCTCTTTTATATCATGCCGCGGTGCCACTTAGGAGCGAGCTTCTTCCACAGCATGGCTCGGGGAGATTTGACTTTCTCTCGCTTACCTGGTTACTCAGGCGTTCAGCTGTTTCAGGCCCCCCCTCACACACACACACACACACACACACACACACACCCTCCACGTCTCTGAGTAAAAAAAGAGCTGATGCTTAGCTGGTGTGTGTGTGATTTATATTATGTGTGTGTGTAGGTGTTTTCTGTAAGAGGTCCGCAGAGATCTTCATCCTCAGTCAATAGCTGGGATCTGTTGGTCCGTGTTACCATGGGAACAGATCAGCAGCTAGTACTTTTCTCGCTGTGCGTCTTGTGTTTGTCAGTCAGGGATTGAAATAACATCTGAGTAAGTGTCAGGTCTGTTGCCTAATAATCAGCGTCTGATGACACACCAGCGGAGATAAAAAGACTGAGAGATTCGTGGGGTTTGAACTCAAACCCTTCCAGCTGCTGAACATCCGGCTCTCTGAGTCACTCACCACACCGGGGGCTCGTTGCCTTCTCAGAATTAACCATCATTTGTGGATCTGCTCCACGTCCACGAGCAGCTCGAGTTAAACCAGCAGCATGATGGCATTCGGATGAACCCGAGGACTCTGGGGAATAAAGGAAGATTAACAGACCGGGCTGCAGACAGACACTGATTTGTTCAAAATTAACAGGAGCGTGCTCTTTTTGTACGTTTGCTTCCATAAATCTGTCACAAAGGGAAAAACAAGAGAGCCAGCTGCTGCTTAAACCTAAACCTAAAGACAGCAGAGATACTGTAGTATCAGTGCTGATGTATTGGAAACAAATAAGGCCGTGTTTTCGTACGGATACATCCAGTTTTACATTTCCCAAAACTAAAAGTCACTTTGTCTTTTATTTCATTAGTCACTGTTCCTTTTATCCAGTTATTTGTTATTTGTGTTATTTTGTGTTAAATTCAGTCGAATGTTGGCGAAACTTGATTTAAAGGTGCAGTGTGTAAGAGTATCTGGCAGTAAAGGAATACAGTATTTATTAGTACGTTTGCATCCGTGTGTAATCACATGAAAATAAGACTTGTTGTGTTTTCATTGCCTCGCATTGAGCCCTTTATATCCACAGTGAGAGCGGGTCCTCTTCCACAGAGTCGGCCATGTTGAACGGCCATTTTACTACAGTAGCCCAGAGCAGACAAACCAAACACTGACCTAGAAATTGACTTTTGCTTTTAACTTCAATTTTACAACCCGAGGTTTTCTTCACGCTTGGAAGGAAAAGTTGAGGCGAGGGAGAGAATTCATTTGGTTGCAATCTGCAACTTCGCCAGCAGGTGCCACTAAATCCGACACACCGGACCTTTTAAACGTAATAAGTAATTAAATGATTAATTAAATGTAATTAAAGGATCAGTGTGTAGGTAGAGTTCCATCTAGTGGTGTAACTGTGGCAATACTATCACCTCACCTCACCGTCGCCTATTTAGTTTGTCCATTCTGGGCTCCTGTAGGAACATGGTGGTCCAACATGGCAGACTCCACGGGAGAGGACCCGCTCCCACTGCGGATATCAAGGATCATTTTTAAGTAACAGAAACAACTCGACCAGTCTTACACACTGAACCTTTAAATGGTGAAAATGAGCCTGAACATGGACTTTTCACAAAAGACACGAGCAACCAATCAGCTGCTTATGTGATCATTGTCAAAGTCGGATCAGTTCCCCAAAATATTTAAAGATATGTGAGTTTGTTGAATTACTTTGTAACATACATTAGAATGAAGCTGTCGCAGAGGGAACTCTAAATGATTGACAAAGTAAAAACTTTCCAAGTTTCTGTGTAAACCCGTCTCAGAGTGTTCTAAACCACCACCTGCAGTGTTTTTGGCGTCTTCAGACTTGAGCATGCCAGCTTGACAGTTACAGTATGATTCTACGCCTCCTGCTCCACGGACACGTTTCTGTAGCAGAGGAGTATTTTGGTTCTGATATCCAGCCTGAGTCGGCGGTCTTATTTTGGAGGAACCTGGAGCACTGACATGTTTCATCCTGGAAAAACAAACAGCACTGACTGCTCTGATCTAAGTGCTGTGATTAAAGGTCAGTTTAAGATTTGAAGTCTATAAACGATGCCCCACTTCATGATTTTAATGACATTTGGACGGATGGTGCATCCTCTTACTGGCTGAGCAGAACATATTTTCTTGGCTTTAAATGGAGGAATCAAACAAACCCCCGGAGTCTAATAACCTGGGCGGGGCGGGACAGTGAGGGATCGAATGGCCGGCCACGTTGATAAATCTTCTGCTGATTATCATTTATCCGCTGTCAACAATTAAAGTGATCGATTGCGCTGCTAAGGTACAGTAGAGCCTGGCTCCTTGTTGAGTTGGCGGACGATCAGAGCTCGCCGAGTCTGCCTCTCACAATCTGATTAAAAGTTTAGTGCCTGGCCTTGGAAAAAGTTTCTTGTGATGCATCGAGTCAGGGGAAAAACAACGCGGCGTTACCTGCATTGAGAAAGAGAGAGGGAGAGGGAGCCGTGCGATTGCAGGACACGGTCGATGCAAATTGGCACTGAGACGGCTCCGTATCCTGTTTGCATGCAGTGACCCCGATGGGATCAGGACTACTGAAGCAACTGAGTAACAGCTGATCAAAACAATAAAATCTATAAATATTTATCTTGGCAGAGCTTTATTGAAAGTGAAAGGAGAATGATTTTACTCTGTGAATTCCACCGGGTTCACGGAGCACTTAACCACAGAGCTTGTGTTTAATGCATGGAGACTGTCAGATGTGATCCCTCTGGATACTTTGATGGTGGCTGACAGATGAGAACACTCGCCGCTCTACAACCTGCTACACTCGATGTCAGCTACTTGGCTTCACGAGGACTCTTGCCGCTCGGTGCACCGGTTCGGAAACACCCGACAAATCGAATGAATGGCAGCACACTACGCCCGTGTCCGCTGGAGTAAATAACATTTCCGAGATTCGTTCCTAAAGGTTCCCGGAGTCAGTTCGTTTCTGCTCAATTTATTTTGTGTCAAAGCTCGTCTGGTAAATGTATGAACATTGGAACAGATAGCACAGTGCTGCAGCTGTGTTTGGTACAAACTTTCAGACCCACATAACGGAAACACTCATGATCCATGGGTAACAATGAGAGCAATAACTTGACTAAAGTCATGGACATGATGAGGATGGTAGTGCATCAATGACTTACATAGAATCAAGGTCCAGTTGTAGAGGGGGCAGATGTATCATGTCCAGGTGTTGGTAGTGTTGCAGAGGAGGTCCTCTCTGAGGAGCTGGAGGTCTTCAGGAGGTGCCCCTGATCTGGTAGGAACTGGTAGGACGTTCCACCTACCAGAGGAGGAGGAGGTGGTAACGTGTCTGTATCAGGGGGTTCAAGTAGGTGGATGCAGAAGTGGAGACTAGTTTGCAGTCAGCGTTAGAGATCTGAATTTAATGTGGGCTGCTACAGGTAGACAGAGGAGCTCCATGAGCAGCGGGTATCATGGCCTTCTGTACCTCGCTCAAGAGCATTGGTGGTCCGAGCTGGGCTTGTACATGTACATTAAAACATTTAAATCATGTGAAACACAGTGATTTTTTTCTTGAGTGATAAAAGCATAAAGCAGAGTGTCGTCTGCGTATAGTGAGAGCCCGACATGACACATCTTCTCCCTCTGAGCTTCATTGTTGTACAAAAGCTCATCAGAGAGCCACAACGCTGCACTGGGTGACGTGTTCGTTCAATACAATGAACACACACTGCAGTTCATTTCAAGTCATCCAACAAACTGCTGTAAAAAATGTACCGTGTTTGAGTGACGCTTTAAAAAAAAAGAAGTATCTTGAAAAGAAGATTCTCAGAACAAACGGACAGGCCAGGAAAGTGAGCCCGTACTGAGAGGGGCTAACAAATCGGTTGCTTTTGGCTGCAGCGCCTATAGGAGGCTTTACGTTGCTGGTTACCTCAGCCTCACACCAGATGTTGGCAGACATTTCATCAAGCTGAGCGACAAGAGTTGGAGCAGAACCCTGACAAGAGAGGGAGGAGAAGGGCTCGATCGGCGCTGCTACTGCCTCGAGGATCAAAGTTTCATGTTGCAGCTTTAATTTCTGCCACATATCGTGCTCAGATCCCAGCTGTCCCCTTTTGCGTCATCAACACTGCTCCATTTTTCCTCCCTCTCTTTTGTCTGAAGAGCTCAGAGGTGAAACAGTAAATCTAAGAGGAGGACTCTAGTTGGAATTGATCCAAGGCCAAAGATCCTGCATGTGGTCCCAGGAGGCGGTTGGGGATGGGGGGGTCGGTGGGCGCGAGCACTGCATCATCCCCGCACATGTTCCCGGCATTAAAGCAGCAGTGGCTCGCCTTGCATCGCTCCGCTCGGCTGCACTCCGCTCTGATTGTGCACTGCTGGAGCTTTTTCACACCGACGAGGGAGAAGAAAAATCAAATGGAAGTTTTTGCATGTTACACACTCGCACTGTAGAACCACGAGAGTGTTCTGACATTCTTAATTTAATAATCAGCGCTAATGATAGCGTGATGTGCTGCGTCGTTTTCTGACAAACGCCTCCATTTTCTCTTCGTGTTGTCGGCCCTCTTTGCAATATTTGTCTTTCATGACACATCTGCACCTCGGAGACTCTTACTCACTGCAGGTAGACTGCTGTAATGATGCCTGCTGTCAGGTTTAGTGTCTCTACCGGCAGCGCTGTCATTGCTCTCACTGTTGCCAGGCAGAAAAGACGAAAGAAGAAGAACTCTTGTCTTAGTTACAGCTCGTTTTCTTGTGATTGCGATCGAGCTAACTGGGCTAAAAGCTGTTGGGCACCTCAGCTCTTCACCCTCCATCGCACACATAATGGCATGAAACGTGCACACACACACGTTCAGCAGCGTGACAGACGGCTGCATCCCCGAGTAATTTGTATAATATGTGTGTGTGTTTATATTTGAGTGAGGAAGTCAGAGAGGTTTCATATGCAGGATCATAAATATTTCCCCAGCTTGTACATTAAATACATTATGCATGGCCGGGCCTTGCTGCAAATCATCCGGGTATGCAACAACTCTTTTGGATAAATTGATTTTTTAATCCCAATTAGCCACGCTTTGTATTTCTTTTCTAATCAGTGCGGGCTCTGAGAGGTTTGCGTGTTTCCTGGCCGGTGTGTTTTTTAGGAAGGTTAATTATTTTCTGACAGTCTCATGCGAGAACACTTTGATGTACAAAAGCGTCTTTACATGAGAACACTCCTCATGTTCAAAGCTCATCCGTGTGTGTGTGTTTGCACGGCACACGCGGTGGAGTCATGCGATGCGGCTCGTGAAAGCACGTACACGTTGACGCGTCCGGAGAGAATTCACAGCACGGAGTGTGCAGGTACTTAGCTTCTCGCCGCAAACGAGACACATCTGTGCGTTCATGCTTCGTGCATCCGTCCAGATGTTGTGCAGTGCAAGAAAGGTGTCACATTTAGATCAGTCTGCGCTGACCGGTGGACATCTGCAGAGCGTGTGATAAGGGAAGATGGATGTTCGTTAACGAGCTGATTCACACACGACTAAGATTATTTTTTGCCGTGTTTACTTGTAAATGTTTTGAGATGCCCACCCTTCAAATGAAGTAACTAATCAAAGCCCTAACTCTGAAGTGTTCCTCAAACGTCCACTCGAGGCTGCCTCCAGAAGTCAGTCAGTGTCCATAAGTCCCCATGTTCAAATGTCCAACTTCACAGCAGAAGTAAACATGAGGCGTCAGAGAGTCACACAAGATACTGTAAATTAGGACCCTTAAAGAAAATGGTGGACAGGAAACCGGCCAAGTCCATTTGCCCAGCTCCTGTTCTGGCACGACACGACTCTGTTCCCACTAGCTCCCCTGTCCCCCTTGCTGGAAAACCTCCTTTTTTTCTTCACTGCGGACATTTTGACATGTCGCAGCAGGACAAGTATGAGTGTAACGAATAAAACAAATGATGGCTGAATAACATTTAGCTTCCTCAGTTTCAGGGTCCTGCTGTTGTTCCCACAGCGTCACTGTCACACTGCCATGACTTACCGGGGCTCTTGAATGAGTCATCGGTAATGTTATTAGTAACACCTGCGCTTTTCCTACTGCGACTAGTCAAAATGTCTGTGCTGTGGTAAAGGCCTATTAGTGCACAGAGTGAGGTCAGCTAGAGGTCAAATATTCACCTGTGCGAGTGTGCAGAGCCTTAAAGACGACACGTGATGAAATAATCTAATTACATGAACCCACACTGAGGAAAATCAGATTTTCTTAGTTACATATTTCCATTAATCTTTTGTACTCGTCATGATATGGAAGAGCAACATGATGTTAGATTTTATTTTTTTGGGCCTTGGCAATCTGTTGTAAAACCCATGGCTTTAGAGGTTACATTGCCTGCTTGACCAGCTCCTGTTCTGGCACGACACTAGCTCAGCGGTTAACTTACATTAGCAACAAGTAAATCTTTCTGTCCATCAAGAGACGAGGCAGAGCAGCTGGAAGACGTTCAGTCAGAGGTTTTGGATGTATAGTGTCATGTGGAGGTATAAAAGTTACGTAATGTTCCTTTAATGCATGAAAGATCCTTTAAAGTATAAACACGGGCTGAGTGTGCAGGTGCCACAAATATTTCCACTTTAGTTTTTCAGTCTTGTTTGTTTGATTCAGTCTGTCAGCAGGAACATAAATGAATTCCCAAGAAGTTTGATGGGCTGAAGGGAGTAAATTGAGTAAATTCAGCTGCTGATCAAAATGTGACGTGTCAGTCATTATTTTCTGAGCTGAAATGGTACTAATGGGAATTTGGACACTATTATCGTAATTCTTCAAGGTCAGGAAATCAATTTCAAACCAGCAAATTGAGAGAATTGTTCAGCTGTTGTTGGGAGATTTGTGCTTTTAGGAGTTCTGTCTATTTGAGTGATTGAATTGACAAAAAGGTTTTTGGCGTGCCCCCAATCATGAAATGATTTTCCTGAGGTGGTGAACCCCCTCCTCCTCCTGTGGAGACAACAGATTGATTGAGAATGATAGAGCGCGCACACACTGTCCCTGGTGATAACCACTTTAGAGATGAAGTGTCAACGCTGCAATTGGAAATTTCCCCTTCGGAGGAGTCGGAGTGTGAAAACTCAAACGCAGTCGAAAGAGTTTCATTTCCTGATTGGTTAAATATGAAGTGAAGAGACGGGAGATGTCAAATGTGGGAAAGAATCTGACTTCCCGACCCAAGGAACAAGTGTGAAACTTGATAACAGCTAGGGCTGGAGAGGTGGAACGTTTCTGGTAAATTTCCAGAAACTTTCCATGGGAATTTATGGGAATTAACTGTAAATTGTGGGTAATTTACACAAACTGAATCATTTCTTTGCAGTAAGCAGCATGCTATGGGCATGTGACTGAGGAATAGCAGATATTCAAGTGTACCTGCATGAAATCTGGTTGTTTCAGTCAAGATGATGATAAAATATATTTTCCCACATTTATATTTAGGTTCCCTGTTAAAGGGCCAACCTTCAGTTTTGTAATTCCCATGGAAAGTTTCCCACTTCTCAGAATTTTGCAGCCCTGATAACAGCTCATTGCACCATTGTCATAATCGACTCTGTACAAAGAAATGGAAACCAAAGATTCAGGAGGTAGAAGGCGAAGAAAGGCGTGAACTCTTTGGATTCTTTGTTTCATGCACGCGGCCTTGGTCGAATCGTCTCTGAAAGAGGCTCCTTGAGTGATTTTTCCATCCTCGTGCCTTCGGGCCTTGAACAAGAAGATTTATTTTTCTCCTGTCACTGAAATCAAATGAAATAAAAACGAGGTACATTGCTTCAGTGTGAACTCATCGCTGTTCCTGTAAAGTGCGTCTTCTTCAAAGGCTCTTTTCTTTTCTCTGTCGTTCTTTCTTCAAGGTGCGTTTGCATCATTCATTCCATGTCTAGTCTCAGGTCGTTCCACTCTTCTATTCCAAATCAAACCGCTTTAGAAAAATCTTCCAGGATGCAGAAAACACGATCCAGTCTGTGATGAGAAAAATCAATTTGGTGCGATGACTCTTGCAGGGTAGAAGCTTCTTTTTTGAAGAGTGCCTCTCACCCACATGATGTTGTTTCAGCCTCCAAACAGGCCAACAGACAGGCGGCGGCAGCGAGGATTTATTTCTACTGTAGCTTCTGAAAAAAACGGGGTAAGAGGGGAAGGAAAGCCAGAGACGGAATGAAAATTTAATCAGCCCTTGCTTCTCAAGGGTTGACTGGGAGTGAGACGGATTTATAGCTGCTTGGCCTCCTCCTCTTCCTCTCCTTCAAGTCAACATGTATCACTGCAGCTGCTCACCTCTCTCCGTCAGTCCATCAGCGTGTGCAGCCGGCCTCTGTGAGCCTGCTGTTCATTAGAAAGCTTCATGAATGCAGCTGTTGCCAAAGAAACATCATCTTCACAGAAAGATGGCTTTCTTTTTGTAGTTTTGGCCGTCGTTCTTCTCGTGAAGAACAACTCTGCACTCGAAAAGTCGATGGCTGAGATCTAAGAAATGGGAGACGTCGCTAAAAATAAGTCAGACAGGTCAAGTCGGACGATAGGGATGGTTTTAAACAATCACCACGGTTAGCCAAACAAAAAGAGACGAAGACAAGCTGAAAAGTTGAAGATTCATTGACGGTGGCTTGTCTCCTTCAAACCATCAATATCTGCTACAACTGTCGATGGGCCGTGACTCATGAGTCGTTTCCCAACTTTAAGCCAGGAACTTTTTTGTTTTCCTCGACTTGAAGACAAAGAAAATCCATTTTTCTAATACCCGGAGCTCATGACTATAGGTGAGGGCTGGAACGGACTGGAAAATCTTCCCCACAACAGTCCGGCACAACGTCCACAATGCTGCAGCTGCCACGCCAAGACCCGAGACACTTGAACTTGATGAAGTCCGTGTATTCGGGTTAGCGTTTCAGAAGCCTGATTTTGTTGACTGAAATGTTTTCTTTCTTATGAAGGGGATGCTTTTTTTCTTAGACGTTCCTGCGTCTGACTTCCTCTCTGTTCTGCTTGACGGGGCTCCTGTCAAAAATAGACTAGCTGCATGTTTTAAACAGAGCAGAGCCGTGGAGAGCTCGTGGAATCACAAGCATTGTCAACAGTGACCGCGATGGGCTCCGGTAGCCACGTGAAGCCGGGATGAGACGCAGCCGTGCCCGGGGGAATCGAGCAGTCACTGAGCGTCACACAGAACGCTGGTGCAGTCGGTGGGTTAAAGGGCATCACTGTGCTTCTGAAGAGGGATGGGCTAGCACTGCTACACTCGAGAGTCAATAACAGTAACTCAGTGGGAGACTTGGCTTGGGAAGCGGAAGGTGGCCGGTTCAAGTCCACTTCAAGTAGTGTAACTGGAGAGGTTCCAGTTGGCAAGGTACCAAACCCCTAACTGCACCACTACGTGGCGGCCCATGACTCCACCTTCTCTCCACACTGGCATGTCTGTGAGCCCTTTGTTTGTTTGTGTGTGGCTGTAAAGAGATTTCCCCTCCAGGGAACAATCAATGGCAAACAAACCATGTGGAGGGTACGGCTACTCGAGGATCACGGGCAACTCAAAGACTTGGTACGTTGTTGAGTTGTTGGGACCAGCTCCACCCCATGGATGGTGACAAACGCACCACAGACTTTCATCGTCCTCGCCGCTAACTTCTGGTTTAGCGCTCTGCTAACTAACCCGAAATAAAATGGTTTCATCGTGCGGCCGTACTATCAAAACATTATTTTACAGACACTTCTTCTCAGTGTATGAATGAACTCTAGTCTCCTGCATGAAGGTTGAAGGTGCCACCTGCCCTTACACAGGACAAACAGAGCTGTCTGAGTGTGATGACATAACAGCTGCCTAAAATGACTTTTTTCATTAGATACACTTTTATCTGTTTATTGCGCTGCCTCTGTTTCCATGGCGATGTTTGAAATGTTCTCCCTGCTCGTCTGTGATGGGAATACGAAGATGCACATAAACAGCTTATCCCGAATTTGACCTCGGCCAGGATTGTGGCTATTATCCTGCACGCTCAGTGCATGTAAATAGCAGCTAAATCTAAGTGCCTGCAAAAAACTGGCATACTAACACAGGCGGCGAAATGTTTGGAGCAGCAATGTTCATAAACAATATTGTGCTTAAATGACAGTCGAATGATTAAAAAATTCTAATTCTCAAAGTCCTCCAATCAGCAGCAATTAAGTGAATCCATTTCCACACGGCGGCTTATTTTCCTCATTATGTCTGTTGCTGGACCGAGGTTGCATTGCCGTTTAAACGGAACAATTGCTTTCAACGAGGAAGCTAATTATTCCCCGTGGGTACATCAAAGTCAACCCTGCGCGGTCCTGACCTCCCCGCACACTCTATCGCTGTCTGTTTACCATCCAGTCATAGAATATTCATAGCTGTGCATAATCATACATGCTGTTCGAGTCCTAGTTTAGGTGTTAAAAAGCTGTAAGCTGCCCGTGCACCCGACAACCCAGATTACGATTGTGGGAACTGTTGGAAGAAGCCTGTCGGATTCCAGGTCTGAATTTAAGCACGGCACCGTAAACCACCACGGCACAAGACCGTAAAACACTGTCATTTATCAAAACCTTTATTTGTATTTAAGTGAATGTACACAGAATAAAGTATTACTGCACATTAGAGACTGTTAATTATACAGTAATAGCTGTAATACCTGAAAAATGGCTTCATATTTTACAGTCTTTTACTGTTTTTCACCATTAAATCTGGGGATATTTTAAAATGTGGAATAAAAGGCCAACCTCAAACGTGAAACCAACAGTGCTGACATCCTTTCACTGCAGCGTTAGAACTCTGTCAACCACAGCTGACGGTATTTTACCGTAAAACAGCAGTTTGTACTTCCTGCAGACGGCGGCTGCGTCTGTGGTTTGTAGCGTTCACTCTTCAGGACTGAAGTGAAGTGCTGCCGCTGACTTCCTCAGAGACTCGGTGAGACGCCTGCGACGTCTTCTTAACTGTCACAAGCTGTCGTCGGGAGGATGCTGAACTCGGCCGCACGCTGAGGGCGTGCGTGATTTTACGGTTCAGATGGTTACATAACGGGCAGAGGCTAATTAGTGTAGACTTCAGTCTGTTTCCTGGAGTTTGAAGAACTGCAGGGACTTTATTTCAACGACGCGCTGCATCATCTCAGCACCATCGCCGGGTGGAGGCAGCGAATGATGCAGCATGAGTCAGGTTAAAGATAACGATGACTGCGCTCGATCAGATTAATGTCTGCAGCCGTTAATGAAATGGCACTCTGTACTCACACCATATGTGTCTTATAAAACACACACACACACACACAGAGCGTGCCACCACAGGGGACACAGTAAGGACAAACGCACATCAGGCGCTCAGAGCCAATCAGATCCTCTCAGCTCGCTCATTGGCTTGTGCAGAGTCACATGGCGCATCCTGCTGCAGCAGTTTTGGCGTGTGTTTTACTGGATACACACAGCTGTATACACACACACACACACACACACAGAATCATCAGTCAAAGTAGCAGAACAACCCACTCTGATTATTGCTTTCACATAAGCGAGTGTGTGTCTGAGTGTGTACGAGTGTTCACTTGTTCGCCGACACGAGTGTGTGATGTGTGTGTTTTGTTTTGAGGGCGTACTTGAGTTAATAGGAATTCATAAGCGAATTAGAGCTTCCTGTGTGTTCAGTGTGTACAATACAATAAGCGTGTGTGTGTGTGTGTTTGTGTGTGTGTGTGTGCGTGCCTGTCCTCCTTTCTGACATTTTCTCAGAGGAAACGTCGTCTCTTCAATAATTTGACACTTTTCAAAGCAGCTCTCGGCGTCTGTGTGAAAACACTGCGAGGACCTGGCGTGGCCGCGTGCGAGGCCTCGTGTGTGCATGTGAACCGACATTTTGAAACAACAGAGACAAATGGCGTTTGTTTGTTTGGTCAGCTCGGCAGAATCAATACCGGTGAAGACAGAGGTGTCCAGTGACGACACAGGAATCAATGATCGGCCTCTGTTGTCTTTGTGCAGAATGTTTTCATCACCTGCTGCGTCCACGCTCTCAATCCTGCAGAACTTTAAGCCTTAATATAATGTGAACAGGTGAGTTGTATATAAATTCACCCTCAGTACAGTTGTCATGAACGGGGAAATTAGCTACAGAGACCAAAACTGTTTTTGTACCAGGCTGTGAACTCAACACGTTTTTATTAAATTATAGTTCTCGTCATAATTCAGTTTCCAGGGGTGGAAAGTAGCTAAATTTATTTCCATACTTCAGCCGCTTCAGTATTAAATGCTGGTATCAGTAATAATAATTCAATATTATAACTCTATAAAAGCAGAATCATCATATTAACAGTGATTAAGGTCGTTTGTAGAGACGAATCCACAGAATTTTTAGCATCTTTCATTTTGGGTTCACGGACGACAACTTGACTGATTTCATTCAGCGTCTGTCACTTCAGCGTTCTATAAACTCACCGTATGCTGCCGGTGAAGGAAGTTCAGCGTTCAGACAGCAGAGAGCCACAAATTCATCTCATCCAAAACAAAGAAACAGGAATAAGCTGCTCGTTCAGCACAGTTTGTTAATCCTCGATCTCTGCGTTTGACTTTGTCATATTCAAAATGTTCTCTTCAGTTTCGGTTAAGTAGCATTTTGTTGTTATATCATTCAGCAGTTTGCAGTGACTCCACATAACAAACAGATTCTCACATTAATCTCAGAACTCGTCTGCCTTCGTGTCAGACATGTTTTACAGGCCGAGTTGTTTTCATGAGGCCACATTAAAGCGAGGTGAGACTGACGCTCTCAAACTCTTTTATTACTCCGTCTCTCCTATTGCTGTCCGCATTCAATAAAACTAGATTGAATTTCCCCCCAGGTGACGGATCCCTGCACCCAAAAAGACTTTATCCGACAGACTCTGACTCCGTTTTACTTTTACCAGAGCTGAAAATTGAAAACTAAAAATAATATGGACTGTTGTGTGGATGCTGAGCGCCGCTAAAAGCCACTAAGAATATTCTGGGTTGTGCAATGACCCGTGTGAGGTCTCTCTCCTCCCTCAACTCCTCAAAGTCAGAAGTCAGTTTCAGTTTCTGGTACAAAAACAGTTTTGGTCTCACCTACAACTCACCTGTTCACATTATATTAAGGCTTAAAGTTATGCAGGATTCAGAGCGTGGACGCTTTGATTGACAGGTGGGCGTGGTTACAGGTGGCTTGTGACACGGATCTTACAAAGTCACCCTAAAAACAGAATGTACGATGTTGTACTATTTAAAACATCTGAGACGGAGGCTCGTGTTGCACCTAGCTGCTCTGCGTTCACATCATTCATCATGTCCTGACTAGAAGCTGCAGAGCCGCCTTCCTATGGGGTGTAAATAATGTAGGGGGACATAAAGAAGTCCAGTCGTCCCCGTGGGACAGCAGACAGACTGGACCTGTCACTTTGTGTGGGTGGAGAAGATTTCCTCCCATGTACCCAGCAAACGGAGCAGCGCTGCGGGCTGTCCGGTACGCAGGGATGGTTTCCAACTTTGTTCCCGGCGGCTTGTTAAACCTGCATTTGCTGATTTCTCTTGAGCCGGTTGGGTAAGTGGAAACGATCACCTCTCACGTTGAACTTGCTCGCAGACGGAGGAACATTAGCATTTATTTCAGAATATCATCGTTTATGAGACAGTGAGAGATGCACAGGGAAGGTTATCGGAGAGAAAGAGGCGATGACACGCAGCAAAGTACCGCTGGAGGACTCGGTCCTGATACGTGCTGTGCATTCTGCATCAGGTGAGCCACCGCGAAGCATCGTCTTATATCCATTCTTATTTTTAGCTCTGTGTTGGTATCTGCCAAGTCCTGGGGGAAATATCACACTTCTTTGGTGCTAAACGCTCCACATTGTTCACCTGCCAGGTGTCTGTCAGCTGTTTGGTGCTGGGTCGTGCCAACGTGGATGTTTTAAATCTTCCTTCCTGCAAAACAAAGCTGAAAAAAGTAAAGCGGAGGGTTGTAAAACCAAACAATGAGCTGAAAGACAAAGTGCAGAGCTGGAGCTGACCTTTAATTTAAAAATAATAATCATAGCAGCCTTCAAACATCTTGCAGAAACAATGCAACACTTCACATCATTGATTAAAACATCTTCAAGTAAATGGAATAAACTTAACATCGAAAGTTCGAAAGCCGAAAGGTCTCAGGTCACCGATGAAACTTTCTCACTGTTCAAATGAAACTTTCCGGATGTTTTATGCATGTTTACGTCGCTGTGGCTCTCAGACTTTGAGCTTTCATTTCACTGCTCGGCTTCTCTTTTTAAACACAGGCTCGTTCAGCTCGAGCGGGCCTGCGGTTCCTTTGTGGAGCCTCAGGGATCGGTCTGTTTCAGAGGATGCACAGAAGTGAGCAGCACTGACCCATGATGCACTGGGCTCTTCTTTCCTCTTTAGTTTGGAGAACCAAGTTCTCTGTTCTGCTTCAGAAGCTGCTCCATTTTCTCCGTCTTCTTTTCTTTTATGTCAAACTGCTTTCCTTTTTTCACAGTCTGTTCATTAAAAATCTTCTCTGCTCTACAGGAAGTTCTCAGCCCGTCTCATGAACCTCCGCCTTCTGCTTTAATTATACCTTGTCTACACTTTGGTGGCTCAGTCATTCGTTTAAATCCTTTTTTTCTTTATCCAAATCTTTGCCTGCCGGGGTTGTGATGAAGTTTGCCAGGTTTCCTCACAGATTTATTGGTACACGACACTAAATTGGCTTCACGTAGTCCACAGTTCTGCTGCGAGTCCAACTGTGTGTCTAAAACCTGGAGAGCCTGAAGATTCATCAACATTTTAACAAGTGTGGTGTCCTCTCTCTCACAGCTGCGTTACTCCTCCCTGTCGTCTGTCATGTTAGACTCCGCTGAGGTCGCCCCTTGCCCCTCGATTCTGTTCGTGACATTCGTGGATCTCGAGGCGTAGCCGGGGTGAGGAAGTTGTCCAAGTTAGACAACCTGTCTGTCGGCTTCATCGGACCGTGACCTTCAGCTCGCACTGGGGCGATTTGCGTCCGAGTGTGATGGCCGGGAGGAGAGTCAGCTCCTCCAAGCCTGAGGTCGTGGCTCTCTGTGGGATGGGAAGGAATTGCTCTCTGGGTATTATTCACGAGTGATGGGAAAATGGCGGCTTGGTGGTTAGCTGCACTAGAGCCTACGTTCCACCCCTCAACGATGGTCATGAGCTCTGGGTGGTGACCTCAAGCATCCGGAGGGAGCTCAGAGTAGAGACGCTGCTCCTTTGCGTCGAAAGGAGCCAGCTGAGGTGGTTCAGGTGTCTGATTATGAAGCGCCTCCCTTTGGACGTGTTCCCGGCACATCCAACTGGAAGGAGACCCAGACCCTGCTGGAGGGACTACATAGACCATCTAGTCTGGGAATGTCTTGGGATCCTCCAGGAGGAGCTGGAATGTGTTGTGGGGAGAAGGAGCCTGGATGGAGGGATGGAGGGATGGAGGGATGGAGGGATGGATGGATGGAGGGATGGAGGGAGGGATGGAGGGATGGAGGGTTGGTCTGTGGTGGTCGAAACCTTCCATGTTTTGCTGCCGAGGCAATGTGAGGGCTGAAGAGGAGCGAGCTTTTGAAACCTTCAGCGAACCAAACAAGGCCTCACACACACAAACACACACTCATGTGAGCACATCCACGGCGATCCGTCATCATCACTGCTGTCACGCGAGCGAGGCCTCAGCAGCGGCAGGTTGGCAGCGAGAAATGAAGCGAGCGACGGATCTGAGCTGGCGTATCTGCGCGTGTGTTGTTTTCTTCTTAAATGTGGATGTTTCCTTTTGTAACCCGTCCTGTGTGAGCGCTCCTCTGTTTTCCACGTGTGTGTGTCTGCGTGTGTCACTCTGCTTGTGTGTGTGTGTGTGTGTGTGTAAATGGATTTAGGCTGATGATGTAATCGTTTTTGTCCCCCTGTGTGTCACTCCACATGAGCTGAAGGCTTCAGAGCTCAGTGAGACAATGTGTGCCAGGCAATTTCACTTCATGTATCTTATTAAAAAAAGACAGGAAGACAGTCAGCGCAACCAAACACACAAACACACTTATTAAAACAGAATTTCATCGTCGGCATAGAATTTTAGCGTTTTTTTGGAGGGGGGTGTTTCCTTTGAAGGAGAAGAAAAACAGGTGAGTGTGAAGCTGCTGCAGATATCGAAGACGGATTTTATAATGTATAAGACAATTTCCGAGGCCAAGTGGTGCGTATTTTTTATTTTAACCATTAGAGCCAATAAATAACACGTATATTAGTATAATTGAAGCTGACATCACTTACTGCTTTGGAGAAAAGAGGAATCCTTCATCCTGAACCTCCTCGGTGTTTTATTGGCCCCGCTGCTCTGCAGTCGCTGAGCTGCAGTGCTCGATCATGCTGCTCAACGTGAGCTGAAGGGACAAAAGAAATGTGGAAGAGCGGTGCAGTTTGGGGAAATACAGCTGGATGTTTCATTTATCTTTCAGATTTCGGTCCCAAACTGTGACACGCGCGACCTGCAGGAAGACGAGTGTGGGGAACCTTTTAGAACACATTAGATAACAGACAGAACCAGTTGACCTTTGCTGCTTCCATTTTCTGCAGCAACATGAGTAACAGTGTTTCCATGGCAGGAGAGCACGACGATGATGATGCCGCTGCTTTTTAGCGGCGGTTTGAGAAAATGAAATTCAAAATGGATGTGGCTCACGCAGGAAATGAATAATGGAATGATAGAAGTGAAAGCTCATGACGCAGGCGCTTCCACTCTTTGTGTCTCTCTGTGTTTGTGGGCTGGAAAACAAGCTCAGTTACTTCACTGACAGATGACCTGTTTTCTTTTTTCTTTTGAATATCTGAAGAATTAAAATTCTGCAGCGAGCACGACAGGCGTCATGCACGCTCACAGAGATCAGGTTTACGTGATTTAAGTGAACTTGCAGCATTCACAAATTTCGCCGTGTTTTCCTGGTCTGTTTTTTTTTGTGAAAATTCTCAAGTTTTGGATGGATTGCAATAAATTTGGGTACAGAAGTTCAAGCCCACTCAGACTGTTGAAATGTTTGTGAAGCCTCATGAAGACTCTTTTAGTTTTTATTGGCATATTCAAGCTTTGTAACTTGTTGTTAGGAAATAGGTGACTTAATGCAGCAGCCACGGTTCACCCAGAGAGTTTATGTGAATATTAGCTACCTCAGTAGTCTTTATACAGTTTGGTCTTGACTCAGTCTTGCATTGGGTTTTGACCTTAACTTGGTCTCCACCCCTCAAAGTCACGTCTGCACGGTGCCGTCTGTATAATGGAATATGCCTCCTCTCATGTCATCGACCTCTTTGTTTTAGCAAAATAACTTCATGTTCCCTCTAATTAGGTCACAGAATATCCGTATTTTTGTGATGAAAACTTGCCTCACGTAGCAGTATATTAAGCTTGTAATCACACCTACTCATGAACAGATGGCATTCATCAAACTGAAAGGAGCAATCCAACCTCATGGAGGTTTAGGTAAAACACGACCGGCCTCTTAAAAGGAGCAGAAAACATCCGGTCTAGTCCCACCGGTGGAGCAAATGTGAGTCCAGTGACCAGTAACGTTAACCTCACACACCACAAAGACTTTTTCTCTCAGACGAACTTTTAAAAGTCTCCTCTGACCTCCTGCAGTTTGCCTGCAGGCTCGTGTCCGGGGTGCCATCATCTGCCTGCTCCATGGGCCGTGCGATCATTTGAATAAGACGCAAGAATTGTTTTCGCTTCCTCCAAAATGCTTTCAACACCATCCAGACGCTCCTGCTGTGGGAATATTCTCAGGGCAGCGAGCGTGAAGGCCCCCGCGGTGCCCAGGATTACAGACGATCACACTGACAGGCGCCGGCTCCGCTGTGAGACGTCTTCAAAAAAACCAATGAATAGCAACAAGAACGGACGCGGCTTCTATCTGTGTCGGCTGATACTTTTGATTTGTTTTTTGTCTTTTAAGATATAAGGATGAGAAAAGTAGGAGAGAACTGTATAGTAAAATATTAAACCAAAGCTCAGACTATGTGTACGACGCATAAATCCCAAATTTCTTTCTTCTTCTTTTTATCTCAGTCTTCCCTCAGGGTGGAGTTTCTGTGTGTTAACACTCTGATTTGAAATGACTTAAAGTTATAGCACTATATTATACTGATAGTGGTGGTAGTTTTAGACTTTTCTTGGCTTAGGAGTTTTCCAAGGTCAAGAATGAACGATCCAACCATCCATAATGTAGAACCACCTGTCAATCAAAGCGTCCACGCTCTTAATCCTGACTTTCCTAATCCTAACTTTAAGCCTCAATATAATGTGAACAGGTGGAGCTAACATTAGCTTACTCTAGCTATCAAGGTATTGGTCAAGGCGACACCTGCCTGACATGTAAATATATATGTGTGTAAATGGAAAGGTCTTCATATGCAGATCATAACAGACTGTGGAGTGCTTTTGGTGCTGTTGGACCTGCGTGTCAGACAATGAAACACAAAATGACACAAACCAACAAACTGGCCACGGCTCTGATTTTTGAAGCTCCTCCTCGCTGTCTGCGGCGCGTTGTCGGTTTGACACATAGCAGCGTTTCAGGTGGTCACCAGACAGTGCCTCCCTCCCACAGCAGCTACAACACTGGCCAGATGGGAGGTTGTTGAGCACAGCTCCAGCGTTAGCTTCAGCCAGCTGGAGGGTGTTGAGAAGTGTTTAGGAATGGATGCAGAATCTGTCGCCTCTCTGCTTCACAGCTCCAGCTCAGTCTGAGCTTGTCTGCACACAGCTACGACTAATCTCCATCCCTGCTGGAGATCAGAGACGCAGCTATCAAATATGTTCAAGTGAAGCTTCCTGACATCCCGTAGTTGTCTTGTGACCCTCTCTGGTCTCCTGAAAGGTTTTAACACACTCCAAACTATTTTTGCTTGTATTCTATGTATTTCAGGCTTCCTGTGCAGTCTGAATCACACGTTAATCCTTACAGTGAGTGTTTGTTTTTTGTCTTTATGCCTGGCTAAGCTAACACATGCTTACTTTCTAACTCTTGGTAAACTCTTTATACAGCCCTTGCTGCTGTACAATATGCGATGGAAAGAGGAATAAGTGCAGATAGAGTGCTGTTCTGTGCACGTGTCTGTTTATTTCCGTGTATAAAGGGAGAAAGCAGAGACGGAGTGTGTGCATCTATTTTTGCATCTGAGTGTTTGTGAGTGCCCAGGCTGGAGTCTTCTTCAACGCCTTAAAATAAATGTCTGCCGGCTTCTGCAAGTTCACGCGTGTGTGTTGGATGTGCACGTGTCAATTAAGGTCCGTGTGTGTGCTCAGGTGCATGTGTGTGTGTATGCGTGCACATCACAGCACTGCAGGACTGTCTCCCCGGCTCTGTTTATGCTAGACTGGCTGACCTACTGAGTGCCCCAGAGCTGTCACATGACCGTGTTAGCCGGTCACATGGGACCCGCGACAGATCGGCACAGATGAGGCGCCATGCTGCTCTGTGTGTGTGTGTGTGTTTGTTTTAATTATTGCATTACAGAATAACCTGATATCTGTGTGTCGGTGTAGTGATGTACCCGCTCCACTCACCGAGCGTCTCAGGTCAGGCTCTGGAGGTAAAACGTGTGTTTACACTAAAGATCCAACTTTAGGTCAAGTCTTACGCAGATGATACACTGACATACCTCTGTGTGACCCCCGGAGGAGGCCACAACGACTCCGTTCACATTCACATCTGCCCCAAATTTAGGAGTAATATTTGATTCAAATCTCAGCTTTGAAACTCAAAAAAGTTGTTCAGTCACGTTTCTTTCTCCAGAATCAAACCAATCCCGTCTCACCCTGACCTGATCCATGCTTTCATAAACCAGACGTCAGTCTCTCGCCTCCAACTGGTCCAAGATGCAGCAGTTCAGCTTCTTACTGGTTTCAACACGACGACATCACTCCAGTTTTAGATTAACACGGTGGACGTGGTGTGTGAATGACTCGACACAGCAGTCCAGCGACTACACACACTCAGTCTCATGTATACTATCTTTATGGCCTGTGAAGGGAGGGACAATAATTATGAAAACTTAAATGTCTTCATGTTGCAGAACTGACTACTGGGTTCAATCACTGACCTTGATTTGTACTAAATCACAAAGAAGCAGGTGAATATTACTCAGATGTAACCTAATATCTTCATCAAATGCTGTAATTCGTGGTAATCATAGTGTGATGGAGTATTAATGTGAATCTGAAGAATATTAATTAATCTCCGACCTCTATCAGCCTCCATTAGAAGCTTGAAGAGCAACAAGTGCCGTTATTCCCTCTGCGCCGCCTGTCAGGCAGCCGCCTGTTGATCGCTGGACATTCTGCACCGAGCCAGCCAGCGGTGATCAGCACCCGACACCATGACGGTAGGCTCCCTCAGCCAGACGCAAGAAAGACGAGTGAAACCTCCCCGGGAGCCGAGCAGGAGCGCGCAGCAGCCAGACAATGCCAGCTGCCCGATAAGAAGCAAAGCAGTCTGCCAGGCAGCGAGAGAGCAACCAGGCAATAATAGATATCCCAACAGAGTGTTAGTTTGCTTCCTGTTAGGCACAAGGTGGTGTGTTATTTCTCTGCTGCCAACTTCCTGACATTTCTGAGAAGAAGTGGAATATTAATCTGCCGTCAGCTGTTTGACACCTGTACTTATTTTGACTACCAGCACTGCCGCCGCCCCTAAACAGACTTAACTCAGCTGAGCAGACGTTGGCATTTTGTCGAGCTTCTCTTGAGTTTCATTTCTGTGTTTATAACATGTCCGTCCTCCTCGTGCACTCCCTCTTGATAAGACAGCTGGAGCACAGAGGCTTTTTGTCCTGTTCTTCAGGTCACATGGTGCACATCGTGCTGAAAGCCATCTACGTTTGAACAGGCTGGCTTTCCTTCAGAAACCTGTGGATGACGTCAGGAATACGCCGTCAAGCCACAGTTCATGGTCGTGATTGGTGGTGGTCATTGTCCAATCAAAGAATCTGATCCAGAATCCATAAAAAGGTGAAATCTCAGCGTTAACGTTGATGCATTTTTCACATTAATAAATCACATTTCAATCAGTTCTCACAATCTCAGGGACTCTGTGGAAAAGTGTAATTTCCTGTGGGATTAAGGGTGTGATGGTGGCTCATAGTGTGGCACATGGAAGGATGGGCATGTCGATGTAGGTCGCTCAGGATGGGAGCAGACCCACTGAGCCCACTGGCCCCTCACATGAAACAGACGGCTATACAGCTTGAAGTCTAAATATAAATATTTTATCTCCGCTGACCCTTCTAACGTCCCCTATAACCGACATCTTAATAAGGATTCGAACGAATTTTGTTTTTGTTTCTGCAGATTTTACGGTGAAAAACTGCCAAACCATGTCAGCTGCAGTGTTTTACCCTCAGGTGTGATTATTGACAGATTAATAAAGTTTATGGGTCAGTGTATCATTCATCTTCTCTCGTGTGTGCGCGATGCCGCCTCTTATCACGGATGATTGTGATCGTATGCTTCACTCCGAAGTCCAGAAAAGAAATCTTTGTTTGCGTGTCAGAGTAATTGTCTCGGTTCTTATTAAACGACATGAATCCATTTCGTGCTCCGCTCGCTCGCGAACGCGACGGCCCCCGTGTGAAACCGATGCTGCGTTTTGTTTTGATGTCGTCGTGTTGCAGCTCCGTGCGGTTCCAGCTGTGTTTCGGGGGCCGATGCTCGACAGACAGGACAGACGTCACATAAGCACAGAACACTCTGTTTCCTTCTTTATCTTTGGTAATGGTTACCCTGGTGACAGCATCCCTGTGGTTGCCGTAGAGACCCGGCAGCAGCAGAAGCAGCCCTGCTGTCAGCTGAACGAGGCTGTTGATTTACTGTTACCTCAAATAGGTTCAGTCTCTGCATTGTTCCTGTTCATCCAGTGACCGGCCTGGCATCTGGATGGCATTAGCACGCTGTTTTGATGGAAAAAGCTGACATCCTATATTGAAAGCAACTGAAGTAAGAATGTTTAATACATGAACGGGGAATCTGTGACGATTAGGGGTTAGAAGACGCGTCTCTTCTCATTTTTTCCTCTTTGATTTGAAGGACATCAGGCCACAAAGCGCTCTCAACTTCTTAATTTGTTCATTATGAAACGTGTCTGAAACCAGAGAGGCGAAAAAACGGAGCAATTACTTCTTATTTTTTTCTGTCAGTCTCTGACGGAGACCTCGACACAGCAGTTCTTTCATGTCCGGGACTAAATCGACCCAAACACCCGTAATGTGCGACTCAAACAACTGTGAAAAATGACATTTCAGCTTGACATTTGGACTTTTTGTGCTTCCCCACCCCCACGCAGAGCAGAGACCGCACACACACACACTCAGAGTTATTATGTGGTATTTGTTTTAGTCTTTTATAGTAGTGATAGTATTAAATGTCCAGTGTGTAGGATTTAGTGGCATCTAGTGGTACCGTTGCACCCACCTGGCCTCACACTCTCCTTGTAGCCTGTATAGTAGCAGAGAAAGCGAGATGGTTGGCCCTCATGGTCCACCGTGTGTTTGAATGTAGCAGTGACTCCACCTCGGCTTGTCTTTAGTCCTTGAATGTTCGGTTCTCTGATGCCTGAAAAATGTATTTCTCTTTAATATTCATTGTTCAGAGGAGAGGATGTTCTGCTGCAGTCACTTCACGCATTGGGTGGTTGTTGTCGTCAGGCAGTTTTTCTCACTCTTTGGCAGCTCTTCTGAGTATTACAGAGAAAAGATGGCACGCTTTGACTCTACGCTCACTGCCACCCTTTCAGAGAATAAGACGCTGTATGCTAACATCAGTGTGATGTTACACCAACCATCTCACACTTGGACAGGTGGACACTGGATGGAAAATATGGAAACTCACAAACCCCTGACTGAAACTAAGTCAGTGCAGACGTGTCATTGATCACTGATTCTCCTTCATCTTCGTTCATTGATCTGTTTACCTGACCATCCATCCAAACTGTTTCCTGTTCACGCCTCCGCACAGACAGATGGATGCCCCGGATAGTTCCAGGAAATGGTTACATGTCCGTCCTGTTGGACGGCCTCACTCTGTTGGACAAAACCTGACTGGCTTGGGACCATCGTTCCTCCCACTGAGTCTCGTCGTACCACACCGAGTATATCTGCGCTTTGACTCGCTACCAGCACTCCCACTCCAACCACAAAGGCTTCCTTTTTTATAAAGGGGACATTTCAACACATTCAGCACTGAAAAATAAAATGTCTCGTCCTCAAACAAAAGTACAACAGCAACAACTGAACATGAACGCAGAAACGACTGCAAACTGAAGTCAGTATTTGCAGAGATGGGCTCAGAAATAATCCGCAGCCATGCAGTTCTATGCGTTTGTTACAGTCTGAGCTGCCCCCATAAGTCCCCACGCAGTCAGACGTTTACATTAAACAAGCTAAAACGAGTGTTCCTCAACTTCAAGTGCTGAAAAACTGCAGCTCCTCTTCTCGGCCACTTCAGGCTGGTTGCAGAAGTGAGAAAGTCTCCATAAGTCCCCATGTTAGACAGCAGAAATAAACATGTTTACAGCCTGGTACAAAAACAGTTTGGGTCTCTGTAGCTAATTTCCCCCGTTCCCCCTTTACACTGTCATTGATTATTCCCAACTATGGATCAGTCTCATTCCTTCTGCAGGTATTTGGTCACATATCAAAGTCCAGTATTTTCAAAATATTTGAATCATTGCGTCCATCGAGTGACACTGAAACAGGATTTCAAATCAGTCAGTTTCTCTTCGCTGTCTGTGAAGCTGCCCGCTCGTGAAGACGACACGATGACCACGCTTGAAGCTGTTCAGTCAGTGAAAGTTTGACGTCTTGTTGCACATGAAGTGAGTGTGTGAATGGAGATGGTGGAATAAGGAGGCATTGTTAGCGTGCCCAGCTCTCAGCACATTGTGTTCTTTTCCTTCATCACTTTCTGAGTAATAGCGCTGTTTTGCTGCGATTATCTGAGTCCAGTCTCATAAATTAGAGCAGAATGTCTGCTGCTGCTCTAAGACTGAGATTAGGACACATTATTATTCATCTGTCCTGTTTAATAATAACTATAATGAAAACTTGCCACCAGTCGGGCTTGTTGGCAGATTCAGCTAACCAGCCCCCCGCCCCCTCTTCACGGTACTGAGAACCAGTTGGCTCAGTAACATTCGCACACTTCCTAACCACCTGTCAGGGCGGCAGCATGGATCAACTCTGCTTAGCCCACAGCCCCAAGAAGACTGCACAGAAGAGCGAGTGCAGGGCGAAGCCGGGCCGCGGACCGCGGACGTTTACTCTTCTAACATCACGGGCACCTGGGAGCGGCTCATCTGAACGGTCGCAAAGCTCGAGGTGACCTGGCAAAGCTTTACAGGGCTGTGTTGGCATTTGCAGAGATTCAGCAGGGCATCGGTGGACACAATGCCAGCTGGCAGAGCGCTGTGGTCAATACATGACATGACACTAGTCTAAAGCCTTGTAAATGGCCAGCAGCTCTCGGTGCAGCATTCCCATTTGATGATTCTCATAATCTGCCATAAACTGAATGTCCTCACACACAAACAGGCAAAAAAATAAATGTCCAAATACATAAAGCAGGTCAGTCCTGCTCTGATCCACATTTATCCATCTTTAATCCACACTTTCTGCTCCACCATCCATCCATCCATCCATCCATCCATCCATCCATCCTGTCCATATTTGTTCTCAGTGGAGGTTCTTCTTTCCTAGCGTTCTGACAGAGGTCTGATGGTAGAGTCACATATGTTGCTCTCAGCCAGAGCAGGTGGCGAGCTGCTGGAGGAGAAAGCACTCAAAACACTGCTAACAGCTACACATATGGTACAGTACTTCCATCCGTCCCACCCTCCATCGATCTATTCATTCATCCACCGCCCCGTTTGTCCATTCATCCTTCCATTACTCCATTCAAACACATCGATTCCTAATAACTATCCAAACACACGCGGCCCATTATCAGCCCAGTCAGACTGCTTCTAATGGCACGTTGGAAAATGTATACACACTACACTAATACATGATAAAAAAGAGTAGTGTAGCTGCTGCAGCAGACTCCTCAGTTCCTCTAACGTCCACCTGAGGCTGGCTGCAGAAGTGAGTCAGTCTCCATAAGTCCCCATGTTAGACAGCAGAAATAAACATGTTTACAGCCTGGTACAAAAACAGTTTTGGTCTCTGTAGCTAATTTCCCCGTTCATGACAACTGTACTGAGGGTGAATTTATATACAACTCACCTGTTCACATTATATTAAGGCTTAAAGTTATGCAGGGTTCAGAGCGTGGACGCTTTGATTGACAGGTGGGTGTCTGGACTACGTCCATGTTTACATGTAGTCCTTCCTTCCATTGATTTGATTTCCTTTGACATCCCATCGATGTAAAATAAAGCTTCGTACTGTTAGATAGTTACTACAACAACAGGCTCCTCGTTTACTCCTCCACTCTCTGGAAGACAGACTGTCGCTGTCCTCCTTTAACGCTGATGGTTGCAGGCCTCTTTGCCTTCAGGTGGCTCCTGCCATCAGCACGTGTTCCCTTTAACATCAGCGTCTGCAGACAAACTACAAGCTGGAAAGCTGTAGCGGTTTGAATTGCTGCAAAAAGAAAATCAGCTCAGTGAAGTTTAACAAGCGCGTTCCCGATCACCTCCGGCCGGAGCCCGGGATGCTGACACTGACACAGAACATAGACCCTGAAGAAACCGAAATATAAATTGCCAATAAATAAATTTTCATGGCATTTATGATATGACATCCTATAACAAGGAACAGATTGCTCTGTTCTGTGGCGGTGGTTAAAAGTAGGCTGGTTGAAATGCTTTATAGCAGGTGTCCGGAGGATATATACAGCAGCTAAGCCCCGGAGCTGCTTCTGCAAAGCCTCTCTTGCTCAGAATCGCTGTCTTTTAATTAAGCGATTCCTCCGCAGAGACATGGAGAGCGTGGGAAGTGTGCGACACACACATGCACGCTTCACACATCTGAGACGAGCGCGCGAGCGCTTGAACAACATAATAAACTCGACGACTCCGCGTGGCACTCGCGTCCCTTCTTGTGGTACTTCAACGTCGAGAACGAACGGGAGGAACTCAAAGTCGGCCCGGAGTGACGCCGAGAGCCAGACCTTCCTCCTCCTCCTCCTCCTCCTCCTTCTTCTTCTTCTTCTTCTTCAGAACATGAGCAGATGCAATAAACTGTCACCGAGCGAGGCAGACGGTCAGCCTTTCAGTTCGACTAAAGCAAGGTGCCTTTGAGACTGAATGCATTAGGCAGGATAATCACCTCAGTCTGCCAAACCTTCAGGCTTTGTTGAGGCTGGAGGGAAGAAGATGAAGACAGCTCGCAGAACAGAAAATAAAGGCCGGAGCTAAATGCTTTGACTGGATGCTCTCCTCGCTGCGCCGTCTCCATAATCTGACTCATTTGGTGTCAGATTTTTAAAATGAATAAAAGACTCATTTCTTACAAACAACTCGCACCAAACTTCACTTAGAAAGTAGATTTCAGCGTCCTCGGCCTGAGCTGAGCTGTGATCTGAGCTAGGAATAATAAATCCACAGGCTAGCATGGCTAACCTAACAGATCAGATTAGTATCTGTGAAATCACAGCTGATTAGGGTGTGTGTGTGTGTGTGTGTGTGTGTGTCCTAATTTAAGCACTCTGGAACATCTAAATTAATTCCCAATGCTTTATCCTCTAAAAACATAAGTGACCTACTTTTAGATATTATTACTATTTCCCCCACAATCGCAGTTTTAGAGGGTTTTTTAATCAGTGTGTGTGTGAGAGAAAGAAGAAGAGTGTGTGTGTGTTTAAGCAGAGAAGTGTGTGTGCCTTCATTAAGAGTGTGTGTGAGTCTGCAGTTGGACAGTTGTGGTGTTCGATGAGAAAGAAACCAAAGTCGTCGTCCTGCTGTGAATGTTTCTGCAGTGAATTAAACGTTGTTTTTCTTCCCTCCGTCTCCCTCGTGTCTCCTACAGCTGAGGCAGGTCACCACGAGTCAGTGAGACGGGCTGTCTTGCCTCGGGACCCTGCGGTGCCCTCCTCCAACTTCTCGTCCACCCCCGGGACCGGAGACAAAGCCAGGGCTAAAGACGTGATGGATGGGGCTGACGGTGATCCCAGTGCTGGACGTGGAGCTTGGTCTGAGGGTAAAGTGTTTGCTGGCACCCGAACAGCAGTTTGGACTGAAACAGAAGCAGAAGTGCGAGCCGGGGCAGGTGGCAAAGTCTTTGCCGAGACGGGGATTATGATGGGAACCGGTGCCTGGGCTGAAGTCGGGGCTGAATGGAGACCAAGGGGCGCAGAGGGGGGTGACCTGCCAAACATGCCCAGGGACCCGGCTGCCTGGCTGGGGCAGCGCAGGCTGCGGACGCGCGGAGCGGGCCAAAGGGAGCGGCTGGCCTTCTCATCAGTCCCCACCGTGCTGGCAGAGACGGTGGAGCTGCAGGCACCAGCGTTAGGAAAACCTTTAGGACTGCTGTCTAAAGCTGCTTGGACCAAAAGCTCCTCTTCATCATCATCCAAGGCCTCCTCCTCCTCCTCTTCCTCCTCCTCTGCCTCTTCCTCCACAACAAAAGCATCCTCTTTGCCTTCCTCCTCCTCTCCAGCCAGCGACAGAGAGAGTCAGACGGCGCACAACGTCTCTCTGGTTGTCGTCAACAGCAACTCCTCCAACAGCAACAGCAGCTCCACTTTGGGTACGGTGCACGTCTGCTCTGACTTTTAAACACATTTCATCTTTTTACAGTGTAATGAAGCACTCACTAACCCCCTCCCCCAAGCTGAAACTGGCCAATCATAGCTTAGCATCATAACAATGTGCAGCAAAACTGTCAAGCTTTGGTTTCTCCACAACAACGTACATGAAACTCAAAGATACGGTTACCACGCACAGACTTGCTTTGTTTGTGGCTCTCATCTCCTCACCTTCTTTCTTACTCAGTAGTTATGGCTGAATCATTTTCTAAAATAGTTGGATAGTTGTGCAGTAAATATTGAATCTGTTACGGACGTTCTCAGTCATCCAGGTCATCTTTCTTCAAGAAGGGTCAATCTGGGGCAGCTGGACTGAAGACTGATGTCGCTGTAGATCCGTGAAGACATTTCGACTCTCATTCCAGAAGCTTCTTCAGTTCTGACTGACGGGTGGGGGAATCAGAGTACTGAATCTAGGCAGGATCGCAGACCCGGACACAGCTTCCACTTGGCTTGTTAGTGCTCGCTGTCGTTATGACGACTGTTGTCAGAGTTGTTGAGGTCACCTGAGGTTTGATTTGTGAACGGCGGTCGTTGAAGTCACCTGAGGTCTGGTGTGAATCGTTGGCCTGCCTCGGCTGAATGTCAGGACTGAAGAAGCTTCAGTTGCCCCAGATGTTTCCCTTCTTGAAGAAAACTCATTCAGCAAAGTATCTGTGGGAATCCAAACCACAGTGTGCTGAAGGTAATGAAGAAACATTTTCCCTCAGTGTGGCCCACTGATGTGTTTTTAATAGTGTTGGACACCAGCGCAGAGACATCACAGAGATACTTGTTAATGAGATCGGTTCAGTTTTGGTGTTTGACAAATAAAAAACATTGATTTTTAAATTTCCTCCCTGCAGAGGAGTCAGTGAGCAGCCTGCCAGCCTGGGATCTCCCCACCGTCCCGGAGTCGCTCCTGTCCACAGTGGGCGACCACGACGTCACACTTCCTGCCAACATCACCAGCCCTTTCTCCACGCACCAGTGGAACACAACCGCGCCGGTGCGCACCAGAAACACCTCAAGGCACACGACCACATCAACCACCACCATGTCCACGTCTCTGTCACCCACCACCACCTCAACTTTACCGCTGTCCACCACGGCAAGAGCACAAACGCCATCCAGATCCACCGCGGTTCCTCACACCCAGAGCCAGGACACTGTGACCAATGACAGCCTTCAGCTGACGACGGTAACCACGACGACGCCCTCAACGACCACTCTTACTGTGACACCCGCTGAGATGATGACACGGGCGCCGGCGGCCACTGGGAGCGAGGTGACGGCACCGCTGGGCACCACCACCGCTGCTACAACCACGCAGCAAACGACGAGCCTCGAACTGACCACGGCGGCTACAACCCAGCCTCCAACCACCACCACAGCCAGTACTACCACCACTACTACTGTCCCTCCAACCACAACCACCACCACACCCCCAACCACGACTACAACTACTACACCTGCAACTACTACTACTACGACAACTACTACAGCTGCCACCACCACTACTACCAGCACTACAACCACGACAACGAGGGTACCTGCCACCACTGTGTACATCCCAGTCCGAACCACGCCACCTCCCACCACGACCACAGAACCTCCATCCAGTACCAGCGCAGAGGAAAGTCCTCTTCCATGCAACGTGACCAAGAAGTACTGGGTCAGAACAGGTACGGGACTAAGACCCCGTCTAGGGGTTAATTGGGAGTAAGAAGGTGACGTATTTCTTAATAATTTTAGACGTGTGAGATAATGAACAGAGTAAAAAGAGTAAGATGAATGGCTGAAACATCGGGGAGCTCTGCAAAACAATGCAGGTTCCCTCATCAAATTATCTACAACATGCTGAACATTATGTACAGGCGGTGTCTGGCCATTCTTCTGGAAAAATGATTACAAAGTAAAGATGAATACTCATGAAACTCAGGCACAGTGTAGCTATTATGTGTCCAAGATGTAATTACATGCACACACATTAATTAAAACTTGCACAAAAGCAAGGGCAGACTTTCCTCGGGCATAAACACTTATATTAATAAGAAGCTGGAGACTGTAACCTTCGATTACATCCAGCGGAGTGCTGAGGCCTTTACTGGGGTTGGCAGCAGCTCTGCAAAGTGAGCAAGGAGACATTTAACCAGAGGCCAAGCTCCCGTGTCCTTAAGTGTCCTTTGGCAAGACATTAAATCCTCTAAAAAGCTCTGTGGTGCCGCGGGGTGATCAATAAAGTATGACATTATATGGGCAACACATTTGTCGCAGAATATTAACGGCAAATAAGAACACACTGCTCACCGAGCCCTCCGATTTTTATCACCTGTTCTTCACAGTTCTGTCCATCGAGCTGCGAAGGAACCGCCTGGATCTGATCCTGAAACAGAACCTCGCCAAAGGACTGAGCCACGCCCTGCAGAGGGCGCTGAATGACTCTGCAGCCTACGCACAGGTCAGCAATGGGAAGCTCACTGGTTTTAAAACTAGTTCGCAGGTTAGCCTCTTCTGGAGCAGGTCAGGTGTGTAGCGTCTCACCTTGTAGTCCCGCCCTCAGGTGAGTTTCAGGTCAGTGGCTAGTAAATACCGGTCATGGACTAGTACCAAGTTTATCTTTAAGCCTTAATATAATGTGAACAGGTGAGTTGTATATAAATTCACCCTCAGTACAGTTGTCATGAACGGGGAAATTAGCTACAGAGACCAAAACTGTTTTTGTACCAGGCTGTAAACATGTTTATTTCTGCTGTCTAACATGGGGACTTATGGAGACTGACTCACTTCTGCAGCCAGCCTCAAGTGGACGTTTGAGGAACTGCAGTTTTCACTTATTCACTTATATATTTATATACTATAACCATGGAGGCTGTAGCTTGATGTGTCAGTATACTCACTCTTGATATTATGATTATGATATGAAGTAAACTGCAAAATCTACTAAATAAATCTGGTCTCGCACTCGAAGAGAACCTGTTCTTTACATAACTGCACGTGTGCAGACGTTCTATTCTGATTGTGTCATCGTTTAAAAATACTCTCCTGTATTCATCATTTTCTCGTCCATTCACCTCACAAGGAGAGAGAGAGGTGACTAATGCAGACAGTGTTTGAGTCTGAATAGAAATAACCTGTTGAATAGTCAGGCGGTGTTTGCTTATCACACACACACACACACACACACACACACACGGTAATGGAAAATAAATGATTCTCTTCTTTTGCATCATAGCTGTGCAGTCAAGCCACCTCTCTATCCATCGTTTTCACTTCTTCTTCTTCTTCTTCCTGCGTATTTAATATTTACATTTCTCATATTGCTCCTTCTCCCCGCTCTGATTGCTCCCTCGCTTTAAAGTCGATTGATTTTCTGCCAACCTGTCTGTCTGTCTCGCCTGTCTTGCTGGCCTGCCTGTCGCGCCCGCCCCTCTCTGTCTGTCCACCTGCCTCGCTTCATCTCTCTGTTTGTCTGTCTTCTGTCTTCATCTGCCCCGCTTTTTCTATTTTTATCCAGTTGTTTGTGAGCTTGCACAGGGAGTGACTCAGTGTCTCTAAGCTCCAGTCCACTTTCATCTACCCCCTGCCACACACACACACACACACACACTGTTCTCATCCTTCCCATCAGATAACGCAGACTATTATTTGGCAATCTGGATCAGTCTGTTGAGAGGCTGTAGTTATGGCTGTATTTTACCGTAATAAGTCCAGTGTAACCTCTTTAACAGGACAGTGCTGCTGTTTATTCCATCTCAAAATCTTTGTAGATTTTACAGTGAAAACTGCCTAAATTAAATATTACGATGTTTTACTGTATAATTAGCATCTAATGTCTAATATAAAATGCTGCTTTATTCTGTAATATCCCTGAAAATGCTGCGTAAATAAAGGTTTGAAAATATTACGGTTTGAAAACAACGTCATGGCATATTTTACGGTCCTTTACCGTCATGCTTTGGTGTTTTTCACCATAAAATCTACAAACATTTGTAGTAAGAGTGGCCGAGCATGTACAGCCCTGACATGCAGGCAGTGTTTTCCAGGCATTGTTAATGGGTAAATATTGGCTTTGGCAGAGGCAGGGATTGTCAAACAGCATGAAATTAGCGTGCATCAGTATTTAATGTGTTGCATCATTGAACAATGTGGTTCACCATAATTGCTTGCAGAATCTGCCAGTTTTTGCAGTTTTAAATGTTGGCAGGGCGAACGAAGTGACAGCAGAGGGCGAGGGCAGAGTCTGTTCGGCTTCATTAGGACAGAGATGAAACAAACACCTTGCAGCCTCTGCAGCCTCCGCGCGGGAGGAATTCATAACAGGTCGCACATTATTCCGACCTTCTGATTTAGCATTTTTAAGTGGCACATTATAGTGTAGCTGTAAGCAAATGTTAAAGACATTTTAATGTTAATAATCCTTCCCATACATCCTCATATACTGAACATCATCACACATCTCCTCCAGCTTTAAGTGCAAACTTGTATTTATTGTTTACAGCCTGCTACAGCGCCTTCAGAGGACACGCCCCCACAGTCCTCGAGCTGAGAACTGTCAATATTTTTATTGGCTGCGTGGTTAATGACACTTTCTTCTTTGGTCTGACAAACTCAGAACATTTATTCTGACTTTCAAACAGAGTTAAGTCTTAAAATTAAAGCTCTGAAGCTCTTTTTGTTCTCTAATGAAATGCAAAATCCAAATCAGGGTCGTTTGAATAAAAGAATGTGTCAGTGAGTCAAATTAAAACGGCTGCTTGATCAACTGGGGCTAACGCTTCAGCAACAGGAAGTGGCTTAACGTATGAGGTATGAAGAGGAGAGGAGATGAGGAGGGGAGGAGAGGAAAGGAGATGAGGAGGGGAGGTATTGAGATACAGTTACACCAAGAGGGATGTGTTTTTTTTAAAGACTAGCTCGGGGCAGCCAGCTCACAGAGGAAAAGCAGGTTAGAGCCATAGTAACAACAGCCACAGCTGCTCGGTGTGGATGGAGGAAGGTGGAGGGTAGAGGAAGGTGGGCGGTGTGTACTTCCAGAAATACAAGCCTTGACTCATCCACCGATTGTTGTCTGTATGTGTTTCTTTTTTTTTCCAGGACACAGTTAGTCAGATTTATGACTGCTGAAGGCTCCGACTAAAATATTCCCTCGAGGCAGATTTAGGTTTAAAAAAAACCCCAAGGATTATGAAGCTCCTTATTCTGCTGCATTAGTATTCTGAGCCTGTAACTGTTGGAGAAAGGTGCTCGTCTTTTGAGCTTGTTTCACCTGGTAGCACAGATTTCCTCTCTGATGCTGTTTGTTTGCAGTGCATGTGCTTGTGTTTTTAGGATATGTTGGAATACAGATGTTTTCTCCTCCTCGCAGGTGGAACGTGACGACTGCAGCCCTCACAACCTGACGCTGGGTTACTACGTGACCAGCGGCAAAACCGTCTACATTTCCTCCTTGGTGGTCGAGGCGCTGAATGTTTACGGCTTCGACAAGCTGCTGTCAGACATCAGGCAGCACACCCCGTTGGTTAAAGCAGTTCTGGTTCCCGTGGCAACCTGGATACCGGCACCGAGCATTCACCTGCAGCTGAAAACAGGTGACGAAACCCGACGGAAAATAAGACAGATCAACCTTTACATAAGAGAGTCTGGGCTGATGATGCTGCTGCTCTGGAGGCGGAGTGTAAAAGGATAACGGAGGTTAGAGGAGGGAGAGAGAGAGAAATGCAATGAGAGAACAGGGAGGGAAACACAGGGGGGAGAGCAGAGCGGAGCGGAGACCAAATTAGAAAATTCTGATTACATGTCTGCTCTCCTTTACTCTTCTCTGATACCCTAAATCCCATACAAACTCCCATGATTGCAGAGCAAAGGCAAATTGGTCCATTCATTTAGTCAGCCTCTTAAGCCTCTTTAAAAAAAACACATTTCAGCACACACACACACACACACACACACACATGTCTAAATCCAGTCTTGTGGGAACAACAGTAGCTAAATCAGCGGCAATTAACAAATTGTTATTAAAAAGATACACGTGCAGGTTGGAAACAAATTACTGTTTAAACTGTTTTTTGTGTCAAATTAAAGGTCCAGTGTGAGTGTGTGTGTGTGTGTGTGTAGGATTTAGTGCCACCTAGCAGTGAACACAGAGCCACATTCATGTAAAAAGCTTAAAGACAGATCAGTTTTTAGTTTGTCTGCTCAGGGCTACTGTAGAAAACTGGCAGCTGTTAGCATTAACGAGCTAATCTATCATGTATCATGTAATGTGAATTCCGAATAATGACCCAGCTCTGTTTTAGTGTCTTTTAGCTCATTGTTTTGGTTCCACTCTCTTCTCGACCTTGAGTCCAGCAGCATTTTCACCTGAACTCACCTGAACAACGTCTGTCCAGCCCCAAACGGCAGACAAAACGAACACGGATGTCTCTGTCTCTGTTAAAGCGTTCGCCTTCGGGCTTGTTTCTCAAATCCTAGCTGAAGAGGCTTGAATCACCAAATGGAAACAACAAATGACAAATGTACTCTGCTGCAAAGACACCTGAGCATGAAGTGCCCACTTTCCAATCCATTTCTGGCTCGTTCAGCTCATAAACCATTAATACAGTATATGACTATTTACCAGCTGAGCACAATTTGCATACGATTACCAAGTAGGTCAACAGTGTTTGCGTTGCAGACTATGAGCCCAGTGAAGGATGTGAGTCTGTTCTGGAGGTGTACCCTGCACTCACGAGCACCGCGGTGTTTGAATTTAGGTCAGAATATTGTCCCCCCTCTCCTGTCCCAGACGTTTTTTGTAGGTGTTTGAAAAGAGCGGAGAAAGGAAGCGAGAGGACGGAGATCGACTGCGGTAAAAGCCCTGAGACAACATTAATAACATCCTCCATAATCTGCTGATGGACTCAATATTGTTTACCCTGTTCCTTCCTGCTGCGGAGCTTCGCAGCGCCGATAAACCGCCGCTCTGTTTTATTGTTCTCATTCTGGACAGTGGCGATAATCCTCTTTCTCTGTGGCACTGCTTAGGTTTATTGGTCGCACAGACAGCATCTATCTGGAGTGCTACTTTCATTAATACTGAAGACACAGCCCCCCAGATGCACATTCCAGATACACTTTGATGAAGTAGATTATTTTAGAGTCTCAAAATAACTTCACCTTCCCCAGCTTTTTTCCAGCTGTTGCTGCTATAGATGCATTTGTATTAAACTGCTTCTGTATTATTAGCATAGTTATAATATCCTATGTGAACAGCAATCTGGTTTGTAGACTCAGTTAAACTACTTTACTGTCACCGATGGAAATCTGAGCTGTAATCATGAATATACAGTGGGCTGTTTCTTGATGTTCATATCTGTGACTTCCTGCTGGAGAAATGAGAAAGATTTGTCATTGGAGGGGTTGAACACGCTGATTAAGTAGCTACCTGGGAAATAGGTGACATGCTGCTATAATTAATAATGAATGGATTAAAATACTATAAAACCATTGAGGGTTAGTTCCTCAAGGCTCAGTGTTAAGCCCATTATTCTTTATGTACAATATGTAAACAAAACATCAGAGCAGAAAATCTAATATACAATTATTTTAGATTTTCTTTGCAGACGACACTCATTTATTTTGTTACAGTAAGAATTTATAACACATTCCCATGCTGTGGAAAATAACATTTTACTTTATGTGTAAAACAAATCCAGTATATGTCCTTCATTAGAGAGAATCATGGATTAAAGGCTGAATTATTTGGGTGATGACTGATTTTACATTTTTTGTTTGTAATTTTCTAAATCCGATTTTCTTTCTTTCCCCTGCAGTGTTGAGGTTCGTCGGCCCGACAGATAACGTCTACTCCTGCAGCTTCGTCCAGATGTTGGAACAGAGGCTGGAAAACGCCTTCGAGGAGGCTCAGGACAAAGTGCTGGAGACCTACAACAGGCTCACCGTGGAGGTACTGCACGGGTTCACGGAGGCTACTTTTAGTGCAGAACCCAGACACATTTGCATGTAGCATGCTAATCAGGCTAACGTGAATATGAAGGCTGAGTTTTTTTCACTACAAATGGACGCAAAAACAGAAAATTACTCACTAAAGTTGGGCTGCAGTTTACAGTTAGAGGAGGAGCTGACTGTAGCGGCATATTACGGTTTATTTCGAGGGACGCAATCAAACCCTTTCAGATATTTTTCCTCCCGTGTTCCCTTTCTCATTTCTTTCTTCTCTGGCTTTCAAGAGTCTCTCATGACTGCAGGATATACATACACACACCATCATAATCATAAAGTAGGTCTCAGCGAGCAGAGGCAGATATAGGGTCCATTCATAATTCATCCTCTGAAATATTAACACTCGTGGACGAATGTGATGGGAATTCCTGGTATCTCGTATCATCATCCACTTTACTATGGTGACTCAGTCACATTATTTTCAGAGTGCCGCACAGGTCTTATTATAGAATGACAAAATAAAAACATTGTTCATTCAGAGTGTCGTGCTGTGTCTGGAGCTGTGTTATGCATTCTTTATGGGTATTTTAGACATTTCTATGAAGCCATTAGATATTTCCTCATGAACGGCTGAATTATAGATGTGCCCTCTGCTGCCTGTTTATGTGTTTGCTATAAATAAAGAATTGGAAAAATCAGTCTAATATTGCGTGAAATGAAATATTAAAGTCACATGTTTGCGTGTTCAGATCCAGAGTGTGTCCCAGGACCCGGGCTCTCCGTCAGTCTCTCTGGTGTACGTGGTGAAGAACCAGGACGCCATCCTGAACGGGACGATCTCCAGCGGCCTCCTCAACCAGCTGACCGCGGAGCTGGTGGGATACTTTCTGTTCTACCCACCCCTGGTCATCGCTGAGCGTAAGTAACCACAAATCAGCTTTGGTGATGACACATAGAAATAATTAATGGTAATTAGCTGCCTTCATCTCTTCGTGGATCCTCGGTGCCCTGTGGACCTAACAAATGTTTCTTTCATCATAAAACAGTTGCTAAGCGTCCATTTTGTAGCAGAGTCTGTATAAAGCTTAGACGTAGTATCTGCTTCGTGTGGTGGCTCCAGTTACCGCCATCTTGGCAGTCCTTCACCACCTTCCGAATCATCTTAGAATGGGCAAAGATCGGCATGGGTGGAGCCAGCACGGGCTGAATGAAGCTTGTTGCTCAAACAAGCCACCTTTAACGGCAACCAACTGTTAATTAAAGTGATTTAAGCCTTAATATAATGTGAACAGGTGAGTTGTATATAAATTCACCCTCAGTACAGTTGTCATGAACGGGGAAATTAGCTACAGAGACCAAAACTGTTTTTGTACCAGGCTGTAAACATGTTTATTTCTGCTTTAACATGGGGACTTATGGAGACTGACTCACTTCTGCAGCCGGCCTCAGGTGGACGTTAGAGGAACTGGAGGTTGCCGCTTGGTTTGTAGCTCATGTGTAGTTTAAGTTTGGATGTCCGGTGGATCATGCAGATGAACTGGATTGCTTCTGGAAAGACATATTTCTCTCTCAGCTGTAAATTTTCATGCTTTAAATTCATCCACCGACAGCAGAAATCTCATGAATTTCAAAATATTTCAAAACTCGAGTAAATAAAACAAAAACTATCTTCTGCATGGCTCGATATCAGTCAGTGAGAAAAGAAACTGAATTGACCTTTGAGCGTTTGAACCTCCATTTCACATATTTGAATATTTATTTATGCCGATGAACATTTATAAAATGAAATGAAAGGTCAAATATTACTACGCACATTAACAAGTGAGGTCATCGAGAAACTTGAAGCAGCCAGCGGCTACATGAGTTGGCGTCACCGCTCTCGGACATTTCATTTCATTTCTGAGCAATCACAGCAACACAGAGTTGCTCTGCTCTTATGGCTACACATAAAGACTTGGCTAGCGTTGCCTAACCCAGAATTAATGGTGTCTCGCCAACAAATTACAGTCAGGGTGCTTAATACTCATTCACTTGATGTACCTCCAAGCCATCTTCTCAGAGGAACTGCTGGACAGTTATGATGCATTTGGAATTATTCACAGAGTGAAAATGAAAATGAGCAATCCACGAAGACAAACAGCAATTTGTAACGTTCAGCTAAATGCTGTAGTGACACAGTGACACAAGAGAGATTTCCATAAAACTAACAAACAGCATCATGTAGGTGTGCCAGTTTAAGAGTTTCATCCAAGTCAACATTGACCAACAAGAACCACGGCAGTGTAGATTTAGACAGGAAGTGATGGAAAAGGATGCGCTGAGATGATGTCTGTGGGCGGGAAGAAGGGATGAGTGATGGAGGGTTGAAGGAATATGAACGACTGAACACGGCCGTGGTGGCTGCCCGGCAGGGATCACGAGGAATAGGATGAGCTCGAGGCGTGGTCCTTGTAAAACTTCATTTAGAGAGAACTGAAGTACAACGCAGGACAGGGCTGGTGCTGAGATTCTGCTGATCTGACGTTGTCCTCCTGTCAGCGTTCGTTCGTCGTTGAAAATGTGACTTTCTAGATGCAGAAATCTTTCTAACTTTCTTCCTCTAAGACCAAACTAATAGACTTGGAGAGTTGCTGATGTGCATCTTGCATAAAGATATTGTTACAGCAAAAAAAAAATACACCGCTAATCTGCCAAGGAAGTGTGAGGAGTCATCATTTTTTCTTGCTAGCTGTAGTCTTAAAAACACTACAAAGATAGTGTAGAATCTGTGCCCACCTCCCTGTTCCTCGTGTTTTATGCAGCAGGAAGGGAAAAGTGAACAGCGCTGAGCTTGAATCCTAAAAAAAGACTTCTGCGTTCAGAGATTTATTTTAGTCTTAGTCAGACAAAGGTTGCAGGTAGGAGAGATGGAGGACTACCCATATTTACACTAGAGGAACAAAGATGTTGTACCAGCGAGGCTTGGTTGGAGTTTTCCCGACGATATGTCCGCTGCTGTTTGTTGTCTGGCATACAAGCTGATTTCATAGTTACATAACAGTCGTAGTCCTGCTTATTCCATGAGCTACCGGGCTGGTACATACTTACATCGCCATATGTAACTACTGAGAGCCATGGAGTCCACTGCAGGGCAATGCATGATTCATGACTTAGCGTATGTTTGACCTGCTTCTCAAAGGGGGAATGACTCTATATTACAAACAGACTTCACTGTGTCCTCCAGCACTCGGAGACTCAGATTTCAACAGAAAAATACCAATCAAATATTTATATAATACTAAATTACTTTTCCAAATACATTATTTCATCTCAAGATGATGGAGATCTAAACTGAGCTTGAAGTTATTGCAATGCTACTTTGCTCAACAGTGAGTGATCAGAGGGTCGCTGGAGGAAGATACTGAACCCCAAACTGCTCCTGATAGCTGTGAATGTTTGAATGTATGGGTGAAGCTCTACGTCACCTCACCTAAGCTCATGAGCTTTGGGTAGTGACCAAAAGAATCAGATTGTGGATACAAGTGGCCGAAATGAGCTTCCTCCGGCTGGTGGCTCAGCTCTTAGAGATACAGTAAGGAGCTTGGAGTAGAGCTTCACTCATCCTTCACATTGAGCCAGCTGAGGTGGTTCGACGCCTTCGTTTAGAGGTGTTCTGGGCAGGTACAACTTGGAGGAGGCTTCGGGGCAGACCCAGAACCCGCTGGAGGGGGGCATGAGATCCAACCTGGGAACCTCGGGATCCGTCCATGCTGCGGAAGCCCGGGTTCGATCCGACCTGTGGCTCTTTCCTGAATCATTCCCCGTCTCTCTCTCCACATTCCTGTCACTCCTCAGCTGTCTCTGTCAAATAAAACTTGAAAAGACCCAAAACAAACATTGAACTTGAACATTTTAATGTTCAAGGAGGCAGAACAGGTCCTGAATTCTTTCAAATTTAGGATGTGCCATCAGGATTCCCCACACAGTTGGTATAGACCAATTTACACCCACTGAGCTCATTTTTTATTTAATCATCTGCCTCGTGAAAAGACCATAGACTCCGTAGATGAGCCACTCCAGCTCTGTTTGTATTCCACTCCAGCCTCTAATGCCATCTGTGAGATTGTAAAAGGGCAAACAGCTGTACCGCTCCTATCATCTGAATCCTGCCATCGGCAATCTGTTGTCCATGCCCTCTGAATTTGCTAATTTTAGCCTGGTGAGATTAGATTAGTATCTATCTGTGCGTGCACTCAACACCCAACGGGCTCAAACATCACACTTCACGTGGTCACATCCCAACGCGGCTCGCACACTGTCACAGAACCGACTCTCCCGCTAATGGTGAAATAACGAGCGGACCATTAAAGAATCATGTGAAATGATAAAGTAGATTAACGACCTGCCAAACAATGGCTGAACATCATGAACATCTGTGGTTACAGTAGTTAGTGCAGACGTGTATCGGCGCAGACACATCGACTGTGATTATGCTGAGAGCACAAACGGATGATCGATCCTCGCGTGATCGAAGCAGCCTGAATACTGACCTCACTGTGTCTGTGTGCAGAGGAGTGTGTGCGGACAGCTGCCTCAGCATGTAACCGTGGACTGGTGGAGGTCTGCGGGGTGTCGTGTGCTCAGCTCCACTGGAAAACACCCAAGAGGCAGACTGAAGATGAATAATTTATTCACAAATTACCCATAAATACAAAACAGTGTTTCTAAAACTGGTTACAGAAAAAGAAAAATCTAATAAAGCCGATCAGATAAAACAATGAAAGCACAGGAGCTCTTTGTTCTTTTTTATGGTGCTGAGACTCTGTCAGCTCCGTCACTTCCACGGCTGCTCCACCCTGATGGAACTGACTGGAAGAACAGGCAGTGGAGAACACAACACCTCCATCCTTCACCCTTCAGCGGACTCACTCCATGTCTGGACAGTTCCCTCCCTCTTGGCCAGTGAAAGTGTTTCTGGCCAGTGACGATGTCCCGTCGCTCTGGTCCCGCCCTGTTAATTACTTCCACACAGGTGTGTTGAACTGTGCCAGGACTACACACTGCCCACTGAGTGCAAGCAACGCACACATGTAAATATTAATAATTCAAAACAAAAGAAGCAAACGTGACATGATGAACTCAAAACACGGCAAAACTGTCGAGACGTTTAACTGGAGCGTTCCACAGCTGACGGCTGCAACTGTGCGAACGCGTTTGCAGACGCCCACTGCAGAGCAAACACGGTGTGCACGTCAGCCGTGTGTGTGTGTGTGTGTGTGTGTCTGCTGGAGCTTGACCTTTACATCAGCCAATATTAGCTCATTGCAGATGCATTGGTCTGACTGTATGTGTCAGCCAGAGATGTGTTTCCGTCCACCAGCTACAAAATGTGCAGCTGAGTGTTTCCTCTGATGCTCGACATAAATATTTATAATGTATCAACATCAGGCTCAACAATTCTACCGAGCATGTGATGTGATTCTCTGCTAATGAAGTTTGGGTCTTCGCCGAGTGATGGAGAGCAGTATGTTCATGTCCTGTTCACATTATATTAAAGTTCTGCAGGATTAAGACGTGAACGCTTTGATTGACAGGTGGGTGTGGTCACAGGTGGCTTGTTGAGCATCAGTCCGCCTCAGGTCCGACAATGAGCCACGTCTTTACTGATATTTACATTAGTGAGCGTCACATGCTTCAGAAACCTGTGGGTGTTTTTAAGAATGAAGCTCGGTGCTGCAGACAGATGATTCATGTGCTGTAGAAGATACAGAGTGACACCATCCTGATCCTTTGAAACCATCTAACATTCATTTATTGTGAGTTGTTCATATTTCTTCTCTCCTTTTTTGGAATTATGCAACCGAACTCTCCAGCTGCTGCGTTAATGAAATGGATCGTCTGGATTTGTCGGCCCGTTGAACTGATTCTCTGAAAGGCGCTGAGTGTGTCTGAGCCTTAACACTTCAGTGCTGTTTGTCTTAAGTGTTTATCCCAGCTTGTGTTGCAGACAGGCAGACAGACAGACAGGCAGACAGACACTCGCTGGTACTAGCAGCCACCGCTGCTGCAAACGCCATTGACTGGAGCTGAACAGTATTCTCGGCAGGCAGCCAGCTCGGAGGAGTTAGGTGGAGACAGATGGTGAAACAGGCGGATGGGAAATAAGGAAAGATAGGTTGACGGATGAATAGGACACAGAAAGAGGTCGACGGAGTGAGGGAGCGATGATGGGTAGATAAAGACAGAAGGAGACAGTCGGACGGACGGAAAGGAGCAGGGTTTTAGGAAATGAATGAGCTGACAGGTGGAGAATGAGGCAGGTACAGTGGGATGGGAGTGGATGGATAGAGGAAGTAACACAGTCAGACAGTAAAGGTGGATAATGAGACCTGACAAGGAGTGTTTAATTGGATTTGGTCATCTGTGCCAAGGGCCAGTGCTAAAAATCTCCTCTGTGCATCTTTCTTTAAAAAATATAACAAGTCCCCAGAGGCCGCGGACGTCTCCGGTCCACTGTGGGCGACTTAGCATGTCACAGTTTGATTAATACGCTGATATGAGTTGATATGACCAAATAGGAAAGTCCAACATGTCCTTATGGTGAAGGCCTGGACGGAGGATTTATTAATATAGCTGTCATGACATGATGCCGCCTCGATACTGACGGAGCTGTCCCGTCTGTCTCAGAGTGATGCCACAACTACTCTGCGTCCATGAATCCTCGTGACAAACAAGGACGTGTGTTTAGCGTTGGTAGTCTTACAGGTAGAGGAGGTCCTCTGAAGAGCAGGAGGTCTTCAGGAGGTTTGGAGGTCGACGTCCCTGATCTGGACGTTCATTGGAGGAGGTAACACGTGTCGGCATAAGGGCGCTGACGTAGGTCGGTGCTGAACAGGACTAGTTTATACCCAGGCCAAAGTGTGCGTCTTCCAACGTTACAGCTTGAAATGATTTGCCGTAACTTCACACATGTTGCACCCTGGGAATCACTCTGCGTATCCTGGCTGCTGCGGACAAGAGTCCAAGATGTCTTCTGCTAAAAGGTTTATTGAAGCTCGGCCAAGGAGAGCGGAAGATTCATCAATACGCTTGTCCTGACGTGACGAGGAGGCTGTCCTCTCCGCTCGTCTCTACGCCCTCAGGACAATGACACAACTCTCTACTCTACGCCCAGAAATAGCCGTTAATCTACAAACTCGGAAACATGTTTCCAATGTCACGTACCTGTCTGTTGTGTGGAGGGAGAGACATTGCGATCCTCTGACCTCCACCGTGATGATCAAGATGCCGTTCGCTTTCCCAAACACAAAGAAACGGCAGCTCAGTATCTCAAGGAGAGAAGTCAGCGTCCTCAGATTCAACACTGTCCCTGCAGGGACCTCTGGATTTATGAGGACCCAAACGTAGCACGCTCCCTCACAGGAGTTCATCTGATGTAATTCAGCATCTCAGAATCTAATTGGATAATTAGTTTTTCTTCATAAACATGTAGTACGATGGTTTTTCTTCACTCCTCTGCCCAGTAACAGCTGCACCACACTAAACTCTGAAAGCCCACGAGTCTCATGTTAATGCCTCTGTTCATCATCTGCAGTCAAATTAAACGTGTGTCCTGGTGATACTTCAGTTATAATGTATATTGTGCGTCTGCTGACGGGCTGTCAGCACCAGCAACACGTTCAGGAGCGGCTGAGCCGGCTCGGCTGCACTCAGCGGCGGAGATGAGCGCAGTGAAACATGTAGCAGAGTCGTGCCGGTCACACTTTTCTGTTTCCGCTCCCCTCGGATCTGTAGTTGGATAAGTTTGAGGAAAGTTTGTGAAAGGTTAGCGTGTTCCTCGCTGTTCTGTGTGTGATAACATTAAAGATGCGACTCAGCGGCTCCTCAAATGATTGACGGGGCCGAACACACTGAAGACCTGGGGATAGGTATTGTTTTCACGCAGTAGCACTGGATGGTTTCCGAGTACGTAAAGACAGACATGTGTGGTTTGTCTCCTCTGTGGGACTTCATGGTTTATGTTTAGCAGCAACATTTTCCCCGATAAAGAAAACATGTTTTGTGTCACGCAGGATTGTACAGAGGTGATCAAACTGTACTGAGGGTGAGTTTATATACAACTCACCTGTTCACATTCTATTAAGGCTTAAAGTTCTGCAGGATTCAGAGCGTGGACGTGTGTAGAGTGTAAGACAGTCAGCTGCAAATGTCTGTAACCTTCTTCTCTCTTTCTCTCTGCAGCCCTTGAATACCATAATCTCAACACGTCGATGGCAACCAAAAGCTATTGGGTGATAACAGGTAAATTGCTGTTGTGCCTGCACACACACACACACACACACACACACACACACAGACAAAAGTACTGCTGGGTGATCAGTGGTAATCAAGAGCTGCATCGATCGGACAAAACAGCAGTTAGTTAAATGCCCCGGCGCTCGCTGTTGTGCAGTTCAGCAGAATAGTATTGGCTCTCTTTCCTCTCCACAACCCACCACGACCACACCGCCACCTCCACCTCCACCTCCTCCACCCTCCTCACCCGCCCGCCGCGCTCTCAGAGTCTCTTTAGCCGCTCTGTTCCCGGGGAAACCTACTGATGTATAATTCACAGCTTCCTGACTGGGGCAGAGGGAGAGATCGCTTCACATCACATCACGGCCGGGGTGTGAATGATGCTGAAGTGAGTGTGTGTGTGAAGGCTGTCCACTGCTCTGTCTCACTTATAGTAAGAGACACACTCAGTAGCAAGATTGATGCTAGCACCTGTGTGTGTGTGTGTGCGTGTTTATCTCTGCTGCAGACACACGGTGCGTGTCGCTGCAGCTGTAATAGAGCTTTCTGGATGAGCAGATCTCAAATGAAGGGACGATCATCCAGTCCTCTCTGATATCCCACTCGTCTCCTCCGTCTGTTGTCGGTCTCCTCCTCCTCCTCCTCCTCCTCCTCCTTTGTTCTCCTTAACACTGCCTCCAAATCTCACCTCCTTCCCCGCTCTGTCCTCTTTGGCCTGCCTGAGCGCCTCTTTACCCGCTCAATCCCTCCTCTGTGGTGTCTCCTCGCAGTGATCCAGGATGTGGACAGCTCCTCCCTGGAGGCCAACTATCAGAGCTTTGCCAGCCTGATGGAGCAGCGGCTGGCTGAGCTCTTCCTGGTGGCGGGCAGGCAGGGCTCCAGGACAGCGCGATCTCGGCGTGCCACCACAGTCGGCAGCTACACCGTGCAGGTACGTGGGAACCACCTGTCCATCAGTCAAGTCAACAGTTACTCTTCACGTGCTCTGTGCATGCAGCCTCAGCAGCTGTGAGGCTGTGCTTTGAGCTGAACGTCATGCAGATGTTGTAGCAGGTGTGATGTTTACCGTGGCCATCAGCCTAGCTCAGCGTGTTGGCAAGCTCATACGCATGGAGGTGTAGCTGAGAGTACTCATGGGGAATGTCACTAGCTTCGCAGACAGCTGGTCATGAGCAGATAAAAAGTGAATTTTTGGCTAAAAGTCACCAGATCAGCAGGATTCTTCTTCAGAGGACGATGCATGTCTGTATGAAGTTTTAGGGAGGTTGTAGCAGGACCGACCAACTGCTGCTCTCAGTGTAGCCACGATCCACGAGAAGCTGCGAGGTGAGAAAGCAGAAGAACTCGAGCTAAATTAGAAACACGCGTTGATGGGACATGACTGTGTACAGATGGAGAGAAGACGCCGGGGTCACATCGAGACCCTGGACTGACCCTCTCCTGGAGCTTCAGAGTCATGTGACATGAAGAAACAAAACAGAGACATTAAGAGACTCGTTGCAAAGCCGATTCATCGATAAAGATTAGAGAGAGTAAACTGAACATCTTTTTTAGTTTTGGACTTGACGGGATCAACCTGAACATTAGAAATCTTCAGTTGTACATTTTTTACTTTTTCTTCGACCAGATCATGAATGAAATATTGAAATATTCAGAGGATTAAACGCTTAACTTCTCTAATCTGTCACTGCTCAGTATCAAACCTTCACACATAATAAATAAACAGTTATTATGAAAATAGTTTTGTGATACATTAAAATGTGAAACAGCTCCATGGTGCAGTAACTGAAAGCACACGCTGCGTGTAGCGTCAGCAGACGGAGGCAGTAACTCAGGATGGAGCGTCCTTGAACTGAAGCTGCTCAGAAGCATAAAAGGTTTGTGTGTGTTTGTTTCTGTGTGTGTCACCTCCGTGCTCAGTGTTCAATACTGTGCAAATGAAGTCAACGATCGACTCCTCCTTGTACACACACACACACACACACACACACACAGTGGTGGTTTTATGGGGAGTCGCAGATGACCGGTTTTATGGCGTTGGGGTGAGAATTCATCCGTCCATTTAATACCACACGTCCCGTCTTTTTATGACAAAATCAAATTACCAGACTTGATTTAATCGTGTGATGTGTTCAAATTAAAAAAAGGTGTGTGATGCACGATGAAAGGAAATTGAGATTTCAAGTGTCTCGGCTCCTCGAGTGCTTTCTCAGAGCGGAGTTCTCAGGCTCGTCGTGATCAAAGCAGGCGAGCTGACTCAGATTTCTGACTTTGCCGCTGTGATGTAACAGTGACTTTCAATCTGTCGGCGTGGAGCGATGAAGGATTCTGAATTGAATCTGACCACATTGTGTTTGTCGTCTCCAGATGGTGAGCATGCGTCGACTGCCCGGTCCCAAGAACCCAGCAGAGATGACGTACTACGTCCAGCTCAACGGAGCGCCCATCACTGGAACCAGCGCTGCCAAGACGCTCAGCAGTCTGGACTCGCAGACCATGGCCCTGACGCTGGGATACTTTGTACAAGTGCAGGCTGAACGTAAGCGTGTAGTCTGACTGTCTTGTGTTATGTAAAGCTGGGGGATAGAGTCAAAGTGATGCATTTTAGTCTGTAGATGAGTCAAGTGTCAAAAAAAGCAGCAGCAGCAGAGCATCTCTCATTATCTCTCCTTGCCTTCTGACGGTGACTTCCTTCAAGCTTCACTCCAGCCTAAGCAGAACTTTCCAGAATCCAGAAATATTATTCTCAAATGAACTTAAAGGAACACGTATGGAACAATTTGGGAACATATTCATTTTCTTGCTGAGGGACGATGATGTAGCAATCTTTTTACACGCCAAACAAACAAGCCATGGAGTAGGACTCCAACCAGCCAACCAACCATCCATCCAACCATCCAACCAACCATCCATCTAACCATCCAACCAACCATCCATCCAACCAGCCAACCAACCATCCAACCAACCATCCATCCAACCATCCATCTAACCATCCTACCATCCAACCAACCATCCATCCATCCAACCAATCATCCAACCATCCATCTAACCATCCATCTAACCATCCATCTAACCATCCAACCAATCATCCATCCAACCAGCCAACCAACCATCCATCTAACCATCCAACCAACCATCCAACCAACCATCCATCTAACCATCCAACGATCCATCCATCTAACCATCCATCCAACCAGCTGGCATTATGTTGAACTGTTTCTTTACCTGAAGTATCAGGAGCCTTGTTTCATTATTCTAATGTTTCTAAATGAATGCACGGTTTATTGATGTTGAAGTGCTGAATCTAAATATACGCTCTGCACTATTCCCGTTTGTTGGTGTCACTGCTGATTTACTCCAGCTATAGAAATAATTAGCATAAAAACGGGAGCAGTGCAGGATGTGGGCTCTTTTATTTCAGCATATTTAAACAGTTTCTTTGCCATGTTTGTTTGTTTTTGTTTTTTTTTGCATTTTCAATATCAGCCCGTATAAGATAAGATAGACTTTGTGCATATTGTTATAGATGCTCACAGCACATTTCTGATTCACAGCTGAAAACATTCAGACTTTAACTGCTTTTTAGGGTTTATCTGCTGAACTCAAGCGGAACGATCTTGGCGTTCTGTGAAGCCTTTGGGTTTTCCATAAATTTCCATAATTCCCTGACACATCCAATAAAGCTTTTAGAATATCAATACAAATTCAAAATCAAACACTGTGTTCAGAAAATTCTAGTTGTGTATCTTTGCTGTTTGTTAATGCTCGCTCATGCAGCAGGATGTTCGTGTTAGTGGCTGGCGGAGAGGACAAAGTGTTCCCTCTCACCTCTTCTCCCTCACATTTCCCCAGAATCTATAATTAACAAACTGGAGAGATACCAACAACCATCAGCGCCCTTCACAGCTCCACCTAACAGAGCTGAAGCCGGGGAAACTGAACGCAGTGTTCTTGTACAATTTCTTTAGTTTGCCGTAACGGGCTCAGAGGAAACAAACACGTCCCTTTGGCAAACTGTTCCTCAAAGAAATAATTCTTAAGAAGATTCAAGTGAAAAAGGTTTTTCATGTCATACTTTAAAGCACTTTTTGGATGTGGATTTTGAATCTGCAAAGCTGTTTTCTTTGATTACATTTCCGTCTTTAATATGCAGTTTTTGAACTCTTGAAAAGAGAGTACAGTTACGCTACAGCTACAGCCAGAAGGAAAACGTTGGCCTCGCTGTCCAAATGTAACAAAATCTGCAGCAAGATCAGCTAGGTGTTGTCCCAGTGCAAAGATTTCCTGGTTGTAGCCACTGAAATAATGTATGCATACAATCAGAGGGAGCCTAACTTATTGCCCTGAGTGCATGGTGATCACTTCAGGCTGGATGGACAGTAAGAAGATAAGATTTAAGTCTAACCGTAAAAGTGAGGTGGACACGCCACCGTCTTCCCTCATCTGTGCAGATTAAACAAATGAGATACAACGGGTTAATTAGTTTGTTTCTAGAGGGGCCATCGGCTGTTTCTAGACTTCACATCTTCATCTTCATCTTCACGTCTGACTCTTGACTTGTGCATTTCCGCCCTGACCTGAAGAAAGTGTTGTAATTATTTCTGCCTGTCTGAAGAGTCACTTAACGGAGGAATGATTGACGCACAGCCAGCTGCTGATAATGAGTCATAATGTTTGTGTGTTCAAAGCTGTGGTAAAGACGCCGCCCGGAAACCTGTGGATCATGGCCGTCCTCACGCCTCTCTTCCTGTTGGTGGTCGTGATCGGGATGGTGGCCTTCATTCTTTGTAAGAGGAACAGGGTCATCTTCAAAACCGGCGCCTTCAGGACCTTCAAAACTCGCTCCAAGGTAAAACCTCAACTTCCGTTTAGCGCCTTGCTCCTTTCCGTCTTCTTTTCCTCTCTCTACTCTCTTTTCTCTTCGTTCTTCTTCTCCTGTTAGCACAAAGCTTCACTCTTGGGGAGTTAATCTCGCTCAAAGATGTTCAAATATCACAGCTCCACCTTCTGATTAGAGATTATGTAACTGTAAACCTCTCATTAGCTTCCTCGCCGCCCAATGGGCCGTGGTCAATGCTAATCACGCGTGCTGCAAATACTAATCGGCCTGGAAGAAACGGGCAGGGCTCAGCGTGCTGGAAGCTAACCTTAGGGTAATGTCGGCTCCTTTCACAGTCACAGCGTTCGCTCGACATCGACTCCTTTGAGGCCAAATAAAAAAGCAATCACTTCAAATGAGCATGTGTTATAATAGACTGCTACCAGCTGGTTTGATCAGGTCAGATTGTTTTTCCTGGACGCGGCGCTGCGCGTGACGCCAGAACAGCAGCTGCTTGTGTCACCGCAGTCAGTCAAGTGGTAAACAAGCAATAAGCCGGCCAGCCTCATTTGTTCTGAAGAGGCTCTCGATGTGGCCCAGAATTCCAATTCCAAGTTTCTTTCACACTTGATATCATGATTAGACGTCTGAATCTTTGGCTGCACACGGCCGCACTCTGGTTAGGGTCTTATTCAGGTCAAGATGTTCGCACAAACTTCTGATATCCGGCAAAGGAATCTCCCCGATGCCATGAATAAACCAAAACACAGAATATTTCGGTCTCCAGATCAAAAGACGACTTAAAAGCTTTGACCGTCAGTAAAATATTCCCTCCTCGACTGGCATGTTAGAATCTGTGAGCAATGTTTCCGACGCCCCTCGACAAGTATCCTGGTTCAGCGAGCAAGTGTACTTTTGTAGGCTGACATCAAAATGTACCCATAATGCTGTTCTGTGTAAGAGAAGTGAGACGTTTTGATTGGATTTGGAGCCGGCGTTGTAACCAGCTTCATGATCAAACCCAAAGTAAAGTTCAATGGAATTTATTCACCCACATTATTATTTCTGACATGATACTGTAACGCTGTACTCAGGTTTCTGCAATCTGGGACTTCCAGGATAAACCAAAGGTCAGACAAGTTATAAACAGCCATATTATCTAAAGTTCTTCATTCTGAGGTGCAAAAGACATTTGTGGGTGTGCAGGTAATTACATTAAGTTTGGTCGAAGATGTACTCCGAACTTTGAGGACCTTGCAAAGCCGTGACCTTGGCGGTTAGTTACATAGCAACCCAGTCTGTTTACTGCTGGCTGAACACTAACAGCTACACAAGCTGCAGTGTTATCTCAACATTGTAGAGATGATATTCAGTTCTCAGCTGTAAAATGGCAGAATGCTCCTTCCAGGTTGGAGCGAGTTGCTGCCGCAAGCAAAGGAGTTGAAGTATCTCAGAGTCTAGTTCACGAGTGATGGGAAAACGAAGCGTGAGATTGACAGGCCGGTTAGTGAGATGTCAGGCGGGCAAAGCTCTCGATCTTCCAGTCCATCTACGTTCCAACCCTCGCCTCCGGTCACGAGCTTTGGGTAGTGACAGAAAGAATGAGATTTCAGATACAAGGGGCCGAAATGAGCTTCCCGCGCTGGGTGGCCGGGTTCAGCCTCAGAGATAGGAGGGAGAGGAGCTCAAACATCCAGAGGGAGTTTGAAGTAGAGCAGCTGTCATCTGTCTAGTTAATCTGGTGAGTACAATGTTATTAGCAGAGACAGGAGTGAGAGCCAAATTATGAAAACAGGTCTATCCTGTCCTGTCCTATCCTGTCCTGTCCTGTCCTGTCCTGTCCTCTTCTGTTATTTTATTAAGCCCTCTGTGAACTTGTCCCTCTGACTCTCTCCCTGTTTAGACCTCATATCGAAGGGAGGGCAGTTACCACCACCAGGTATTCACTGAGACACTGGTTTGGTGGATTACCGACCGACTGACTGAATTAATGAATTCATGTCTGACTGGATGAATGAGTTACTGCTTTGTTTGCTCACTGACGCCACACACACACACACACGCTTTGCTGGCTGCTTCTTTATTTATGCGCTGCCTGTCGCTGTTGCTGGGTAAATTCTTGCATGTAGCTTCTGTGCTGTGGACTTATTCCAGCATCGTCACTGGCTTTGGGAGATCAATGAGGGGACAGAGGAGAGGAGGCGGTCAGTGAGGAAAGGTAATAGGGGTGTAAAATTCACAAGCACGTTCCTTAAGATTTAAATTGTTTTGGTTTGAGTCGATGGGCTGAGTTAACAAGGAGAGGCCAGCTCGTTCTCACCCGGGCTCATAAACATGGATAGCTGAGAGGAAGCTCAACACCTGCGAACCAAACCAATCTATTTTTATTTTGTAGCTTCCATAAAAAGAAGCTCGAGCTTGTGTCATCATCAGCCTCTGTGCCAGTTCCTTCCCCATTCAGCCAAGTCGTTTTATCCTCTCACATGAAGCCGCTCTCATCCCTCAGCGGCTCAGCGGGAAGCCTGCACGGACCCCCAACCCAATTCTTTTTTTTTCATAGGAGGCTCGCCGCTGGATTACGGTAGCTACTTTATCACGGCTAGACCCAAAAAAGAGCCGCAGACGATAAAAGATGCTTTAAATCATCCGTGCAGACGCTGGCACTGTGGTTACTGCGGCTTTAGTGGAGCATGTCAGCTGGTTTGGGTCATTTTTATTTACCTCATCCTTCATCCGAGTTACGGCAAGCGGAGCCGCGGCACAGCGAGTGTAAAACCCCAAATATATGTACATAATGTGTGTGTGTGTGTCTGTATCTCCTCACAGCCGCATCACATTAACTTTTTGTTTGCTCTCACTGTTTGGTTTGCAAACACTGAATATTACTTATGTTGTGTTTTTTACGAGAGACGCATCAAATATTAAAGCGTCCTGAAATGAGACTGCACAAGCGGCGCCGTGAGGCTACAATCACCGTTCTGATCCGCAGTGGTATTTACCCTCGTCCAGTCCCAGGCTGTGGCACGCACGAGCAAAGAGAGATAAATATTTTACACGAGGTTTCAGTTTGGGAAGAGCTCGTGGCAACGTGGAGACAAAGTCTTCAAGTTTATCTCAACACAAGTTACAAGTTAGACTCCTAACGGCCGGTGTGAGGGAGCATGGCACATGTGGAGGGTACGCAGGGTCAAGCACAAGTCAGGAGGTCAGTGCAGTGTTAAATCTCAGGCTGCTGGGTCTTCTCCCGGAGATACAGAGCAGCTTTGAGTTCAGGAAGGCAGGCTCCATTCTCACGTTCTCAATCCCTCGACACAACAGATGGAACGAGGAAACAGTGTCGGACCACAAAGTAACATAGTTTGTAGATTAATGGCTATTTGTGGAGTTCATAGACGAGCCGGAGAGGACAGCTCCATCAGAACTGTGTATTGATGAATCCAGCGTTCCCCTTGGCCAAGATTCAATAAACCTTTTAGCAGAAGACATCTTGGACTCCTGCGCTCTTCCTCTCCACTGACTGAAGTGACCATTGGCTAGATCAGCCGGTAGAGCATGAGACTCGTGGGTTAGAGTCCCACGTTGGGCGAGGCATCTTTTTGTAAGTAGCTGGAGAGCTGCCAGTCCACCTGAGCCACGTACTGATCCCCTAACTGCTCCCAGGGCACCTCTACACTGTGCCTCACTTCACTGCCTGTCCACGTTTGCAGTCCCTTCTTGGGGTGATCGTAGCCTGCAGCTGGGCAACAACAATCCTCATACTCCCAACGCCCAAAAGAACTCGGGGTTACAGCTGCAATGACAATCTGCGAGCACACCCAGCAACACTCGTGGACGCGTGTGGTCGTCCTCGTCCTCAGATCAGTGCTACTACTTGTAGCTTTCAGTGAGTTTACATTAAGCTAGCAAGAAAATGGCAAAGCTTGCTGGGAGTTTTTCTCACACCTGACCAACACCTGATCACAGTGCGAGCCAGAAAAGCTCCAGAGGTTCTCCAGGTGATTGGCTTCTGATCAAAAACGTGTATATGTGTTCTGTTAAGGTCGTATAAATACTAACCAGACCTGTGCAGGATGATAGACTCCATTAAGTTGATCTACTGTGTGTGTGTGTGTGTGTGTGTGTGTGTGTGTGTGTGATCTACCCACTCAGCTATCAGTCACTATGCGGGACAGGCTAAAGCTTCTGATCAATACGCTGCTTTATTCTGGGTCTGCGTGTGTGTTTAAGCATTAGAGTGTGATTCTGCAGAGCCCGGCTCACTTCATCACGCCGGAACATTTTTCAGAATAGCTTTTGCTCCCTGCGCGGCTTCCTGTACAGGCGTGAAAGCCTCAGATAGCCGCCGTCGCCCTCCGCGTGGTTTACAATAGAGGCGGAATCAGCAAAAGTAGAAATCCATTTTTCATCTGCGGCGTTCAGCGAAGGCACAATGCCGTTTAAAGGACTCAAGGTGTTTTGCATTTTGCTGCATCATGCCTCAACCTGCCCCGGGAGGAATTTATCTAACCAGCGCAGCACCGAGCCTCTGACGTGCTGCCGCCACTGTACCTCGCTGTGTGTCTTATTTAACTTATTAAATGTGCCCGCTCTTTGGGACACAGCCCTGTGCCGCGCTTCCGCCATTCGTCCTGCTGGAGCTGAATTTAAATCAATGCGGCCGCGGGGGGATAGAGCATATCTCATCCATCTGCTGTACCTCATCAAGCTGCTGCTGGCTGTTGCTCTGAGTTAAAATTAGACATGAGGAGAAGCTTCTGTTTGATCGTGCAGACTAGGAAAATATGAGTGGATAATTTGGTGGCGCAGCGAGGTCGCGCTCACGGTCACTTCACATGGCATCTTCAGGCAGAAGAAACAAGAAAGACGCTGTGACGGACCGATCAGACGCCGCAACGCAGTCCGCCAGCTAAAAGTCTTCATTAAACTGAGCTGCTCGTGCACGATGAGGGATGGACGATTGTTGAGACGAGAGAGCACAGAGGGAGGGTTAGAAATGAGGAGGAGGGAAAAGAACAGACAGACAGACACAGACGGAGAAAGACCTTCAGCCGGGGCGGTCGTGAAATGTCAGGATCACTTCTGAAGGTTACAGCCCTCGGCTCATTTCTGAGAATCCATACATGTCATGTGGACGTGTCCACGTGCACGGCAGATATGAAACACACTGTAAAAAAAAACCCCAGCTGATTTTATGGTGAAGAACTGGCAGATGTGGTCGACCGTAATAAATACGGAATAACCTTTTCAAATATTTCAGTAAAAGGACGTCAGTGCTGCTGATTTCATGTCTGAGGTTCCTGTTTTAGTCTTAAAATGTTTGTAGATTTTACAATGAGAAACTGACAAACCAACATTAAATATTACAGTGTTTTACTGTTTTACTGCAGGCACCAGTATAAATATGACTTCTGCATTAAACTCTCGTATAAATAAAGCTTTTAAAGTCTGACAGTGTTTTACTGTGTACAGTATATTTTTCGGTCTGCTGTCGTGTTTTTGGCAGTTTTTCGCCCTCAAATTTTTTACAGTGTGTCAGCCACTGGATGACGCATGCTTTGCTGTCCGTGTGCAGTGTGTGTCAGGTCGTGTGCAGTGTGTGTCAGGTCGTGTGCAGTGTGTGTCAGGTCGTGTGCAGTGTGTGTCAGGTCGTCTCGCAGTCCGTCACCTCCCTGCCGACACCACATCGTGTGTTTGCTCCTCAATAATCCATACGCACCGTGCATATTGGTGGAGGGGGATGTTTTAGTTCAGCACCTCTCTCCTCCTCCCTCCCCTGCTGCTCAGCATAAACACACACACACACACACACACACACACACACAGTTAAACTTCCCCTCAACCTGCGAACAGCATGAGGCCAGAGGCAAATTAATGTTTGCACTTTCCATACATCTTTCACGCGATAGAGTCACAACTGTCAGCATGCATCACTTCAGCGGGTACGAGGATGCGTGCAGACACACACGCCGTGTTGAGAACACCACTCTCTCTCTCCTATGTGTGTGTGTGTGTGTGTGAGCATGTATCAGTTTCCTGGCGCTCGTCCGTGGTCGCAGCCACGTGTGCTGGAGCTAGCTGACGGTGTGTATGACGGATGAATTATTAAGAAGGCCGTCAGCCGGATGCCCACGCTGCCCGTCCTCACATGCACTCATCATCTCACATGCATCATCTCATGCATTAGGCGGTCCGTTTTAAAGCTGCTTAAAATAGAAAGAGGAGGCAAAAAAAGGTTTGTTGTGTAACATGAAACAGGTCTTTCTCTCTGGTCTCTCGTTCTCTGAAAGACGTTTAGCTTCACAAAGAACGCGTCCCGGCCTCGAGGCTCAGCAAAACAAAAAAACCAAACCCCGACTTCAAAGGTGCCGTTATGTTTTTATTATTTATTTCTCAACTTTTTCATTCTGCCGGCCGCGGTGCTGGCAGACAGATAAACGCTGGAGGAGAGAGTGAGGGAGGTCCATCCAATTACCTTTATCTGAAATGGAAGCAACGCTTATCTGAAGGTTTCTCTAATATTCAGAGACCGTGTCATGTTAGCTGTGAGCAACTCTGACATCCGCGCGTCAGACTGTCCGCTGGGCTCAGGTGATCACATCAGATTTAAACTGTTTCTCAAACTATGGTCCGAGTACCGCTGGTGGTACGTGCCCTCCTTGTGTCGGTGTGAAGTCGTAGTGACTTTCTGCTCAGATGTGACGGAGGTGGAGTCAGTGGAGCTGCAGATCAGGAGTGCTGCTTTGCAACAGATTAGTTCTGGTTCTTGAGCCGGTTTCATTAAGGACTCAACAGTCAATAAATAATGGTCCCATGAGTAATAAAAGTGTCTGCAGCTGGAGAGGGTCGGCCCGGACTGCTGTATTTCAGCGCTGTGGTACTCAGTGTGTGAAGTTTGAGAAATATTAAAAACTGTTTTGGATCGACTGAAATTAAAAATCGACTCCGAGACATTCGTGCTTCAGGAGCAGTCACTCACTCACTGCCGGTGGAGGAACGATGTCTCCACCTCATCTGACGTGCAAACATGATCTACACAGAGAAAAGTGAGAGTGCAGCACGTTGAACAGACACAAACTCTCTGTTCTCTTTGGTTCCTGTGGCCTGACACCAGGTTTGAATGTTTTGCATCTGATTCTGGGACACACACCGCTTTTTTCATGTCGACTATAAAGAATGTAATTTAGTGTTTTCTCAGGGTATCATGGGAAATAACCTCCTCACTGTGTGCGTCTGTCTGCCGTCGTGTGCTTTGATTATTGAATTAATCTTGTGACTCCATATCACTGAGACCCTGTGCTGCTTTGAGCCGTGCGTCATGGTGTGAGTGCATATTTAGTGGCTGCTTCATCACTAAATATCGCTGCACTGTGGAGCGCCGGCCTGCATCCCGTGCTGCTGTCTTTGCATGTGCTCCGTGAAGCTGCTGCTGCTTATTTTAATGCATCAACCCAAACACAAAGATCAGAATGATTAAAACTTTTCTCTCTCCTCTGTTCCTCGTCCAGCCTGTCCAGGGCTTCGACTACGCCAAGAAGCACATGGGTCGAACGGGAGATGAGGCGGTCTCCGTTACCAAGGAGACGCTGGTCCTGGGGCTGCCTGTCCGAGACGCTCCGCTGTCGCTGTCCCTGGATAAGAAGGTTCACCAGGACGGCACCGCCAGCAAGAGGCCCCCGTCTGCTGACATACACAAAGGAGGGTAAGGAAGACAGTCACGACCTCGCTACGTATTTTCTTAGATGTGTAAGTGAAGTGCAGTTCCTCAAACGTCCACTTGAGGCTGGCTGCAGAAGTGAGTCAGTCTCCATAAGTCCCCATGTTTCACACCAGAAATAAACATGTTTACAGCCTGGTGCAAATAGCTAATTCCCCCGTTTATGTGGATGGGAGCATTTTACGGTGTTAGAACAAACCTTTTTAAAGACGGAGCTGTGAGAGGTGCCAGCCGGAGACTTTGGGAAATCACACTGCTGACATCACAATACATAATTCATTAGAAACGTGGAAGTCTGCTCATTCAGATCAGGCCTGTAGCTCGTGAAGGGGAAGCACAAAGCTGCAGCTGTTTCAGTCAGCGATCAAGCCAGAAAACAAAATCCAGAGCTTTTCAGGAAGACGAGCAGCCTTCAGTGTTTGTCTGTGCATCACGGTGTTAAGCCAGGGACAAGCCAGCGGTAAGCAGTGCACACTCTGACAGACTGACACCATCTGAAGATAAGTCCAGTGCTAACGAGGAGCTGTTTGGAGACAATAACGGGAGATTGTTACGGATCCGTGGAAACTGATGCCGCGTGCCGCTGCAGGAGTAAGCATGAAGAAGATGAGTCACTGTGTTAACAGCCTCACACCTCTGCGAGCCACGGTCTGACACGCTGCAAAGGTTTCCTCTGAGCGGAATGATGCTGTGAATTCTAACAGGACAGAAATGTAAATGACGAACAGGATGCAATTAACGTCTGGAACAGATTTCACTGCAGCTCTGACTCCAGAGATTTTAGACACGGTTACACGGAAACTACCAACAAAATTTGGTGTGCGAGCTCCTGCTGCGAGCGAGGATGATGATCCAAGCCTCACGAGAGAGCTGCTGGACCTGATGGAGCGAGCTGGAGTCAGTCATCATAAATATTACACCGCCTAGCAGCTGCTGCTGGCTTCCATTAAACAGCCTCGGACACGATCGCTGCCTCATCGTGTCCAAAATAAGGATGAGTGAGAGGTTTGCCTGTTTTTCTTCCTCTCAGAGTCACAAATGTACAACGTGAGCGCCCCTGGAATAAGATAACGAATCTTTAGAGCTTTAATAAGAGAATCTGATGAGGGATAAATATAGAGAAACAAACTATAAAACTTACTTGTCATAAAAAAATAAAACAACATAGCAAATAATGTTTTTACGGCAAAGAACTGGCAGCTTTAACCGTAATAAATACAGTATAAGCTTCCATATACCTGGTATAGCTGAACGTCCACGTCAGCTTTCGTTTGGACTTCCTGTTGCGTGGCGGTGTCAAAGATTGTTTTAGCCGCTCAGTCAGAAAGCAGAGAATCTGCATCCAGCTCTTTTTTTTTTTTTGGCCTTTTTTTTTATGCCTTTTATTGATAGTACAGCTGAAGATAGACAGGAAGCAGGGGGCAGAGAGAGGGGGAGAGACACGCAGTAAATGGCGTCCGATGCGGGAGTCGAACCGGGGCCAGCTGCAGCGAGGACTGTAGCCTCTACACATGGGGCGGCTGCTTAACCCACTACGCCACCGACCGCCCCTGCATCCAGCTCTTTGAACTCAGATGATTCTGATGTTAAATCAGATTTTTGGATGAACGCTTTTCTCATCATTTCCAGTCAGGAGAGAAACTGTCCTCTCATTAGGGAGAATTACCGGCACTGGATTTGATCCACCCTGCGCTCTAATGAACGTCAAGCCTCTGACTGCAGCCCACACATTTTAAACGTGGAATTAGAGGCTTTCTTGTTGCCAGATTCTGCATCCGTGACTGACTTTCAAGGGAAGCCAGACGTACAGATCCATTAGGTTGTGTGCAGATAATTATCTACAAGGAGATGTGTGCAACATAATTTGTCTCAGATTTCAGAAGAAACAAGTTTGATGTTCCTCTCTGACCGAGTGTGCGGACTGAAATCAGAGCGCAGAATGTTTCTGCTCCATCATTTCAAAGTTGAGTGAAAGGTTTGCGACTGAAATGTCGAGTCAGAGGTTCAGACAGGATTTTGTGGGCGGTCCTTAAAGGGCGGCTCGATGACACGCTGAGGCCGCCCTGAGCAGAGGGACAGAGATGAATTCACTCAGTAATTTCATAAAGTTGTTGATATTTTTAATCAGTCAAATTTGGCTGAATGGTTAATAACCAAAGACAAAGTTAGTGAGACCTTTGTAATGATGTAAACGTTCTGCTACAGATCGTCTCCCCAGTCGAGCAGAGACACGGTTTCCTTCACTGTTTGTCTGAGATAATTTAAGCTCACAAAGATGGATGATGGATACCGTTCAGGGTTTGACGAGCATCAGTCAGTCTGTCTCCGTTAGCGCTCAGCCTTTTTCCATACATTTCATCTGTGTTTATTTTTTGCACCACCCAGCGTTCTCCGCACTGATCTTCTCCTCCGTTGCTGTATTTTGCATGCATGAGCGATGAACATGATTTGTCAGAATTACAGTTTTAAATGCATCTACCAAAAATGTGCTCTCGTCCCCGACAGACTCCGCTCGTTAAAATCTCTGCATGAAACATTTACAACAAATGGATGAAGACGCGTTTTTTAAACTTTCCCATCCCCAGACATTTCTCTACTACGAGCTACGCCCACACCCCCACCCACGCTGAACGCTGCCATCTTTCCTTCAGGGACGTCACAAATGAGATGCATCACGCCTCCTCGCACGGAAATGCTAATCACAGAGCTCCTATTTACACCGCGCTAAACACGAGTGAACGGAGGTGGGATTAGTTGTGCTTTGCTTCTCGAGGATGATAAACACGTATATTTATAACCCCGGCTGTGGCCATGCCAGAGGGAGCAGTCAGTGTAACAATGATGACAGTGTAAAACCCTGAAAGAGCTGGCACGCCGTGATAATCAGCTTTACCGACACGTACATCACACGGGGAGCCATTTTTCAAAGAAGGTATTATAGGTTATTCTGCCACCTTGAGTGTACACTAATTAGAAGATGAGGCCGTATCTCTTCTGTTAACCGGTGCAGCGCGATGGCACGAGAGGGCAGGCGTCACAGCACAACAACAACAAGGCCTGCAATTAGAGCTGGACGTTAGAGCTGGAAGTGAGCGGAGAAACCGAGGCCGCGGCGCCGTTTCCTCTCTTCAGACGAGAGAGAAGAAGGAAGCGAGATAACAAAAGCGCTCGTGGCAGTGAAGATAGACGAGTCTGCCAAGAAAAGCAAACCGAAGCTGCGTCTGAAGTCGTTCTCTCACTCATTACTAATTATGTTTTGGAGGCTCAGTAGGAAAGACGCAGACAGATGAAGAGACCAACTGTAAACTCAACACACTAATAAGAGAGAGTAGTCAACAATACGTGATCCTTTTTATTCGTAATAAAGTTCAGGATGTTCGACTTTCAAAACGTTCATGCTGCACTGATGTTATATGATGAAAGTTTGGTGTTTAATCCTCAAACTATTTATTGAAACAAAAGCTGCTGGTGTGTGTACCACCACAAAACACGTCAGTGTCTCGGTAACTCGTCACGACTCCTTGACCGTCGACCACAGCTCGCTGTTCACGCGTCGACTCATGGCGACCCGCTGACAAATGAAGCGGAACATTTCGAGGTCGATTCGTGGATGAGATCAATGATTTCTGCCGTTAATCACCCCGTTAGAGAGCAGCATGTTCTGCATACGGACGTGTGCGTTCAGGAATCTGGAGAAGGTCAAATGAAGTTCACCTGTAAAGGTGTAAAGGTGGTCACATGGTGTGAAGAAACACTGCTGCTCTCAGTGTTTAAGTTCACCTGGACGTGTCGAGACATTTTCTTTAAATGAGCAAAAATCCATTTGCTCATCATTTGTCTGCACGTTCAGAACACAGTGGAAGCGGTCCACGCTCTGAGGACCGTGCTGTTGTCTCCGCGCTGTGAGCTGTTAGATCAGGATGCTTGCTGAAACCAGAGGAAGTGTTGGAGGCAGCACAGCAGTAATTTCAGCTGCAGCGTCTTCGCTTGCCTCGAGGAGAGACGCTGCAGACTGAATGCTAACCACGGGGGGAAAGTTTCATAGGGATGGCATTTATTCTGCTCGCCGTGTCCTCCAGAGACCTGCCGAGTGTGTGAGGCCCGGAGAAGAAAGAGGCCGGAGAGTCGACATCACTTTCCAGCAGCGTGATTATTGATTCTGCTGCTCGTCTCTCCGGCCTGCCCCGCACTGATTTACATTGAAGACACACTGTATTTCTCCCTCTGCCCCTGCGGCTCTTTGCTTAATGCCACGACTTTTACTGTGACTCGGGCAGCCATTGACCGCCGCTCAGGCTGCACCGCGTGTGTGTGTGTGTGTGTGTGTGTGTGTTCACACAGCCGGGGTGTTTGCCTCGCCTGTGGCTCTGTAATGTCCGGTCTTGCTGATCTGTGCATCTCACACCACCTGTAGTCGGGCCTGTCATGTTGTGTAGCTGCTCCAGCTTACATGCCTCAAGGCTGTGTGTGTGTGTATGACTGTATAACCGTGGTGTGTGTGTGTGTGTGTGGGAGGCAAGAACAAAGAGAATGAGTGCTATATGTCATCATATATTACACGTTGTTGAATGAGTTTATTGACTCTTGCAGAGTGTGTGTGTTTATGTGTGTGTGACGTGTGTACTGAGCTGTACCCTCAGCTGTGTGTGTGTCCGGTGAATTACTGTACAGCATTTCACAGTAGTACACTGTGTATTCAGTCAGAAACTACAGTAATGATCGACTGTTACTGCTAGTACGGTAACCAAATAATAACCAAACTGTGAACTTCACAGTCACCGGTTACAGTCTATGTTTTCACCTAATCATTATGTTTTTATTAGCTTAGCATCGCTCTTTTATATCTACACATGGAGCCGGTCCTCTTACATAGAGTCCGCCATCTTTTGCCGCCATGTTTGTTTACAGTAGCCCAGGAAGGTCAAAGTGTAGCAGAGCGTCTACAGTGTTTGCTAGTTGCTAACGGCTAACTGTTTTATGTTTTGTTAAGTTAAATAAAAAAAGATGGAGCCTGGGTGGAGCTGAACACAGCCAAAACTGTTTTTGTACCAGCCTGTAAACATGTTTATTCTGCTGTCTAACATGGGGACTTATGGAGACTGACTCACTTCTGGAACCAGCCTCAGGTGGACGTTTGAGGAACTGCAGTTTTTGGCATTTGCCGTTGGCTTCATTTCACAGCCATGGCGGTACAGAACCAGAACCACAACCATTCAAATGACTACTGCCTGAAAAATAAAAGCATCGATAGCCTCCGATTCCTGTGGTCATTTCCCAGAATTCCTAGCAGGATACGACTGACAGCAGAGCACACCATCAGCCTGAAATGTGTCGCAACGTGTCTCTCTTATTTTAAACGCTCCATTAATGTTTTTCTGTAACGTTTTAATATTTAAGGTTGACAGACAGAGTGCTGTCGGTGTTAACTGTGAGGTGATGCCCTGTTTGTGTACACACTGAGACTCTCCCCTCCTCCTTCTCTCTCTCCCTTTACTCCCTTGCCTCTCTCTGTTGCCATGGATACTACAGGCGGTTGCCAAGTGAGGAGGACGGCTCGATGTCGAGTAACGGCTCCGGGAAGCTGAACACCAGCAAGAGCTCCTCGGCCCGGAGGACGGCGACCGGCAGCAGCAGCAAGAACGGCAAGGAGGAACTGCACAAGAGGAGCACCAACGGTGAGGAGGAGGAGGAGGAGGAGGAGGAGGAGGGGAGATTAAGTGAAGAACAAATACTTGGACAGACAGGCACTTAAAATCTGTCCCTCCATATGTTTGTGCCCACCAGAGTCTGTCATTAACCCACAAACTGAAGCACACACACTCATACTATAATATTTTACCCACAGGATAATTAACATGAGCTAACGAAGTGCACAAAGGGTGAACACACTCATAGGTACAGTGACTCAGCCTGCTGCTGCATCATGTGGCAGTCAGTCCTCACACACTCACATCACACACTTGTGTACGCACAAAGCGCAGACGGAGACGTCTCAGGTGTTTGTGTTTCGCTCTTTCAGGTGTTTTTAGTCGGCTCACTTCATTCCAGGATGCAAAGCTATAAAAAATCGTCTGTTTGAGATGAATGGCAGCGTCTGAGCCTTAAGCGCTGCATCGAGTTACTTTTGAGCCGAATCACAGAGGAAAAGACGAGAGCGTGGGTGGAAGGAGTTGTGACAGCATGCCGTCACATTCAGTGTTATTCTAATCCATACAATGTGCAGCATATGGTTTGGAACAATGAGTCACTACTAAACCTGCGGCACACAGAGCGATCCTCATCGATACACGCTGCAGCTATTAAATAACAAGTAAACGAGGTTACAGTAATCTGATTCAGTAGCATGTTGAGTCAGGTAAGGCTGATTTTTACTCTCCATAGTGAAGTGCCACGACCGGGCAGCTCAGGCAACATGATCGGAGACGGTTAGCTGGTCAATGATCGTGACTCCTCAAGTTTCTCACTACCCCGGTAGGAGCGAGACCTCGAGAGTCAGTATTGATGTTGATGTCATAGTCTATGTTTGGCTGGGTGGAGCAGCAGTTCTTTAGAGGTTCAGCTGGAGGTGGTGTGCCTTCATGTGGATATGTCTGAGGGGCTTTCAGAGATCCATGCAGACTAAGGTGGAAATGACAGATAGAGCCGAGTGTCGTCTGCATAGAAGTGAGTCTTATCCTCCTTCAGACACACGCTTGGTCTTTTTAGCTGCCGCACTAATTTGTTCAGAAGACAATGTTAGCAAGACATTAAAAGGTCATGAGACAGCTTCAGTAAATTATTTATCAAGCGCTACTGAAGTCATTAGTTACAGCTTTTAACCTTACAAAATCCGTCTCACAGGAACGCTGCAGGAAACGTCATCAGCATGTTGCTTAGAACAAATCGAGAACTTCACATCAGAAATCAGTTTTTATTTGATGTATCCTCGTTTCAGATGTCTGAATCACTGCCAACATCTCCCAGTGAGTCAAATAGTCATTTTGATGATGATGTGTAGGAGCTTTATGCAGCTATTCAGCTTGTTATAACTTCCATCCATTTCCTGTTAACGCTCATAGAGACAAACGATCATTTGTGCTCACATTTACACCCACGGGCAATTTAGAGTCACCAATTCACCTGTTAACCTCCTACCTACGGCCTCCTTAGCTCCTGTGCTGAGGAAACAAAAGCCCTTCAACAAGAAATCAGCTGAGCACAACGTCCAGCTGAATAAATCAAACACTCAGTCTGTCGTTATCAAGCTATCACACATGCAGGAGAGGCGTCCACCCTTTAGGATGACCTGCTGCTTGTACTTTAACTTTGCTGCAGTGATTTGTGAAGTCCAGGGTGTGTCAGGACTCCGCAGGCTACCACAGAGCTGCAGAGAGTCTAACCACGAGACTCCTGTTCAGAAACAGATTATAAGCAACATATGTTTTTGTCAGCAGTAGTGGTTATCAGCAGTGGCAGTGAACGTACTGCATCTCTGATACGACTTGTTCAACCGATTACCAGGCACGTCTTTTTCCAGCTCTGCAGACTCTGATTGCTCTGATCCCCGATAACGCTGCAGCGATGTTTCTGTTCAGTGACATTATAGGACACTGTGATCTCTTTTGCATCAGCAAACCAGTGTTCACAGTAATTTGTGTGATTTATAGTGTTTATGCAGGCGGATGAATGAATACCCGGAGGATAGGATGAGTAATTGTTTCATTTTCTTACCACAGAGAACAGGAGATGGACAGGAAGTGTTTTCAGGAAAAAACGTGTAAAGATAGAAATACAGTAAAGATAAGAAGAGGAATAAAAAAATGAAGAAGAAACAAATTTAAATGAATTCACACAAACTTCTGGAAGACAACAGAAGCTTCTTTTCACCTGCATGTGTTTGTTTCTCAGGTTTATACGAGTCTTGTTTGACATTTTCAGCTCTCGTTATGTGATCTGAACGGTGATTTCATTGGCTAGTTAAAGAAATACTTTGAAATTTTGAGAAAATCCTGCAGAGTTAGAAGAGAAGAGAGGTGGTGTGAATAGCGAAGAGAAGGGGCCCCAGCGCAGAACCCTGGGGCATCCCTGTGGTAAGGTGGGGAGATGCTGCTAGCATTATTACCTTACAAAGGAAGCATCATCAGTCCCTGAAGCTAAAACCTCCTTCAGCTCCTACAAAGTGAAGAACATCAGAAATCAATGCTGTGTTCTTGTTTTGATGTAGCCTCGTTCCAGACGTCTGAATCACTGCCAGCATATTTTATTCATTCAACAAATCAAATAGGTATGATGGGTTTGAGGTTTTGAGAAAATGAAGACGGATGCCACTCTAACATCAATCCAGGAGGTGATTAAGCCTAGCTTAGCACAAAGACTGGAAGCAGGGGGAAACAGCTAGCCTAGCTCTCTCCAAAACAGACCTGGTAGCACCTTTGTAGCTCGTTAATCAGTGCACAAAGAGACGAGTAAATCTGGTTTCATGGGGAGTTACGTGCTGAAATCTTCTCTTAGCGACATGTTGTAGAGCTGAGTGGCTCCTGGCTCTGTTCATATTGAGCAGCATCCATCATTCTTCTTATTTAAACAGTTTCCCAGTCTCACCAATATGTTCTCTATGGAAAGAGGTTTAAATTGAGCTGTGTGTGTGTGTGTGTGTGTGTGTGTGTGTGTGTGATGTCACATATTTCATCCAGACTTCGATACGTTGTGAACGTCTTTAATCAGCCGTGCTATCAGATCAACTTAATGATGTTCTGCAGCACTTCATGCTGATCAAAGGGACTTTTAACTGTTTGAAGACAACCTGTTCTTTAATATTTTTCATTTCCCACTTCCATATTATTATTGTGAGATCAATCAGGATCAGTGTAGTCAGCATATTGATGAGAGCAGACTTCAGTTACGTCTCGTCAGTCTGTCGCAGATCCTGCAGGAAAGTCAGGACGTGTGGACACCGTGTGCTTCCTCTCATTTAAGTTATTTTTAGTTAGTTTAAGAACGTCGCTGCTGTCGTGTGGTGTGAGTGTCACAGATTAATCCAGATTACTAACCATCTTTAATCTGAAGTACACCCTGGATATATGTTTCACACACAGGACTTTCAGAGCGATTGACCTTTAATAGATGACTTTGCAGAGGGATGGTGAAGGTGAGAGCACGGCAGGATGACGTGCAACCAAGATTTTATATAGATCAGGACTGATCTCCATTCAGATCAATCCAAGCTAAATGTGCGCGACAAAAACTGTCAATCACACGTTGTTTCTTTCTCTTTAATTTGATACCAAATGTGTCGAGTTTGATTCATAGCACTAATCCTATTTCTTTCTTTAGAAGAATAATCAACAGTACAGCTGCGTGAGTATAAATTGTCAGATTTAATATTTCATTTAGAAACTAGAATGTCTCGGCACATTTTCTCGATTTTCAGTAGAAACCAAACAGAAGACACTTAATGTAAGAAAATGTCTTCCATAGCAGTTACTGCAAAATGAAGCGATGGACACTAACAACAGGCCCATGTTCAGCATGTTGTAACAGTATTAGAAACGGCCTCACGGTGCTCAGAGTGCACATTATGTACACGCCGTGTCGCCGTTTCCAATCTGGTTCGTGGCCTCGGCCGCTCATGGCGCCACCTGTCCTGACCTTAACTGTCATGCCGTGATAGGAACAGCACCAAATAAAGCGGGCCGAGCTGCAGCTGCGATGATTTGTGACAGTGTGGGTTTGGAGCTGAGTTAATGGCAGACTGTTGTAGCCCTACAACGAAGCAGTCTGCCATATGATGTCAGTCAGGCGGTGAGTCACGGCAGACCCAGTACAACACAACACCGTCCATCTGCTGCTCCCACCAACAGCATGCACACATAAATACAGGGAGCCTCGTATGCTGCAGGACGCAGATGACACGATGCAGCTGGAACCGAAGTTTGTGTCATGTCACACTCTGTACACACACTCTTTCATGTTTCCTATTCGTTGGAGAACTTCTTGATGACATATCAGCACATTTATCATTGACTAGGACCAGGTAGTGTTAACGGAGTCTCAAGACTTTGCTCAGGTCCTTCATTTCCAAGCCAAACTTGTCGAACTCTGAATATTATCTAGACACGTTACAGAAAACGATGAGCATCACTAATCAGTCAGCAGCTGTGTTAGCACTTCAAAACTCGACTCTACAGTCGGCCTACATGTGAAGTTTGGCAAAACAGAATGCTCGTGGACAAAGATCGTCCACGAAATCAACGTAGGAAGATGAACTGCAGCCACACTCGACGCCAGCGTGCAGAAAAGACAACTCGGACACGAGGAAGGTCAAATGAAATCAGCATGCTTGGCTGTGATTGGCTAAGATTGCAGTCTTTCCCCTCCAGTTTGATAATCACACTCAAAGGACTGAATGAAACTGCTCTGTGAATCAGGAGAATTTGTGTCTGACTCCATCTCCCGTCTGACTCTTCATCTTCCTCTTCCTCCCAGACCCGTATGAAGACCATTCAGGCTCTCTGCGTCTCATCACCATCAAACCCATGACAGCCCAGCCGACGTACTCCTACCCCTCCTCCTCATCCCACAGCCAAGACTCTGTGGTCCTCAACGGGGAGGTGAGTCTGCACACACACACACACACACATATATATATGCACGTATAGATAATGTACGCACGCCCTGGAGGCTTTATCTCACTCGGCTGTGAGGTGAGTCTGCGGTGTTGACAGTATAGGACAGAGCAAAAAATAGAAGATCACGGGATCAACAGATACACAGTGCAGCAGCAAGTGTGTACTGAAGTGTGGAAGATGTTCCTCTGTCTTACTCTTCATGCTTTGTGCGGCTTTTATCCCAAACTCCTTCTGCCGGGGGCTTCGTGTTGTACGTCAACTCATCTGTAAAATAGAAAGGTCAGAGCGTGAACCAGGGGTGTCACACTCGTTTTAGTTCTGCTCAATTTGACCTCAAGTGGGTCGGAACAGTGAAGTCAGAACGTACGAATAAATAAATCATCGCGTTTGTTTCATTTTCTCTCGTTTCTTGAACCAGAACACGAAAGGTCCAACCGCAAGTGATCGAGCTTTGAATCAGCCGCGCCGTGTGTTTGGTTCAGATTTCTCTTCACAGGCTGCAACATATTTTTATCTGTAGTTACTTTATCGACTGATTATTTGGTCTCTGTCTTTGCAAAGTCGCCTCGCGGGCCGGGTTGGACCCTCTGGCTTCATTGGCTTTTCGTTTCACATACAATAACTGGCAGGACGAGCCCGTTCAGGCGTCCTCAGTAATAGGTAACAGTACATACAGTGACATGTGGAGTGGTGTGGACAGTGGTGCATGCACACTGCCACCCACCGTCGGGCAGGAGGTAGCTACATGCATGCACCGTACACAACAGAACCTGGAGAACCTTTTTAATCCTCGAGCTGCTTACGGTTCTTTGAGGAACTGGATGCAAACATGACTGCAGACCAAACCAACCCCCCAGAAATGATGACAACATCCACTTTATATACTCAATAGTATCCGGTTTAAAATCAATGCAACGCGGAGTACGAGGGCTGCTGTCGAGGTATCGTCTGAACATTTGGGAACCACTGCGTCATGTTACTGTTATCCTGCCTCTCCTGTACTGTAGTATTACCATAACACCTCCTCTGGGACACATTGCACTGATACTGAATTTAGCTACAAACACAATATGCCTCCTCTCCACCTCCTCCTCCACCCAGCCTGTCACCTCTCACTCTTTCCTCCCCTTATTCCGCCTCAACCTCTGTGCAGCCGAGACAGCAGCGACACAGTGATGATGAATTATCCTCCAATCTATTAACAAGAAGAAGAAAATCCCCTCGGGCGCTCTCCGGTCTTCCAGTTCGTCTCCGATTGATTGGTGTACATTAGCAGAAAATATCATGTTTAGGGTGTGCCATGATTATCCCGCTGAAGGGAATGTTTGTTACACACATCGATCTGTCTTCGCACGAGACAGAAAAAACTTTTCCAAAATGAAAAAAGTAAAGTGGACAGTTGGCTGTCTCTGAACTCGATGCGATTACTGCAGCTCGATGCTCGAATGTTTTCAGGCAAACCACGGCGGGTTGAAGCAGAAGTCAGACATCGAGCACTACAGGAACAAACTGCGGCAGAAGGCCCGGAGGAAGGGCTACGGCGAGTTCTCGCTGTCCGAGACCGGCAGCCATGGTTACAGTCACCGTGACGCCAGGCACGGTCGGCACGACAACGGGCTCAAGGAGCCGATGACCGCCGAGGAGAAGAGGGCTTCCTTCGCGGGATGTCACAAGAGGTACGGAGTCCAAGACACACCAGAAATATACTGTGTATTAAATGTTACTCTGAGTACCTGCACAGGTAACCCGGAAGGAAATTAGCTAGTCCGCCATCTTGGCCGCCATGTTTGCTAGACGCTAACGGCTAACTGTTTTGTTAGAAGTTTAAGGAAGTTAAATGTCGACAAACGGAGAGTCATAGTTTTATTTAGCACAAGAAAAACTTTGCATCGCTTCTTACCCTGACGTCGTCGTCTTAGCTTTTATTAGCATCAGCTAGCTAAAGTCAACAAATACACAAAAACAATTCAAGTAACAGACCTGTAACTAAATACTATATTTTACTATATCTATCTAAAAGCTATCAAAGGATACTCATTGTGCATTGTGACAAAGGCCTCTTTTGACACATGAAGGCTGCCGTAGCTTCTCCCACACACTCTCTATGGAGGGAAGCAGGAGGGCGGTTCTCACCACTAGATGTCACTAAATCTGTCACACTGAACCTTTAAATGTGTCGATGGAAAATCTAAGAACGTCCCTTTAATCACACGCTTCGTTAACGTGACCAGATCGATAAAAAATGTCTGACGATCCCAAGGCTCAATAATTCAGCTGAATCGTTATAATGTTGGAGTGTGTGAAATGATTTTTAATGTGACCATTGTGTAACTTTTATCCAACAGTTTGATGAATTTATGTGTGTGTATGTGTGTGTAATCGGTAATTAAATGCAAAGCAGATTCTACTCTCACAGCACGAATTATAAAACTGCTGTAGAGCGTAGTTGCTAAGCAACACATAAGGAATGAGTGAGTAGTGAAGGGCGAGTTTCGGTCAACACATTAATATTTTACACGTTCATACAGATATGTGTGTCTGCTGTGTGTGTGTGTGATGTGTGTGTGTCTGCTGTGTTTGCTTCTCTTTGTCACTGAACACACTGAAACTTAAAGCAGCTGATTGCATCAGGCGTCTGAATGAATTCCCTTTTTATGTCCATTTTAATCAAAGTTTCTTCTCAACAGACAATAACAAAAGGCCCACAGGTGTTACAGTCTGTATACACACAGTACAGTCTGTGATTTAGTCCCATACTCAGTATACTGAGTCCTCCTGGGAGGTTTCTCCTGTTATATGTCTGAAAACCCAAAGCAGCCTGCTAGCTACAGTATTTCAAGAGTTTCTCTTCTTTCTTGCACCTGTCCATCAGGTACTCCCACCCACGGGAGCCCACCTATTGGAGCCGGCAGTCTCTGAGCAGCCCGAGTCCAGTGGAGACGGAGATGGACCTCCTGGTGCTGAGGGAAAGATCCAGGAGGGGCATCCGAAACAACGGCTACGATGTGAGTAACTGGACTGTAAGTCCTGGAAGCTTCTGATGTAGCTGAACAGACGGAGGAAGAGGTCGGTGACAGTTTTAGTGATTTGAAGCCAACGCCTCGATGAACCTTTAAGTTTGATCAGGACTGAGGACGTGCAGGATTTACTGCAGGAGAAAAATATCCAGCGGCAAGATCACGCAAAGCTTTGAAGAATTTCAGAGCTGGATTGTGTAACAAACTGTAATAGCAGCTCAGGTCTGATCTCTGACCAGGTGAGTCACACAGAGCGATGACGAAACCGTGGCTGAATCCTTCTTCTTTAAAATAGGTCACATGATGGTTGTCAGACTAATAAAATAATCTTCGGGGAGCATTTCTAACTTTAATCCTTTCCTCTCACTCTCTGCTGCTCTGAGCTCACACACGGAGGATTGACAAATCACCTTTCTGTGAACTTTATAAACCCGCAGAGGGAGGAAACGACAGAAAGATTAAAGGAAACGATGAATGAGGTAAAGAAGAAGAAGAAGGAGGTAAAATGAGGAGCGAAATCTCTCCGTGCTGCTTCCCTGCTGCACCACAGTAACAGCAGCGACCGTGCTACCTAGCTGAATGTCAATGACTCTGAATATGATTATAGCCTGTTCATGGATTCAGATGGGCGGCTCGATAGTGGTTAATAGCCTTGGATGCAGCAAGCTGTTTGAAACGGCACGCGGAGTGTGTGCGTGCAGGAGCGAGCGTGTGTGTGTGTATTCGTGCAGACAATATCTCATCTGTCATCAGGTGGTTTCATGCTTTAAACAGCACATGCAGTGTTCATGTTGGTTTACCTGCCTCATGTGTGTGTCTGTGCTGCTCTGCGTTGTGTGTGTGGCCACATTGGCTCAGGGATAATATCGTCGTTTTCCAAACAAATTAATTCATGCAAATTTTCATTAACTGACAAAATGTAAGTTTTTGTCACTGTTAAGACAGTGAACTCAAAGTGCATTAAATCTATCACATAGACAAAGGTAGAAAATATTTTACTTCCTGTTCGTGTAAATTCATAGCTAAGCTAGCGGCTATACTCGTCTTGCTACGAAGCGGGGACCGCGTCTGTTCTTGTCTGAGAGCTCCGGGGTCTCCCCGGATTATAAGGACGGTGTGGCGGTTTTGACTTTGTTTTATTTTGGAGCTCTCTTTCTTCTGCGTTGGTTTCACCTGCGGTCCTGCCTGGTTATTACGCTCCTGTGTTTTCTCTTCTTTCTTTGTTCTTTGCTCGGTCTTTGTTAGTTTTAGATTTTGGTTATTAAATTTTTGTTTGCCTGGATCACGAGCCACCTCCTCTTAGTTTGTTTTGTGTTTCATCTTTCCCAAGATGAGCGATTCTTTCTGTGCACACTCTCCGTACCGCTGTCTGCAGATGAATACTGTTACTGCCTCAATGTTAATACATAAAATATGTCAAATAAACCCTCTTTTAGTATTTTAACTATCTTTTCAAACATGGCAGGTTCTGGTCTTTGTGTGCACAACATCTTTAAACATAATTACAGACCATGAATTTACTGTACTGCTGCGTGTAACACATTTTTAACTTGTCACAACTGAACAAAGATCACAGCAGGAGGTAACTGCACACATTAAATAATTGATATATCCATTAATTTATTTTGTGATGTTAACTTTAGCTACAGTATATTACCCAGCATGCATAGAGTGTGCATTCAAACTGGGTAATGGTGCCTCATGGGGCGGGTGTAGAAGTGAACACCTTCACCATCATTGTGTGTGGTGACACACGGCAGAAAAAAACGTCCAAGTGAAGATTCAGAACTTTACAGGCAGCGTTGATAAACGGCCTCGTCAGAAAAGGATGCATGAAAACGCTCAGCCCAGCTGAGATACAGTAAATCCTCCCTTCATGAAGGTTGTACTGTTGCGAAACAGCAAACAGCAGATGATCAACAGTTCATGAACTGAGTAGCTGCTCTCACGTCTGATGATTCTACCTGATAGAGGACAAACTCACCGCGGCCTCCCGCTCCCGACCATCTTAACTCTCTAACTTTATGCGTCCTGCCTGTTTGCCGCCCTCTCTGTGAACTGACTGACACCAGCAGCCTCCATCTGCTGCTCAGAGCATTTGTTTCTCAGGAAACCAGAAATTCATGCAGCGTGTGGTCAGAGATGCTGATTTGATTCATAGACAAGTTGATGTGTGTGTGTGTTTGCTCTGCAGGGAGAACCAGAACCGTTTGAGGAGACCAACGTGGACCGCCTGATGAGCTCTCTGGGTTACGGAGGTGGATCCACTGGCACCGGGAACGGCAGCTTGGGGGTGAAAGCTCACCGCGGCTCCGACTCCTCCACACTTAGCTCCCAGCCATCCATTGACGAGGTCCGCACGCAGATGCATATGTTGCTAGGCAACGCCTTCAGCCTGGCACCTCCGGACCACGACCCCCCTTCTCCTCCAACCAAGTAAACTTGTGTTTGTTTCTCAGCACATCTGCATGATTTGCAGCATTGTGTAGGAAAGAAAAGAGAGAGGCGCCCTGATACTGGATTTGAAATCCCAGTGCTGAGAGCGCTCAGCCCACTCCAAGCTGTTTTTCACCGAGTGGAGTAGATTCTTCTGAACACGTCTGCCTGATGATCTACTGCACGCTGAAGAAACTAAAGAGAGTAGGCGTGCGTCTGTTGAGTCAACTTTTCTCTCCCTCTCTCATCAGCAGTCACCACCATCACCACCACCATGCCCACAGAGCCTACAACCCGTCCCACACCAGCCACTACAGTGACGGGGTCACCAGCGCTCCGGGGACCATGAACCATCCCTGCGGAGGCAGGCAGAGGAGCACGGGCTACGAGGACATGCACCAGTGTAGCCTGCCCAAACCGGTAAGCACTCGGAGGAAGTCACAGCGAGGGATTATGGGTAGTAGTAGAGTAGTATGTAGTCCCTGCTCACATCTCATATCTCATCATGTCATTAATATGAGACATCAACAAGCAAATATAGGATGGTAACAAAGATTTTAAAGCAGACCTCAATGCAAAAATACACATTACAGCCAAAACAACGAGCTAAAAGGGGCTAAAGCACTTTGAGCGGGTTGATGGATGATCCATTTTTTACTTTAATTCAATGTTTATATAACAAAATATATGAGAGCAGCTTTAAAGTGTTAAACAGTAAAAGAATGTTGAATAATTAATAATGAAGCAGCACATTCCTGTCGAGCTAATTATAACCACCACTGCTGCTGAATTTAATTTAACAATCTGTTTTTGCATCTAAAATATCAGTTAGAAAGCAGCAAGTTTAGCAGAAAATGTCACTTTCAAAAGTATTACCACAGAATGAGTACAAGTACATTAAACTGTACTTAGTTACTCTTCTGTAGATCACCTTCAGCTTTAATTCATCATATCGTAAAGCTTCTCTGAGCCTGTCGCCGTCGTGCAGATTTCGGTTCTCGTGCATATTCAGCTTTTATTTTCAGTTTTGCACACGGTGAATTATCCGCGTGTGAAACGTCTCATGAAGCGACAGCGCTCGGTGGATCTGCTGAAATATTTGCACAGAGAGTTTGAAGGTTCAGAGAAGCTGCCTGCGTGTGCGTCGCCAGCAGCTGATCAGGAAGGCAGAGCTCTGCAGAGATGAACTCAGACTGAGGACTGAACAGCAACCAGCAGATGAAGCTGCCTCACACAGCTTGAACATGTGTCTGCTGTTCTGCTCTGATCGCACACCCGTCCGTTTCTCATGTCGCAGTTCATTGTTTCTCCGCTTTGTGTGTTTGACTGTGACTTCAGCTTCTGCTCGGACTGTAGAGTCCAAACAATGAAACAGATTTCTGAATCACTTTGTGGCTCCTGCAGGGTTTCCGGTTCACCCAGCTTCCTGATATGGGCATCGGGTCTCCTCCGCCTCTGATTCCCTCCAGACCAGGACCTCCACCTGGGACCTCAGTACGACGGTAATACAAGCACACACACACACACACTTACACAAACGTAGGCTTATTTAAAAAAAAAACATTAATAATAAGCTGAAATTTAAATGAATAAAAACCAGGAATACTCTGTGAAGTCTAACTGAACATGTTCAGAGGTCAGAGTCAAACCTTCACATATAGAATTCCTGAGAGACTTCTCAGCCAATCAGAAAGCAGCTCTGGGGCCAATCACTGTGTCAGATAAATACATAAATTCACTGAGGAGGGAAGAGAGCCAACGAACGCTTCAGCGTCCTCGCTGCCTCTCACTCCTCAGATCATTTGAACCGAGCCGCTTCTTCATTTAAATGCTGTTGCCGTGCGCCGTGTTGCTGGGCACTTTAAGCACTGCAGGGACCGACTGACTGCGGAGGGGCATGCTCGCCATCTGCTGGACACACACACAAAGTTCTTCCAGCTGTGATGTACCGCAGGCTAACAGGCTATGTGTGACAGCGCTGATATTTTCATTCATAATTTTGAAACTGTGTGTGTGTGTGTGTGTGTGTGACAGTCATTCTTGCATTAAATCCAGAAACACACACAGACGGTTTCATTAATCAGTCGGATCATCAGCCCTCAGGGAGGAAAGGGTGCAGCATGTTAACTCCTCTTTAGCGTGCACGGTGCATCATGGTCCTGACAGCGACATCATCCGTCCAGCCTCGGGCCGCTGTACTCAAACACGTGCAGTACTTTCAGAGGAGAGGAGGCTGCTGCGACGGAGGGAACGTCAGACTGAAAATAGAAACTGATTCTAAAGTTCTCCGGAACACGAGTCACGAGTCTGAGTACGCAAAATACTCTGAAACATCAAGCAGACACCACGAAGGACTTTCCATGTTTTTACTGACATCAGTGATGAGGAATTACTTTTATTCTCTTTATTACCAGAAAACAATTTAATGCAGGAACTGAATCCTTGATTGATTTTTCAGGATGTGAAATAGCTGAAACCTTCAAAATAAAGGTTCAGGTTAGAGCCTGTGTGCTTCTTAAAGCAGCTGCTGCAAAGAGTCACGTTAAAGAAGCATTGTAATAATAATCAGAGTCCAGAAATGTTTCTGTTCTGATTCATTCATTAATTCTTTTTATTATATTTAATGTAGAACAGATCAGACATTTTAATGAACTGAGGCTCTGTAACAGGAAAAGTGTGAATGTGCATCTTTACTCAGCACGTGACATTTCGTGCAGTAAACAGTTTCCTGTCACATGACGACAGTTCATCATGCTTGTCTCTCCTTCATGTGACAGTGCTCCGTCAGAGATGAACCTGCAGCGGCCTCTCCGAAGCCAGTGTTTGGTTTGTCCATTCTGGGCTTCTGTAGCTGGACTTTGAGTTCAGACGAGTTCACATACAGACTGTCAACTCGACAAACTTTCAAACTAAAATCTGGAATGCTCTCAGCGATGACGCCGTCTCACTGCTCCAAACTTCTGACCAGAAGACTTCCTCCTCATCCTCACTTGGTATTTACAAAAACAGATTTCCCGTCCCAGCTTTAACTTGTGCTGCTTCACTCTAACGTTCACAGCTCCACCCCTGATGTTAGTCTGAAGCCTCGTGTGTCGGAGGCCTCGGACCTGCAGGCCCAGCAGCACAACGGCGCCCCGTACCTGCCGCTGTCCAGGACCCCCTTTCCTGCCGTCACCGTCGACCAGTCCATCAGCACCTACTCAGGTACGGCCCGGCGCTGACGTGCAGATTGAAGCTGTGGTGAGTGAGGTCCAGTCGTGGGTTAAATCCATCTTTACGTCTCGCAGGAAACCCAATAACAGCAGTCTACGCTATATCAGCCAACCGCCCGGGTTACTCAGACTACTTCGTCATGTCGCCACCGTCCTCGTACCGTAGCCCGTCCTGGATGTCCTACCCACCCGAGCCAGAAGACCTGCCGCGGCAGTGGAACGACACACCGGTGAGACTCGTGCAGCTCCGTCACAGCGTAGCTCACGTTACGTAACATCAACGTGTGTGAAGCAGTTCTCCTCTTCTCTCCCTGCAGAACTCACGTCATCTGGAAACCATCTGCTGAAGTCGTCTGCCCGTGACACCCAGGAGCTCGGTGGGTAATCATCATCATCATCATCATCATGTTTGTAGTGCGAGTAGTAGGTGAGGCCGTGTGGAGGTGAAACATACAACATAACATGTAAAAAGTCTTGGGGACTGTCCGGGGTGTCGCCTTGAAGGCGCTCGCTGAGTTTACACTCCAAAACAATCTAAATATTTCAGCGTTTCCCGTCAGAAATCAGCGTGTGAACTCTGCTGAATCGATTCTTGTCTTCCTGGAACTAAAAGCCTTCGGCGAGCTCTTTGATCCAGACACCAAAAACATGATCTCTTTTAAAGCTTCAATGCAGCGCGGCCCCGCAGGTGAAAGGAGAGTCTGACAGCATCAAACGTGCAGCGGCGCTCAGAGGAACGCCGTACCTGCACGCCCGGCGCCGGTTTGAAGTCAGTTAAAAGAATATTTGAAACTCAGCCCGGCGCAGAAGATGAAAAGCTGTGTGTGTGTGTTTACATACAGGGAGCCCTGAAATGAGAGCAAAGAAATAAAGATGAACAAAGACGATTAAAATCAAGATCCCACAAAAACAAGTTTTAATGACGAGTTACAAAGTGACTTTAACCTAAACGGTGAGCTGCTGATCAACACGGAAGCTGCATCTGATTATCAATCATCCATTTATTGCTTATTAATAAGTTTAGATCTGAGTGGACACAGGTGGACTATATTCATTTATTTAGATTCTTTGATTCTTCATCGGGTAGGACACGTGACACGTTTTGTAGTCTGTCTTCTGGACTTTGTAGTTTTATTGATGAAGTGTAGGAGCAGTCGACTTCTTCTCACCTTGACCTCATGACGTTTCTGATTAAGGTCAAGGAAACATGTTTAGGAAAGGTGTTTAGGAAAGGACATAGGATGTGATCTTTGCCTGGTGTTCAGGCCTTTGTGCTGGAAGGACACACACAGTCACGTGTCTGCAGAGTCCACATCATCATCATCATCATCATCATCATGATGGTGCTCTCACTGTTCTCCTCCAGGTGTCTCCTTGGACGGGCAGAGGACCTCCCTCTCACTGAAAACTCTCCGGAGCTTCATCAGGAGCTTCATCACCTCCTCCTCCTCCTCCTGTCTGATTCATTCAACACCAGTGGACCCCCCAGCTTTACTCCCACTCCCTCCCTCCGTCTCCCCCCCTCCGCTCCGAGCTCTGCTTCAGTCTCCTCAACAATGCAAACCTTCAGCCATAACTCCCTCCGAGCCCCCGGCCCCCTCGGCCCTCCCCCTCCTCCTCCCCCTTGTGTAACTATCTCTGTGTAGACTGTCTCCTGCGTGGTGACCCGACCACCACCGAACACCAGGAGGCCCAAACAGCGCTGAGCTGAACTGAGCTGAGAAGAAAAGGGCGGGCTTCCTTCTCCGCCCTCCCCCAGCGATCATCATCGTACAGTAACTGCCATCCGCCCAGCACACGATGGCTCGCAGCGCTGCCCCCCCCCAGCCATGGCCAGTAGTCTGCTCCTCCTCTGAACTGGACTTGGACTTGGACTGGACCATCCTGGACTTGGTCCACCGTGAAGCCAGGAAAGCTGGACTGACTTAAAAACTGTGCTTTTTTTGATGAATCCAAAATTCCTATGTAAACCTTCTACAGCTGGTTCATCTGTGTATTTTAAACTTAAGTGAGGAAAAAAAATCAAAAGGACAAAAAAAATTCTCGTCTTGAGCTGTCTCAATTTCAGTTTTTGGATATTCGTGTGCTTTTGTCTTTTACTTTTGTGCATTGATTATTATCAATGGATTACTGTACAAAAAGAAGTCGTGAGTGTTTAACGTCCACTCACTTTATTTCAAGGCAAAAAAATGGATATATTAATTCTTCAAAACAGAAACCGGCGGCTTAGTTGTCTGTGGTTATGATGGCATTTCTGTATTTTAAAAAAAGACTTTCTTCATTTACCTTTTTTTTTCTTCCTCAGATTCAACAATGAAAAACAAGAATTAGTCTCTATGTTCTGTCCGTCATCTGATTATGAAGTTTTTGTCCGAACCATCAGGCAGACCCGAGTCGAATCCTGCACGGTAACCACGGAAACGTTACAGCTGAGCTAGCCCGCCTTCGTGGCGGCTGCTCGAGTCTTTTCTTTCTCCTGCTTATGAGAGATGTGGCACGGACTTCGTCAAACGGCAGAGTTTATCTCCGTGCAAGAGATTCCCAAATACAACTAAACCGGTGGCATGGCGTGGCGGGGGTGGCATGGCGTGGCGTGGCGTGGCGTGGCGTGGCGTGGCGTGGCCTCGCCGTACCTGACCTGCTACCCCACACTGACACTAAAATGTCTCCTCCGGTAACGATAACTCAGACTTGAACTGATCCGGTTTTGACTCGGGTCTGTCGCAGTTATGTGAACACATCAGTATTCTTAGAAAAACAGTTCTTTTACTTGAAGGTGTCTCCTGTATTCTACTGTATAAGGAAATCTGACTTTTGGTTATTTTGGTCTTGATGAAGAGAGATGAATCGGGGTCGTCGGGCCATGGTGTAGTACTGTTCAAGAAGAGACTTGCCAGGCTCAGCCGAGCCGTATATGTAACGATTAAATGTATTCCTGTATATAGCAGATGATTTAACGAAGAGATTTATGCAAGTACTTGTGGGAGGGATAGTTCGCTTGATGTTCTGATGCCATTTTTCTCTTTGAGTTTACGATGTGGGACGGTCGGACTGTTTGTGAATCTCCTTGACTTTCCGAAGGACGCACACGTTCCAGTATCATCTGCAGTGTTTTCATAGTTTTGCAGAAGGGTGACAGGCAGTAGAAGGCACTGGTTGAGCAGATCTTGGACTCTCTATGTTTGAGCGAAGCCATAATAGTCAAAAATAATGCAATTTTCTAGTACAAAGAATGTCACAGTCTAAATTCTATTTACCCTCATTTTTTCTGAGGAGAACTGAGAATAAGTGAGCACACTGTACGTCCGGCTCCTCATCATTTAGATGGTACTAAAAGGAGATTATAGCCATATATTAACTTCACCAAGTGGACATAAAACAGCTAAGATATACAGTGTGATGTTTCAAAGTGGCAAGTGAAACCAAATGAGAGTATATCAGAGGCAATGAGGAGGCCTGCAGAGGAAGGGAAAGACAGTAAGTAAGAGTTTAACATTTTTATATGAAGAGCCCAAACCTGGAAGGACAACGTGCTGTTGTATAGCATGAAATATTCAGATTCTAGAGATCTATAAAAAAAACTTTCCTGAGACTGTAAATGCATCATCAAATTTAAAAAAATGTTTTTTCAGCTAAATCCTGGTTCTTAAAGGTCCAGTGTGTCGGATGTAGTGAGGTCTAGCTGTGAACGACGAAACACCTGAAAAACATGAAATCTACCGACCACCTGAGAGTTGTCGCAGACCATGAACCCTGTCATGGACGCAGTCTCCCTGCCACAGAGCAAACAACCAGTTCAAGGTGTCGACTCGGCCTCCAAGTTCCCCAGATCTCACTTCGATCGAGCATCTGTGGGACGGGTTGGACAAACAGGTCCGATCCTTCCAGGACTTCAAGGTTCTGCTGCAGCAAAAAACATCTGGTTGTATTTTTAGGTGCTTGTGCACAAATAATAAAAATATTACGGCAAGTATATTCCCTATTTAGGCGATTAACTTCCTTAAATCTTACACACTGGACCTTTAAATCTGACTGAAATATAAAAAAACTGCATTTAGACAGTTTAGACATGCAGGGAGATAAAACTTACAGAAAATATATTTTAAGACTTAAATCTATATAAATATACAGGAAACAAACTGTTGGCTACAGTTCTTACATGGGTGGGTGGTTTGAGGAACTTTTGACCTTTTTAAAATCCCAAACGACGACGCCGCCTGACCTCAAGTTTAAATTCAACATATGGATCATACCTGCATACGTTTAAGACTGCGTGTAGAAAAACGGGTCACAAGTCGTCTCTTTTCGGGTCAGACGTTTAAAAATTCCTCCCCTTTCTAAATCTAAATCACGATGAAATATTAAACGTGGATATTTGTGGGAAAGGTGAGACGGCAGATGGAGCGTTCTGAGTCATCATCATCTGTGGAGACCTGCAGCAACCATCGCATTTCAAAATCCTACTCAGTGTACAAACCCATGAGGAAACACTTCCACTCATGTCTGTGCTTTTATTTGAGTCCCTGTCGAAGCGACGCGGGCGCGTGGGTGGGCGGGTTCTGGTTTCTAAGCGGACACTTGATGCTATGCTATAAGTCGATGTGCAATGTTTGTGCTTTACACGGGTAGCGGCGAGATGCTTTTATTGACGACGGACTCTGGGACGGACTGACTGTCAGTAGTTTTTATTCTTTCTGCCGTTTGAGCCACGTCATGATGCTGTGACGTCATGCTGGCGCTGATGATGTCACACTATCGTCACTCGGGTGTTGATGAGGTCACAGTGGCGACAACACTGAATGCTGTTGGATGTAGTTATGCAGAAAAAAAAACTTTTTGGTGAATTTAAACAATAAAGAGAAATTCCAATTCTCGGCTCTGGTTCTTCATTTCAGATTGTTTCATTGTAAAATCTGACAGGTGAAGTTCGCAGCGCTGGCTGCTGTCAGTGGGCGGGGTGTATTTGGCAGCAAGTGAACACGTTGTCCTCAAAGCTGACGTGTTAGAAGATTTAGAGTACAAACTGGATTATTCCCTCAAGCAGCAACTCAGGTTTTTCATGCATTTACCTGAAATACAACCACACATGCACAAAGGCCTGGTGGAGTGATGGGCTGGACCTGGTCCGGTACCTGCTCCTGTGCCCAGGAGGTGGACGGGCACCTCTCCAGCTAACCGGCACACCCTCTGCACCTCTGTACTGTACGTCCCGGTTCAGGACTGCGTCAGAAAAGTGCAGCCCCTGTGGTGAGTTCCTGGTTGGCCCGTGTGGCTTGATCCAACCTGCTGAAAAAGTTCATGCTGGTTCTGATAGAACGGTATCAAGGTACATGGAGCTGCAGTCAGGGTGCCCATGCTGCCTCCAGACCACGGAGCGATGGAAGAAGGTGGCCTGGTCTGATGGATCACGTTGGGTCAGGTGTGTCACACACCTGGGTGCACTATTGGAAGAAGGCATGCCTCGGACAATGTTCTACTGGGAAACGTTACCTGAGAACTGTCGCAGACCATGAACCCTGTCATGGACACAGTCTCCCTGCCACAGAGCAAACAACCAGTTCAAGGTGTCGACTCGGCCTCCAAGTTCCCCAGATCTCACTTCGATCGAGCATCTGTGGGACGGGCTGGACAAACAGGTCCGATCCTCGGAGGCCTCACCTCCAAACTTCCAGGACTTCAAGGATCTGCTGCTGGTGTTTGGGCCTCCTGAGGTCTGATGGAGTCCATTAATGAATAATATGAATATGCACCAATCAGCCATAACTTTATGACCACCTGCCTGACATCGTGTAGGTCTCTGATGGTCGAGGCATGTTGTGCATGCAGGTGATCAACTTAAACCACTAGAGGGAGGCAGACACACACACTCACACACACACACAGTATCTGCAGCTCGCCTTCAGCCTCCTCCTGAAACGTCTCATAGCAACTGATCAGAAGCTCTCGTCTGTTCACATTCGTGTTGTTTGTGCCGGCAGCCACACGCAAAAGAAGAAGAAGATATTCAGTTTAACGACGAGGCCGTCGATAATGAATAAAACATGTCTGCTGCAACAGTTCCTCTGTCAGTGACCTCGACTCTTCACACGCAGGAAAACTGTTAGTCAGGATGGAATCGCCGTACTACAACCCAAACCGATGTTTCATGTGTCTTCATGCAGCCTCGAGGAATAATTATATTTCTTTTGCTTTAGAAAATGTTGGAATAAAATGTTGGAATAACTCCTATGAGATGTGAGATGTCATTTAATACCTGACAGGCACCGAGGCGTCGTTCATGATCCACGTCTTTGCCCATATTTAGATTAGACGTGCAGCTTTGGAGTCCTGTGGGTGGCATCTCTCACCCTCTCCCAGTTGGTTCATCAGCGATTTTTATCGGCCGACAGCTGCAGCTGGACATTATCTCAATGAAAACTGCAGAGAAATGAGCTGAAAGGCACTAAAACGTTTGGCAGAGCTGAGGTGAGCTGCTGAGTGGGTGATAATCAAACAGCTTCTACGTTCACACTGAGCTCCACTCTGAAGTTCATCTGCGCCGAGTGTCAGAGCCTGTTCTGCTGTGCTGTCTTCGTGTCCTCGGGGGGGTGGAGGACTCGTTTGGACGCCGTGAAAAGAAGCTCGCCGTGATGAAAAGGCTTCTTTGGAGCGCTTTAATGGGCTCCGTGCGAGCGTGAACAGCCTGCCTTTGTGCTGGCTCAGGTGCCTCGTGTTTGTGATATTCTTCATCCCGTCTTGGCTTTGGTCAGCTTGTCTCTCCGGTGCTAATCCCCCCGCGCTCTCATGCGGGAGGTTGATGTTATACTCAGCTAAAAGCTGCCAGATTTCGCCCAGAACAGCATCTTTCCTCCGCAGCTGTGTGTGTGTGTGTGTGTGTGTGTGTGTGTGTGTGTTAAATGATGCTGTTTCAGCTCTACGGGCCTTTGGCATGTGCGGCAGGGCCGACGTAATGAGTCCTATTTAACAGCTCTACACCGTGCTCTGTGTGTGTGCTTAATTTCTCTAGCCAGTAATTAATGGCTAATCTCTCTAAGTCAAACAAATGGGAATAAAAAGAGCGGGCTACTCAGCCGGAGATCAGAGCATGATTTGAGGGCTTACACCGCTCAGAGGAATTAGATCCTCACACACACACACACACACACACACACCCAATATTCAATTCAGTGAGAAACACACACACACATACCAGCAACAGCAGTAACTCCCAGTGGTTGCTCCTCAGTGTTGTCTGAGTCAAGCCTGTGTCAAGTCCAGCTTTCATTTTTACCGTGCACGGCTTTCTAACACTCATCAGTGACGGGCGCGCTCCTCCTGCCCACAGCGGCCATTGTTTAGAGAGAGAGGGAGAGAGGGAGAGAGAGAGAGAGAGAGAGGGAGGACAAGAGGAAGGGAGACAGTCTGAAGGAGAGAGGGGACTGTTTAGGCAGCGTTAATTAAGTTTGGGCAGCCTCTCCGGGGAACCATTATGGAAGTCTTATCTGCTAATAAGAAAAAGAAGACACTGTAATTACAGTTCTATACAGAGAGGAGGAGAGGACACAGGAAATATTACTCATTCGTACTCAGCAGTCCTTCTTTACCTCTGAGTCCGGAGCCCGAGTGAAGCAGTGGTCAGTGTTTAAAGGCTGATTTTCTTTATTTACTCAGTATTTTAAGGACGTGTGTGCAAAATGAAGTAGTAGTAGTGGTAAATCACTGTGATGACATTTGGACCCTTTGATTCAGGACAATCACACACACCTGCACACACACCTGTTGGCCATTGACTCAGATCCACACACACCTGACATGTGAAACTCTCCCACAGTCATTTGGACTTCTTATTTCACGTCAACCACCCGGGTGACGGCACGGCAGCCATTTTGTGCCAGACTGCTCGTCACAGGTCAGCTCGAGCTGCAGAGGGAGGGAAACTTTGAAAATGACTCTGGGGGATGATTAGGTGTCCAGATGGAAAGTGAGCCGGGTTTGGAACGTGGCCAGGACACACCGGGGAACTTTGGAGCAGGATCATTAATGACCACAGCGAGTCAGAAAGTTGATGTCTCATCCAGAGAGAAGGATCTTTTACAGCACAGCGTGCCCCGACTCAACAACAAAAATAAATCTCACGATCTAAAATAACGTCCGTTAACGTGAAGGGTTAATTATGTGCAGATGGAGAATGCAGAGGCTGCCACAGCTTCAGGTCTGCAGGAAGAATTATGATCAAAAAAAGACCTGAGGCCAGAATCGATCAGTCATGTGTTACCCAATGCAGCGTGTTTCATTTATATCAATATACAAAGATTAGAGTGGGCTCAGTGTACCTGTCAGGCTGTGAGCTACTTTCACTGCTGCATGTCTCAGTGTCACGCTCACCTGTGCGGGGTTTGGGGTGGGATGCTTTAGTTTGAGGACAATGTTCAACAGAACAGTAAGAATGAAAGCAGTTAAAGTCGCCTCAACTCTGTGATTTACAGAGTTTGTGATGGTCAGTGAAGTAAACTGCTGACAGCTGTAGCTGCTGTTAGCTCATGTTAGCTCAGTTTGTTAGCCGGGCGATGAGCTCGCAGCATCGGGGGAGTGTTTGTGTTTGTATCACGGGTTTACGGGCCCCGGGCGTGGGGGAATGCTAACCGGGGAGCGGAGCCAGTGTCACGCAGGAGGAGAAGAGAGCGAAGAGGACGTTGATGGAGGAAGCTGGGAAGGGAAAATGAGATGGAAGCTGGGCTTCTTGCTGTCGGACTAGTCAGTCATATTAGCTGGCTGCTGTGTCTTGTGTCTGATGTTTGGCTGTTAGCAAAGTTGTTGACTCACTAGTCTTTCCATCATCAGCACTGTGGTGATTTCATCTCATCGTGCAGATGTTTTACCTGTGTCTCAGGTGTGAGAGTAGCTGGAGAGGATGACGATGCTGAGGCGGTAACTGGTCAGATGTCTTCACAGAACTGAAAGATGAGCAGCGAAGCCCGGAGGTAAAAACGCTGCAGCTGTGCAGCCGCTCAGGCAGCTGCAGTGCTGGGAAGGAAGAGCTGAGCTGATCAGTGGCTCTCTCTGTAAAACTGTTGCACAGGGGAGCGCGGTGAATACCTGCCTGGGAAGAGGCAGGTGCTACATGCAGAAGTACTCCAGCTAAAAGTCCTGCATCCAAAAACTTCTTCTTCTTCACACTTCTCAGTGGGATTGACCAGAGGAGAAACAAGAGGCTGTGAGACTGTGCACCGACCAGGGGAGGCAGCACAAAGGGCTCAGACTGAAGCATCTCGTCAGGTCGGTGTCGGTGTGGACGTGTGGACCAGACTCCGAGCTGCCCGTGGGGAAAAAACAGAAGCCTGGCCTCAGCGCTTGGGTCATCGTAACAACAGTCTCAAACCTCCAGGCTGCAGGAGAGGACTGTTTACCTCAAGTGTGGGCCGTCGGATTGAGCGGTTGAACTGTGCACTCAGCTGTGTGTGTGTGTGTGTGTGTGTGCCTCCCTCAGGCCATCAGAGGAGCACAGGGCTGCTCGGAGGCTCTCTGACCATCAGAGTGTTGCCAGGACAGCCCACACACGCTCAGAGTGAGGAGGAGTGCGGATGTTTGGAGGTGTATCGAGTTCACAGGAATCCGGGGTGAGCGTTTGGATCCGTGAGTTTAATTCTTGGTTACCGTGTGTTACTGTCAGCACCGATCCCGCAGGCCGACAGTAGATGGCACTGTGTGATGCATTTGGAGAAATCCCCCGCAGCGCCCAGAAAATCCTTCAGACTCTGTTTACTCTGTCACACAGGACGCATGCAGCGCTTTACGACAGACTAGATTCTATCACGTCTCTTCACTGCCTCAAATCTGCATTTTCTGTAAAATAACAAACAAAGAAATATGGCCCACATGTTGCCACAGGCTGGCTCCAAAGGGTCTCTTTCTGGGGAACTTAATGTGTCATTATCCAATGATCCTGAGTGGGCGTAAAATCCTCTGGAATCAGATAAGTGGCTCCAGACACTGACAGCTATTACGTACACTTAAAAACCCAAAGAGGCTCCATGGAGACAGGAAGCGTCTGATACAACGTGCAGCTGTCCATGGGAGAAAATCTGATTAGGTCCAGTGGTTGTTTGGGTCTGGATGAACCAGACGTAACGCTCTGGAGAAGTTTTGTGGAGAATTAAAGCGATCGTTTACTTCATCAGTCGACTCCCTGTGACTGATGGTCGATGTTCCCTTTCCTGCGACAGCACCGTGTAAAGCAGTGTTACATCCACAACCACACACACACTTCATGTGTTTCCTTCACCTTCCTCCATCTGTCAGTGTAATCCCCAAAAACCCAGAAGCCCGGGAACGTCTGCGTCACATCGCAGCCGCGCCGCTGTTCGGGTCTGTGGGTCGACTTTGTTTACTGGCTCAGATTTGGTTGTTTTCTTGGTTTAGTCGCTTCTAAATGTGTAAATATGTGCAGAGTTCAACTGTTTTTGGCCTGTAGAGGGCGTTTTATTTTGAAAATCACCTTATTTTTCTACGTGTGTCTGACTTCGGTCAGCTCAAGCTCCTGATGCAGGTTGCTGGCGGCTCGCTTCCAGGCCGGACCACGGCAGGGTCGGCGGTGTTTGAAACGTTGACTGTGACGGCCTCGTCGCTTCACTTTCCCGCTCTTCTATTTTTGATGCTCCGTCCTCGCGTGGAGCTCGGCTGGTGTAAGCGTGTTAATTGGTGTTAATTCATTATCTTCCATCACCTCATGCCTGCACGCACCACGCCAAGAAGAAAACTCTCAAAACGAACACGCTGCCTCGCCTCTGGGACTGTACATCATCGGCAGTAACCTTGTGTGACATTTAGTGTACGCTCAATTAAAAGAAAAATCGGCCTAATTATGAAACCGTTTAATACCGTTTGAAAGCAAGCATTCATTTTCATTACCCACTTCATCATTTTCAGGGTCGTGGAGTTTCTTCCAGCAGGCATTGTGTCGAAGAGGCGCTGGGGAGGTCACACACACACACACACACAGAAAGGAACTGGAAACTCAGGTCTATCTTATCAGGAGGAAACACGAGCAACCCGAGAATTTACCTTCGAGTTCCTTCGGTGAAACATTTACATTTTAGTTTGTGAGACGTTCGTGACGTCTTTATGACACGAAACAGTCGACTCAACAAACCGGAGTGGATGGAAGATGATGGAAGTGATGTTGTTGTTGTTGTAGCACCCCGAGGGGGTCATCTTTAATTTCCACAGCGACAGCGGTGCGCCTGCAGCGAGCAGCAGAAGAATAACTGCTAATTTGCAAGAATTAAATGACAGAAACGGCTCACACCTACGCTGTGGAAGTGACATGTTGTCACTGGAAGCGCAGGGAGATGGAAAATTACATAAATGTACTGAAGCAAGTACGACGTGCAGATGTATCAACATAAATGTCATATTTAGACATAACAATGAACTTAATGTTGTGTTTGAGCTTCTTATCAACAACTGAAAACACCGTCATGAAGGAAAACTGCTTTACGTCACGTTGTCAGCCAAGAAGTCTGTGTGGTCAAATCCCGTTGCAGCCAGCTGACAGTTCGCGCAGAGGTGAAGTTTGTGCAGCGGCTGCAGATTATTCTTTGCTATGTGAGATAAGACAGGAACAGAAGGCTCAACGCGTGACTGAACGAGACTCTGTCACCGTGTAAATGATCACAGACGTACTGACACACCGTCAGAATCTTGATTAAACCTTAATCACTCAGTCACCTTGAAAATATTTTGCATGTCCCACAGGCGGGGACCACGAGGATGCTGCAACCGACTTTGAAGAGTTGGTTCCCGCCTCCAGGGTTGGAGTTAGAATTAAAGTGCCAAAGAGTTCCTCGAGGCTGGCTGCAGAATAATTCAACCTCCATAAGTCCCCATGTTAAAAAGTCAGACTTGGTGTGATTGTGTTTTCCTCCTTATGAATGTGCAGTACCACAGTGGAAAAGGTGGAGGCACCAAAAAACGTCCCTGATTCCCACAGGGACCTCGTCTGTAAATGAAAATCACTGCTGACACAGTACGACAGGAAAAGAGCATCAACGCCGAAACACTTTGTGATTATTGTATCTCCGTCATTATTTGTGGCAGCAGTAGTGTTGTCTTCCTAATTACAGTCTCTCCCTCCCGTGTCCCGGCGTTGCGGGGTGAAGGAGGCTCCGCATTGTGTTCCACAGCACAAAGTTAATAATGCAGCGCACGGGGAAACAGCTCCGACTGCCAGAACACAGCCGAGAAAAGAAAAACAACTACTGCCAGTAATGAGGGATTTATTACAAAGGAGTGTGTGTGTGTGTGTGTGTGTGTGTGTGTGTGTGTGTGTGTGCGTGTGCTGTAATAGTCACAAAAAACAAACAAACATTCAGATGGATCAAGAGAGGAAACAAGGCCGCATAATTGCAGGAAGAGGGTAAGTGGATTCCTCTGGAGAGAATAAAGTGAATTACATCCAAGTGCCACAGCTTCCCCCTGAACCACATGAACTCTGAGCCCGTCCCCGCCTCGGCTTCCTCTGTCCCCGCCTCGGTTTTCTCTGTCCACCTCGGCTTCCTCTGTCCCCGCCTCAGTTTTCTCTGTCCCCGTCTCGGCTTCCTCTGTCCCCGCCTCGGTTTTCTCTGTCCCCGCCTCGGTTTCCTCTGTCCCCGCCTCGGTTTCCTCTGTCCCCGTCTCGGCTTCCTCTGTCCCCGCCTCGGTTTTCTCTGTCCCTGTCTCGGCTTCCTCTGTCCCCGCCTCGGTTTCCTCTGTCCCCGCCTCGGCTTCCTCTGTCCCCGCCTCAGTTTTCTCTGTCCACCTCGGCTTCCTCTGTCCCTGTCTCGGTTTCCTCTGTCCCCGTCTCGGCTTCCTCTGTCCCCGCCGTTGTTCCCGCTCTTCTCTCTTTGGTTCTCAGTCCGGGTGGCTGCGGCTCCATCTGCACCTCTTTCACTGTCATTTCTCCTTCCTCTCTGTCTCTATCTAATCTAATCCGGTTTCCTGGCGAGAGCACATCAGTATCAGTGACATTATCGCACGACTGGTTCACGACTTTCAGAAGACACACACACACACACACACACACACACACACACACACACAGTGAGCGAGAGGCAGTGAATGGGAATGTCATATCAATAGTAATTAGTGCTGCTAATGCCGCAAACGAAGAAGGAAAAACATCAGTGGAAGATGGTAATTAGAACAAACATGAAGTCAGACAATGTCGTGGTTTACAGAGTCAGCACCCACAGCTGTCTGTCAGGAGTAACTACCGATGGATGGATGCAGGTCCACCAGACCTTTGTTGTTAGGCTAACCACTAAGACTGTTGTCCTGGTTAACTATATAACACAGTCCATACTGAATTATGTTCAATAATTCATCCACTTTGACTTTTATTGTTTCTGCAGCGTCTACGATGCCATACCAAGATTGAGATAAACAGGTCGGTTCACTTTCTAACCCCATGGTTAGGGTTAGAAAGTTAAAGTCGAGGCAGCACTCCCATTTTCCAACCCGACGCCCGAGCACATCCTCAGTTTCCACCTTGGGGCATGATACTCTGCTTCCTCCACTGGCGTTGACCAATAAATAAGTAACTCGTAGACATAATGTGCTGAACACCTACAGACTTTGTGCCAAGCAGCTCTTCCTTTTTGTTGGAAAAGCAGGCGTCTACAGGCCGACCTGTCACCACAGATTTTGGAAATTTCAGGCCCGTCGCTCTGTTTGCAAAGCAGACTGTCCGACTTTCATTCAATGGTGAACTCCCCCTCACTGTCACTGTAATCAGCTTTGCAACAGTCAGCGTTATAATTTGTGCAACCACAAGGGGTCATTGTCCGGTAAACAATTAGGCAAACTGCTCAGACCAGCCCTGATCCTGACCACGCTGTGAGAGGTCACATGCATTATGTAAAGACTTTGCCATAAAGGTCTGAACAGGGCTGATTTGCATATTTGTTTGCAGTCCATTATGTAACTGCTGGCTCATTCTTTGTGTCACGTATTCATGGATTCATTTCCAAACTCAGCTTCTTGTTTATTTCCTCGGCTGCTTGTTTCCTTGCCCTCGTGCTCATTGCTTATTCATTTCCTCCTTCCTTCCTCTCGTAGCTAATGTAACTTTACTCACCTACGTTTCACTTTATTTCTCACTTGCTACTGACTCGCTGCCTCGCACACCCGCTCTCCCCCGTGCCTGCTTTCCATATTCTAAACATTTGGTTTGCTAAATTTAATGAAAGCTTTGAGTGACATCATTTGCCTGTGACCGTCTTATTTCCTGCTAACAGTTCCTCTCTGGCATAAATGAAAGCGGACAGAGTTTGTATTAGTGAGGTGCCTTTACATGATGGAGCTCTGACACAGTTGGAGGTCAGCCGGAGGTGGAGCATAGAAATGAAGTGATGAGATGACTGCGTTTAACAAAAGCTACAAAGTAAGTAATTACGTGGAAGAAAAGCATGAAAATGTTAGCAGGATAATAGAACCTTAATAGAATAATGGAGCCAGAGAAAAATGAAAGGGTGGCAGCAGTAAGAGGTGTTCGTCTAATTAACTTCCACCACGGCTCCATTTCCATCACAACACGGGCGAGAAAACAATAAAAGACGAGAAAGGCTGCTGAGAGGAGACAACAGGAATCTGGCTTCTTCATTTTTCAGAACTCGGCTGTCTTGGATTCATTTCCCTCTTTGCTTTTTGAAAAGCTTATTAGCGCTGCCATTTTTGTAGCCGCTGACAACAGGGAACAAAGAGCGCTCTGCGAACGTCTGATACTCGGAGTTTTAACATCACTGGTGTTATGAATAAACTAGTTAACAGAATATTTGCATCCACAGACAGAATAATATGAATACGTGATAGAACAGAATAGAGTAGAACGTGTGATTCATGTGTTGGTTCGTCTGCTCAGAGTTTCTCCCAAACGTGATTTGGGTTGACACGTCAAAGACGTTGTTGGGAGGCTGCTGCTCATTTCTTTTCATTATATAAAATCCATCTCACGCTCTAAACTCATCCCATCGCGGCAGATGGCTGTCCACCAATGATCTGGGTTCTGCTTCTTTTCTTTGCTACTGTCGCCAAGTGCTTGGTCACGTAGCAGACCGTTGAAGAGGGATCCGGATTGAGTCGGGCATTGGCTTCGAGATTGGGTGATAGGGCGATGTGTTCAGGAAACGTCCAACTGGTAGGAAACCCCAGGAACATCTCGGGATCCGAGGGCACAGTTTTGATGCCTTGTATCACGCCGTGATATCTGCCAGGAAACAACAGACCTGTTTGACCCAATAATATATTTGGATGATTGATAAATTTAGCCTGAATTTGCACGAATAATGTCCAACCAAACGTTTCACAGCCATGCATCTTAAACAGAGAAAGGTTGACCCAAATACAACAGTAAGAATCAATCACTCTCTTAACTACGTGACCTTTGCAATTCATGACTTGACAGGAATGGCAAATCAGTGAGGACCTTTTCCTTTACTCATCATCAGGTTAGTCCAGAAGACTGTCAAGCGTCCCCCTTCACCTCATCACATGACCTGGAAACCTCAGACCGTTGTGGAGTTCACGAGCACAAGCGGCGTGGAGGGGGGGGCTGCCTCGGGGCAAGAGAAAGACGAAGAGACACGTTTCCCCTCCAACATGAGTGAAAACGTGAAGCAGGGGAGACGGATGAAAAGTGGAGCGAAGACAAAAAGAACAAAAGAATGAATGAATAAAAAGAAAAGGATGGAAGAAAGGAGCAAGGGAAGGAAATTGGATATGAAAAGGTGACATGTATTCAGCCGCATCTCACTCAGCACTTTTCATGAAACCTTTCTGCTGCCTCATTTCCATAGCTCAGTGCGTTTTCTCATCTGGCATGATTTATGTGCACTGCAGATTTTACCATCAGGCGATCATGTCATCAGCTGGTAGAAGGTCAGACTCAATAATATAGCTCTACTTCCTTTCCCCTTTTTTCCTCTCCATTCACTATTTCTTATTTACTAGCGTTTTGAGCAGTTTTCCTCTCAGGGCTAATGCAGCCAAATGGAGAAAAATGATCTTCTTGCTGGTTATTGAATGAATAAATCACCGAGCATAGCCTTGGGTTTTTCTCCGCTTTGGTCCTTCCTTTTTGGGCTGTTTGTGTGTGTGTGAGTGTGTGTGTGTGTGTGTGTGTGTAAGTCAAATAAAGTCAATAAACAACTCCATGGTGAAGGCTTTGTGGGATGCCTTCAGTTATTCATGTCCAAAGATGAAATATACTTTTCTATGTTGACATGAAGGGTGCGTCGTCTTGCTCAGAGACGACTTGTTGATGATAATTAAAGGTCCAGTCTGTCGGATTTAAAACGACCATAAAATATGTTTATATTTTTTACTTTCATGCTGTTTTCTTATGTATGATATAGTTTCAGTCTGCAGCTGCACTGCTCGGTGTTTTCTGCTTTTCATTCATCAAGAACGTCGACGCTTCCTCTCCTCCTCCTCATTCATCATCTAATCGAATCTAAAGCGCTGCATCACTCGCTAACTGCTTCCTCGCTGCTTCACTGTTTCTACAAGTCGTCTCGATGTGAAGACAAATGAGATGAGACCCCAGACGGCCTGCACCGGGACCATCGCGTCGGCGATGTGCTGCGCCTCCTGCTGTTTACACTAATGACCCACGACTGCTCAGCCAAATATGACTCCAATCATATTATCAACAACTCTGTTGTTGCCTCATCAGCAGCGGTGATGAGACAAGGGACAGCTGAAAACATCACTGGGACCCGCTCTGTCCAAAAGCTGGAAAACAGGGACTGCACGGACAATTCACCCCGCCTGGAGAAAGATGCAGGAGACTCCTCAAACACTCGACGTAACAAACAGGCGATCATGACAGTAAACTTTTCTACCACGAGTCAACAGGTTTAGTTCAGTTTCTCAGCCAGGCTGCCCGGACTGTGAGCGTGTTTGGACCCCTGGAAGAAGCTGTTAGCTGTTAGCATATCTGAGGGACTCTGCAGAGCTTTCAGCCCCTCGTTGCCGTCAGCCGACTGACAGTTCGTGTAGTGCTACATGATTTAGCGCTGACGTGAAAACAGGCAAATCCGGCACAATTAAATAATGTCGAACCCAAACAAAGTTGTCATGTTTATGATGGATTATCTCACGTCTCACGTCGGCGGGACAGATCAGATACCGCCCGGCGGAGGAGACGGGAACACAGACCATGTGATCAAAGCAGAGCTACCAGGATGCAATTAGCGGCCTGCTGTCACGTTCCTCGGAGAACCTGCTGTCTGCATAGTTCAGGATGTAATTGTGGCTGTCAGACAGGATGATGGATGACGGCAAATCCTCCCCAGTGCTGGGCCAGACTGACTCGCATTAGGGTTAGTTCATTCACCAAGGTAATACATTACAAAGTTAGCGTTCATTCAATTGCATATTAAACTCAGTGGAGAGTAATTTGATGTATTATTTAACCGTATTATGAGTCTGCGTTAAAGGAGCAGTGTGGAGGTTTTTGTGGCACCTAGTGGCCGCGAGTTTGTAGATGTTGCTACGCGTAGCATGCTAATAATGACAAAGCTAGTGTTATCAGGTGATGTTAGCATCGTTAGCATTAGGTTAGCATGCTGAAATGAGCTAATCCACTGAAAACAAAGGTTTTGTTGCACAAAGTTCATTTTTGACCTGATGTTGTTTGTGTGACGTTAATTCTTTGGGATAATTTGAATATTTGGGCATTAATCCAGTAACCTTCAAGACATTTAGCAGCACAATGAAAAGCACACATACTAAAAATCTTAAATCAAGTATTGACATGAAATTTTCATTACGTTGTCTTCCTGCCAGGTTTTCCCTCCCTGGCAGGACGCATGCAGCAGAAGGCGTGGCTAGCTGTGCAGGTTTCAGTAACAAGGCACACCTGTCCCTCGTCTCACCTGTCTGCTGCTCTAAAAGTTTGATCGAGACACAGCTCTGGTTCCCTGTTGTAGTCGGTAACATGGTGTGTTACCCTTTGAGCTTCTTGTGATTTACCTGTGTTGCTCGTGTGTCCTTCAGACAGTTCCCTCACGCTCTTCCCTCTGAGTATGAATGTGCTCTGAAAACTTCACGTTAAATGCAAATGACATCAAATATTTCTTGAATGAAAGTGGAAGCTTTGGCCTGATGGTAGCAGTGAGGGAAGATGTTGGGGTCCGCACAGAATCTGTCCAGTTTCTGTTGCAACAGAATCAGTTGAACTCATTGAAAGAAACTCCTCCACCACCAGCGTGACGAAGCGCAGCCTCGCTAACAGCTGTGATATCAGTTTTGTCTCGTCGGAGCGTTTTCAGAGCATCCAGCCTCTCCGTGTCTCACCGGGCTCACTCTCACGCCGTAAAAAGGAAACGGCACCATTAGAAATCCTGGCTGGTTTAAGCCGCTCGGCTTTACTCGCTCGGTACTGTTTCAGCACTTTCAAATGAAAAGGGGACCTGGCAAGCTGCTGGGGCCTCCATAATAACCACAATAATTATTTGAATTGTTCAGTGACTGCGGCAAAGTGTTCATACTTTCCATAATAATGGAGCGCTGGGCGTTAATGGCTGCAGGCTGAGGAATTTAAAAAATGGCCTTAACCAAATCCCAGCGGAACAATCATGCATAATTTATGATGTTTGTGTTGCTTGGAGTTCAGAGATATATATAAAACATCGGGGGGAAGGCCCGACACCAGGATGCATTTTAAAAGTTTCTACATGGGGCTTTTTGGTCACGGTAACATTTTCCTCAGATTCTATCTGAGCAATTACGATCGAGCGACAGTTTCCTTTAAAAACTAAAGAGGAAGCCTGCAGAAGACGAAGAACCAATCTCCTGACCCCCGGGGCAGGTGCTGATGTGTTTACCCCACCATGAGTTTGACTATTACTTTTCTGTGTGGGCTTTGTATCGGCTCAGAAATAAGCAGCTTTTAGCTCGGTTCCTGCTGCCTACGGCGCCGGGTCAATACAAATTCATTTGCTCGTGTCATTTAGAGTTTAGCTTGCGGTCGGGTTGTGGATCAGAATGACACTTCTGTTCGAAAATAACAAGACACAGACATTTTCTGCTTTTTTTTTTTACTCTCGTAGTGATTGGCAGCAAAAAAATCCATCAGGTCCAGATGATTCCTACAAAACAAGACGGAATAAAGACGGAGAGATGATGGGGGTGGCAGAACCGTTCAGGCCCGGTTTGGAAAGAAGATAAACCATTGTTAAGACTTAGAGGTGAAGATGAGTTTGTGTCAGCACGCTCATGTGACAGCAGACAAGACTGAGCACGATGAAAATAAAACCTACAATGGTCGCCAGGATTTTACCGGATTTTATTTGTTTTTCTAGTATTACAGTAGAAGGACGTTAGTACTGTTGATTTCACATAAGGCTGAATATGAACAATTTCTGGTGACAGCCCCACAGAGAATCATCAGCGCGGGTGTTCTCGCGTTCATCGAGCGCTTTAGCTCCTCTCAGCTCGCTGTTTTGGTTCTCGCTCCTCGCAGCTGCGCTGTGAGGAAGCTGATATATTACAGACAGCAGATATATTACAAAGACCAACAGCCAAGCCAACGGAAAGAATATTGAACCTCTGAGTGAAGTCACCAGAAACAGGACTATAAATGAACGTTCATGTTATTCCAACTTTATTAGATGGAAAATGCCAAATGTTTGTAGAGAGACTGAGAAGACGTTTGATGCTCTGCAGACTCAGCCTGTGTTATACAAAGTTAAAGAAGTGAATTCTGTTGAATCCATTTAAAACACCTGCAGACTTAAAGTGATGTTGTTGGGTTGATGGCTTGTGCTGCACTTTATTAGTATTTTCAGGTACAGTATGGTTATACTGTCTTGTATTTGTTTGCATCTTGAGTCTTTGTAGTGGACGTGAAGGAGCGGAGCAGCCGGCACACTCACCCCGGCTGTTATGAACAGTATTAGTGTAGTGCATCATCAATCAGCCGTCACACACGTTTGAAAGATTGTTTTAATTTAGTTCCTGCGACGTTCTCAGCGGGACGTATACATCACGGTAAATGTGTTGTGTGTTTCACTCCATGTGACCATCAGCTGTAGTACTTTTACTGCAGTAATACTTCATTCCTCTCACAAAAACCTGAATCTCTGCAGACTTACTGTCTTTAACATCTGCAGCCGTCTTTACAGAAACAGAGCCAGAGGGGAGAAAGTCTCATAACACTTTGGATTTCATATGTTGTGGCTGTATGTATCGGGGGTTGCATTAGGTGTGTGTGTGTGTGTGTGTGTGTGTGAGCATGTCTCTGCTGCGTGCTGATAAATGCAGGGGCTGTGTGCTCTTCATCAGAGCTGGGAGTCTATTTGCTGTCTGCCTTCCTCTTTGCAGAGTCGACTCAGAGCAGATAGTTGCCGAGAGGGAGAAACGTTTCAGCTGCGCTGTCACAGTTTGGAGATCGCAGGAGGAGAATGATTTGAATTAGCAGTGACTGGGAAAGTTTGAGTGAAGAGGCTGATTGAAAACAGCAGCGGCTGCGTCTGACTGCTCTTCACCACATTTACATCTCAAGTGAATGAAAGAATGTTTCTTTGGTCTCACACACACACGCTCACATGTTGATGCTTTGTGCATATTTGATTAAAGCTGACTGTGTGCTGCCTACACACGCAGATAAAACCAGCCACTGCTTCTCCAAACAAAGACGATTAGCGTCCATATGCCAAATGTAGATCTCCATATATTGAAGTATTAAAGGCTCTGTGTCAGGCAGAGTCGCTGGCAGGAGTTCACTTCAATTATTCTCATATCAGTGAGCAGAAGACGTGGATTTAACCAGACTACGCAGACAATGGCAGAGTGAAACAGAACGTTATCATCTCTGTGATATTATATCTGCTCTCAGAGATGAGTTCAATCAGCTCTCATTAAAGGTAGAAACAGACATTCACCTCCCTGTGGTCAGTCACCGGCAGCCTGGAGGGTGTGAGGACACGGATGGGTTTACCTCGGAGCCACCGGGTCTCTAAAGGAGCCCTGCACGTCTGTATGAGACGCTGAGCGGCCGTACAGATCGACAGTGTTTGACAGCCTGTCCACTGGAATCTGATCGGTCTCACTTAAGGTGGACTAACGGTTCTCGAACCTTTTCTGTCTGCTTCCTCTGGTGAAGCTTTATCACAGATCTGTGGTTAAAACATCGACAAACTGTCACAGTGGCATGATTTCCCATGTTGGGTTCGGTCTATGTCATTGTTTTATGGCAGCATGGAGTGTGTCATCTCAATGTGATAGCATGTGTGTGTGTGTGTGAGGCCAACATCAGGCTTCACTTTGTATGCAACTCCTATCAGCTCCTGCAAAAATCAATTCGGCTCAATACCTGATATGTGTTCTCATGCCGCAGGGCATGTAAAGCTGCATTACAGAGCGTGCACGCCGTGCGTGTGTCGCTTACTAACAAAGATGCACGTCTGTGATTTAAAGGAAGTGAAGGCCTGATGCAGAACGCAGCCGAGGCCGAGCGCAGACTTATTTTGACCTTTTTGACCCGATGAACAGACATGGGATGGAATATGAGGACAATAACTATGTTTTCATGTGTGTATATTCACCTGAACATCACTGTGAGTCCGCCATGTTTCTGCAAACCCAGAATGGACAAACTGCAGCTTGGAACGGGACGGTGAGGCGAGTGCTATTCAGTTGGTTGCAATCTGCATCTTCACAACTAGGTGCCACCGAATCCTCGAGGATGATCTGGAACGTTTAGTTAGCACTGATCTCAAACTGAGCTGAGACTGACAGGACGTCAGGACGTCTGTAGAAAGTAACAGACGATGTCAGCTGACCAGCGCTGAGCTAGCTGCTAGCGTGGCTAAAGTTCATCCATTAGTAAAACCTCCACACGTGCTGCGGGAATCAAATTCAATTTCCTCCAAAGATGGGATCAATAGTACAGTGCAGTGAAGAATACACATAAAAGCTCGAATCTGTGTGAAGCTGCAGTGAAGTTCTGCAGTACTGCGTGCGTGTGTGGTCTTTCATGCGTTGACGCCATGCCACTTTAATCATCGTGTCTGTCCCAAGCTGCTAATGCTGATTCAAAGCATGTTTGATCAGCCTGCTTTTTTCCTGCCATCCAATATGTGGAGAGATGATAACATTCTCCCAGCGAGCGGCTCTAATCTGAAGCAAGTCCTGATCGAAAGTTTAAAAAGGGCAGCCCTCGCTGTGAGAGGAAGACAATCAATTTTTGTCCCAATCACAGATAAGATTCAAGATGAGATATTCAGTGGGTGAAGCGGTGGGCCGACACACTGATTAAATACTGATGTGTTTTTATGTCCGGGGAGAGTCGAGTCGTTAAATCTCTCGCATCTCAATCTGTGAGCTCCTCCTCTGTCCACGGCTCTGTCTCCTGTCTGAACGAGGAACGAGTGTCCACTCCTCAGACTAAACGAGCCGCTCGCTGATCAAATGACACCAGAGCTGATTATGCAGAGATGCACTGTAAGAAAACTGCCAAAGCACGACAGTGAAAGACTGTAAGATATGATTTACTGAAGAAAAACTTCAGACGAGCCACAAATCCAACAATCGTCCTTCAGACGTTAGTGAGAATGTTTCCACCTGCAGACTTTGAACGTTTTCATTATTTCAGCTCCGTCTCTGTTTTTCCCGTCACGTATCAAAACTTCAGCCGCTGCTGCTTTGGAGTCTGCAGCTGACGTGGGAACAAACGCCACATTGTGCTCGCTGAATTCATCCAGAGCTCATCCACAATGTGAATTTGAATTCATTTGAAGATTTTAAGCTCCGTGATTGTTTTTTTTAAATTTAATGCGCCTCAGGAGGCAAATTTTGATGTTTTCATGCTGTTTTTATTCTGTATAAATTTGCTTTAAAGTCTCGTATAAAAAGATTCTCCATGTTTCAGCTGTGGTTGGCAGAATACTGCTGTAATAAATATGAATGCTGTATACATAAAGTAAAGTTTTAAGTATCATCTTTTTGCTGATTACTGAAGCAGGCTGTTTTCCACCCGTGAGTCATGTGACCTTGTCTTTAGGGAAACCTCCAATCAAATCAAACCCTGCAGCGCTCACACGGAGGCGTTCGTGACGTGACGTGATTGGCAACGTTCTTTTGGCAGAGCGGGACTCCGTGTGGAAATCTTCTTCCTGGCATTAGTTTCAGATGATAAATCCCTTAAACACACACACACACACACACACACACACAGAGAAGACTGCATCATTTATTTACACAATCAATTATTGTGCAATCAAAACATCCACACTGTTTTAATAAAAAAGAATCGCTCCTTTCTATGCAGAGTTCTTGTTGTTGTGCCAGTAAAATCCAGCCCTCTGAAATGAATCACGGCCGTTTGAATCTCTCCAGGGGTTGAAATGGAAGACAGATATCTTTAAAAATGAAATTAAAGACGCATAACTCTCTGCAACTGACAAAACATGTGATCCATCACTGGCTGTTACGAGAAAGGCGGCATGGACGTAATGCCAAATAAATCCACCTTGTGCTCGCTGCTGCCCTGAAGAGAAGCCTGACAGACAGCTGTAAACACACTGTGGGCATCCGTAAAGCCTCTGCTGAAGTTCCCGTCTCCCTCCCCCCTCCTCCTCCACCTCCTCCTCCTCCGTGTGCTCCTCTCCACCGTCTCCCTTCTCTTTGCAGGCTATCCTAATACTCTCAGGTTATGTTTTATGCCTCACGATTCAGATATCTGCACCCTGACTGCTGTTTGGAGAAGTTCCAACGTCTCCCAAAAGGTCACGAGATGTACCGCTGTGACAGACTCAAAGTTTCACACCAGTGGGTTATATTTATGAGCAATGATTCACCCTGTAGCTGACTGCTTTCTGGAGATGTTCTGCCTTTTCCCCTGAAAGGCCTTGAGAAGGATTTTTTCTTCCCTCTCAGATCGCACCGTGAACGCTTTTCCTCTTGCAAGCAGCTTCACGTATCGAACAAATTATTTTTCTGCTGCTACTTTACAGAGGAGATTGAAAAATATGACAAGCGAGCAGCAACACTTAGAAAGATTAAAGGTTAAATTAAACGGAAAGAAAAGCACCTCGATGCTCGTCGCACTGACAGCCTGTGTGTGGCTGGCTGCATTCCAACATGCAGACGCTAAAATGCACACCGAGGTTAAAACTGAACGTCCAGCCTGTCTGTGGCGACGCCGACACTGTGTACGTGTGTGTGTGTGTGTGTGTGTGTTACAGCGCCATCAGACCAACTTCTGCTTCTGATTTGTTTCATGCCGCAGATGTTGAAACAGCTGCACCACGCCGTGCGTTCCTGTTCGTACATTCGCTTGTGCCAACTTGCACATTTGTATCGTTTGCATATTTGCTGGCGTGCTCTGCCAGCGTTTAGTCAAAGTTACATGCCTTCTTCACAGACACAGGTGTAACTAATAACATTAATTATGACTCACTGGAGTGCTTTACTGGCACACCTAAATGGAACACAGCCATCGTCTGACATTAGCGCTCTCCCTTCCATGACATGTCAGAATATCCGTCGTGAGAAAAGGTCTGCTATGCTCGCGTGTGCTTGTGATGTGAAACCAATTAATTCCAGCTGGGCAGTTCATTGTAATTTCCCAGCTGGGATGTGATGAGACCTGCCGGGCTTCCTACAAATTGCCTGCTAGCTTAAAAACACAAGGGAGAGGCCATATTTTAGTGCATGAATCAGGAGAGAGGACCTGCAATTATCGGTGCACATTTGTTTGAATTCTCTTTTAAATAACGTGCATAGAAAAGTTATGCAGCGAGATCAACCTCAGGTTTAGCAAATCCAGACTAAAACCATGGTCCAGGATCAGCAGGTTGAATTTAGGATGCACAGGCTGGTTTGCTGTCTGCACGTCGTTGATATCCAGGTTGCAGAGCTTCACATGAAAAGTCTCTGACCTTGTCCACCTTAGCTTCCTTCTCCGGTGCAACCAAGGCAGCGAAGCTTATTCTTCTTCTCGTCTTATTCACGGTGCAGCATCGCCGAGATGGTCACGTAATAACCCCCATCTGACTGGTGACATCTCCAAAGAGAGCTTTGAGATGAGATTATTTTCACGCATGTGGTACTGATTGCACACTGTCTCACCACTTCCTGTGATTTCCAGGAACTCTGTCATGTTTGTTTGTTGTGGGGTCATGGAGTTCCTTGTATAGTATGTGGTTGGATAATGTCAGGAACGTTCAGTTCGACTGACTTGGAACCAATTTTCATTGTGGGTACTCGGCTGCTGGAGAGTGGAGGAATGCTCCCTTCAGGTTGGGAGCGAGTTGCTGCCGCAAGCGAATGAGTATCTCCTGTTCACGAGTGATGGGGGAAAATGGAGCGTGAGATGGACCGGCGTGTTGACAGTGTTGCGGACCGTTGTGGGGAAGAAGGAGCTGAGTCAGGAGGCAAAGCTCTTGATTTTCCAGTCCATCTACGTTCCAGCACTCACCTGTGATTTTGTCTGCTATAGACTCCATGCACGCATTGATTCACATCAATCGGGTGTGGGTCAACCCCAAACAGTCGGTATCATGCACCTTTACCATGGTGGCACCATTAACAGTCAGTCAGTACAGTTCTGACTGCAGTTCAATGCCTTGTTGATATATCTTGTAGCAGATTGTGCCAATTATCTCTTTAAGTTGTCAGCATCAAAAAGTTGAATAAACTTCCAGTTTTTCACTTCACACACACACACACACACACACGGTCTCAACATTATTGACGTGTTTCACAAAAAGCGCCTCACTAAAGCACAAGTACAAGAAACAGCATCCTGATTACAGTAGCAGGGATCAGTGTAATTCACCCTCGGATCATCCCGTTGTTTTGAACGGTAGCTTTGGCAGATTTAATTACAGCGCTCTGTAGTGCCGGTTGCTGCCACACAAAGGGACGACCGTCGAGCGTGCACTGAAGGTGAATTCGCGCACACCTCCTGATAATCTTCTCCAACGTAGTTGCTTTCCGTTCTGTTGATTGCATTGTGTCTGCTCAGCGTGGCTGAATTTAGAACAATGAGGCGGTGAAGGTGTCAAGCTTGAGAACTAATGGAGTCCCCGTGGGTTCGACCTGTGCTAGCTGCACAGATTATTAACTCGGGAAAACTTCTGATAAGCTGCAGTCCCCAATGTCCGAGCCGTGTGCTCATTACTGTGCACTCATATCGCACACTTAAGATATCATAGATACAAAATTGTGTTTCTCCAAACTAACAGATGTGATCTCTTCATTATGTGATAAACTTTCTCCTCGGGCTGCGGCGGGAAGATAAGAGTCGGCATTATTAAGAGCGGTAAGGGAGGTAAACAAACAAACAAAGGATCAGAACCAGCTGACATTTCATCGTTATCTGCGTCTTCATTGGAGCATCAGCCTGAGTTTATCTGATGCTGGCATTAAGTCGCTCAGCTTCATGACAGAAGCCAGTCAAAAAGGTCAGAGCAGCTGGACTCAGGTAACGGAAGACAGAACGAAATGCAAAGGCGCAAACTGTCTGTTAGCTTTGAGAACGCCTGAATTTGGGGAAGATGACTGCAGCCGCTCAGTCTGTAGGAGCTGTCGGGGCTTGGCGACCAGGCGGTGGTGGTGGAGAGTAGACTGGTAGCTGGAGAGGTGCCAGTCGACCTACACACTGAGGGGCCATTGAGCAAGGTGCTTAACCACTAACTGCTCCCAGGGCGCTGATGCTTGGCTTCTTCACCATCACGTCATCAAATAATAATCCTTACCCCGTTTTAGCTGCATGTATGCCTACAGGCAAGTCCTTGTACATATGAACACCTACACAAACTGTTGGTCAGACAGCTTCCACAGGAGCTGTGTGTAGGATTTAGTGGTGTAGCTGCTGATTGATCGCCTCGTCCTCTCCTTCCCAGAATGAAGACGACGTTTAAGTGGCTGCAAAATGTGTGTATCGTATGAAAAGACGTCATATGTAGACGCAGCGTTTGGTTTGTGTACTGTAGATATAAAAGATGTTTTTATTCTCAGGTGATGACACACTGATGAAAACATATTTTATTACTTATTAGAGCCCCTGAATCCTGCACACTGGAGCTTTAAAGGAAAAAGTAAGAGAAGTGAAGAACTCACAACTTTCACTCTGTGACAAACACTGAAAGAATTCTCCCTTCACATGCTGCTATTTGACTAAAAACAACTCAAACTCCAATTTATTCTTCCCCTTTCCGCTCAACCACGAGGTTGCGTGTCCATGTCCGCGCAGACTGTGTGCACGATGCACTAAATACATTTCCCGTGAGACAATGAACTTCTGAACACCACATCCACCGAGTTTATTAAAAAAAGCGAAATTCCGGTCATAAAGCAACATCCATTAAAAAGCAACCGCAACGTCCGACCGGAGACTATTACGGCATGAATAATTGATGAAACGCCCTGCAGAGTTTTCATCTAAGCAAACACAGTTCTGTTCACGCTCAGCGTTTCTGCCTTACGCTTAAAACATTTGCAAAGTTGATTAGAAGACTTCTCAAAGACTGCGAGCCAGGAACGCACTCACCAGAACATCTCGTCCAGAGCTGCTGCTGCTGGTCAACACAAAACACAATCCGCTTTAATGCATGTGCTACCAGGTGTGCACGTGTATTGTTAGTCAGCATTCACTTTGACGTTCAGTAAATAGTTTGCATGGATCCGGCGAACATTGAAATTAAATGTCAGTGAAGCTGCAAACAGAGGATGGACGTGCGGAGCCAGAAGCTTCATGTGAAAACGTGTTCAGCTCAGTAAAGTAAGAAATAACTAATATAACTGTGACGAAACAAATTCATTTCATTGAGCTGAAGCTGGTGTCAGATTGGACGTTTGAGTCACGTGACCGCTTTGCGTTGACGAGCTCAAACATTAGCACTGACTGCGCTTTGCACCATTACCCCCGTCATTACGAACGTCGCACCAATCCACCGTCTCCATTCATCACTTTCCATTCAGGAGACGTCCCCAGCACACTCCAGAGATTATTTACGTTCACGACAGCTTCCAAAAAATGTTCTGCACAGATGAGCGTTAATTGTCTAGAAACATAATGTACAGCCAGCTCAGGGGAAAATCAACAAGTTCTTTGCTAGATGAATAATGTATGATAGTTCTCAGGTTTACACACACACACACACACACACCTTTTGAAATCATAATACTTTTGAAGTTATGATCTGATCTGAAGAAGGAAAAACTGCCATTAAAGCGAATGTCAGATGTTAGTACACAGCTGAGTTTCACTGAGGCTCCATTAGCATCATTAGCTCATGTTGTTACAGTCATTTATCTTCCCTGTCAGCGACATGTGATGTTACATCATAAAATAACAGACTTTAAATTATGTTGGTGCTACATTCACTTGTACTCAGGTGAACGCTGTCTCTGTCCTTCTTTGTGCTGCAGGTACAATCACAGCGAGAAGTACGTAACGTTTTACGGCACTAAGTCACACACACCAACTATTTCACTGATTCTGGTGAAACTGGATCAGATTTTATGGAGAAAATGTTTCCTGGTTTCCGCCTCAACTCTCTGTGATTTACAGAGTTTATGACGGACAGTGAAGTAAACTGCTGACAGCTGGAGCTGCTGTTAGCTCATGTTAGCACAGTTTGTTAGCAGGGGGAGTGTTAGTGTTTGTACCACTGTGAAGAAGAAGAAGAGGTTTAGAGGAATACTGATGGAGAGCCGGTGGACAAGTGGGTAATGTAACCGGGCTCAGCAGCCTCTGTGGACATAATGGCAGAGGAGGGGAGAGTGAAGAGGACACTGACTTCTGCACAGTTGCTGCTTTGTTCTTTTGTTTTGCAGCAGTTGAACTTGGTCTCAGTATACAAAGGTCTGACACTAACGAGGCGATCACGGTGAACGCGGCACCTTCTTGGAGCAAACTGATTTCCATAAGTACGTCTTTAGCGGACAGCTGTAATGTACAACATGGCATCATCAAGTGATGAGATGGGAACAGAAATATACCTTCACATCATCTCCTCAACTGATTACATTTCATTATTAGCACCACGGTTGTGTGTGTGCGGGGGTGTGTGTGCTCATTCTCGTGAGTGTGTGTTGGTCGGCTGGAGCGAAACCCCAGTGCAATCAGTTTTTAATTTCCCTGAAATCAAATTACATGGAAGGGCAATAACCGGAGCGCTGGACTATGGGAAAGTCATCTTGGAGATTATAAATCGACCCTGGAGCGTGTGAATGTGTAAGTGCACGGAGTCTGCATGTGTGTGTGTGTGTCAACGTGTGTCCACGTGCATACGTGTGTATTACATACATCCAACAATAAAATCCGCCACAGTGGAGCGCTCGGGTAATGACATGCGTAACAGGTGGAAAATGGAAAACTGATGTCGTAAATGAATGAGCAAGAAATCAAGGCGGCAACAATCTGCTGACTGTTTTCTGTAAAGTCTCCCAGTACTGTACCCGATTAATTAGGTCATTAAAGAAAAGAAAGAACTATTAGAAGACGCTGCCCTGCTCCATAATTTGTATTGATCTGCTGCAATGAGCTTATGCATGGCTCCGCTCAGAGATTGCTTTTCCCATAGCAGTTTGAACTCATATCGGATCGCTCATACTTTTAAATAAGTTTACTTTGCTGTTACTGTTCACGCCGTCGTCTAACGTCTGTGTCTGACTCACGCCCTCGAGCCTGACGCGCCAAACTTGATAAAGTTCAACTTACAAATGAATCTGTTGAAATGTTTTTCATTGTTTTATTATTTCTAAAACTAAATGTTTATTTTTATGTTTGGATTTGATGCCGTTTGTTTAAATTACCCACAATTTACACTTAATTCACATAAAATGAGGAGTTTCCAATTTGGAATATTCCCAAAATTCCTGATCTTAACTTCCAATTTACTGGAAACTTTCCACCCCTTTGTAATCCTTCACAACACCCGTGTGACAAGAAGTACGTTTCCCGTTTACTCAGCTGTTCGTGCATCTTACAGTCGTGAAGCTCCCGACAGGTTGTCGGTTACTCAACGTCCTCGTTGCCGTGGTTACACGACCGTTTTAAAAATAAACGTCTGAATATCTTCAGCTCAGGTCCGGCTGTAAAAACAAGAGCGTGGCAGATTGGATCAATCCTGGGGAACGAGCACAAAGCAAAGTGTGCAGCGTGTCGTAGAGTACGGGAGGATATCACGACCCGCCAAGAGAGGCGAGGGGTCCCCGAGCAGCCCGACCTGGAGGTGACGTCCGGACTGAGCAGGACTCACTTTGTCTGTCTGCGGTTTGGTCCGAGCTCCTCGATCTTAACGGCAAACCGAGACCTCAAAAATGCAAAAATGCTCCTGACGGCAGAGCCGGATGATGAATGTCTGCGGGTCACCACAGCTGATCCCGTACGCATTACACATGGTTGATCTATATGAAAATACTGATTGCTGCAGCTTTAAGGATTATTACTTCCTCACCACATAAACTTGGAGGCAGCAGTTTTTCCACTCGTCTCGACGAAGCTTCAGCTGCGAGCGCCGCGCCTCGACGCTTTCCCTGCATCTGTCAGAAAAAGTGCTGAGATCTCTTTAATGAAAGTTAGTGAGCGCTAATACCTGAGGGATCAAAGCCCGCGTGCTCTGCCTCACGTTTGTTTTGATCAGACTTTTTTCACCTGGAGATGCTTCTTTATTTCACTTTCTTTGAAAAAAAGGATAAAAGTTACTTAAAGAGCTTCAAACTATTCAGAAGAAAACATCTTTCATGTTCGCTGCAGAGGGACGTCGCTTTGTTTCCAGGCATGATGAAGCTTTTAAGGGAGCGTTGTACGTCAGCCGAGGCCTTTTATGCAGCACCTGGGGGCTGCTGCCCACCTGTGATCTGTAACAAAGGATTCATTTACAAATACACTGAGTCTGTAGGAAGTCGGAGGAAAAGGAAGCGATGGAGTTAAGAGGAGAGGAGATGCGCCGTGAGTGATTTCAATCAATCAGCGCGAGCTCTGTGGGGAAATCAGAAGGAGACAGCTGATTGATGAATCAGGACCAAAACATGTTCTGTCAACTCTCTGACTTAATGCAGCCAAGCGGGCCTGATATTCATCATGGCTTCAGGCTCAGCTCGTGATTTCAGGAGGGACTTGGTGAAACGTTTAGGCTGATAACTTACTGTCCGGGATCAGAGGGAGACATGAGTGAAACTGTCTTTTCATACAACACAGAAAGCCCGTGAAGACGTCCTGCATCATTACCAGGAGTGGGCTCGGCACGGAGAGTCCTGCAGTGGTGCCTCGTCTGCAGCATTTAGTCCTTTTCATGCTGAAGACTCAGAACGAAGCAGCTTGTTCAGAACTGTAGGCCTTTCTACACTGATCATCGATAAACTCTGTGATGAAACTTTTTCTCCACAGGACTCGTTATTGTTATTTTAATTAATCACGGGTACAGTTCTTAACAATGAGGCTTCACTGCTTCCACATGCACGTTTCAGGTCGGTTTCATCATGCACCTCTAACACCTTTAAAGCCTGGGCTGATAAATCAGCTGTTAATATGCACGCTGGATTAAAACACGCGTGTCCTGAGGCGGCGTGTGTTTTCATTACGCCTCTCTGAGTCGGATCGCTGCTGTGGAATGAGTTCAGGCCTTCAGGAGTCCGATAATCCACGACCGACCGGGGACGAATAAACACGGCTGCAGAACCAGCGGCTGCAGGAAACACAGCCGGTTTCTTCTTCTTCTTTCTCTGAGTATGTTTTACCTAATTTGGCATTCTGTACAGTACAAAACGCTGCTGGCTTTAAACACACACACACAAAGAGCACAGGATAATTGAAAGCAAATGCTCACAAGGAAAAAGCCATTATGGCTCCTGCAGGAAGCCGTGATGGCTCCATCAGCCTGATGATAGGCTCCACGTATACGTTTGTCCATCAAACAGAAGGAAGAGCGTGAGCTCGGCTCACACCTGCCTCCTCCGACAACACCAGCACCTGCGTTTGCTATTTTTCATCTTTGCCAACAATTTTTAGCTCATTAAATTTATGTGCCTCCATACTGCAGCGTGCTAACTCAATCAACCCATTGAAAACTGATCAAATCACCACCTGGCCACCTGTTCTCTGCACAGCGGGCGGACACACAGAAAGTTTCTCGCCTCGCGCTGTCTCTGTCTAACAGAATTGATTGTTTTAACAGCACTTTGCCTCTAAAGCAGCATTTTATAGGACAGAGTGCATGAATATGGACATGTGTGCACGTGTAACATCAGCCAGGTCACCAGCAGCAGCAGCAGCTAATATCACTGACTAGTCCAGCAGCAGTCAGCCCAGCTCGGCGTCTGTCTTTCAGCCTTTTATTTCACCAAGCTCTCACCAACCACTAAAAGTCAGTCCCAGATTTACTCTTGTCCGGCGGCTTCTTGCTCGCTCACTCTTCTTTCTTTCCTCTCTGTCATTCTGTCCACAGAGGCTGAGCTCAGGTACCACTCCCTCCTCTTCCAAACACTCTCCCCTTTTCTCTTTTAGCTTCTGACAATGTCCCCTCTTTAGTTTTGTCCCTACAAGCTGCTCAGTCTGGTTACATTGACGGCTCTGAATCTGGCACGACACTGGATCCGCTACCGGCCCCAGGCCTGTACGCCTCCTCTTCTTCTTCCCGGTGGGTAAAAACACCTGTGGTACAAACACATTCACCAACCTCTCACCAGAAGCCGCTGGATTTCAGTCCAGCGGCTTCTGGCTTCTTCTGGTGAGAGACTGCTCTCTCCCAGCGTTCCCCTGCCGATAACTCCCCGTGGGGACGATGTCCCTGCTGTCCATATGCAGGCCTACGTAAACTAATCCGAGGAGTCACACGCGTCTGTCAGAGTACGTCCACTAAAAGTGTTCTTTCCTTCCGTATGCTCACTCAGCAACGAGCAGCCTACAGAGACGGAGTGTGACGTCAGGACGCCATGACCTCTGTGTATTTACACAGCAAATAGCTGTTTGCTGCTTCGTTAATGTTCTGTGTATTAATGACCTTTCAAAGTTCGGGAACATCGGGGTCAAACTGACATTGATTCACTCTGACCTGTACCTTAAAAAGTTCTGCGGCGTTGACGGCATCAGCGCTCCGGGCGGCTGTAGGCGTGCATCTGTCATTTGTCTAGCGAGGACACTCTGCGCTGTTAACCTGCAAAGGAAACGTGCTCCTGTCTAATTAAACCTGCTCTTCATGTGAGTTTTGCAGCAAACGTGGCTGTCGCCGTCTTCGAGGAAGTTCGTTCCTTGTCGACACGTCAGGTAGTCAGGCGAGGAGAGAGTGACAACGAGCTGCAAAGAGGAGACGCGGGACTGAAGTTTCCAATTTGTCTCTGTGAGTGTGTGTGTGTGTGTGTGTGTGTGTGTGTACAACATGTCAGCTCTTACAGCAACATGACAAGAACACAACAAACTCCCGAGTCCTGCACTGACAGCAGTCCTCTCCCTGTACGTGCTGCATTAACATGCATGAAGTCAGATCGCTCTTCCTCCAATGAAATGCCAATAACACACTCCTGTGGCTGATGTAAAACGTGAACTTTCATCAGTCTTTTGGAAAGATCTTGTAATCAGTGCTGGGATGAAACGCGGCATGCGGCTTCCTCGAGCTTGTTTGGCTGATTAGCACCCTGCGGGTAATAAACTGGCCGCTCGCGGCCTCACGGAGTCTTTGTTTCTTTTTATGATGAAGGAAATCTTAAAAGCAGCGCAGCGCTCAGTCTGACACGAGTGTGAGCTTCGAGAAACAGCGACGCCGCGGCTACGAGCGACACAAACACAGTGAGAAAGCCTTCAGATATGTGACGCTCGGCTCAAAGCTGTCAAGGAAACAGATCATTCAATTTAAACTACATAAGTCATCACGTAAAAGATGATGAAATGCTCAGCATGCAAACCGAACACGGTTAGTAACGACGTTTCCTCCAGGCAACAGATGGAAGAATTGAAAGAATTCATGCACATGCATGTTTGTATTTCCAAGTTCTTCTGATATTAAAGATAAATAATTCATATTTCTCTTCTCTGGCTCGGTGCCACACGTGGTTTTGCCTCCCACGTTGTAATGTAACATCGTATCGGATCATCGGGAGCCGGTCAGATATTACAACAGCATTCATAACCGTCGGCGTGAGGGTCAGAGAGACGTTCTGCTTCCTGACAGCAAAGAGCGGAGACACAGAGTCTTCAGGACAAAAAGACGTCTGTAAGGAATACACACACACACACACGCTGTGTGAGGCTGCTGTCATACACGCTTCATTATCCTGAGGGATCATCATCCGTCTCCCTGTGGTTACCGTACAGGCTGCCAGCCTCAGCACACGAGTGTGTGTGATGGGGCCGGTCTGTCATGTTAACATGACTCATTACACATCTCATCTGTCTGCTTTGGACTCTGAGGTTCTTTCTTTTGCCCGGCGGCACCTGAAGCGTCGGCTCGGTGGGTTACCGCGGTTACACAAAGGACACGGCCACCTCAAAGGATGGACCCGCACATTCAACACACACAACGCACTTGGACTGCATCAGCACTCTGCGATGCTATAAAATCATTGTGAACAGAGGAGAGCAGCGAGGTAGTCATTCATAATGGATAATGAACTCCCCCATTTATCTCTCTCTCACCGTCCCTCGCCCGTCTTCTGTCTCTCCCTCGCTCTCCTTTCTTTTTCCATAATGGGTAAAATACTGCTGGGATGAATATGTGTAGTGTTATTCTTGTTTTATTGAGCAGAAACGGTGGAGATGGGCAGGAATTGTGCTGCCTCAGCCCTAAGCAACGCGGTGTGTAAATCAGAGCTTACAGCAGGAGGAGCTCATTAATGTGGATGAAGCGGGACAGATGCACTGCACGAGGCCTGGACGAGCGGAGACGGAGACAAAGCAGGAAAACTGGTTAACGGAGGCTGTAACTAGGCATGAAATTTGCAATTTGGTGGGCTGATATGAAATGAAGTGCGTTTTGAAATGGCACTCTTCCACTTTTAGTGTTTGGATTACTTTCTGAAAGAATCTTCAAGAAGTTCAACCACAGATCAGACGGAGCCCTCCGTGTGTGTGTGTGTGTGTTTTATTGTCCTCATCCATTTAAAAAATAAGTTTGTTGTTAGCTCCATACTCACATCACTGCTGCAGAACTTGAACTTTTCCTAATAATACAGGAAAAATAAATGATTACTGTTGGTTTGAATGTCAGCATTTATTCCATATTTCACGTCTTTCTTTTTCATCACAGAATCGCTGCTTTGCTGTGAAATATTACAGTAACTACAAACTTCTGTTTCTACAGGATAAAACAGCAGCTGCGGATGTCAGGATGTTTTACTGCACAATTATCAGCCTCTGATACAGAATATTACTTTATCCTGTGACTGTGCTTTAAAGTGTGCACGTGGCACCGTGCACATACCTTTGCAGCTGCTTTAAATATTCCCAGTGCGACGTATTTGGAGTCACATGACAAACGAGTCAGCTCTATTGGTGTCCATGAACGCCTCGGGGAAATATCTGGTCCTTCAACTGCGAGACTCAAACACAAACTTTAGTTTTTTATCAGTGAGTCGACTGTGTCGCAGGAAGCTGAAGTGCGGTTGCCATGGTTACCAGTAATGTATTACACCTTGCACATTAATATAGATCTGTAGTTAAACATCTGTACTATATAGGTACTAATAACACAGTCTGTACACACATCTACAGTCTCTACACGTGAGCTCCAATAATAACCAAAGATAAATTGTAATTATGATAATTTAACGTTACTGAATGAAAAATGACCAAAGTCCAAACTGATGAAAAATAGATTTAAAACCTGCTGCAAGCTGCTGCTCTGGCTGCCATGATTGATGTCTCTGTCCACCAACCTGGCCTCGCCTCGCTTTAATTTCTTACTGTCACACACACACACACACACACACACACACAGCCATGGCGTGTCTTGCTTTGTCTCGTATCCGCGATCTGTGTGAATCCTGACGAGCAGCGTGGACTCACTGAAGGTGGAGAGCCTAAGTTAAAATTTATAATCCATTTATGCAATTAGTGGTGCTGTACAGCATCTGACTGATGAGTCTCTGACATAAGTGCTGCTCGTTAACGAAAGAATAAGCCATCAATTTTTAATTATCTAGCTGCAGCTACATGAACACAATCCGAGCAGCCATTAAACGCAGCGTTATAAAAACAATGGAAGGTGAAGGTGAGGAGTGAAGGAGAAGATGTAATACACTGTACTTTATTTGTATCAGTCTCTCATGTTACATGGAGATGAGCAGAGAATCTTCATATTGTGCAGGTGCCAAATTAATCTCGGTGTTCCCCAAGGCTCAGTTGTAGGACCTGGCTATGTTTTTAATCTTTACATGCTGGACGTCATGAGGAGACGCAGCATTCGTTTCATAGCTGCACGATGACACACACACAGCTCTACACTTCAGCGTCTCCATCAAATTATGGACGGCAGAGAATTTTCTACAGCTTAACGAGGACAAGACCAAAGTTTTAATTATCGGCACTGAAGCACAGAGAGAGAAACTAATTATGGAACTACACGAACTTAAAACCACGTCAACACGTACAGAGTTATCTCTGATTCAGATCGTAGCTTTGAACCTCCCATCAGAAACATAACTGAGAATGTTTCTGAAGAACAAAAGGACGGATCGTTCCTCACTTCAGCCAACACAGAATCAGCAGAAATGCATCGGCTTCACTCTCACTCAGTCACTCCAAAACTGAGCAGGAAACAAACTGGGGGCATCCTTTCTGTTTTATTTAATATCTCTGTGTTTAATATTTCCTCACCGCTTGCTTGAACCTGGAGTCGTTCTGGTCTGTTCTGTTCTTAAAGCTCTTGTTTCTGTTCTGAGGAGTGAGGATACATGAGAGCAGCCTTCATGGTGCTGACACCCCCTCAGAGGCCAAACCAACACAACAAGAGACAGAACTACATGTAGCTGTGTTTCATTTAAAGCTCTGCGTCATCAATAATCACAGCTGAGCTGGATGTTGAAGCTTTTTGTCTACATCTGCGTTTCATTTCCACTCAGTGAAAGTGAGACTGTCTCTCTGTCGCAAATCACACCTGTCCCACAGTCTGCCAGCAGAAATGATCCCGTGCGTGTGAGCAGGACCAGGTGTTAACAGGTAAGCTGCTGCGCTGACACCGATAACTGTCTGACTTTTATTAGCATTAGCACACACTCAGCTAACAGCCTCGACCGACAGGAGAGGACGTCGCTTCACGTGACACCTCTCCTCATTTCCTCTCTCCTCGTGACGGTTTCTCCTCTCTCCGCCTCGGGGAGCGATTAAGATGCACCCGGTGTGAGCAGAGGAAAAGAGGAATTAACAAATTGAAAGAGAAAATCTTTAGAGTGAAACCGAGTTTGGCAGCTGCCTTGATACACGAGATTAGAAAATCACTGACAACAACAGCAGCAGTTGCCAAGTGATGTGTAATCACGATTGAACTCATTTTCTGGCCTACAGTAGCTACAGCAACCATGTGGATGTGCTGGAGCTGCTTTCCCACATATGTTTAAGTCCCATTAGCATATTTCCACAATTACAGAATTTGGATGTGACAGACTCTTTTATACGAAGTGACCGCTGGATGTCCACTTTAACTCCCAGCATCTCTTTGCCGTAACCTAGCAACTCCTCGCTTGATCGAATGCTGTTCAGCGAGAATTGTTGAGAGCTTTGAAACTTTGCCAAGTGCCCATTTGAGTTTTTTTTTTTTTTTTGCAGGAGGGTTCAGAGCGAGCTTCAGTGAGGCTAAAAACCGAGAACAGTTGGATGATAGCAGACATTCAAAGGGACATTGCCATTTTGTGGCGCGTTCGGGCGTCGAGTGTGACGGCTCTGACACCGGCTTCACTCGCAGCCCGTCGCCGCAGAGACGCTCATAAAAAACCAATACAGGAGCCCGCGCGGTGCAGCAACGCGGAATCTAATTTCTAAACCGAGACGATGGGAAATATACTGTTCTGAAACAAGGCAATAAAACACGGCCTCTTCCTAACATAATTAATCTGGATTAACAAGCCAGGCCAAATTGCTCGCAGGCTGTATATTGTTTCCACTGTCGGCTAAGAAGCATCATTAAAGCTCGGCAGAAATAACAGTGGATGGGAGGCGTGGACGAGAGCATGACTGTACGTCACTGTGTCTTATTATTCCACTGACAGGGGAGTGGATTTATGCAAGTTTCCTCTGAGTCTGTGTGTGTGTGTGTGTGTGTGTGTTGCTGCTTTTATGAGAGAGAAAAATAATTGCGGCTGTAATTGGTTTTTGGTTTACTTTGATAGGAACACACAGCACTGTGGGTCAAATATAAGACAAAGACAAAGTGTGTTTTTGTTGCCTGCGGTGACGCCGAAGTGCTTTTTTTATTTGTCAGGTTCTGAATGTGGAACATCAGAACAAATGTTTCTCTCTGCCTCGAATTTATTTTGTTGCTGTAAGTCGGAAAAAACCACGACTGTACGTGGAGAGAGCTGGGATTCAGATCGTCATGGTGATTTCTTACAGTGCAGCGATACCACACACACACACACACACACACACACACACACCGTGCCCTCACATGTCAAGAGCTGAGGTTATACAAACACCTTGTCACCGCGGGAACCTTTTCTACATTGATCTCGAGCTAATTGGACTGAACTGTGACTCCGTCGTCCACGCATGTCGCCGTGTGCCGTTTTATTCAATTTCTGCTTGACAACGGCTCCAATTAAAAACGTCACGTCGAGTTCATTTAAGGTAAGAGAGGTGCGCCTCTCGTCTTCTTCACGTCCTTCCTGCGTCTCCTCCTACAGCGATGGTTGCGGTCGCAGACCCTCAAACATGCTGGACCCAATGACGGTTCTGGACTGATTTAACCAGTAAGGGGCAGGAGAACGTCACAACAACCCACAGCCCCCTCTTCTTACTGTTACGGCTACACTTCGAACATTCAGCCATCAAACATCTTTTGTGTTAAAATCCAAAACTGTTGATTTCCTTTTGCTCTGTTTTGGTCTCCACCGACCTCTGGGTAAATTATTTCCATCTTAAAGACAGAAAAGTTGCTTTCTGCGTTCGTTTTGCTCAGTTTTGGTCTCCACCAACCCCAACTGGGAGAAACTTTTGTGGCTATTCTTGCGTCTCCCTAAGCAGCTGCAAAAGGCCACGTAAACAGTTAGTGCCTGCAAAAAAAGAGACACTCTGAGACTGACTCTGAGACTGACTCTGAGACTCTCACGCCTACTGGGCTTTTACATTTTATGGTACTTGTCATCAGTCAGTATAGGAGCATTACAACATGTGTGACATTGGCAGCGTGGGTGGTGACTGACTGGCATGTTTTTCTCCTCTGGGCTCACTGTAGCTATATATTTATACATTTCATAACCTGCTGCTGAGATTGTTCAATCAGACTGCACTCGACTGCTGCTGCCGCCGCCGCTCATGCACACACTGTTAATACAGCTTAAAAACAATATCTGATAAACATAATATCATTCAAGAATATGGAGAGATCTCTGCATGAAGTGAGCAAGGCCAACACCGAATCAGTCACAACAAAAAAGTCTTTAAATTTGAATTGTAACATGTTGCAGATGAATTTTCAGCTTCAAAGAAACAATAAATGAAACAAACTTCTGGATTTTTTCCTTTTCCAGTCACGGAGGCTCCGTCTGTACAAGACTTTCTTTTATTTTTCTGTCTCTTGAACTTATTTGGCAGAGCTGCTGTTGACAGTTTTCCCAGTGCAGGACAGCTAGCTTCATGAAGCGCTCACACGCTCAGACTCAGACTTCTTTGAGCTCCGTGTGCTGTGACAAATCACTCCGTTCTCTGGCAGTGAAGCTGCTGTGCATGTGAAACACTCACATCTGCTCACATCTTCATGCCGGAAGCCATGTTTGTCACCCGCCAACCTTCAGCAATAACCGCTGCATACGGAGGTAGCTGCTTATTCCCCCATGAAACGTTATATAAGACGTTATTAATGTTTATGCTGCCTGTTTTACTTGGATATGCTAACTGTAGCATCCAAAATAAAGAGCTAACAGCAGCTACAAAGCTGGAGTGTGATGTAATATGATGGGGGAATAAAACACAACAGTGTTAATATACTTTAAAAAGTGAAATTCTTTATTTTTTAAATTATTCTCTCAAATGACAGATCGGTTCAAAGTTTCAAACTCTGAAAATAACAGCTGCAGTTCGTCTTAATAAAGAGTTTTAACTGGCTAATGGTAACAGCCAGCTCAGTCTTTGTGCATCTTTCATATCTACAAAATCAATGTTCAACAAAATGGAGGGCATTTTCTACGCCACCCAGAAATGAGCTTCTTCTTCCAGACTGGCTCAAACAGTGTCAGCTGCTTCAAGAGCCTCTGTTACTGAACATGTGAAGGTCTGTACAGTCTCTCCCATCAAAGAATTTCCTCCAACAGTCGCCACATTCTCAGTCGACCTCATCTCTGCCTTCAAGGACCGCAGAAGAACAGCTGGATGGATGCTGCTGCCATCCTGTCACTCTGTTTGCACTGAGGCCAGCTGCACCTTCATCAGACCCAACACCTCATCTTCAGGTTTCACCGCAGGCCTTCCAAAGGCAGCCTGGACACTCTCTGCTCCACCTGCTCCACCTGCTCCACTCTCCTCGAAGGACATGAGCCCAAAAAACTGTGATGCCAACTCCTGGATTCAAATCTGTCGTAGTTTCTGTTTCTGCTGTTTTCCTCCATCTGTTCAATCCAAGCTCTCAATATTCCAAAGTCAACATCCAGACTACTCTCCGTGTTTCCCTCCTCTGTCCTTCTCACCTGGCTGATCACCTCGTGCAGTGCAGCACAGAGCACCAGCTCGGATGCCACCGGATCATTCAGTCTTCCTCGAATGCTGCAGCCAAATCTTTTAGAAACGTGTTTTTTTTAACCTCGATCTGCGATTCAGGATGTTCCACACACACACACACACACACACACACACACACACACACACAGGGTTCCCTTTCAGCAAGATCTCCACCTGCCATCGCACGTTCACCCCGTTACCAGTAAACTGTTGCTCTCCGGCCGTGTTTGCACTTTTGTGCCGCTGAAAGTTCAAAATCTGTTCAACACCTGCATGTGTGAGCGTGTGCGTGCCTGCGCCTTGTAATTTCCTACATGAAAGAGGCGTTCAATGAAAACTGTCTCTGTTCCACCCCACAGAGTGCAAGTTGACTCAGGGGGTGACATTTTTAGAAATTATTTATCGATCCGCTGAGAGTGCAGCGCCTGCCCACGGCTAATATACCTGCAGGTGATCTCGTGGGACGGCGGGCCAAATTTCCACATTCCATTTATCACGGAGAAAAAGAGACTTCCTGAAGAGAACGGTCCATCGAGGCGAGGGGAGGAAGCGCTCGGACCCCTTTATGTTCACACACAATCATCTGATCCATTATTTATGGAAGATATTGATTAGTTACTTCAATGTGCACGTGCAGCGCACTCTTCAGTCTGCTTCATGGACGGCAGCGCTCGCTCGCTCAAACCAAATTAAACTTCATGTTTCTATTTTGCAGATTTAGAAGCTGCTTCATGAATAAAGAGTCTGAATGTAACAGGTGTCAGAGTTTAGCGTCTCTCTGGAGGTTTGACCCGCCGCTGCCTGTCACACCTGTGACCCGCGCTGGACGACTCGCACTCAAACGAAGGCTGCTCGTTCACCTCGGTGCTGGATCCCGTCTGAATGCAGCAATGACAACAGCTGCAACATATTTGGTATCAAATTAAACAGGAAACTGTGTTCAACATGAAAAGAACTTAATCTCTCTTTCTCGCTGATTTGAGCGACGGTTCAACATTCGAGAACTCTCCTGGGGTCTGGACGGGGATTTAGGGACCATGTTCAGTTTTCTCACAGCAGAGCATTCTCAGTCCACGACAAGGAAGGAAGGAAGTTTGAGTCACTTCATGAAAATGTGTGTTTTGAGTCAATTCCAGGTGTGAGAAATCTCGAAAGCGAGGCTGGATGATAGGAGGAGCTGCAGACAGTGGCCTGAGGACAGAGCTGGGAGTGTGTCACATTCTGCTTTACACTCTGTGCATCCATTGAAATGACAAATCCGGCGCGTTCTTCCTGCCGATAACAAGTTTCCCCCGAAACTTTTTATTTTTGCAGGATGATAAGATGACAGTGTGCTTAGCCAGCGTTATGCAGAATCTGCTGCTCACAGTGTCAGGCGTCAATCACACTGAAGACAAAGCTCACACACCAACGAGAATACATTCATCCTTATCCGTTCACACACACACAGACCAACAACAAACACAGCCACACGCCGCCTCGGGCAGTCAAAGCGTGGACAAAGCCTGTTGTTGCAAACGCTGACTCGTGGAATGGAAAAAAAAAAGACATCAGAACGTTACAGGAAGGAGGAGACGTCGCTCGGGCAGCCGGGTTCACTCGGGGCTTCTGGTCTTTAAACTCCCCGTGCTGCAGCTGAGGGTGTGTTCTGCTGAGACAGTGATTCATTAACATACATATGAGGGAAGTGAGCTCACCGGGGAATTTGGAAGATTTGAGTTTTAAACTCCTACAAGGCATCAGGAGGTCGGCGTGTGTGTGTGTGTGTGTGTTCGTTCTGGAGGCCATCACGGAGGTGTTGGGGAAATTAGATGAGGGGCTCCCTGTTTGTCCTTGATGCTTCATTTTGACAGAAAGTGGTCAATTAGTTCCAAAAGTGTATCAGGTGGATTTAGAAATATGATAATACATGCAGTTTGCTCAGGGACGACGCCAGGCAATTTATGGCTGCACAGCTATTGTAGCTGCTGTAAGCCCGGACGCCTCAGGCGCCGTTACAGAGGTAATAAAGGACAGGCAGTCTTTGCTCCGGGAGAGGCTGTAACTACTTCAGCGTCTAAACACACACACACAGGGCGGGTACTTGTGAGGATTTAAATGGGATCTTCAAGGACTTTAATGTTTCCACAAAACTTTGAAAAACATTAGTATCTGACGACTGCGCCGGCAACAGGCACCTTGGGGTCTGGAAAGAAAAATCATCATCTCACAAATGGAAGATGGTATCTGTGGCATTCATCAGGTTCACGGCGAGCTGCTAAATGATTTAGCAGAAAAACAGAGGAGGGAATTGGAGGACGTGGACTTTTTTAAGGGTTATGCTAAAGGCTGGGCTCCCTCGGTGAGTCTGTATGAGCGCAGAGGAAATCAGTTCAAAATTAAATAAGCACAGAAAACATCCACGGCTCGTTCCAGCTCAGTAATACTGAAATAATGTGTGTGTGTGTGTGTGTGTGTGTGTGTGTGTGTAGTGACAGTATGAAGTAGCAGGTAGGCTTACATTCAACATGTGTCTGTGGTGAATGAGTCATGCGTCCACGCTCTGAATCCTGCATAACTTTAAGCCTTAATATAATGTGAACAGGTGAGTTGTATATAAATTCACCCTCAGTACAGTTGTCATGAACGGGGAAATTAGCTACAGAGACCAAAACTGTTTTTGTACCAGGCTGTAAACATGTTTATTTCTGCTGTCTAACATGGGGACTTATGGAGACTGACTCACTTCTGCAGCCAGCCTCAGGTGGACGTTAGAGGAACTGCAGTTTGTGGCACCAGATCTTCACATCTTAGTTTATCATGCTAGCATGCTAACATTTGGAAGTCATTAACTTTAGCTGTGTGGTTACAAACAAAGATTTCGACCTTCTGGTGTCACTAAATGAAACTCGAGGGACCGCCAAAGTCACCAGGATTCATCCTGTGGATCTCTGCAGGAAATTCATCAGTCCAGCGTCCAACAGAGCGACCAAAAAACAAGACAGGTAAAAAATGTAAATCCACAATTTTCTCAAATTAAGACGTCGTCAGGCCACAAACAAACAAACTAATGAGATATTTTTGTCATTACGAAGTGATTTGTCAGTCGAAGCTGATTTTCCATCCTCCATCTATCTACCAGGCTTGTGGTGAAGATGATTAATACGATAATAGAGGTTTGGTTTCTCTCTCTACAATAAGCTGACACAGCCAATTCATTAGCCAGGACAACAGCAGGAGCAAAGCCAACACATGCCACCATCTGGTGCCACTACAAGCACGTCACCTGTAGGCAATGCTGGGCTGTCAGTGGCAAATAATTGTCCTTTAATCAAGGTGAAGGACTGCCAATTAATAGCCCTGTGAGACTATAATAGCCAACAGCAAGAGCGGCAACAGCTGGCGTCGCAGTGAGACGAGCCTGAAAGTCTGCGAGCGGCTCCCACGAGCAGCAGAGTCAGAAGACATGAAAGTGAACAAACATTTTTACAGTCTGATGATGAACATCAGCGTGCTCTGCAGATTTCAGAGTAACTCCACCTGTTTGATTCTTAATCACGGTATCTCGCCGGCAGGTAAGTTCAGGGGAACTGTAGGATTAGGATACGTCACCTGGAGACCATGAATAAGGAAGCAACCATGATCATGGACTCTGATCCGTGACCGTCCATACTGTGCTCAAAACTAGTTCATGAGTCCTGACAGATTCAGATCGACAATCTAAAATCTAGATTTCTAACGAGATACTAAAACCAAACTGGGGTAAGTACCCCTCCAAGACGTCTGCAGCTCAGAGACTGTTGACGGAACGATAACATCGTCTCTCATGCCCCAGTTTGACGCTTTCTGTCTTTCCCAGCCGATTATCACGAGGCGTGCAAGGAACTCTTCACACAAACAGAAAGAGAGAATGCTTCAGCCTTGTTCTTAAACTGTAAAATTCTTCATCCTGTAAGAACCACGACTCGCGTCCCTATCTGCCACTTTGATCGCTGAAGCATTTGCCCGTACGCGGGGAGGATCTCCGCCGATATGATTCACATATTTTGTGAAATGTCAAATCCAAAGTTTGCAGAGTGTCAGCTTGAACTCTTCTCAGTTCTGTGAGATCTACTCAGTTTGTTTCCATTTTAATTGCATATATTTAGTTTCTCTTGCATCAGGATCCGAGCTGACAGACGAGGATTTCCATACGGGATCATTCTGCAGAAATTCAGTGTTTGTTTGTTTCCACAGTGTCTGTGCAGGGCGTCACGTACGCCGTGCCGTATGGCTGGGATTAGGGAAAGATTGTGTTTACGGTTAATGTTAATCTCCTGCATGAAATGAAGACGCATTACATGCCCTCCACATTTCACTCTCCACCTTGCTACATAAAGGGTACGTTACTTCCTGCACTGGCACTGCACAAAGTCTGTTATTGTGTGATTTCCATGCCTCCTATCTCAGATGCATCTAGGGGGCATTTTCTGACCCTGTGACCCGACAGTAGCAGCCACCAGTTAGCTCCTCCTGACACGTTCCAGTTAGCGTTTTGCTCTAACAGCGAATGAGGGGAAAAAAGCCGACTTGAAGAAAGTTTCCTTCCTCTTACACAGATTGCTGACCCAGTCCTTTTTCAAATTATTTTCAAGCATCGCTCTCCAGAATCTGTCCCCCTCGGGATGATGTTGCTGCTGCAACATTTGTGTGATAAAGAGACTCAGCCCGGCTACCAAATCAAGAAATATTAAAGAAGACATCCGTAGACGTTTGAGTTTTGGAGATAACACACAAAGAGACGTGCAGACTTAGTTGTTTTATGACATACTGTGCTTCCCAAGGACTCCTGACAGCCTGAGACTCCGCTTGCATATTAAGAAACAGAATTAGATTTTAATACAGGCAGAAGAACCGCAGACTTTCTGTGCAAAATACAACTACAGCATATTTGCAGTGTGGTCTTCAGAGACACCTGAAGGACCTGCTCCTGTTTCAGCCAACTTCTTATTTTTGCAGGAGGTAATTTTTCCCTCCATTCATCATGCAATGATCCAAAGCCAGATCCAGGAAATTTCCTCTTCTCTTGTAAGAACGGATCGTGAAACCTTCGACGGGAACTGCGACAAACATCCCACAAAGAAAGAAGTGAGATGCTGCAGCAGCAAAGTCTCTGCATGCATTCTACAGTACGTGTAGATTATATAATCATGACTGAGCAGAAAGAAATGCAACCTGGCATTCATTTTTTAGGTGAGACTCGGCTCTAAGTGTGTTCGTACGTGAGAGAGAAGGTGCTACAAATGTGTATGCGTCCAATTGTCCAAAAGCCTGTGTGTGTGTGTCAGCGATAGCTCTGCTGCTGAGGTACACACCACCTTTCCTGGACTGAGAATACGGAGCTATGAACTCTTCCAGTTATATATTCATGTCAGTTCCACCTGGATGAACTCAGCAGCACTCTGCTGCGTAGACAAACGCTCAGCCAAGAAGAAAACTCCAGAGACGATGACCCGCCAGGTGAACAGCTCCATGTTACCTCTGACCACTTTTTAATCATTCAGCCTTTTTATTTCAAGTGGCACCAAGATCAGAAGTTCAAACAATATTCTGAAGCTCAGCGGCGAGTCACCAGCTGCAGAAAGAAGTTCTCATGAATGAAAACTCATCAGTCCTCAGTTTGGATGTCAGGTGACCAGCAACATCCAATCAGGATTCACCGGGCCTTCAGGAAGCGGTCACCTCCTCAGCTGGGACCGATCACACCCGGGAACCACACACCAAACAAACCACCCACAACAAAGACGTAGCGTACGAACAATGACATGATTAAGACAAATTCATTTTCCATTTGAATCTTGAGACTAAGACCACCTGCTATTCATGTGACTGGATCATCAAGTGTTTTTGGAACAATGCTGCAGTGAATAGATTTCTTTAGTTTCATCACCAGGTGAGAAACTTTTGTCCAACTTTTTATGTCTTTAAAGAAGTGAGGGGGGGGGGGCTCTGAAAGAGGAAGATGAGAAAGAAAAGTGGAGAATAAAGAATGAAAAAAAGGATCAAAGGATGCAGAAGAACATTTTCACGGGCTCTGATTCATTGTTATGATGTAAAGTCTCACCAGAACCACTGAATGAAAAAGTCAAAGGATTGTTCCAGACACGGCTGTGCCGCGTTCGGAGTGGAGTCCAGCGAGGCCGCTGATGGAAGCGACACAGTGGAGAAGCTAACGAGAGCGACATTCATCAATGATGCAATTTCTGCAGAAAGTCGGGCAGACAGACGGAGGCACCGGGAGGTCTGCCAACAATAAGGTGTTAACAGGGAAGAGTTATCTTCTGGAGTGTGACACCTCCAATATATTATCCAGTCATGATGTCACATGCTGTTTTTCTGTTCACACGTAAAGTTAAAGTCCTGAGCTCGTCCAGGTCAACCTTCTTCAAGAGGACTGACCGTCTTCATCAGCTTCTCTGGACAAATTCAGAGATCTTTCTCACATGTTGGCAAAGACAAAACCTACAGCCATGAGACGGAGCTGTCTGCTGACTGAGTGGGAAATAATGAAAGAGTGACGGCTCTCAGAGAACTGTAGCAACCTTCTGAATAATCAGGATTCATCCTCTGGGGGCCGTTATTGTACAAAATGTCACATCAGTCCATCTAGTACAGTTGTGTGTATTTCAGTCTGAGGGTGATGGACAGATCGACAACACTGCGGTTTGATTCTCAGTGAGCGCGCAGTAACAGAAGAGCGAGGCGAGGAGGAGGATCAGAAAGAGTCAGAATACATTTGGTAGGAGTGCAGATGAGTTGGTGGTAAAGGAGCAGCAGGCAGAGCGCAGAGGAGCCCATCGCCTGCTCCCTCTCCAAATGTCAGCTCAATTATTCCACCCTGCCGAGGAGACACGGAGCCGATGCTGCGTCGGGATCTGATGAGGTTGAACTACATTTGAGACGTTGCTCTTTCTTCTCATTAGGACTGTGAGCCGGGTGATTATTTCCCCGCCCCCGCTCTCCACGTCCATTCCAGAACTTTAAAGTGACTCGGTTTGGCCGGTCTTTAACTGGTGATCAACCTGAAGCTGCACACACACGTGATGAACACAGCCCGGTGTCGACACGCCGCTCTGCCTGCTGTTACTCTAATTCAGCTCTCTGTCGCCTCTCGGATCCGGATCTCTCTCCTCTCAGCCACTAACACACACTCCCCCGTCTCCCCCCGACCCAGCGCTGCCTCACCCCCATCTATTGCTTGTTAAATTTGATTGACAGAACCAGATATTTGTGGTGAGTGTCAGGGCAGCGAAGGGAAGGAGATGTCCATGCACGGGGACTGCATGAAAGTAATATCCATATATGTGCCGTTATATCTTCACCAATTTGTCACCAATGATTAATTTTGCTTCGGGACGTGTCAGTGCTGTAAATTATGCTTCATGCTTTAAAATAAATTTGAATAAGCACAGCAGGCTGACACTTTCTAATAGATGTTTGGCCCCTATCATTTGGCAGACACACCGTTGCAAGGCGGCGACTTCCACCGGACCGGAGGAAGAGGAAGAGGAAGAGGAAGACAGCTGAGAGAAAAGAAACTAACGTGGGACTGTGTGTGTGCGTGGAGCCCGCCGGTGTGTCATTGGCATGTCATCATCTGCACGGCTCCACAAGAATTTCAATCTTGTTTTGCAACCGGCCAACTCTAAATCATTTCCATCTCATTTTCCAGCAGCCTCATTTCTGAAGCATCAGTCAGTTTCTGCAGCTCCTGCAGCCACAGACGTCGAACCACTCAGGCAGCGTGCACCATGAAAAGTGAAGAGCTAGGAGACAGTAAACAGGAAGTGACCTCCATGAACCTCACAGTATCTGTCTGCGTGTAAACGTGTTTTCTTGTTGGTTCAGTTTGAGGCGCTCTGCATGTTAGAGGATCCTGAGCGATGCTGCAGGAAGACGACCACACCAGGAGCTTTAGGGGGACGCTGACAGCAGCGATGCAGACAGAGAGCGAAGCAGCGAGACGTGCGACAAACGTCTGCAGGATTTCACACACAGTCAAAACCCGTGAAGCGAGGAGGGCAGACCGAGGTGGCCACGCCTCGTCGTCACACACACCAAAACCCTACGAGGAAAGTCAAACAACAGACAACACACACACACACACTGTATCACACACACGGCGATCGGGGCTGCTGCTCTCTTATCTGCGCCGTGATACCATCAGCGATCATTTGTCGGCGTGTCGGCGGTGTGTGCGGTCATCCGGCGTGCGCGTGAAGGCGCGTGTGTGTGTGTGCCCGTGCTCTTCAGCGTGTCTTTATAAAAGAATCACCCGATGACACGCTGATGGATGTCTCCTCCACCCAGCCAGATAACAGAGTTTGTTACTCGGCCTCGAGGTCAAAAGGTTACAAACGTAATTTCAGCTAACTTTGTACAAGAGAGCCGCTGTACTTACACCTTCCTCGGCGCTCGCTCGGTTTCCACTTAATTCAACTTTGGCCAATTTGCTTTCAGTATTAGATTCAGTGGATTTCATCAAGTGCTTTAATTTGATATATAGATCTCATTTATCTCTGATGGCTATCTGGCTCCGAGCCGTCCACTGTTAAATGGATAACGCACTGAGCCTATATCTTATATTACAGTGCAGAAAGTCATTAGAAAACTCAAGTTCAAGCAGAGACCGGCTCCTCGGACTGGTTTTTACCTGCTGATAGAACAACGTGCGGCCGCCTGCGTCTTTCTGCACAGCAGACAGTCAGCATGCTTTTGTGTCTGTGACTTTCCAATTGTCCCTGAACACACCGGATTGATTTGGCATCAAGCATCAGGTGTGTAAGGCCAGACCCGGAGCCCGAGCCCGGGCCAGACCCGGAGCCAGTGATGGGACCCCCCTGAAGCACGGCTGCCGGTGCCCGTGGACACGTTACTCCGGCCTGGGGAGGGATGGCAGGACGTCAGTCCCCAGGCTTGTAGGTACATCAGTCTGTGATTAGAGCGGCAGGCGTCGGGGGGCGTGGTCGAGGTTGCTAGGCGAGCTAACGAGTCCTGGGCTCTTCTTCAGCTGGGTGGAGCTGTCAGTAACATCTGACATCTTGACATCAGATTTGACCTCCTTGAAGAAGGTCGACCCGGATGGCTGAGAACCTTCACGGCCTCCTGCAGGAGCCGTCTGCAGCCGCTCAGGGTCGGCGTCACGTCTGCGACAGGAAGCGTTAGCTTGGACACGAACACGAGGCGTTTAAGCGCTTCACTGTAGAAGCTTTTTGTCTCACAAACACTTCACTGACATGAATATGTAGAAGCATGTCTCCTGGATCGAGGACCAAAATGAAGTGAGTGTCTTAACACGAGCGGCTTTGTACAATCATTAGAAATTCTATTACACACTTGAGCACAATAACCAGGTTTTTTTTAGAACCCTTACAGTCCATTAGAGGAAATGACTTCCAACACTAAGATCAGTGCAATTTTCATATTTAATACACCCTTATGTCCCGCGCTCCTGCATCAGAACCTTATTACGCCTGTGAAAGTCAAGTTGACTGAAGACAAATGTGATGTGTTATCAGTGCGGCTGCAGGACAAAAAACATAGAAATAAACAGAGTTTCTATCTGTTCATGCTTGACAGTTCTAGAAACACCTCCGAATCCTAAACCCTTGACGCCTGGCTGTGCCGCCCGTACGCTCGGGACAGTCCAGACTTTTCTGTCTGTTGTTCCCATTGGTGGAACGTCCTACCAGATCAGGGGCGTCACAGACCTCCTGAAGACCTCCAGCTCTGCAGAGAGGACCTCCTCTACAACACTACCGACAGCTGCACCTTGTTTCTGTGTCCTCGTCGCTCTGTATCTTGTCTCTTTGGATGGAAGAGACTGGCCCAGACTGTCTGAGGCCCGGGGGGACAGACGGGATCTGACTGCAGTCCTCTGCTTATTCCCTCAAACTGGATAAAAAAAGAAAAGCTGGCTGTTTGGATGCAGGAATGTTTCTGGCTGCTGTGCAAACAGGTTGTTTTCATTCCCAAAAGTTGTTCTCTTGTTTTTGACTCCGCGTCTCGGTCAAGGGTACGCTAAGACGTCAGCCATCCGTCACAGTTTATAGTGCAGAGTCATTCCAGATGGGATCCATCAGACACGAGACGTCCGGGCCGATGCTGTTTAGTTTAACCACCCCGGCTCAGGGGGAGAGCTGCTTTGGGTTAGGTAACACTCCCCCGAGTTTAAACAGGCCGCAGCACATCAGTTTATCTGCTGGAGCTCATTTCCGTGAGGTTTTTAGTATTTACACACACGCCCACACACACTTAGAAACACACGGCGCTGTTTGATTGTAGCGTTTTAAAGTCAAACTTCATGGAACGTGCACGTGTCTGCAGCTCAGGCTGCGTGAGGGACAGCAGGGAGACGGATCATCGGGCTTCAGCTGAGTCTACGCGTTTAATATGAGACCAGCATTTCCATAATCCCCTCATCCCCCTTTTTTCTACACTATAATAAAAGTTGAGCAGATGAGAGAGGAAAAGGTGCAGCGACGAGGAGAGTGACACATTTACTAAGTAGCTGGGAGAGTGCCTGGAGGCGCAGAGAGAAGCTCTGTCGACACCTACCGGCCAGAAACACAACTGCGTCTGTGTGTAAAAAGTGTTATCAAGGGATCACACTGTGTGTGTGTGAGAGTGTGTGTGTGTGAGGGCTGGGGTTACCAGATGTCCACACAGAGCAGTGAGCGCAGGAAATGATTAATAAGGCCGCACATGTTCAGGTTGATTGGAATAAAAGTAACCGTACGAAGGAGGCAGCCAGGTGCTCCTGAACGCGTCACGCAGGGAGCAGCTCTGTCTGTAACCCCGGAGCCTCCAGCTGCTCTGCACCGGGCTGACTGACGTGGAGAGCTCGGCTGTGGGTGGAACAACGCGTAAATACGCACAGGGCACGAGAGGAGACGTTCAGGTGCGACTGTGAAGCAAAGTGCTGAGTTTATGTGAGTGTAAGGTGCAGCACACACACAGACACACAGACACACAGAACACACACTCTGCGTTAATCACGTGGAACTTCCTGATGTCCGCGGACAGACTGTGAGGGTTTCAAACGTGCTGCCTGTTTCTGAACAGCAGGCGGAAGATTTGTGTTTTCCCCCCGTGAGGCAGCTCAGTGTGTGAGATCCACACACACACACAGGCAGGCAGGCAGCGTGTGTGTGTGTGTGTGTGTGTCAGGAGGGGTGGCTCTTATTAAAGCGCGGAGCTCCAGTTTGGACCTTCCCTCGCCTCAAGTCAAGGAGACACAGACAGGCAGCGCGCACCCTCCTCCTGCTGATCCAGGCTCTGTCCACAGCACACACTGCTGGGAGCAGGAACACAGCTCCTCTCCTCTCCTCTCCTCCTCTCCTCCTCTGCTCTCCTCTCCTCTCCAGCTCTCGCTGTGGCGCGTCCCAGACGCATTCAGGATGGACTCGTCTCCTTCTCGTCACCTTTCCCACTGACTGTGAGGCTGCCGTAGTTTGTGGGAGTTCCTGGAGGAAGGAGCTGGGCTGAGCTCTGCCTGTTTCGCCCTTTCCACTTGTTTTTCTTTATTTATTGTGACTGAAGTGTGTGCAGGCTCGGCAGAGATGGGATTGTACATGCAGCTGCTGTTCCTGCATTTCGTCTCGAGTTTTGTGTGTAACGCTGTCGCCTTCGTGGAGGAGCCGTCCGGCAGGTCGGACGGTTACTGCGGGCGGATCGTCCGGGCGCAGACACAAACCCGAAAGGATGGACACCACCAGTTCAGGCTGAGAGTGGAGGGCGACCCGGAGACCTACCAGCCCGGCAGCACCTACAGAGGTACCGTGTACTGAGTCCATCTGTGCGTAAACATGCGCCAAAGGTGACAAGTGTTTGGCAAGTTGGAAAACGGCGCGTGTTTCTCTGAAATCACAGAAATCACAGAAATCTTTATTCTCCACATTGATTCTGATATTCTAACAGTTTAGTCCAAACTCAGCCCGGGAGAATTCATTTCCGGACCAGTCAGCGCAGGGAGAGTTTGGTTTGATAAGCTACTTAGTGTTAATGTCTGACCTATATTCACTTCCTCTCTTCTTCCTGCAAGCAAGGAGTCACACACACACACACACACACACACACACGCACACAGATCTGGCTCCAATTAAGCTGACCCCCACAAACAGAGCCCACGTCTCACCTGCTGGATTTGGCAACGTAAAAGAACTCACAGAACTTCTCAGGGGGAGTTTAGACCCGGTCCACTTTAAGTCATCAAAGATCAGATGAACCTGGTGCCTCAGAGGAGGTTTACAGTAACAACGCAACAATTCTGACCCAAGATTCAAGAAGGAGGATGAGTATCGGCGCTCGCCTCGTCTTAAAGTCTCCGTGTCGTGCAGGTTTTGGGCCACATTTAACGATCCAGGGCTGAATTCTGATCCTTGGAGCTGTGAAGGACGCCCAGTCGTTCCTCACACCTTCACAGCTGTTAAGTAGCAAATACGTTGACTGAAAACACAGATGTGATTGGAAACATTGACACGTTCTCTGTGCCGGGGGGCAAGCTTTAAGATCCACGGGGATGAAAATGCACACAGATTATATGCTCCCGTCCCCGGCACCAGAGTCCCTGCGTGAGATTTACAGGCTCTTTTATTCAGTGTGAGATGCCGTGTCCGTGTCACGTGGATGCTCATCATCCAGTTTGACCTCTTGTCGCGCGCTGTGACCCTGAAGTGTCGAAGTCCGGCCTGTTTTACCGCTCAGTGTGGACTAAATGCTCTCTCTGCTTCACAGTGGTCCTCCTGGCTACCAGCCCGTCTTACTTCAGAGGCTTCACCCTCATCGCGCTGAAGGAGGGCAGAGACGGCACCTCGGAAGACGACTACATCGGCCAGTTCCAGGTAAGCGTGCGTGGGCGTGCAGAGAGGAAGAGGAAGAGCGCTGCGTGCTCTGCGCTCTGAGCTTTCCGGGGGAAGTTCGCAGAGAAAGATGAACTCATTTGCATGCTCCAATGCACATGGGAGTCTGTTTAGCTGCTCCCCGCTGCCTCCTGATACGCAGGTTAAAGGAGGTGTTGCTGACAGATGCAACACAGCTCCCCTGGCTGAAGCTAGAAACACTGAGCTCTCCTGTTGTGGCAGAGAAGAAACAGAATCTCGTTACCTCTTTGGTGCAGCTGTGCCAGGGTGGAGGCAGACATGGCATCCAGCTCGCTGTGCAGCTGATCTCTCCTCCAGCGGAAGAAGGAGAAGGAAGGGAGGAGGAGGCATGTGAGGACACGAGAAAAGAGATAAACAGAGAGAAAGCAGGAGAGCGACGTGAGATGTTTGGTTCAGTAGTAACACAGCTCCCACTGAGCGGCAGAGAGCTCCCGAGGAGAGAGCCAGACTTCCTCAATTACCTCCCGCTCAGTGTAAACAGGAACACACATCTGCAGCCGTGTTTCCACGTGCTGATCCCAACCAAACAGGGCAGGAGGCCGCTTTCATGCAGCCGGCCGGCTGGAGGGACGGCAGAGTGTGTGTGTGTGTGTTCGCATCACGTTTATGTTTCTGTGCCACGCCGCCGAGGATGCAGGGAAAGAAACCGCGCCGATCGGTTCCTGTGATCGTCCCACATCAGCTGCCGCGTGCAGGAACAGTCATAAAGGAGTTTTCAGTCATTTGTCTCAGCACAGAGGTAGCACACACGTCCTGTAGCAGCAGCAGAGATGGTTCTGGCCCGGTATGTGTCCTGCTAATCTACACATCAACAAGACGTGGATCATCAGGCACCCACCTGTCAATCAAAGCGTCCACGCTCTTAATCCTGCATAACTTAATATAATGTCTTAATATAATGTGAACAGGTGAGTTCTGTAACTCCAGGTGAGCCGCCATGTTCTGGATCACCTGTAAAGGTTTCACTGTGCAGGCCCGACAGGAGGACGTTAGAGACAAACACATCCAGAACGTTCTGAAGATTCATCAACACCAGCAGCTCGATGATCACAACCTTTAACCTGATAAACTGTAGGCTATGTGGCCAAAAGTATGTGGACACTCACAAAGTGGAGAGAGTCAGTCCCAGCGTTCACTTGGGTCGAGTCTGTCGACCGATGACTTGTCAGCAGATCAGATGTGGCCTGATCTTGCAGTCATTGTTAGTGTCTCAGTCTACATGGAGACCGATCAGATCGAAGCTGGACAGGAGCAAACACCAGTGATGGGATTTAAAAATCATCTCAAACCACAAAATAAGTCCTGAGGAGTGTTCACAGTTTTAGATGGAACCAGATTTCGATAAATATCACACGACTTTCTGTGCAAATCCAAAAAGTTTCTAAAGATTTTCTTTCATTTTAAAGAATCACAAACGAGGTTTGTGCAGCCTTGGCAGAGGAGCAGATGACACGGTGTACCAAAAGTTCAGCTTCCTTCTCTCTCTGTAGCCTCACAGGCAGGCAGAGAGTGGAGGGAGCTCGCTTTCCTGACAGTCAGACTGCTCTTCTGCTTGCAAGTGTACTTTCTTTGCCTCTCGTATGGAGTCTCACACGTCTGGCTGCGGTTCAGCCCTTCGGATCCTGCAGCAGCTTCGCCTCTGGGTTTACTCTCCAACTTTTCCAACCACTGAATTATTAGTTAAGTCATGAAGTTTACACACCGCTCTGCAAATGATGAAGCAAACAACAGCCACGGGTGGAGGCATGAATAATTGATCACTTTTTAAAAACACACAGGGGAAGATAAACTTGTCTGTAAAATTGTGTTCTTGACTTTTAAAAGTTGGAGTGATTTTGAACGAGCTCCCCGAGCAGCACAGATCGGTGCAGACGTGTGGACCGAAGCTTCTCGTCTTCTTCTTGGTGGATGATGAGCCAGCTTGTCGAGTCTCCGTGTTGTTTTCTGGCTCACAGTGGGAGCTTGTTTTCGCCCGATTTGCTCGGATCATTTTGGTTTAAACAGTTCAAACACCTCAGCTCGACTCCGCTCTATTTGATTTCGGCTCCCCGCACAATAAATACCTCACAGCCTGAACCTCGTGGAGTCCCAGCAGAGAGAGAGGGAGTCTGGAGTGAAGCTGAGACCGGGGATAGGCAGCGAGCAGAAACTGGAACAGTGTGGGCCGAGCTTGAACAAAATTAAAGTCGACAATCTGTCCTTACAATCTGTTTAATACATATTGGAAAATCCATCAGACACTTTTGTGCTGTAATTGACAGCTGTAATAGACGCTTTTATCCACATGTGAGAGAAGATTAAGGCCTCCAGAGATAAGCTGCTGTCAAAACACTGTCAAGTGTGTAAGGAATATATTTGCCTCTAGAAAGTTCTGAGAAGTTGACGGCACGAAACAAGATGTGTCCTGCGTGACGCTGCGTTATGAGGCATCGCATTCAATCAATGGAAACTTTATTTTGGACTCATATAGTAAGAGAAATTAGCTTCAGAGTGATTGCATTCATTAAAGCCGCCGTCCTTTGAGTCCCGGCTGCACTCGCGGGTCGATAAGAGAAGATGCAGCGTGACAGCGAGTCGGCTTTTTATCTAAACGACCTCAATCCATCAAACTCAGCTTCTCTTTATCGGAGCGCTTTACATAATAATACTTCTGTAAAATGAAGTCCGTACAACAATTCATATTCCTGACAGTTTATTCTCCAGGACTTAATTATGCAGCCGGGTTTTTGTGTTTTTTTTTTTTTTGCTCTGTCATGATTGTTGTTGTGCGGCAGCCAAACGAACACAGTTGTGTCGTGTCCCCCTCCCCAGCCTTGTTTCTGGTCCTCGGTTGTTTCTGGCAGGCGTCCTGGAATGTGCCCGCCTGCTGTTTCACTAAAAAAAAACCACGGCCGAGAATCTGCTCATTGTTTTTTTTCTTCCTTAAGCAATAATCTGCTCTTTGTTCCCATCACTGCCATTAAAAGACTCCAGTCTCAATGTGTCAGACCTCGGAGAGCGCGCATCCGCGGCCGGTCTGCAGCCATTGTGCTGCTCGGAAACGTGTGTGTCTTTGAGCTTATGCATGTGTCGAACGGGCATGCGGACATATACGTGTGTGTTTTTCCCAGCCCTCCTTGCGGTGGTGTGGCGACGTGGGTCATATTTATCTAGGCCAGCAGTGTGTGTTATTGCTCAGGGAGGCAAACAGAGCGTGTTTGGATAAGGAGGAGAGATGAGCAGACAGCAGATATTATCTTTTTTCTTCTCCTCCTGCACAGATTATCTCTGGTTCTGAGTTTAGCCGGGATAAACAAACCCAATCAGTTTAACGTGTCACAGCTAAGTCATAGGTTTGAGATGGAGGAATTACAGAAGCCGAGCGGAGCTTAGAGGGCTTTAAAGGAGAGACGTGTAGGATGTGTGGTGACCTGATGTGTATCACACTGATGTGATCCTGATGTAATTCCGTCTTTTCAGATTAACAGGCATTTACGAGGACGACCGTGTGCTTGTTTTCCACGAGGAACTTCTCGTGAAGCCAGAGGACCCGTCTGTATTTATTAGCCTCGGCTTCAGATGCTTGAGGTTTGCATAAATAATGTTGCACCGTGCTGTGATTGTGGCTTATTACTTAATACATAATGCATCAAGTCCATGAGCGCGATTTCTTAATGATTCACAAGGGAGTCCGTTACAATGAGTGTCTCAGAAAATGGGTTTGTACAAGGAGGTAACACATCATTTTAGGGAAGGAGGGAAGGAGAGAAGGAGAGAAGGAGGGACCAAACAAAAGAAGCAGAAGTCATAAATGTAGCAACAAGGATCTGATCAAAATGGCGCTTCGGAAACCTACAGTATGGGTCACGTCACACATCCTTTATATTGTCGTTGGTCCTAACCAACAAAAAACGAGCCCTCACTCTCGTCTGACACAAAAAACTGCAGTTTACGGAAACGTAACCAGAGCAGAAGTGTGAGAAAAGTACAAAACCGCCATCTCCAAAAATATCTATGGAGAAATACCCATAATCCATAAAAACAACCTTAACCATGAGGTTCATGCTGCCCCCCATGGAGAACCCGTTTCCAGCCGTCCAGTAGAGGTCACTGGTGCAGGAACAGGGATTTGATCCCTCACTGGCTTCCCGTTCATAACGAGTTGTTTGATGAACCGCAGGCACGATCTGAAACTGGAGGCAATTAAACCTCGGCTCCTCTGTGCTGGGATTTCTTGGCCTCACACTACCGCTCACACTGTTTGACTGACAGCTGATCTGCGGAAAGAAACAGCACAGTGAAGACAACATGGAAGCAAAGATGGAGCTTAGGCATCAATAAACTGTTTATGAAACCACAGTTTAATTCATAGGTCAATGTCAAGAAGAACGACTGTGAAATAAGTAAAATAAAAAGGCACCTGTTGGTGTCAGAGAATCTCAGCACTTAGTTTTTAGTGTTTGAGGATGACTGCTGTAGTCTCAGCAGCCTGTGACTCAGCCTCGGTCTGAGCAGTCTGTCTGGTTTATTCATGCTGCTTCTCATTGACAGTAGCCCAAACAAACTGAGTGGGGAGGTCTGGAAAACAGACACACCAAATCAACCAGATACTGCAAACTCTAATACTCCAGCAGCCGCGGTGCCACAAAAATACTGCAGCATGGAAAATAACTCGGCATTCAAATTACAGCATGGTTCATTTTACACGAAATCTTGTGTATTTTTTTTTTCAGGATTATTTGCAGTCACAGTTTCACATTCGACGTGTAAATTCAGTCTTTTTGTAATTTTATTGATCTTTACAAAAAATACAGGAAAAATCTGTAAAAATAAACAGAAAAGTTCAGATTTTATTGGTTTTTTTACAGTGTATCCATATGCACATGCACACCGATACACAGCGACTATTTTCTCAATAATAGCTCGACACTTTCATTAATAAGTCAGGTTAAATTGTCGACATGAGCTCATGCAGCGAGGCTCTCTGCTATGAATAAACCAATAACCAGGATATTCCTGAAAAATGAGGTGATGTCAGGCTTCTGTCTGATTAGGCACACATATTTTTATTTGTATAAAACAAGGCCAAGTGATTGACAGGGCCACTAATTAACTTAGAAAATCCCAAGTTGTGTTTTGTACATACTTTAGAGAAAGTGGAGATACTGTAGCTCTAAAAGTCAAAACAGCTGTCAATGAAGCGTCATCATTTCTTTACGAGGAAGAAATGGAAATGTTGCGCATTCATTGCTTCATTTGCAGACAGAAGGAGTCAGTGAAGTCAGTAAACGCAGCGTTACTGCAGGTTCAGAATCGGGTCAGGTAACAACAGACTCCAGGACAGAAGATGAAGCTCGCCGTTTGTTGATGGCTGCACCTCGTCACAGAAGGAGACTTTTCCACGTCGAGGCGACAGACTTGCTGGCTGTTGTAACGTCAGAGCTTTCGCACAAGACAGGAGGAAATGAATCTGAACTTTGTTCACATTCGAACACAAACGGGACACGCACAAGCTGCAACCACGGCTTAAATCTACAGTACAAGGCATTACAGCACTAACACGTGTGTCTACACGTAAAGCACTGAGAAAAAGTGTTTTTTTAAAAAGAGCTTTGGGGTCATTTTTATATTAAACAGGCGCAGTGAATAATCCTCTGTCTCCTCTCGTGCTGTATTGTGTTATTAAACGCCAAAAGCCACAGAATTGGCTCCATTTGCTGAAGTAAACACACACACAGTCATTTCTCGTTTGGATGTGACACGGCTGCCTTGGTCGGATGGCTCAGACACAAAATGTAATATGATGCAATATTTGTGATAGCCCCGAGATCTCGGCGGTATTCTACGGTAATAGTACGGCTTTGATTGATGGGGAGCTCAAGGCGAAATGTCGGCGCCTTCGAGGTCTTCATCGAGCAAGAGAACTTTGTTACTTTGTGAAATAAGCTCGTCTTCAAGTGTTGACGTGACATTTCAATCTACCCGTCTGCCTGCCTGTGTTCCTCAGTCATCTCCGCGCTCAGGTCTCAGAGGTTTTAACTGTATTCACTCCTTTGCATTTAATTACAAACCTGCAATGTGTGCGCACACACACCGACCAACAAACACACACACTAATTTCTCTCTTATTGTCAGATTTCTCCAGGGATCCGGGGTTTGTCTGTTCAAGCCCGGGTTTGCCTTGTCTGTCTCCCGCACTCCGTCTCTTTGTGTGTGTGATGATGTGTGTGTGTGTGTGTGTGTTTGAACAGGGCTCTGCATTTGCTTGTGCAGGCACTCTGAAGCATCTGTGTTTACCGTCTCAACAGAGAGCGAGAGATTGAGTGAGGGAGATTGAGACAGACAAACCGTGGACACACACAGACATGCCAGCCTCTGCAGAGAAAACAAACGCTCCTTTGCCAGCCTTCCCACACTGCCTTTCTGTCTGTCTGTGTCTGTCTGTCTGTCTGTCTGTCTGTCTGTCTGTCTGTCTGTCTCTGTCTGTCTGCCTGTCTGTCTGTCTGTCTGTCTGTGTCTGTCTGTCTGTCTGTGTCTGTCTGTCTGTCTGCCTTTCTGTCTGTCTGTGTCTGTCTGTCTGTCTGTGTCTGTCTGTGTCTGTCTGTCTGTCTGTCTGTGTGTCTGTCTGCCTGTCTGCCTGTCTGTCTGTCTGTCTGTCTGTCTCTGTCTGTGTCTGTCTGTCTGTCTGTCTGTGTCTGTCTGTCTGTCTGTCTGTCTGTCTGTCTGTCTGCCTGTCTGTCTGTCTGTCTGTCTGTCTCTGTCTGTCTCTGTCTGTCTGTCTCTGTGTCTGTGTCTGTCTGTCTGTCTGTCACACATTCTCTCTTAGCGATGATACGACAAAAACAAAAGTGCCTGTCTTGTTTCTTTGTCAGAAGTCATGACAGCAGTACAACCGCCGCGCGTGTAGTTGAGTCACGCAACTCTGTCTCGAGTCACTGAACCTGACAACACAATTTGGACTTGAAACAGCACTAACTCAAGTCATCAAGCCCACACAGAAGTCTTTTGGGACGAGCAGCATACATAGAGCTCTGCGCTCAAACGAGGATCTGCAATCCAAAGTCCACGACTTGGAACTCGTCTTGTTGTTGGACTGTAGACTGGGAATTTAATTGTCACCTTGAAACTTTGTTGCGTTGGCTTGACTCTGTGTAAAGTGAGAATGAATGTGTGTTCTGGGTCTGTCAGACCAAAGATTAAAAATATCGACAGGTTTATGAAATCAGGTGTCAAAATCAGGTAAAAATGAATTCTCAGCTCCAGGACTGTGGGACTGAAACGTGTCAGATGAGTTCAGAAAATCTTGATGACTCTGAAACGCAGATAATTTAATCTGCATCTCTCTGCTCAGGGCGGCCTCAGCGTGTCATCGAGCCGGCCTTTAAGGACCGCCCACAAAACCCTGAGACTGAAAAACTGTTTGAATCTCTGACTCCACGTTTCAGCAACGTATCGTTCAAAGTCTTTTCACGTGTTTTTCATCTTCCAACATACTTAATGTGTTTGAAAGAAATCAGCCTTTTGACTCTGATTACGACTTGTTTGTCTTGACTTGGGTCTCGACTGTCTCCGTATTGACTGTGTTGACTTTATTTGGGATTTAAAGGACTCTCTGTGTTTTCTAGGGACTGCCATTTGGAAAGAGAAAGCAGAATCTGTTTCTTGGGACCTAAAGTTTAGGACTTGAGATTTGATTGACTGTGTTGACTTTAGACTCGACTTACTAGTAAACAAAGTCAACTTTTATTGCTTTTGTTGCTTAAACTGGTTGGAAAGTGGCTGCCAAAGAAAAGGCTCCCTGACACACGTAACGCAGTGAATATATACATTCTTATAGCGCACACTTTAACAGATATTGATTTTTTCTTTTTTATGTTTTCTGCTGTCCGCAGCAGTACGGAGCTCTGCTTCTGTGCAGGCATTCCTGTCTCCACACTGTGGCTCACTGACTGCTGTGTACTGTACTGTAGGTAATACACTGCCAACTAAAAATAGCCAAACTGTCCCTGTGATGTGAAACTCGCCTGTCTTGACTTTGACTGGATTGCCGTGACTCTGGTCTTGATGTTGGACTTACCTGTCTTGACTTGGGTCCCAACTGGGGACTTGGCTGTGTCGACTTTAAATCCCAATGTTTGAGACTTTGGACTTTACTTTGGATTTAAAGGACTCAACTATGTTGACTTGGAGCTGCCTGAATGTAGAATAGAGTTCTTGGGCCGTAAAGTTTTGGACTTGAGATTTGATTGACTGTGTTGGGTCTCGTCTGGGGACTTGACTGTCTTCATATTGGCTGTGTTGACTTTAACTCCCAATGTTTGAGACTTTACGTGGGATTTAAAGGACTCAGCTGTGTTGACTTGGGACTGCCATTTGGAAAAAAGAAATGCAGAATCTATTTCTTGGGAAATTTGAGAGATTAAACTGACTGTGTTGACTTTAGACTAGGCTTACTAAGTTTGTCATATACTGGAAGTAATACGCTGACGATGCCCAACTAAAAACACCCAAACTGACCCTTTAATGTGAGACTTTATGTATCTGTCTTGACCTGGAACGTTACTTTGAACTGGACTCTTGATGTAGGACTTCCCTGTCTTAAGTTTGGATTTTAACATTCGGACTAGATACCACGTGTTTTGGACTTGGTAGCAGTCTTTACTTGTTGGTTGATTTAATTGGCTGCGCTGACTCTGGACTTGAATATCTCACATTCAAACTTCATGTTATTCTTATCAACAGACTGCAGTGCTGTTCAGCAGATAGGTTCAGTCTGTAAAGGACATCCTGTGCTAGTACTCTTGATTTTAAGTGTGGACATCTGAGTGGATGTCATTACAGAAGCTAAGCAGCACTGTTCTCATGTCTAGACAGCAGCTCTTTGTTTCAGTACCATCCCGATGCCGTTTCTGTGCGTCTGATCTATCTCCATACTCCTCCCTCAGAGAACTGTGTGTGTCTGTCTTCTCCTTAAGCCTACGTCTTTCTTTATGTTTCACTCTTTCTCCTTTTCTTCCCTCGCCTCTTTTATGCGACTCCCCCCACCCCGCTCTCTTTTTAGCCTGTTGTTTGCGTCTACTTTTGACTGCGAGAACTTCAGCCTTGGTGGCACAAAGTAAACCAAACTCTGTGTAAGGAGGCATTAGGAAGTCAATACAGAAATACATAGGTGTGTGTGTGTGTGTGTGTGTGTGTGTGTGTGTGTGTGTGTGTGTGTGTGTGTGTGTGTGTGTTTGCAGAACAGAAAGGAGAGTTTGTGGAAAGAAGAAAAGCCTGTGACGGCTCGTAGCGTCCTATCAGGACTCGGACTGGGTGTTAGGTCACTGTTATTGTTGAGCCGAGGCAGCTGGAAAACACTAACTACAAGGTCATAGGCCGTGTGTGTGTGTGTGTGTGTCTGTCTCTGTGTGTGTTTAGTCTTTCAGATTGTCTGACAAGGTCAGAGAGCCGATGGGACTCGACACGTCCTGAATACACAAAGCAGTTTTTTTGTCCTCTTTCGTAACTTTGGTCGATTTCATCAGAGCAGAATAAAAACTGTCGCATGTGACTTTACTTAAAGACTCCAAACAGGTGTCACATTAAAACTGCACACTGCACTCTGCAGCTCAGCGTACTGTAAAACATTTCCACCGCTGGCTCGCAGCTCCCGGGACACGTTACCGAGGAATCAAAGCGCGTCCGATCCTCTGTGATCCAGACTTAACACTTAGCCTCCGCTAATGCGAGCGAGCAAACACGGAAACAGCAGCTGCAGGTTTTAGTCATTCGTCATTTAGCTGCAGTCACGTTCCCTCATGGGAGCTTTCACCATTCACTTCCTGTATTGCTTTGATAAAAGATTTCCTCACCTTGTTGTATCGTTCTACTAAACTGGGGCCACATTTGCCCTCGTCTGTGGTTTCCTAACCTTGCTAAGCCAGACGGCATGATGCAGTCCGGTGTGTCAGGATCTATTGGTGGGATGAACTGAAGAATTTCACTGATTTAAACAGAAGTTGGATGAAAAGTCGGAGATCATCTGAACCGTCTTACATGGAAATCCATCCAGTGGTTGTTGAGATATTTCAGAGTGTTGCATGGCAGCTTTGCTGGTTAAAACATTTGAAATGATGTCAGAGTCCAGATCTGTGTGTACCGTGTGGCGCCGTGGTCAAGTATGCGATCATTTAAAGAGCAGCTCCTGTTTCACCACATTCACCCTGAATCCTCCTTTTTTTGTCTCCAGATCATCGATGAGGACGACACGCAGTTCATGACCAACTGCGCGCCTGCAGTGACGGAGAGCACGCCTCGCAGACGCACCAGGATACAAGTCTTCTGGACGGCGCCGCCTAGTGGGTCCGGCTGTGTCATCCTGAAGTGAGTGCCTAAGATAAGAATATGGAGATCAGTGGAGTTCAGTCTTTAACAGTGTGTTCTGTTTTAGAAGCTTCTCGTCTTAATCTGAAAAGCGATACTTCCCTTTGAGCTCTAACGGAGTGAGAGACGGTGAACTTTTATTAGACTTTGTGTTTTCTGAAGTTACCTTGTAGAAAAAAGCTTCCTTGTCCAAGAATTTAAAGCCGGCTCCACGGTGTTTGTCTTCAGCAATAAGAAAAGTGTTGAGGAGTCGACTCTGAAGTGTCAGATGTTCAGACCTGAGAGAAACAACAAACACAGAGTTCGTATCAGTCCCGGCTTTCTCATGATGGTGTTTCTGCAACAAAGCAAAGGCGGCAGAAGGTTAACTCTGATAGTTTGAAGCTCTGCACGTCGCTTTTCATGCTGTGATGAAACGAACGGACATCAGACGCCGCCGAAAAGAAAGGAACTCGATCTGAGCTCCACATGCTGCGCGCTGGATAGTGAGGACTAGTCATGGAAAGTATATTTAGTAATCAGAAACCATCGAGTTCTTTTCCTTTGTTTCCTTTGGAGGCAGAAATCTGGACCTGCACCACGACGCGCGGCGCGGTCCTCGCTGTTTTCTTTACGGATGGTTATTAGTTCTCACGACGCATTAAGTGAGCCGATGCCAGGTGTTCCTCCAGAAGCCGCGACACACTGTGTGTGTAAAAGGACCGGCTCTACAACAAAGAGACAGACGATGATTACGGGGGGACAATTTGTGGTTCGAAGCAGGTGTGACTCAACCTGCACTGTGTTATTTCAAGAGTGTGTGTGTGTGTGTGTGTGAGGCCTTACTTTTATGTTCAGCAGCTCCAAGAATACCCTGAAAGTCTGCATTGTTTCGCCTGGGCACACATTAGCATTAACTGCTTAGTTTTGTGTCTCCCTCAGTCATTTTTAAAGTTTCCATAAAACGGCTGTGAGCCGCTCGGTTCGAGTGTTTCCTCGTGAATCAGGACGGCGCTGTGAAACCAGCGGTGCGGTGGTAACCGGAGCACTGTGCGTGCTGTGAATATTAACGATGGGAAGAACATGATTCAGGTGTTAAAGAGGAGCCCGACTGGGATCAGTCAGGTCGATATATCAGCTGACGGAGAATTATCGGCATTAGTGTGGACGAGGAATGAAAAGATCACTTTGAGGTGGAAACAAAGTTATCATTTCACAGTTATTATCAAACCTAAGAGACCCTGTCAAATCAAAAATATCACGCAAGTGTTTTTTAAAAAGCAGTATTAAAGGTCCAGTCTGTAGAATTTAGTGCCATCTAGTGGTGAAACTCTCGAGTCTGGTCATAACTCTCAGTGAACCGTCGGCATCATGGTGCACCGTGTGCAGGTGAACATGCAGTCAGTGAAGCTGCTGAAGTTTCTACAAGCTGATGACTTTAACAGTGTTTCATGCTGCCCTCACTCAAAGCTCTGAAACGTTAAATATCTCTGCGGTAAGAAGTCAAACTTTAAACGAGAGGAAAGCCGTTTCTTTTTATTCGTGCACGGACTCACAAGCATTCTCACAACAACCCGCCGTGAAAACGTATTCACGTGATCAGATTCTGCGTTTGGTTCGTGCACAGCTGAGAGTCTGAAGTTGATTGAACACAGGGAAATGTAGTAATGAGTGTTGTTTCGCCTCTGGACTACAATTCTTTGACGCTCACGTCAGGATGAACGCATTAATTCTTTATGTTGTTCTCACAAGAGCCGAGGGCTGTCGTGGAATTAAGAGGCAGAAAAAGTAAAGAGTGAAGCATGAAGAGCGACTTCAGTGACACGACGTGATCCATCGTTCATCGGCCGCTACGCGTCGTGACAGACGCAGCTACTAATGTAATATTTCCTGATAACAGCGTCTGCAGCACTGCGGACGCCGTACGAAGAAAGAGCTGAGTCTGAAGGCAAAGCTCTCCATCTTCCAGCCCATCCACCTTCAGCCGTCACCTCTGGTCACGAGCTCAGAGAAGTGACGCAAAGAACGAGACTGCAGATACAAGCGGCCGAAATGAGCCGGGCGCGGGTGAAGAACTCGGACATCCGGAGGGAGCTCGGAGCAGAGCCACCACTCCTTCGTGTTGGATCCAGCTGAGGTGGTTCAACATCTCCTCCTCCTTTGGAGATGCACATCCAGCTGGAGGAGGAGCCCCCGGGGCAGACCCGGAGCTCGCTGGAGGGACTACAGAGTCCATCTAGTCTGGGAACGCCTCGGGATCCTGGTCTGCTGAGGAGGACGACCCGACCCCACTAACTAAAAATCTAATGTTTCCTGACAACAAATAGCTCTTTGTATGAATATATGATGAAGCGTGGAGTGTAATCCATGCCACCTGAGCGAACAAACAAATCATATGTGTGCTCGTGCAGGTCCAGTGACTCCTGGCAACATGTAGCTGATCGACAAATCGAGAATACGGATGATGAAATTGTTTTTTCCCTCTCTCTCTCGTTTCCATCCCCTCATCCGACGTCCCAGAGGGAATAACCTCCCTGACACGCATCTCCTCCTCCTCGGAGCGAGCTGCTATAACTCGGCCTCACCTCCACAGTATACTCACAGCTGTTACTTTTAATTTATCTGCTGCTGCCGTATGACAGATGGCACGTAGCCATCCCGGTGTTCGCTAGTCCAATAAATCTCGGCCCGCGCAGGGGAACATCTGCTATGCAAATTCACCTCGTATTACTGTCACTTCTGTCTGTCAGCAAACAGATAGAGATTTAGCATTAGCTCATCTAACGTGAGCCTTTCTGTCTCACTCTGTCTGCTCTCTGACGCCGTCGCTTCATCTGCACTCAGAACATTTTCCAGTTTTTTCCCATGATGCTGAAGTAAACTCGTGTCAGTCAGGGAGGGGGGACTCTGCTGTAGGTCTGTGCTGGACTCGGTTGGACAACCTCAGCAACTGTGAAGCTTGTCTCGTTCCTCTCTCCTCCACAGATATATATACTGTATATATATAGAGTGAGAGAGGGTCCAACACGTCAAACAAACGTCTCTCAGCTCATTCCGAGGAGCTTCAAACTCTTTACAGTTGGGACCGTTCCAACTTTCCCCCTCGCTGCAGAAACCTCATCGCTCCGTTCAGCTTCAGAATCAATGCCACTGTTTGTCAGAGTACTTAGTTACTCTCACATGGAAGCCAGGCAATCTGAGGTGTGTTTAGGTTCAATCCCAACACGCCACATTTTTACTAGCGATTCACTAACAAGGACCACGGCAGTGTAGATTCAAGTTTATTGGAAAAGGATGCACCGAGACGAGGGTCGAGGCCAAACAAACTCTGCTTGTTTCAGTCTCTGCGTGCAGAGACGTCTGGAACGTCTCCCGTCAGCCACGTGGGATTAATCGGCTCACACACACGTTATTCTTATTATTTCTGTCTGACACATTCAATCAACACTTCATATCTTCCGCAGCTCGTCTCACTTTCAGGTTGTGAATATTAATTAAGCTGCAACAAAAACCAATTACAGATGTAAATGAAACCTTCGAGTTCACGTTACTTTTAAATGTTGTTGCTGGTAAAATGATGAAAGCTCAGATTTAATTGGACTCGATGAATTTGACATGAAAAGCAGATTTGTGTTCATTAAAAACCAAAATGGAGCTAATCATCCAAAGACACTTTAAAAACATGAACACAGCTTCTCTTTTTGTCAAGAATGGCTCAATGAAACATCACAGGTGACGGACAGGGAAAGGCGGATTTTGGATTATCGCTTGTATAATCGGTCGATAGTCCACGCAGTGTGTGCTCATGCCAGGATTCCTGTTACCAAAGCCAAATCGTTGGGAGGGAAGCGGGACCAGAAATACACACAGCGAAGCTAAATATGTGTCGTAAAAGTTAAAAACACGGTCAGCACCAGCGTCGACTTCCAGCAACTGCACAAAGCCTCCACAGGCGCTGAAGGTTTCCTCCGCCTCAGGCTGCATGTTGTTTCAAGTCCGACAGCTCTGCAGGATGGATGACGAGAGTGGGGGCCAAAAAATCTGACCAGCTGAGGAGGAGGAGGAGGAGGAGGAGGAGGAGGAGGAGGAGGAGGGCAGGCCTGACAGTACACTTCCTGCCTCAAGGAGAAAAAGTTGCACATCGTATCTTGAAGTTGTTGTTAGTTCCCGTGCCAGCCACGGCTGAGACGAGCAGATACAGCCGTGATGGAAGGCGGTGTTTGGAAGCGGCTGACACGTTCTGCTTGCCAAGAAACCGATGAGGGTGTTTTTAACAGCTGACTGGTGTCAGGTGTTCAGCGCGCATCACTTAACTGTGTGAACTGAAGAACGAAGAGCAGCCCGAGTGAAGAAAGAGAAGAGGTGTCTTAAACTGCTGCGACTAACCACGATCCACTCATTTCGAGATTATTCTGTTTCATTCTTTAGTCTGCAGTTCCTCAAACGTCCACCTGATGCTGGCTCCAGAAGTGAGTCAGTCTCCATAAGTCCCCATGTTCAAATGTCCAACTTCACAGCGATACCGATTAATGCAACCTGGGAGTTCTTCGTCTTTTTGAAGCGGCGCTGCGTGGATGTGTGATTTTACCCATGGACATCTTCACAGCTTCAAAAGAAAACAACTCGCAAACACACACACACACACACACACACACACACACACACACACACAGGTTTTGAGAGCCTCCGTAGATGAAAACAGTTGGCAGGAGAAAGTTTCATCTCGAGACTTTGCTGTAAAAACAACCTGATTATTCCTGTTTCATGAGGAAATTGACAAATCTTGTCAGATTGCTGAAATAATGGCGAGATGCTCGTGTAATTTCCTCCATCTTCAGCGCATCACGCAGTTTAAACTGCCACGTCTCATGAGGAGGATGTTCAGCAGAAGGTTTTATAGTTCTGCCTTGTTTTGGCTCTTTATCTTGCGGAGGTGTGACGTGCCTGAATCTGCAGCGTGTGTGTACATACAGGTGTGTGAAAGAGATTATCTGTGTGTGTTTTCCACCCCAGGTCACAGAGGTCCTTGTGCTAGTTTTGATGAGCTCAGCCCATATCTGTTCTTTAATCTCCAAAAAACTCCTGAAAAGTCTTTGAGTGTCTGGAAACGTTCCCGCCCGGAGCAAAAGGAGACAGACGCAGAGCAAAGTGAGCGTGCACGAGTAGAAAGCCGAGGTTTCCCGTCTGAGTTTTGCGATCCTGTTGATCACTTCTCATCTCCTTATCGAGTTTATATTTCCATACCTCGTCCCTGGCTCCATCACCGCCCTCTGGCCGCCTGTGCATCACATTTTCACCTCACATCGACCTTCTGCTCGATCTCTCCATCAGTATTCCTCCGTCGTCGCTCGGCGTCCTCCAGGAGGAGGAAGAGGCCACCGGTCGTCTGCTCGCTCGGTGACAACACGAGTCTAAATGTGAGTCTCTGTGAAGCTGCTTGACAGCGGGAGCTAAACTCTCCTGTCGTGACGCGGTCTCAGACAGACGAGGCTTTGGTATCGATCACAGCACTAGATTATTTCAAGTATGTGAGCTGTCAGGAACTGCTGCCGCCGGCGTTTGCTACTATATCACGTCAACTTTAAAGTCTGTTGAGTGATGGATGCAGAAATGCACCCATTCTTTCTGTACCGCTTCTTGTTTTGGATCAGACATCTTAAACCGCGTGGCTTCAGCGCCTGCAGAGGACACGCCCCCACAGTCCTGGAGCTGAGCGTTCATTTTTACCTGATTATGACACCTGATTTCATCAACTTATCGTTCAGGTTTGCTCACGTTTATTCACCTCTGAAACTTCAGTTCAGTCTGAATCCATCTTTAGATAGAGGAAAGCAAAGCCGTCGCCACCAATCGTTGAGCTTTCTCGTTGTGTCTGATAGAACATAAAATATTTATTTTTTTCTAGTAAAGAATAATTTGAAGTCTTGCATGGAGACTTTGGACTTCTGAGTGCTGTCGTCATTTCGTCCTGATCTGATGAATAGGCAGCAGAAAATCAGATGGTGGATGTTGTGAGCGTCGGAGGGGAGACGACACTTTTATGTGTTTATGTGCTGACAGCCGTGTTCACATCAGAGTCTGAGGAGAGTGAAATAAGCAGAGTGCACACATCCGAATGACAAATGTAAATATTGATACCAGCCGCACTCAACCACATGCCGAATTATGGCTGAATATTATTGATTTGCAGAGTTTATGATGGACAGTGAAGTAAACTGCTGCCAACTGTAGCCGCTGTTAGCTCAGTTTGTTAGCCAGGCTGTGAGCTCAGAGTGCCGGGGAAGTGTTAGTGTTTGTACCACAGGAGTTTTGGACCACCGGGAACAAGAAGAGGTTTGTAACAAGAAGAAGTGTTATGCCAGAACAGGAGCTGGGCTCAGCAGCCTTTATTGACATGATGACATTGTCGTTGGTGGGAGCTTGGGGAAATAAAAGGCTCCTGTACCAAACACAATTCTTCAAACTAATATTTACTGTCGTTATGCAGCCCGTTGTGGAATTTTCTGCATCCATGTGAACTAACCGTCTCCCAGTAGTAAACATAAAAGTGTGTTACTATCCAGCCCCAGCTGATCTGTCTATTTGTTTTGTTGTATCATCTCATGCAAATAAATAAAGCGAATGAGGATGAGGTGATTTGTTTTTAACCGTCGCTGGGTGTTCTGTGATGATCTTCTGTTGTGTTTATTATTGCAGTCAGAGGCACTTGTCACAGAGTGGAAGCATCACTGTATGAACAGTAACACAGCTGTATGTGTTGGCGCTGCTCTCTGGAGAGCTCGCCGCGTGAATCCAAACAGCATGCTGAAGATTCAGCGGGGAGCGCCGTCCCAGCCTCCAGGGTACACAGAGGAGAAGTCAGCAGGCATGTCGCTGAGATGTGGAATATATATAATGCATGAGGCATGAGATGCCAATGGAAGTACGATTAATAAGAACCTGAATAGTGGGAGGCGGAGAAGTAGAAGGAATAGGAAAAATCTGTCACCAACAGTATGGCAGGTGGATAAACAGATGGAAAAATATAGATTTCGAAGCATTAATATTCTTTGCATTGTACGATAGGAGACAAATCATCTCTTTGACAATAGCCAGGAGGCATTGTTTTGGAGCTTATCCATATAAGCATAACCTTACAGGCATCTGCATTACATTTCTGGAGCCACAGCAGCTCGGCAGGTGTGCTGTTTGACAAAACAGTCAGAGAGAGGACGTCTCCAGAGAGAGCTACACTGTGTGTGCTGTCCAACAATCACTGTGATCGCATCCCGCTGCAGACAGACGCTGCTCTCTGTCACAGAGCTGAATTCAGTGAAATCTTTTCCAGCTGATCATTTGTTGCAATGCTGCAATCTGGACAATTTCAGGAACGTTGAACGTCGATGAATGTAACTGTCATGAGGACTGCCCGAGGAGAGGAGTTAGCTCTGCTGCAGAGAAGTCCATCACCACCCTCAGCTAACACGTGACATGCGAGGGTAACGTGTCATGCTGCAGCTAGCAGAAAGGTGGAAAACGACAGTCCATGTACAGACGACGAGAGGAAAGAGTCGCATCATCAGCATATATAGTACATATACATGTTTCGCCTATGTCGTTACCACAGCAACCTGTGCACAAATCTGATCTGCCTTTGTCTCGACACTCACGGTGTTCACTGCATAGCCTCACTTTCCACCTGGAAACTACTGCAAAGGATAAATGAAGTCATTTATGACCTCTTTAGGACCGGAGGGAGAACGCAGCAGCATTGTTAGAACTTATTATCGTCGAGGCGCAGCGGCCTGTAATTGACAGATTTTCAAAATAGAGACGAGTAAACTGATGCACGGATTGAACAGAAGGCGAAGAGGGGATATCTAAAATCATTGTACTGACAGCTCACAATGAAAAGACGTAAAATCCTAAAATGATCCAGATTTATTGTCAGAATTATTCGATAATTTAGCCTCATTGAAAGTATTTCAGAATTTACTTAAAAACTATCAGGGATCGTTCGATAATAGTCCGTATATTTCACTTTTGTTTTCCAATTTCATGCCCAAGCAGTCAACCCATGTTGCAGGGTATATTGCAGCATTCAGTCTGTGTAAGATTTATAGGAGCAATATAACCGATAACTCCTACTTAATGTCGCCGGGCCCTCTCCGTCTCCACAGTCAGTGTTGTTCAGCTCACTTTCATATCTGGCTTTTATGTCTCTCTGCTGCATGATGTGGAGACACTGAAGACTTTGCTGCTGTTACGAAAAAGGCGGCTGCTTTTAGCAAAGAAGAAGTTATGCAGTCGTTATTTATTTTCAATGTAATGCAGTTCTATGACTCGATGCAGCTTTTTGTGGCGTTTTCAGATGGAAAAATCAGCGTCGAGTCTTTAACCTGGGCTTTGCTGCAGAATTAAGGTGATCTGCCTCTTTAAGCTCGGGCTAACAGAGGACCCTCTCCACCACGACATCGTCTGTTTATACCGCGACAGTTTGTCACCCGGACATTTTCATACACGTTGTCTCCTTTGCATGCGCTCCCGCCTGTCAATCATCTGCCTGATTGACATTTGTCGCTGTGCTGTCACATCCGGACTCTGATAGAGCTGTCCATAACTGTGGCTTATCTTAAACCCAAACTGAAGCTCATGTTTATTTATGTCCTGTAACCTGCAAAGCTCCAGGAATTATTTCTTTATTTAAGTGGTTATATTACATATATACATATAAATATAGACAGAGGAGCAGTACAGCAGCATACACATGTCTGGGCATATGTGACTGCTAAGCAGCCTCTTCTGCTCTGCTGTCACTAAAAGTAATCGTATTCAGAGTCTGTTTCAGTATTCCAGTCACGTGTCGCCCTGGAGAGAAGACTTTTCTTTACAGTGTTAGCTGTGGGTGCCTCCTCAGACCAGCATGCACTCTCTTCATCTCAACTATCTCAAGCTTCTGCAGATTATTTGGGACAGTCGTCCACATGTATCAAACCAAGTCATGGAGTTATGTCAGGACGTGAATGTGAAGATGGATGTTCCAATGGGGAACTTACATTTTTACAAGGAGGTGTTAGTGCAGCTGTGAGTTCTACTCACATAGAATCAGCTGTTGGTAGTGTTGCAGAGGAGGTCCTCTCTGCAGAGCTGGAGGTCTTCAGGAGGTTTGTGAAGGTAGAGAGGGACGCCCCTGATCTGGTAGGACGTTCCACCAACGGGGAACAACAGACAAGAAAAGTCTGGACTGTCCTGAGTGTACGGTGGCAGAGCCAGGAGGAGGTGACACATGTCTGCATGAGCACGTCCAAGAACCGGAGACTAGTTTGTAGGCAAGCAAGCTTTAAAAGCAAAGAACTGATGTGATACCTGCCTATGAAGAATCCACGTCAAGAGAGGAAGCTGCAGGAAGCAGAACGTGTTTTTAATAAACTTAGTTCAAACATGTAAAACAAGTTTTGTGATGAGATGTCATTTAGTTTAGTTCTATAAAGTGTGTGAAGTTAATGAATGCTTCTAGGCTAATGGAGAAATTATGCATTCATGAGATTTGGTCCCCGGGGCGCACTAATTTTCAATTCTGGGTTCCAAGATTTAAAAAAGTTAGCTGGTGTAGAAATCAAACAAAACTCCGAACTTCTGTCACACAAACTGTTGAAATTGCTCCGTTTCTTTGTTTTAACAACCGTCTTTTTAGTTCATCCAGCGTTTTTATGACAGAACAGGACTGAAAGCAGAAATCTGAGAGCAACGGAGGTGCAAACCTGCAGAACTTTTCAAAGGGAACGTAAAAGTGCCGCGAGTGTACGCCGCTCCGCTGTGATGGAATGTTGCAAGGCCGTTGTAAAAGGATTGCAAGGCCTCCAGACCTCATTGTTCCTCTGACAGATTTTTTTTTACCTTCTTTGTCACCCGAGAATTTCCATAAGAGTTAGTTTTTTATAACCGGTATCAGTAAAACAAGCCGTTTTCATTGGGACAGTTTCATTCTCAGCCCATATTAGCTCATAAGTTAGAATCCGCAGCCTGTGGGAAGATCTATATTCCTGCTTCCAGCTGTAATTCCAGCTCGCTCTCTCTGTCCGTGTTCGCGTCCGCGGACATGATTGCTGTGTTACATTTCACACCGCAGCGATGTGATTGTGCCACGAGGTCAGCGTTGTTTCTGTGAGATGTGTCCACTGTGAAACCTGGAGGGGAATCCATTACCCTCGCCTCCTGTCACGGATTACACGGCTCAGATATTGAAAGCAAAACACACTGCGGTATTATCCACATCATGCCCACTCTTACTATCCCAACGTGTCCCTCTGTCTCTCCAGGGCCAGCATCGTGCAGAAGAAGGTCATTTATTTCCAGGATGAGGGCTCTCTCACCATCCGGCTGTGTGAGAAAGGTAACAGCAGCTGCCCATCATCTCCTCATCCTTTCATCCTTGACCGCTCATCAAGGCGCCATTATCCCTTGTTCTATCTGTCGTTCCTTCCTTTCAGAGCAGAGCAGCTCGGTTCTTTCATACTGTAGTTAAAAAAAACCCAACAGAGGAAGCCGGGGAAACCCGTGAGGACACAGCGGATCACAGATCTCCCGGGAGTCTGTGTGGAATTTAAACGTTCCTTTTGAATCCTGGCCGCAGAGCAGTGTGACAGCTTTTTATGTCACCTGTTTACTACGGAGGAAAGTGCCACGGCGGATTTGGAAAGCTGTCCACTTGCCAAATAAACTCTAGTGAGAGCTCTGCATGTTTATTGTGCAATAAAAAACCAGAGCCCGGACAAATGGTTCTTAAATTTTTTATCTCAGGGGAATTTTACTTTCATAAAATCTTCCTCTCCTCACCAAAATCTAATTTTCCAGCCTATTATGCAAGCCAATCAAGCCACCCTGTTTTCAATTTGCTTACTCATCCTGCTATAACTTGGATGTCAAGTGAGAATTTCTTCAGAATAATTTGGTAACTCATAAATATTCAACAACTCCCCTTGACCTATCTTTGCAAAACATTGGTCGAGGCCAATATTTGAATATTTATGAGCCTGCGTCGAGGCTAATGTGTCATTTAAATACCAGTTTATTGCGGCAAAGTAATTTTGTGACATTCTCACTGGTTCCAGATTGTACTCATTCAACTGGTAATTTATGCAGGTGTGCATTAGTGTCAAAGCTCTCACAGCGGCCAATCTGTGTTTGTCTGTTTGCTCCTGAACTCTGCTCATCATTTATGGTGCATGTGGTCCACCCATAAATCTTCACCTATGAGTGTGTGTCTGTCTGCAGAGCGACTGTTTGGGGAAGCCACGGAAGCTCCTGCCATGGAGTGCTGCGCCTGTGGAACGGCCAAGTACAGACTCACCTTCTACGGCAACTGGTCAGAGAAAGTACATCCCAAAGACTACCCACGTGAGTTGAAACCGCGGACGTGCCGTGATGAATGCATGTGCACTGCACAGAATTCAAACCGCTCTGACTTCTTCATCTCTCCTTCTCCCGTCGTCCAGGACGAGCCAACCACTGGTCGGCCCTGATCGGTGCGTCTCACTCCAGAAGCTACGTGCTGTGGGAGTACGGAGGCTACGCCAGCGAGGGCGTCCGTCAGGTCGCAGAGTTCGGCTCCCCCATCAAGATGGAAGAAGAAATCCGACAGAAGGTAAGAGTCCACATCAGGCGGAGCCTCTGGGGTTCTGTTTCCACGTCTGTGTTCTGACCACATGTTGGACTAAAACCATCATCAAGCATCAATGGATGCATCAAAAGACAAACAACTCTAATCGACTGCAAGCTCGGTGCAGTAACATCATGACATGTACCCGTGCTCCCCCGCTGTTTGTCATATTACGACACACTGAGAGGTTAATGACAGGCTGAGCCGATAAAGTGACGCGCACACATGCACTAATTTGGCTAAAATGGCAGCTGATGAATGAGCAACACGGTGAAATCCTCATTTCCACACGGTGTGCAGAACACACCTTCACCCTCTTGTTAAAGCGTGCTGACGCTGCCGCGCTCAGCATGGAATCACATTCCTTTTGGAAAACATCAACAGGCTCCTTTTGAGTGAACTCTGCCTTTAGGGGATCAGGTATTTTTGGAAGCCATCCACTGGATAGCACCCTGAAGAGGACAGGCTGTTGCCTCAGCTCCTCAAGAGAGCGAGCGTGTGTGTGTGTGTGTGTGTGTGTGCAGAGAAATTGAAACATGGCGCAGACGGGGAGGCTGCATGACGAGACACAGCTGAGCGATGTGCTTGAGCATGCTGTGTGTAGGTGAGTCCAGTGCTCGTGTACTGTGAGCTCCATGTTGGGTAACATGCCAGTAAATGTCAGGACAATGGAAGCGTCTCACGTTTGTTAGCATGGTATCCTCTGTGTGTTAGCTCCAACACACCTCTTACAGTTACTGAGAAATGCTCATGGCTCTCGCCCCCGCACCGCTCTGACTAAAGCCGAGCGCGAATGAACTTGAACCGACACGAAATTTGTTTGAATTGCTGTGAAGAACAATGTCGGTTATGCTGCGTTCACGTGGATTCAGGCAGGTGGTCGACAGCAAACTGGATGTCAGGCTAGTGGACGAGAACAGAACCGTAAAATCTGGCCTGGTTATTAAGTTAATTGGTGATGAACTGGTGACTGGTGTGACCCTGATGAGGATAAGGGGGTACAGAAAATGGATGGATGGTTGGACTTTGTATGAGAGTCATCACGGTAGCTGGCACTGTTGCCTTTCTCTGTGTTGTTTGCATGTTTTTCCCGTGTCGTCGGGTTCTCTCCTCCAGGTACCGGCTTCTTGGTAGGTCTGTCTGTGTGTATTTGTTTCTATGTACGACCGCCTTCAGTCGTTTCTCAGCTCAGATCAGCTTCAGCACCTGTGACCCTGATAAGTATAAGTGGTTACCCAAGGTGGATGCATGGCTGGGTACACTCAACAAAACTGAAGAACCATTTTTTGGGGGGTTCTTTGGGTAATTTACACTTTTTTGGATTCAGTTCCCCAATGTTTAATTTAGAATCAAATACATAAATAAATGAATTAAAATATTGAACTCTGGGACTACAGGAATATTATTTACACTAAAATCTTTGAAGAACCAAAGAAGGTTCCCCTGTGGCGTCATCACGATGAAGCATTTTAGGTTCAGACTCTTTATTTTAAAGAAAAACTCGATCCTCCTCAAAAAATCTTTAAAACCTTGAAGAATCTTTTTCTGTTTAATAATCTTGTTACGCTCTTGCCAACAGAAGGTGTTTGTCTGCCTGAATATTAACAATCATTCTCCAGTTTGCAGCATTTAGAAGAACAAACACTGACCTAGTTTACTGGTAGAGGAAACAGACTTTGTGTTGATGTTCGTCTTTCTATGCATCGTAGTGGCAGCAGAGCGGCTCGCTGTCGGTTGCACAGCCCTGTCCCACGCAGTGTGTTACACGTATGTCCACGTACACGGCTGTCTCCGGCCGTCCTCTTTCTGCCACACACTCGCTCTTGTTCTGCAGGCACTGAAAGGTGTGTCCTGGCCATTTGCGAGGGAACAATAGTGTGTTGTTAGTGGGCTGTCATTGTGGTGTGTGCCTGTCAGTTTAGGTTTGGGTTGTTGTGTAGAGACATCAGAGGCTGACGGACAGCCCTAACTCCTCTCTTGGCTTGCTCTGTCTGTCTCTGGGGCTAATAACTACCCTGACACAATGGAAACTTCAGCCTGTTTCATAGCGGAAAGAGATGGCTTGATTGTGTACTGTAGACTGGAATGTTAGCAGCTGAGCTGCAGAAAGAAACAGCTCGATTGTACGCTGGAATGTCAGCCGCTGAGTTGTTGAACTTTGTAACGGGGAGTCTTCCTCCGTTAAATCCGTGAATCAATCAGGTTTTGTGTCGGTGCCACGTCCCATTCACACGACAAAATATAGACCTCACAATGTGTCTCTTCTCAACTGTGCAAGGCTGCATACTTCTGCAGTGTGTAGCAGAGGTCCAACAATACAAAAACGTATATATAGAAATATACACATAGACTAACAATCTCACGACACGTCACTCAGGTTTCTGAAGGAGCTGCAACTATTGATTTATTCAACTTTCTTCTTTTTTATTGTTTCATCACTTACACAGTCGTGCTTTAAACTAAGCAATGGGATGTTTTGGACTTTTCCCATGAAGTTAGCATGTTACCCCCATGTACTACGTAGCATGTTTCCACAGGTAGAAGTGTTTTAGAAGCACCAGGAAAACCAGGAAAATGGCCAAACCTGAGCAAATAAACAAAGTCAGGAGGGTTAAACGCTTCTAAAATGCTCCCGGTGGAGTTTGAAGTCACGTGCAGGACGGCCCAAAACAGTGTCGCACCCGCAATGTGACAGAAACGGGTTCCGGTGGCGTTTCGGCGTTAGCTACACATAATGTGTCATCAGATTCAAAGTGAAAGGCTACACGGCCACCTAGATTTTTTAAGTGGAATGCTGGGTATTGCCCACTGACTGCATAAGGACAGCGTCTGTCTGTAGGCTGTTTTGAAGCTCAAACTCTGTGGCTAATCGCTGTCTGAAAATCACTAATACGTGGACCAAAACTGTTTTTTGTACCAGGCTGTAAACATGTTTATTTCTGCTGTGAAGTTTTAACATGGGGACTTATGGAGACTGACTTGTACTGTAGCCAGCATCAAGTGGCCGTTCAAAGAACTGCAGTTCATTTCACATACACAGAGGTTGCCGCTTGACTAAAACTTGTAAAAGTTCCTCATTGTTTAGTCTCATGTGAGTCTCTGCAGTTGAGGTGTAATGCTGTGATAAATAAGTGATGCAAAACCGAGGTGACACCGCGGCAGATGGCCTGAGAGCGTCAAATCATCTTTCGATCATCGGCAGCCTGATTCTGAAAATAATTCACTCCACGTGTATCATCAGCAGAATAAAACGAGCGATCACACTGTTTGCAGCGTCTGTGTGTGTCTTCGTGCACGTGCACACACTTTTTGTAGATCTTCTTTTCTTCGGGTTGTTGACAGAGATACTGAAGTTATCTTTTCATGGTTTAAGACACGAGCAAACTAAAGCGTGCACGTACACATTCACATCTTTTCAGTTCTCGGGGGGCATCTAAGTTCAGACCGGGAGAACATCGAAGTGGCTGCTGTAAAGGTGGGAAGCCGACATGGGTCAGTAATCCCTGTCTTAGCTGAGAATCCCAACCATCCAGAGGAGCAATCAGCTGTGGTGATGTGTGGACAAAGCCTTAAGACCGACCTCTCGAGCCAAGCGCCGACCTGCGCTAACACAAGCCAAAGCCCCTGGCACTAAGACAGGCAGTCTGGCAGACAGACGCACAGACAGACAGACCGACAGACAGACCGACAGACAGACAGACAGACAGACAGGCAAGCGAAGAGAGACACCTGAGAGCTGTCACTGCGATGATGTGAGTATAAGCCAGAACATCTCTGTCAAAGAAGTGCTTCTTGAAACTTGTCAGAGCTGCAGCACACTGCAGGAAGACGGCATGGAATCTCATGAGTCTGCATTTAATAACCAATCAGAAGCTTCGATAAGCAGATACTTCATCAATCTGAGGAGTGTAAATGGAGCAAAAACAGTCAAAGCCGACGTGCATGTTTAATCTCCTGTTTGTTTAAGTTGGACTTGGCCGTCGTGCCGTCCGTCTGAATCCTCTGTGGTACGCATGTGAGCACAGAGGACGGATCTCAACATGCATGAGCTCGTGGAAAATATGTGATAAAAGCTCATTTTTGAAGAGCTTCAGGCACATATCAGCTCATACCACAACACACACACACACACACGGATGCATCACGGCACACCAGCTGAGAGTCACAGCTTACTTTCTGAAAATGGATCTCTTTGACATCACGGCATTCAGTAACAGGTTTAAACGTGCCAAGATCCTAAAGTGTTTTCGTCAGTTTGAAGCTGTCAGAAACACTGAGACAAACAGAGACGCACGCTGAGAACTACACTTGTGTGAACTCGTCAAAAAATTGCTAATTTTAACTCTGACCTGGTGCGTGTCAGTGATATTTCAGGTTAATGTAGCGCTTTAGTGATCTTAGAGCAACCAAGAAACTTTTAAAGGCTCCAGTATGTAAATATGGGCATATTAGAGCTCATAAATGTTTCTGTAGATATGAAGCGGCAACATCCGTGACTGTGAAGTGAAGTTTCAAAAACTGCAGTTCCTCTAACCTCCACTTGAGGCTGGCTGCAGAAGTGAGTCAGTCTCCATAAGTCCCCATGTTAGACAGCAGAAATAAACATGTTTACAGCCTGGTACAAAAACAGTTTTGGTCTCTGTAGCTAATTTCCCCGTTCATGACAACTGTACTGTGGGTGAATTTATATACAACTCACCTGTTCAGGTTATATAGGTAAGTCCACACTAATGAAAGAGTTTTAAACTTGATATTCCATCCAACACACTGCACCTTTGTTCATTCACAATCTCGTCATGTATGTACGATGTTTAATTCATGAATATTTACAGCACCAACGGGCCTTCTGGGATTAGGAACAGACAGTCTGACAGATTTGTGTCTCTTTGTCCAAAAGAACCTAAAGTGTCTTTTTTAATGTCACCACTCTCTCACTCATGAAACTAAATTGCACGGCACATCTAATTATTGATCGCTTGGAAATGTCACATGCAGCCGAGAGTGTAAAACAATCACACGAGCGGAGGTTGTAAAATTTGAAGAGCTGCTAGCCGAGAAGTAAATCCTCAACCCTTTTAATGCCACCGCGCACTGACACAGGACAGAAAAAATCTGTAGCCACTTAATTATTACTTCCTGTGAAATGCCACATGCTTTCAGCCAGGTGTGATCACACCGAGATCAGACAGCGAAATGTCAAGAGCTGCTGGCCAACGAGCCGTTTGTATCAACTTTAAAGGAGAGACGTGTGATCACAGGCCCAGTCAATTAGTTTTTAATGAAGTTTAATGCAATTCCCATCCAAAATCTCAAGCTCTACCGGCGCTGACTCGCTCCACCGTGCCCTCTCAAAAGGATTTGTCAATTGGGTTCCTCTTTCTGCATGCATCGCTCAGCGGGTGCTCAGGGGCACCGCCTGTCATGGCTACAGCTGTTGTGAAAAGCCGTTTGACGTGCAATTCTTTGTGCAGAAGCTTAACGTGTTTTTAAAAACTGGCTGAGCTTTTTAACACTGCAGGGAGCAAATCAACAGCTCTCCTTTTAAACCTCAGAGACAAAGAGGCTGGAGTATAAAGACAGGTGGACACCCAGCCGCAGACTTTCCCCTCCAAACGTTGCCCTGAGCCATAGGCCTGGCCGTTTATTGCCTTGGGCTATATTAGGCCTCTCTGGAGAAAGCTGCAGCTTATATTCCCTCTGTACAAAGCGACACTTCTTTCCATTACAAAAAGTTTGAGTGTTGGAAATGTGAAATTTGTCACGGTGACCTTCTCGTCGCCCGAGAGACCTGTCGTGGTGGGAGGTGCTTCACTTTCTGCTGTTGACTGCTTCACTTACATAACCTCCTCCACAGAAGTTCTGAAAAGTCATTTTACACTTAGTTGTGCAGCTTTATTAATGCAACCAGAACATTTTGAGCGTAACTGTTGATTGCTGCATCTCACCAAACATGACAGGCAGAATTGATGAGAGTATCCAGTCATCTCGGCTTGATGAATCAGTTTGTGCACGTACATGTAGCATTGACAGTTGATTGATTGATTGATTGATTGCTGAGTTAATCGCAGTCAGCCTTGTGAATTTCCGCCCGGCAACCATCTGCAGTTAACTACTATAAATAGCTCTACTGCTGTCGACCAATCAGAGCAGAGCAACAAACACCAGCTGTGTCCGTCAGTTGAACCTGCAGAGAGAGCGAGAGAAAGCTCACCTTTGAACAAGTGATCAATTTTGCCAAACCGTAGGTCGTATCAATAAACCAAAATGATAAGAAGCCTCCTTAGGTTGTGCTGAACACGTCGATATATAATTTATGTGGCTAAAGTTAAAAATGTGACCTCTAGAGCGAGGTAAAAAACTGGTACGTCTGCTTTCCCTCCACAAATTTCTGCTCTCAGTTAATATGGGAGTAAATGGGGCAGTTGGTGGGTGATCCTGAAACATCTGAGCTAACAGAGCCAAAACTATGAGTCTGACAGCTTCAGCAGGTTTATGTGAGCGAGCAGCACAAATTTTCCTACAATTTGATGTTCAAATTATTCCTGTAGAGTGAAATTTGTGGCCGTGAGAGCAGTTTAAACATTATTTTTTGGTACAGATTTTTCTCTCCCTCTCCACTCTAGCGGTCATGTGACTCACTCTAGCTCCGAACATTCCGTCCATAAGCGCCCATGTTAAATTTTCCCGCTCTTTTTGGACGACTTTCTCGAACACGTAACTGCGACTGTCTGATTTTCCAACAGTGGAGGAGCCTCAGCTGCTTTTTATCCAAACATGCACCTTCAGATGAACAACATTCCGTCAGTGCCCATGTTTGGCGACTCATTCCCCTTAATAAGGACCGGGGTCGCACCAACTTTTCCACGTAAATTACCTCTACCTGCTCTGCCACATTACTGCTGTTTGTTAGAACAATGTGGGTTGCTCGAAATTTCATCACATAATCACCGGGCAGTTCGCCAAAGAGTCGGCAGGGCGGGCCGACTGGGGCGCCGTGACTTTTCCACATGCAAATTCTTTTTTCTGATGCTGCTGTTCTGTTCTTTGTTCTTCTAGAAGAAACAGATATTCACACAGTTCACGCGTTGAATTAAAAAGCTACAGATGCCACATACTCGGTGCAATACAACAGCTTGGGATGGGATGTTTGGCTCATTTATTGAAGTCTTTATTCTTCTTCGTGCTTCTTTTCTTTCTTCCTTATTCACGTCATTCCACCTCTCCTTAATTCTCTTCCTTTTTTATTTATCCATCTTTTTTGCTTCTTCTTCCATCGCTGCTTTTCCTCCAAACACCTCACTGACTAACTGACTGACATCGCTTCGCTCACGCTCAGTTTCTCCCTCCTCTCTCGGCCGTCTCGTTTTTTCCGCCTCCTCTCGCTCGCTCTTTCTCTTTCTTTTCCTCTCAGTGCTTTTCTGATTTCCTTTCTGGCGAGGCCTTGTTTGAGACAGATTGTCAGAGAAGGTAGAGACAAAGGAGAGAAGGCAAACTAGAAGAGGAGCAAGAGAACTGCTCTTCACTTTCATCTTTCTACTCAAAACACTTCACAGGAAATTGCTGCAGACATACCACAGATAGACTGAGAGGTGAACAGGCAAACACACACACACACACACACACTCCCAACATCTTTATTTCTTCTCGTGGAAGTCCGGATCGCACCACTGAATAGTGGAATCCCTCCACATTCTTCTCTCATGGCTGACACCTGTCAGATTAAGTGCTAAGTGATTTACTCTCTGAGTGTGTCTCTGTGTGCGTGTTCACAAAGCGTTGCTGCTCTCTGAGACGTTTTGTCGAGCCGTCACACTGCGTTCTACCCAGAGAAATGTTTTTGTGCTGCTGCTCGACATGTTCTCTCCGTGGGTTTGATAGTTAGCCAGCATCGCTGCTCCATGTCCGTGCAGTGGAGGGGAGGAGAAGTCGCTCCTTCCCTTCCTCTGTCTTCATTTAACATTCCCAGCCAGTTCATTCCCTTCTGCTGTTTTATAATAATCAGCATCACGAGGTCACCAAAGAAGGTTACTGGTTTATTCCACGTTTTAAAATGTCTGTAAAAAACTCCATACCATGACAGACCACGACAGTAAAGGATATCGTAAAATATCCTGTGAAATATTGATTTGACTGTAGAATTAACGGTCTCTAATACACTTTATCCTGTATAAGATATGTATATATAAGCATAAATAAAGGTTTCAAAATACAGCTGTGTTTCATTGTATATTGTATAATAACTGGTGGCAGTTTTTTTCCATAAAATCACAGACATTGTCCTTCCTACATTAATGTTGTTTGTTATAACCCGCTCACAGTTTTGTAGCCCACAGGTTGTCAGTCACAAGGTTAGTGGAAGAGGTAGTGTGTGTCACACACACACTCGTTGTCGCTCGGCATTGTGGTAACACAACAGTTGAAGATTTAGCTCACATAATCAGAGCAGCCTGCGTCTGCAGAGCGTGTTCACCACACGACTCTGATCATGTTGTTATTGTCATCATGGTAGTTTTCGTGCTTTGTCCTGGCTGCGCTGTGATGATGATGTGATTATGAATGTATTCAGTCTTTTTCATTTGAACGTTACCTCACTGCAGTCTGCTTACAGCCACTGAGGTGCCACTTGTTATTAATTCAACAGGTCAAGCAGCTAAATTAGCTTCTAAAGAAAGACATCATCTGAAATCCACTCAGATATTAATAAATGAATTCCTGATTCCTTCTTCCATCTTTTGCATAATTGTTTATTTTTCATGGGACTGCGTTTCGATGTTGTAGGTTAACTTTTATTCCTGCTTCTGTCAGGTTACATAAACACGCCACATCAACACCTTCCAGAGAAAAATAGAAAGGTGGGGGCGGCGTCACGCTGCACTGATACAGTGTCATTTAAATCCCTAGCATGCAAACACTCACAGGTGGACATAATTATTAGTTGTGAGCATCTGTGTCACATCATGTTGTCACTCTGGGAAGCGGGAGCTGATAGGCAGCTCGTCAGGCCTTCAAATAATGACACGCTCCACGCCAACGGCTCTCCTTGATGGAAACACGGGGAATCATTTTTATTTCCAGCGCGCTTGTTATTCATCAAGACTGACTCCCGTCTTGATTATCTATTGGTTGGAGGTGTTCTTGATGAGTTCACGCTGCCGCCTTTTACACAAACCTAACACCAGCCGCTTCTTCCTGCCTCCAGGCTTTCCATTTTAATCAGATACATATCATCTCCCATACAAACCGAATGGAATATGTTGCCCTGTTAACCCCAATTCTTCTGCTCTGCAGAAGACGATGCTCCGCTTGTTTAGTTATGTACTTCACACGTTTTATTTCACACGTTTCGTGCATGTCTGTGCTGACTCCACTGGGCCTCAGGGTGATTTAACTGTGTTTGTCAAGATGGTCATACAGCAGGTTGCAATGAAGGGTGTTGTCAGCCGCACTATATTTGGACTTAACTTCACTTGTCTCCGAGAGCGAGAGGTGGGTGGAAAATGAGAGACAGCTCAACCCAGCACAGCCTGTGTGTGTGTGCGTGTGTGTGTGTGTGCATGCATGTGTGTGTCTTTTCCTCAGTGTGTATATCTTTGTGATTTGTGCACACGTGGGAGTAGTATTATGTAGCTGCTGTGTCTTGAGTTCTTGCTGTGGAAGAGTGAGAGGTAGTTAAGTGAAGGGAGCAGCTGATGACAATGGGACATGCACACACAGAGACACACAGCGCGCTCACAGAGTCGGTCCTGGGGGGATTTTCGGGGGGAAAAAGCTTTTGGCGGCTGACAGACGGACAGCGTCTCAAAACTAACTCTAATTGGCTGAGAGTTTCAGGAGGGAGACAACTGGACGAATGAAGCGGAGGATGAAGACAGTGACAGCCGAGACACATCCTCTCCTAGTGTGAAAGATTATATTATTTCTTTTGTGCTCTGCAACCTCTAAGCTTTCTAGTACCAATTAGTGACTGAGTGTCTCTGATATTTTATTACCCCCTGCACCGCCGCGGCTGAAGAGAAAAAGAAAGTCTGAACATGATTTTCAGAGGCAGCACGGCTGCACATGCAGGCAGTGGAAAGATGAAGGCGGACGAGAACAGGCGCGTGTCCGGTGCAGGTAGCATAAATTGAGGTTTGTGCGAGTGTAAAATGTCTCAACTTGAGTGAAAAATTAGCATTTATTCCAGAGCTGCTGAAGTGCACGGCAGCTTTTTAAAGGAAGTCGAGCTGCTGCCGTCTCTTTCAACCAGAACGCTGCTCTGCGGCGTTAGCAGCTGTTTGCTGTTCATTCATTAATGCACCTTTGTAGTTTCATTCATTTGCCGCATGCTTACGATCTGTTTAAAGGATCCCAGACTTCTGGTATCTCTGCTGTGGCCTTAAATGAATTATCTTCTACCTCCTGCTGAATATTCAGCACGCGCTGTGCTGCTTTCAGGTTTATCTAATTGTTTTTCTGCGTGCAGATCAGCTCAGCTGTGCATGATTCGTACAGTGGTGGTAACTGAACACATCTACTCAAAGACTGCACTGATTTTAAAGCTTTAGTTACTAGCTATGTTGATTCACATCAGAACAAAATGGAATCTAACTGATGATTTATTATTCTAGATTAAGCTTCCCTTCTGTATGTAAAATAGGAAAGATTAGCTTCATCATTAACGTTAAAGGTCCAGTGTGTCAGATTTAGGAGCCTCTATTATTATAATATTCAGCTATTTTAAATATGAGGAGCCTTTTATATCAGAACATGTTGAACCGCCATGTTTGTACAGTAGCCCATAATGGACAAACTAAACACTGGGACTACTTTGGGTCTTTTTGCATTTTCTAACTCTTCATCTAGCGCCATCATCAGGTCAAGGTGCTGTACCTGTACCTACACGATGGTGGGAGCGTTTCAGGTTTGCATATCTTGATCGGATCGAGCCACCGGCCTGTCGGACCAGCAGACGGCCTCTCGTGAGCTCTTGAAGCTTTCCACAGCAGGTGCTTCCTTGAATCCCGTCCACGGCTTCGGTTTACCATCAGATTCACTTTGAGCATCTTAACAAGGTAAAATTTTTCTCTCTGACGTTTCAACTTCCTAGAAGTCCAAACTTGAAAAGTCAAATGCAGACGGTCGTAAACAGCGGGCGGCAGCCTTCGAGATGCAGCTGGACGCTCTGACGCGAGATATCTCTCTCCCTCATCCACATCAGCTGTGCTGACAGACATTAACGTGCAGGTCATGGACATCAACACGCAGCGGTACTGAGATGCAAACTTACTTATCAGTGTCTTCTTCCTGCCATATGGAGCTTCCAGCGTAACCTTCAGTCAGACTTCCCCAGACAAATCTATTTATTCTTTAGGCAGATTACTGTGTAATCTAAACAGGATTTAACAGCAGGTTATGGGTAACAGTAGACTAAGAGGGGTTACAACTCAATTACAATCTGGTGTTGGACAGAATGACGACATCTCTCACAGCGCGTCTCACGCCTCTGTGTTTCTTTCATCTAATGTTGAAAGGCTTTAACGCTTCACTTTGTAGTGGGACTTCATTTAGACTCAATGCTCAGATGCACTGAGGGGATTTTTTTTGCTTTCACTAGTCACAGTTGTATCATCTCCTCTGCACTAAGGAGACGACTGCTGGCTCCAAATTGCCTTTTTTCTTCCACAATTTGCCGACATTTTAATTCTTTAATGCCTCGTGTGGCGCTCCAGCTGTCATCAAATATGATATGTCACGGTCCTTTTTGAATATATGTCAGCCCGGCTGATCTTATAAATGGATGTTTTTTTAGAGGCCACAATGAAAGTCTGTCTGTAAAGATAATGTGACGGCGGAGCCAAATGGATAAACCAGTGATGTATAAGTGATGAATTAGATTAATAGAATTGTGGTTGTTATAACTCTTGCCCAGTCGTAAATGTTTAATAAGGTATTTCAAAATGCACAGCGCTGACAGAAAGTGGTGTCCGGAATGGATCGTTTTTACTCGAGGCTAAAGATCCCCCTGTCAGCAAATCAATGGAGGAGATTGAGGCCGTAGCGAGACAGTTTGTCAGCCGGCTGGCACCACAGGGCCTGTCTTGTCCTTGGCATGTCTCACTTTGTTTTATTTTGTTTGGTCATTTTACTTCTCTGTCAGGGTTTTCGTCTCTTCTTTCTGCAAGGATTGAAGGAAGGCTGCTGAGGGGGGGTTGGCTGAGCCTGCCTGAAGCAAACAGGGAACAGGACGCTGTATTTTGAGAGAAGTTGATTATATCATGATGAAGTGGCCACAATCCCACTTGACATTAGTGTAAACCCAAAGCAGAGTCTCCAATTTCATCTTGATTTATTCCTCCCAGCAGCGTCCTCTCATAGACAGATGAGTTCACCAAAAGGTGATTTGCCTTCATCTGCAGGTCTGCTCAGACTGGACATCAAGGGATCCCTGATCCTCCCTGAGAAAGCTTATACTCGTGTGCTGGAAAGAGCCTCCAGCAGATTGTCGGACCGTGGGTGGATTTTGTCCTGTAGACTAGCTGCTTACCCTGGTGAGGATACGAGGTCATGAGAGTCTCCTGATCTGTGTGTTTTCTGAATTTGCGGTATATTGTGGGGTGTTGCAGGAATATGGGAATCAGGGCCATGATCTGAGGATATCACTCATGGATACCACTGAAAGATCCAGACCGCCAGATAAATGAATCTTGTGGTCAGATTGTACTTTAAGATTTGACCACAGCAACGCTTTCACTGACTTGATCAAGTCTAGTGATCCAGTCAAACAATTTAAGTCTGTTTGCATCAGTTTAAGTGTTTGCACCGAGATTTGAACTCGGATCACTGGATTCAAAGTCCAGAGTGCTGACCATTACACCATGGAGCCCTGACAGATCTGGATGCAGAAGCTGACTTACTGGATAAGGCCTGGAGGACTTGACCTTCTGAAAGCTCCAGCACAGCTGCTACATGAACCTTGAGGCGAGACAGTTTTGTGAATGTTGACAATCATCAGCAACTTGAACTTGCACTGGGCAACTTCGACCATGACTTAACAGGGTTGGTCAAGACGAGGTTCCACCAAGACTTGAACTTGGATTTAAAGTCTGGAGTCAGAGTGCTGACCATTACAGCAGGGAACAGAAACCCACCAGGGCATCGAAGCAAGGCCGATGCACCAAAGACTCCGGTACGTGGTGCCTGCACTCTGCCAGAAGAACCAGGCAGCGGTGGTATCGTGGCTGGCAACATTCAGGTAGTTTCATCGTGTCTCCTGAAAGCAAACCTACACCCTGAAGTGAAGCTGTCGCCTGTACTTTCCACAGTAAATATTAATCTTGTTGGAAGTTGTTTGAGACCTTCTTTGTTAATCCAACACATCAGCTCAGTGTTTCAATTCCACAAGGAACACGATTGCACTTCTCCAGCTGCCACTTTATATGTTTGCATCTGCAGCATCTGTGTGTGTGTGTGTGTGGGTGTGTGTGTGTTTGTACCTCCATCCTCTCCTAATTGGGAATTTGTATTCATTAAAAGCCCTGGATGAACACTAAAATGCAAGTCCACACCTGTTGTTTGTGTCAGCGGCGGCTCTGTTGGAGGCGGGTCAGGATTAACAGCGGCCAACCGTCCCCTCTCCTCCCTCATCAATAATCACAATCACATCATGAATCCCCAATTATCTCCCAAGCTGCTGCCCCCGGGCGAGATTCGAGTCTGTCTCCCAGTTTCGAAATAATGAAAAGATTTACTACCGCACTTCCTTCCTTCCTTCCTTCCTTCCTTCCTTCCTTCCTTCCTTCCTTCCTTCCTTCCTTCCTTCCCATAGATTCTCATCCTAATCATCGTTTCCATTGTATCTCATTAAAGTGGAGAGGAAAGATTATGTTTTGATCAAAAGGGGTGTGTTTGGGCGTGCAGGCTTTTGCACGAGAGAGACGGAGACGCTTGGATCGTTGTCTTTAGTTTTGTTAGCAGCGCAGATGACTGACACTAAACAGGGGACGTCGAGTCGCTTGTTAGCCTCACATGCTTACCAGGTAGCAATATGTTGGGAGCTTTATAATGAGGCTGCTTCTTTCATGTGGACCGAAGCTTTAATCCCCAACACGTCGGCAGCGTGACATGTGGTAAACAGAGCATTGTTTGTCACCTACACCTTCTTCCTTTGGTACATTTCATTCCTGTTCTCTCCCTCTGCAGTGAATCCATCTGCTCCTTTCTACCGTACTTCCCACAGTGTTCGTCTCTCGTTCTATTTGCCAGCATTCTTTTCCATCCGTCCCTCTCCTCCGCTGCTTCGTTTACCCTTCCGCTCCTTGTTTCCTAGTTTTTTCCAGCCCATGCGTTGAAACAGTCTAAAGAACAAGGAGAGAAAATGAAGATTATTATTACAGAGCTGCGTTTAGCATGGATGGCTTGCCGTATGTTCGCGTGGGCTGCACAAAGTTTTCCTTCTCATTGCATGAACCCTCACCTGCGACTCATCGTGATTTCTTTTCCAAGTTGTACAAGTTTTAGTCGAAATGTGTTTCTCTGAAGAAGCTGCTGAGCTGTGCCCAACTCACAACACTGACATTAAACTTCCTACCTGACACGACTTACATATTTCTAATAAGAGGATAGATGATGGGACAATGTTTGCAACTAAAACATCACAAATTGGACTGGAGGGTTGAAGTGGACCTATATCTGACTGAAGTCTGAGTCTTACAAAGAAGTAAAAAGTATTAATCAGCACAAAAACTGGCAGCTGCACAGGATGTAAATACTGTTTATTCCACGTTTACGATCAGTTTTTTATTCCATATTTTAATGTCTGTAGATTTTACTGTGAAAAACTGGCAAGCATTAAATATTACAGAGTGTTACTGTAAAATTAACAGCCTCTAAAATACAATAAATACTGTAAAATACTCTATTCTGTATGAATTCACTGAAAATGATTGTTTGGATACTTCAGTCTAGACCAGAATGGTGGACCACACTTTCACTCTTACACTCTCTTTGTTGACATGAGCAGTATTTGCTTGCATGCAGTGTATTCAAGCTCAGGCCACAAAATTTGATTTTGTTTACTTCTTCTGCCCCCTCACACACACACACACACACACACTGCCCTTTTGTCCTTTCCTTTCCCTTCATTCTCTCCTCGTTCCTCTCTCCTTATCCACACCACTCCATCATTGTTTAACACTTATCGGCCGGATATTGGATGATAAGGCGTAATCAAGTCCCCCGTCTGAACCTCAGCGCCGGTGTCAGCGCTGACATGTGGGTTGGCATTTAGTGCGTGACAGCAGCTTGACACCAGTTCACATCCCTCTTCATTAGGGCGACCGGAGCCGCTTATATTTTGCGCCAATCAGCCTCGGTGTAATCAGTTGTGTTCAACACACCACTCCAGCCGCGTGACAAGATAATTACTGTGGTTTCCCGAGGGAGACGTGCGATGGGGAAGGACCACAGAGCTCAAGTGCAACTTGTAGTCGCAGTTGCACCATCAGAGAACAATTTAAGTCTGTTTGCATCAGTTTAATCGTCTGTTTTTAGAATCGTGTAGGTGGAAGTGTTTGCAGTGGGGGTCAGTGCAGAGACTGCGTAACAGACTGCTGCATAAATAATCTGCTTTACTTGAGTACTCCCATTACTTCCACATGTTACATTACTACGTTTTTACTCTTATCCAGAAGGTATAATTACTGCTTACTTTGTTAGATTACATATGAAACATTGATATAAAATATGTTATGCTGTAGGTCAAACAGTCAGGGCCGGATTGAACCTATAACAGAAGTTATCCAATAAGGCACGTGGCGACAGTGGCAAGAAAGGACGTCTGTTAATATTCTGTAACTGAACAAATGAGATGGTGGAGTGATGGGCACCGCCCTGGGAGCAGTAAGGGGTTAGGTACCTTGTTCTACCTCTGCAATGCCCAGGAGGTGAACGGGCACGTCTCCGGCCACCCTCCATACTTCGATCCAGCCTCTGGTTTCCAAGTCTTTACGGACCCAATCTGGAGGGAGGTAGGTGTTCAGGTGGGTTGAGCTGTGGTGACTGAAGGCCACAGCATTGCACTGTTATCCTGGAAGATACAGCTCCCATCAGGATAGAAATGTTTCATTGTAGGATAAAGGCGTTCGCTCAGAACTACTCGGTGTTGATTTGCAGTGAACTTCCCTCTAAAGGGGACGAGTGGACCCAAACCACCAGTGAACTGCCGCAGAGCCACCGGGTCAACATTGCATGCCTCTCAGTGCACTCTGCGGCCACTTAAATATGTTGAAGGATGACTCATGTGACCACGTCACCTTCTTCCTCATCTCTGTAGGCCGATGGTCTCCACGCCGCCGAGCTCTCAAAGGTGCATTCATCTTTGTAATGAGGTCTTTATGCACTGCAGCCCGCCTGTAATATCCTCTCCAGGTGATTGTTCTAGCTGATCACGTCCCGCACTGACATTCTCAGTCACCTGAGGAAGAGTTGCTCTTCTGTTTCTCCTTCCGTGTCTCACCAACGTGTGCCGTCGATCGCCTGTTCACTGAGAGTCACTTTTCACCTGGGCCTGTGCAGCATTTTTAAACGTCACTGAGGATGATTGGATGTTAACTGCTTAATTGTACCATGCAGTGCAGCTGTGTGGGAACACCTGCATCGATACCGTCACCGTGTAATGTTTGAAGGCAGCGCTCCTCTCCTCCTTCTCCTTCTCTCACTTTTTGTGGACAGAAATCTAAACTACATTGTAGGGCTGGGTGATTTGGTCTCAGTAATTTTGACCAAATCAATGACAGGACACATTACACACAGTTTCTTAGCAGAAACGAAGCTTTCCGTAAAGTTCAGAACAGTTCTCTGCTGAATGTGACTGTGATGGTTTAGGTGCCCAATAAACATGAAAAAACAAAAACAAGGCTCATAAAAGATCATTTTTCATACAGCGGGCTACATGGAGCCAGCCGTTTCAGAATATGACATATTTTCCTGTAGCTGCCTTATGAAAGTTTAATGAGCAGGAAAAACCTGTTAATGTATTCTTTGCTGGAAAACGCCGAAGCACAAAGAGACGCAGTGTGAGCGCTTCCCTCAGCGTTCGCTCTATCAGCGGTCATAAACATCACCCGTCCGACAGGTCGCACAGAGCAGAATCCATCTGCCCCACCGTGTTACAAATGTTTTGTTCTCTCGGCTGTGTGGCCTTTAAGAATCCCCCCAGTCCATCTTTTCCATTTAACAGTTTCCCTGGGCGGCTGTGAACTCTCCCCACTCAGACTCTTTCAGCCGGTTTGTCCTCCCTCCATGTTTTTTTTCCAAGCGGTCATAAACAAAAATCCCTCCGAGCGGTGACTTTATTCCCGCGACAGGGTCGAGTTCATGGAATTCATCACTCTCTTTGACTGAGTTACACCGCGGCTCGGCTCAAGGTCAAAGCAATTACTGGACTTTCACTCCCGCTGTGAACTCCTGCGTCTCCCTTTTCTCTGCTCTCCTCCAGCTCCTCGTACTCCCCCCGACCCCTCTTCCGCCTTCCCTCACCGCCCTGCACGCTCTTTCTCTCTGATGGCTACATGCACTTGTGCTTTTTTCTTTTTCTTCGCCAGTTTTTCCAACTTGGCGACCTCGCCCGCCTTCTGACAGCGCCTCGCTGCTTGACACATGCTGCTCGCTCTGTTGTTTCTTTCTTTGCCACATGTCCTGACTCTGCTTTAAAATCTTAGTTTGACCTGTTGGTAGTTTTCTCTCACCACGCCAGCAGGCCGGTCCGTCATTTTGGGTCCCCGGCTGACATTTGAGATGCTTCATTTCACAGACTCAGAAATGAAGTCTGCAGCTTTGACTGTGCTGATTATCATTAGGGTACAAAGTGAACAGCTGATTCAAGTCTTGTTTGAACGGAGAGATAAACTTCTGTCGAGCTGCTGCCTGTCACTCAAACACATCCTGTTAATGACTAAATTAAACTGAGCTGCTCGTTACTTGTATCCAAAAGGGCTGTCTGTAACCACACCCACCTGTCAATCAAAGCAAATCAAACTTTAAGCCTTAATATGACGTGAACAGGTGAGTTGTATATAAATTCACCTTTCACGCTGGTACAAAACTGTTTTTGTACCAGGCTGTAAACATGTTTATTTCTGCTGTCTAACATGGGGACTTATGGAGACTGACTCACTTCTGCAGCCAGGAATCACAGGCTCAGTAGAAAAGAGAGTGTGCGTCCTCCTCCCTAACACAGAGTCATAAGATGTGGGTTTTTTTTAGGTCAGCCCGTCGACTACAATATAACACAAAATGAAAGTGCCAGAGGCAATTTCAAAATCATCCCCTCAGCTGCCAGAGGCAAAGGACCCATTCTCAGCTGAGCACATAATGACCTTTGCCTCCCTCCCAAATTACAGTAAAGGAAAGGTTCAGGACTGCGTATCTGCAGCCCGCTATATAGAAAACGACCACGTTTATAACCTGGGATAAAACGACAGGACCTTTCTTCTCCCAAACAACCAAATAAGGGAGCCAATCATTTAAGGTTTACCTGACCTGAGTGACAGGAAGAGTCCCCTAATGATACAAGAGCCTCGTTACAAAAGGCACCAAATTAGAGAGTGAACAGAATAATTCTGCTCTCTTCTTCCCTCCAGAAGATCTGGATGATAATGATGTTTCAGATTCAATCCCGAGCCCGCGCTCTAAAAGCCTTTGAGGTGTCTCGGATGAGTGGCCGCAGCCTGCAGGATGGCAGTCTTTAAAACGTCATCTCCATTTCCTGATCCTCTTCAAACCCAATTTCAAAAGGCTCTCTGCCGGCGCTGCCACGTTTCTTCTCCTGTTGCTTTTTACAAAGCGCTCTCACGCCGGTTGATTTATTTTCATTGTAATGACAACATCTAATTTATCTCAGCGTGAAAGCGTTTCTTCTTGTGTTTTCTCATCTGTCATAACATCATTTCTTTCATTACATTACTGATGAAAACGACTCCTTTGTTCGTTCACTGGGATCATCAGTTCTTCAAACTTTAATGGCTTCATAAAAAAGAAACAAATCAGCAGCAAGAGGTGTGTTAGCACTTTAAGATGATCTGTGGCTGCTCGTGTTCTCCTCACATAAATACAGATTCATCACCACGTTGTTCTGAGCCTGATGTGTTCAGTGTAAACCCTCACTTTGCTTCTTTGTAACAAACAGAGCGGTTGGCCAAGACAAAGCGTGACAGTGATCCGTGCTGACTAATGTGACAATGTTTCCTCAGGTGAACGTGTCACATATTCCACCTGACACCTGCGTGATGGATCACCGAGCCCTCGGGTTATAATATCTTGGAGGAAACGCACAGAGGCGCTCGCACACTAACACAATCAGTGTGTTACAGTAACACACACGGAAGGCGTTCACACTGTGTTGTGGCTGCAGCGAGGCGATGATGCCTGACTGCCGGAACCCAAACCAAGCCATGCCAAGGCTAAGGCATTGCAAGCCAAGACCACACGGGTGCAGCAGGTCTACGTGCTCGTCCCTCTGTCTTTGTCTTTTGGACTTTGCTGTTTTGGACACTGGGACCATGTCTAGCCTGAGTATGGTCTATCGTGTCTCAGGGCTCACCTCTCAGGTGCTGCAGCCTCCCTCTTCCCGTGTTCAGTCAGTAACCCCTGTTTGCTAGCTGCAGGTGTTTGCTGAGAGATCCGCCGCTGCCCTCACACCTGTGCGACTCCACCTGTAGTAAGCGCCTTCCAACAATAACTCAGCGTGTGCTCCATCCTTCCCTTCTTGGACTGGATATGCTGTGGAGAATAAACCAGCTGGATCAGGATCTGAGCTTGGCCTTCCAGAGCTCTGACCAGAGTAATCTGTTCCCGTCCCATCTTCCTCCACCCCTCCTCATACCTTTTTACAAAGCCCTGATTCTGCCTGGCCAAGCACCTCCTGTGCCTCCTGCTTCCTCCCAGTCCTGACTTATGAACACTTAATGTCAGAGAAAGTTTTCAAGTGCCTTCATGCAGATTGGGTTTAAAAACAGCGGGTATGGCTTTTGCTGTCGCAGCAGATATAACGCCTCTAAATCCTAAAGCATCGGGGAATTCTTCCACACACACACACACACACACACACCACGACTTAATTGGCTTTATTCAATCCACCAGCATGTCTTTACACCCTGATAGCATCGTTGGACACACGGTTGCGTTGCTGCATTGTTTGTGGAGCTCTGATTGTGTTGCATGTGAACACAGATTGCTGGAATACGAGCTCTGATGGGTTTACATGGGAGTGAGCACACGCAGGGGCCGCCGCGTACACTGTCAGTTTATTACTGGAGGTCGAAACGCCAAAGCTTTCCACCAATCAGATGCCTCGAAACGACCAAAACAACAAATGAAATATTTAATCGTGAGTTGTGATTTGCGACCAGCGAGCCTTCGGGGGAAAGAAGATATGAGCTTTGTTTGTGTCGTATAGGTGAAGACAGGTTTTTACTCCGTACAGGGTAATTACAGCGGCTAGCTGCAGGGACAAGTAAATTACAATGTAATTGGACAGATGATACCGCACGTCACAGGTGGCTGACAAATGAAACTGTTGTGTGCATGTTTGTGAAATGATACTTGACAAATGATGGAAGACATCTTACCGGACCGGAGGATTACAGTTTATTTCCACGAGGGCAGATTGTTTCATCATGTTGTCGCCCTTAGATAAAACCGTGTGTGTGTTCTCAGTGTGACTTACACGTGTGAGTCAGGACATGCGCATGTGTTTGACCTAAGCTGTGAATTTTATCTGACTGAGTTACAAGACAGTGGCCCAGTCATCCATCTGTTCCACAGCCCCTATGCAACTGTGATTGCATTAGTGCAGTGTTGATTTTTTATTAGACACCTTTTCCCAAAGTCCCCAGGCTCATTTTCCTTTATTAGACCACGTCTGGAAAGACAATACAAAGCCTCACGCCGGCGCGTGGAGAGTCCCTCCGGGCAAAACTTCATTCCAAAGTGAGCGAGCGATAAGTGGGCAGAACCGAGACCATTTAGGGGATTTGTGAAGGAATGGTGCGGGCTTGTCTTCGTGTCTGCCTCCGTCCTGTTCACACAAGTATGTGTCTGTGCAGCTGTCGAGATAAACTCGAGTCAGTGTCTCCATCAGGAGGCTCTCCTGTCCGAATCATGTGACGTCACTGTAGGGACGTGTCTGAGGTCTCATGGTCTTGGAGTCTTGTTATTTATCAGGTGTGACAGCGTGGTGATCACTATATTCACACCAAGCCTTCTGCAGGGCACAGGCGTACTGTCATTACATTACAGTGGCCAATCAAACTGCTCCACAGTCAGACAGAAATGTCACTGAAAAAATCAGGTTATGAAATCAACTCTGCAAAATACAGACCGAGAGCTTCCCTTTGGTTTGTGTCTGATGGTTTTAAAGAGCGGTTGAGCCACGTAGACGGCGAATGGGAGCGCCGGTACCGAGAAGGTCGATCGCAGAAGTAACGATCGAACGCCCGGTTCGGTCTGAAGAGGGCGCCGGACGGGCTGAATGAACCTGATGCCAAAGCCGTGAAGGCTAGGAGATGCGGATGAATGGAAGAAGCTTGTGGATGAACTCGAGTTAAGATTATTTTGTGTTTTTATAGTCAGACACATAAAACATTTATGGAGCTCATTATTTGTCCAACAAACACGTTTCAATCACTGCGTATCTCATCATTTCTTCACTGGCAGTTCTAATAACCAGTAACATGTTTTTTTTTCCCATCATGGTGAAAATATTTCATCCACCTCTTCGTCTTTCCGGGTTTTAACCTGATAGACTGTGATTAAACTCAGCTGCTGTCCAAGTCTCTGCTCTTGCATGTGTCCGTCTTCTCTGCATCGCTCTGTTACACTGTCACCGTCCTCCCATCCGTCAGCCAGATGGTCCAGATACAGATTTTATATTTGCTGTCATAGTTCAGACGTGCTTGGACAGCGGTGATTCACAGCGCTCTCATACCTGGCCTTCACCTGGGCGCCGTGTTCCCGCGTGTTTGGATAGAAAGTGTCACTTACTAATCTCTGTAATTTCTCTGTGAGACGTGTCCTGGGGTTCGGCTCTTTCCTCTTCACTCTCGCTGCTGTCACACCTGCTGCTGCCTGACAGAAGCTGAATGGCAGCACATCTCTCACACAGAGTTACTCAAGTATGAGCGAGTCTCATCTTAGAGTTCAGTCACTGTGACAGCCGCTCACACACTCTCAGCTGTGAATAAACGTCCATCTGTGGATCACTGTTGACCTGAAATTCAGGAGATTTTGCTCAGATGCCGACTTCATGTGGATTACAGAGATGTTGGAGCGTAGCTGGTTTGGTGCCGGCCGGCGATCCGCCTCGGTCCCGTCCTCGCTCCATCTGTCTTCATTTGAACTTTTTAGTCCCGTCTTCAGCGTCCTGTCCCCCACCCTACGTCCTCCTGCTTTGTCTCTCCTCCTTCATGATGTGGTGTGCGTTTAAACGTTGCTAAATCACAGTCATTTTGTGCCATTACGATAATCACTGTAAACAAACAAGGGAGGAACATTACAGGAAGATTTGCGTCTGTGCGGCCTCCAACGGACGAAGCGTTTCACATCAAGAGGATTTTTTTCTCTCTCGCCTAAATCGAACCGAATGTTTGAGAGTTTGTGGTGATGGCAGAGAAAATGTTTCTCCTTAAACATGTCGGCCTCAGGAGGGGAAACATGAAGAGCAGTGAAGTGCATTAGCAGCTTAGTCACCTCACAGCGGAGCCTGCACTGCAGCATGGAGACATAAAGGTGTGTGTGTGTGTGTCGATGTCCATGCATGTGTGTGTAAAATGAAGCTGTAATTGTAAAAATGAGGTTTTCCAAAATTAAAATGTTTTTAGTTTTTAATAGTAGTTACATTTTTTAATATGTGTGCATGTACATTTTTGCCTTAGACTGAAGAAACAATTTGATTTATATTGAATCAAATAATAATTTGTTTGTTTGTTAAAATCCCCCCCCAATCACTCCCATAAATTTCCATAATTCCCATGGAGTTTCCAATTTGAAGTATTAACTTCCCGTGGAAACTTTCCACTCCTTAATTACAGCACGGGCAGGTTCATCAACAGACGCTGTGATAACGTGCAGACTCAAATGTTGGAATCAGGAACCGTCTGACGGCGAGGCGGCGGTGCTGCCCGCTGCAGCGTCGTGACACTTCTCAGTCTGCAGACGGACTTAAAAACTAAAACCATCTGAAAAATCAGTTTTTCGGTTTTTCTGCGTCTTGCTTGCAGCTCGTAAGTGCTGCAGTTTGTTTTCCACATCAAGCGGCATCGCTTCAGCTTCAGCCACCGCGCCTGTGCCCATGCCAGCTCCCTATGGTTGTCTGTATTCATATACGTGTGTGTGTGTGTGTGTGTGTGTGTGTGTGACAGAGGATGGTGAGGGGAGGCCACAGAGCCCCAGGCTGCTCTGAAGAAAAGATGGACTCTGACTTGTAAACTTGTTTTCATCCACACACACACTCAGACACACAGCCCTACCTCTTACCAACACACACACACACACACACACACACACACACGCACACACACACACACCACCCCAGGGAAGAGGGGAGGCTTTCAAGGCGACTGTGAAACCTTCAGTCAACCAGAAAAAAGGATTTTTTTGTTGTTGTTTTTTTTTTTTTTGGCATATCGTGAACTGAAGCTGTTGTGTGTGTGTGTGTGTGTGTGTTTGTAGATGTGTGTGTGTGTTTGACAAAAAGATGGAGAAAACACAATAAAGGCTCTTATGAAACCAGACAGGGCACACATGGACTTTCCTCTCCCGTCCTAATCAGCTGGTCCGCCGTGCTGAGTCGTCACACGTCTTCCTGCTGAGTCACCTGATGCACGGTGACGGATAACGTGCCGTGCAGTCCGTAAACCGGCCGAATGCTGCAGAGAGACGATGGAGACGGTTGCAGAGTGCATAGTGAGGTTTCCTCCCGAGAATAACAGACGCTGTTACAAAGGAGCGCAGAGCCATTTCGTCCTGATAAGAGACACTTTGTCCGAGCTCTTAAGCCTCTGAAAAGTGGAACACACTCTGCTGTCCTTGGACGAGAGTGCTCACACTCCGTCATGTCAATTTGTCAATTTTGGCCTTTTCTCAGTCAACGTTTTTTTTCTCTCTCTCCCTTTATCGTCATCCATTTAGTGAGAAATGACTTCCTGTATCTCCTCTCCCCCCCTCTCCCTCCTCTCCCCCTCTCTCTCTCTGCAGGGAGATGAAGTACTGACTGTCATTAAAACTAAGGCTCAGTGGCCGGCGTGGCAGCCGCTCAACCTGTAAGTATCACTCAGCGTCGGCTTCACTGCAGGGAAAATACAAAAATATATAAATGACTAAAAAGATTTAAGTTGAACATGTTTACAGCCTGGTACAAAAGCAGTTTTGGTCTCTGTAGCTAATTTCCCCGTTCATGACAACTGTACTGAGGGTGAATTTATATACAACTCACCTGTTCACATTATATTAAGGCTTAAAGTTATGCAGGGTTCAGAGCGTGGACGCTTTGATGGACAGGTCCAGGATCCAGGCGTCATTCAGACCAGATCATAGAGACTAAAACTGTTTTTTGTACCAGGCTGTAAACATGTTTATGTCTGCTGTGAAGTTGGACATTTGAACATGGGGCTCTATGTTGAGTTGAGTCAGATTCACTCGCAGGGTCAGACAATAACATAACCAGAACTATGAGAGTTTAAAAATGGAAAAATATGTTGTTGACGTTCGTATTCTGTAATAATAATAATAATATTTCACAGTGTTGCTGCAGCCTGGTTCCACAGTTTTAAAGAACAGCTGCAGCAGTTTATGTGAACGTAACTTGATTCTGATTGACTGTAAACCTCCTCTGAACGTCCACACAGGAGCTTCGTCGTCTGGATCATTTCTTCATCGTGTTTTCTTTTTATTTTGCTGTTTTCACCTCAGCTGAATCATCAGCTGCTTCTTCGTAGAAAAACGTTCTGGTCTGACGGTGAAAGTGAAAAATGAGGTGGATTTTGGTGAAAGTTGATATTTTGGAGGTCCACAGAACAATCTGCCATGTCAGCTGTTCTCATGCTGAGACTGAGTCTGTCATCATGTCTGGGCTGAAGCAAACAAAGAAACACAAAGGTCTTCTTTAGTGATCCATAAATCACAGATGTCACACCTGCAGTAGATGATCAACAGAAGGAATATCCGACAGATTCATTTAGTTTGCGTAAACTTTCCGTGAATCACGAGACACTATTACACTGTAAAAAAATATCTGTTGATTTTACAGTGAAAAACTGTCAAATATGAAATCTTTATTTACACGACAGTTTAAGGGGATTTATACAAAGCACAGTGTTCTGTGTTAGACTGTTAATTGCACAGCAGGATGAGTTCCATACTTAAAGTCGGGAGGTCACGTTCTAACTGAGGTTCAGATCCTGCTGTGTCGTCGTGTGAATTTTAGAAACGTGTTAATTGTTTTATGATTCTTTGTGCGGCTCTTGAAAGCTCGGCCGACACACTCTGGCATCTCGTGCACTCTTTGGAATTAGTTCAAGAGCAATTAGAAACTTATCACAACCCCGAGCGCTGCATGAGCTAAGCACACGCGCACACACACACACACACACACACACGCTAACGTGCTGTATCTTTCACCAAACATCTGTTTAATTACCCCTCCCAGCGCTGTCTGTCAGTTTACGATATATTGTGCCACTATTATTTTTACTAATGAGAACATTCAACCACAGGCCTGCGCGCCCACGCAGTCACTCGCTCGCTGCGAGGAGGAAATATTCGCTCATTTTGTTCGATTTTGCATGCAAAGTTGTCACGTTAGAGCGTTTGTGTTTGCACTTACGTCTCGGTGAAGACATCATAATTACAAGGACTCTTTTCTTTCTGGAGACAAACTGCAAATTACCCTGTAATTATCTTCCAAATATTTCTCTTATTTTCAGGATTTTTGGACATTCAGGGAGAACGTGCCGCGATGAGATATTTTCTAACTGGATGTTCAGACGTTTCAATTAAACGGCAGTTAGCGGACTGTGCCTCGCGTCAGAGAGGTCACCTGATCAGAACTGGGCTGAACTGCTTGATTTATTTATCTTCTCCGTTCTCTGTTTCCCCACCGTCCCCAGACGAGCAGCTCCGTCAGCAGAGTTCTCTGTGGACCGGACCCGTCACCTGATGTCCTTCCTCACCATGCTCGGGCCCAGCCCAGACTGGAACGTGGGGCTGTCGGGGGAGGACCTCTGCACCAAGGAGTGCGGCTGGGTCCAGAGGCTGGTCACAGATCTCATACCGTGGGATGCGGGCACTGACAATGGCGTCACGTACGAGGTAATGGCAGCGGCAGAAACCTGGAAGGTGTAACATCCAGAAGGGTGGCGCCGTCATGGAGCGCTCCACTTGCCACGTGGTTCTGTTCAGTTGGCCACACTTTGCCGTGCAGAGTACAGCAGCACTCTGCCTGATTTAAAGGGCCCTAATGGAGCCTAAGTGCTGGAGATGAAGCTGTTGACCTGGTGAAAGCTGAATTCTGTTTTTCATTTGTATTAATAATGTTGCATATTATTATGAGCTTCACTGCTCGCCAGCTAATTGCAGCATTTGTTTGGACCCTTCACAGCGCAGCACACTTCTACCTGTCTGCCCCCATGACAGACTTCTTCGTTGGTTTTTCTACCTCAGAATGAAAGACGCTCATCCATATTCACCCGCTGTATGAAGACTAAAGACTTTTATTTATAGTTTACAACCTCATGAATAATCCAGGAGCACATCCTGCTGAGAGGAGGCGGTAAACCTTTCAGAAACTTCAGGAACACAAAAGCAGAGCTCCTTTTAAATCAGCAGCTTCTGCTACTCTTTAAATGCAGAAGCAGCCTCGTCTGTTCTGGGCCTGTTTTAAGTCTCTGACCTGCAGTGGTAGGTCGCTTTATTCATATTTATATCAGGCAAGTTATTAAATGTGATCATTGGGGCAATATTTAGTATTTAGGGGAGTTCAACGAGAACTGGCAGCTGTGTTTGCCAGATTTTTACCGTAATAAACACGGTAACGTTTTTTAATATCACGGTAAATGGATATTAAGACTGTTGATTTCACAGTTAACATTTGATTTCATGTTTTTCATTAAATGTCTAGATTTTATGAAAAAAAACCCAAACCATCACAGTAAAACACCATAAAATCTGCCATGAAATATGACTTTTACCTTATTTTAAGGTGATTTATAGAGAATAAAGAGTTAATTATACAGTAAAACACTGTAATATTTAATAGCATATTTTACGGTCATGTTTTCTTTCACTGTAAATTCTACAGACATTCTTCACAGTGCACAGACAGCGTTACCGGTGTGTGAGCTGCTTCATGTGACTCTGTGTGACTCTGCTGACATTTCTTTAAACTTCAGCTGATGATCAATGTGTATGTGAGATCAGATCGTGCATGCAGCCCTCTGTACAGCAGGCATTGAATCACTGCCACCTGCAGACAGAGACCAGGAAGTGCACGCCTTCTTCCTGTTTGTTACAAATTGTAGTTTGTAAAAAAACTTTTAGTGACGCTAAACCACAAAGAGAATCATCGGTATTGTTTCAGCGCTGTAGATGAGGATGTCAGCTCACCTCTGTCCATGTCTTCCCTTCGTCTTTGTCGGCCCTCCTGAAACAACAAGCTGAGTTAACCCGTACGAACAAAGACGATGATTCATGTCGATACACGGACACGCGTGGAAACAATGATCCTCGTTAAAATGGACGTAAATGACGTGTGGTGGGATCACACGCAGGGAGAGCAGACGGCCACTGTAGGCGACTCTCTCAAACTCCGACCTACCTCGGCATTTTTGCTCCGAATGGAGTGTAACGCTTACTGCAGCTATTGTAACGTGAGAATTTCATTTCATTCTGATTTGCATGTTTAAAATCCTGCCGCCTCCCTCCAGAGCAGCCGTGTTGTTCTCTTTGTTTCACACACATTATGTGCTGCTATTGGATTAGTATTCTTGTCCCTCCAATAATTCCCATGCCCTAAATTTTGGCTATTTAACTTTAATTACTCGAACCATTCCTCAGCGGAAGACTCAGACTTTCTTCCCTCAGGCGCATTTGATGCTCAATATACAAGAGCAGATGTTTTCCTCCAGGACACTCTCCATTCCAACGCACAGCGTGTAATTTGTGCAATGCTAATGTGGGAGGGTGGGAATAGTTACCCTTCAAATCACGACCTGATCTTCACCTGTAGCATCTTATTTGCACACGTCCATTTCCCCCGCTGATTGCTAAAGAGCCATCAGAGCTAATTCACCTTTAGAGTCACATTGCAAACTCAAACACACCTGCCCACAGGGAGAAGACACTGAAGACTGAAAGGTCCTTGTAGTGCTAAAAACTTTGCTGCTGTGATATTCAGCACAGCGTGTGTGGCTTCGGTCCACGCGGTGTTCAAACGGGCCTTAAACTGTCTCATATGTTACCTGTGCCATCTGTAAACTCTTGAAATCAGTTGCTAACTTCATCAGTCGTCGTTTGATACCGTGCAAGCAAAGCGCTGCTGAGAGAGCGAACGCTGAACGTCGTGAAACCAAAACAACGAGCTGAAAGACGCTGATCTGATTGATAACAGCAGCTTTAACCTCGTGTGTCATTTCAGTCACCAAACAAGCCGACCATTCCTCAGGAGAAGATCCGACCCTTGACCAGTTTGGACCACCCACAGAGCCCCTTCTACGACCCCGAGGGAGGGGCCATTACTCCTGTAGCCAAGCTGGTGGTGGAGCGCATCGCTAGAAAGGTAGAGTGAAGTACAATGTGTTGGGTCTATGTGGATAATATTACAGAGAGTGCAGACTATACGTGCTGTATGTGGGGATGTCATGAGGTAACTTCTGTTTCATCTTGTAAAAGAATCTTTGGACAGATTTCTGTGTGTGTGTGTGTGTGTGTGTGCAGGGTGAGCAGTGTAACGTGGTCCCAGACACCATCGACGACATCGTAGCTGATATTGGACAAGAGGAGAAGGAGGAAGGTACGGTCGACACACACACACACACACACACACGTTTCTCCGCCTCAGTGCCACGAGTAGAAAATACATCGACCCTGTTCAGCTACGACGGTTCACACTCGGTGGGAAAGACGTACACACTTCCCCCAAAAGTTTTTGAAACATTCATTTCCTCCCCATCAGATTTTAGTTTGTAACTATTCACAGACGTTTGTCGTCGTCAAGACCATCTAAACCGGGGAGTGTATCGAGAGACAAACTAGACGTTATCGGGCGATTAATGGAGAACACTCGTGATATCTGAGCAGTTGATTGCTGATGATCCAGTCTGAGCTCACGTCATCCATGGACTTACAGACTGAACAGGATCTGTGGGATTCACTGTCTTCTGACGCTCAAGGACACACACGTAGCTCATTACAGGCACAGGCTCTCTCAGATGGGCTCGGGTCAGATAGACAGAACACACATCTGGCAGGGCTCCGTCTCCACCCCGCTGTGAGAGAGTGGGCGCCCCACTGCTGCAGAGCAGCACAGCTACGCCTGGAGCACGTCCCGTCTTCATCGAACACACTTTATATTCTGCGATGCATCACAGATCCTGTCACTCTGGACAAGGATGTTTCAGCCGCACTGCACACAGAAACAAATAAAAGTTCCCTCTCCGCTGCAGCTCTCTGTCTGTCTGCCTCGCTCGCTCTCAATATTTAGATTTGTAGAACGCTCCTGTCTAAAAATACCTTTTAGTAAACAGCAGTAATACTGCCCAGTGATGAGGACACTCCTCTTCCCACAGCTGTTAACTAAAGCGTGATTACAGGAGCGGGCTGAGCGTTAGACTTGAAGATTAAAGTCGCCTGAGCTGCAGCCGGGAGCAATGAGCTCGTTTCAGTTTCATATTTTACATCTTTAAGGTTTGGGGGAGACTGCAGTGTCGGTTAAATACACGCTGAATTTAAGACATGATGCAAATAAAGAGCCGCCTGTGTCAGGAAACATGTTATCAAACTGGCAGCATCTGAATATATTTGGCACAGATGGATTGAGGGATCAGTGTTGTGCCCTGATGAGTTGTTCTTTACCTGCTTGTTAACCTGCACAGAGGCTAAGCAGGACAAACCGGTGCATGATGGGGTTTGTGTTGTATACGGGTGCTTATTTTTACTCTAAGTGGCCTCGGGTAGGGTGCAGGATTCTGCCCGCGCAGCAGAATTCTTAACAAGGATCTCCCGTCGCCTAATAAATGTCCTCCTCGCTCAGTCATAGACCATTTCCTTCTCTCCCTCCTGTCCTCTCGTTCCTCGCTCGCTCCCCGAGATGACACCACGGAGGCGAGTATCCGTTTGAGCCGGTCCCCTCGGTCCGACCCGAGCTCCGCTGCTTTCACATACACGTCATCTCAGCCCATCCTCTCTGCGTCTGCGGCTCCTTTGTTCTCCCTCTGTCATTACACCTTATCCCAGAGAATTGGACGCACTCAGGTTTGTCCCCGAGGTCTGACAGTATATTCTCTCTAGCCTCTCCTCTCATTTTCTCTGCTTCTCTGAACCCCCATGAGAGCTTTATTAATTGAAGACAGTACCCCTGCTACGTCTTGTAGCTCTGCTACCGCTGATAATTGGACAAGACATTCACAAATCACACTCTCTTCTCTTTTCTCCCCAACTCTTATCCCTCGTCCCTCCGCTCTGCGGCCTCTCGTGGACCGGTACCTGCTGTAATCACCTCTGGATACGACGTTAAATAATCAGTGTCAGCCCAGTCCCTCCTCGCCCAGCCGTCCCCTCACTGCGAATCGAAAAACGACATTTTGTAAAAGCAGATTTAACTGGTTTAACAATGATTGTGTGACTGTGTGTGCGTCTCTCTCTCTCAGATGACACGCCGGAGACGTGCATCTACTCCGGCTGGTCTCCGTGGTCGGCGTGCAGCAGCGCTACGTGTGAAAAAGGCCGCAGGATGAGGCAGAGGATGCTGAAGGCCCAGCTGGACCTCAGCGTGCCGTGTCCACACACTCAAGATTTCCAACCCTGCATGGGCCCAGGATGCAGTTTGGAGGGTAAACACACAGACACACACCTGTCCTTGTTTATGTCACATTGTAGGGACACATGTTGTGGACCTACATTGTGGGAACCATCCTGTCTGAAGGTTCTGCAGCTCGAGTGAAGCAGTCCACTGTAGTTTTTATGCAGTGAGCTGCACTTGCACTGGGCGGAGGTTCATTAATAGAATCATATAAATATAAATAATGGAGGATTCTGGAGGAGAACAAGCATTCTCAGCCAATTTTCCTTCAATAAATAACATTTATTTGGTGATGTGGAAACACTTTCAGTAACGGAGCCAAAGTGGGAAGAGAAGATCATTCTTTATTCCCCTCATTAGACTGAATGTAACTGCTCTTTAATTCCCACTGAACGGGTCCAAAAGAGGAAGACTTATCTCTCACAAAAGAGCATTAACGCTCGTGAAAACCTGCAGCGTGTCATCTGTTATAAGCAGATTTGAAGTATTAGTTCAGTGGCTACAAAGTGAATTAGCAGCTTTCAAAGGCTGCAGAAATACTGCAAAAAGGTATTTGGTCCAGACTGAGTTATCACGACAACGTTTGAATGGTTTGCCAATGAAATGTGGTGCAGACATTTTCCCAAAGGACAAATTTGGACTGTCGTTCCAACAGCCTAAGTTGTACTTTGTGTTTTTAGTGCTAAACAGCAGTTGTTGACATGCTAATGCTTAAAACACAACAGCTGTGGCCTGGTGAACATTATCCTCAGTCTTTCTTTCTTCATGCTGATGTTAGCTTTTAGCTCAGCACCAATGCGTCTAAGTAAAGCTTCACAGAGCCGCTAGCATGGCTGTAAACTCTAATGGGGATAATCAGGATACGTGGCCCCTCAAACTGTGACACAAGTTCAGTATTTGTTTCTGTTTGGAGGCACAAATATGTGTGGAGAGAAGGGAAAGCAGCGTGGACTGACCGCTGCAGCCGAGGAAACTATCTCTGAAATGTGACGTCTTTGTAAAGTGGCTATAAAATTGGCAGCCGGTTTTATTGGACTCACAAAGAGGACGAGAGAGTAACGGCGGGTCCGAGCGGTGATTGAGAGCCACGGGCACGAAGACAGGGAGAGAGGAGAAGTGGCGAGACATAGTTCAGACGATGACAGCGCTTCAAGGAGAGCAGTAAAGAAGGCTGCGACAAATGAACAGATGTGCTGTGAAGTTACCGCCAATGAAGTTTAAACCTTTCTGTCCACGGCGTCCTGCAGATCACAGGCAGATCCCGTTCAGCAGGACATGATTAAAGCAGCCAAAAGTTTGACCAAAAATCTCACATTGATTTTTCATAACTCGTTCAATCACTGAGCTTTTTGCTGAGCTGACAACATCAGGCTCTTTAACTAATATATCCAGGGCTTGGAGCCAAAGGGGCGTAAGTGCACTGTGCATCAGAGCTTTACAGGGCGGCCAAAACAAATTCCAGCTCGCTGCTGGACACAATATTTGATCTTTCTGTGTTATCAGACTGAGGATGGCGTTAAAAACAATATTTATCCAACATTTTAAATACATACATCATTTTGGAACAAACATCACCCACGAGACTAAAGCAGGATGTGGATGTTTGGCTCCAAGCCGTCGATACGTCACACACACACTGTATAAAACATGGACGCAGTATCTGTGACGACAACAAAAATGGGTGCACAAGTAACAGCAGCTGTAACTTTGAGTTTAATACAATTTGAACAGACATGTTTTCAAAGAGCAGTTTTAAAATCTGTGACGAGGGCAGTAAAAAGTCAAACAGACGGATTCTGTCGCCTCCTGCATCAGACGAATGATCGATAAAAACAAACGCTGCCGTCCTCTGGCTGTGATCCTTTCAGACTCGAGGTGTTCGGCGATCAATGAACCCTCAAAATAATGAGCGGATTAAAGCTCGGTGTTCGGATGACTGTGGACGATGGAATATAACACAAAATCCGCCACCTCGTTTATATTTCACGGCACAGTGGAATTATTTTATCCAGAAATTTAATTGCGCAGCCGCTCGGAGTCAGTGCTGTGAAGGTAAGAACAGAAGCTCTGTGATTATGGAGAGAATCCGGAGACGGTGGAAGCAGATGCTAGCTGTGGAGACAGTGAAGCCCACACACATCTGAAGTTGTTATGGTTACATCAGGAGGATATGCCACAAAATACAGCAAATCCTTAATTACACAGTGTAAACATTAGTGATTGGATACCCTAATTACTCCACTGAAACATGACAGATTATGTGGATTAGCTGTTACTGCAGAGCGTCTTCCTTCATCCAGGATGCTTAAACCAGGATTTGATCGTATTTATCTTTGACTAAAAGAAATCAACGCAGCATGCTTTGATTCTCATGTTAAAGATAACAGGAGGCGTGTGTATGTTCATTAAGCTGTGGAAACAAAGTGAAGACGCAAACACACAAGCGGGCGGATTCACGCTTCAGCGTAAATCCGAGGAATCAAAGCCGACGACAGATGTGTTTTAAGCAAATTAGCGCTGACTTTTTGTGATTCCGCTCTTGTTGTTGCCAGAGGAGAAACTTTTTCTTTCTGCTTCTCGTCAAAGTTGACAGCTTGATGCTTTTTTTAACCGCTGAGAGAAACAGCCTCTCCTGCGATCCCGCAACAAACACGAGCCAGCAACCAGGAGGATTTTGCTTTGGTACAATTTCCAGTGAAGTTGTCAGTTTGGAACAAATGTTGAGAGGCAGAACAGTCGGCGTCTGTCTTCTCCCTCCTCACTCCGGCATGTCTACCAGTCATCAGAGGATTGAAGCTCAGGCTGTTCAAGGCTGAAGGAGCTTCACACACACACACACACACACACACACACGCTCCCACCCTTCACTGCTTCCTTTATCGATTATCAGACAGCAACACGGATGGCTTTTTGTTCCCGAGCACCTCTCCTTTGTTTTCATTTAGCGCTCCGTTAGCGTGCGGTGGGAGATTGATAATTGCGGGGTTCATGGTGGGGCAAGAACAGGGGCCGACGCTCGGGATGATTAATATTCCTGGGGAAACACTTTGGCTCTCTGGAGGCCTCATCCGAGCTGAGATACCTGTATCTTTTATTAATGATTCACTTAGTTCCGCTTTATTAGGCCACAGGCGGTAAGCAATGCTGCGCTCAGTTTGTTGGAAGGCACAGAGTCAAGTGTGAGTCAAAGAAAAAACCTGTGCCAAGTTGCTCAAAGTTCATCTATAATTTAGAAATAAAACCATATTTTCAAGGTCTGCTCGTGCCGTGACAGGCTTTCTTTTCCTTCCTGTTAATATAGTATCAGCGGCAGGACTACGCACCAGAGAAAGGACAGTTAAACACACACAGTGAGTGAAGAATAGGGAGATCTCGAAGCTCCATGCTGCCTAATAGTGATGAAATACACCAGAGCGGAGCCTTGTTAAGCCTGAGAAGCTGCAGTTCACTTCTCAGCTGATACAAGCCGGGGTCATACATATTGACTGTCTCTCCCTCAGGCCCGTGCTGTGAATAGGACTGTCCCTCAGGCAGCTTGCCTTATTAAAAGAGACTCGAAGCTGCAGAAGAGCTCCTTAAAAATGGCACCTTCAACTTTGAGATGACGTAAGAAATCCGAGCAGCTTTAGTGTGGTGTGCAGGGAGTCCTGTAACTGGGAGGATCAAGTGTTCCTCGCAGTCATCCTGAAGATCGCAAAGGTTCGTGGTTCCACCCCAGCTTTCAGCAAAGTGCTTCACGATTACCGCACCATGCAAGTTGTTGAACCTCAACACTACCTGTCTGTGGAGTTTCTTTATCATGTTTTCACGTGGACGTCCACAAAAAAAGCTCACCAAACTTTCAACAGTGTTATTTCTGCAAGAAGAAACTTCATGAACAACATCCACAAAGACAAATATCTTAAATCTAGTACCACTGTAATACAACTGCTGAAAAGTGTTGTACATGTGTTTTAATAAATGTTTTACAGTTTACACATCAACATTAACATCTGCACCTCCGAGGCGTCCCCCAGGGTTCAATTCTTGGTCCTCTCCTGTTCATCCACTACATGCTCCTTTGTGGTAACATCAACGTGATCTCTACTCAGCTTCTACGCTGATGACGCCCAGCTCTACATTGTCACTGAATCCATCATGATTCATTCAACCCTGCAACAACAACGACTTCCTAAAACTAAGCTGTGATAAATCAGACATGATCGCCAGAAACGACTCACAACTTCTGCATCACGACTGATCGATGACTCCACTCTGTCTCCTTCCAAGTCAACCAAATCACCAGAACTGCCTTTTTCCACTGTCTCCACCAGTCACTGAGACACTGATCCATGCCCTCATCACGTCCAGATAGGACCTCAGCAGCATTTTATATAGCACATCATCCAAAGTACTAAATCAAACTCCACTGGCCCCATTTCCTACAACGGATCCAATTCAAAGTCCTTCTCCCGCTCTACCTCAAAGACCTGCTCCACCACCACACTCCATCCAGCATTTCTTCTCCATAGTTGTTCACCTCTCTTCTGGAACTCTCTTCCTAAACAAATCAGACACTGCACCAACCTGTCTGCATTCTAAACATGCCTCAAAGCTCATTATGTAATGAGGCCACACTGTCTTCTGGGGGTAGACTTTACTTTAAGTGCTACATAATCATTATCTAACTTTGACAAAGATGAAAGTACGATTTCCAAACAGGAATAGTTGAACCTGTACACATTTCTTAAATCTAAACCCACAGTCAGCTCACGTATAAAATGTTATTTGGTGAAACTAAGAATGTTCTTTTAAACATCGCTGCAAAAACTTGTCATACCAGTATCTTTTTACTTTCATAGTATTTAGGTGACTTTAATTTCATCTGTTGGGAACACCTGCGAGTTATGATGGACATATACAGAGCTGTGGTGTTCTTCTAATAGCGCCCGTTGCTTCATAAACCTTTCGTTGTTGACAGAGCCATCCACGTGTATGATGTCTGAGTGGATCAGCTGGTCGGCCTGCAGCGTGTCCTGCGGGATGGGGATGAGGTCCAGAGAGCGCTACGTCAAGCAGTATCCCGAGGACGGCTCGCTCTGCCAGCTGAACACCGAAGAGACGGAGAAGTGTGTCGTCAACGACGAATGCTGTGAGTCTTTTTGTGATGTGTGCCAGGCAGCGTCATTTTTCTCCATGAAGTGAATGTGCAGACCAGCCTGGGTGTCCAGAGTGGTGCAGGATGTGGTTGGCGGCTGCAGGTCCAGAGTGCAGGTATGGAGAGTAGAGGTGGCAGAGAGGGGTAAACTCTGGAGCACAGTTAGTTCAACAATCTGGAAGATTGAGAGTTTGACGCTGCATAGATGAACTGTTTGATGAGGCACAGGTTGTCAGTAATCAGGCCGGTGAGTCCACGCCCAGAGACTCCCAAACACAGATGGTATGGTCAAAAAGTTAAAAAAAATGACCTCCTGTGTCCTTCCCTAACATTGAACTTACCTTAAATGCTTCACCCAAACACCCAGAGCTCATCTGTGAGCAGTGACACACAAACAAAGCTCCCCCTAGTGGTTAAATCAAAATATGGCTCCTACAACTGTGGAGCTTCGAGAATCCGACTACACTTACACCAGGGACGGCATCACCTCCTCTTCTGCCATGAAGGATGGTCTGAAGTATCCTCTGCTAAAGGAGATAAGGAAAGGAAGCATGAAGCTCCTTTCCTTAACAACGAGAGAATAGTTAAACTTTTAGTTAGACTTAAAAAAAAACAGAAATATGCGACAGTCGACTGTAAGAGCTGACTTCCTCTCAATCCTCAGTATCTCAGACGTTTGTGTGTTTTCTGGTATCGTGTCCGTCCCACAGCACCCAGCAGCTGCGTGGTGACTGAGTGGGGTGAGTGGGACCCCTGCAGCGTCACCTGTGGGTTGGGTATGAGAAGACGTGAGCGCATGGTGAAGATGCCTCCCATCGACGGGTCGATGTGTAAGACCGAGGTGGCCGAAGTGGAGAAATGCATGATGCCAGACTGCCGTGAGTTATCGGAGGTCATGTTACACGTTTAACCTGACGAGAGGCGCTGTGCCTGAGTGTGAATCTGTGTGCTCGTGTGCAGACACCATCCCCTGCATGCTGTCGCCGTGGTCGGACTGGAGCGAGTGCAGCGTGACGTGCGGGCGCGGGGTACGGACGCGTCAGAGGATGCTGAAGTCGGATCCTGCAGAGTGCACCGAGGAGCTGGAGCAGACGGAGAAGTGCATGCTGCCCGAGTGCCGTAAGTGTCACCGTCTGCAGGAGTGTGTGTTTGTTTCGCTGGACGGACCGGCACAGATCCATCACAACATTTGATTAATCGTCTCCATGATCAATGTTCTGACTGATCACTGTTGGATTTCTGGTGAGTCAGCAGTCTTTAAGTTTGAGCGGTTGATTTCCCGCACGGCCTCAGTCAGAAGCTCCGTCATCCGTCATGTTTTAATGTTACTGGAGGAGGATGCACATGAGATGCCGCGTTGTCTTCCTCTCCTTCACTGGTTCTTCTTGTCCTCCTCCTTCCGTTCTTCCTCCCAGCCGTCGACTGCATGGTCTCCGAGTGGTCCGAGTGGTCCGAGTGCAACAAGTCCTGCGGTAAAGGACACACCATCCGAACCCGTATGATCAAACTGGAGCCGCAGTTCGGTGGCGGGGCTTGTCCCGAGACCATCCAGAGGAAGACGTGCAAGATCCGGAAGTGTCGAAATAAAAAGGAGTCGAGAGGAGGTGGCGGTGCTGGAGGAGGAAAGAGAAGGAGACGAGGTAAACAGGGCAGAGACGGAGCGGTCGAGGAGCAGCCAGGTTGGTGGGAGTAATCTGTCACACTGCTGCATGAGGTCAGGGTCGAGTCGCCGCTGTCTTGATTGTGGTTTGTTCCAGCAGGTTGCAGGATGCAGCCGTGGACCGCCTGGTCAGACTGTACCAAACCGTGTGGAGGGGGGATCCAGGAACGGTTCATGATGCTGAAGAAAAAACCTAAAGCTAACACTGCGACGGGCGGCTGTAAGGACCGGAAGGAGATCCGTGCCTGTAACGTTCATTCCTGCTAGGTGGCACTACTGAGTACTTAAAAATCTGGGTTTATTTGACAAAGGTGATGACCGGGGATGAACTCTGTGTACAGGAAGGCGAGGTGAGGGTGAGATGATGGGAGGACGGGGGGAGGAAGGTGACCATGATGGTAATGTGCAGTTTAGTGAAGCCATTGTAGGCATGTAGTTAACAGGGCTGACTTTTACTTTAGACCACAATGGAAGTATTAGAGAGTTTTCTCTGTGTCCTGCAAAAACAAACAAATCAACTTTTGAAACATGCAACATTCAGCGCTCGTGGGGTGTGACGTAGGTTCAGGATTGGGATCCTGATATTTCCTGGGAATTCTTTGACCTGCTTCGTATTCGACAACTTCCTCGCTACGGTCCAGTCCTGGTCCTTGAAGTACACCATTATTATGGTTTTAATAATGAGATATAATATAAAATATAACCATCCGTGAAATCCAATGAAATTAAAAATACAAAAGAAAACGTGTGCCAACATTTCGACCCTTTAACGAGTCTTCTTCTAGGAGCGCTACGAAACGAGTTGGCTCCACAGTCAGAATGGGGTTACGGAAACCGTAGGAGCTTCACGTGATGCGTTACATTATTCATGATTAACAACACACAAAGTCTGTCGTTTGTTCGGAGCCTGTCTGGTGACATTTGTGGAAATTGTTTGCGTGGTCACCAATTAATAACGTGACCGTGACCACAATTTACGATTTAACGAGACGATTCAAGGTCCTGATTAACGGGATATATGTCCAGTTTTGGATTTATTTAAATCGTGCAGTGAATACAGATAATTACACTTTTATATTCAAGATTATGAACCTATAACTCAACTGTTAGCACTAATAGTTGAGTTTTCTAACCAGTAGTTCACTAATTAGGACGCCTGTCGCGGGGTGGAGAGGTCTGCAGCTGAAATAAGACGGCGACCTCTTCTTTGGTCACCAGGTGCTGTGTGTTAAAGTATATTCATTTTTCATATTCAACAGTACAAAAACAATATCACAATATCAGTTCAACTTTTTCTGTTCCAGGATGGATTCAAATCAAACAAGAACATATCAAAAACTGCGGCTGAAGGTCCTGATGCGACCACGTTCTTTTTCACTCAAATGTCTCCAGACGGGCTCCACGTTTGTCAAGTTAGCACAAACAGATCTGAATCAGATTTTATTTGTTTAGCCCAAAGTCAGAAGGGTTTTACAGTCTGTACAGGCAGTGACACCCTCTGTCCTCAGACCCTCGGCTCCAGTGAGGAAAAACAAAAACCCTGTGACGGCGGTGACGATGGTCGCCCTTCAGGATGAGATCTCGCTTCTTCTTTATCGAGCACACGAACTAAAGAATGATTCCCAGGAAGTAACTGAATAAAAATCACAGACAAACTGAAGATGTTGGATTTTTTTGCAGGACGCAGACGCTCATACAGGAAGTCTCTAAAGACTTATGGATGTACTGTATATCTCTATCTAACCAACACTTATCGATGACACTACTATGTAAGTACTAAAAACCACTTTCCCTAATAAACAGATACGTTTAAATGGAGATGTTTTATACTGTTAAAATTTAGTCTTTATATACTGTACTGCTGTTTATCTGTGGTTTCAGCTGATGTAGCATTGAACCTGCGATAGCTCTCACTCTGTCAGAAGACGTTCTTTTTTAGCATGTGCAAAGACGGTTCCGTTTGGTTGAACGTTCTGCTTTCTCTTGCCGTAGATGTCGTCTTAACACAGATAGATAAATCACTGTCGGTCCCTGACAACACAAACGAGACGAGCCCTCGGAAGTGTCACGTCTCTCCACGTGTGCCGCGCTGCACTGGTGCAGAAGAGCTCGTATCAGAAAACGCTGCGGAGGTTTCTACAGCCGACTGTTACCGGGGCCTTGATTTCCATGTGTTGTTTTTGACGCCATGATGAGAAAATCTTTGACTTTTTTTCCGTTGAAACAAGAATGTCATCACCAAAGTTCTATTTTCTGTAGATGTTACTCTCTTCTGTTTTCACGTTTTGTTTCTTTGCCTCTGTATCACGTGACTATTTTCTAAGAAACCGCCTTTACAATAAAAAAATGTAAATGTGAAAAGCGCGACTTCTGTCCTGATTGAGACCGCAGAGAACGTCTCGAACTGCAGTTCCTCCAACGTCCACCTGAGGCTGGCTGCAGAAGTGAGTCAGTCTCCATAAGTCCCCATGTTAGACAGCAGAAATAAACATGTTTACAGCCTGGTACAAAAACAGTTTTGGTCTCTGTAGCTAATTTCCCCGTTCATGACAACTGTACTGAGGGTGAATTTATATACAACTCACCTGTTCACATTATATTAAGGCTTAAAGTTATGCAGGGTTCAGAGCGTGACCCCGTGGTCGACAGGTAAGTGCTCTTACAGGTGGCTTATTCGAGCACCCAGACGTCTTCATGACTCCCTGATATCAGTACTTTCAGTTAATTAACGCTATGAGCTGAGTTAAACCTAATTAGTCTTTCCATGAAACCAGTCTGGTTAACGGCAGCCACCTTCTTATATGTAACTATTGTTATAGTTGCTAGATGGTTTTTAGGCTGCAGGTGAAATGTTCATTTCAGAGTTCAGATCAACCTACAAGAATGTGGGGGATTCAAACCAGGAGCCTTCCCACTGCACCTCCGTACCTCCCTGTGTGCCAGGTAGATCTAAATATTTGTGATAACTCAGACTTCTACCAGATTTGTCCCTTTGGTGAATGTTTAGGCCCAGTTTGTGGTAACGGTGAAGGTTCTGACGCGTGCAGCATCCTTATTGACCCTTACCCTTATTCAACAAAGCACAAAGTTTAAAGGACGTGACTCAAAGACAGACACATGCATCAATAATGAAGATAATCATGTGACACAACCGTCATGTCATATTCATTTATTCAACATGTTATTACAGTCTAAGGCCCGACAGCCTCAGCTCTGTTGGTGTACTTACAAAGTCTGACCACTAGATGGAGCTAGAAGACTGGAAGATGATGACGGAGCAGCAGCCAAACATTTAGTCTCTGTAGTTTAATAATCAAGCTGAAATTATAACATTTATTTATGTATTTCATTTGTAAAATAACTTTTTTCTGCCAGTTTTCAGACGTAAACCCTCAATGAGACAACAGGACGGATAAAATCACATCAGCATGATTCCTCGTGCATGTTTTTAAGGGGCAGTCCAGTTATGTCATGTCATTAGCTCATGTCCCGTGAGCTCGTCTGTCAGACACTCCCTGCATGGTAACACACATTTCACCCAGTCAGGAACCTTCCTCAGAAAGAAAATGATGAAGGTCCACGCAGCCCGGTGTCGGTCAGCTCCAGAACCTTCCAGCTGACGAACCTGTTGAAGTCTTCGATGTTGCACCTCGGACACTGAAGTCTGGGCTGCCTGTTTAAGTGAACCGTGCAATCCAAGGAGACGTTAAGTGTTATGAAGGCAGCCACACAGTAAAGCATGCTCCTGAATAATGAATGCAGGTGAAGTACAATAGCTTTTTTATCTACTAATGATCAATATTGGATGATGTTTTGCAGCGGCCGGGTTGCGGGCACGGTGTTTCGTACAACCGGAGCAACAATGAGACGCTCTGAGCTCCACGCGGCCTGAGACGGCAGCACTTTGTGACAGTTCCCATGATAACAGCTGCAGCCTGCTTCCTTTAAAACGTCTCAGACTGGAAGGGACGAGCGTCGCGGAGCAGTGCTGCTGATATTCAATAATTTAAACTCCTTTAACCTGCGTGCTTACACTGCTCCAACAAGCACAGCTTCTTTATTTTATTTAAGCAAGACTCCAAATATACCAAATACAGAATGTCGTTAAAAAATGATAGAACTGGATAATTTAGAGCTCTGCACTCATGAGAGCTTCTGGCTGTGCTGGGCTCACTAACAACACACACCTGTCCCTCATTCAGCAATCACTCCCGCCATAAAAAGCCTCGTCACCGTCGTCCAGCGCCACGCTGCATGGCCTGAACCTTCATACTTAGTGAGCGGCCGGTGTTCTCCTGCTCATCCTCCCTGCATGCACCCCGTGTGCCTTCCTCTGTTCAGTGAATCCTCTGATCTGTTTGCCTCACTTCACCTGCAACACCAGCCACGACCTGCTTTCTGTTACTGCTCGTGATACGCTCCTTAAAACCGCGCTGGCTCCAAGCACGAAGCCGAAAACACAAGAGACGCTGGAAATGTAGCATCTAGACCATGTAGAACTGAGGGCAGCAACAAAAAGACAAAGACCTTCAAAAAGTTGTCTTGGAGACCAAGACAGATCTCGCGTTGTTGTAAAATGAACGCCAGCCTGACTCTTCCCAAAATCTACCAGCACCCAAGAAATAGTCCGTCACCGTCTTTATGCTAAGCTAAGCTAATCCTCCTCAGAGTTAACACACTAATGAGAGTGGTAACGATGTTGTCGACTAACTTTAAGGAAAAAAAAAGCAGAAAATCAGACTGGTGACGAGTCGAGTTTCCTGCAGACCATCACGATCCTCGTCGTGTCCTAATGATGTCAGACTGAAGCTCGGGGACGCTGTGAACTGTCCTGTGGGAAAGCCTGCGGCTGTTATCCAGCATCTGTTTCTTCTGTTCTAATGCTCCATTTTTAGAAGTGTCATAATGAGTTGACTATTATATAACGCGCAGTGTTGAAGGGAGCGTCACTGCTCCTCTGATGTATGTATGCGTCCTCTGAGTCTGCCTCTCTGTCCCCTGTCACCATAACGTCCTCAGACAACTTTTCCAGGAAACACAAAGGGCAGTATCATCGTGACCTTTGGGGTCAGGGCCCGTCCAGAGAGGTGAGGAGGCGACGCGAGACAAGAAAAACCTCAAAGTGTGTTATCAGTATGTGAGGCGGAGGAGGAGGACACGAGGGCAGCGCAGGCAAAGACACGGAGCGTGGGCGGCGCTGAGGCCGGCGCTGAGGCCGGCGCTGAGGCCGGCTATATGAAGCCTGGCTGCTCAAACAACGCACCTGTGACGACACCCACCTGTCAATCAAAGCGTCCACGCTCTTTATCCTGAGTAACTTTAAGCCTTAACCCAGAAACATGCAGGTTAACTGGTGACTAAACACCTGGAGCACGCCAACACTGAAGAACATGAGGTGATTATTATCAAATCCTTCAGCCCGTACGTCTCGTTCTCTGGCAGCAGATGTTTCTGACTGTTTTCAAGCAGGAACAGTTCAGATGCATCATCTTTAGGCTGGCATCTGCATCCAGCGCGCCCACTGACTGTCACGTCTGGCTTGGACATCGTTCATGGTTCATGGTGTCTTTTCCCGCTTTGACAAGTCAAAGACGTCGTGCTGTGAAAAGGACCGGCAGGAGCGTTCAGGTACATCAGCGCTGCGACGTTAAAAAGTCAGTTTGCCGACACCTTGTCTCGTTTGCATGACGCTGAAATCCAGAGGTGTCAAACTAATTTTAGCTGCAGTTTGAACCATAAGCTATAAATAACAACACTGTAAAGTAACGGAGCGATCATGGAGCAGACGGACAGCCTGAGACGTCTCAAGAAAACTCATTTTCAACAATATGTCCCAGTTTCTCTCTCTGACCCTCTCCACCCACTGCTGCGCCACGAGCGCCGTGCCAGGCATGACAGCACCAAAGGGAGAGCCAAGAGGTGACGGATGAAGAGCTGAATGGACAGATGGAGGAGTGCGCGGCAACACTTCACATTGTTACTCATCCTCGGCTTTAATTCTGTCCCACGTTATCTTGTTTTTTCGCCTGTGAAGATCAGACGGCGCTGCGTGTGATTCCCCCGCCGAGGAACTGAGATTTTGCAGCATCAATGGCGAGATGATACAGCAAAGACCAAAATAGAACAGAAACCAAAAATAGAACGGAAACATTGGAGGTTATGCAAGCTCATGCAGCTGATTCAACACTCCTGTGAGCGCCCACTCCAAATTAATTACCATACTGTGCAAAGAGACAGTAAAATATTAATGCCTGCACTTTTAATGAGTTTGTTACTCAAATGAATCGAGTCGCTAACGTTTGCTGGAATTTACAGAAAAGATGCATCCAGGCTGCCTGAGGGAAACGCAGCTGATACACTGTGTTTAAATCTGATCACTGAATAAAGTTCAGACAGTCACTCAGACCGTCTGTCAGACAGGAAGCACTGAGTGTCATGTTTGCCCAGGCGTACAGGTGACATGTAGCATGGAGACATACACAGCAGCTACCTGTTCAATAAACCCAGTCATCAGTGACAAAGATTAAAGTAAAAAGGTTCTTCAAAGTTCTGCAGCTGTGGCTTAGAGAACCTTTTTGTTTGCTTTCATGGAGACATGAAGGACGGAGCACCAGCAGAGCCGTGCTCGCAGTTATCGGGGTTAAAGGCGTCATGATGGTCGAGGTCTTGAGCGATGAGTTAGCTGCAGCGGCGCTCGGGGATGTTTTTCTGCTTCAGCAGCTTCATATCGAGGTGAAACAGAAGCTGCTGAAGCCGCGGAGCGTTCGTGCAGTTACCAACAAGGTTACAGGATGCAGATGAAATGACATGTAAATCTGATCCACGATTCCCCCTGAGGACTCCGCGCAGCACGTATGTGTAAATATGCAGCCGCCCCCCCGACCCGCTGCAGCGGTTTCCTTGAAGTCTCTGTTTTATTCAAGGGTTCCTTCCCAGCATGCTCTCTGTCGTCAATCAGCTGGTCCCCGCGGGTTCGGCTTTATCTAGTTAAGTTTGCCGGCTCTGGTGGACAGCTGAAAGCGACTGCGAGCTCAAAGTCTCAGCTAGCGCTCTGATTTACCAGCAGACCTGAAATATTCATGATCTCATCTCAAGTCAATCTATCCCCAACGCTTTTTATGGCACACTCTAAAAATACACACACACACACACACACGGCTGATCTGTCAGGTGCTAAAACATCCATGAAAAATGACTAGAAATGAATAAATGATCACGCGGCTCGTATTGTCTCCTGAACGTCCGTCTCTCCGCGTTGTGTTTATCTTTATGTTCCTGATGCACGTTCATGCTCCGATCACAAACAAGACAGTAACTCACAGCTCAGCGACAGGAAGAGGAGAATGGATCTGCACAGCAGTACCATTAGCATGCCTGAGCCATTACAGTGTGTGTGTGTGTGTGTGTGTGTGTGTGTGTGTGTGCATCGTAGTTGGAGTTGGTTGAAGTCCTGTTGGTGGTGATGTGGTTGCAGGCGAAGTGATCTCATGGGCTGCTCCTTCAACTAAATTCTTCTTACCGTATCCCAGTGCAGCACCGCCGATCTGTTCCCAACACACACACACACACACCCTCACACACACACACATGCAGGAGGAAAAGCGGGTCTGCTTGAATACTCTTTTTTTCTGCTCAGGAAGTTTCCTGACTGTGTGAAATGACCTGATGCCCTGAAGTCTGATGTTTCCTCTGCAGGTCTGTTAACAGACGCTCGTCGTTCCTCTTCACCTCCTGCAGGTGTTGTGCTCAGGATCATGTGACCTGTTTAAATACTGTTTGTACGGCAAAATTAATCTGAATATTCCTTCAGAATTTCAGTTCAGACCTTGATAATAAAGTCAGATTTGCACAGGGGGAAGAATCTCAGCTGTCTTTGTACTTTTACCACAGATCACATTGGGAAGTTCTTGATGGCTCGGAGTCGCTGCTTCTTCACATCGAAGGAGGCAGCTGAGGTGGTTCAACATCCGATTAAGATGCCTCCTTCTTTCGGAGGCGTTCTGCCCGACTCGGAGGAGACCCCGGGGCAGACCCAGAACCTGCTGGAGGAGACTGCACAGCCCATCTAGTCTGGGAACGCCTCGGGATGTGTTGCTGGGCAGAAGGACGTCTGGAGCTGAACCTGCTGCCACCACGACCTGATCTGTGTTAAGAGGAAGGCAATGGATGGATGGACGTCAGTATCATCCCCTGATCCCTTTGTTTTCCATTGAGGTCAAGGAAAAGTGATTAGGAAAGGACATAGGAGGTAATTTTTTGACTATTCGACCAAACGTTGAGAGTCCCCGAGGTGAGAGAGGGAAAATAATGTGAACATTCCCCCTTTCTCTGCTAACGAGCTCCTTGATGGAACATCTGTCCATTGTGGCAGACAAAAAGCCAGTTACTGGTTTCACTGGTGCTGCTGGACTTACGTGTTTGTAGCTTGGAGGAACACAAAGAAAAACACAGATCGATTGGAAACCAGTAATTAGAGTTGGTATTCAAAGGTTTAAGGAGGAAAAGAGCCTCTGGAGCATTTAAAGGCTGATGGCGTTGACTGAAGAAGAAGAAGAAGAGGTGAATGTGCTTCTTCCTGTAAATGACTGACTGGATTAAATGGGTCCCTCGCTGGTTGAACGTGGTCTCCTTAGTGATCTGTTGAAATGGGAACAGGGAGATAAACAGCACAAAGCAACAGTGTGTGGGAGTGTATTCAAATTAAGCAATAGCTGAACACCTACATGTCTGCATAAGCAGAATTAACAGCGAGCCTAAATGTAACTGACAGCATTCATGACGAGGGCGTCCGACTTCTCCGCAGCGATCGAACCGCAGCACGCCGAAACGTTATGATCCGACACAAATCTGGAGTCTAAGTTTAAAACGTAGTCCCTCCTGTTTGGGAGTGCAGAGATCAGTGTTCACACGAGAGAGCAAGAAGATCGGAGCTGATTTATTCATGCATCTATTTAACTTCCACTTAACCTTAGCCTTTTCTCATGCATGTAAGGTGACCTATAACGAGTGGTAAAGTCCAAGTTTGGAGGTGTTTGGTTGGGGTGGACGGATGAGGCGCAGAATTTTGACTTTTCGTGTCACGTATGAAGCTAAAAAGTTGGACTGTCCGTGTTAAAACTGTGAGTAGACTGTAGATATATATCACTTGTGGGTTAGTGGCCGTGTGCGAGCAGGTCGTGTCCGGCATGTGACGGGTCAGCGGTGACTCTGGACATGTATACATCCTGAATGGAAGGCAGGCTGGCACCCGTGTTCGTTCCTGTCGTCCTGACTGTCCGCTGTAGCCTGCTGCTGTCCTGTCTGCTGGCAGATCCAAACGAGACAGTGACGGATGCACGGCGAGCAGACCGGATGATTGCAGAGCAGAACTGGATCAGCAGCTCCTCGGGCAGGTTGAACTTGCCTGCTGTTCCCCAAACAACACGATCCTCCATCATTTTAACTGTCTCCTGCTTCTGGCATGTCGTTACTCTGCCATTTCCTGCTGGCATCTTATTATTTTATTGCATTACATCCAGTAAATGCAGGTGATGAATTAAAGTAAAAACAAACCACCACAAGCTCCTTGTCACAGATCTCGGGCTTCTGCTGCTGGATGATACGGATCATGTTTGCGTGAGTTCAGAGCACCTCTGGGAGTTTTAGTGTTTGTACCACAGGCGTTTTGGAGGTTTCGGATCCAGGGGTCCATGTCGTGCCAGAACCTGAGCTGATGAGAGCGTTGTGAAAGTCAGACGTTGAGCTGGGCTGACTGCTGTTGGACCAGTGTGTAATATTAGCTGGCTGCTGTTCTCTCTGTGAGTCTGCTGCCAGCTGTAGCTGCTGCTAGCTAATGTTAGCTCAGTTTGTTAGCCCTGAGAAATGGGGAAATGCTAACGGGAAGCGGAGCCAGTGTCGTGCGAGAACCGGAGCCAATGCAACCGGCGTTCAGCAGCCTCTATGGACATAATTGCAGAGGAGACGAGAGCGAAGAGGACGCTGATGGAGGATAGGTTAGCTGTCAAGATGTCGACTTGTTAGTTTTTGATCAGAAGTAATGTAATCAGAACAAATACTCGAGTACAGCTGAACATAGTTACCACAGTGGGATTACTCTCTGAAACTGGAGACACTAAATCGGGAAAAATACCAACTGCTAATACCAACCTATCACCGTGTTTGAATAAAACATGGTGAGTGTATGTTCAGGTCATTTCTGGCATTTTTACAACAGAAATGTATAAAGGACGCTCTCAGCTTGATCTTACATTTGAATCTTTAATGAGCGAGAGCTTAATCTTTTTATTATAAGTACGTCATAAAGCCTTTATGGGCCCAAACAGGAGAATCAAAGTTAGTGTTTGTTTGTTCACTGCTGCTGCCGTGTAGGCACCATAAATCAAAGACGTCTGTATGTTCCCTCTTTTCTCATTAACATGTGGAATAAATGTAGAAGTATTATTTAATATATTCATTATTTGTTCTCTTCTATAAAGTATACGATTCTATTATTGTGTATCACCCGTTGATAGAGAGTTATATTAATTATTCTGAGGCAGAATGTTTGTTTTGCAGCTGACGGTGCTCATTTATTCTTCATTTATGGCCCCACAGTGACGCCGTTTATAATTCAGAGAGCACAGATCGCTCCTCTGTGTTTTCCGCGGTTGCCATGGCCACGTAGTGAGCTGCAGCAGCGAGATGAAAAAAGTTCAGCCATCATCAGCGAGCACGGCCGAGGCAAAATCACCAGGCATGTTCATCAGAGCACCAGCAGCCGCCCTCTCTCTCTCTCTGATTTCCACCGCCGGCCTCCGAGGCTGCCGCTGTTCTTCTTGCTTTGTTGTCAGGAGCGGTAACCTCCCGGTACGACGCCTTAACCTGTGAGACAAACTGTCAGAGCACAAGAAACACGTCTGTGAAGTCATCAACGGCTACTGAGGAGCAGCCTGTGGCGAAGCTGCTCCACCTTTTTGGTATTTAGATGTTTTCAGGAAGCTCATCTCGCTCTGAGCGCACACAACAGCAACGTCCACAGAGCACACACACACACACACACACACACACTCTGAAAGTGCTTTGCAGCAGCTTTCAGCAAATTGCCTTCGAGAGCTCAAGAGGGATAAATTAGGTGGACAAATTGGCATCGTACGCAGCCCGAAGGCGCCTCACTGTTGGATCGTTTCAAGCGCCTGTTGATGATTTTGAATTACATCCAAGATGCACTCTGTCTCCGCTAATGCCCCTTCATTTTTTTTAAATGGGGCCCACAGATTCCTCAGCGACCTGTGTGCGTGTGTGTGAGTCCAAACGACTGGTACTGTTGTCGAGATCAGCATAAATACTGTGTCAGCGTTCTGTCTGGTTGGTTTTATCCACCGCTGTGTCACCGTGGAAGCACCGTTCAGCTCCCCCGGTGCCTTTGTACACTCTGAAACTGAAGTGTCATCCCATTGTGTCTAACACAGGAAGCCTCAGACAGAATATTATCCCAAACATCAGTCGGGGTCTGCTGCTGCTTCATCCTCTCGCTTCTTTCTGCTCTTCTTCTGGTTTCTTGCTCGCCGGGGCCGTGGAGCAGACGGCGGGCGGCACGTCAGGCTCTCTGAAGACCGAAGCCCTTTTTAGCTTCTTTGACCCGTCGCTGGCCAACGCCACGTGTTTCCGTGCGTGTCGCACGTTCCCACACTTCACCGTGACGCTGACCTCTCCCTCTGGACTTAAATGAGTGTGTGCCTTCCTTCATCACGCTGCAGATGTCTTGGCAACGGCAACACCTCGCTCTGTTTGCTTCACGTGTGGTAATGATGCAAATAACTGAACAGAACATGTCGAGTGCGTGAGACGATGTCTGCTGTGCTCCCTGACCACCCGCTCAGCGCCTCTCCGCCTCTCGAGCTTTCCCTTTTTAGCAGAGCTGTGAGCTGCGGTAATGGCAGCAAATTTGTTGCCCTAAATTAGTGCTGTCCAGTCCGGTCGAGTCCATTTGTCTGCTGAAATGGCAGCTGTTGCTAGTAGTTTTCATCAGCTGCAGTTAGCTCATGCTTCTCTGTGCTGGATTCTTGAGTTTCAAATACTTTAATATGCTACATTTACATTTGGTCCTGTGCCCGACGCTTTTATCCAAAGTGACAAACAGACAGAAGGTCCAGCTGTAGACGGGGACAGATGTATCATGTCCAGGTGTTGGTAGTGTTGTAGAGGAGGTCCTCTCTGCAGAGCTGGAGGTCTTCAGGAGGTCTGCGAGGTAGAGAGGGACGCCCCTGATCTGGGAGGAACTGGAAGGACGTTCCATCAACGGGGAACCAATAGGCGTCGTTCAGGTAACGTGTCGGTATGAGGACGTTCATTAGAACAGAGCAGCGCTCTGAACTTAACGTGGGCTGCTACAGGTAGCCAGCGGAGCTCGATGAGCAGCGGGGTAATGTGTTTCGGCAGGGTAAGGTTGTCTCAGTTTAATTAGCACCGTTGCTGCTTCTTCATTTAACTGCTGGTCAGTCTCATATTATAGTTCATACAGTATAAATCCAGTCATCCCGGGAGTCAGTGTACGAGCCATCACAGCAAATTTGTGTGCCGCACTAATGAGCTCAGTTAGGTCAGGTTGCTCTCGGCTGCATCCGCAGCTGAAGCGCACACTGTTAATAACATTAGGCTGAGAACAAATGGTGCCATTAGTTGGACCACACACTTTAACTGTAAGTCAGGAGCCGCTGGTTTGATGCACCAAAGCAGACCCAGCTCCACTGTAGACCGACCTTTATTTACCTGAGGAGAGACCTGCTCTCGCTTCAATGGGAGGTTCTGTCCAGGACGTGACCGTCCAATTATGTTGAGAAATTTATGGAGCAGCCTGATCTAAAAAAAAGAAGAAGGTGGCACCATAAATCTACGATCTGCATGATGGAAAACACAGTCAGTAAACTCACCTGGAGGAACTGAGGAACACGGCTACGACCGGGAAAAGCTGCTTGGAGAAGTTTGATGATGTAGCTGCATCTACTGGTAAAACTGGATCTGAGAGACACCTGCGAGGACACACGAGTCCGAGAGTGACGCAGGCGGCAGTAGAACAAAAACACACACACCACCTAAATACATTCAGTCACCGCTCTATATAAAGTCAGGCTCAAAGTCAGTGAAGTCATGACACAAAGTCATGTTTGTGTCGTTTCCTGATAATCCATAAAAAGCTGAGTCATGACTCACCCTGCACTCAGGGGCGTGTACTGATCTTACAGCCAATGAGACGCTTCCTCTCTTCTGACGCCAGCAGAGCCGAGCGCTTCCTGTTTGATTGATTACCGTACAAAAGCAGAACTTTCTAACCTTATTGAGCCTCTGAGCAGGAGAACCCAAACAGCAACATTTTTCTTCCTGTTCTACAGTCTCGTCTGTTGGATCGGGCCACAGACCGTCTCAGAAAAACTGGTTCTTGATGCACTTTGTCCTTAAGAACCTTTTTTTGCTGTATAAGGTTCTGAATGCTCTTTAAGTTTTGATGCTTTGAAGAACCACTGATTGTTCCTCCTCTGATTACCGGTTCTTTAAAGAGGTAAATGTTCCATGAGGCCGTCACAACTTTCTTCTTTCTTCCTTCCAGTCCTCAGTGTTGCCCGTTTTTCCTGCTTCTAACATGTCAACTTTGAGGACAAAATGTTCTCTCGCTGCCAAATATATCCCGCCCACTGACAGGCGCCATGACAACGAAATAACCAGTGTTACTCAGCTGTCAGTGGTCATAATGTTATGGCTGATCGGTGTGTGTGTGTGTGTGTGTGTGTGTGTGTGTGTGGAAGGAATCGCTTGTGCTGGCAGGTGCAGACTCATCATGACGGTCTAGTTTCCTTTTTAGTGTCTTTTAGCTAATTGTTTTGGTTGAATGTTTGCTAACGAAACAGGCAGGTGTTCGAAGTTCTCTGTGTGGGCGTGGCCATCCAATCATCCACCTCCTGCTGCAACCTGCACACCTGTATCTCATCCACTCATCAAGACTCTGCAGCAGATCTGCAGAGTCACACCTGGTGAACACACGCTGGGGCAAATTCATTTCAGTTTCGTCGTCCTCGTGTTGTTTCTGTTCTTATTTTTTTGCTCTCTGTGCTTCAGGTTTTCCAACCACACATCAGTAAACCTCTGAGGCTCAAAACTAGAGGTGGAGGTGATATTTCTCGAAGGAGGATGAGGCTCGCTGAATGAGTGAACTCTTTGAGCTTTTAGAAGTTAACTAGACTTTAATTTCTCGCTCTGTAAACCAGACCGACCTTTCAGCTTCTCTCTGTCCCCGTGTTACTGCTGTTCTTTTGTTCTACTATTCTTTTATTTCAAAGCTTCCAGACATCAAAGAATGATTTTTAATTTTTCTTTTCATCGCTCTGCCTCTTTCTGCGGCATTGAATTTGTAATTTTGGGTTGTGGCCTTCGTCAGGTCCGCTGCTCTGAAGTGTTTTGCAAACTCTGTTTTTTTGCTTTAGAAATAAAGTTGCAGCCTTCAGACAGGTGGATATTTAGTCTCTGAGCACATCAACCAGCATGAGGTCACATCTCTGTGTTGTCCTCGTTGAAGGTGTGTGTGTGTCACAGAAAGTGTGTTTGTGTTGTCAGAAGCTCTTCACAGGTCTTTCAATCACAGCAGGTCTTTTGGGGGAGCTCACAGCACAGGTGTGATGTGGAGAGAGGAAAAAGGCCTGAGGGGGTTTATGTGTGTGTGTGAATCTCTCTCTTTGAAACATGTTCTGTGTGTGTGTGTGTCGCACACACTCCTCATCAATCAACCCCTCCTATGTATAGAAATATTTATTAATAACATCTGAATGGACAATTTACACAGTCTGCCTTAGGTTCGTTATACATCTCGTGTTTACACTTTGATTAGTATCTCACAGCAAAAGAGAGATTTCAAAAATGACTCACAGAAAAATGATGCATGCACTGTACCTACAAACACGGAAGAAGTCGCCACAGTTTTCTGTGACAGTGTCCAATACAAAGACAAACAATACTGGTATTAATCTGAATTTCAAAAAACAAACACTGGCTTTAATAAAACAACAAAAACAGGGTGTGGTCTGACTTAAAGGAACGTTTGTGTGTTCTCAGGGAGGAAAAGTCACGCGCCACACGGCCGCCGATGATCCTCATCGATATTTAGATTAGCTGGGAGGCCGAAGAGTTTGGCTGCTAGTGTCGTATATTTTGAGTTTGCAAGCTGGGCAGGCATCAAGCAGGAGATCGAGGAGATCTCCAATGTGAAGCTTGAAATTTAAACTACAGGCGTGCCTCAGGGCTGCGTGCTAGGTCCCCTTCTCTTCACTAATTACACCACCTCTGTATCATATCGCTGCTATGCAGATGACACTCCGCTCTATCCATTATTTTCCTCTACATGGATGAAAGCACACCACCTCCAGCTGAACGTCTCTGAGACTGAACTTTTAGATTCACAGCAACTCCAATCATAGCATGGCGGATTCAAGCTTGGGCAGGCATCGAGCAGGAGAGGAGTGAGAGGGAGGTGGGTGAGCCAGATGAGCTGGCATCCTGCTGCAGTGGGGACAGCTCAGGTGAACAGCTGGAGATGATTGTCTAACCTCATTCTTTCCTTTTTAATGCATTGTTGTGCTGGACCTCGATGCCACACACACACAGAAGACAGGCGAGTTTGTTTGGCAGCTGGGAGGGCACGTCAGGCAAAACTCTGGATTCATGGTTCAATTCAACCAAATCTTCAGGAAATATCTCTGCAACACGAGAGATCTCTTTCAACTCAGAACTTGAACTTGACTTCCACCACCATGGAAACACGCCTGACACTGTCGCTGCCATCACTAACACCTGCGTCTCTTTCATTCGGACCACACCCCGTTAACAGAACATGACATTTTAACATGCAGTAAATCAAACACTTTGTTTGCTTTGTCAGCTGCTGCACATTCTTCTTCAGCTCGTCTCTGCGGGAGGTTTTCTGTGAGAAGTCGCCCCATGAAAGTAAAATCAAGGTGTTAGACAGAGAAAACTCCCTTGTTCAATTCAGCTGTGGCTTCCAGAGTTTAGGCAACACGTCACCACTGCATGAGAAGTCTGACACACGTTTGACACAACAGCTAAATGAACGTTCAAAAGAGCTGAGTCCTGGTACGCCGTCTTAGCCGTGTGTACTTCTGTAACCTCACCGGTCGAACTCTTACTTTATCTATGACAGCTCATCACTCACACATAAATCACAAAGTTACAGCTTCACACGTTGGCCTAAAAATGTATAATTTTGGTCCACAAACTGCATTTTGCTAAAAACCAAAAGCTTGACCTGTTAGATAGTCTCAACCTGTTAATACTGTCAGTAACAACTCGAAATGACAAATGAAAGTACTGTAGAAGTTCAGTTGGAATGTAGTTAAGTGTTTGTTTGTTTTTTTTGGTTGTGAAGACACAAGAGGAAGTAAAAACTGTGGGTTAGCCTTCGCAGCAGCCTTCGCCACTTTGTGTAATGGCTTGTAGTCACACCTTCAACATTTCATTTGGACTATCTGCACGTCCGTTTTCATCCTTTCCCCCCTCAGAGGCTGTGCATGTGTGTGTTTGTTTTCATGTGAGTGTATGGTGGTGGAGGTCTGGGGCGAGGGGGGGGTCATGGCGATGGTGGTGTCTTCAGGGAATTGGTGGATCCTCCTTGACTTCCACTCCCCGCCGCTCCCTGTCCGACCCACTGAACCACAGCAGAGAGGAAGAAGAAGAAAGGGTTAGTTCCAAAGCTCAAGGTTTATTTAATTTTGAGTCCAAATTTATTCATAAATCTCTTCAGTTAATGGACCAAAGCTGCGCACCTCATCGAGGACCAATTACATTGTTACTTTGAAACTAAACAACCTGCATGTTCAGTTCTGTGAGCGGCCTTGCATAACTTTGTAAAAACTTTCCAGCTGTCAGCACTGAATTTAAACCACATCTTGACTCTAGCTCTGGAAATCATAAATTATATTTGCACACATGCTGCAAAAGATCTCATTGTGATTTAAGCCACAGGGGTGCCCCAGGGCTCGGCGCTGGGCCCCCTTCTCTTCATAATAATAATCTAAGTAGCTGTTTGTGGAGTTTGACAGTTTTTCCTTGTTGTGACCACCAATACTCACAGATGTCGGCACCTGAAACTGGAGGCGTCGCTTTAAAATGTGAATCATGTCATGAGTTATGTGAAATTTAATTTTAACCTGGTGCAGAACTACAAGTATATTTAAACCCAGCATGAACATGTCAGCTGTGAGCGGCTTATTGTGCACTAAAAGTGAACCTGTCAGAGCGATTACACACCTGGTCCAGGTGTCATGTCAGATTTTCTCTAAATAGATGACCATCAAAGAAACCGTGATGGCACCTTGTTCCAGTGACCGTGCAGGTACACACAGTGAAGTATGATGAGATTAAGTCAGCAGATGACCTCAGACTTGGATGAGACTTCAGTGTTCGTATGTTTACACATATTTTTCTAGTGACAGCACGTGGAACTCGTTCAATGACTTTATACTATTGAATAATTTTTAAGCTGTAAGGCAAAGCTCTCGTCTTTTTTTCCATCTACGTTCCAGCCGTCACCTCTGGTCATGAGCTTTGGGTAGTGACGCCTCGGGTTCCAGCAGGAAGAACTGAAATGTCCTGGTTCTCCTGCTGGGGAGAAGGACAGCTTGGTGCATGGCTTTGGAACCAGTGGGTGGCCGGTTCAAGTCCAGCGTGGACCACAGTGTGAAGGGTGGACTGTTAGTTGGGGACATGATAGTTCTAACTGCTGCAAGGGTGCCTCGATGTGGCTGCCCATCACTGTACCACCTGTCCACATTTGCACGTGAATGTATGAAGGTTCTGGTCTTGGGTTGGACTCCAACCTGTGGCCCTTCGCTGCATGTCATCACCCTCTCAGTCCACGCTTTCATGTCACTCTCTGACAGCCTGAAAAGCCCCAAAAATCTGACCTATGGCCTCGTGTCTCATAGCATCTGCTACCTTCTGTTCTTTGTGTAAAAGAGGACAGAGAAGGGAAAGAGAATTTGAACCTCCTTTGTTCTTCTTTAAAAGGTCAGATCTGCCAAGTTTATGCACGGCAAAATTCATGTTGAACTCAACAGGAAAAAATCAATTATGTTGGTTCCTTTTTGGACATTTTACTGTGAAATTTGACTTTTAAATTCTGCCGTAGGCCGAAGGAGGTTAGCACAAGTAAAACCTCCTGTGACATAAACTGAACCACTTCCTGTCCGAAATGCTCCAAAATTAGATTTTTTCGGAGCTGATTGATGATTTTGATCCTCTCTGGTAAGCCCGAAGCAGGTTGACCGAGCAGGTTACCATGGCGATGGTTTTCATCCGAAGCCAGCCCCCTTCAGGGACTGTAAATGCACGAATGAGAGCTCAAAGTTGGCTCTGCGAACGCGCGCTAACCTCGTACCTCGTGAGATCGGAGGCTCGGCGATGTGCCTTTCTGTTCAACCGCTCATTCATTTGACAAAGTGGAAGCGGTCGAGCTTTCTGCTCTCATTCGCTTCCTTCCGCTCAATAGCATCAGAACTGGTTCAAAATGACTCCGGGGAATTCGAGAGCATTTTGTTGTTGTTGGTCTTGACCGTGTGTGTGTGTGTGTGTGTGTGTGTGTAGTCCTGGCCGAAGACATCAAGTTGGTGAATTATTAATGCTCTCAGACTGTGGTCAGAGGGTCAGTGAAGCTTACTCCAACTGCAGAGAGCCATAAAAGGCTCAAGTGGAGAATAAACTGCATGTGTGTGTGTGTGTGTGTGTGTGTATAAGATATGATAATATGTGTAAAAGAAGTCATGTTGCATGTGTTTTTAATTATTTGTTGAATTTAGTTTCTACGTGGGAGTCATTTATGCGCATACATCATGTACCTTTGATACATATGTTGACATAATTGTGTGTGTGTTTGATGGCGTGTGACATAACCAGTAGGCCAGGTCGCCTCAGGGTGTGTGTGTGTGTGTGGATCTTTTAAAGAAACATAAATAAGCCATTAGTCTGGATCTTGGACCCTGCTGCTGTAGTCCAGTGCTGCTGCTAATGGCCTCAGATAAGACACAGCTAGTGGTGAGTGAACCTGTGTGTGTGTGTGTGTGTGTGAGTGTGTGTTAGTGCTACACCAATGACTCCGGAAACAGCGAGAGAGCTCTTCTAGCTTCCACCTCAGTTGGCAATATCAGAGACGCTGACCTCCCACCAGTGCTGCAACAGTGTGACGGCTAGCGCTACTTGATGCAACGCTCGGTAAAACACTGTGCGGTTTAACTGGGAAGAATTAAGACCAATTACACAATAACGATGTGGACATGCGGTGGAAGAGAACTCTTACTGCCTGCCACCAGAAAGCCAGTTGTTGTTTTTTTGCTTCCTGCTGCTTATCTCACGCCGAGTACACGCTAAGAGAGGACAGACCGATTTCAAGCAACAGCTAGCGGCCCTAAAATGGCTCACTTTGGTCAAATAAGATGCACGGCACCGAGCTGGCTACAACTATACAGGTGTTCAACAAAAGTGCATTACTTTATTATTTCCTACCTAAAATATCATTGTCTGTGTGTGTCACCAACCACTAAAAGTCAGTCCCAGATTTACTCTTGTCCGGCGGCTTCTTGCTCGCTCACTCTCTCCTTTTCTCTTCTTAGCTTCCTCCGTCAGCGTCCTCTTCGCTCTCTGCTCCTCTGCCATCATGTCCATAGAGGATGCTGAGCCCAGTTACATTGCTCGCTTGTTCAGCTCCTGTTCTAGCACGACACTGGCTTTAAACTCTGTTATTTTATGTTAGAAATGTTGGACAATGTAGCTTTCCAGGGCTTCTTCGGTATTGTAATGACCCATACTAACATTAACAATATTATTAACACTACCTCTAATACTAATGAGTACACTACAGTACAGATACTGCACAGATTTGTTTTTTGCAGGTCCATAGAAGGCCAGTAAACTTTATTCTGTGCTGCATTGCTGTACACTTAAAAATCAATTAGAGGCTGGATTTAAAATGTGTCTAACTTCCTCTTACATATTGAATGATATTAAAGCTATTGATGCTATATTATATAAATGCAGCTATACATAATCCTTTCAAGTTAATGCTTTAAGGAAAGAAAAACTGGGTTAGTCGGTAGTTGGCGATTGTCGAGCATTAAGATCACATGATGAAAGAAGCACACATGACTTAAGTCATCTGCATGGTACAGCTCATTATACATCAGCTGGCCTGATTCTGGATGGTAATGTCATTAGGGTGGCTGAAGAAAATCAGACATGTTCATTAGAGATGGAATAATATTCCCGGGGTCCTTCGCCTCTCATAATGAGCAACACCAGACCTCCTCTGGTAAAAAAATAATTATGTCTCACGTCCAGCTAGTCCGTTACATGCAGCGAGGAATGTTAACCACGCTTTGTCTTAGTGGAGCTGAAGTGAAGACGAGCTGACAGATGCTAATGCGTGTCATAGCTGATGCTATGGCGTCACATTTGCCGCACAGCGTTTCATCTTCTGACCCCTTCAGCTGAATACCAATACATTTAGCTTTTGACAACTCCACATGAATTTGCATGAATCAGTCCAGCATCTGTTTTGGTGCGCTCTGTTTTTTTAATGAGTGTGGGCTGGAAATTCAAAAATAGAAACAGCTCAGTGAATGTAGCCACCTCGCTGTGTGTGTGTGTGTGTGTGTGTGAGCCTCTCTCTGTAAGCTAGGTGCCTCTGTTGTGGCAATCACAGCAGAACAACTCAAATATACATGAGGGTTATGCAGTATTTTTTTGTTATGTAATTGCTTCAGATTCTCTTAATCTGTTTGAAATTTAGTCGAGAAGTCTTCGTGCAACACACGCTATGTTGTGCAGCTCCTCTGGAGATGTTTGCATGAACGGGATCATCACCAAAGAATGTTCACTCTCTGAAAGCGATAAGTTCAAAAACCTCGACCCAAAGCAGCCCGTACCTCTATGAGTGGGTGCCAGTGTGCGATGGGTTTCCGTGGGTATGTCAGCATCTCACTCCAGTGGTCTCGCCCCAGACTCTCTGCCTCATTGCCCACCCTGCACACCCCGATCACTTCATTATGTCCAACCCTGAAAGACAGACAGAACAGCACATGGAGAGTCCGAAATGTTGCGTCAGTTAGTTTTCTGATAGGCGGCTTGCTAACCGATCGTAGTCCATGACAGCTATGAGCAGGCTGATCTGGTCGATGTTCTCAGGAGGAACGTCAAACACGATGGCTTCGTTGTACACCGGGTTCAGAGTGTTACGCTTGGTTGACGTCTTCCTCTTCTTTAGCCTCCGGCCATCGCACATCAGGGACACCTTCACGTATGGATCTGAAGAAAAGTGGCAAGTTCAACAACAATGCTAAAAAACTGATATATTATTCTGTATGTGACCACAGCCGCTCTCATTGTTAGTCGGCACCCACCCGAAGCTCCAGTGATGTCCATGGCTTTGAGATTTCTGGCTTTGATCATGGTGATGGTGAGCCTTCCAGCCGTGGGGAGATAGCACAATGAGAACATCAGCTCTCCCAGGTCCACGTTATCCTGCAAACAAAGACACTTTATATCAATCATGTCCAATTCTTCTATTAGCCGCAATTTTAATTAAAATATCAAAGTTTCAGGATCTGCCACTTCATCCCACCCACACATCTTTCTTTCTTCTTCTCCTTTATATTCTCTATAAGGTCTCGAGTGGGTCCATCATGGGTGCTATGGTAGATTCCCCAACAAAGTTCAAGCTTCACTCACGATCTTTCCGTTTTCTGAATAAATCTTTAAACTTTTCATTCTAAGCGTCAAACCAAAACATGAATTTCAGTAACTGTGTGCAGTATTTGTGTCTAGTTGAGGAATATTCTCTCTAAACCATCTTTAGTCTTCGGGTATCCTGTTTTATAGATGCTTCTTTTTCATTGGTGGTCTTTGGGGGTTTTCTAGATACAGTACGAGTGCCGCTGGAACAAACAAGGCTCCGTGGCAGCACCATATCCTCATAGCTCTCATGTTACAAGACTTTTTACTACGTTTTATTACTACACCTCCTGGCACGTTACCAACAACAACTGTAGATCTGTGGAATATCTTGGATCTGCCTGCAGTGAAGTGTCTAGATGTCTTCTTGCATGTGTGCATCGGATATAGACAACTTGCAGAAACTCCACAGGGTGCCTGAGAGGCTTTAAACTGAATGCTAGCTGAAGGAGGCATTGGCAGCCCAGGTCAAGTAAATCTCAGCTAACTGACAAATCATCTGTTTGGACGTGTCATGTTAAAATGAAGTGATTTATGGTTTAATAAAAATGAAGCAACAATTGAGTCCCATCCCTGAGCATCAATGGGTAGACTCAACAGAAGGCACATTATAATATATTACACGAGTCTTTGCACCTCAGATATGGATCATGTCTATGACACCTCCGGTGGAAAATACATGGAAACCTTTTTAATCACATCTGCAACATGCAGCAACGGCATGACACATCATTAATCAGCACGTTTCCTGATACAGGCATGTCATGTCCTTAGCATTTCAATCACATGCATCAAGCTTTCGGACAAAATCTTGGAATCTGCTGTTCCGGTTTACTGCTGCTGTTCTCCTGTGGGAACGTCCCATCCACAGTCACACACACATCCAGCTCTTTTCCAAATTAACACATCTGAAAATAACATGAGATGGTGTGAGAAAGACTGAGCGCTGCGTTTATGAGACAGGTACTTTCAGGGGGAACTCTGATTTCTACTTTTACGCTTTGTGCCACACGTCGGCTGACAGAGTTACAGAAACCTTATGGCAGATGAGAGCCCAGCTGGTTTTGCTACTCTGAATTCAGCTCCTTTATGTTTCCATGGACACGTTGCCAAGCAGGTTGACGCAACTTTTTGATGTGTCTTAATGCATCCTGTCCAAACAGTGATTAATACACAGGGTCTTAATGATTTTGCACTTAGTCTTTGTCTAAACTAACTAATTAGCTAAAAAGCCCAGTTAAAGGTCAGGTGTAGTGGTTATACTGCAGGCATCAATATGTGACTCTGATTAAGATTAATTGGAGTTTAAACGAGCAGACACACACACACACACACCTATACAGTCCTACCTTACCAACAGTGGACTATCACGTTGTGCCAAACAAGTGTGGACTTCAGCTTCTGGACATTTTAAAAGAACTTGAATACAAATGTATTTCTTTTATGTCTTTTCCAGTAATATTACTCCAAATTATTACAGCAGAGGAGCTTTTTATTTATTTATTTTACAGAATTTGCCAAGCGGGGACTTCCAACAAAACTGAAAAAACTTGTTTCTTCACTCAAACTTCAAACTGTTTCTTTAAAAAGTTCATTAAGAATTTACCTTCTAATTTCACTGCCATAAAAATCTTATAATACATATTAATTAATTAATTAATTTCATTTTAATTAAGAATAAATAACATTTTATAGATACACAAGTGCACACACGTTAGGATGCTACTGCATTCCAAACTGCCGACGATCAAATTGGACAAAATGAGTTGATTCATCGCGGATGTCACCTGCAACACACACACACACACACACACACACACACACAGACCAGCATGACATTCTGACTGCGTGATGACGCGATTCATCACTCGAGTTGCTGAAGCAGAATCCTCCACTGACACTGCATCATCATCGCGGCTGCTCGGAGCCTCGGGGCGTTAATGATGCGCCGCGTACGACGTCTCCAAGGTGTAACACATATGAATTTTGCAGGAATTCACACACTGACATACACAAACAGGCAGGAACTCGCACAAACAGTGGACGGGCAAAGCCTTCAGCTCTCCACAGATAATTTGATACCCTCCTCCCATCAACACACACACACACACACACACACACACACCCTCTCTCTCAATCAGCACACTTACGTTTTCAGACTATAGAGTGCCGCTCACTACTCTTATGAGCACTCAAATCAAGCCTGCGGTCAGGATTATGGTCACTTGTGCTCAGCCAATGAAATTAGACCTGTGCTCCTAAGCACCCCAATAAAGCAGAGAGAGAGTGTGGACAGTCCATCTTCTCCAATTATAATACGAGCACCTTCCCTCCCTCAGGAGCAGCCCGGCCTTGTTTACGAGCCTCTCTGGCTTTGTCTTTAATAATAACAGGCTCAGTCTGACTCGGTTTCTCTCCTCTGGTTCTCAGTCTGTTCCCCCTCTTTCCTGTAGTTCCCTCAGAAAAAAGTGTTCTCATGTTGTCGAAGGCGGAAATGGACTTAAGATGAAGAACTTTTACAGCAATGGACTGTTTATTTGCAGGAGTGACACTCATCGTGTTATTCAAGGAGCACTCAGGAGTCAGACAAGCTCATTTGTCCGGCCATGATGATTCATGTCTGATTCAGTTAATTAAAAAATAAATCATCTGTGTGACGCAGTGAATAAGGTCTGAATCAAAGCATGATACCTTTATACTTTCAGTATTTTAGTACAACAAATGAAGCCGCGTTTGAATATTTTGATGTTTTGATATTTTGAATAATATAATGATGGATAATAAAGAACTAAAGGTGGAGCAGTATGAGGACAAAAAGCAGGCACGAGATTTTCTTCGGCTCACTTAAACTCCGGAAGATCGCGTTACACAACGGCCAATCAGCAGGATAATATATCTGCCTGGCTGAACTTAGTGGAAGTAAATAAATCACAGCAGAGGCTGAACTTTAGCTGTATGGATGAATATACTGTGGCAGAATCAGGTTAGGCTACAGGATCCTTCATAACTCAGAGAAGACCAGCGAGACACTTACACACTAACTGTATGGTTCATTTGTCCTACACACACACACACACACGTATTTACAGCCGACTAAATATGTTGCAGCTTTCAAAGAAAATTTAAATACTCCACTACAATACTTGCTGTGAAGTGACAGTACTAACCATGTCACTCACATTCATAAATTCTATGAATTCAAATGAAAGTTTCTGTATTTACTGTAAACAAACCAGTCCACTCGATTGGCAGTAAACGTGGCCAAGACTTGAAAAGACCCAAACCAGACTTCACACTGGTTGGTCAGGAAATATTTGAACCTTTGTGATGTAAATATTCACGACACACCAGCTAAAACAAACTCCTGTACACTTCCTTCACTCTGCGTGTTTGCCCGTGATCTCAGCTGACCATCAGATTCACTTCAGGGCAAACCGGAGGACAAGAGCTTGTTATATGGAACCGTTTGTCATTGTTGGGAAATAGGAACCTAATTTAGTGAATTAGCAACACACACACACACACACACACACGCATGCACATGCTGACCCCATTCATCAAGGTCCCGATTACAGGCCGAGCAGACTGCAGTCGATAGTATTGACTGACCCTCCAGGAGCTGCAGGTTACAGTGACTCTGAGCTCTTCATTGTCTTTGTCTCCACAGAAGCAGGAACGTGCATGTAACAACACAACGCAACACAACACAACACAACACAACGCAACGCAACGCAACACAACGCAACACAACACAGATCCAAAAGCAGATTTAATCTACTCAACAGACAAACTGCCATATTCAATGTGCTAACGCGAACATCTCATGGAGTCAAATGGATTATTGGATGTCAAACAATGGAAGGACAACAGGGTGAGTTGTTATACTGCCTCGTTAGGTCCCTAAATACATGAACCCTGCATGGACCTGACGAGTTCCCACACTAGTCATTTCTGCTTTTGTTGTGTATTTATGACGTTACGTGTTCGAAATGCTCAATAAATCAATCGAAGGCGGCGTCATTACGGCTTTCTGTTGATCAATGTTGCAAAGATTTGCATGGATTTACTTCAATCCCACGAGTACATCCACGTTCAATCCGTTAATATTAATAAACCTTTCTCAAGTTTCTGAATTTAAATAACCAGATAATCATTGTTTTTTTCATTGTTTTTAATTTATTATCCGGAAAGTTCTTTGTTTAAGAGTTTACAAAAACCTGCTGATGTGGCCGAGATGTTGGCAGCTCATAATAGCTTTTCTTTGCCCAGGACACGACACAGTCCTTAGAAACAATGACGGCACCGGGGATCCAGGGAACGAGGATCCCATTCATATGAAATAACTTTTAATTAAGTCTATTTATTAATGCCACAGACGCATCACGGGACTATAGAGCGAAGGACAAATCCAGCACAAAGTCGAGTAGGATTCTTTCCTGAGCCAGCGGAGGTACGGATGGTTTCCAGAGAAGGAGATTTAATTACTGTTTCACTAATTAATGGTGTGTGGATTGGATTTGAATCCACACGGAAGAGGCGAGCTTGTTATAGTTTATCAGAACTCATAAAAGGGACGTGCCAGTCCTAAAAGTCTGAACACGGATCAGCGTTATGTTAGGACTGCGTCCAGTGACTGACCTCGTAACGTGAAGGGTTAAATATACAGAGAAATATACATTACAGTCCAGTGCATATGGCCAGGGACGCTAGAGGCTCGTCCTTCCAGTGTATGCGCATGATTAATGCACAGACTGGAGACTGGACCAGCACAGGGTCCCTCACTGTAAATCCCAGGGGAGCTAACCTAGTTCTGCTGGGGACGCCGAGAGAGAGAGGGGGGGGGGTAGAGAGAGAAGAAACTTTACATTTCTACATTTATTCAGACCTCCCTGCAAAGTGCTGCGACACAAACGGAAACACAATCAGATTAAAGCAACGCAAACCGTTATTCTTCTGTCTTCTACCTTACTTCACTGGTTTGCATTTATTCTGAAAGTAGAGGCGTCATATCGAACTCGAAGGTCCAGTTTGGAGCATTTAGCAAAAAAGCAACCGAATGAATACTCCACGCCTCACCCTCTCCTTCCAAACATGCAAGAAAAACTCATTAAAAAGCAAAAGTCCATTTCTAGAGTTTGGTTTGTCTGCTCTGGGCAAACGCAACACACTGATGAAAACATACTGATGGATGTTGTAATCCATTCCTGCAAAGAAACACACCCAGATCTCTCACACTCGACCTCTGGAAGCAGGCAAAGAAGAAGACGCACGTCCAAAACTAAAATGTGCCACGTCTGAGGTAAGATTACGAATGTTTGGTGATCGCGTTATTCTCCAAACGTCAAGGTAGACACGTATTTTACAAACACTGATTTTTCTGTCTGTTGGGTAAATTGATGATTAATTAGAGATTAAATTTAGAAAGTGGACTCCTCAGGTTTGGACACAGAAGACAGGACGGTTCACAAGTTGGATCCCTCGGAGGAGGTTCTGACCTATTTATACTGACCTCATTTAGCCGGGGATGCTGTTGGAAGGTGTTAAAACAATATTTGTCAAAGATTACTGAGTGTGTGTGTGTGTGTGTGTGTGTTATCCCACCGGGTCTTTGCATGAGCATAGTTAGCGACTGAATAACGGGTCAGAACCGGTTGTGTGCTGACCTCACTAACGATCATTTCCTGGCTTTGAACTTAATTGCTTGACGAGCAGCAGCTGTGTTCAAAGTCTCTCCAAAAATGTGACGTGATTCACGAGCTGAAAACATCTTCAGCCTTCAGTGAAGTTGGTGGTGATGTAAATATAGACGTTTTATTCCCACAAAGAGAGAGTCCATGAAGCACTGAGCAAACCGGCCTCGTCTCTTTATGTTAATAGCTGACAGTCACGAAATCTGATTGAACCTTGACTGGGTTGTCTACCTGACGTGAGCGTCTGTTTTCCTTACAGTCAGGAGCGCCCTGTCATAAAGTATTAGACAGGGAACGCGTCTTTTCCAAGGCTGAGTGCTAAACACATAAGAAGAGAGCACAATGTTCAATTCTTTACACCGTCAGAACAAAATAAGAGAAAAGCTAAAGGTGGAAATAGTTCTCGGTCCTCAGAGGAATAAAGATCGCTCCGAGGAAATGACAGGTACAAAATAAACACCTGAAGACAAAATCCTCCTCCAACGTAAAGTGCCACACTCAGACACTCGGTGAATCGATCTGAAGCATCGGCTCTCTCCTCTACACTGCATAACTCCACAGATTTGATTATGGATGCAGGTTTATGTGAACATTTGATGTGATGATGATTTCTGCTGAACCTCCTCAAAGTTAAGTACCGCTGCACCTCACATCCAGGAAGTTTCTTCAGTTCTGAGTGTTGATTGTTGACCAGGACATTGGTTTGCTTGGTTTGTTAATGCTCGTTGTAGTTTAGTAGGTGTCTCTTAGTCATATGAGGTCTGGTGTGGATGAAAGTTGTTCGAGTCAGCGATCCGGCCCAGACTAAATACTCGGATCTCTCCACCAGTCAGTCAGAACTGAAGAAGCTTCTTAGATGAGAAGTGAAACGTCTTCAGGGATCTACAACCAAGTCCAGTTGCCCCAGATTTAATCGTTCTTAAAGAAAGATGACTGAGAACCTCCACAGTCTTCTTCATGTTACTATTTTACAGTCTGCAACAGGTGGAGTATCATAGTTTAGTCCATGAACTCCACCTGGATCGCTGACCATCGAACTTCTCCACCAGAGGTGGCTGCGTTTTTTCAGCCCGGTATCCCGATCTAATGAACACAAAGCTGTGTTTCCATCGCAGCACTGGCTTCGGTCTGAAACAGGCCTTTGAGTTTAGTGTATGAGAGTGTGTGCCAGTTACTACTGCGTAAATTAATTTCATAACCCTCCATGAAGCTCAAAAGTTAATCAACAACAGCAAGCCAACGCTATTTTAGGTTGGTAAATTCCCTCCGCTCGGGACTGGATATATGGTGTGTATCTGCACGTACGCTGCTGGTAGGATGTTTCACCATGTGCACGTCTGTTACTGTACACTGACAAAATAGTTTCAAAAGCAAAATAATCACAGTTTTCTCAGAAACTAGAAAAGGCAGAGTTTCTATCGTGAACTGGCCGGCAGCACTCTGCAGTCCTCACTCAACGAGACAGGTGGACCATGAGGAGTTCCCTGGCAGGAGGATCTAACTTTCTCTCCAAGCTGCTCAGTGCACCAACGCTGTAGACTTATCTAAGTGAATAATGTAAAATAGACAGTGTCGCTGTATCTCTGTCAAACCAACCCCAGTCTTATGTCAATGTAGATCTGGGTCACTACCCCCAAGTGTTTCCCTCCTGCTTTCATTAAACATTAACTGTGTCTAAGTATATTTCGATGTCTCTGCCTCTTGAAACCACGGATGAGCTCCAGTTGGAGGAGAACTGAGACATGTCCATTAATATATCTCCTTCCTTCTGCTGTTGTAACACTGTTTTTTGGCTCTTGTTTATTATCTTTGCAGATTCGGCTCAGACTGAGGGAAAGGAATGGGATTTAGGCTGGTATGGATGCTGCCTGGTCTGACAGACCTTCAGATGTTCTGGTGCTTGATATTAACAACCTGCAATGGTACTGTCAGAAGCAAACACAAGGTCATACTGAGAAAGATATCAGTGTGTGAATGTTAAGAACAGAGAGTCAGATAAAAATGAATAAAAACTGGCATCTCACCGAGGTCACATATTGTATGTCCCGGCAAAGTTTTGTCTCCCGTGGAAAGTCGGCAAGATCCAGGAAGTTGTCCACCACCACTTGACCGATCAAATCATGGCGAGAGAACCTGTCGAAGTCGTAGACGCTGAAGTGCAGCTTCCGGCTCGACAGTTCGGCGTACGCTACAGGAAAGAGAAAGACCTCGTCGAACACTGGGTTGAGTGTCTTGCGGTGCACCTTGGTCTGGTGCTTGTTTTTGCGGTCAGGCAGCAGGTAGATCTTGACGTAAGGATCGGAGGTCCCTGAGAAGTCCTTGGCGGGAAGGTCCTGGGCCTTGTGGATCTTCACGATCAGTTGCTCAAGGTCAAAGTCAAACTTCAAGACGAAGTTGAGACGGCCGCAACTGTCGGAGCGACGGCCGTCTTCTGCGTCCACCGAGCGCTGCTTGTAGAGTTCTGGTTTGATTCGGCCCAAACCGGACAGAGACTCCTGGCGCTGGAACTGAGCAGGGTTGAAGTCTGGATTGGACAAGTTCATCTGACGGCGGATGGAGTTGTGCCTATAAAATAGGGTAAAATTTGGACATGTAAGATCATTGGACCACTGAATTGAAAACATTCTTTGTGGAGTCTCTGTTGAAGTCGCCGTGTTCCCTCAAGCCTGAAGTTTTGTGTGCTGTCAACTTTATGATTAAGCATCTCTGAACCCGGAGGTGAAGGTGTCTGCCTGACTGTGCGTGTCCATCTGTGTTTACCCTGCCAAGAAACAAAAGTTGGACAGTAGCTTCGGGGATACGTGATGTGTACTGACCGTACAGACGAGGTAGGCTCAGTAATCTGTCTCTGGACCCTGTCCCTGGCCAGAGTGTGGACCTGGTTTTTATCCACCTTGGCCTGGGTCTCCAGTGGGATGTCAGGTGACGTGTGGCTTATCTTTAAGGCCGATTCTGGGACAGGCACAGCCGACGGGGGTCCTGAAGGCTCCTTCACACAGCCATCCTCGCTGTACTCCCGTTCCTCCCCGTCCACCTGCACAGCAGACAGCAGAGTTTACAGCGTCACTCAGGCCTACTGCAGAAATGTGTGAAATGAAGTGACGGCAAAGCAGATCTTTAATTCAGAGACATCAATCTTATCCTATCCTATTCCTATCATCAATATTCCAGAAGGAAATAACTTCATCTCACCAAATCCAGCTGGTTTTATGTTGCTTCTGTCTGCGCACACGCTGGCCTGCATGTCTGTTGTGTTAACCATCTAATAATGACAATTGAAAACATGCTGATCACTTTTACCTCGGTCAGGACGGGTTGTTGGTCTCCTCCCAGAAAGTGCGCCCCCTTGAGGACATCTGGGAGGAACCGGCCGCTCAGCGGCACCCAGCACAGCTTCCATGAGACAAAGAGGGAGACGCTGAAGAGAGCCAGGCCACAGGTGGTCACCAGCAGGGACAACAGGCTCACTGATACATCTAGAAATGGAAGAGGAGGGAAGGGAGAGAGAGAAAGAGCGACTCAGTGAACAGGGAACGCAGCTTTGCCAGTAAAAAAAAAAAAAACGCTGGCGCAGTCAAAGCTCGCTCTCCGGACGGAGAGAGAGGACACACTGTTTATTCAGAATGCTAAAAAAGAAAGGAAACTCTCACAGTTCATCACCACAAGCAAGAGTTGAAATTTATGGTTGCTAAAATAAAAATCGTGGCTGATTATGAATTCATGCTTTCAGGTTTTCAGGAAAAAATGGCAGAGAGGGACAAAAACCTGAAAGTGATCAACTTTCCCAGCCCGCTGACTAACACCAGACTCATCTTCATATGTGGATGTTCACATCTGACCATGTTCAGCCTCTTAGATTCACTGTGCCGTCACTGCCTCGCCCTGTCTGCTTTCCAACGTCTGTTCCTGTAAACAGTCCAACGCGCTGACTCTCAAACTTATTTTAGACGCACACGCGGCTTGCTTGCATGTATTTTTCACTATATTGTACATGGTTGAATGAGCTCTCATTATGTTTAAACATAAATGTGGAAGAGAAGGTGCTCCAGAGCAGAGACTGAAAGTGTACGGCAGAGGCAAAAACCAGATCTGTGAACAACTCCAGCAAATAACGAAAGTTTACTGAAACTTCTGCAGTTTCATGAATAAATTGGACATTTCCAGATCCAAAAGATCTTTTAGGTGTACAATTCTTTACTAACTACTAACTGAGAGGTTTGTAGACGTTACTGAGGTGATGCCTTGATCTGGCATGTTTGTTTCCTTCTCTTTCTCTTTGCTGCTGTCGTTCTGAATTATACTCAGCAGACAGAAAGTCTCATATTTCTGAAGCAGACTGCGTGTCCGCCTGCAGATTCCACGATCAGTGACACACTGAGCATCCAGGATGTCCGATAATGTTGGGGGCATTTCAGGAGTATGGGGGTCAAGACCCGTGGGACCTTCAGGACACGCTGGGGCTGGGCTGAAGGAGTTTCTCTGGGTCTTTTCAGAAGGAAAGACAAATTGTTGCAGGCTCAGCAGCGATGCACGGAGGGTAAAACATCTGATTGAGTTGATCTACCTTCCTACCCTCAGCGATGGCCACAAGCAGCTGAAACGAGCTTCCTTCAGCCTCTGCTGCTGCAACATCATCAGCAAGCTGAGGTGGTCCGGGCATCCAAACAGGATGTCTCCTGGGTACCTTCCTTTGGAGGTTTTTCGGTCACATCCGACTAGAGAGACAGCAGAGAACTCTCTGGAGGGATTACATATCCTGCGTGGCCGGGGAACACCTCAGGATTCTCCTGGAGGAGCTGGAAAATGTTGGGAAGACCCACGACCCGGTTCTGGATATGCAGGAAGACAGAGATGGATGGAGCCACACAGATGGCACCTTCTTCAAGCCATGGTATAGAACATGTGATTACATCACACAGAACATGTAATTACATGTAATTGTAAATGACACAAGATGAGCAGATTACAGTGTCAAACGGTTTCTATAGCAACGACTATTACCGGCTCCTCAACAGACAGGTGGCTGTGACTGACAGACAGACAGGAACAGACTGAAGGTGAGCTTACAAAGGAGCCATTTATGGCCAAAAGTCCCCCGGGAACTAAACTCTCCTTTCCTGAACAGTGACACTGTCCCTCTGAGGACGCTGCTGTCGTGCTAATCTGGAGATGGCTCCTGAGTATGAACCGTTAAAAACTGAATACACGTAAACGTTTGCATCTCAAACTCACTAATCTAAAAGTATCTTACGTTCAGGTTCCACGGCATCGTCCTGTTTAAGTCGCATTATAATTCAGTTAGAGTTTACAGTTGTTTCATATGAAGCACCTGCACTGTGTGAAGGCAACTCAAACAAAGGAAGCTGTAACTCAACGTCATGGCAACAACATTTATTTTCAGTGCAGCTTCATACGAGAAGAAATAATAAATCAAACGAATAAGAAAACAGAAATTAGAACAGTGTAATCTGCATGAACTCAGTGATACGTCGCTTCCAGCTCTGCGGTCCATCTATTACTGACCTGAGCGACAGGAGTTCGTTTTCAATCACCTGAAAATAAGAATCGTGTTTTCGTGGTCCCAGAACGAACGAGTCCTCGTCCACGAAGTCAACAACAGACAAACTGAACACTGAACTGGAAATGGACTTCTGCTCTGGACTGTTTCATACTGCTTGTTGTAGTGTTGCATGTAAGAGTGTGTGTTAAATTCAGTGAAGGATTTTCCGCCTCACTGACAGCTCAAGCCTCGGCTACCCTCAGTAAAACCTCGCTAAGTATGAAACACTTCATACTTGTACCTGTTATTCCTTCATGCATATTCACATAAACCCAAGCAGCCACAACACAGACAATTACTCTAATCAAAACCTCTCAAACCTTTTTTTTAATTATAATTGTCGACTTCCTTTAGAGAGGAGGGAGCTTATTGATTATTGGAGCTCCTGAATCCAATTAACCGCCAGCCGGCTGTATGGGGTTTAGGACTCTGTGCCTTGATTGCACCCCACAGGGGGACTTGAAAAGCGGAGCCACCCCGCGGCTTTTGAAAAGGCTCTAACAAAAGGTAATTGAATGAAGCCACGGGGTTGTCTGAGCTGTTTTACTCCATTTAAAAGCCAAACTCATCAACGAAGGAGCAACCGCATTTATTTTACAACTCAAACTCAAATATTTGATGATGGGAGGCGGATTTGGAGAGAAGGGTTGAGCCTCGGACGTGAACGTGATTTATGGGAGGAGAGCTGACGTGATATTATTTTTCATGAAAGAAGAGCGTCGACTGTTCGTGCACATCAAAGCCGGAGCGTGGTGGAACAAGCTGCACGCTCTCTGTGTGCCAGCTGAGAACAGAAGCCCTGCACCGTGCCGGGACACACACTGTAGATCATCCCTCCGCCGCCTTCAATTCATCCCAGCTGGTGCAAAGTGCAGAGCTGCACACGAGGAGGCTGGCTGTGTTCTACCTGCCGCAGTTCACAAATCCAAGTGCTGACTGCGCTTTCACACTAATGAGCGCCGAGTGCAAACATCTTCCTCTGGATTTATTCATTGAAATGAATGAAGCGTGGCTACGATGTTTTCACACTCACCAACCTGTTGTCCAAATAAAATTAAAGTAGCGAGTTCGTCTACAGTGAATTTACTGTTTTAGCGTCTTTCAGCTCATTGTTTTGGTTGTTGGGCCTGAAATCTTGTCTCACTGTGCCCTCCATCAAACAGCAGACAGACCAAGTTATCAACTAGTCTTTACTGACGACCTCATCCACGTGTATGAGCCTCATTCAGACCCTAAAATGGCGCCTCGGGGTGAGTTTGGAGTAATGCCAAGCCAAAGTGTTTAATATAACGTGAACAGGTGAGTTGTATATAAATTCACCCTCAGTACAGTTGTCATGAACGGGGAAATTAGCTACAGAGACCAAAACTGTTTTTGTACCAGGCTGTAAACATGTTTATTTCTGCTGTCTAACATGGGGACTTATGGAGACTGACTCACTTCTGCAGCCAGCCTCAGGTGGACGTTTGAGGAACTACAACTTTTTGTTGGCTCCATTTCACGGCCACCGCGGTTGCAGTTTTTACAAATCAAGCAATAGTTGATCATCTTTAATAGAAGAGAGTGAAAGCCGGTTTCAGATTTCAGGGTTTGAAGCCAGCAGCAGAGACGATCAATGGAAAAGATCAGAGTCTGATTTTTATTGTCCAACAATGCGAATGGATTTTCCTGATAGAAGCTTGGCAGCCGCGTTCTCCTGCCTCTGAAGTGAATCAAGCCTAAAACCCCTGAAGTGAACAGACACACAGATGGCTGCTTTTATTGATTTGGACTAAATCTCTCTTTGATGAGGCGTTGTGTAAATCAACAACCTGCTCCAGGTTGGCTGATTATCAGCTACGCTGCAGGAAAAAAAGCTGATTTGTATTGAACCTCACAATAGGTAGCGAAGAGAAGAGAAGCAGCGACGCCAAGAAACCTGAACTTCCCCGTCGTTTCCTCGTGTTTCATTTATTCGCTCACTTTCACACATGCAGATGCTCCATCACGTGTCTGGATTTATTCATTAACCTTTTGAGTGTGTGTGTATCCATCTGTCTCGTGCATGAGCGCAGTCGTTATTCTGTTTTCAGTGTCTACAGATTTAGATGTTTAACCCTCGTCACCCAGCTGGAACGTCTTCATCTCAAACGTCTTCTTTGGGTTCAGCTCATCTTTACAGTCATAATGTAGCTTCTGTCTGGTGACAATAAAAATCCTTTAACTGGTTTAAAAATCACACGAAATGCATCAAAAGTCATCAGAGATTGCAGGTGGACATGCAGGTGAGCCTGAGGACTGATAGGCTCAGTCTGAACATGCGTGAACATCGACAGGAACCCGAGTAAATGAAGGACACCTTACCAGCCCATCTGGGGTTAAACGCTTCATTTTAAAGTAAATTCAGGTTAGCACAGGTGCATCGATTATCCATCCATCCATTTTCTGTAACCTCTCGTCTTCATCAGGGTCGTGGTGGAGCTGGAGCCCATCCCAGATGACTTAGGGCGCGAGGCGGGGTACAACACGCTCACATTCATACCAACGGGCAATTTAGAGTCACAGTTTACCCTTTAGGTGCACGTCTTTGTCTCTGCTAACCACTGAACCGAGGATTAAAACATTCATGGACTTGGTGCATGGTGACAGGTTGTGATGTGTTCCCGTCCCACCAGGAGAGGAATGTGTGTCAGCTCATTGATTTCTGAATTATTTAGTGTCCTGTGCCTTTGTCACAACTCTGCCTCCATCATCATCATCAGGAGCGACAGTGACACACTTCTGCATGTTTCTGTTCGAGGAATGTTTAGTGACAAAAAGAAAAAACACACGAAGCCTCACAGCTATCCAAAATATCCAAAATGCTGCATGTTCATCTTTTACTTTTGATTTTTCTTTTATCAAAAAGTCCAAAAACTCCAGGATTGTTGCACAAAGTATCTGGATTTGATGTCCCAACCCTGGACTGGAGCTAAGAATAAATTTGACCGCTACACGGGGTTAAAACAGAGACTGAATGCAATCACTAAAATCAATTCAAAACTACCGGTCGCCAGTTGAGAAAGGTTGGAACAGGCGTAATGCAGGCTTGTAGCAGCGCGTCAAGTTTTCATCAATAACCTGGAAACAGAGTTCGACACACTGACCGGTTCCGTCCGTGAACAGACACAGACTCAGAGGATCGATTCTATGAAAGAGAAATTTAGTTATAACTAGAAGAAACAAGCAGCAATCTGCACGACAGCGATGATGATGATTATCATGCCGGACAAACAGAGAAATCAGAAAGTTGAAGATCAGAATGTCGTCAGGATAAGATGATTGGAAGATCAGCTGAGGGAGGTTTTGTCCTGCATGGCCTGTGATTACCTCCTCCACCTGCAGCTCGTTATCCAATCACCAAGGCGGTATAAAACCCTGGTTCAACTTTCCAGACTCTGCAGCAGTGTTACAGACAAAGCGAGCGCTGTGTCTTCTCCTTCCTCGCTGACTCTCTCTGAGCTGAGGATCTCCGCCTGCCACTCAGCTGACACCTCCACCCCTGCCTCGTTATCACTCCCGTCTCTGGAAATCTCCTCACCACCTGACGCCCACCTGTCCCTGAACTATTCACCCCTCTGGCTTTGTTTAATAAACCTCAGTCTCCGGTTGTGTTTGCACACTACACAACACCTGTAAAGTGACAGTGCTGATCTGAAGGACCTTCAGCTGAACTCCAGAAAGAACCATGGAGAGCGGTGGAGGTCTGAAGGGAGCACAGAGAGTTAAGTCTGATTTGGACTTCTGGTCTGTAAAGATCACAGAGTCAAAGGACGAGTAACCCTCAAAGAAAAGAGCATCAACATGTAAAAAACACACCCCCATGTGGGTTCAAGGCGGCTAGTAAACTGTTTTATTAGAGACTGTTAATTGTACGGTAAAACACCATAATATGTCATGACTAAATTTATTTATTAAAACCCAGCCGTAACTATAAAACCAACAGTATTAACGTCCCTTCACCGTAATTTTACAAATTTATTCTGGTAAAATTCTGTTGTAGCTGGACTGATTCATAACTTGGTACTGATTGGTTAGAACAAACTAAAAGCAGAAATTGCTCAGTCTTTGAAAATGCTGCTTACATTGTTGCTGTGTTGTCAAACAGCGTTTTTCGAGGAGGCGTGTCCGTTTGGACCTCCGACGCGCTGATTGCAGCGCTGCCGAGAACCGCTCATCCGATCGACATCAACTAAACTTCAGATTCTCAACCCACTTTCAGATTTGTCCAAACAACATTTCGAGGTTTAAACACACACAGAGTCAACTCTTCCCTTTGCTTCCTGTGCCGTTGTTTCATTTTGGTTATTTCGGGGTGGCGTCATCTCCACGGCTGCGAGCACTGATGAGCGAGTACAGAGGTCCCTGTGCCTCTGAAGAAGGTTCATTATAGGCCCATCACACCCTCTGTTGAGTCCCTGACACCGATCAGAGACACACAACATACTCGCAACCATGCCAGCTTATTCCTGTTTACTATCCAACACACCAACGCAGATAATAACCTGCAATTAAACCACAGTACTGGTGTAAACATCACAGTTGACTGGCTGATTCATTGGGACAGCAACTCATTATTTCTCCATCCTACACGTAACGTTTCTGTTTCCAGTTAGGACTGTAAATGACAGATGTGGGACACCGGTGGGATGTGAGAGGTCCACCTTTAATGATTTTTAGCCATGCTAACTGCGCGGCTCTAGGGATGCCAATTATAGGTTGTTGGCCGGTCAGTCTACGCTGCGGTCCTGCGGTGGCAGATGCATCCGTTACATTGTTAACCTTAAATTTTATTCTTGTATTCCGTATTTTGCTACGCTCCGTGTATTTTTAGGAGCGTGATGGCAATTTGCAACTTTTCCGCCTCGCAGCTTCGACCACCGAGAGATCGCTAGCAAACTTTCCCGTCACAGGAAAATTGACTTGTCAGGAGAGAAAAACTTTAATTTCATGTAAGCTGAAGGTTTGTGGTCGCTTCAGGTGCAAGGCAGCAGCTGTGTACACTTTGTCAGACTCTGTGTGTGTGTGTGTGTGTGTGTGTGAGGATCTCTGCCATGAGCATGTTAGCATGGTGCTGATGGTGTAGCCTGGTTTTCTTCTCACTTCTTAAGGCAACTCAAGTGTTACCAATGATATTTATTAAAGTTCATTAAAGTGTGGAAGTGCCAAAAACTGCAGTTCCTCAAACGTCCACTTGAGGCTGGTTCCAGAAGTGAGTCAGTCTCCATAAGTCCCCATGTTAGACAGCAGAAATAAACATGTTTACAGCCTGGTACAAAAACAGTTTTGGTCTCTGTAGCTAATTTCCCCGTTCATGACAACTGTACTGAGGGTGAATTTATATACAACTCACCTGTTCACATTATATTAAGGCTTAAAGTTATGCAGGATTCAGAGCGTGGACGCTTTGATTGACAGGTGGGCGTCGTTACAGGTGGCTTGTTTGAGCAACCAGGCGTCATTCGTCCCACCTCCATTGTTTTGTCATTGGCCAACATGCTCTGACTTTGTTTCTATTTGATGAAGCTCTAAATCATCTCTTATATCATTTGAAAAGCCAAAATAACACAAATATTAAAAATCCACTGTGTTGACACTGCAACCAGCAGGTTAACACAATTATTAAAGACAGAGAGCGTATGATTATGACCAATTTATCCTCCGATGCCTGCCGCTGTCAGCGAGCGGGCCTCGGGCCACAGACATCTCATTAAACTGTTCGATGTACTACGGCCCGTCCTCCGGGGAGCGCAGCACTGAGTACAGTTCAATAAGCTGCAACAGCCAAGTCAGCAGTGGGTCAATAAAAGAGCAACGCAGAGGTGAAAGGGCGCGGCAGTGTTGGTCTGAGGAGAGCGCGGGGATAATGTCCTGTCATCACACTGAGGAGGGGCGGTAACCCTCACACCAAGGAAACATCGCACATGTGTTGATTTTAAATTAAGAGATGAGCAGAAAAGACGGGAGCCATTAACTTTATTGAGCTCATTGTGGAAAATCACCAGAGGCTCAAAGATCTAAACCAAATATCCACGTTATGTTGCCTGGCAACAATACCTCGAAAATGCAATCAAGGGTGTAATGAAAGCTAACCTGTTTCCCCCAACATTTAATCAATTCTTCGTCTTAGAGACGAAGAAATGAAAGTATTTTGTGCGGTTCAACTTTCCAATGGATCATCGTTCCCACAACTCTGACTCGTATGAGAATATGAAACCATCCTGTTTGATTCAGAGGAAGATTTGTGTCATAAATCCCTGAATCGGCCTCGAGTTTGAGCACGAGAAGGTTCGACAGACGTCCAGGCCTCGCGACATCAAAGCATCAATGAATTAAAAAGGGCAGGAAATGAAGAAATGAAGTGTCAAAACTGCAGTTCCTCTAATGTCCACTAGAGTCTCCATAAGTCCCCATGTTCACTTCACAGCAGACATAAACACGTTTACAGCCTGGAAGCTCCACGATGATCAGGTGTCAGACTGTGAGAGCTCTGCAGGAGCGACGCCTGAGAGGAGACGCTCGGTTTCTGTATGACATCACAACTCTTACATTCAGTCCACGCCGCAAAGAGAGAGAGCTCACCTGGCGTGAGTGAAACCACACACACACACACACACACACTGTAAAATAGTGAAGCCATCTTCTCGGTGTGTTTGTCTCACGGGGGGTGGAGAAGGTTACGTTTGGGTGAAACTTCAAATGAGGCCAAGAAATAGGCTTTGAGATTACATCACCGATCCAGCACCCACAGCTGGTGCCACCGTGGAGGTCCGCCGAGGAGCAGGCTGCACGTTCAAAAATAGAGATACAGACGGAGTGCATTTTTCACAAAGCTACACACACACACACACACACACACACACACACACACACACACACAAAGGCCAAGATGAACTATGTGTGTAAATATAAACAACCAGGTAGTTCTGTAAAACATCTGAGCTTCAGCAACAAGCTCCTGATGGAGTACCAACACTCTCACATTGTCCAGCTCCGGTTCTGGCACGACACTGACTCCAGTCCCAATCAGAATCCGGATGATCCAAAACAAACAACTACACTGATCATCTCGTCTTCGTCTCTGACTGTACCTGTACATCTTGTTCATAATCTGAAGAATCCATCATGTTTATGAAGGGTTGAAATCACGAGTTCATTCATCATCTTAATTGTTCACTTGATTCTTTATTGTTTCATTAAGCGGTGATCATGTTACCGCTGATCTCAGCCTGCTGGCCTGAGATCGATTGCTTCTGTCTCCACCGACACACAGATGGAGGGACAGAGTGTTTTCCTCATTCATGATGAGAGTTCTTCGAGGAGCACCACCCAGTCGCTCCACAGCGATCGTCCTTCATACATGAAACATGTGTAAGCTTTGTGATCCCTCACTGGCTTCCCACAGACAACTAAACGTGTAACTGAGCTGAAAGCTGCAGAGACGATTTTCACTCAGTCTAATTTAATCTGATACAGTTTGTGTCTCTTCCTTGTTTCTATAGAGAAAACGTATTTCTATTTTTTGCACAGGTTTAATTTTAATTTGTTTCCTGTGTCTGCTGTTAGATGCCTGAAGCATCTGCTTTCTACCTTAAAGGTGTCAGATCTTTGTTTTCAGGATAAGGCAGACATTAAAAATCAGAATCTTTTTATTTCTGTTACTAAATTCTCCTTTTGTATCTACAGAGGGAGCGGCTCTCTTCCATGGAGGATCACCGTGTTTGTACAGCAGCCCAGAGCAGACAAACTAAATACTGACTCTCACAGAGTCCAAGTGTTGTTTGACATCAGGCAGGAGAGGGATGCAGCTAAATCTGCACACTGGACCTTTAATTTGGACGCAGACGTGCACGTCGCAGCTTCATTTGTTGGTGGCGCGAGCAGAAAAATTTCCTCCTGAAAAAACTTTGAATATCAGAGAGCTCGTCTCTCCCCTTTCCACTCGGAGGCATTGTTGTTTGTTGTAGATCAAACTGTGTGTGTGTGTGTGTGTGTGTGTGTGTGTGTGTGTGTGCGTTCAGAGCAGTCTAATACAAGAGGAAGTAGGTCACAGCTCCTCAGGGGAAACCACGATGGGAGCTTGAACTTCCTCTTCATCATACATGTTTAATGATGGATTGTAACATGTTTAAAGGCAGCGGCGCAGCCACAACCAAACCTCTACATGCATGTACTGTAAACACACACACACACACACACACACACTGTATGTAGGATGTAGATCATGCATGGTAAATGATCTAATAGTCTGCGTGCTCTGATATGTATGCACGTCATACGATAACACACACACATTTTATCAGAACTCTAATATTCTAATATTCACACTCATTTTCAGGCGTCCCCAAAGTAATCTTCCTGTAATCTTCCTGTAATCTTCCTGGTGGTTTCAGCAGTGTAATGTCTGAACAGTGTGGTTTCATACGGAGCCTTTTTAAATTTAAAGTATCTCAGGGAGTTTTTCTTCAGGTCAGAGCATGGAGACAAACACTGGAGCCACCTCACAGGCTGCGAGTCTAAAATAAAGCGACTGGATCTGCTGGAGCTGCAAAGTGCTGCGAGCGGATGGGGAATATCGGGTGGGGCTTTTCTCTCTCTGCTGTCTGTCAGAACACTCAGAACAGTTCAGTCTGTTCGTGGTGGTCACACACACTCTCACACACACGTATATACTCTGTATGTCTTTGTGGATGGTGCTAATGGATGCAAGCAACAAGTTCACAGATCACATCTCTTCTTGCTTTTTAGTGCTACTGGATCACTTAGCAGGAGTTTTGTTTTCCTCCTCTTCTTCTTTGCAGACTGACCACACACACACACACACACACACGCCTTTAATGCATGCAGACATCAGGAGTAACATGCACTGCTTAAATTCGGTTTGGAAGTTCAGCTGCAGGAAAAGAAATCGACATTTTTCAGAATCAAACTCAGATTTTTACCCTCAGATCTCAGATTTCAGACTCTCAGTTCACTTCAAACTCTCACAAAGAAGGAGCGGAGCTGACCTGAGTCCGTGTAACGCGGTCTGGCCAAGTCCCTGAAGTAGTAAATGAAATCCAGGCAGTTGTCGTCCTGCACCTCTCCCTTGGAGCACAGGTCGGACAGCAGTTCCAGCGCCTTTCGACAAATCTCATCCTCTCTTTCTGCAGGCATTGCCCTCCAGCATCCTTCTGACTTGTCGGCCACTCCGGCTGATCCTCCACCAGCTCTGTCTCACACACACACACGCGCGCGCAAAGACGCACGGGTTACACCCCTGGATGGGTCCGGCGCGCTCGACGCATCCGCGAAAATCCGAGTTAAGTTGAGTTTAGGTGGTTTTGAAGCGAGAGGTGGAGGTTTGAGCTGATGGAGGAGAAGTTTCCACCCGTTTAAAGAATCCTCATCTGCGCGATGTTGTTTTCAGCAGGAAAACATCGACTCCAGCCCAGTTTGACGCTCCTCTCCTCTCCTTCTCCTCCTCCTCCTCCTCTTCTCTCTCTTCACTCCTCCTGCTGAATCACCGCTCAGCCTCCAGGCTTCAGCAGCGCCAGTCAAGGTCTTTGAATGAATGCTCGGCTTTCACTGCGCTCAATTATTCCTCAATGCGCCGGGATGCAGAGAGACAGAGAGGAAGCTCTGCCTCCATCAAGCTCCCCTCCCCCTCCACCACCACCACCCTGCTATCCGAGCAGCAGTCTGCACGCACCTCCACAGGAGAAGCCAGCAGAGACCTCTGTGTTCTCCTTCTTGCAAATGTCATGAGATCCCTGGCTGAGCCTCCTCTGTCTCCTCTGTCTAATGAGCAGACCTGGGCTCCTCTCACCAGGTAAACACATGAGTAATGAAGTCCTGCTCCCGGCAGCAGATGTTTAAACAGGGAACACCTGAGAGGAGCCACGAGCACGAGCCTGACCTTTACTGATGGAGTGATGAAGAGCGAGAAACCACAGATGAATGTCACATTAAAGCCTCGCTGAAGGAACTAATGAAGGCCTCTGTGTGTGTGTGTGTGTCAACAAATGTCTCCAGGCAACATAAAAATAACTTCACTGTGAAGTTTTGCAGCGTGTAAACGTAACAATCGTGACCAAACTTTTGTCAGATAACTACGACAAGTTTCTGCTGCTGGTCTCACATCAGGAGCTGAGTCAGGCCCATAAACTAATGCCAGAACCAGAGTCACAGCTTCAGCACGTTGGGTTCTTAGAGGAACATTTTGATGTCCAGTATTCCCTTTAAAGATTGGATGGGAAACTGATTACCGGTTCTTTAAGGACCCTCTGCCTCCCTGATGCCATCACCACGGAGAACCTGAACCTTTATTTTTCAGGGTGCATGAGTGACTTCTTGCACATCATCATATTATTTTCTGTCTTTGGATTCTCTGTGTTCTCTGCACAAACTTCAAACTGACGTGATTTTACATGGATTGTCTCATCGTGGCAGCTGATGTAAGAGGTCAAACGCCGAGGCACACAGAGCGGCGCTTCGGGAATATAGCTGACACCGGCAGCGAGATTCACTGATGTAATTCTCATCTCGGGCCTGTGTGGGTCACACAAAAGGGTCAGAGGTGAGCGCTGCTCCACTCCAGGTAACCATGACAACCGTATGACGTAAGGGCTTTTAAATCACTGGACGGGAGTAAAACTCAGGTCCTTGACCCGAGATCATCGTTCTGATTCAGTCCTGAGCTGATTAAGGTTTTCATCTGAGTCTGAACCTTTAGCAGACACTGACCTCTGTGTTACGAACTGCAGTTCCTCTAACGTCCACTTGAGGCTGGCTGCAGAAGTGAGTCAGTCTCCATAAGTCCCCATGTTAGACAGCAGAAATAAACATGTTTACAGCCTGGTACAAAAACAGTTTTGGTCTCTGTAGCTAATTTCCCCGTTCATGACAACTGTACTGAGGGTGAATTTATATACAACTCACCTGTTCACATTATATTAAGGCTTAAAGTTCTGCAGGACGCTGACGGAGGAAGCTAAGAAGAGAAACAGAGAGAGCGAGTAAGAAGAAGCCACCGGACAAGCGTAAATCTGGGACTGACTTTTGCTGGTTGGTGAAATAAAAGTCTGACAGACAGACTGACGTTTGAGCTCGCTGTCTCTCGGCTTCAGGACTCTGGAGGTCAGCGTCATTCTTCGAATCCAATCACCGTGAGAGAATCACATCCTGAAATTAAGAAAGAAAGACAAGACAGCTGCCGCTACCACCCGCAGCTACGAGGGAGGCGCTAATGTACAGTCACACACAAACTTTTGAAACTGAACCGACACCCTTGGCCTGACCTGAACTGGATCCAGTTGTCTGGTAATAATAGCATCAGTGAAATCCGACTTCATTCTGTCTTCAGCACCAAAGATTCACCAGAGGAGGCGACACCAGATGAAGCTAACAAGGAAACAAAACTGTCTCGGGGTCATGGGAGTTTTTTCAACACTAAATTCCTCAGCATGAAGACACACACACACACACACACACACACACACACTCACGCTGACACTGCTGGTGATATCAGGCCAAACATAATGTGCAATAAAGCTGAGGTGAAGACGAGCCGGGTGATGTATTCGTGTCAGCTTTAGTGGTCAGCAGGTCCAAAATATGAGCACATCATCAGAAGGGAAGTGCATTAGGAACCGAGTGTGTGTGTGTGTGTGTGTGTGTGTGTGTGTGTAGGAGTGTGTAGGAGTGTGTAGGAGTGTGTGGGTGCCTCTGCCCTTGTGTTTATATTTCTTCATTTCCAAGTGTGTGTGTGTGTGTGTGTCTCACAGACTTTGTATTCAAGTGTGGACACATCGTTGTGTGTGTGTGTGTGTGTGTTTTGGATGTGGGTGAGTTTGATTTAACATTATTCGGGAGGACTCAGCCAGGCTCGCAGCCAGCCCAGCTGGCTCGGAGGAACAGAGGGCATCTGTTCAGCCTCCACACCGGTCGCGCTGCTCTTAAAAAACGTTTCTCAGAAAAACGGCATCAACATAGAAACTCCTGACTGAGGTCAAAGAGCTAATCGCTGCAATTTTCTCTACGCTAAATATTTTAAAAAACACAAACCACGTCAGATATATTATGTTTCCCAAGACTTCATAATTACTTTATAAAAGAACAACAAAGAGAGGAACCACCTCAGACCCGTCGCCTTGACTTCTCACCCCATGGAGAGTCATTCTGGTCCAGATCTGGACCCCCGACAATTCGCCTACCAACCAGGCATTGGTACAGTCAACGTCCACCACTGACCGCCGCCTGACTGTGGTCAGTCACCTCTACCTGTTTGAAGGTAGAGAGGGACGCCCCTGATCTGTAGGACGTCCCACCGGGGAAGTCAGAACATTTGTGAGTCTGCGTTTTGTCCTTGCCTGAAGTCAAACCCAGGCACAGCCCACACTGATGCCTTGTGGTCGTGACAGGTGAGCAGTTCAAGCGCCTATTTGTGTGACGTATTGCAGGAAATTAACTCTGGAGCCCGAGTGCCCATTAAGACTGTGAGTGTTTGGAGGATTTATCGAGCATGCCGGGACACCTGATTAAACGAGGTCATCCCTGAAGTAACGGATGGCATGAGCGATGCGATGTTGCCTCAGTATTAAGATTCCTGCTGAGACATTTAATAGGGGTGGACAGAGTACTGTCAGCGGAGCTTAAATTATTGAGAAATCCCATTTTAAAAAAGGACAATAATGTCCGCAGCAGTCCGCAGTAGTCCTGCTGTGGGCAGGTGATCTTTCATTCCAGAAGCACTTAACAGTCCACAGCTCTCGCCCCTTTAACATGGATAAGTAACACCTGATGTCATGACTTCATCCAGTGCATCTACCTGCTCTCATGACATTTCAGATCCAACCACTCCCTCCTGCCCTGGCAATTCGTCTCCCCTGACCTTCCTCGCAAATTACTCACCTGCTTCCCATTTCCATAATCAGCCATGATCTATAGATGCAGACAGATCAGACTGTGACTCAGGTGATAGGCATGCTCTCAGTGCTGCAGCGGTATAAGGTTCAACCAGAGGAAACAGATGGGCCTTCCTGAATGTCCTCAAACAGAAGAGACACTGGTGCTGGTTCTTGACAAAGGACTGAGGTGTTCAGGGTCCTCAGAGATGTGGACACCCAGAAACTTGAAGTTATGAGACATGCTCAACCTCTGATAAGAGTGTACCACCATTGGTCCTTGATCTTCTTGGTGTTGTTGGTCGCTGATGAACTGTGAACTTGATGATGGTGTTGGAACCTTGCCGTGTGTATATCCTGACCCATCTTGAGCCTGTCCAGCTTCCATCCACTTTCTTGTTTCTGCCTGTTTGCACCTGTACTCTAACCTCAAACTGATGGATACATCTGCCTGTTTCTGGTCTACCTGGTTCCTTGCAAACATGAACTTTGCTCTGTGCCTGCTCTTTGGTTCTTTGTGTTTGTACACATGCACATTTAGACAACACGTGGACCTCGAGTAAGTGACACTGCCTTTTGTGATTTGGGTGAAACCAACCCTTGATTCATTAGAAGAACTCCAACAAAAATGGAAACAACAAATTGATAAAAAGCGTGAGAGACACTGCGACACAGCTTCTAATCGAGTTTGGAGTGATGAATAAAAGCCTCAGCCATCATTTCTACACCTTCTGTTTCCATTAACTTAGTTAGGAGGAGAACAGCGAACCTCGCTCGGCCTGAAGGTAACAAAATCTGCAGAGACTTCCGGCACCTTCGCTCGTTGCCTGGCAACTGCTCTCAGCCGAGAAACAGCCACAGCAAACGTACGTGGAGATGAAGTCGTGATGGCTAAAGCAACATGTTGTAACTTTTCTCCGATGGTGAAGGTGAACGGCGTCTCTGTCAGTCGTACGTCTGTTCTCACGCTATGTAACTTTGACAGCTGTAGCTGCCGTTAGCTCATGTTAGCTCAGTTTGTTAGCTGGTTTGTTAGAGGTTTTCAGGCCTGACAAATGCTAGTGTCATGCCAGAACCGGAGCCAATGTAACCGGGCTCAGCACCCTCTGTGGACATAATGGCAGAGGAGAAGAGAGCGAAGAGGCATTGTACATGAAATATTTTCTCCTTGTGGCTCTGCATTGGTCAGCAGCTCTTTAAACTAAAGACAGGCTAGATAAACAGTGTCAGTGTGTGTGTGTGTGTGTGTGTGTGTGTGTGTTTACTTCATATTACCTCCCATAAAGAAAATCAATGACACACATCAAGGGGCACAGAACTCTGACCAATCTGCATACTAATTGAAGTGAACAGCAGAGCGCTGTAGTCGTGTCCTTTGTATGAAACCTCTCAATCAGATCAATTCAGCGGGTTTGAAGGAGTGCCAGTGGTACCTCAGCTCGCTGTGGGTGGACGGAAGATAGATTTCTCTGTTTTCTTCTGCGCTTGGTGATTTATCAGCCTGACTTTATCAACGAGTACAGGTGAAAGGAAGAGGGGGGGACAGGAAGCTGCTGAGGAAAGGAGGAAGGAGGAGAACAGGGGCACTCTGAACAAACAAGTGGCTCTTTGAAGGCCTTGGCATTTGACAGCAGGATGTGAGATGGGAGGGGGAGATGCGAGGTAATTTGTTTTTTACAATGGAGATGGAGTAGTCTGAGAGCGCGTTAGACCTTTTCTAAGCATCCATCAGTCTGGACCTTTTACCGGAGTCAGACAAAACATCGGCAAACGCTGGAAAAGTCGGTCCTGCTGACAGATTTCCAGACAACGTGCAACGCGTTCATGCATTCACACACACAGCTGACCTTTGTGGTCAGTTTTAGCCTTCTGCACTCTTGAGAAGTTCTCTGGAGAACCTTTGGTGCTTTGAAGAACATTTCTATGTTCAATAATCTTTGTTTCCTTTAAAGGTTCTTTAAGTCGGCCTTGCAGCACGAGGTTCTTTGAAGAACCGATAAGGTCGACCTCTCTGGCCAAGTTGAACCTTATTTTTAAGGCTGTGTGGTGAAAGCTGTGGCCGTCCAATGGTCACATTTAATTTCAAACTGTAATAATTTCATTTAAAAACATTTTTCACCAGTAGAAGTACAAGTACAAGTACAGGAAGGTCTCCACAGTCTGACAGCCAGTGGCAATAAGCATTAACTCACTAACTCCTTAAATTGAAACAATCTGTTAGATTTGAATCAGACAGTAAATTACGGATGTTTGCCTCCATTAAAGGGTCAGGACACGCGAGAAACGTGCTGTCATGTCGGTGTCTGGTAGCTCTGCTCTTCATATCATCGCTGTAGAGGAAGCCATTGATTTTACATTACGTTAAGAGTTCTTGAGAAGAGCGACGACTGGAACAAACTAACAAAAGACTGGATAGTGAAGAGGCAATGAGTCCTGCTGCAAACGTCTTATGAGGAAACTCTAAATACATTTTGTCTCATTGGGGTTTAAATATTTGAGCATGGAGGAATAAAAGCCTCTGAATAAGTAACGCAGAGTTATATAACTTTATGGAGAAACAGAAACATTTTTACGATTTGTCACGGTGTCGTCTGCGTTGCTAAAATCCTAAAAGGTTGCATTAGAGAGAAAGACGTGTACGTCTATTGAACAGGACAGATCCGGAGCTGCTCGTCAGAGGCCTGAGTGAGGAAGCACCGGCTGCACCTTCACACACACACCGAGCACGACAACTCATTTAAGGAGACTCTCACCGCTTTATTGTTTTCCATCTTTTGCAGATAAAAATGACTTCAGCTCTTTAAAAACTGCGCTGAGCTTCAAAACAAGCACAGTGACTCCAAACAGAGCAGAGCTCAGCAGGGAGAGCTGACACATGCAGACATGTTTGTGAATGATATGAGCCACAGACTGTAATTATTATTATCACTGATCCCCCAGCAGATGAACACAGATGATACATTATTGGTGACCTCTCCTCTGCACAATATGCCATTAAAAAAACTTTTGATTTCATGTAGGTCGTCGTTTAAATCCACATTTTAAAACGTCTGTAGATTTTATGGTGAAAAACTGCCAAACCATGACAGCAAATATTCCATTAAATATTACAGTGTATCGGCCTTTAATGTAAATCCCTTTAAAAGAATAAGTCTGACTGTGTTTTACTGTCTCTCTGCTCATTGAACGTCGATGCTGAAACTTTTGTCGGTATAAACGCTCCGAGAACAAACAGCCGATCAGGCCTGAGCTGTATTAAGTGCTCACATGAGCTGCTGGTTTCAGCTTTATGACTCTTTGCCGTTAGCCTCTTTTTCTTCTTCCTCGTAAAGGTCTCAGCTCCACACGTCTCACAATGCAGCAGCCAAACACGCAGCAGAAACCATCGAGCCTGCGATCCCTCACTGAGAGAGAGAGACAGTCAATACATTGACCATACATACATAAACACAGCCATCCTCCTCTTCAGCGCCGGGGTTAGTATTACAGTAAAGTGCTGTACACCACATTAATGCTCCTGGGCAGCAATGGAGCATTAAATTATTAAAGGCTAAATCAACAGCAAATGACAAACCCAGAAATCTGTTGCACGGTTCTGCTGGGATCAGAACCAGCATGTTTCCTGCTGGCTGTCACACCTGCTGGTAGCTGCAACATATGAACTGCAGCAACTAAACAAAGTGCAAAGACAGAAAAATGTATCCAGAGATCTCCTCAGTCCGGAAAGATGAGCTGACCTCCTCTGACCTCTGACAGACACGAAGCACAGACGCCACCATCCGAGGACGTCACAGCTCGCCCGAGCTTTCTGTCTGTGGTCCGATGTTCATGCAGCTTCGTGCCTCGCTCCACCGCTGGTTGGTTTGTAGTTTCATCTGCTCCAAACGAACGAGCAAACAAATTAAAGGGCCGTGCATACGTGCTGTCTCCTTATCTACAAATTAACTTTACATGTTTTAATGATTTCAGCAGGGCTGGCAGAAATGTTGTTGCTCTCACTGTGACTTCCTCTGTTGCTCGCTCCTCACACTTTGGACGGTGTTAAGCTTTAACGTCACGCGTCCATTAACCTCCAGATTCAGATCTGTGGTCTGCCGTGGCGATTGGATACTTGTATTTGGAAGGAGGCCTCTTATTCATTCGTTACTACATCAGAGAAGAAGAAACCTGAAGTCATTCAGCCATGCCGGCAGGTACAGGACTTGTGGCTTCACCGCTTAGAGGAAAAACCTCCGACCAAACCACATTCTCCTGTCCAGAGTGTCATTTCGTCAGCGACTGTTACGTTTCAGAGTCATCCTCCAAGAGGCAGATACCCATCCCGTCCGTATGAGATGACCTTCAATGCGATCAAAAGCCATTAATGCCTCCTTTTATCCCCTCAGCCTGCAGACTGATTTGGACAATAGCCAGAGCATATCCATTCAATAGCTATTGAACCGACTCTCCGCTTACATCGTGTGTGTGTGTGTGTGTGTGTGTGATACTCCACCGGTCACTCACTTTTTACCAAATGATCGCAGTGTAAATCAGCAATAAATCATTTTATTGTCTTGTATAATTCAGCCCGATGAACCTTCGTGTTTCGAAGAAGCCGGGATACTTTTTATAATTTTAGCATTTCTGGGAAAAGCATTGTCTCATCCGGACATTATCTCCTCTGTCTGACACACCCCGCGAATTGAAAGGTTCTTTTTTATGGCCCGGAGTGAATTTATAATGTAATCTGTGGAGGATTTGAATTAGATTTTCCTATTAGCCATTCCCCGACTGAACCAAGACATCTGCTTTGAATCTGGCCTAATACAATAGAATTATCTCTGAGTCTGCTCAGTCTGTGTCTTCCTGTCTTGCCTTTTCTCTCCTTCATGATCTTCCACTCGCCCTCCTGCTATCTGCTCCTCACGCAGTCTTGACTGTGCATTCAGTTGGAAACGTCCTGAATGGGTGGATAATCGCTGCGTTCGTGAGGATCACGGGGATGTTTGCATCTGTCGTCAGTGAGTCCAAAACGAAGCTGACGCCCAGTCCTGTGGAAAACTGAATGAATGAACTGTTTGTTGCTCCATCACTTTATCCAGCCGTGGATCCACATGCTGATCCTCCTCATTTCATTAAATAAAGCCACACTATGTGTCCCTGAAGATGCTTCACTGGAGAACCAGTTAAGTTTCTGGGCCCAGATAAAGCAGTTCTCATCACATACTGCTGCTGCAGCTGGTGAGGATGTTCTCAATGGTTCACCAACTGTCTCCTCGGGAAGAAGAGGAGATGCTGGAGAGGAGGATCAGGAGGAGGTTGAGGAGAACAGCCATGTGGTCGTGGATGAAGGTTCAGGGCTCAGCGGGTGTTCGGGGTGAGGAGGTGTGGTTGACTAACTCCGGGGGCTGTTGGTTCTGTCGCAGAAGGAGGTGTCGCTGAGTTTGGTGATCAGTTGGGGGGCACTGAAATGCTTCTCTGTTCATCCATGGCGTCCTGCCACTAATGATAATCCTTCCACATGAAAACATGTGAGACTCCAAGCCGGAGCTTTTAAACCACTTAAATGTTTAAACATCCTACAGAGTGCACATATACTTATGGGGCGTTTCTTGCAGACTTCCCTGCCGCCTGACTTACCCTCCCTGTCCACACACACCGTCCTCTAGGCAGCATAAATAAGATTAGTTATCTCCATTTACAGACAACAAAACTGCGAGAAGGCTGAAAACTTTGGAAACAAACTCTCTGTTGGAAATTAATAACATTCATACATCTTTCTGTTTTTTCAACCTTAAGAGCCAACACAAACATTACGTGTGAGCGGAGTGCAAATGAAATCAGATTATTCCATAACGCTGATATCTGAAATGCACATTTGCATAAACGTTATTAGAATATGGTCTGGTTATAGTCCAGGCTTGGGTTCTGCTTCAGGAGCATTAGCAGTAAGGACCACTCAGGCAGGAGCAGCCTGGTATAAAGTACAGGTTTTAAATAATTACACAAACTCTAGTCTGATAATCAGACTGAGCCCTCAACCTGAGACATTTCATGTTCTCACCTTTGCTTCTCCTCCTGCGAGATGTCAAAAAGGTTTATCGATTGCACGTAATTGTACCACCTCTAAAATTTGAAAGTCTGAACACACACACACACACACACAGACGCCGAGCGCTTGAAGGGTGAGGCTGACTTTTTATTTTTGCTTTTTATTAGTGACAACAAATCCAGTGAAAGACTCGAACCTCTATTGATTTCTTTCCAGCAAACACTGAACTGTCTCTGTGCTGCCACCTTGAAAAACCTATTTCATTGTTTTGTTTTTCATTGGACTCCAAAACCAATAACGCTGCATAAAAGAGTCACACCTATGAACTTCGGTGATATAATCCTTCACCGTGAGCAGATCGAGCAGGAAACTGAATATCAGACACATCTGCCTGATCAATGCTGCTGTTCAGGAATCAATGCTGCTGCTGCAGGGCGTGTATGATAAAGCTAGGGTCACTCAAAGTGCATTTGTATTGGTCCTGACACTTCTGAAAAAGAGTTCTTTACCCAAATTCACCAAAGAAATACATTTAAATGTTTATATATTACACCGGACAAACACTGTGTTCTTGGACTAACTAATAAATGGTTCTTCGAAGAACCGATAAAAGTAAAAGTTCCTTGCAGAACTGAAAAAGACCAACTTGAACTTTTAATTTTAGGGGTGTGTGTGATTTTTAATTGGTTATACGTGGTGTTACCGATAGCACACAGCAGTGACACTGACAGTTAATGTGTCATGAAGCTGTTCAGTTTTTATAGATGCTTCTCAGAATTAACCTGATGCAGGAAACTAAAAATAGAACAGACGAATATAAATCGAGCCACAATGAGACATTTTTGGCTTTTTGTTTGTCACTGCTAACAGCAACAACATAAGAAAGCCAGCCCTCTTTGTTTGCAGCTCCAGTTGCCATGCAACTGTACGTTAACAAAAAAACATCTGGGAGAAAAAAATATAGGAAGAGAGAAATATAGGTGACAGCACTTCAGAGACATTTCCATCAGGTATGCTTCAATCGGAGGATGCAATCAGACGTGAATTCTCAGGCAGTAAATTGATGTAAAGAAACCAGCTGAAAATCTTACATGGGCGTATGCGAAGGCTTCAAAGACATCAGTCAAAGGTGAGACAGTTTACAGCTAATACATGCACAGTCAGTCTGTCATGGTCTTGGATAGCGTCCGTCCATCTTCGGGTCCACCCTTAAAATATATGAAGATATTAAGGTGGACTGCAGAGAACAGAGAACTTCTTGTAAAAGAAGCTGGTGTCGTAGGTAATGGGAAGCATGCAGAAGGTGTAGCAGAGATGAACGTGTTTAACTGTGATAAATGTACGAGATAAAGTGCTGCAGATGCTCGAATTGAAGGAATAAAGAGAGTCCATTAGAATGCAATTAATAGGCCACTTTTCCATGTGGGACGGGATTAGAGACAGAAAGCAGCTCGCCCATTAAAGAGTGAAGCTGCAGAAGTCCCAGGGCTCCCAGTGTTCCTGTGAATGTACTTTAGATTAGCTGCTGTCACTTTTTTATTCTCGTACATCCCTTTAATAAAACGCGTGTATTATTATGCCAATTAACATCGGACAGCTTCCCCGAGACAACGCGAGAGAACGAGGAGGAGAACATCTGCTCTGAAATCTTCTCAACAGGGATCGATGGATACACCTGGACGCACACTTCAGTGAGCTGCATTCCCTGCTGATTGTGTGTGTGTGTGTGTGTGTGTTTGTTTGTCCTTGAATGAATGAATAAGCCCATTTGCTCATTAGCAGGGTGTGGTTTCCTGCGTATCCACAGTGGAAACGAGCTCCTAACAGTAGCACTTTACTGGGGAGTGCCGTGATGGCCAAGACAGCGGACCCTCGCGGAGCGTCAGTGTACGCTCGGGCTCTGTTTGCTATTTATAACATCAGCCGGGCCAATTAAGCCACCAGTCAGCACCAGAGAGAGACTAGCTGCATAATTTCCCCTCGCTGTAAGAGACGGCAGCTTGTGCAGAGTAAAGTTGTTGTATGAGTTGATTCTCTGCGCTTTAATATAACGTACAAGCTCATAAATCAAGCAGAAGAGTCAGTTTATTATATTTAAGAACAGATTGTTGTTTTAGTTGCTGCAGGGGAGACATGTAGTCTATACTTTATATACTTTATATACTCTGACACTGTTTCCTCAGAATAAAGTTTGAATCGATTGAAAGGTTACCTGCTCCTCACTGCACATGTTAAGGTTGTACTTAGCAAGTTTGAAGGACTGTGAAGTTCCCCTGGAGCTAAACTAACAGATTTGACCTCCTGTGGACCCACACTGACCTGTGATCAGGTGAACAGTGTCTCTGTCATTCAGAAGAAGAAGAAAAAGAAGAAGAAGAAGGTCAGTGTCGTGCCAGAACAGGAGCTTGACAAGCTGGGCCCAGCAGCCTCTATGGACAACATGAGGAGAAGAGATGGAGGAAGCTGAGAAGAGAACAGGATGGAGATTTATGACCATCACGGTCATCCACGACAAACTTTAACCGTATCGTTAAAGTTCAGCTCACCTGCGTCGACGTGCTGCACCTGGGTTCCATTTAGCAGCAGCAGCACAGCTGAACCTTCCTGCAGCATTAAATGGCTCCAAATGACTTCATATTATACCATTAGCTCGGTGGACGGCGCTCTGCTGATTATTCCGACATCTCTGCTACCGACCCGGTGTTGTGAGGTCGCACAGACTCTCTGTACTTACTCTTTTAAATCTCCTCTGTTATATGAAAGCTTTTATGAATATTTAATCATTCATCGTCACACTTTTGCCATTTTATATTTTTATTTAATGCCATTTTTCGTGTGTGTGTTTGTTCTTAATTGCGTGCTGTTCTTCTTCATTAAGGGAACTTTCAGCTTTGTTGGGAAAAGTGCCGTATAAATAAATGATACGACTGCATGCTGTTACACGGTGTCTTTGGAGATTGCAGAACACACAAAACCTGAAGGTTTTAATTGCTCGTGAGTGCTGCTGAGGATGGGAGGGTTTGGAGTTTGAGTGTTTAGCTGCAGGATGAGTTGTTCAACCAGCTGTGTGTGTGTGCAAATACAACACGGGTCAATCTGCGCTGTGAGGAGACTGTCTGCCACCTCTAGGTCCCAAGATGCAACTTCAGTGGCTGGGAAATGAAGCCAACACAGGAAGTGCCACAAACTGCAGTTCCTCTAACGTCCACTAGAGGCTGGCTGCAGAAGTGAGTCAGTCTCCATAAGTCCCCATGTTAGACAGCAGAAATAAACATGTTTACAGCCTGGTACAAAAACAGTTTTGGTCTCTGTAGCTAATTTCCCCGTTCATGACAACTGTACTGAGGGTGAATTTATATACAACTCACCTGTTCACCTTATATTAAGGCTTAAAGTTATGCAGGGTTCAGAGCGTGGACGCTTTGATTGACAGGTGGGCGTCACACTCTGACATGGTTTTGAACTTTTCGTGTGGATTTCCTCCCTCCTGTTTTCTTTTTGTAACTCCTCTTTGTTTTCTCACACCACCACCAGAAAGTGCCATTAAAGGTGGAAAAATTCAAGTAATGTTTCAGAACAAAGTCAGTATATAATGAAGTGATGTGAAGGTGAAGAAACAAGCTCTCCTTCCCCAATTAGACGTAAACTTGTGAAAGCAACACTTCCCTCTGCAGAAGAAGCTGCTTTGTCCCTCACATTGTGTTTTGCAGCTTGTGGATCTGCTGAAAAGGTCACACAGTAAAGCTCCGGATTGTGTGTTCCTCTATTGTCACAATCCTTCACCTGGGCTCCTATACACCTCGCTCTAGTCGCTATAGCAACTAATGTCCTCCATCGCAACATGGACAGAGGACTTCTTTATTCCTCAGACCTGCTCCACGACAAAAGACAAATACTCATCATACAAACGTGCGATCGTGTGTTGATCGTCTGATTTAAAAAACTGGACTTGGCTGTAGATCCGTGAAGATGGAAAACACAGACACTCAACAAACACAGGAGGGCCAACTCTTCACGACTAGACTCTTACACACTCTTCTGTTCACATTTTGGACAGGACAGACAGGTGGAAGAGGAACCAACCACCTGAGGAGGAGACACCACCTACCCCCCACCATGATGCAGTTCTTTCATCCTTTCCCAACAGGCTGAAGCAAAGTTCACACTTGGCCCTCATGTGACTCCACTGACCATCGTTCACACCGAACCTCAGGTGAACCTACAGGTCTACGATCCCGCCTGGACTAAACACGGGTCTCCCCACCAGAACTGAAGAAGCTTCATGGATGATGAATCAGCGGCGGTGTAGGTGGTTTTGTGCTGAGCGTTGGACCAACCATCAACCAAGAAAACTTCAAGAAGGTTAAATCTGGGGGAACTGGACTCGGGTGTGAGGTGAAACGTCTTCACGGATCTACAACAGTCCAGATTTAACCCTTCTTGAAGAAAGATGACTGAGAACGTCCTCAGACTTCCTCCAGCGCCTCTCTGCACCCTCACAGGCACAAACCTGTCCGCTCCTAATGCATGACTGCTGTGTCTTGTGCTTTTAAAGCCTGCTCTTTCTGCGGAGCCCCGCGGCTTCAAACCCGTCATATTTGGGGAAATGGAGGAGAAACAAGTCAGTCCTGTGATTTTAGCACCGCGCTGCAAAGAGTTTTAAAGCACGCTGCTGTAAACAAAACACATCCGGGAGAAAAATGCTTTTGTTGATGTGGAAAATGGCAAAGTTCACATGAGGCGAGCCACGAGTGTATGCAAATAAGAGGTCAGTACAATAGCGTGGTGATTAATGACTTCTGAATGCACGTTATAGGTCATTTCATCTCAGCACACAGACAGCTCTGGAGGCAGCAGCTCCCGAAGCTGTTAATGAGATTTCCTTTACCCGAGTTCGCCTCGCAGGCACGGCTTCTCTTCGTGTACACGACGCCTCCTTTTGGAGACAACAAGCTTTTCCATCAGTGATGTATAATGAAGTGAGGTGACATATGATTAAAAATCTCTCAGTCTCTTTCATTATTTACTGCGCTGTAACTGATGATTGCATGGAAATGTTACACTGCAGTGACAAATGATCCCGTTGGTGGCTTCTTTTTTAAAATCTGAAACAATGCCTTCTCCTCGCTGGCAGCTTTATTTCCTGATTCAGATGAACTACCTTGGGCACTAATTATTCTGTAGACACATTTTAACATGTGGCACCTCTTTGTTCAGTGGCACCTGTGAATTTCTGAGACATCTTTCTTGGTTTTGTTCTGACTCCAGAGGAAAATATCTGTCTGTGACGGCATCGGTCTCATGTAGTGAGTTTTCAGACCTTTCACACCAAAAAAAACTTCTTGTTGCTACTGGAAACCAGTCTCTGAGACTGAGATAAAACCAATGGCCGTAAAAAGAACAGAGAACGTAGAACGACTGACGTCAGCCTGTGGGTGGCAGCAAAGACGTGGATCACTGATGGACCTGACCAAACCTGAGGGCGGAGGCTTCTTCTTCTTCTTCTTCTTCTTCTTTTTCTTCTTCTTCTTCTTCTTCTTCTTCTTCTTCTTCTTCTTCTTCTTCTTCTTCTTCTTCTTCTTTTAAGAATAACAACATGAATCCTTTATGTTCACTGTCCACTGAATGGTGGCAGACAACGGCTTCAATGCCGAGAAGACGAGCCCTGACTAAAGCAGCTCTCCTGTGGATAATGCTCTGTAGTCAGGCATTGTCACCTTTTCTACAGATCTCTGAGTTATCCTCTAAGAAGCAAAGGCAGCAGGCGGTTTGAAGGGCGATGAGGAGGGCCGTCGTCCTCCTTGTTAACCTGCAGTCCGCTCTCTGCATCCCCCGGCAACAGAAAGAGGGTACAGGCTGAGGCAATGACTCGGTGATCCTTTATCTGACTGAGGTTCAAATCTACATGCCAAAGACGAGCCGGTGTTTCTTTGTCCGCTCTGGGCTCCTGTAGAAACACGGCGCCTCAGAGTTATGCATGTTATTTTTGCACAGAGCTCTCTAAATCTGACACGCTGGACCTCAGACAGGATGAAAACACTGACTTCATGTATTACTGGTTCACATTAACTAAGGAGCACGTGGCTTAGAACGGGTCTCCCTTTGAAGGATTAACCTAGTTGTGTTCTTGTTATGTTTGCTCTAATTACATCTTCACAAAACTAGCACATGCAAATGCAAATGTGACTCGTTTGCTTTGAAATCTAAAGAAGGGAGAATCGTCCCTGACACTGGAAGCGCTGCAGTGAAGTCATAATACATTTGACTTGAATTAAAAACCTCATTAATTTCTCTACCTGGGGATGCCTTGGCATTCACCTTGGCTCTTTGCACCCAGGGAGCGTCCTGGTAATTAAATTTTTAAGAGTGCAACCGCAGGACGTCAGACCACCCACAGAGTGACGGAGAGACAGACGAAGGCAGAGAGCGAGAGACGGGGGAGAGCGGAGAGGGAAGGTCATGAAAAAATGTGAGGATCCACGGGGGCAGTTTGACTCACAGCAGATCCTGAACATGTCGGAGGTGCAGGGAAGGCACACACGCGTTCATTTGTTGGTCTGTGGATGTGCCTGACACGTTTCAGAAATCTTATTTCATTTCACTTTTCTGCACTAACATGTTTGTGACCGACGTTAGTCTCAGAGACTTTAGAACTTAGATACTGAAAATCCTTCATATTTTTGTCGTCCAGGGCGACTGAGGACCAGAGAGAGATAAAATAAAGACATCTGCATGATATCTGGCTGTTATTTCTGTTTGAAGAGCTGTGAGTGTGATTCAGCGGACGTTTCCTCTGTCTCCGGGTGCAGAACCTGTCCGGACCCGCTGGTATTAAAAAGCCTTATTGTCTGCCAAACACAAAGACTGCTAGGAAAAGGTCATCTGATGATGTTAGCTCTTCTCAAGGGTGTTGGGAAGCTGACATGACTCACTCAAACACACACACACACACACACACACAGTCAGAGTCAGAGAAACACAATAACACATAAAGGTGCCTGCACACACAGGAACATGTATACGGATACATACGGCCTTGTCATGCCAGATAACCACGTTTGCAAAAGTGCATACAGGACACATGCTTATAAATATATGTGCACATGTGAATACACACACACACACACAGAAAACATACTGTAAACATACTTATGAATACAAAATCAAGCACAAACCCATAAACGCAGAAGCTCGGGGGATCGCTGCTGTCAGTCCTCGACCTGAACTCAGATGTCTCGCTGAGACTCCATGGATATTTTATGGGGCTCCTGCACAAATTGTAATGCATCTTTCATGACGCTACATCTCATTGTGTGTGTGTGTGTGTGTGTGTGTGTGTCACGGATTATAAAGTGGTTATGGGTAATCTGATCACCTAACACAACATTTTAAATCCTTTGGTCAGATTCATTCATTTATTAATCTAATTACTGTGACTTCACTGTCTTCTGTCTTCATGTTGTCGTCTTTTTAATGGCTGTTGTTTCCTCTGACATTTTCTTAAATCTTAATTTTGGGTCAGAGATGTTTGAATTCTCTAAATGTCAAGGAAAGGAGCTTCAGTGCGTCCTTTCCTCTCTCCTTTAACAGAGGATGCTTCCTTACAGCATCAGGTTGTTGTTAATGAAGCTTTCAGTTTCCTGTCATTCAAATGAATATAAAAACATTTAGAGTGTGTCCCAACAGATCATCATGAAGTTACAGTTGAATAAAGAAGCTCGTCTTCTGGACTTTGTAGTTTTAAATAAACGGGCTGTGCTCACACACCTTTCTGCTGTGTTCATGGTTCGGTATCTCATCCCACCCAAGGACACGTCGACATGCTCCGACACGCCAGTCATCTGATTAATGGACAACCTGCTCCACCTCTGAGCCACACCCAATAACATCCAGCGTCACATGATGATGAAGTCTAAGTGCAGGCGCCTTCTCCTAAGTGCTCATTCATTTTCCTTCACACCTTGACCTCATGACGTTTCCCAGTGAGGTGGAGTGCTTAGGAAAGGACACAGGAGGTCGGTTTGAACTGTTCCCATGTCTGTCTGTTGCTGTAAACTCTGTTTTTCTTTCTGAGACAGCTGAAGACTGACTGGCATGCTTCCCACACAGGCCGGCTGCTCTACCAACTAACACCGTCCATGTAAACTCTGTTTTAAAGCTGCTGTTTAAATAAAGTTATTACTGCAGCTCCTGCAGTCTTTGTTCATCTGAAGCAGCAGAGCACGTCTTCCACAGTTTCAGTCTTTTTAGTATTTTTACATTCAATGTTTGTTTTGTGCAGAAAAGCCCCCAAAGTTGAGAAACCGCAGCAGCAGAGCACATTTCTGACCGTGAACTTGATTTCTTTCTGTTCCTTCATACTTTTCCTGCTGCCTTATTATTACCGCTGCACCCCACAGAGGATTTAGCAATACGCTATAATTACAGACCACATGTGAAGCGGTGGAGGTGGGGGAGTGGGTGGGTGGTGGGTGACTGTGGCGGGGGTGTTGCGGTGAGGCCTGCTGCTGTGTATCGTGGCGTGTGACTGCATTCTTCATGTGATGTGGCGCCATCTCTTGGAGTGAAGCCGGTATAACCGCAGAGCTCCGAGCCAAAAGATGCTAAGAAGACCAGATACAAGTTGCTTTGTTGGCATGTTAGTGTCTTATCCTCCATCATCCTCGTCTTGTTCACATGCAGTCGCTCTATCGGGCGAAAGCTCAGTTTAATCTGTGCCAGAGCGAGCACGGCGCTGAGAGCTGACGGCCAGATGCCGCCTGTCATAACAAAAAGCCAGGAAACAGACCCAGGTGGCTCTGAGACGCAGCAGATGGAGATAAAAGTCGTCAACCAACCAGCAGGGAACCAGAAATTATCCGTAATGGCAGTGACAAGTTTTGGACCGTAATCAGTCAGAATATCATCTGGATCATCAGGACTGGTGCCGATGTTAAAACTCATATGTGTATGTATGTGTTAAGGCCTCAGTCAGAATAACCACTGCTTTGGGAGCTTATGATATTAGACAATAGCACGTCTCTCACATCATAGTCTAGAATTAGGAGCAGATAAATCACAAGGCACCTCTGTGGTATTTGCTTTGTGTCTGTATAAATATAATATATAATCCCGTCAGCGGAAACTTTGCTAACAGCCAAACATCAACCAGGTGACCAGCAGCAGACACAGCAGCAGCTAACGTTACTGACCAGCTCGGCGTCTGACAAAGAGCTCCGGTTCTGGCATGACATTAGCTCCACTCCCCGTCAGCGATCACAGACTTACACAGAGATCAGCAGGAGTCAACAGAGTTTTCAGTTTGTGATGGAAAAGTTACATTTAGATGATTTTAACTGTGTGTTTCAGCCACAGGATGAAGTGATGATCATTCCTCTGCTCTCTCATTGAACAGCCTCTGCCCTGTGTGTGAACTGAGGACGTGTCAGCGGCCCATCTGGAGTGTGTTACAATAAAAATCTGCAGGATTGACCAATAGGATATGAACCATCTTGGATGTTTCTACTTCTCTCTCTCATACCTCAAATGCACAAACTCCAGAGAGGGGAAGGGTGGGCGTGAGACAGAGTGAGAGACTGGCAGAGAGAGAAAGAGAGAGGGGGGCGCTGGGAGGGGCTGTGGGTGAGGTTGACTCGGATCCAGAATCTCTGGAGCAACAAATGTTTCGGGACACAAGACAGAAAGTTCTGGAGCTACAACTCTAACAGGACGTTTACTGGGCACAGCGGGAGGAAAGAAAGAATATTCAGCTCTTTAAAGACATCAGGGATTACCGTGGACGCAGAGAGGCTGGAGCCACATGGATGTTCTTTTTCCTTTGGCTTGTTTCCAGCGTGGAAGGCTGTTTTAGTCCGTTGTACCCCGTAGCAGCTCCTCAGAAGTTTCAGTTTCAATCCCGTGTTGTTGACAGAAGTTAGAAATGTCAGGCAGACTGCTTCCTGTCCTCCTCTCGCTCTGTCTGACTGTGGGCTCGGTCCGCAGTCAGGGCTCGTCCCAGGATGCCTTCATAATCCAGTACCTGGAGAGGAGACTGTCTCAGATGGAGGTAAGAGCACCAAGCCCGATCTGTGCAGCTCTTAGATTAGTTATTACTTCCAATCTCACACGGCCTTGAATAATACTGCACTGTAAGAGTTTACCTCTTCATGAAATGAGCAGATTGAAGGATTAGAGAAGTTTTGGCCTGTGTATGATAATCAGATCTGTAGACGTACAGTATACTCAATGACACCTCTTCTCTTTGTCACGTCAGGAGCGTCTGAATCACTGCGAGCAGAACACAGCGTCCCTCACACAGAAGACCTACGACATCTCCTCTGAAATCAGGGGTTATCTGTCCACCGTCAGCGCTCTGAGGTAATTAAAAAGTGTGTGAGCAAAGTCAGAGAGCACAGCACTTCCACAGGAGATGAAATGTGTCTGTCTGCAGATCAGAGGTGAAGAGCCAGGTGGACGGCGTGTCTGTGCGAGTGGAGCGGGTGGAGAGAGAGTTGGAGTATCTGGAAAACAAGATTCCCACCCAGACTGACATCGAGATGGAGGAGGCGCTGCTGGAGCAACAGATAAAGGCCGCAGAGCTGGACCAGCTGAAGAAGAAAGCCAAGATCAAGATGGAGAAAGGTATGAAAGATATTAGAAGTGAAGAGATAATCAAAGCCAGGCTGCACTGTTCATTCATCCACTGTCTCCTCTCAACATCTCCAGACTGCAGCGCAGCCCTCACCCAGATCAAGTCGCTCAAGATTGTGAAGAAGGTCGGCGACACCTCTGGTTCCTGGTTCAAGGACCCGTCCGAAGGCTCAGCTAAGGTCCGCTCCTTGAACATGACGTGATGATGTTTACAGTGGAGGCAGCTGTGTTTGTTTCTCAGCTCCGGGCTGGGCTTCTTCCCCTCAGTGCTGGGCTGCTGACGGATCATCGCTGACCTGTTTTCTCCGTAATAATCTAAATGAATTGATGTTTTCTGATCAGATACGATACGGTGAGGTTTCGTTTTACTGAAACAGATGAAAAATCAACACTCGGAGCCCGTTGGTGTATTTTTCCTGTTCAGAAATCTAGATAACAAAGACAGACAGATTATTTCTTAATATAAAATTAATCAAATCAGTTTAATTGAATTCTTTCAGAGCAGGTTTAGACTGTACTCTTTATGATAATATTTACAGAGACCCAACAATTCCCACCATGAGCATGCACCTGGCAGTGGGCTGTGGTTTAATGTCAGGTTTTTGTTGGAGTGATGGCACAGACGTCATATCAAGAGAAAGTGAATCTTCACTGTGTCTTCCAGGTCTACCTGCTGAGTGGAATTCGTAACAACACTCTGCTGGAGTATGTTTCTCTGCAAAACTTTGCAGAGCGGACCACCACTCCGCCCGCTAAGGTGCTGCAGCTGCCTTTTCATTGGCAGGGGACAGGTCATGTGGTCTACAACGGTTTTCTCTACTGCCACAAGGCAGACACACCCAATCAGATACAGAAGGTAAGTGAGGTAATCAGCCAGCTAACACTGGACAAGGCAGTGTTGTATCCAACCGAGGCAGAGGCATGTAACTGTGTTTTATAAATGCACCAGGTTGATGCATTCAACTTTTTCTGGCCACCGTGGTTTCTTTTTCTTTTCCATGCTCAGGATTATTTCCAGGATATTTGGTCATTCTAATCATTTTCCAGGCATTTCCATTCAAAAATGATTAAATGTTCAGGTTTTCCAGGACTCTGTATTGTCGTGCATTTTTACAATAAATAGAACAATAATAAAAATCAGTGTGCATCCTGAGTTTGTCTCTTTCGTCACATAAAGGTCGACCTGTTGAACGGTACAGTGGTGGACAGCACTCTGATACCAGGAGCAGGTCGTCTACCCGTCTATGGTCTGAACCTCAACACTTACCTGGACATGGCCGTGGATGAACTTGGCCTCTGGGTCATCTATGCCGACCCTGAGTACGGAGGAAACTTGGTCATTACCAAACTGGATAAAGGTACCATTCTGTGTGTATCACACGCTGTGGGATGAATAAAGTACAATCTAATCTATAAATGTGTTTTTTGTTTCCACCTCAGGGACGTTGGCTGTGGAGTACACCTGGGATACACAGTGTAGAAGCCGTGACGCTGAAGGAGCTTTTCTAATATGCGGGACCCTCTATGTGGTCTACAACATTCACTATGGAGGCCGCTCCACCGTACAGTGTCTCTACGACATCCATGACACCATCCACAGGTTGGATTACAAGCAGACAGCCCGACGAGATACAGAGAGGCCTAAAGGCTGGTGATTATTCTCATTTAATTAAACCCCTTCTCTCTGTGTCCCATCATCTGCAGCGATGAGAGTCCCGTGATGTTCTTCCCAAAGCGCTACACCAGCCACAGCAGCATCCACTACCACCCCGGAGACAAACAGCTGTACGCCTGGGACGACGGCTACCAGACCATATACAAGGTGGAGACACGTGCGAACGAGCAGAGCCCTGCAGAATGACAATGATCTGATTATTACCTCAGAAAGTATCCAAGAAACATCACTAAGTATCTTATAATCGACTGTTGTTCAGTATAGAGATCCTTTGCTGGCAATGGATGCTGCTTCTATCATTAATCACAGGAGACATACAGATCATGTCCAACCAGAGGCATTAATACGTCATGTAGTTTTTATACTTTGTATCTTCACAATAAAGAACATTTAAGTTTCAGTTATTTATTTAACTTTGAATGCAACATTTGGAAACGGGGTAAATAACTCTCTTTGGATTCAGTTCAGCGTCATTAAAGCCTCCACAGTCTGATGCTTTGCTAACATCCTCCTCTCCACCTCTGCTCCATCTATGGAGTCTAAGGCAGGGGGCTTCAACCAGAGGTCCATGACCCCCAGGGGGGCACAGGGGTACTGCAGGGGTATATAAGCAGGTTAACACAGTGAAATGGAAGTTGAATAAATTAAATGTTATTATATGAGGACCCCTCGTCAGGGAAGGGTTAGGGGTCTTGACTCATCACTACGACCTTATATATACATTACTGCATATAAATGTGCATTATCTAGGAGGTGGTGCATGAGAGGAGCTGTGAGGAGAGAGGAAAGGAGAGAGACAAAGGAGGAAAGGGCAGAGGAAACACATCTTGGAAGTTAGTGGTCAGCTCACTCACTGCCTGGTTTCACTTTAGATTTAAATAACAACAGGAGTTAATGTTCACAGAGGGACCGTTAACTCTGACTGACGCTCCGCTTCTTTGTTTGAACGGCTCCGGTTCATCCCGCCCATTTTCAGTTAGCCGTGACGTAAGCACTGCTGATGTGTCGATACCGAACGAGCCGGTTCAAAGAGCCGGTTCAAAGAGCCGATTCAAAGAGTCGGTTCAAAGAGTCGGTTCAAAGAGTCGCTTCTTTTAAGAACGATGGGAGCTGGCTACTGACCACGAGCCCAAACTATTATGGTGGGCTACAATAGCTTTCTTATTTATTATTATCTTAATAATCTATATCTATATCTATATCTTAATAAAAAATATTATTATCTTATTATATATTATGTAATTTTTACTTTTTAATACTTCACTACAAATATATTGAATAATTTAAGTCAAAACAGCGCTAAATTTGGCTGAATTATTGAAGGTATAAGTGATAAAACAAAGAGTCGAAAGATCCGACTCTTCTTGGTGAGCTGAGTCAAACGATCCGGCTCAGTAAAAAGAGCCGAACTTCCCATCACCAGCAGCACGGGGGGGTGTCTCCGGTGCCGGTTGAGTTTGACAGACCGGCTCGTTGTTGGACTCGGCGTGTTTTCATGTGTTTTAATGAAACATGAGGAGGAGAAGCAGCAGCAGCGCCAGCAGGAGAAGCTCCACCATCAGGAGACGCAGCGAGAACCTCAAGTTCGACGAGTTCGGCTTCGCCGTGACCAAAAGGAAGGAGCAGAAACTTCATCACCGATGTCACGACTACAGGTGCGCGGCTAGCTGGCTAACTGTGAGTTAGCCTCACCTGGAACACACCTGACACGAGCCAGGACATTTAAAACAGCCCGAGGACTCTGATACTCACAGGAATGTCTTTCATTTTTAATTTATTTATGTGTAATTTATTTATAGCTCAGTATGTGTGTTTATTGGAGCTTATGTAAATTAGAAAACTTCATAAATTAATAATTTAAGTTGAATTGACTCTAATAATCATATTTTAATGTCGTGTATTCTTACTGCAGTTTGTAACATTAATAACTGCACAAAATGTCACTAACTTAACATTTTTAACGTGTTTCTTGTTAAGCAGCTGTGGGTAAAGTCTGCTTCACACAGGGATGATGTCAGTGACTGGAAAACAAAAGTGAAATCTTCTCCACGAACTAAAGAAAAACATTTTATACTAAACTCTGACAGGCATCCATCACAGTGTGTCTTTATTGGAGCTTATGTAAATTAGAAAACTTCACAAATTAATCATTTAAGTTGAACTGACTCAAATAATCACTTTTTTAATGTTGTGTATTCTTAGTAATGTGTCTAATTTTATTGAAACCACCTTCAGTAGTTTGTAACATTAATAACTGCACAAAATGTCACTAACTTTTTAACTTTTAACACATTTTTTAACGTGTTTCTTGTTGTTAAGCAGCTGTGGGGTAAAGTCCCTCTGCTTCACACAGGAATGATGTCAGTGATTGGAAAACAAAAGTGAAATCTTCCCCATGAACGCTGAGCGCTGACATCATCCGCCTTTGGATCAGTCAGCTGTCAGTGTGTACTCTTACAGGAAGTGCCCGATGAATCAGTGTAAACTCACCGTGCTGCCGCGTCTCTCTCCGTCAGTTACCCCCAGCTCGGCTCGGTGAGGGTGAAGGAGCTTTGCGAGCTGCTCAGCTACTGGAACGGAGCCAGCTTCATCTGCAAGAGTCAGGTGAGTCTTGGCGGTCTTTGCTGTCGTTAATCACGTCACCGTGCTGTGATTGTTAAACGTGCGTCTTCTTCTGTGGTTTCAGATCGAGCGGTTCATCAGGATGGGTGTTCCTCCGAGCCTCCGAGGGCGAGTGTGGAAGTGTCTGCTCAGTATTGACAGTCTGAGAGAAAGCAGTGACTTCAACTATCAGGTAAAACACAACAAAGTCTGCATCACTTCAGAATCATTCTTTAACACGTCAGCTGCAGCAAAGCAAAGTGGAATTCACCTGGTTGCTCAAACAAGCCACCTGTAACTTTTAACTTTAAGCCTTAATATAATGAACGGGGAAATTAGCTACAGAGACCAAAACTGTTTTTGTACCAGGTTGTAAACATGTTTATTTCTGCTGTCTAACATGGGGACTTATGGAGACTGACTCACTTCTGCAGCCAGCCTCAGGTGGACGTTTGAGGAACTGCAGTTTTTGGCACTTCAGTTGACTTTATGGAAGTTTGCGCTTGATTTAAATGCACCAAAAACCATGTGACAGCCTGATTATATCAGTGTTTTATTGGAGTTGCTGCTGTGGTCAGACAGTGCTCAGACCTTCCTATGACTGCAACACCACCAGCTGACCAGCAGGTGTTGCCAGAAATCTTGATTTCCCCTCTGTCTACTTGTAACCATGGTTTCATCGTTGGAGGCCGTGCTGACCTCTCACCTACTCTGTCATTCATTGACAGCAGAGGTGTGACTGATTTATGGATTTGTGATGGTTTCTCTCCAACAGAACTGCTTGTCAGAGGTGCGAGGGCCGCTGGTGGACCTCGGAGTCAGCGAGTACGGCATCCTGTCAGCGATCGCCACGCTGAGCGAAACCCAAAACGACCTGGGTTTGAACCAACAGAGCTCCAGCTGCCCCGAGCCCAGATACTCTGTGGACGACATCACGCTCTTCAGGCAGATCGCCCTCGACCTACGTGAGCTTGAGCACTGAAGATGTTGTAGGTCTGTTGTTGGGGGGATAGTGAACTTGACTTTAGTTTGACCTGTTGTCCACAGAGCGTTCCTTCCCCACACACCGCTCTCTGATGGGGGAGAGCCCAGAAGCCATCGAGGGTCAAGCTAAACTCTTCAGGGTCCTCATCGCCTACGCCAAATACAGCCCGCAGGTCGGATACAGCCAAGGTAATGGACTGAATGAATGCACTGCTGGATAGTTTTACTGTATCAGGCTGTTGGCCCTTCTCTAAATGCTCAGACTGATGTTAACGTTAGATTCTGGTTGACATTTTGAGCAGGTTTCCATCCGGTTTCTCTGTGAATCAAAAAATATCTCCACCATAATCTCCATGTATCGACGCTGTGAGCTTCTGTTGTGCATCACCCGGGTCTGACTGTAGGAGATGAGGCTGTTTTCCAGGTCAGAGTTCACCGTGGTGTCGTACGGAGGACTGGCCTGCTCATCAAACTGACACAAACCAAATTAAACTTCTCGCTCAGTCTCAGTGACTGCTCTGTGAAATCAAACAGGTTGCACTTGTTCACTGTCTTCAACCTGGCAACCTGCGCAGTACTGATGTCCAACCACTAGATGTCACACTGTTCCTTTAACAGCGTGCGGTCACTCGTGTTTATCAGCACACGATGTGACCACCAGATGGAAGCAGAGGACTCTGCTCTGCTCAGGAAGTCTCAGTGTTTCCCATCATCCATCACATGTATGATGTATTCTAATGAGACGTACCTGAATTTATTTGGGGTGTTTAATAAAGGTTTGAATGATGAGTTATTATTAATACGGTTTAGTGTTTCCCTTTCCTTCCCTCTTCAGACAGGAGGAGTTCCTCGTGACAGACCATCATCACTGACTAATATTCTGCATTACAGCACGTCCTGCTCTGTGTGCGGCGTCTCTATATTGTATTTCGGAGGAAAGCAGCTGATCCGCACAGCTCGCTATAAAAAGCAGGTCATGATCTGCCGTCCTGCTCGGCAGAGTAATCCTGTGTATTTAAAGTTTGAATGCTGGAAGAAATGCAGCGTTTATGTATGTCTTTAAGGAGAAGTGTGTGTGTGTGTGTGTCTGACAGGGATGTCCTACATAGCTGCCGTGCTGCTGATGCAGTTGGGAGAGGAGGAGGCGTTCTGGGCTCTGACAGCTTTGTTGGATAAACCGAAATATCTGCAAGAACTGTTTGACCTCAACCTCACCAAGTAAGAAGAAACATAAAGCTGACTGCAGACTGTAGGAAACACACAGATACTTTAAGAACAGATAGATTCAAACTAGATTCACTAAACTATGCTGTTATGTTGGTCCAATCAGGGTCCAGCATCAGGTGAAGGTGTTCGATCAGTTCCTGAAACACAGGAAGCCGACGCTCTCTCAGCACCTGGTGAGTGAAGCGTCACGATGCACTTTAACGTGTGTGTACCATGTGTATGAGTTTCAACATGACGAGTGGACACTGAAGAGCAGGAGGGAAAGTAAAAAACACACTGACAAGAAAGATCCTGAAAGTGTGTGTGTGTGTGTGTGTGTGTGTGTGTGTGTGTGTGTGTGTGTGAGGCCAGATATGGCCAAGTGATGAGTAGTTCATCTGCGAGCGAGAGGCCACTGCACCGTGTCCGTCAGCAGCTGGGCCTCTTCTGTCATTCACTGGCTGCATTGCGCTCGAGGCTCCTTCGCGTTCGGCAGTGTTAGCGGTCGCACGCGGGGGCGTGAGCCTGCAGCGACGTCGTCATCATCTCCCACCATCACTGCTGTCAGTGAAGCTCACACAGACACACAGCACCTGTTTGCAGCTGCACGTCTGTGGAAGCTGATCAAGTTGAAATATCATGTTGAGACTTAATACTTAGAAATCTGTGAACATTGCTAAGATGATTAACAACATTACACCTGCCAATCATCTGTGTGTTTGTAGCATGTTAGCACGCTCGTGTGAGCGTGGCTGTAGACTCTTACGGATAACTGTCCAAAGGTCGGTCACCTGACCTGAAGCACCGTTGCTCTCGCCGACGGTTTCGGAAAACTGAGCCTTCTGTTCGTTGCAGCTGAAACTTAGCTGTGATGCATTCACTGCCACCATTTGTGCTGCTCAAGTGTCTTTTGAAGGTATTGTTATACTTCATGACGACTCAGCAGGTCTGGAAGGAAAGCTGCCCTTTTTGAGCCAAAACACACACACACACACACACACACACACACCACAGAGGCTTATTGTTGGCACAGTAGTTTTACCTCCTTATAGAGAAAGCCTATTAGAGCTCAGTGGTCAGCATTTTGTCTGTAATGGAGCTATTCAGCAGAGTTAAGGCGAGCGAGCTGTAAACAGATTGTTGTACTGTACTGTGCTGCAGCCACTAATCTCACTTTGTACAACACATGTTCACTGTTTCAAACAACGTTCAGAAATGCATCATTCAGCAGACGACGGGAAGCTAACGGCTCTTTGAGAAATTCCTGATGGTTATATCTAATAAATGCATACATCTTTAAATATTAGATTCGATTCAGGGGATCTATTGGTTGTTAGATCCCCCTAAATTTGACCTTTAAATTAAAACCATGTTATAGAATCTTAAATTCAGCTTGTCTAAAGCTGCAGAAACCCTGTAGAACACACACTGTGAACGGATGTTTCAGTTCAGTGAAGAATCACTGACAGAAATTGGCAGCGAGACGAGTCTTGAATGCAACGTTCAGTCGTGCCAAATGGAGCCTCCCTGTTTCCCCCCACAGGAGTCGGTAGGAGTCTTATCAGTCCACTTTGTGATGCCATGGTTCCTCACTCTGTTCTCTTCCCTGCCCTGCTGGGACTCTGTGCTGGCTGTCTGGGATCTCATCATTTTGCATGGTATGTACACAAACACACACAAATGTGTAAGGAAGCACGACGAAGCACGCTGACAGCATTGTAGATTTATCACTCAGTCAGCGGGGAGCTGGGAGAATAAATGATCTTAAATAATATAATAGTTATCTCTGTACTGTGATCATAATTCAGAGCAGTAATCTAATGAACACGTAACACGTAACGTAAAGCGTTAACTGTGTCACACTGTGCAGATTGGCCAATCAAGAAAGTCGTCCAAAAAGAGCGGGAAAACTTAACATGACTGCTAGAGTGGAGAGGGAGAGGAAAATCTGTACCAAAAAGTAATGTTTAAACTGCTCCCACGGCCACAAATTTCACTCTACAGAAATAATTTGAACATCAAATTGTAGGAAATTTTGTGCTGCTCGCTCACATAAACCTGCTGAAGCTGTCAGACTTATAGTTTTGGCTCTGTTAGCTCAGATGTGTCAGGATCACCCACCAACTGCCCCATTTACTCCCATATTAACTGAGAGCAGAAATTTGTGGAGGGAAAGCAGACGTACCAGTTTTTCACCTCGCTCTAGAGGTCACATTTTTAACTTTAGCCACACAGATTATATATGTAGACGTTCAGCGAGACCTGAGGATGCTTACAATCCTCTCTGTTCATTGATACGACCTACAGTTTGGTCATAGCGCTCTCTGGTTTGAAAGTGAACTTTGAAGCTGCTGTTGGTTGACTGTGATTGGCTTAATTAAAGTCTCATATCAGTGAAAGTCAATGCTATAGTTTAAATGTCGGCCATTTTGTCTTCTGAACCTGAGTGATCCAGCTCGTGGTATTAATACTGTACTTATAGAATGACACAACACACACTGTGTGGGCTATTCACCTCAGTGCTGAATTCGTATCTTTTACACCTACCTTCCATTAAATGGTACTGTCATTGTTTTCATGTAATCCTGCTGTCGTTCCTCAGGCCTGTCAGCCGTGTTCCGCACCGCTCTGACCATCATCGAGCTGCTGGAGCCTCGCCTGATGGATCTGAACGACGAGGCGGCGGTGCTGCCCCTGCTGCTGAGAGTACCTGTTGATGTGTAAGTAAACGGGACCGCTTTGTTAACACCACCATCCTGTGTGTGGACATGGTGCAGACCACCCTCATGAATGTGCTGAAAGCGACGGGTCCTCCTGAAGAATGAGCCGCGCGGTTCTCAGAGTTTTTTCGACTCGGGGTCTAAATGAAACCCCAGGCGGCTCATGAATATGAATCCGTTCATCAGGACTGGACATGTTTTGACACCAAGCATTCCAGGAAAAGTAGAGTGTCATTGTTTGGCCGCGGTTGTTTTTGTACATGTTTGGATCAAACATCCTTTATGCTAAATTAGCTCCTTCAATGGCGGCCCATGCTGCTTTCAGTCAGACCCCCTCTCTCACCATGTTGAATATAAAAACGTCACATGCCGACGGACATGTTTTGTTGACACGGAGCTGTAGTTATGGCAACTCAGCAGGGTCACTGGGTTTGTGTATATAGCCTGTATGTGTGTGTGTGTGTGACAGACTGGTACACAGTGATTATTAAAATCCAGTTTATCGTATTTGTTTTAATAGATAAGCTACTTTAAAGTCTGTAGAAAAGGTCCCGCTGTTTGTGACCTACAACTGTTTGCCTTGGACGAAGATCTGTGCAGTCAACTCGGGATAAATGGAGGCTACGCCGCCAAGTAGTTTCCATAAACGTAGCTGTGTCACAGGCAGTGATAAAGCACTTTATCGTGAGGCACAGGGAGGGAGAAGGCGTGCTAGGTACGCACCGATGACTTGCAAAGTGGATTATGAAGGACAAATCTTCAGGACTCTAATGGAAACCAGCAGCCAAACCGCACGATAGCGGAGACGGGTTCCTACAGCGAGCTGTGCTTTCTGCACAACAAGGACAGAAGCAGCACATTTTGATCCATGTGTGAACCTCTTCTTCTTCCGTTTGTGTACGCGCGCATCAAGGACGGCACTGACAGTCCCATTTTGTTCTCGCTCTGGTGTTCAGCGGGCAGCCTGCCATCACGTCACATTGAGAAGTCCTTGTTGCCTGCTTGGCATCATTATGAAAGCCTGGTCAGAAGTCAACACTAAGTGGTCCGAGTGTCTCCCAGGGCAGGATCCCTTTACACTGGGAAGATATTGTTGAAGAAAGAGGGGAAGGGAGCTGCTGGGGTGAAAAGAGAAAAGAAGATGAATGGAGGGTTGGAGGGAGAAGCGGGTGGAGAAAGAAGGTACACTAATTGGGGAGGGTGGGATAGAAAGAGAGATGAAGGAGGGGAGTGAGGCGAGATCTTCAACCTCTCTTAATTCTCCTTAACGATCTCCGCTCTTTTACTCTCTGTGAATGCTGGAAATGGGACTTGTCATGCGCCCGTATAGAGCATTCTGATTAATGGTTGGTTGAGGGGCTCATCCATCTCACGCGCCTGTCTGTCCACACCGAGCTGTCAATCAGCTGTCACCTCAGTCAGAGGTCGCAACAATGGCTCCCTGCTCGGCCTACGTCAGCAGTCAAAGAGCAGCTTCACCTCAGTGGATGATTTATTCACTTTCTGCTGTTGTCTTCCCCGGTCCTCATTTGTATAATATATTGTATCCAAGGCCGGTTTTCCATTCATTTGAGTGGGAGTCGTTCGTTTTGGCTGCAGTGGAGAAGTTGAGTCAGATCCCAACTTTGGTGCAACCACCAATCAGACGATCAGACCGGACAAACCTCCACAGTCAGAGACTCTCTGAACTCTGATGCACGAAGAAGTTTGATTTGGTTTGTGTCCGATGGTTTGAGAGAGCAGTGGTCCAGTGACACGGACAGTGAATGAGAGCGAGCGAGCGAGCGAAGTAAAAAGTGATGTCCTGGCTGTTTCACAGCGGTTACGTTCAGCAGAAACAGACACACCACAGCGTGTGAGCTCACCGCTGTGCCTTAGTACAATGTCACACAGCTGCTAGCGTGATGTTAACTCAGCACGCACAGCACAAAGAGTACACAGGAGGAGATGCTGAGGCATTTACACTCGCTTTAGCTCATTCACATTCGATTCTTGACACTTTAGTAATTCTTACTTCATTTTATGATACATAAACATGAGCCGCACGTATCAGATACTCCCATGAATGTGGTGTTGGCTGAATATACCGTGTATGAAGTGTACTGATGCAAGTAAAAGAAGAATAAAAATCTTGACCACAGCATTCACAATTCCCTGCACAGCCTTTCACCATCCTGCGCTCTCATTGTGTCTCCTTTATTGTCCATATCTCCTGTGTCCAGTCCTGTCCCCCCTCTGTACCCTCTCCTACTCACTCCCCATACACCGTTTGTCTCCATGCCCTCCACCAGTCCTATCTCTTTCTCTTTTGTTCACCCACCTCCTTTGCAATAGTCGATTCCCATAAACCTCCCCGGGCTGTCCCTCCTCCTCTGTGTTCTCACTTTCTTCTCTCGCCCCCCTCCTCCTCCTCCTCCTCCTCCTCCTCCTCCTCCTATATGGCTCCTTTCATTCATTCATTTATTCTCATTGACACACTGACACCCTCGCTCAGCCAGAGGGGTTGACACATCATTTGTTTACTTCACACTGACAAGTCTCTGCTTTAGTTTTTCTCCCGTCTCTTTCAGCCATTTTCAAATTCCCAAATGCATTCAGACTGCCGATCACTGCGCGGGGCCCTCTGCTGATTGTTCTGTTGACATGATATGAATTTCAGCAGTCTCAAATACATGCGTCTGTCCATAAGCAGCCGGACACAGAAACTTTCATCTGAGTTGGAGTTTAAATTGTTTTATCTTGTACAAAGCACAAACTAAACCTGTGACAGTCGAGGTGTGTACCCTGAAAGAGCCACATGTCATATTATTTACAAAATGTTCAGAAGCAAAATCAAAGGTAATAATACTCTAAGAAGAATAACCTTTGAAGAATGAAGTATTTTATTGAAGTAGAAAGAGGTCAGGGTCAGAGACTCAGAGCGTCAGGCCTCATGAACTAGACTGGAGAGTGGCCTCGATAAAGTTTAACCAGTGAAATAAAAAGTTATTTCCTGATCACAGCGTTTCTCTGCCATTATCTCACATGAAAAATGTTTCTTCCTTGGATTAATCAGCTGATGGTCACAGCTCCAGTTTAGCGTATGTTGGACTTTGAGCAGTACGTCACCATCTGTGAGATACAGGAAGTCTGCGCACATCATTCATTCTTCTCTCTTTTCATTTTCTCCCCGAGCGCTCCATCTATCATCATCTACTATGATGGATAGCTGAACACTGTGATCTATCTTCAGTTACATATCACTCTTTTATCACCTCCTCTCCCTCCTCCCCGTCTTCTCCTCCTCATCAGTTTGTCTGATCCTCCATCATTCTCCGCCCACGTTAACGTTGCATTAACGCACCTGCGTGTCCACGCGGTGATAAATGTACGAGCCGGGCTCGCCTTCGAAGCACGGAGGGAAAAACTCAAATCTAGATCAGAGTTTAGTTTGTCTCTTCTGGGCTACTGTACAAGTGTCCAACCACCCTCCCTCACTGTCCATTCTGTTTTTTCAATATGTTATTGAACGCATCACACACCACGCCTCCATTGACTGTGACAACACATTTCCTCAAAGATCAATGAAGTGTTTATCTAATTTTAGTAGTTGAATTTTCCATTTTTATCCCCTTTTTAATGGCACCACCCGTTGTCTCCACCCTCCCTCCCTCCCTCCATCCTCACCCGCCTGACTTCCCCCTGCAGGGCCCAGTACACCGTGTTGGTCCCTGCCCTGTGGAACACCGAGGTCCAGGACTGGGAGCTCAAATGTATGAACAGCCTGGTGCTGGACGACAGCCACCATGGACCCAAAGCAGGTACCCCCCCCCCACACACACACACACACACATACACACACACACCATTTGTTCTCCAGCAGACTAATAATGCGCAGACCGCTGGGGACCGCTAGGCACACAGTCGCTCAAACTAGCAGTAACTACATTCAGCCTACATCACTTAACCTTCAGTGGCACACATGCTGATCTTGTTACACACACCATACACACACCGTTTTGTTCCGCGGTCTTAATGTCAATGCACATGGTGGTCGGACCTTGGGGAAGACATCTCCGGCTTTTTCCTGAGAGCGCTGTTACAAAAGGACGGAAACAATCCCTCCTTGTTCACCTCCTTCCCTTCGTTTCTTCTGTTTGCTGCTCTCTAAATGTTAAACGGCCTTGTCGTGTCCTCGCTTTGCTGCACTTTTTATTCTGTTTCATGGGAACTAAAAGACATTTTTGAAGTCGATCTCTCACCTTCTAAACAAGCCACCAATGAGCAGGAAGCAGGAAGTGGTTTCTGACTGTGTTCAGACCAATAACGGTACAAAGGATGGACAGTGATGTCACCCACAGTTGTGTGAGGCCGAAAATACACACCATGTCAGATTTACAGATCAAATGTGCTTTCCACTGACAGCAGAACCTCGACCCTGCTTCTCACTACATTCATGACCACAGTAAACTCTCCATGAGTTCATGCTCTCAGTTCTTCTTAGAAAAAAGAACCTTAAAGTCAAAAAAGAGAAAATTTGAAGAGACCTGACGATCGCTCAGCCTCCGGTCCACTGATGATCCACGTCTCTGCTGTTTGACTCAGCAACAGTGGACAGACTTTTACTTCGAGCGCAGCATCAGTTGACAATCTACAGGAGAGTGTGTGTGTGTGTGTGTGTGTGTGTGTGTGTGTGTGTGTGTGTGTGCCTACTCTAACTTGTCAGATCAAAGCAGCTTTTATCTTTTGAAGCTTGTTCAGATATCAGCTCCTACAGATCTGGAAACCCCTCACCACCACCACGGAGTCTCATCTTCACAAAAGACAGACAGCTAGGAATGCAAACCTGATGTCCGTGCCTGTGTGTGTGTGTGTCTGTGTGTGTGTGTGTGTTCGTGGATGTGAGCGTGCATCCTGACAGACTCAGAAAGGCTACAGGGATGAGTCACAGGTTGGTGGCTGCAGGGGTGTGTTTGTCAATGCAGCTGGGAAGGCAGAAAAAAGAGGGGTGAGGTAAAGAGACGAGTGTGTGTGTGTGTGTGTGTGTGTGTGTGTGTGTGTGTGTGTGTGTGTAAGAGGGTGCGTGAGTTGTGTAAGCGAGCGAGTATTTGCGAAAGGGCAGAAGAATCTGAGAGAGCACGACAGGTTTCCTTTCAGGGCAACTAGAAGCCACAAAAGCATGTTTTTTTTTTTTTACAGCAGGGATAATCCATCACCCTGTGTGTGTGTGTGTGTGTGTGTGTGTGTGTGAGCCCACCTGTGTGTGTGTGAGTCAGGATGAGTCATCCTTATTTGCTGGCCTGTCAGACTGTCTAGCCCTGAAGGCAGCAGAGGAAACGAGCTGATTCACCCGCCACCGCTGCTGCTGCTGCTGCGTCTTCAACGCAGTCCAACATTCCTGCGTTTTCTCTCTCACACACACTTTCACTCGCTCTCGCCGTCGCTCAGTCATGCCGCCGTTACAAATCCACGCTGCTGTCATCAGTTCAGGACCTCTGCTCCTGGAAATGCATGTTAATGAGAGCGTGCGTCACTGTAAACACTTCTGCTGCTCATAGATGCTGTAGAGCAGCATCATTTAACTACAGAGCCAAAATCAAACATGGATGCAGAACTGTGTCCAGAACCGCCTGCTGATCCATGACGGGTCATCTCTTATCTGACCGGCTGCTACTGTACAGACGTGAACTTTCTTTAGTTCTTCTAGCGTCGTTTCAGAAACATCGAGACCGCTGTGTCTCTACAAACGCTGGCCCGGACAGGGTGAGGCGAGCAGCCAGTTAGTCTGAGGTTGTCCTTTAATTGCATATTTTATGTTATTAAGACGTCAAAGAAATGCTTTGCCGTGTTCTTTGCATGAAAAAGTTGGATAAAATGAAGGTTTCGTCACGTGTTGTACCGTAAAATGAAAGTTATTAAAACACCACTTCATAAATTCCCTTAAACTGTCGTATGAAGCGTTTAACAGTCTTGTACTGTGACTGGCAGCGTCTCAGCGTCCATCTCTCGACGTCAGGTGACTAAAAAATGTTTCCCATGGTGCACTGCCCAGCAGATGAAGGTGTTGTGAGTGATATTGTTGTAGCTGTGACAGTAAAGTCCCTGGGGCCCGTCCAACAGCAGGCTGAGTCAGCAATAACGGCCAGAGTTGAAGTGACTCCGGGTTATGCTGAGTCAGGCTGAGGAGCTCTGAGAACAGGTAGATGTGTCCTTCTGTCCTTTTATAGGCTACTTTCCTATTGTGTTCCTCTTGTTTTCCTCTCCTCCCCCCTTCTCTCAGCACCTTCCCCTCACCTCCCCTCCCTGCCCTCCCCTCCTCCTACATTATTCTCCCTTTTATTCGGCTCCCTCTTGCCCTCCTTTCACCCTCTCCTCCTCCTTTTCTGCCCTCTATCGCTTCCTTCTCTTTTCATTGCATTCTTTTCCAGTCCCGCTCTCTCTCCCTCCGTGACTTCTTCTTTGGTATAGTAGCAGATGCCAGAGTCCTGTTCTCCTCAGCGGGCTCCCATGATACCTGCCTACCTCCTGTCCGCCTGCTGCTCGATCCTCTGTGCAGTGACTCAGCATTCATTTTATTCACTGCCCCCAAACAACCTCCTGCAGCCAGTGCTGCTCTCACCCTGCCTGCTGGTTTATGATATAATATGCAGATTCTGTATGACTGTCCTGTTTGTCGGGTTTGTGCTGTGTCATTTATTGATGTACTGAACCAGCAGTTTGACTCAGAGGTTACATAAGACTTCATTTTCCAATGATAAAGCGACACGTAGCCCGTTTAATAGAAAACAACTCGACCTTAACAAACTCAATCTGCACTGAAGGTGTGTGAGGTTTAGTGCCACCTAGTGGTGATTGACTGCAGATTGCATAATAAAGGAGAAGCTACGGAGGCTGCGAAAGACAAAAAAGTCAGTGTCTATGCTCAGTGTTTGGTTTTGTGTGCAGGGTTTAGCGGTGAAGTTGCCCATCTGTTCTCTAAATCTCTGTTTTATCCTCTTGTTCACACAATTTTTGACCTCAATGTCCATCTGGTTGGCTTCTACTCGCAGAGTCACTGCAGTGGTTTATGTATATTAATGTATGTGCGTGTGTGTGTGCATCAAAATCCGTTCAACAATGACGTCACTGTTCTCCGTCTGTCTTCGCGTCCTTGGGTTAAGATAAATGGATCAGGCACAGGACGCCTCGGAGTGTCTCGCATCTTTCAGATAAGAACAACAGATCAGAATGTACGTCGCTGAAACCGTGTTCACGAGGAGAGGCCACGCGTTCACGTGTCAATTTCTGTACTGAGGTGAATTTATATACAACTCACCTGTTCACATTATATTAAGGCTTAAAGTTATGTGACGCTCGTCCCCACGTCCTGCACGTTACAGAATGAATATATATTTAGGAAAGAAAAAACTTCAGGACTCTCTGACTGTAAACAGACAAGCGTCATCTGTTCATGCCGTAGCATTATCTACAATTAGAGCAGCAATTCAACACGCAAGAATGACGAGAAAGATATATTTTTAAAAAAAGATTAATATGTGAAAAAAATGAAAATGAATAAAAAGCTCGACCGGCGTCAGAGGGGCCCTGAGATTGCATTTCAGCCAGCCTCCCACCTCTTTTGTTCTCCACACGGACTGTCCTACCTGCATGCTCAGATGTTTAATCGATACTGCTCGGACTGCACCTGCAACGGAAACCAGGATGTTTCCGATACCAAAATCTTGTCCCCTGCCTATAGATTTCATAGGCGGATATCTGTTCATGTAGAGATTAACACAACACTTGAATCTTATCCTCTGCAGGGAGGGGGCCGTGCTGCTGACCACCACCCTGTAATGTGACCACATCGGTTAATGTTCGAGGCGTACTTGACAGATTTGTGATTGCACCCTGGAGCTGCTTGAAAGTGGAGCAGATAGTCCGTGTTGGAACAAGCAAGGTCAGGTTAATCAAGGGTCACGATAGATTTGACCGAGGTTCAGAGCTGGAGCGACCACACAAAAACAAACAGATTACAAGAGAAGTGATGAAGGCTGTTGAAGGGTCAGAATGTGGACTTTATGACCTACAGAAACTCTGAGGTGTTCTCCTTGCAACACTGCTGTTGGCACCCTAAGGGCTGGTTCAAGGGGTCAGCGGCTCACACAAACACCCAGGTCACAGGTGGCCGAGACAAAAACAGAGTATTCAAAATGATGAGTTCCTCTGAGGTTACACAGCTTAGGTCCATGCCAAGGTCGGCGGAGTTTCCTAAGAGCCTCGTAATAGAAGGCCTCGACATCAAAGTAAAGTCTCGAAGACACGAGAAACGTTCTGTACGGTTATTTCTGATTTATGACTCCTCAACATATGATCTTTATGCCACAACGATGACCTTCCCAACAGAGCAAGTCACCTTTTGGATGATAATATCATGTCGTCGACATATTTCAGTACTGTAACGTGAGATGGACCTTCATTTTTCCAACAACAAAGTCGTCTCCGCATTCTTTAACGACTGAAATAAAACGTGTTAGCAGTGGTCGAAATGGCGTGCGTTGCTGGTAAGTTTAAATGGAGGTAGTAGGAAAATATCTGGGTCATCTTTATTACAGTCTTTGTGCTCTGAGGCCACTGTGGGGGCTGGATTGCAACTATTAGTCCCACAAGAATGTCACCTTTCTAACCTGGATAAGGCTTCTTAGCCGTGGGCACTTAGCCTACCTGTGACCCCTCAGTCTGGCCTGCTTTCTAGTAAGCTTTGCTCTTTGTAAAGGTTCGTTTTAATCCTTCCCCCCTCCCGCTCCATCTCCATTTGTTTCTGATGGTTGAAGTGGAATGCCACCTGCTCGATCAGCCCTAGGCTAACTCATTAGACACCTCTCTTGTGAGTTGGACCTTTACGAATATAATTTGGCCACATACTGAAGCACAAGGGGAGATTTAACCGTACAAGGATCTCTGTCTTGGTCAGTCTTCCTGCAGAAACAGAGGGTCGAGGTGTTTGTTTGTTTAGGTCTGCCTAACTTCTTCCTTTCACTCCCATGGCACCGAGGGGTCACTGTCCGCCGACAACGACCTAGTTATCGTACCAAGTTCTTTTGTTCAACTTCAAGTTGAGTAGCAGGTTCCGGGAAGTGGGCCAATGTCCTCAAGGCTTCCCTAGCTGCTCAAGTAGGAGGTTGTTGTTGGTTTTTGTATCAGAATCAGATAGTAAATGCTTATTCCCAAAGATGTTGATTAAAATGAATCACTAAGGGTGCTGTCTGGTCCGCTGAAAGCTCTGATCTGAACTGTGGTGCTGACCAAACAAGCGAACTCTGGTCCGCCTGAAAACACGGGTCTCGGCCCGCTTGCAAGTGAACCCTGGTGCGGTTCAGTCCTCACACCGGAGCAGCTGGGATCAGAGAACGTTAAGCGTTCTTCTTTTGAGATATGAAAGCAGTGAAACAGTTACTACCAAAAAACAACAAGCTCTACTTTGCAGTCCTCCTTACAAACACACTCTTTGTGTCACCTTTCTCACAAAGCTTTTCATCATATGTTGAAGTTAAATCGTTTCTTTGTGTAAATTAGAAGTTGTCAAAGAAAGACGCGACTTTTTTAACAGGTGAGTCACTTTACAAACAGCAGTTTTCATTCCTCGTCTCCGCTCATTAAATTAGAACAAAGCAGCTGGTTGGGGACTCTGAGCTTGTTTGGATGTAACTAACAGGCAAAGAATGAATAATTTGTGATTTGTGTATGAACGTGGTAGACGATGGGATTAGGAGCCGCAGGTAGGAGAGGAGATGAAACTTTTGAAACGAACAGAAAGGAAAGAAGTGTTTGCTCGGCTCCTGCCAAGCGCCTGAATCCTGATCTCCAGGGTTGGACCCTGAAGGTTTTCCTGCCTGTTTGCTTTCCTGTGTGTGCGAATGTTCACACACTCCAGTGCTCGCCTTGTAACTTTCCCAGCACTACCCTCTCTTCCTCTTGGCCTATTCTACTGTTACACACCGTGGAGCCCCTGTGGCTGTCCTAGAGTGTGTGTGTATTGCCATATAATTGAGGTAAAAGGAGAAGCTGTGTGTGTGCGCGCTGGATATTTGTTTGTGTGTGTGTGTGAGAGAGGTAAGAGACTGTTTTTTGTTCATGCATGTGAATAAAGCAGCTTTGTTTGTAGAACTCTGCTCTCAAACCCGAGCAGGGGAGGTGCAGTCTTAATAATTAATAGATTTCTTCTTAATTATGTTTACTTCTTGTAAAATCTGGGACATCTTTGCTTAAAGAGGTTGTGATGATTTGCATACCCTAAAATTTGGGTCGTCCATTTGTTCCAAACGAGGGAGAGCTTCGTTTACCGCACTGATCCAAACAATGCAGAAATTAAAGGGCGGACACGGATAAATCAGAAATTCAGCCGTACACGCATATGAGATAACGCGGCTGTCGTATTTTTGACGTTGACGTGACCGTCGTCAACGACCGTCGTCGACCACAGACCTCAGGTGACCTCAACGACTCTGACGACAGTCATCAGATCAACGATCACTAACGAACATCTACGATCCTGCCCGTCAACATAACGAAGCATATTTCCATATTTAGAAGCACATAAACCAGAAAAATGACCAAATCTGAGCATGTGAACAAAGTTTGATGGGCAAACGCTTCTGAAACGCTGAAACAGAGAACAGACCAAAACAAAGTGAGGCATAGACGGGAGGATGGGCAAAGTTTCTACAGTGCAATAAAAACAAGACATTGGAAAGTCGAGACTAAAATAACAAAGAAAAGGAAGTCGACAATTCTTTTATTGACTCAGAACTTTAGAGGAGGTTCATTGAAGTCTGTCGAGCTCTTTTTTAGCTGCACACAATCTCTTGAAACTCTCACACACACCCACAAACAGAGACCCGCAGAGAAATTGGAGGGCTGCTCTGACAGCTGATCACAGCTCCTCTTCATTTAGCTGTGTTTAGCCATCACTATAAAATGACACAATAAAATATTAAACTTGCAGAGTTTAAATTACAGGCCCCCGACTCTGTTTAGATTGCTCGTCAGTCCTGTTTTGGCAGCTGTAATTACAGGTTAGAAAGTAGAGATCAAGCTATTTTAGTTCCTTTCTTGTCCTCCCGCTCTCGATCGCTCCTCCCCTCACCCTCAGTCCTTCCTCCTCCTCCTCAGAGTCTTAAATCTGTGGCTCTGCCAGCCTCCACCCCACCTTGTCTTGTGTTATGTGTTACTTATTTCTCAGTCCGGCTTCATGGACCCCGGCCTGTGGAGTCATTGTTGGACCTTTGCCCTCTGGGGATGAACTCTGACCTTGGTGTCGGCCTGAAGGCGCATTAAGAGGCAGGTTCTGAATGACAGGGTGTGGCAGGGGTCAAAACTCACAGGTCATCGGGGATCGGGGACGAACAAGCCCGCTGCCTCCCATAATGCCTTTCTTTCCATCACCGTCCTATTTGATCTTCTTTACTTTCCATGTGAATGCAGCAGGCTCTTTGCTGAAACGTCAGAATCCAGTCTCTCGGCTCAGACGACGTTCAGGATGTTTGTTTTACCGCTGTCGGTGCTTCCCTCGGTGCCGAATACGCAGCAAACAGTGAGGCTGATTTCAGCTCGGTCAGCGATTCTCAAACTTTTTGCCACCTCAGAAAATATCACGCTCTCCGAACGCAGACCCTGTCCAGCTGCAGACCGTTTAAGTTTGTTCCTAATAAGATTATTGATGACTGAACGTACTGATCCACGCTACTATCCACCTCTGCCCCACCTCCTCATACACTCCCTCCCTGCCCCTTCTGGTCTCCTCGCCATGCCCTGCCGTGGCCTTCGCGCTCTTAAGCCATTGACTTACCAACACACTTCATTTATTCGAGCTTTGTGTGTGTGTGTTGGTGTGTGAGCGGCTTTCAGGTGTTTCTCTGTGACTGTCGTCAGACACTTGTTGGCTGCTGTGCGTAGCAGCCACCGTTTGATACACACTCCTCAGGGAGCTTTTCCTGTCTGTCAGTATCGCTCACACATGCAGAGGCGGCAAACACGCGAAAACAAGCAGCAGGAATAATTTGGCTGCTGTCTGCTGGCTGATTAATGAGGCCTTCCAGTCAGCGAGATGAGACACTGATCCCCTTGGGTACCAAAGTATTATAACAAACCCCGACTGGAGTGACAAATATGAGTGTGAGTGTCAGCGATTGACCGTAATTGTGTTTAGTTTTTCCTGGCGCTCTGCCTCAGGATAGAGATATTTGCCAGCGGTTTGAACAGGATGGTTTTGAATTCTTTAACATAATAATGAGTGAGGCTGGATTAAACAGTGTAAACACTTGTTGCATTCAATGGACTAAAGTCATGAAACCTTTGAGAGCTCGCTGTGACTGCTGGGTCTTCAGGAGCTTTGCCTTTGGACTGAGTGAAGACCAGACGTGCCAATGTGACTTACGTCTTGGTCTTTGGACCATCGGCAGTTGTCTGGAGTGTTGCAGTTATCTTGTCAGCCTGTATCCGGAGTTGGGGAGCATGTTGAGTCAGGTAAGGCCTGATCTTTCTTTTGTTGTGAGGTGGCATGAGCGGGCAGCCGAGGCGACGTGTTGTTCTGATAACTATCACAGTCGATGATAAGAAAAATATCAAGCCCGGCCCGATCCTTTGTTCACGTCGTCGTTCTCAGCTGACGTCGTTTTCCTGTTACTCTGGCTTCGAACTTCTCGGCTCCGTCCGCGGCTGCGTTGTATTTTGTAGGTTATGTTTCTTTAACCTCCTTATCTTCTTTCCTCCGTCTGTCGGTCTCGTACGTTTCTCCGGCCTGCTGCTAATTTTTTTTCTTTCTTTTACTGTACTCTCTCGTGGGCACACAAACACAAGCTCAGACAGATAACACTGCAGGCTGCCTAAGTTTAAGCTCTGTGTTTGAGTCTGATGGCTGCTGAGGGCTTTGCACTGTGAACCACTTTGATGTCAGCGATGAGCTGATAAAATGACTCCATGTCCACACCTCTGGCCACATCTGTCCGTGCCCGGATGAAGCAAGGAAACACACACTACTCGTGCTGTATTAACTCAGATCACATCGTTCTGTTATGATTCTCTGTTGAAGGCCTGTGTGCGCCGTCTTTGTCTCGCAGAGCCGTCCTGATCTTTGTTTTTCCTTTTGTTATCAGCTTATCTCCAGCTCCACGAGGCATCGGGGTGTTATTGCACCATTTCTCTGTTTTCCTTCCTTCCTGCCTCCTTAATTCCTTTCTCTCTTTTCTTCCCCAGTTCTGTCTTTTCTCTTCCTTTACTGCTGTACGCAGCAGCAAAGGTTAAACTGTCCTTTGTGTGGCGTGGCCAAACAGAATGACCTCGGATCAGAGTCACATCAGTAAGCTCAAAAATAACAAATGACTGGTCTGGATTTCATTGTCGCCAAGCGGCAACCTCCAAAAACAAACTGCAGTTCCTCAAACGTCCACCTGAGGCTGGTTCCAGAAGTGAGTCAGTCTCCATAAGTCCCCATGTTAGACAGCAGAAATAAACATGTTTACAGCCTGGTACAAAAAACAGTTTTGGTCTCTGTAGCTAATTTCCCCGTTCATGACAACTGTACTGAGGGTGAATTTATATACAACTCACCTGTTCACATAGGATCCGTCTCTCTGTGTCAGGGTCGAGTGTGTGAGACAGTCTGAGCTGTAATTACAGGTCGAAGTGTAGAGCCTCGAGCTCGGCGTTCACAAACACACACAGACAAACATATAAACATAAATTACATAACACAAACACACACTGTGGCAACATAAAGCTATTCAATGAAAACATGTGAACACACACACGTTTATAGCTGAGGATGTCGGTGAGCTCAGCTCGCGGTCCTCTATGACTCAGGGATATAATGAGAAGGTATGAATGACAGTGTGTGTTTTACTGCCCACTCTCTCTCTCCCCATCTGCCTCTCTCGCTCTCAAAGTCAGTTTCAGATGACAGAGTACTCTGCTGATTCCTCAGTGTCCAGGAATTAATGCTGATGACATGCAGCCTTTTGAAGGTTGTGTTTTGGTGCGTTTGAAGCCTCGGTCGTCCTCCGGGAGTTGGCAGGGCAGCACACCTGTAAGTGGGAATTGAATAAGCTCTAATGTAAGGCTGGGCTCAGCAGATCCTGTGGCCTGGGAGCTCATGGACACCGTTCAACGGCAGCTTTGAAGTGCTGATCACTCAGGGAGGCGTAGAAGCAGACCCAGACTGAGTAACGGATATAGAAAATGTCTTGGGGGAAGACGTTAAGAAAGATTCAAAGATTCCACTGAAGAGAAAGTGAGGTTTGTTTCTGAAAATGACGACCAGTTTATATAGAAAGGAAATTTAATCTGCGCTGAGGCCAGAAGACATAACGCTTTATTGAAGTACGGAGAGAAAGATGTTGGCCAGCACTTTCCGAGATTGGAAAACCTAGTGTAACATAATGACCTGAGGGCAGACCACAGTTTGGACTGATGTCTGGACTGAGCATTTTTTTAATGTGTTCTTCGCTGTAATGAACGCCAGAGGAGAGTCTGTGGTGCTGAGCTCGAGTTACACGGACAGGAATCAGATTTGTTTTGTCAGGAATTTTGTCAGTTAATTCAAAAAATCCTTCTATGTGTGATTATGGCTATTTTCCTTAATTAATGAAACTTAAACAGAGTTTAAAGTTCTTGTATTGTGACAACCTTAATTTGTTAGTTAAAAGAGTGGACAGCGTATCCGCGATGTGACACATGAAGCTGAAGAAGGTTCTGCATAAATTCACCCTCAGTACAGTTGTCATGAACGGGGAAACAGAGACCAAAACTGTTTTTGTACCAGGCTGTAAACATGTTTATTTCTGCTGTCTAACATGGGGACTTATGGAGACTGACTCACTTCTGCAGCCAGCCTCAGGTGGACGTTAGAGGAACTGCAGTTTGTGGTACCTGGACGGAGAATTTGAGGAAATGGTCTTCCTGTAGGAATTCAGACCCATGACGAACGAGCCTTTGACACACACTCCATCCTCTCCACTCCGATAGCTGAAGCTGTATATTTATATCTCCGCTCGGGTGTTTGGGGAAGGCGAACGTGGCGTTGCCTTGTAATTTGAGGGCGCGGCGTCAAAGATTATTCAGATTTTTGGGCACAGACTCGCTGGATTTACTAGAAAATGGGAAATAACTGTAAATGTTGCATTGAAGACGACAGACCAGGACGAGGACCAATGAACAGTGTTAACGGCACGATATACAGACGGCAGCAAGCACCATGTGCCAAACAGAAGGTAATGTGCTAGATCTCCTTACGTGGTCTGTTACTGAAGGAGCTGTTTAAGGCCTCCACAGTCTCATACAGGAGGTGAGAGGAGTTGTTCATGATGAAGGTCCTCTCTCCTCCACTTCTTCTTCTCTTGACTAGTCGGCTGAGTCTTTTCCCGTCCCTGTCCGTGGTGCCCTCACACTCCAAACATCCTCAGTATCCTCAGCAAGTGGAGGCGACTTTGACTTCTTGTTCAGGACGTCTGTGTTGTCCGGTGAACGCTCGGACGTTTGTACGCTCCCGTCGTCTCCCCCGATGTTCCCCGCTGCAGTCTGAACCAGCCCACGGCCTGTAGCTAACAATCAAAGCAAACACACTCAGTGCGTCCTGATGTTTAGCGGTACAGTGTGTCTTCTTCCCTTCATTACTGTTTGAGAACAGAGTGTCTCTGTGTCTCTGTTAGCGTCTATCATTATAGCATTAGTATAAACCTTTATTTTGTCATCAGCCGGCCTTTTTTTGGACGTATTTGATTGTCTAACAGCTGTCAGAGGCCGTGATATGTTGCTGTGTAAAGAAAGCATTAGTGCTGAAGCTCCCGCATGTTATTTTTAGATATTTCTCCGTATCATCAGTTTAACAGCCTGTCATTTACAAGGAAAGCGAGATATGCTGCAGCACTCTGTGCAGCCCGCTGGCTTACCTCAGGTTTACTTCAGTGTGACAGGACGACCCGTGCTACAACAAGCTGCTGTTTGTCTGAAAGCAGCAGTTAAAAGGCCAGGCTGGTTATGTTACAATGCTAGCAATTAAGGCTGAACAAGATCCAGGATTAATTCATCTGGAGCGCTCGCTTCCACGCCGAGCCGATTTTTGCTGAAGTGCGATGACTTTAAACAGCTTGTGTTGTTCAGTCGAAGGAAACCATCTTCTGAGCAGCAGAGTTAGTTTTCAGATTCAAGTTTTGACTCCCCTCGCTGTCCGTACATTTTATGACATTTTTATCCAAAGAGACTCACAAAAAAGGGAAACAGTCGAGGTCCAGCTGTCTGTAGTGTTGCAGAGGAGGTCCCCTCTGCAGAGCTGGAGGTCTTCAGGAGGTCTGTGATGGTAGAGAGGGACGCCCCTGATCTGGTAGGACGTTCCACCAACAGGAACAACAGACGAGGGCGGCAGAGCCGGGCGTCGCTCTCTGGTTATCGATCTCCTGTGACCTCACGCTGCCTTCAGACTCAGTAAAACTCGAGCGCTGGGTGGCAGCTTCAGAGGAACTAGTCAAACCTGCCTGAGATGCAGCTATAAATCACACACGCAGTCATCCAGACCTTCTCATTACAACTCTGAGTCACACAGAAACTGCAGGTGAGCTCACCGGGGTTGTATCCGCAGTGTGTTTGTGTATTTGACTATAAAAACATTATTACAGGTAACATAACAGTCTGGTAAGACGTGCATTGTCTGGAGAAGAGAGGATGGAGGAGGTTTAAATCAGACGTGTGCAGAGTCAGTGGAGGGGAACGCAGTGTCAGAGCTACAATGGTTGACAAATTCCCCCTCTTATTTCAGAACGCCATCATGCTCTGATCCTGCGAGGCTTTGGGTGGCTGCAGGAGGCACGCCGCGACACGTCAGTGTTTTGAAGTTTGGCATTCGGCTGTGGAAGGGAACCTCGCCTTAACCGACGTCTGACAGTGATTGAGATAGATCGGAGGAAGGGAGGGAAGGAGAGAGACATGAGGCGGAGGGGGAGAGCCACGGGCTATGGGGCGGAGGGGAGGTGTATGGGAAATGGAGTTGTTTTAACATCAAAGATAACTCGACTCAGGACGGTGCAGAGAGCTCGCATTAGACCTGGGAGACGCTGCTTTATCATCGGCTCTTCCTGTTTGGCAGAAGCCTCGACCCCGAAGATGTGCTGCAGTAAAACACCGATACACTCTCACAAATTAGAAGTCAGCGTCACCTCTGGCCTCCCACATGACACACACCCACACGCTGCATCTCAGCCAAGCAGTGTGCAGCTGGTCGCTCAGTTTGCCTGCTGCAGCCAGACAGGAGGTTGGAAAACCGAAACAATGATTCAAAAGACAGTAAAAAGGAAGCTAAACGTTCTGTGTGCTCAGCTTTAAAAATCAATTCACTGAGATTTTTTGTGATTCTTTGTTTGTTGCTGATTTTTGTCATTCCTAAATACATTTTTTAAAATATAATTAAATTAATTTATAAAGCACCAAATCAAAGTAGAAGTTTTCTCTGCCGCTGACACAGAAACATAAAGAATAAAATATATTAAATCTCTTTTTCAGAGCAGTGTGAAACGCAGAAGGCCCAAGAAGTCAGCGGAGGGAAAGAAAATGCACCGACGGCTTCGGACGGAGAAAAGACGGCTGAGAAAGGTGAGCGCGAGTCCACGCAACAGGTCCAGACCTCACACGTCCATACATCTCAGCCTGACTGCTGAATGGTCTCAGCTAATTCAGGAAATAAGACGTCAGTGGTGCTAAATCACTTCAGCATGGGGCACAGGTACATGCAGCGGCCTGCAGATCTGTTACACACACACATACAAGCCTCGCTGATGTTTCAACTGGATGACTTAAAGACTGAAGACCACGGCACCAAACATACATAGTCTACTTCCTTGCAAAATTCAGGGAAAATTTGTGGGAATTAACAGGAATTTATGGGAATAAACCAGGAATAAATCAGGAATTTCCAAAATTGAAGGTTGGCCCTTAAACAGGAAACTTAAATATAGTTGGGGGGAAATTACATGCAATTACATTTTGAACATGGGGACTTATGGAGACTGACTCACTTCTGCAGCCAGCCTCAGGTGGACGTTGGAGGAACTGCAGTAGTGAACAGTATATGTGAATAAAGTTGACTCAAGGAGAGAGCAGAAATCAAGTCGCACAATGAACAATAAAAACGATCACACACAGTTCTGATCTCACGGTCTGTGTGTGTGTGTGTGTGTGTGTGTGTGTGTGTGTGTGTGTGTGTGTGTGTGTGTGACCATGAGTTTGCTTGCACACAAACACGGACAGTACATGGTATAAGTGGCTATTTGTGTTCGCAGCTTGCCTAAGCAGGCAGATTCTGCCCCCTGAGTAAATATGGTGAGCCACTGATAACATTCATTTGTCTGCAACAAGGACACGTTCACACACACACACACACACACACACACACACACACACACACACACACACACACACACACACACACAGGACGGGTATGTCTGTCATGGAATGATAACTTATTTTGTAGCATGTACAGTATCATCACAGGCTGTTCCCAGGATTCTGTGTGTGATGGAGATTTTCTCCTCATCACAGACGAAGCTCTGCGTGATTTCTGTTTCTTTTTACTCACAGACTCCGTCACCAGGGCCAAAAGTGTACTGACCCGAGTCGTGCATCTGGCCCAGCGGTACCTGCTGGCTCCGATGGCTCGACAGAGGGCCGAGGAGAAGCAAACACAGACGAAGCCCAGACAACGCAGTCCTGCACCCGGGCGAGTGTTCAGGAGCCGGACGTCTTCACTGACACAAGCTCAGGTAAAGGTTCGTTAGCACGGAGACGCAGCCCAGTCTAAAACACACTGTATCTTTAATGCTAAGCTAAGCTAAGCTAAGCAGCTGCTGTTTGTGGCTTTAAAGCAAACAGATGTGAAAGTGGCATCAATCTTCAGGCTTCTTCATTTCGTGACTCATCTCTCTGTCACGCCCCGCTGTGATTGGCACAGCTGCCTAATGATTAATCACCGCTGCCTTCAAATTATATTCCACTTAACCCGGCGCAGAGCAGGAATAGCAGGCAGTGACGTATTCATGCAGCAAAGCTCCGTGTGGCCTTCTCTGGAACGTCGGACTCTTCTGCCCGCCATCTGGAGAGTCTCTGAGACTCTCTCCTCTAAACCATATGGAGTTTTCTTTAGCCATTAAAGAAATCACGGTCCGCTGAGAGCCAGCAGCCTGAAAGCCTCGAACAAAGAGCCGAGTGTCTGACGAGCAGTTTCAACAGCTTAATGCAGATGCCAAATCCTCCCGCTAAGACCAGACTGGGCAGCAAGGCTCACTAACTTGGCATCTGATAGAAAACACAACAGGGCTTATCTCTCCGCCCGCTGTGTTGAGATTTCATAATATTTAGTAACAGGGTTTTTTTTCATTTGAAATGTTTTTGTTTTGGCTGCCAGCACAGTCGGAGCCGCTTCAGACGGTCAGACATCGAGGTTTCACGGAGACGTGTTGGAGTGTGTCCACAGGGTTTGAGCCAGGGTGCAGCGCGGGGACAGCGTCCACCTCAAAGCATAAAACAAGCTCCCTGCGCTCAGCGCTCCACCTTCAGATCAAGGACAGTATCAGAGCTGCGCGCAGGCCTCTCACTTGAATTTCCATTTCAAAGCTCTGACAGTTATTATGTGAGTGAGCCGGAGTTCAAAATGAGCTCGCTCCGTTAGAGTTCCCCGAAACTCAGCCGGTCACGTCACGTTGGTCCGTCCATCACGCGTCTTCAGACCCACCAGGAGAGTTTCAGAAGCTCAGATTTGTTCTTCTACATGTGGAAATATACTGAATACTTCAATGTTTCCCTTTTGTCTGTTTTTACAACCTGCAGTTTGCACGGAGGTGTTTTATTTTGAAAATCCAATAAATTATTAGTTTCATGTTCAGTTTTTGGTGTGCACCCAAAACTCAAACAAAAGGAGCCTCTTGTATGTAGCTTCCAGCACACACACACACACACACACACACACACACACACACACTCACACACACCATCAGTACCTCGTTCATGCTGGTTAACCACGCAGACTGAGGAGTGTCGGCACAGACTCTAATGAGCTGCTTTCTGGTCACATATCTGCTGTTGCTCCACTCGCTCGCTCGCCGTCACCGTCACCTCGTTTCCTCCCTCAGGTCAGATCCAGGAGGCGGAGCCAGCAGAGAGGCGGGGCACAGCGTCCGGCGGCGCAGGGGAGCAGCGGTGATGTCACCGTGACAGACCCAGCCAGGTGAGGACAAACACGACATGCCTGCACTCATGCACGGCCGCTCCTTCCTGCTGTTTGTTTTTCACATCTGTGTCGACTGAGCGACCATCTGTGGACCTCTGTGCAAATTCTGACGAGTCCGTGCGAGCAGCCGATCTCCGTACACACACAAACATCTGCACAGATCTAAATGAATAAATATCATTTTATTCTTGAGTAAGAGCAGTGAGGTGACTTTTTATTTTCCATATTTCTGCTGTCAGGTAGCGCTCAGCGTTTCTTCTCTGGAGAGTTCAGACACTGAGCACAGATATGAAGACAAATCACACACACACACACACACACACACACCTGACCGGTCAACTATAACTCAGGTACTTGCAGCGTTTGTCTCAGGTAAAACAAAAAAATAAATCTTTGATTCCCACAGTCACGTGATCTTATTTTTCCCTGCAGCGATATTCACTGAGCTGCGTGATTCAGGAGCACATCAGTGATCATTATTATTCAGTCCTGAGGCTCTCTGCTGATTATCAGCCCCGCGTCTGAGCCAGAGACGTTTTTATGGCTCGCTGTGCTCGAGCTCACATCCCTCGTCGTTTCAATTAACTTTTATTTCATGTTGGAGGGGAGAGGCTCGCAGCGTGTCACAGGATTTCTCATGCGTGCTTCAAAATGTGTGCAAACAAACGAGCTCGTGGGATTTTTAAGTTTGGCACCCTGTCGACCTCACACCGTTACATGCTGCACTCTGTGTGACGCGCTTCTTCCGTGCAGCTCGGCTCGTGTGTTTCATGGAAAGTTGCAGCGTTACTTCACGTCACGTCTTCAGGTTTTAGTTTCTTTCTAATAAATCCAGCCGCTCCTTCAGCAGCACTCAGAATTTCACAATAGTTTCCTAATCCTCTCTGACAGACACGCCGCTCAAAACAAAGGGCTGTCACTCTCGTGCTAGTGGAGTGTGTGTGCGTTTGTGTGTGTGTGCATGCTCGTGTTTCCAGCATGCTTGTCATTCCTGGCAGATTTAGTCTTTGTGTTTAGTGGTTTTAGGTTGTTCTAACCAGGCTGCAGGTCAGCAGAGGTCGTCAGGGGTCACCCCGAGGATTATTGTAATCCGGTGGCAAATTGTGTCAAACACGAGTCATCGTAACGAGAATCAAACCAAACACGACGCTGAGCGAGAAGAAGAAGGTTTAACACCAGGATGGAGGTAGACTTTATCATCTCTGAGGGGGAACGAAGAATAAATCTGAAGAATAACGTGTTATTAACCATCCAGCCAAATCTGAATAATTAAAAATATCAACAAGTTTATGAAACCTCTTCCTTCCAGCAGCTGTCAGCCTGACTTCAGGACTTTTCTTTGTCCGATCACATCAGTGCTGCTGCAGCGTCACGTGTCGCTCGTGACGTTAATGTGTTAAACACTTTGCAGAAATATTAATCAGCCTTCTACATAAAAGTGATTTAGGGCGTCTCAAAGCGGCTCGAGCCGCAGGATAATTTCTGGTCATCAGGTCAGCGAGATTGACTCGGAGCCATTTCATTAACCCGACGTGAGAATGGAAACGTTAGAGAGAGAGAGTGAGGAGAAGAGCAGAACACACACTGCAGAATCTAAGTCTGATCCACTTTTTATTTGTTCCTTTTCTAGGTTTTGATATCAGCAGCCATTCTGGCCGTTTTGTTTAAAGGTTTGTCTGAAAAATGTTCAGTGTGAACAGAGACAATGAGCACCGCTCTGTTCTCCCAGGAGCAAACAAACAGGCACGGACGGTATCAGTGTTTGGCACCGAGATAATTTATTGCACATGACGCAGGCAAAAATAAATAAGCCAACCGCAGGAATACAGCGTAGCTACTGAGTCATTTGTCTTTGTGTGTTGGAAGAATGCTGCCTGGACTTTTAAACATTTCATACTTTGTCTTTTCTGACATTACTAATCTAAATGAGACAAAGAATTACACTGAGCTCTGAGACTAAAATCAGCTGGATGTCGTTTTGTCGACTGCAGATGTCATCACGCTTCTCTTTACCTGATAAGTTGGAGCTCACACCGCTGCCACTTGAAACATCAAAGAGGAAAGTCACCACGACGACTCGGATCATATCAGACTTTACTAAGTGGATCCTGCTCCAGAGGGGTCAAAGTTCAGGGGTGGGGTGCCCTGACTTAGCCTGAAAGGTCACCCTGCTTGAATACCACGGTCACTTGACATTATACCATGACCATGTGACATATCTCTTGCTGTACTGCATTGTCTGAGCATCTTGGCTGTCTCTGCGTCTTTGTCTCAGAGGAATCCCGTCAGAATTGCTGTCAGACATGTCGAATTTGTTAAGAAACCGGCAGACAAAACACGAAGCGAGCTACAGGAGGAGCACAATCGAACAATAGCAGGAATGCTCCGCGTTCGCCTCTGTCAGAATTCCCCCCGTGCTCTCATGCCTGCCTCGGCAAGTTCATATGCATCCTTCACGCTTTGATAGCTTGACAGTTGATAGCTTGTGTCTTTGATAGCTCGCGTCTTCAGGACCCCAAAATCTGCCTTTGGGATGTTCTTGATGGCACGTGGCATATATGAAATCCCCGGATCGGCGTCATTTCAGCAGAAAGTGCATCGCTCATGTTTTAATCCCAGATATTACGTTACAAACGTACCCATTATATTCATTCATTCACCCTCCCAAACATCTCTGGACCAGTCCACTATTGCAGCCTTTTACAGTTTTGACCCTTTGAAAGTAGTTTTGTCTTCAGCCGTGATCAGCTGGAGGTCTTCAGGAGGTTTGTGAAGGCAGAGAGGGACGCCCCTGATCTGGTAGGGACTGGTAGGACGTTCCACGTTACGGACGTTAGAGATGAGCACAGCCTGTATCAGGAGCTGGGGAGCATGTTGAGTCAGGTAAAGCCTGTGGCGACGTGATCAGAGAAAGTTAGCTGGTCATCGATCATGACTCCTAAGTTTCTCCTAACCCTGGTCGGGCAGAGAGGGGTCGTCAGGTGGAAATGACAGATAGAGCTAAGTGTCATCTGCATAGCAGTGATACGTGAAGCCGTGTGAGCGGATGATCGGACCCAGAGAGGTCGTGTAAATAGCGAAGAGAAGGGGCCCCAGCACCGAGCCCTGGGGCACCCCTGCCAGGATACAATAATGAACAACCATTATGAATCTGGACTGACCGATGATAACTTCTGTTTCCAGATCAGAACAAACCTTCAAGAGGTCGAGTACCGGACCTGTCGGCAAGGCGGCCCATCGTCGCAGCAACCACAGCCTCGTCCAGCCAATGAGAGTCAAGTCCCTCCGTCTCCTCCGAAATAACAAGAACCCGCAGAGCCAGACGCCTCCCTCCTCCTCCTCTGTCCTCCCCCCATCACTCCGGTCTTCCTCCCTTCCTCCACCTTCCTCCGTCCAGTCTTCGGGTCCTCCATCGTCCGGCGCTGCTCAAAGCGGAGATCGTCAAAAGCAGGAAGACACCGCCCGGACAGCCTTCATCAGGTAAGACCTGTTAAATAATTCTGCTCGATTAGCTCTGCACCACCGCCAACCGGTCTGTGCACTTCAAGATTCAAGAACACCAGGTGATGACGTGATTGACGTCCCAGATTTTCAGACGAGAGTAGGAGGTTCAGTGTTTGTCTACACCCACACAGCCCAGGGGAAGAAAATGAAGGAATTAATTCAAACACTAATTTGATATTTTCATTTAAATCTGCTCCCGCTGGGACTGAATTATTTATCCTACATTATATTTAAAGTGATTTTGACTTCACGCATCACTCAGCCTCGAATAAATGTGCTGCATACTAATGTTTGCATTCATTGATCTGATGAAGCGAAGGTCCACCTTCAGTACGTCAAACAGCCCGTGTGTCGTGACTTTAAGTTGACCTCCTCTGTGTGTGTTTGCTTTAACACCGACTGACAGCTTAGCCAGATTTAGAACCAACTGTGTTGTTGTCAACTTGATGAATGGAGAGATTCGAGCTGAGTAATCTCAACACTGAGAGCTGACTTGTGGAAGGAAGTGTGTGATTACTATGTGAAGAGAAGCACACGCGTCTGTGGCCGTTTATTCCCACGGCACAGGAAAGGTCGAGTGTGTAAGATGTGGGAGGATGTAAAGGCATCAGAACCAACTGGTACCAATCACTGACACTGTATACAAAATGAAGCTGTGAAGTTGGGCATTTTAACATGGGGATTTATGGAAACTGACTCACTTCTGCAGCCAGCCTCAAGTGGACATTTGAGGAACTGCAGTTTTTGGTTTCACGTCCCAGCCACCGCAGCTGAAACAGACTCGCCAAATAAGCCGTTTTATTGGCAGATGACGGATGTAGCACAAAGCTGCGGTCGGACTCAAAGTACGCGCGGTGAGTAGAGCAAACCACATCACGCAGCGTGTCGAGTTTCACACTATCAAACGAGCAACTTGTAAGCCGTGTTAATCCGGTTTGAGGCTCTGCTTGGAGGAAGTGTGCTGACTTTACAGAGAACGATACACCACATCAAAAACCCTCAGCGATCAATCCACAAGCCGCCGCGGCAACTCCTCCGCTTCTGTTCAACTCTAGATGAAGTAACCTGCTCAGTTTGTGTTTGACGTCCCAGAAGACACTGCTGCACACTACGGGACATCTTCAGGCAACACAAAACCAAAAGAATATGAATATTAGTGAACGTTTACAAGCTGCAGTTTATTTTAACAGGTGAGGTTTGAAACATCGACTAGAACAACCGCGATTAACTCTTTAATTATCCAGAAATCTGTCGTGCACCACTGCAGCTTGTTGACGTCTTGAGGTGTGGATCAAACTCTTACGATACTTGTGTGTTTGGAATCAAACGGCACACAGCTTTCATCTCATTATCTTCTGTTTTGTTTGTGAGTCACTGAAGCTCATCACTTACTGTCACTCGCTCTTTATTTTTCCGTCCCGTGCCCTGATCTCACTTCCTGCATGACCGAAGCCACAAAGTGGAAAAGTCATCTCAGGCCGGGCGTGTCGGCCTTGGGCAGGCAGATACTGTCCATCACCGAGGCAGCTTAGCTCACTTCCTGTGCATGTCACGTGTATTTCCTTGTTTCCCACACACGTATTATTATTTATACTATTGCACACATGTTGAAGAAAGCCGTGTGAGCGCTGCAGATGTGCGTACCTCCCAGCAGATTCTTCAGAGGACGTGTTGTACAGAAGGTGTGTAACCTACTAAACAGGAAACTGCAGGTCTATTTTCGTGCTGTGTGTTCCCGCCCTGCCCTGCTGTAAAATGTGATGGAAAACACACACACAACAGGACGGGCTCATTCTTTCATGCTCGTCTCATAAACCCATCGAACGCACCATAAACACATCAGTGCCGTCTATTTACCGCCCGCGTTCACACCGAGGCTCGACACGAGCCGATGATAATCACCCGCTGTGGTTCACCGTGTGTGTGTGTGTGTGTGTGGGTGGAGCGGTGTGGCCAACTGTTTTTGTTTTTGTGGTTAAAATATGACATCAACAGTCACAATATTATGACTAGACAACAAATATGAAAAATGATTTGTCTTGTTCCATCAACATTAATGTGATGACACGTTAATATGAGAACAAATAAACACAGTGAGCTGTGTGTGTGCTGCCGCCTGTGGAAATGTATCTTTAAATGATTTTTATATAAATGTTTTGATGGAGGACGCTGCATGTTTAACACAACCTGACACCACACATGTACTAATATGTTGCAAAGTCGCCCTGCACCAACGAGGAGAAACTAAACCACCACACGCTCTGACGCCGAGCTGCTCTGCTGTTGTTGACCTTATTTGGTTGTAGCTGGAGCCGGTGTTGTGCCAGAACAGGAGCTGGACGAGGGCTGGTTTTTGATCAAATGTAATATAATTAAAACAAATTCTTGTGTGCAGCTGCCCATATATACGAGAAGTGCAAAAATACAGATTTCTACGTGATTTTCTTGAACAGCGTCCTGACACGTTGTCAGGCTGGAAAACATTTTCATTGTGAGATTCAGAGCTGAGCTTGTTATCAGTTGTCGGTTCTTCTTGACTGACACAGTTCCTGATAACAAGCTCGACCAGTGTAACAGTCACAGACACACTTCCTACATCCGAACACACGTTTGGACTGTCATCACATACAAATCCTTCATACTGCATGCTGCGTTCCAGGTCGCATGTTTGTTCTGTGTTGTGTGGTTTTTGTTATTCTGTCAGTTGTAAACGCACATCGAGAAACCGAAACACACACCACACAAGTTTTGGCATCCTCTCACAGAAAAAGGGTGTGTAGGACTCCTTAATTAAATGTAATTAATCAATTAATCTGTGACTTTCCAAAGAATTTCTTTTTAATCTTTCTTATTACATGATAATACCCATGAGCTATGATAGCTTGTATGTTTGGGAATCATCCAAGGAGTGTTTGTTTTACATCGGTGACCTTTCGTGTTACGTCACCTGGACGAGGCTGCAAGTTTAAATAGATGTTTACTGATGGACAGGTGCTGTTAGCTAATGTTAGCTCAGTTTGTTAGCCAGGATGTCCAGACTGTGCTCAGAGTGAAAGGGCAGTGTTAGTGTTTGTACCACGGGCGTTTTGGACCACTGGGAAGAGGAAGAAGAAGAAGAAGAAGAGGAAGAGGAAGAAGAAGGAGAAGAAGGAGGAGAAGAGGCTTACAGGCCCGGGATGCATAGTCAGTGTCGTGCCAGAACAGGAGCTGGGCAAGTGGGCAACATCTATGGACATAATGGCAGAGGAGAGGAGGCCGAAGAGGATGTTGGGCGGATTCCTGATGGACAGTAAAGTGAACTGCTGCCAACTGTAGCTGCTGTTAGCTCAGTTTGTTAGCCAGGCTGCCCGGGTCGTGAGCTCAGCAGCTTCTATGGCCATGATGGCAGAGGAGCAGAGAGTGAAGAGGACGCTGACGGAGGAAGCTAAGAAGAGAAAAGGAGAGAGTGAGCGAGCAAGAAGCCGCCGGACAAGAGTAAATCTGGGACTGACTTTTAGTGGTTGGTGAGAGCTTGGTGAAATAAAAGGCTGAAAGACAGACGCCGAGCTGGGCTGACTGCTGCTGGACTAGTCAGTGATATTAGCTGCTGCTGGACTAGTCAGTGATATTAGCTGCTGCTGGACTTGCTGTACAGTTTTTCCCATGTTAGCATCAGTAGAACATGTGACCCCTGCAGCCTGCCAGACGTGTATCTGCTCGGTGTAACAACTCCTGCGTGACTGCGCGGGTCGAAGCGTGTTACCATTCGGGACGCATGTGTGAGACAGCGAAAGAGACAAAAAACACGATTCCCATCTGCGCGTAGTGTGTGTTCAGGTGTGTGTGTGTGTGTGTGTGTGTGTGTGTTGGCTGCAGCTTGTCACTTGATCCTCTGGTGTTGTTGGCTGCGTGTTCAGCAGTGTGGGAGCCGCTCTCCCGTCCTGTACTCACCTCTCATCTCCTCTCCCCGGGGAAATGTCTGTGTACACATGTTTCACGTACTTATGCACACTTAAACATCTGTGATGTTTGAGTCCATACTAACAGAGACAAACAACATGTAAACATGTTTATTTTATGCCCTGGTGTGACCTTAGCGTGTGTGTGTGTGTGTGTGCGCTGATGTGCCTTTGAGTTGTGCATGCTTCAGATAAATCCAGGTTATGGCCACACGCGTGAAAAATTCAAAATCAGCCAGGTGAACTGAAGCTCATGCATGGATGTACTGCAAACACACACACACACACACACACACCACCTCTGCCATTGTTATGGGAATTGTTAAGATGCAGGTGTAGTGGTGTTATGTAACCGGGTAGTGAGGATACAGGACGGATCAGTGATCAAACACACACACACACACACACACACACACACACACATACACAGCTCATCCTATTTAAAGAAACAAAGGGACAGTGGAGGCCTTGCTGCAGTGTTTGGTGCTCAGACCAGCCAGGTGACACCTTCATTCCCCTGACGACCACAAACAAATCAAACGTGACTTCAATTACTGTTTACTGCACACTCATTTAACCGTTATATAATCACTATACATCTGTCGCAGCTCCACATAATACGGATGAATAAATAAAACAATGTACCGTACACTCAGCACGGTGGAGTCAAAGCAAAGACCAGAGCTCCTTCTGCCCTCATGCAGACATCTGTCACCTCCTCCTGGCTCTGCCGCCTGTACGCTCAGGACGATCCAAACTTTTCTGTCTGTTGGTGGAACGTCCTACCAGTTCCTACAGATCAGGGCGTCCCTCTCTACCTTCACAGACCTCCAGCTCTGCAGAGAGGACCTCCTCTACAACACTACCAACATGATTAATATAAGTCGCTGTCCATCGAGGCCTCATCAGAAGTTCTGGAATGTAACAGTATAATTGTTTCCAAGCTCAGTTTAATTAGACGCTGATATTTGTTCCACCCTGTTCTTTAAACATGTTGCGTAATCTGACTCGTGTTGAACTTTCTAAAAACTTCTGGTCTGAACTTGCTCGTGCGCGGTGATCATGTCGCTGTCAGCTGCCAAGAAGTGTCACCGCTAAGGAAGATAACGACCGTCTGCATCGTCTCTGCACTATTTCTGTCAGATTCCAGCTGATTTCTGCAGATACGCTCCGGACACTCTACACCGCTCCCATCTTAATCATTCATGACATCACTCCAGATTTCCCAGCGATGCCCGGCTGTTGTTTGGTCTGTGTGTGTGTGTGTGTGTGTGTGTGTGTGTGTGTGTGTGTGTGTGTGTGTGTGTGAGCTGCTTTACCCATGTGAATGATAACATTCTTCAGGTCACACACAAGTGAAAAAAAAAGTGAGTCTCACACTGATATCCACACCGGGGTGTTTGTTTGATCAAAGACTGAGCCTCGAGCCTCAAAGAACACACACTCTCTGCCTCCTTTAAAGAAAGTGTCAACGCTAAGCCACAGAGGTTTGACAGAAAGACACAAAGTTTACACTCCTGCGTTCATTCACCTTTTAGTTTCTGCACAGAGATAATAACACACCTTAAAGTTAAACCTGTGCAAAGAAATGAAACAAACAGAAACTATATGAAAGTAAAAACATTATAAATGTTCATCTAAATAAGAAATAGAGATAAAACTAAATCAAACGTTATGTGTGTAGAACACAAAGACTCTCCGTTACAAACAAAGCACTGACAGTGAGGAAACACCTGAGGCAGGTTAAAAACACATAAACTAAAAAATAAGAAATAAAACTCATTAAAATGCAGAATGCTAAAATATCTGTAACAGATAGAATAATAGTAAAGCATAAGAAAATATAATACATACAGATAGCTAAAATTAAATACGTTATATACAGTTAAATTAGGCTGTAGACACAATCACCTGTGCAAGTAGGGGGCGTGGCCTCAATAGCCCTGCAGTGAGCAGCGTGCATGTATGTGCATGTGAGTGAGTGAACCTGCATGAAATCTGGTTGTTTTAGTCAAGACAATGCCGAATTATATTTTCCACAACAAGTTCCCTGTTAAAGGTCCGACCTTCAATCTTGAAAATTCCCGTTAATTCCCGTTAATTCCCATGGAAAGCTTCCAACTTTGTTGGGGGTTGCAACGCTACATCAACTAGAGTTTGTAGTCTGGATGTCCATTCATCAGCCCAACGCTGAGGTAACCTCTTGTTACCGCGTGTTACGTCCTCAGCTGCTTGTAGTTAAAACCTGACTTCCTACTTTGATCCAAGCATCAGGGAAACCCTCATTATCTCATCACATAATTACAGTAACCCTCGTACCTGCATCAACACTGTTCCAAGGTGAGGTCCGACACAGGAACAGGGTCAGCCTCCAGGCAGAGGTACAGCAGGTGAATGCAGCTCCACGCCTTGCTGTTTATCTAGAAAGGTGAACAAAAGCCAACAGGTATAAATGTAGAAGTGAGTGAACTATGAATGGACCACGCCTGTTTTTCTAAGAGCTGAATGGAAAGCACCCCCACCACCACCACCACCACCACCACCCGAATGCCTGCAGTGAAGGGAAGTGATGAATTGAATGGATTTAAAATAAATTGTTCCACGTGGTGCGCTCATTGTTTTTCTTCCACTGTAACAAAGAGAACTGTCAGGTCTAATAGAGACTAATAGAGATTTCTCTAAGACGTGCCATGAGTGCTGCTTATCTACACTCTTAATAAAAGGGTTGGTTTCAATGCTCGTCACGGCAGTGAATGGAAAAGGTCAGAGTTAATGACTGTCGGAGAAAAGGTCTGCAAGGGTAAAAGTATAACGGGAATAATGCCGGGATAAAATAACAATACAGTTTATAATTCCCTGATGCAAAGAGAAAGATTCAAGGATGTTTTTGTCACATACTCATATTTCTCAGTATGTGCAGTGAATTACAAAGATGGCATACTCCAGAGAGTTTACTAAAAGGTCACGGTGCCGGAAAAAGAATTCAAATAGAATCCGCTTACACGTCTCCGAATGCCGGACGCCGTGTGTTCTTCACATTAACTGTCAAAGCCTCGAAACTCTTTCAGGTGTTTTAGGAGTTTTCTTTTGATTCTGGCTCAGAAATACAGCAATGTTGTAGCACTCGAGACTGGTCTCAGTCTTTATTTCAAGACCACAACTGTAGGAATGTCACCATTGTTTCCCATTAATCTCTGAAACTGTTGTTTTACAATTGTTGTACAGTCTGTAGTTTTAGGGCGTGTGGCACATTCCAGTGTTAGCTACATGTTAGCTACCTAAATAGGCCATATACTATCTAGTCTTGGTCTTGGTCTTGGTCTCGGTCTTGACTTGGTCTCGGTTTAGGTCTTGACTACAACACTGCCGCACATTCCCCGTGGGGATGATTTCATGGTTTGAAGCTTGTCATTACTTTCTGCAGACTCACTAACGTGAGTCAGAGTTTGGTTGGAGGGAGTCCCAGCTGACATCACTCACCTCTCAGAGGTAATCCAACTCCTCACCTCTTTGATCACCACATTACCCAAACCGGTCTTTATGTTCTGGTATGAGGAAGCTGGCGGGAGAGATTTGGCCTTTTGACCCTCCTCACAGTCATAATGGTCCCGAGTTTCACCTCTTTGGAAGGACATGAAGTGTCGATAAGTTTTGATTTGGATACTTGGTCCTACTCCAACAGCTGAGTTGTTGTTGAAATACTTTGGGTTTTTTACTTGATGATGTTGATTGAAACATATCAACAAATGTTGAGTCTAGATTTTTTAGTACTCTCCCCATCACTGTATCTGTTTCACAGAGCTGCTTTTACAGCTGTTTGATCTGTTCCTGATTTGGAGATTTGTGTCTGTGGTAATAAAGTTGAACAGAAATTCTTCTACATCTTTGTTTTACTCTGTAGGATGATGTGTCAAGTTTATGAAGAGGGGGAAACAGGAAGAGACAAAGATGAATGCCCCCATCTTCTTGTGTTTGTATGAGAAGCCCTGTGACTCCAGGTGTGGCAGAAGTGGGGAAGGTAAAAGTAAAAACCTTCTTGTGATGTCTGTATCCGATTACAAACACGACCAATAAGGTTTCCTCTGTGGCCTTGAGGTGTGACACTGGAGATGTGCTAAAACTACCATCATAGAGGTGGAAGCAGTTCCAGATATCCACTAACTCTGCCTACCCTGATCTACATTTCCACTTGTTTTAAATGAACTGTCATGCCTAAAGTCTTTAGTAACTTCCTAACACTTCCTATAGCCCACATCCAAGATGGTATCTGCGTGTTGATGTGAACACCTGCTGGGGACAGGATGAGGGAGCTGGGGCTGTAAAGGTCGGTGGTGAATGACTCGTCTATTGTCTCCGTCTGTGAAAGTCGGAGTTCGTCGCTGAGTTGTTAAATTAACGTACGCGGGTTAAATTAAATGAACACAGGCCGGGTCGGAAACAGAACAAAAAGAAACAGCCTCAGTTTGTTTCAAAGACCAAGCAGACGTCCTTCACCTGGTGCCTTACCTGTCCCGCCTCCTTCCTGTGACTATGCTGACCTCTCCCATGGGTGCAGATTACCAAAATAAACCCCATGAAACTGGTGAATGATTATTGGTTTGTGTCTCAACAACTGTTGGATAGTTTGTCGTAAGATTTAGTTCAAGATTCATTGTGGTAACTTTGGTCTTTTCTTTAAGCACCATCAAGTCAAACTTGTACCAACGTGGCACCTGCTACTTAATAAATGTGTTAAACATAAGAGAGAAACCCACCAGTGAGTCCGTTACAGTCTCGGTCAGGCGTTCAGTTGATCGTACCACTCCACAGTTGCACATTGTTCCTTGGAGGTGAATTGGCCACCGGTGTCCGGTGTCACTGATGCATCTCTGTGCTAAGAACCTAGTTAAGGTGGAAAGAGCTGAGTAACTGAGCCCAGCTGGTGTGACTTGCTGTGTCACTGCAAAGGAAATGGTTTTTACCGGTGCGGCACATCTCGGTGCGTCTCTCTCCAGTTTCCTTCTCTCCTTCCTCACAGTGTAATTGAATTTAAATTATTCATGCTGTACGTCTGCTGGAGCAGAGAGGTCATAATTACTGTCTTTGTTTAGGATTGTCTGCACCCACGCTGTCGTATTTCTATCTATAAGTGTGTATGTATGCATGCATGTATGTAATGTATATGTGTGTGTGTGCAAACAGCCTCTAAGAAACAGAAGCAACCTGAGCTCCCTTCAGCCGGCCGACACGTTCCCAGAGCTGTCCCAGGTCCACGGTAGACTTTGTAAACTGCAGCGTGACACCCAGTCTAAATCTTTCAGCAGCTCCATTGTAGCTCCTCGTTATTAACTCAGCAATTCTGTGTGCGACAGTACGGCAAACCACAACGAGCTCCACCTCGCTGACGAAGGTGAGGCCAGTGCCGGTCGTACGACTCGGTCAGGCCTCGGCATGTCAGGAGAGCTCACGGCGCTCGCTGTAGTTTGACTTCCTGTGATAAGACGCGAATCATATCACCGTCATTGTTTCCTGGAGGTCTCAGCTTCGGGGATGTTTTTAACAGATGCACAGCAGATATGAATGATATCTTCAGGAGCGTGCCTCCCTTTGTCTGTTGCATGACGTGGAGAGAAGAAGCTGACATGGAGGCGTGATTCTTGGAGCGTCCACTTGAGGCTGGTTCAGTCTCCATAAGTCCCCATGTTGAAATATCCTCCCGCTCCGAGCTGTGACTCACTGAAAGTACTTCTTGTTGAACAACAGTCCGGTGCACACGGGCTGGATGGAACTTTCTTGTTCCCCATCTTCTTCTGTTCGTTATGCTACGCTAAGCTAACGGTGGCGGTGTCAGTCTTCTTCATGTCAGATTACGACCAGTGTTGTTTTACAGTTAAGTGCTCTCCTTCTGCATTAGCTCAGGGTAACGTGAGCGTGGTGATAGCATCCATAGACGGAGGAGGAAACTGCACCGACATCACACCAATGCGTGAACGTGTGTGTGTGTGTGTGTTTCGTTCCCCATGCATGCCTCAGTGAGTGTGTGTGTGTGAGAGAGCATTTCTTTTCCTCTTGTTTCGTTGTCTTGTGCGTGGGTGGTACGCGCCGTCTTTATCTCCAACTGCTCTGTGTTGGTTTTTAGTTGGAGCCGTATGTTGTCAGCGCTCTGGTTCCTGCATTAGAGAAGGTTCACCTCACGTTCTTGGTGGACTTTCTTTGGACGTCTGGGTGAAAACAGGATCATCGGAGGTCATTTCAATTCTTCGGACTGAATAGCGTGGGGCCCACCTCGCCGGCTTGTGCTGCTTAGCGGTGACGGTTTGTATAGCGTGGGGGCCGGTGTCAAGGAGCACCATCACCATAGCATCACCTCTTACAATTGAATTGCCTCCATAGAGCAGCCTGAAGGCTGGTCACAGCTGAATGGATGTTTACCATCAAGTTGGGTCTGTCTCCAACCACATGCAGCTAAAGCCACCATAGCTAACCTGCTCAGGCTAATCGCCCGCACAACACACAGCGATAATCAGGCCAAACAACACCGACTCGACTCGACTCCATCTCTCCCTTTCAGACGTGTGCTCCGTCACACACCCTCAGACCTGTCTCCGTCTAAGTCGGACGTTTTAATCCGAGTGTTTGTGTCGCGGAGTCGAGCCACACTGGGCTATAAGTGGTCGATGGAGCAGAGTAAAGCGGCTCTGACAGTAAAGATGAGGTCAGTCTGAGTTCAGACAGATGTAATGTTTGTCGACACACACACACACACTTCATGAATAAAACTTTACTTAATTATCGCGGCCAAATTTTAAGTCTCTTATAAGTTGAAACGGAAAGACGTAAGAAGACTAAAAACTTCATCTGTTTTCACCCAAACGCTCGTGTGCTTTGCAGTTTTTTTACGGCTCTGGTTGCCAGAATTTTACCATAATAAATCCAGTAAAACTTTTTCTAACATCACGGTAAGGTTGAATTCTGCAGAGCTGACAGTTTTTTACTGTAAAACAAGTCGTTTTTTTTTTCACTGTAGGAAAACTGCAAAGCAGAGTCACGTGAACGCAACACGTGAAAACAGATGATGAAGTTCATTCTACTCTTTTTACGTCCTGAAGGAATTTTTGCCCAACATGAGAAAAATCCTTAATTATTACCTAAAGATTGTGTGTGTGTGTGTGTGTGTGTGTGTGTGTGTGTGTTCACAAACTCTTACAGTGATGAAACTTCAGGGTTGTGCTCACAGATGTTTGTGGTCCGTTGAGAATTTTTCACTACGTTGGTCGTTTTTTTTTTTTTGGTGGATTTGGCAAAATGTCATCGGAGCTCCTGAGAATGAAAATGTTGGTCCGGTTTCAGAGGAACTGTGTGGTTAGAGATGAGGAAATCATCTGAAACAAATACAGGAAACCACAACCAATAACTCAACGAAGCCCAGCGGTATGAACTGACTTACAGGAACCACCCGGTTCATGCAGTCAAGTCGAGTGTAGCAATCAGACGTATCAGTTTTGTTGTTGCTGCACTGATTCATCTGGAGCCTCGAGGCACCGAGAAGCAGATTTAAATGGAACCAACTCCAAAATATGTTGCAGAAGGGGGAGATTGTTGGTAGTCTTGCAGAGGAGGTCCTCTCTGAAGAGCTGGAGGTCTTCAGGAGGTTTGTGAAGGTAGAGCAGGACATTCCACCAACGGGGAACAACAGACGAGAAAGGTCTGATACTGATAGAATCAGAAGAAGTTGGGATTGTTGATTCTGAGTCAAACATGAAGCGACTAACCACGAGTTCCCGTGTTTCTCCTCTGAGGCCGTTCATCCCCGTCTGTCTGTCTGTCTGTCTTTCTCTCAGGGAGTTGTCTTCCAGACATCAGACCAGCGTCCCGCTCAGGAACAGCAGAGAGTCGAAGCTGATCTGACACTGAAGGAGTCAACAGGAGGATCAGGACGAAGAGTGACGGACGCACTAAATGTTTACATGAACAGTTTTTATAGATCTGCAGGTTTCTGCATGAACCCAGACCAGATTTTTAAGCTTAGTGAACACAGAGTATCTCTGCTGATGTTTTTAATGTACTGTATGACTGCGTGCATGCACACGCATGTATTTTAATACTACTTAGCTCTGTTTGTTTTTCTAGCTGAGCCATAAAAGCTTCACCATGTTTTTATTGTCTGACACAGTTGGCACTAATAAAACTCTGATATTCTTAACGGTGAATTGTTATTTGTTTAGTGTGTGTGTGTGTGTGTGTGTGTGTGTGTGTGTGTTGGTTCCCGTATAATGACTTTTTCGCCGTGCTTCCAAAACCACACTTGCGTCGTGTAATTATCTGGAGCTGATGTTGGAGCTTCTCATGTCGAATCAGCCTCATAGTTCTCACAGTCGGTTTATTAAATTTTAACTGACCCCAAATGTTTCATGTCAGTTATCTCAGAGCGGTTCTGATCTCAGATTAAAAAGAAAAGAAAAAAGCGGTTCAGATGTTTAAATATTGACCGGCATCTCCGGGAAGTCACTGACAGAAGAAGTTAAATCACTGCAGAACTTTATGGAGGAGCTGCTGAGGCTCATCTGAGACAGTCGACCTTAAAAAAGGAACTGAAGATGTTCAAGTGATCAATGGAAGAGAAAAGAAAAGTTGTTTTTACGGTAAAAAACTGTAATTTTACTGTAATAATACAGTAAAATAAGCTTTTGTAATCTTACGGTGAAAGGATGTTACAGATTTCATGTTAAAGGTTGGTCTGTAGGTCTCACAGTGACAGTAAAGACTTAAATATTAGTGTTTCACTGTAAAATCAACAGTCTCTAATATAAATTATGACTTTATTCTGTTGAAATTACCTTTAAAATGGTTTTTCACCGTTAAATCTACAAACTGCGATCAAGATCCTGGAATAAGACCAAAACCTCCAGAACCTCAAACAAGATTTAACTGGCTGACTGTAACCTGAGCTTAGATCAGAAGATCAACACCACTCTCATGTCTGTAGGCTAAATATGAAGACCGTGTGCGGCTATCCTGGCTCTGTCCAAAGGTGACAAAGTTCTGCCGTCCAGCACCGTTAAAGTTCACTAATTAACACGTTACATTGAGGTATCACGGATCGTCACGCGGGGTCACGAGGCGACCAGCAGGGTCACGAGGCGACCAGCAGGGTCACGAGTTTTCTTTTCATTGACTTTGACTTTGTCTCGCTGCGTACGGGACAGTTCTTGGTCGTCATTAAGTCGTGAGGACTGCGTGCGTGTGCCTTCCTGTGCTCTCGCTTCTTCATCACCTGGAGGTCCAAGTGTCTCCGAGCCGAGCGTCATGACAGCGGAGCTTGATTTAGTGCCGACATTAATCTGTCATGCCGAGAGAGAAAACACAGTTAACCGGATCTGCGGTGGATAGATGGAGGGTGTGGGCTGAAACAAGCACACTGATACTTGCCTCGGTGAAGCTTGTTAACAGGTGAACACAAGAAGAAGAAGAAGAGCTCATGAGAACATTTCCCACAACTTCCGTCTTGCTGTGATTAATTGTTCTCTCTGTCTCTTTGTTTCAGTCTGTAGTGACCTATTAAAAGCTGAGGAATGTACCAAGCGGACCCTCTGACCTTGTAATGGTTTGACCCGGTAGTTCAGGTTCAAAGACAAACTGCACAAACCTGGCAGAAATGTGGAGGTCACATACCTCTGCACGCATTCGGAGCATCGGGTTATGAAATCGACTCTCAAGCTTTAACCTGATTAGAGATTTGAATTTGTTGCACTGCCTGGAAGAGTGTGTGGCTTTACAGGAAGCTGAATCTGTTTCAGTCAAACATTCAACGTTTCCCTGAAGTCCCTAAAATATTTCTTCCTGCACAGCTGACTGACTGTTTGTAGCCTTTTGCTGAGGCTCAATGATTAACGAGGGTTTATCTTCTGTTGCTGTTCGCGATGCGTCTTCCAACAGGATTTGTCCTCATGAGAAACGTTTTGTCCCTCCTGATGTTTCACATGAAGAATCCAGAAAATTGCTGTTTGGGTCGTCCCGGGAGCTGAAGGATCCGAGGCACAAAGCGTGTTATTACCTCCGCAGTGGAGGTGACGTCCTTGTTCCTGCTCACGTCCGTCTGTTTGCATGTCTCAGAAAGTAGTTTTCATATATACATGGAGGAAGTTAGGTCATGTTACAGACGTCACCACCGTGAGCCCAAGAGCAGTTTTTTGGTAAATACTTGAGAACTCAGAGGTCCAAAATCAGCATCAAGAAAAGGACTCGCCCAAATTAAATTAGAAGATGACAGATGAGGAAGGCATCCTGTAAATGTTTGGTAAATTTAAATAGAGTCGAGTCTAACTTTGAAAGTTTGAACTGTTAATCCTGAGAAAAACATCTTGATATTGCCGCTTTTGATCCAGTTGCAGGTTAAAACATTTTCATTAATCAAAACAAAATATGTGAAAGTCTTAAAGATGAGACTTGAAACTGTAAAAATATAATAATAAATTTGTGACTTTCAGGAATTCAGAGTTTGAAATGTGTCGCTGCAGAGGAAGCGGAGGTTAATGATTGCCTCCTGTTTCCTAACATCCTCCCTGTTGAGCTAATCTACAATCACATTCCTCCACTGGAGGGGAAAGTGGAGGAGAGTCTCTGAACCTGATATCTCTGCAGCACAGTGGATGAACTAACCTGGCACTGAACATGACTCCAGCTTTGGATGGATTCTTAAACATCATAAAACTGTTGCCAAACTAACTAAAGTTAAAGAGATTATGACGTGTCGCTCGTACTGATGAACCTGCTGCTCTGTGGAGTCTTACAGTGAATTTCAGTCAGTCCCAGATTTACTCTTGTCCGGCGGCTTCTTGCTCGCTTACTCTCTCCTTTTCTCTTCTTAGCTTCCTCCGTCAGCGTCCTCTTCACTCTCTGCTCCTCTGCCATTACGTCCATAGAGGCTGCTGAGCCAGCTTGCACGGCTCCTGTTCTGGCACAACACCACCACATTGAAAGCTCCTGTACACTACCCATGTAAACACAAACAGTGTTCTGAGCTCCCAGTGCAGAGTAGCATTACAGCTAACTGAGCTTACTAACTTTAGCTAACAGCAGCTACATTTCGCAGCACTATGCGGCAGCTTCACGATCGGTCACTCCTTTTCCTCTTCCTAGCTCCGTCCACCAGCGTCCTCTTGGTTCTTTTTGCATCAGGTCATTCCAGCTCCTGTTCTGGCACGACACTGTCTCTATTGTTTTATGGTAGAAAACACAATGTTGCTTTGACACTATCTTTTGTCTATTGATGTTACTTAAACATGATTGGCAGGACATCTGAATTACTGTACAGTCACTAGGTTAATTAAGTGTTTAAGGGCACAGGAAATGGACGACCAATCAGGAGGTCACGTCACAGTCGTCACACACAAATTCATTTAGCTGAGCTGATTAACTCGAGAGCAGAAAATGGGAACCGGAAAACGTCGTAGCCTCTGGCTCTCACACACATCAATATTTCCAGCTCTGCTGACGAGAGCAGAGAAGGAAAGTTAAAATGCTTCGCACACTCACAATGAACACACACACACACACACACACACTCATACACACTGGAGAGGTAATAGGAAGTGACAGACAGGAAAACAAAAGGCAGCATCTGTTTCCATCTATTCATCTGTTAGTGACGACGATGAGGCCGGAGTCGGAGCGAACATCCTGCTCGGCATGTCGTCTGCTCTTTCTCTCTCCAGATGTGCGGCCTTGTCGTTTGCTCTGCTTAGCATCATCTGTAAAATCACTCGTGGCACTTTGTGTCAGCCACCATGTAACAAATCCTGGATGTCTGTTTAGTTCAGCAGAAACAAGAGCTGCATCTGAAACACAGACCCAGATGCAGATATGCAACATTTTTAAAATACGCTGGAATGTTCAGACTGATTGATTCAGCATGCTCGAGTCAAGGCCGTAAATATGAAGTTAAATAAATCCTTAAAGCTCCAGTGTGTTAGATTTAGGAGCATCTATTGGCAGGAATTAAATACAGTCTTAAGTATATTTTATTAGTGTATTGTGTGTATTTTAGACATTAAGATAGTGTTAAAACATTGTGTAACTGTCTACCTTAAAATAATAGAGACAGTGTTGTGCCAGAACAGGAGCTGGACAAGTTTGCAATGTAGCCCAGAGGCTCAGCAGCCACTATGGACACTGGCAGAGGAGAATAGAGTGAAGAGGGCTGCTGTTGGTGACCTTGTTGATGTTTGGCTGTTAGCAAAGTTGTGGACTTGCTAGTTTTTGATCATATGTGATGTAATCAGAACAAATACTCGAGTACAGCTGTCAGTATTTACCACAGTGGGATTACACTGTGCCAACAAATCACAACAAGGTTTCTATGTGATGTTGCTCCAGAGTCAGTCGTACAATCAACATTGTTCCAGTCTGTTTATCAGTTGGGTGAGGTCGTTCCTGCACCGGGCACAGCTGCGACCGCAGGTACAGTGATCGTGAACTCCACCCAGCACAGTAATGTAAACTCTGGATTAAACATAAACCAGGAGTCAACACAACACCGCCTGAAGCTGCCTTGACCTCACGTTCCTCACTGCTGTCAAAGACAAACAGAGCGGCCGGTGTCACGGTCACATTCACCAGATCCGAGTGTCAAAACACAAAACGCCTTTTCCCAGACGAATGCTCCGTGAAGGCTTCGGGGCACTGAAACACTGGACCCTTCGTTCTGTATAGATCTGTGTTGCCATGCCACAGCGTAACATGAGCTCAATGAGGAAGGTGATTGAAAGTTGATAACGAACAAAAGCTGATTTTAAATTGTGATTTTTACTTTGAAACTGTGGTAAAACAACAGAACAGGCCCACCCATTTACCATCACGCTGGCTGGGTGGGTGGGTCCTCATTGCACACAGGGGTCACGGTTGGGCGGTGTCACGACTGTAGCCTCTGATTTTTTGGCAGCTAATTACGCAACAACAGCATTTATTATTTAGAAAGGCGAGGGACCGGCTGCTGTGGCAGCTTTACGAGCACGTTAGTGACTGAAGCTCTGATTATCACGTACAGGCTCAAACAAACACGACAAGAAACAATTCGAATGAGCCGAGTTACACGCAAAACAAACAAAACGACTGCCGACAAATCCGCGAGGTTCTACAGCAGCTGCAGTTTGTAGCAAACGTCACTGAAACAGAAGGAAACAATGCATCAGTGGGGAACGTCCTCTTCGCTCTCTTCTCCTCTGCCATTATGTCCGTAGAGGCTGTTGAGCTGAACTACACCACAGACCCTATGATACTAACTTATGTCTTGTCCAGCTCCTGTTCTAGCACGACACTGGCTCCATGCCTCGGGCCTGTAAACTTCTTCTTCTTGATGTCTGAGCACTGAATCTCTCTTCAAAGATGCAGAGGTAACTTGCTCATGTGTAGTTGTCTCATTCATTCTGCAGGATTAGATCAGCCTGACAGTGATGCCTTCTCTTCCACGCTGTCTGACCCCGCCCGGCCCGGCCCAGCTGGAAAAACTAATGACTAAAATAGAAGAGCGCACTTCCTGTGCGATGGCAGCGATTTCAGGACAGCACAAGATAAACCGTTCTGATGTTTGATGCCAGTTTTCCAATATGCTTCTTTGTCTTTAATCTCTTGTTTTTCCAACAGATGATGCACAGATGCTTCATCCAAACGCTCCTGCTCCCCCCTCCACCTCTGACCATCGGTGAGTCCTCAGTTGACATTTTGTGTCACCACACTTCTATTTTTCTGTCTCTGTATGAATGTCTGAAACTTGCAGTTCCTCTTGTCGTCCACTTGAGGCTGGCTGCAGAAGTGCACCAACCCTGGAGCGACACTGCGAGAACCTCCGGCTGCGTATTAATAAGTCATTAGAAAGTTTAGAGACGTGTCACATCATCAGTGTGGTGGTTTCATTCCTCTGTGATCAGCTCAAGTACGAGAACACCAGTCAGGTCACGATTACTGACTCAGCAACTCTTAAAATCGCAAACGACATCAAGGAACCAGCAGCTAATAAATCTGATATAAGTGAGAATCTTCAAACCTCGCCGTTTCTCTCCACACAGATGGGCAGATGTGGAACAGATGTTCTTTGTTTAGCTGTTTGTGTTTGTCTGATGTCACCCCCGCCGCTCTGTCTGTCTGGTAAAATATTGATCATCTCTCCGCCCTCCCTGCTGGCGTTTCTTCTTGCTTTAATTGACTGGCAGACGAGTGCAGGGACAGAGCCGGGGAGATGATTGAAGTGACGGGATAAAAACAGAGATGAGAAAAAGAACAGAACCGGCTCGTCAAGTTCGTAAACGTCAAGGCTCCCTCCACCTTCCCTCCATAAATCACGGCGCCTCGTTCCTCTTGTTTGTCATCTGCTCTCGCACTCCTTCACTCCCTCTCTCTCTTATTTTGATCTCAGTCCATCCATCTCGCTCTCTGGGTAATGAGTAAATCTGACGGGGCGTTTTCACTGCAAAGACGACCGTGCTGAATTCGATGATGTGGATGGTCGGACGCGGTTAAACGTGCACGACTGGAAGTTTACCTTCCCCACTGTTTACACCGAGGAGCCAAAGCAGAAGTGCCAAAAACGGCAGTTCCTCAAATGTCCCCTTGAGGCTGGCTCCAGAAGTGAGTCAGTTTCCATAAGTCCCCATGTTTAAATGTCTGTGCACTAAACAATCGAGTCTTGCTGTATCTCGATGTCCCCAGGCAGAAACCAGACAGACAAATGTAAAACAAACTTGTGACATGATGACTGTGTGTAGGTATGAGGCTGATTGTCAATCCATCACGTGTCGTGTCTGACACGACATACGTTGAATCCTGCGTCACCACGCCGACTGGAAAAGCTCGTCCCTGTTATGTCGTCGCTCTCTCCGCCTGCGTCAATTAAACAGTTCTGCCGCTGGCAGTCATTGGCCCCCAGCAAAGGAGAAATAAATTCACAAGTTGGCAACATTGACGATACGCAGCGAGTACAAACCTGCATGTTGTGGGAAACTTAGAGCTGAGAGTATGTTTGACTGAGCGTTAAACATGTATGACCTGAGAAACATGCCTCAGCTTCCATGACAGACCCAAAGATAGTTTGTCCATCCATCTTCTTCCTCTTAATCTGGCTGGGTCATTGTGGCAGCAGGTTCAGCACCAACACATTTAAATTATCCCAGACTAGATGGACTACAGTCCCTCTAAAGTTCTGGGCTCCTCCAGTCCCTCTAAAGTTCTGAAGGAGCCCAGGAGGCATCAGCTGGCTCCTTTCAACGCAAAGGAGCAGCAGCTCTACTCCGAGCTCCCTCCGGACGTCCAAGGTCCTCACCCTGTCGCTAAGGCCAACCAAAGCAGGGATGTCCAACACCCTCTGAGAACATATTTGTGAGTACAGACACAACTCTGTCTTTGTTCGCTCCTGGCAACCGCCCTGGTACCAAATCCTCCCTCAGTGCCCTCCAGATGGACTTCATAGCCGTCATCTAGCCTGGGAACATCTCAGGAGATTGTAGATTGCAGTCCACGGCTTTCATCAACTTCATATCCTGATCTCTTAACCATCGTCCTCCTCCTTGTTCTTTGACACGTTCCTTCCCCGGAGCTGCGAAGGATTCAATGTCTTTCTCAAGAGACGCTCCAACAGGAAGGAAGTTTCCTTTTTACGGGTTTGAAACCACATCGTCGTGTTGCACTGCTTAAATTACCTGCTGTGCTGTTGAGACACCTTCAGCGCTCTCCTCATTCTCTTATTTTCGGCATGTGGGATTATCTTCCGTCCTCGTTAGCCTCATCGGTTCCTGTCTTAATGCGGGCTGACATGGCTGAACAGCAGCTCTGGGCCTACAAGCTGTTTCTGCTTCATTATTTATGAGCCGAGTCTCTTACTCAGTTGTCAGTGTTGGTGGATTTTATAGAGGATGTGGATTTTAGACACATTCTGCCTTGGGGTAAAAAAACCATCTAAATAAATAATGTCTCTGACAAGCTCCATAAATCATGAGATAAGTGACTTTGTTACTCGGCGCTCTGTGTAAGCCGTGATAAAAGGTTAATGATGGAAGGGTCGTGCATGTGACGGGGTCATGTCAGCCTCAGGAAGGACGGTGACGGTTGGTCACTCGTGTTTTGGTTCGGGGTGAGAGGACACCGACTGGATGGATGTCCGAGAGATTCATGGTCCCCTGAGGACAGACAGTACGTGCTATCGTTTACAAGTAACTCAAAATAACCAAGTTCCTTAAAGCAGCGTCGCATCCCAGATTTACTCTTGTCCGGCAGCTTCTCGCTCGGTCGCTCTCTCCTTTTGGCTTCCTCCATCGACGCCTCTTCTCTTCTGCCATTAGGGCCCCTTTATATTGCCCACTCACCTAACTCCGGTTCTGGCACGACACTGGCTCTGCTTCTGTAAACCACCTCCTCTTCTTCTTCTTCTTCTTCTTCTTCTTCTTCTTCCCGGTGGTCCAAACCTCCTGTGGTACCAACAGCAGCTTACAAATGTAACCTATCAAAATCCTAACTTCCTAACTTATGCAGTCTCCAGCTCCGCTTCTGGCATGACACCGGCTCCTCTCACTGGATTTGCTCGCTGAGGTCACAGCCCGGCTAACCAACTGAGCTAACTTTAGCTAACAGCTGTGAGCAGTTTACTTCACTGTCCATCAGGAAACTCTGTAAATCACAGAGGAAACGCAGAAAACATTTTCTCCATAAAATCTGATCCAGTTTCACCAGAATCAGTGAAATAGTTGTTGTGTTTTTTAACTTCACAGACCGAGAAGAACGAGCAGCTGGTGGGTGGATACTTCTTTAAGATGAGAGAAGCCGTTTAAGGACAGAGCAGGAAGGAGAGGTGTGTGTTTCATCTTATCGCGGCGGCCGATCGCTGCCTGGTGAAAAGCTGCTGAAACATTCAGCGTTTCACTTCAGCCGAGGTGTCTGTAATGTCCAACAACAGGAATTAAGCTACATCTGTCACCAGCTGTGTGACCAAACGGGCGTCCCAGGGCGCTGGCAGCGCACACACACACACACACACGCACGCACACACACACACGCACACACACGCACACACAGAGCTTAAAAGGGCAAATGAAGGCCTCGCTGCATCTTTTTCTCGTTTTACCTGTTCAGGTCTCAAATTTTTGGCGATGATCAACCGTCTGTGTGAGACGTCACTCCACCCACGACTGATGTGTCGTGACATGAACGGAGAGTTCACGAGGAGTCGAGACACCGCGGTGTCCCTACACGGTGTGTGTGTGTGTGTCTGATTTAGACACAAACACAAACGCCCGAAGCAACCGTCTCACCCCGGATCACACACAACACACACTCCTGTCTGTCTGTCTGTCTGTCTGTCTGCAAGCTTTCGTCGGGGATTAACTCAACACACAACTGCACGTGCACACACACAAACACACACACGTTCACACACTATCCTCTTTTATCCGAGCTGGACAGCTGTTTGTGTTTTCATCTCGTCAGCCTGAAGCACTCTGGGAGACTCATTTTAGTTTGCTGTGAAAGTGTGTGTGTGTGTGTTCTTGTATTGTTTTTTAATGATGAAGTTTTCACTTCATTTTTACGTAACAACGTTGCGTCACTCTCACGCTTCCACGCGTCTGTAAAAGCATAAAACACACGTCATAATACTACACACACACACACACACACACACACGACGTCAATACGTCAAACTCTTCTGATATCTGAGGGAAGTTATTTAAAGGCGTCACTGTGAACTCGATTGGACGCCGCACGCGTGACGTCACCCACTGCCGCTGTCCGCCGCCATGTTGTCAGTCCTGCCTCTTCCAAGCAAAGACGTGGATGAGCCGGCTGTGATGGCGACGACCTCTGAGGCTAAAATGGTTAAAATGACAGTAAAATGCCGTAAATATGCCGTGAAGTGTTTTACTGTATAATTATCGCTCTGTCCAATGCCCAGCTAATCGCCGGTAGCTGGTGGAGGCAGGACTGAGCTTCTTTATAAACGTGTGGGTGGCGTCCAAGTCTGCGTATGAACAGCTTTAGTGTGGCTGCAGCAAAAAGACGGATTCAAAGTTTCACGTCAGGTGACTCGGTTCCTCCAAGTCTCACAGTCCAGTCGGTCAGCTTATCTCCGTCTCATGTAAATGTGTCACTCAATACGTCTGCCGTCACCTGATACCGTCCATTTCATTCCTACACAAACCAGTCTGCTCGCTCGCCACCTCGCCGCCTCGCTCGGTTCATCAGCGGCTGCATGTGCAGCTCATTCCTGTATCGATGTAAACGTCTGGATGTCGGAGCGGTCAGCTGACTCTCACTTTCCCCTCGGCTGACTGCGGTTCAGTTACAGCGTCGGGTTCATTCGATATCAACGAGCTCGTCTCCGCTTTCTTTCTGTTTGCTTGTAACATCAAAAAGGATCGCTGGTTGAATATTTTAGGGAGTTCACTGAGAAGATACCGCTCTTTATACGAGGAGTCGGTTAGCTTAGCTTAGCATCAAAATTAGGAACAAGTTTACTCTGACCGTAGTTCAATAAAAATAACTTTCTAAGTGTCCTTTAGAAAGTTTATAGCATTAGCATCGTTTGTGGGGAACTCGCCCGTCTCGTTGTAAACGTGTTGACGGCGTCTCCGCGCGTTTGACACAGTGAGCCGAGATTTATTCATTTTACTTTAAACATGCTGAGATTCATGTGACCTGACATTCAAGCTGAGACACAGATAAAGAGACAGGAAGAGAGAGTAATGCAGTGAGGTTATGCAACCCTGTTAGAGTATTGTGTGTGTGTGTGTGTGTGTGTGTGTGTGTGTGTGTGTGTGTGTGTGTGTTGGACCCCCTGGTGTTGTGTTTGGCTGAGACAGTGTGAGGTGGTATGAGGGCCAGTTAGCAGCAGATGCTCGCATCTTTCTACCAAAAACAGTTTATATAACCAGACCCTGAAACACATGCTGCAGGGTGTGTGTGTGTGTGTGTGTGTGTGTGTGTGTGTGGTCATGTAACTTGGCAGCTTATGTATTTACTGTGTGAGTGCATTAACGTCCGGGCGCTGATGTTTTGTGCTTTTATGTTTGAGATACAATAAAAGCACTTAGTGTGAGTCTCCGTGACGTTACCATCTGTGGCCACGCCCACCTGTCAATCAAAGCGTCCACGCTCTGAATCCTGCATAACTTTAAGCCTTAATATAATGTGAACAGGTGAGTTGTATATAAATTCACCCTCAGTACAGTTGTCATGAACGGGGAAATTAGCTACAGAGACCAAAACTGTTTTTGTACCAGGCTGTAAACATGTTTATTTCTGCTGTCTAACATGGGGACTTATGGAGACTGACTCACTTCTGCAGCCAGCCTCAGGTGGACGTTTGAGGAACTGCAGTTTTTGTTTCCCTTCCCAGCTGAGGATCTTCCAGGAACAAACTCATGGGATCATTTGTCTTCTCCCTCTCTGGAATTCCCCGCCTGATGCTCGTGGAGCTCTCGTCCTGTTGGGTAAACATTTCGACTAACGGCGCTCTCTGCGGTTACGCTTCATCCGACAGCTCCATCGCTTTCAGTAACCTCTAAACTCACACCACAGCTCCTGTCGCTGTTTGCGCTGAAGCCTTTCAGGACTAATCCAGACTTCCTGTTCACACACTTCAGCTTCTTTCAGTTTGTGCACTTGAACCTGCAGGACGTCCTTTACAGCCCGTCTTCTAACGTTCAGCACTTGAACTTGAACTCAGACACTTCAGCTTCTGTCAGTTTGCGTTTAAGCTTGGTGCCTGAACTCAGTTCTTCACGAACTTTTAGGTGCGCACAGCTTGTTGGGTAAACACTCACTACATCGGAGCTTTGTGTGTTTCTGCTCATTTCCCCTGTCAGTGTCGATATAAGGCTTATTCTGTGGACACAGGCTCTGTGGGTAACGCCGCACAGGCCAGACGCAGCTCAGAGCAGCGGGTGTGGCGGAGACGCGTCTTCCAACAAGGAAAACCTGAAAACCAAATTATAACCTTCGTTAGAGGAAGAAATGTCTGGAATCCTCACGGCTGAAGTGAGGAGACGATGACTGACGTCGAGATGTAAATGATCAGAATGAACAAACGAACTTACAACAAGGGGAGAGGAGGTCCTCCCTGCAGAGCTGGAGGTCTGTGAAGGTAGAGAGGGACGCCCTGATCTGTAGGAACTGGTAGGACGTTCCACCAACGGGGAACAACAGACGAGAACAGTTTGGATCGGAGACCGCGGGGCAGACCCAGAACTTACTGGAGAGACTACAAAGCTCATCTAGCATGAGAACGGATGGATGGACAAAGACTCAGAAAGTGACAGAATCAGCAGGAGATGAACAGAAGTGCGGAGCCCAGTGATCTTGCAAGGCATCACAGTCGTGAAAACCACAGCTCTTTACCTGCTGACGCCAAAAGAGTGAATGAAAAGCTTCGATTGGGCCAGTTTAGCGGCTGAGGTGGGCTGAAGCCGGAGAGTCGAGGCTCGTTTAAATGATTAAACAGTGGAGGTGAACGGACGGTCCACAGACTTCACTGTAAAGCCTCTGAGTCTCTCCACGCTGAGCTCTGTCACTGCTGCAAGAACAAAAATCTCCAAGCAGACGCCACAAAACTTAAACAAAACCTACGAGAAGGGAGAAAACGGAGTTCTCTGCGATGTGGGTGACTCTTTAAGACGCGTGAAGGTAACCCGAGCTGCTGCAGCCTCGCTCCGCGTGTTCGGGTCTCTGTTTCATCCTGTCATAATTAATGCAGAAGTTCATACAGGAGTGATCAGGACGGAAGCAGCGATTAAACACACGTATGCATGACGAGTGTGACCGTTTTCACACCTTTCACTATCACAAGTGTGGCCCGCAGGCGTGCAGCCTTTGAGTCTTTACATCTGAATGAAGCGCAGACCTGCGTGTGGACGTTTAGCTGAAGGGGGAAGGAAGTCGCCTTTTAACCGAGGTGTGAAAACACGGAGACCAAACCACACCAAGGAGCCTCGATGTCACGCTGACAGCATGCGGTAACATGCAGGTATGCACGCCGAGGGCGGGAGGTCGCCGTCTGAACGACGTCTGAATAAAAACCACAGCACGAAGGTTTCAAAGTTTTGCTGTTTATTTAAACACTAACAGTCATGTGTGATAATGTGCTGACTGGCGTTAACGTGATGCGGCCGCAGAGCGTCCGAGCGCCTCGCCGCGGCCTCAGAGTTGCTGATCTGAGAGCTCATCATCTATCTAGACGAAGCAGCCAAGCACAAAAACTCCCTGAAACAAGCGACATCAATCAGCTGCACACATCATCAGTCTGCTCTAGTCCACAAAGGTTATTACAGCTGTCACCATTTTACAGTTCAGACATCACAACAGACACAGAGTGAGTTAACTGCAGGCTTCTGCTGCTTGTTGTGTACGCAGCTCCTGGAGGAGTTCACCTGGACGAGGCACAGCAAAAAAAAAAAAAAAGTGAACCGAGGCTTAAAATAGTTCCCGTAATGCCACGGCGTTCAGAGATGCAGGGACTGTGGGATTACTAAATGGGGTCATTTCTCCCAAAAGCATCTTAAGAACCTGAAAGTTACAGGTGTGTCGAACTCAGAGCAGCTGGCAACACTTTAAACAGAAGATTCACTCCACTGTGAGAAGTGAAATGAAAAGTTTCATGTCACTGTTATTCAGTTATTTAAACACAAAAATGTTGACGTAACATTTTGGAGCTTAAATAACTTCATGTAATTAACCTGCTGGCAAAATAAACTGAATTAAATTTTAAACATTTCTGACCTAAAATTCAAAAGAATGGACGTTAATATCAAAAAACTGGTTTAAGATCAGCTGAGTGACGCCTGGTTGCTCAAACAAGCCACCTGAGAGGACGCCCACCTGTCAATCAAAGCGTCCACGCTCTGAATCCTGCATAACTTTAAGCCTTAATATAATGTGAACAGGTGAGTTGTATATAAATTCACCCTCAGTACAGTTGTCATGAACGGGGAAATTAGCTACAGAGACCAAAACTGTTTTTGTACCAGGCTGTAAACATGTTTATTTCTGCTGTCTAACATGGGGACTTATGGAGACTGACTCACTTCTGCAGCCGGCCTCAAGTGGACGTTTGAGGAACTGCAGTTTGTGTTTCACTTGAAGTAAAAATGTGTCATTTATCCAAAACAAACAGACGATATCATCTGTGTTCGCGGTGTCTTTGTTAGTCGCTTGAATTTCAGGATTTTCTTGCTGAGGTTGAGTAAGATGCTTCCAGAGAAACAAACCCGATGATATCTCGGGCTGTGCTGCACGTTCACGCCGCGGCGTTTCTTTCTGCTCTGATCTCTGCACGCCTGTGACATCACACCGGATCGACCTTTCACCCCGTCTTTAAAGCAGCGGTTCCCACCAGCAGGTCGACGTATCAACCAGCGGCATCGTGACACGATTAACGAGTCAGAAACAGAATAATTATTCAAATTACACTTCTGATGGTGGAGTCACGAGTCGGAGCCGCTGCTTTAAAGCAACAAACATCAAATGTTTGGTGCTTGGATCAGTTCATGAAGGACAGAGCGACACATTGTTCAGTAAACAGAACTTCTTGTGCTTTGGAGTCACATGAAACTGACAGACTGACAGAAGAAGCTGCTGTTAACTCGGACTACAGATTATAGGTGGTAGAGGTGGAGCTGCATGCTGTCCCTCCTAGCTTATTGTGCAACTACATATAGATTATTGCTATAGATACAGTGTCCGTGCTGAGGTGCATTGTGGGTATTGCCAACACTGATTCTCTGCCCCTGAGTTTGTGGCGCTGAATTGCATGAAAGTCTCGAGTCTCTACACCAGCGACTCGCATACGGGCGGGTTGTCCGAGTCCTGGCTGTGCATGGAGCTCAGGCCCGTGTCCGAGTCCTCGTCGTTGGTGTTGCAGGTCTTGGACAGACCTCTGGCCTGCTCCACCCACCCGCCACCACCACTGCTCTTCTCCGCTGACCCCGGCTCGACCTCGGCACTCACCACCACAGCTGCTGCTGCAGCCAGCTCCCCTCTGCCATCCCCCGTCACAGTCAGTTTGTTCACCTGCTCGAGCTCCATCGTCTCGACTTTGGCCAGCAGGTCCAGAAGTTCGCTCTCCTTGGTCTCCCAGAGTGCCAGACTCAGGTCCAAGTCCCCCCTGATGGCGTCCAGGTCCGTCTTCAGCCGCAGGCCGATGTACAGACTGGTGTCCAGCTGAGTTTTGATCCTCTCCTCCTCCAACACCAGCTCGTTCTCAGACAAACTCTCCACATCCGGTGCCACCACACCTGGAGCGGCGGACGCGAGGCACGCCTCCTCCGCGGCGCCCTCCGCGTCCTTCCCCGCCTCCGCTCCCCGCTCCTCCCGCCGCCGCTTCATCCACCGCCGGTTGAGCTCCTCCTGGATCTCCCCGGTGATGCTCTCCACCAGCGCCTCCCGCTCCGTCAGCTCCTCCTGCAGCCGCACCACCTCCTCGCACCGGCGCGCGTACTCCTCGAACTGCGCCAGCGCCTCGGCCGCGCCGTCCTGCCGCTCCGCTTTGCGCTTACAGTCCTTAGACAGCGGCGTCTCCGAGGAGTCCACCATGTATGTGTCCTGCACATAGTTGACGCCGTGTCTCTTGATGCGGTCAAAGTGGACTTTGGCCTCGTAGCGCTCGATCTCCCGGTCCAGCTCCTTGATCCTCTGGATCTGCTGGCGGATGGTGTGATCCTGGGAGATCACCAGGTGGACCAGCGTCTCCATCTTCTCCACGGAGCCTTTATCCTTACAGACAGTCTGCTCCTTCTTTTTGTTCATCTTGTCCAGCTTCCTGAAAGCCTTCCTCACGATGCGCCTCTGCTTCTCCTGGGACAGGTTCGCGGCGGCGGCCGCGGCGGTCCAGCAGGTCCTGGCGGTGCCCTTCAGCACCCCGCCGGGACCGCCGCTCTCTCCGCGGCTCTGGACCACCCGCGCCTCGGCGCTGCGGGGCCCGTTGTTGGGCAGCGACGCCTCGTTTTTGACCAGCACGAAGCGGACATTCTCCTGCTCGTCCCCCCAGGCGCTCCACAGCCGCAGGATCTTCGTCTTGTTGGGTAAAATCCTCTCGAAGCCTCTCCACTTCTCCACCACGCAGTAAGACTGCGGAGAGCCGGACAGCATCGCCGCCGAGGCGCCCTGCTGCAGGTTCTGGTCCTCCAGCAGGACTTTAACCACGTCCGCGCAGGTGGTGCGCTTCGTCAGCCCGGACACCAGCTTCTCCTCCCGGCACACCCACACGGAGATCTTCCCCTCCTCCGGCTCCATCTCAGCTCTGAGAGGAGGAAAAAGTTGGTTTGAGTCAGTCTGTGGGAACTCGGAGACCGAACCGGACTTCAGACCGACTCCATGTCACCAGGCACAGTCTGCGTATCAGCTCAGATCAGTCCGGACACAGCTGGCATCCATCCACCCGCTTCCACGGCTCTGTTCCCGGCCTGCCTGCCCGCTGCCTGCCGGGAGCTCATCCCTCTCTCTCCCCGGCAGACTGCTCTCAGCTCTGGGCTCTTTTAGAGGAGCTGCGTCCGGACAGGCTGCTCTGCTCCGCCGAGTGTGTGTGAGTGTGTGTGTGTGCGGGACAAAACAGGACTGTGCTGTGACGGCGGAGACACGCCTCCCTCTCTCTCCCTCCCTCTCTCTCTCTCTCTCTCTCTCTCTCTCTCTCACACACACACACACACACACACACACACACACACACACACTGATCCAAACATAAAATCAGTTTTTAAAGTAACTTTTCTCTGGTAAACAAACTTCCAGGGCCGCGTCCAGCAGCTCGGGGGCCCGGTGCAGGATCTGCACAGGCTCCAGCAGCTGAAATGTTCAGTGTAAACTCTGAAAATAAAAAGTAAGACGCAGTGAGCAGCCTCCATATTAATGTGCAAGAATAATAACACGTGACTCTGCGACTTCAGTGACATTTGAAGGTCAGTAGCTGTTATTATTATTTTGATGATTTCTAAAGACACTTTTAATTCTGACTCTTGCAGCTCGGGGCCCCCGGTGGCTGCGGGAGACGTCTCACTCTGTAACTCTGAGAAACTTTTATGGAGAACATTGAGGTGACAGTGAGGTGTCGTGCCAGAACAGGAGCTGGGTGAGTGTTTCCTGTTGTTTTTTAATGCAGCAATAATAACGACACATAATAATGAAACATAAACAACATGTTAAGTTTGTTTCCATCGTTATTCTTCTGTAAAAGTAACATTTTAAATGTTTGTAATCGAGTATTTTTGCATTACCTCGGTTTGTTAGCCAGCCTGGGAGAACACTATGTGAGTGGAGCCAGTGTCGTGCCAGAACCCGAGCTGGGTGAGTGTTTTCTTGATTATTCTTCTAATGTTTGTACTCGAGTATTTCTCATGAGAAATCACAAAAACTGTTTTAACAGGAGTTTTAAATTTGAGTTTCGAGGCTTCAAAGTGAAAAACTCGCAGCAGGCGCCACATTTGTGATTCTCTCACCTTCAGACTAAAATCTTCACAGACCTGAGCACATTTTTTCGTTGCCGCAGCTCTTAATATTTTTATTTTGTCCCACACAAACTAGAAGTAATGAGTCCATGTTACGAGCCAAGAAGAAGCACAGACTACAGCTAAAACAGCGAAGCTCTTACTCAGCAGTGTTACGCTGCAGTGTGCGTTGTTGTACAGTTTCATCTTCATAATCCTCGCGCAGCTGAACGTCGCTGTGATAAAGAGATCAGCTGGACCCAGCGTACAGCAGAGGGCCTCTCGTGTCTGACCCCTAATCTGCTCTTTGGACTCTGAAACCCGTTTATCTGCATCGAGAGGGGTGTGTGTGTGTGTGTGTGTGTGTGTGTTACATTAATGGTGAAGTGTTCATCCGTCATTAGTCTGTGTTTAGCTCCGGGTGAAGCATCATGGCGGGTTTGTTGGTCAAATAACTGCTTAGACAACCAGCGTGTGTGTGTGCGTGTGTGTGTGTGTGTGTGTGCAGACATCAGATCTGGATAAAGAGGCTTGTCAGTGCCAGTGTGTGTTCGGTTCCTGTGAGGTCATCGCCTCTGTCTGACTTCTTATTGGTCGAACTCTTCGAGTGTCACACGAAGTCGGCGTCTGTAAACATGTTAATGTGTGAAGTTGGACATTTGAACATGGGGACTTATGGAGACTGACTCACTTCTGGAACCAGCCTCAGTGATTGACAGGTGGGCGTCATTCAGACGATGATCCACGCCCTCGCCAAGATGGCGTCTCTTCAGAAACCTGTAAGCGGCGTTTGCAGCTGCAGCTCGGTCACTGATGCTGCGTTTATGGTCCATTCGTTCGTTCTCCATCCAGGCCTGAAGAGGAGTCTCATGTCAGGCTGTCGTCCTTCATACGAGCTGTGAGGAAACCTGCAAGCAAGGTGAGGTTTGAATTCTTTGGGTAGGGCGCCCTCTGCTGGTCATGAAGGAAACATCAGCACAGTCACATTCACCGCCTGCGGGCTTTGGATGCTTTTCACAGAAATAAGTGTAATTAGTTTCGATGAATTAATTAATTAGATTAATTTTTTATATATAACTTTTTTCCCCTCAAAAATCTGAGCGGCTGCTGCAGCATCAACACGTTGCACCATGGACGTCAAACCTTGGTGGACGAGGAGTTTGACTCTTCACCTGTCTGTCCATGTGTGTCAGTCATCACCATGACAACTGTGTGTTTCTAATGAACACTATCTAAAGGAAACAAGCTGCGTTCATGCAAACACTTATCGTAACTAACAATCTTCACACCTCCAACGTCCCTCACCGTTAATTAAGGAAACGCCTCATCATCACAGATAGGTGGTGGGACTGCACGCAGTGTGGACTGGAGCCTCTGTGAGGAAGTAGATTCATGTTTTCATCATTTAACTCGCAGCAGCTTCTGTGACAGTTAACGAGACAGAAGACGGACTGAAGCACGATGGTTGAATTCTGGATTCAAGTGTCTTCATTTCTGATTCTGCTGCTTCACTTTACAGGTAAGATGCATTTAGAACAGACATAGAAATCCCAGAAATGTTAGAGAACAAACTGAAATGATCCTCAGATGAAATCTTCACAGAAAAGTCAGACTCATGTTTTATCTTTTCTCATCGTTTCAGCAGCACTATCTGGACTGTCTGATCCCAGTGTCACTGTCAGAGCTGGAGATGAAGTCACTTTGCCTTGTGAAACTGTGATTAGAGATCAGGACAGATGCGAGCGTACCAACTGGCTCTTGGATGCTCGAGAAAGGAGTCAACCAGCGCTGTTTGTAAATGGGCAGATTGTTGAAGAAGCCAAATCTAAATCAGACAGACTGAGTGTGACACAGAACTGTTCTCTGCTTATAAAGAATGTCACAGAGGAAGATGTTGGTCGTTACATGTGCGGCCAGTATGAATCAGGACATAGTCAGATTTATCTGTACGTTGTTACCAGTGAGTATTTCTATCATGATGTTTTCAGCTCAAACTGTGAAACATCCCAATAATTCTGATCATAGTGATGAAGTGAATTTTACTCTCTTCACCAGTGACTGAACACGAGAACGATGACGAGGTGACGTTGTCCTGCTCTGTGTCAGGAGATCCGCACTGTCATCACACAGTGGAGTGGCTGTCTGAGGGTGGATATGAAGGCGTGGCGATGTCAGAGCATTGGTGCTCAGTTAATTTGACCTATAAGAAGCAGGAGTCAGAGAAGTACAAGTCATTTCACTGTAAAGTGACTGATTACAAAGGACAAGTGCAGCAGTTTCCCTTCAGCCCTCAGACCTCAGGTGAGAAACCAGGTGAGCTCATGATGAGCTGTTTAAAGTCACTTCATCCTGATGGAACAAACTATCAAACTATATTTGATTATTAGTTTGATATTTGAAGTCAGAAGATGACATCATTCTTTCTCACTTATAGAAATGAGGTCATTTCTTCATTCAACAGTTTTTTATCTTTTTATTGGGTTTTTGGTTTTACATGCAAGAATTGACAGGAAGAGTGTGTTCAGGGTTTTTTGATTTTTCAGGTGATGCAGCAACAAAGATGGCAACAACAAAGATGGCAACAACAAAGATGGCGGCAACAAAGATGGCGGCGGCAACAAAGATGGCGGCAACAACAAAGATGGCGGCAACAACAAAGATGGCAACAACAACAAAGATGGCAGCAGCAAAGATGGTGGCAACACAAGAAGGTGAGAAACGAAGCAGCCTCTTCATCTGTATTCAACATGAAACAAATCTCAGAGTCTGAATGTAATTCATACACATACATAAATACTGTAGATGTGGTTAAAGATGTAGTTGTGTGTTTGTGGTGCTGATCTTGGATGTTTTAACATGGGGCCTTATGGAGAGTGACTCACTTTGAAGCCAGCCTCAAGTGGACGTTTGAGGAACTGCAGTTTTTGGCACTTTTCACAGCCTCTTGTGCTAAACACACGTTTTGACTGCCATTATTTTTCTGACCCCCAGCTCGTGCAGATTGTTCTGTTCTGGACTACATCATGTTGGTTCTGCGTGTGGCTGAACTCGTCCTAATTACTGTGATCACTGTTCTTCTCATCAGAGCTCGAGGTGAGAAAATTCAGAGCAACATTTGTTCAGACTGATGAACACAAACTGTAAGTTTAGAGCTGAAATGTTACTCTGTGCTTTATTTTCCAGGGAACCAGAGACCACCTGAAGGCAACACGGTGAGTTCAAAACTAAAACTGAAGTGACCCCATGTGTAAAATTCAAACTGTGTATGAACCATCAGGGACTGTAAGTCAGTGTCCGCCTCGTCTCAGAGACATCATCTTTGTATATTTCTGAACTGTTTTCATAATTACGTCATGGAGACAAACCACAAACATTTATCTGAAGCAACAATCTTCACACCTCCAACTTCCCCTTCTTCACCTTGATGAAGCGTCATTGACACACATAGACGCTGTGACCGTACACAATGTGGACTTGAGTCTTCATAGTTTGTTTGTTGCAGTGTTAGATCGTCTCAATGAATGCAGAAACAGATTCTTTTCCTGAGAGAAAACTACATTTCAACAATGTTTGTTGAGTTTTTGGCTGTTTGTACGTCTGCAAGAAATTCAGAGACCAAAATCTAAAACAGACTGACAGGAAGTGACATCACACTAACCACAGGAAGTAGACGCAGCAGCTCTCTGCTAGAGCACAACTTTAGACACTCAGGTCTCTGTTTCTACACCCTCGGAGGTTAACCTGGTTAGATGGCCTGCAGGTTAGACTGGCAGGTACATGAGGAGTATGAATAGTGCTGACTTGTTCCAGCCCTTAGAGATGGCCAGCCTACAGAGTGCAGCACTGTGACAGCAGAGTTCTGGGTTCGTGTCCAGATTCAGCTCTCCGGTCAGGTTCAGACAACAAAAGACAACTTTAAACAGATCTGTTGTCACTCAGTGTTTTCCTGATCACTTCAGGAGGATGTCGACATTTTTGGAACTTCCAGGTACGTTAATTAACAACACTTCCTCATCATGTTTGCCTGTGTGTGTTTGTGCAGGTTTCATACTCAGCAAGAAGACCAAGAGTGATGCGTTCAGGTGCAGCAGACAGTCAGGTAAAGGTCAGATCAGACAGTAACTGATGGTGCGTTCAGGTCTTGAATGTGTGTCAGCCATGTGACAGTTGTCAGTTAAAGTGTGTCACAGCGAGCGTTTCTTTGTTTGTGCTTCACAGGTCAATACTGATGAAGATGAAGATGATGGTGTGGTGACATGAAAACTGATCGACCACTTCCATATCGACATCGACTCATCCGAGAAAAGACTCAGTGCAGTTTAATTACGTCACATTAATGCGAGTAGTTGAAGTCTTCAGATAACAAAAATCTTCTAAGATCATTTTTAGTTTTGGATGACTGATTGTTTTTGTTTTTATTCATCAAATCACGTCACAGATATGTGCTGAACCATCTTTAATTTCAACTCTTCATTTCATGTCATATCAGGAAGGCCGCTGTGAGTTTTATCAAATATTTTTTTTCCTTCATCATTTGTAAAAATCTTTATTTTCTGCAGCCAGTTCAGAACACAGCAGCTAACTTCATCAAACAGGAAACATCATTTCACTCTAGTTAACGTCTGAAAATTGTTTTTTCAGACCTGTCTATGACTTTCCTTCTTAATCTTTTCTTTTTTTAATTTTTGACTTTTTTCCACCCTAATTCTTTTTGCTTCAAAATTCCTCAAAATTCTGACCTTTTATTATGTGCCATGGCAGTTGCCGTTGTTTGTGACAGATGCTGTTCAAAAAATTTAAAATTCTGACATTTTTTAAAATTAAAATTCCATTTCTATTCCCTCAAAATTCTGCCTTTTTCTTCAAAGTTCTGTTCTTTTTCTCAATTCTGACCTTTTATCACATGCTTTTAAAATAAAAATTCAGATTTTTTTTTCCTGAAAATTTGGACTTTTTCTGAGATTTTTTAAAATTGAAATTCATGTTTTTTCCTCAAAATTCTTACATTTTTTAAAATTAAAATTCAGATTTTTTCTCAAAATTTGGACTTTTTCCCTCAAAATTTTAGATTTTTTTCCTGAAAATTTGGACTTTTTTCCCTCAAAATTTTGACTTTTTTTCCTCAAAATTCTGACGTTTTTTCCTCAAAATTTTGATTTTTTTTCCCTCAAAATTCTGACTTTTTTTTCCCAAAATTCTGACTTGTTCCTAAAAATTTAGACTTTTTTCCCTCAGAATTCTGACTTTTTTTCCTCAAAATTTTGATTTTTTTCCCCAAAATTCTGACGTTTTTTCCTAGTCTTTTCTCAAAATTTAGATTTTTTTTTCCTCATAATTCTGACTTTTTTTCCTAAAAATTCTCACTTTTTTCTCAAAATTTTGACTTTTTTTTCTAAAAATTCTCACTTTTTTTCTGAAAAATTTTGATTTTTTTTTCTTCAAAATTCTGCCTTTTTTCTCGAATTTTTGACATTTTTTCCTAAAAATTTTGACTTTTTTTTTCTAAAAATTCTCACTTTTTTCTTTGAAATTTTGATTTTTTTTCCCCAAAATTTTGACTTTTTTTCCTCATAATTCTAACTTTTTTTTCCCTAAAAATTATGATTTTTTTCTCAAAATTGACTTTTTTCGTCAACATTTTCACTTTTTTTTTCTAAAAATTCTCACTTTTTTCTCGAAATTTTGACTTTTTTCCCCTCAAAATTCGGACTCCTTCCTAAAAATTCTCAATTTTTTTCCTAAAAAATCTCACTTTTTTTCCGAAAAATTCTCACTTTTTTCTCAAAATTTTGACTTTTTTTCCTAAAAAATCTTTTTTTCTCAAAATTTTGACTTTTTTCTCTCAAAATTCTGACTTTTTTTCCTAAAAAATCTCACTTTTTTTCCCTAAAAATCTCACTTTTTTTCGTCAAAATTTTGACTTTTTTTTGTCAAAATTTTGACTTTTTTTTCCTAAAAATTCTCACTTTTTTTCTCAAAATTTAGACTTTTTTTCCTAAAAAATCTCACTTTTTTTCCTAAAAATTCTGACTTTTTTTCTCAAAATTTTGACTTTTTTTCCTCAAAATTTTGACTTTTTTCCCTGAAAAATTGATTTTTTTTCCTAAAAATTCTGAATTTTTCCTAAAAAATCTCACTTTTTTTTCGTCAAAATTCTGACTTTTTTTCTCAAAATTCTCCTTTTTTCTCAAAATTTTGACTTTTTTTCCTAAAAAAATCTCACTTTTTTTCCTAAAAATTCTCACTTTTTTTCCTAAAAATTTTGACTTTTTTCCCTAAAAAATTAGATTTTTTTTCTCAAAATTCTGACTTTTTTCCTAAAAATTCTCACTTTTTTCTCGAAATTTTGACTTTTTTTCCTCAAAATTTTGACTTTTTTCCCTGAAAAATTGATTTTTTTTCCTAAAAATTCTGAATTTTTTTCTCAAAATTTTGACTTTTTTTCTCAAAATTCTGACTTTTTTTCCTAAAAATTCTCACTTTTTTCTCAAAATTTTGACTTTTTTTTCCTAAAAATTCTCACTTTTTTTCTCAAAATTTTGACTTTTTTTCCTAAAAAATCTCACTTTTTTTCCTAAAAATTCTCACTTTTTTTCCTAAAAAATCTCACTTTTTATCCTAAAAAATCTCACTTTTTATCCTAAAAATTCTGACTTTTTCCTAAAAATTCTCACTTTTTTTCGTCAAAATTTTGACTTTTTTTTCTCAAAATTCTGACTTTTTTTCCTAAAAATTCTCACCTTTTTTCTCAAAATTGACTTTTTTTTCTCAAAATTCTGACTTTTTTTCCTAAAAATTCTCACCTTTTTTCTCAAAATTGACTTTTTTTCCCTAAAAATTGATTTTTTTTTTCTCGAAATTTTGACTTTTTTTCCCTGAAAAATTGATTTTTTTTCCTAAAAATTCTGAACTTTTCCTAAAAAATCTCACTTTTTTTCGTCAAAATTTTGACTTTTTTTTCTCAAAATTCTCACTTTTTTTCGTCAAAATTTTGACTTTTTTTTCTCAAAATTCTCACTTTTTTTCTCAAAATTTTGACTTTTTTTCGTAAAAATTTTGATTTTTTTTCCCAAAAATTCTGAATTTTTCCTAAAAGTTCTCTTTTTTTGTCAAAATTTTGACTTTTTTTTTCTCAAAATTCTGACTTTTTTTCCTAAAAATTCTCACTTTTTTCTCAAAATTTTGACTTTTTTTTCCTAAAAATTCTCACTTTTTTTCTCAAAATTTTGACTTTTTTCCTAAAAAATCTCACTTTTTTCCTAAAAAATCTCACTTTTTATCCTAAAAATTCTGACTTTTTTTCCTAAAAATTCTCACTTTTTTTCTCAAAATTTTGACTTTTTTTCCCTCAGAATTCTGACTTTTTTTCCTCAAAATTCTGACGTTTTTTCCTAGTCTTCTTTTCTCAAAATTTAGATTTTTTTTTCCTCATAATTCTGACTTTTTTTCCTAAAAATTCTCACTTTTTTCTCAAAATTTTGACTTTTTTTTCTAAAAATTCTCACTTTTTTTCTTTGAAATTTTGATTTTTTCCCCAAAATTTTGACTTTTTTTCCTCATAATTCTAACTTTTTTTGTCCTAAAAATTATGATTTTTTTCTCAAAATTGACTTTTTTCCTCAACATTTTAACTTTTTTTTCCTAAAAAATCTCACTTTTTTTCTCAAAATTTTGACTTTTTTTCCTAAAAAATCTCACTTTTTTCTCAAAATTTTGACTTTTTCTCGAAATTTTGACTTTTTTTCCTCAAAATTTTGACTTTTTCTCGAAATTTTGACTTTTTTTCCTCAAAATTTTGACTTTTTTCCCTGAAAAATTGATTTTTTTTCCTAAAAATTCTGAATTTTTCCTAAAAAATCTCACTTTTTTTTCGTCAAAATTTTGACTTTTTTTCTCAAATTCTCTTTTCTCAAATTTTGACTTTTTTTCCTAAAAAAATCTCACTTTTTTTCCTAAAAATTCTCACTTTTTTTCCCTAAAAAAATTGATTTTTTTTCTCAAAATTCTGACTTTTTTCCTAAAAATTCTCACTTTTTTCTCGAAATTTTGACTTTTTTTCCTCAAAATTTTGACTTCTTTCCCTGAAAAATTGATTTTTGTTCCTAAAAATTCTGAATTTTTTTCTCAAAATTTTGACTTTTTTTCCTAAAAATTCTCACTTTTTTCTCAAAATTTTGACTTTTTTTTTCCTAAAAATTCTCATTTTTTCTCAAAATTTTGACTTTTTTTCCTAAAAAATCTCACTTTTTTTCCTAAAAATTCTCACTTTTTATCCTAAAAATTCTGACTTTTTCCTAAAAATTCTCACTTTTTTTCGTCAAAATTTTGACTTTTTTTTCTCAAAATTCTGACTTTTTTTTCCTAAAAATTCTCACCTTTTTTCTCAAAATTGACTTTTTTTTCTCAAAATTCTGACTTTTTTCCCTAAAAATTCTCACCTTTTTTCTCAAAATTGACTTTTTTCCCTAAAAATTTTGATTTTTTTTTCTCGAAATTTTGACTTTTTTTCCCTGAAAAATTGATTTTTTTTCCTAAAAATTCTGAACTTTTCCTAAAAAATCTCACTTTTTTTCGTCAAAATTTTGACTTTTTTTTCTCAAAATTCTCACTTTTTTTCGTCAAAATTTTGACTTTTTTTTCTCAAAATTCTCACTTTTTTTCTCAAAATTTTGACTTTTTTTTCTCAAAATTCTCACTTTTTTTCTCAAAATTTTGACTTTTTTTCGTAAAAATTTTGATTTTTTTTTCCCAAAAATTCTGAATTTTTCCTAAAAGTTCTCTTTTTTTGTCAAAATTTTGACTTTTTTTTTCTCAAAATTCTGACTTTTTTTCCTAAAAAATCTCACTTTTTATCCTAAAAATTCTCACTTTTTTTCCTAAAAATTCTCACTTTTTTTCTCAAAATTTTGACTTTTTTTCCTACAAAATCCTCACTTTTTTTCCTAAAAATGTCATTTTTTTTCCTAAAAATTCTCACTTTTTTTCTCAAAATTTGGACTTTTTTCCCTAAAAATTTGGATTTTTTTTTCCTAAAAAATCTCATTTTTTTTCCTAAAAATTCTCACTTTTTTTCTCAAAATTTGGACTTTTTTCCCTAAAAATTTGGATTTTTTTTTCCTAAAAAATCTCACTTTTTTTCCTAAAAATTCTCACTTTTTTTCCTAAAAAATCTCACTTTTTATCCTAAAAATTCTGACTTTTTTCCTAAAAAATCTCACTTTTTTTCGTCAAAATTTTGACTTTTTTTCCTCAAAATTCTCACTTTTTTTCTCAAAATTTTGACTTTTTTTCCTAAAAAATCTCACTTTTTTTCCTAAAAATTCTCACTTTTTTTCGTCAAAATTTTGACTTTTTTTTCTCAAAATTCTGACTTTTTTTCCTAAAAATTCTCACCTTTTTTCTCAAAATTGACTTTTTTTTCTCAAAATTCTGACTTTTTTTCCTAAAAATTCTCACCTTTTTTCTCAAAATTGACTTTTTTCCCTAAAAATTGATTTTTTTTTTCTCGAAATTTTGACTTTTTTTCCCTGAAAAATTGATTTTTTTTCCTAAAAATTCTGAACTTTTCCTAAAAAATCTCACTTTTTTTCGTCAAAATTTTGACTTTTTTTTCTCAAAATTCTCACTTTTTTTCGTCAAAATTTTGACTTTTTTTCTCAAAATTCTCACTTTTTTTCTCAAAATTTTGACTTTTTTTCGTAAAAATTTTGATTTTTTTTCCCAAAAATTCTGAATTTTTCCTAAAAGTTCTCTTTTTTTGTCAAAATTTTGACTTTTTTTTTCTCAAAATTCTGACTTTTTTTCCTAAAAATTCTCACTTTTTTCTCAAAATTTTGACTTTTTTTTCCTAAAAATTCTCACTTTTTTTCTCAAAATTTTGACTTTTTTCCTAAAAAATCTCACTTTTTTCCTAAAAAATCTCACTTTTTATCCTAAAAATTCTGACTTTTTTTCCTAAAAATTCTCACTTTTTTTCTCAAAATTTTGACTTTTTTCCCTCAGAATTCTGACTTTTTTTCCTCAAAATTCTGACGTTTTTTCCTAGTCTTCTTTTCTCAAAATTTAGATTTTTTTTTCCTCATAATTCTGACTTTTTTTCCTAAAAATTCTCACTTTTTTCTCAAAATTTTGACTTTTTTTTCTAAAAATTCTCACTTTTTTTCTTTGAAATTTTGATTTTTTCCCCAAAATTTTGACTTTTTTTCCTCATAATTCTAACTTTTTTTGTCCTAAAAATTATGATTTTTTTCTCAAAATTGACTTTTTTCCTCAACATTTTAACTTTTTTTTCCTAAAAAATCTCACTTTTTTTCTCAAAATTTTGACTTTTTTTCCTAAAAAATCTCACTTTTTTCTCAAAATTTTGACTTTTTCTCGAAATTTTGACTTTTTTTCCTCAAAATTTTGACTTTTTCTCGAAATTTTGACTTTTTTTCCTCAAAATTTTGACTTTTTTCCCTGAAAAATTGATTTTTTTTCCTAAAAATTCTGAATTTTTCCTAAAAAATCTCACTTTTTTTTCGTCAAAATTTTGACTTTTTTTCTCAAAATTCTCTTTTCTCAAAATTTTGACTTTTTTTCCTAAAAAAATCTCACTTTTTTTCCTAAAAATTCTCACTTTTTTTCCCTAAAAAAATTGATTTTTTTTCTCAAAATTCTGACTTTTTTCCTAAAAATTCTCACTTTTTTCTCGAAATTTTGACTTTTTTTCCTCAAAATTTTGACTTCTTTCCCTGAAAAATTGATTTTTGTTCCTAAAAATTCTGAATTTTTTTCTCAAAATTTTGACTTTTTTTCCTAAAAATTCTCACTTTTTTCTCTTGACTTTTTTTTCCTAAAAATTCTCATTTTTTCTCAAAATTTTGACTTTTTTTCCTAAAAAATCTCACTTTTTTTCCTAAAAATTCTCACTTTTTATCCTAAAAATTCTGACTTTTTCCTAAAAATTCTCACTTTTTTTCGTCAAAATTTTGACTTTTTTTTCTCAAAATTCTGACTTTTTTTCCTAAAAATTCTCACCTTTTTTCTCAAAATTGACTTTTTTTTCTCAAAATTCTGACTTTTTTCCCTAAAAATTCTCACCTTTTTTCTCAAATTGACTTTTTTCCCTAAAAATTTTGATTTTTTTTTCTCGAAATTTTGACTTTTTTTCCCTGAAAAATTGATTTTTTTTCCTAAAAATTCTGAACTTTTCCTAAAAAATCTCACTTTTTTTCGTCAAAATTTTGACTTTTTTTTCTCAAAATTCTCACTTTTTTTCGTCAAAATTTTGACTTTTTTTTCTCAAAATTCTCACTTTTTTTCTCAAAATTTTGACTTTTTTTTCTCAAAATTCTCACTTTTTTTCTCAAAATTTTGACTTTTTTTCGTAAAAATTTTGATTTTTTTTCCCAAAAATTCTGAATTTTTCCTAAAAGTTCTCTTTTTTTGTCAAAATTTTGACTTTTTTTTTCTCAAAATTCTGACTTTTTTTCCTAAAAAATCTCACTTTTTATCCTAAAAATTCTCACTTTTTTTCCTAAAAATTCTCACTTTTTTTCTCAAAATTTTGACTTTTTTTCCTACAAAATCCTCACTTTTTTTCCTAAAAATGTCATTTTTTTCCTAAAAATTCTCACTTTTTTTCTCAAAATTTGGACTTTTTTCCCTAAAAATTTGGATTTTTTTTTCCTAAAAAATCTCATTTTTTTTCCTAAAAATTCTCACTTTTTTTCTCAAAATTTGGACTTTTTTCCCTAAAAATTTGGATTTTTTTTTCCTAAAAAATCTCACTTTTTTTCCTAAAAATTCTCACTTTTTTTCCTAAAAAATCTCACTTTTTATCCTAAAAATTCTGACTTTTTTCCTAAAAAATCTCACTTTTTTTCGTCAAAATTTTGACTTTTTTTCCTCAAAATTCTCACTTTTTTTCTCAAAATTTTGACTTTTTTTCCTAAAAAATCTCACTTTTTTTCCTAAAAATTCTCACTTTTTTTCCTAAAAATTCTCACTTTTTTTCTCAAAATTTTGACTTTTTTTCCTAAAAATTCTCACTTTTTTCTCAAAATTTTGACTTTTTTTTCCTAAAAATTCTCACTTTTTTTCTCAAATTTTGACTTTTTTCCCTAAAAAATCTCACTTTTTTTCCTAAAAATTCTCACTTTTTTTCCTAAAAAATCTCACTTTTTTCTCAAAATTTTGACTTTTTTTCCTAAAAATTCTCACTTTTTTCTCAAAATTTTGACTTTTTTTTCCTAAAAATTCTCCCTTTTTTTCTCAAAATTTTGACTTTTTTCCCTAAAAAAATCTCACTTTTTTTCCTAAAAATTCTCACTTTTTTTCCTAAAAAATCTCACTTTTTATCCTAAAAATTCTGACTTTTTTTCCTAAAAATTCTCACTTTTTTTCTCAAAATTTTGACTTTTTTTCCTACAAAATCCTCACTTTTTTTCCTAAAAATCTCATTTTTTTTCCTAAAAATTCTCACTTTTTTTCTCAAAATTTGGACTTTTTTTCCCTAAAAATTTTGATTTTCTTTTCCTAAAAAATCTCACTTTTTTTCCTAAAAATTCTCACTTTTTTTCTCAAAATTTTGACTTTTTTTCCTTAAAAATCTCACTTTTTATCCTTAAAAATCTCACTTTTTATCCTAAAAATTCTCACTTTTTTTCCTAAAAATTCTCACTTTTTTTCCTAAAAAATCTCACTTTTTATCCTAAAAATTCTGACTTTTTTTTCCTAAAAAATCTCACTTTTTTTCCTACAAAATCCTCACTTTTTTTCCTAAAAATCTCATTTTTTTTCCTAAAAATTCTCACTTTTTTTCTCAAAATTTGGACTTTTTTCCCTAAAAAATTTGATTTTTTTTTTCCTAAAAAATCTCACTTTTTTTCCTAAAAATTCTCACTTTTTTTCTCAAAATTGACTTTTTTTCCTTAAAAATCTCACTTTTTATCCTTAAAAATCTCACTTTTTATCCTAAAAATTCTCACTTTTTTTCCTAAAAATTCTCACTTTTTTTCCTAAAAAATCTCACTTTTTATCCTAAAAATTCTGACTTTTTTTCCTAAAAAATCTCACTTTTTTTCGTCAAAATTTTGACTTTTTTTTCTCAAAATTCTGACTTTTTTCCTCAAAATTCTGTTACTATTGAAATATAAATGAGGAAACACTGAAAGCACACAAAACACATATAGATTTTTATTGTCATGATTCCATCTGTGTGTCGCGATGGATATGGAGTCCTCAGGCACTCAAGGAAGCTACATGAGGTGAAACCAGTCCTGGATTGAATCTGGACACGTAGAAACTGGGCTGTGCGATCCTCAGGGATGGGAATGGGATGGGAACTTCAGCCCCTCATCCACCTATGGGCCAGATTCTAGGAAAAGCTTCTCAAAGATGATGAAAAAAGAGTTTTAAAGTCAAATTTTTGAGGGAAAAAAAAGGTCCGAATTTTGAATATTTTCATCAATTCAAACTGCATCTGTTGCAAACAACGGCAGCTGCTGTGGCACGTGAAAAAAGGTCAGATTATTGAGGAAAAAGTCTGAATTTTGGGGGAAAAAAGTCAAAATCTTGAGGAAAAACTTCAAAATTCTTAAGAAAAAAAGTCACAATTTTGAATATTTTCATCAATTCAAACTGCATCTGTTGCAAACAACGGCAGCTGCTGTGGCATGTGAAAAAAGGTCAGATTATTGAGGAAAAAGTCAGAATTTTGGGGGAAAAAAGTCAAAATCTTGAGAGGAAAAACTTCAAAATTCTTAAGAAAAAAAAAGTCACAATTTTGAATATTTTGATCATTTCAAACTGCATCTGTCGCAGACAACAGCAGCTGGTGTGGCACGTGAAAAAAGGTCAGAATTTTGGAGAAAAAAAAAACAGAATTTTGGGGGGAAAGGAAAAAAAATAACAAAAGTCAAAATTTTGAGGAAAAAAAGTCTAAATTTTGAGGAAAATAGTCTGAATTTTCAATATTTTGAAATGGCATCTGCAGCTGCCATGGCACGTTAAAAAGGTCAGATTATTGAGGAAAAAGTCTGAATTTTGGGGGGAAAGGGAAAAAAAAATAACAAAAGTCAAAATTTTGAGGAAAAAAGTCTGAATTTTCAATATTTTAAAACAACATCTGCTGAAAACAACAGCAGCTGCCATGGCACGTGAAAAAAGGTCAGATTATTGAGGAAAAAGTCAGAATTTTGGGGGAAAAAAGTCAAAATCTTGAGAGGAAAAACTTCAAAATTCTAAAGAAAAAAAAGTCACAATTTTGAATATTTTGATCATTTCAAACTGCATCTGTCACAGACAATAGCAGCTGGGGTGGCACGTGAAAAAAGGTCAGAATTTTGGAGAACAAAAGGCCAGAATTTTGGGGGGAAAGGGAAAAAAATAACAAAAGTCAAAATTTTGAGGAAAAGTCAAAATTTTGAGGAAAATAGTCTGAATTTTCTATATTTTGAAATGGCATCTGCTGAAAACAACAGCAGCTGTCATGGCACGTTAAAAAAGGTCAGATTATTGAGGGAAAAAGTCAGAATTTGGGGGGAAAAAAGTCAAAATCTTGAGAGGAAAAACTTCAAAATTCTTAAGAAAAAAAAGTCACAATTTTGAATATTTTGATCATTTCAAACTGCATCTGTCGCAAACAACAGCAGCTGGTGTGGCACGTGAAAAAAGGTCAGAATTTTGGAGAAAAAAAGGCCAGAATTTTGGGGGGAAAGGGGGGAAAAAATAACAAAAGTCAAAATTTTGAGGAAAAAAGTCTGAATTTTCAATATTTTGAAATGGCATCTGCTGAAAACAACAGCAGCTGCCATGGCACGTTAAAAAAGGTCAGATTATTGAGGAAAAAGTCAGAATTTTGGGGGAAAAAAGTCCAAATCTTGAGAGGAAAAACTTCAAAATTCTTAAGAAAAAAAAGTCACAATTTTGAATATTTTGATCATTTCAAACTGCATCTGTTGCAAACAACGGCAGCTGCTGTGGCACGTGAAAAAAGGTCAGATTATTGAGGAAAAAGTCAGAATTTTGGGGGGAAAAAGTCAAAATCTTGAGAGGAAAAACTTCAAAATTCTTAAGAAAAAAAAGTCACAATTTTGAATATTTTGATCATTTCAAACTGCATCTGTTGCAAACAACGGCAGCTGCTGTGGCACGTGAAAAAAGGTCAGAATTTTGGAGAAAAAAAGGCCAGAATTTTTGGGAGAAAAGGAAAAAAAATTAAAGTCAAAATTTTGAGGAAAAAAGTCTGAATTTTCAATATTTTGAAATGGCATCTGCTGAAAACAACAGCAGCTGCCATGGCACATTCTATTATTGAGGAAAAAGTCAGAATTTTTGGGTAAAAAAGTCAAAATCTTGAGAGGAAAAACTTCAAAATTCTTAAGAAAAAAAAGTCACAATTTTGAAAAAAAGACAGAATTTTCAATATCTGGACAGCATCTGTCGCAGACAGAAATTTGAGGGAAAAAGTCAGAATTTTTAGGAAAAAAAAAAATCAAGAAAAAGGTCAACATTAAAAAAAAAAAAAGATTAAGAAAAAAGGTCAGAATTTTGAAGAAAAGTCAGAATTTTAAGAACAAAATTCTGAATTTTGAGAAAAAAGTAAATTTTTAAGAAAAAAGTCAAACTGAGTTTTGAGAAAAAATTTAAGAAAAAGTCAGATTTTTAAGGTATTTTAAAGAAGAACAGTCAGAATTATGAGATAAATGTCAGAATTTTGAGGGAAAACGTTCTGAATTGTATGAAAAAAGCCATGATTTTATGAAATTAAGTCCAAATTTTGAGGGAAAAGTCAGATTTTTGAGAAAAAAAAAAGTCAGAAGAACCACTCTGCCAACCATAGTTTTTTCCTAATAATGGACCATATTTTAAGAGACTGTATTACAATGGGATTGCTCCTGACATACTGTAATGATAGAGGCATTGGAGCAAACAAAAGGGCAGTCAAAGATGTCGGACAGCATGAGTTGTGTTCCATTTTGTAAATTGTATTTTCTACCTGCTTGTCAGAATGGGACCAAAAGGAGAGAGCATGAAGATTACACGCCCAGTTATAAAGCTGTAAATTTGGTAAATTTGGCGCTTCTCACAGTGTTAATCGGCACATTGGACCTTGGCCAGTTGTCTTAACGATGGCTCAGTTGGAATCATGTGAACCTAAATGCATAACATTGGTCATGTGGTACATCCATACATGTTCTCATGGTGGATTCAGAGTAAAGACAAAACTCCAGAGCACAGTTTGGAACTGACCATTTATTTTAACTGAATAGCATATATGCGTACAAAGTCTCTACAAAGCTAGAAAATATCTAACATACTTTTAGCCATGGGGGGAAAAAAGTTACAAAGCAAAGATCAGACCCTGTGCAGTACCAATAGACACACAATACTAAGTTTTGGATTTTCCTAAACGTATTCTCTTCTTCGCAAAATAGGATAAACATTAGAATATCAAAGATATACACAACATCTGTAATAAACGTTATTGTCACCTTTATACAAAGCACCTTATCAAAAAGAAACCCCCTCGGCGCTCGCGTAGACGAGACGCTGCACGTGAACCGAAAGGGTCGAAAAAGATTCAAGGCCATTTTGGAATTGATTACAGACAAGATCTCTGTGCCACGCGTGGTTCGAAAAGAAGAAGATACATATCAAACTTTCACGTACGAGACGACATTAAACAACACGGACGACGATGACGCAGGAACTCTGCAGTTCGCGTGAACCTTTCCAAACGACCTTTACGTGTTGCGTGGACGCAGCGTTTGTGTTTATATGTTGATTATTATGAGTGGACGTTTAAAGCCGTGTAAAGCTGGACAGACATTTTAGTTTTCTGTGGCGTTCTCGTGCAGTCTGCCGACCGAGATGATACGAGGTGTCCATGAAACGAGTCTTTTAAAGACTAGAACATTTCTAAACCTGTTTTTTTCTGTTTTATTTTTGGCAGAAGCTTGTAGCTTGTAATAAATCCCCTTTCCTCTGTATTCTCCGTCACGTGATGACTTCTTTGGTAAGGCAGGCGGTAGATAACGTCATCGGACAGAGGGGTCACATTATTGCAAAATCAACCCCTCTGAGGCCGCGTGTCCGGTTATCACGTACACGTTACATGCCGTCGTGAAGGTCTGGTCAAGAGACAAAACTCTGGGAAAGTTACAAAGGCATGGAGGACGAGGAGGGAGGGTTGAACGGGGTTTTCCTGACACAATGATTCACCGGTGTTTGGAAAGGGTTGTGTTTTGTTGGACAAGTGGCTGTAACCCTGAGAGACACCCACGGGAGTCTTTAGACTCAAGATGTGTGCTAGATCTTAACGTGTGTTTTTTTTTTTTTTGCACAAAAGTTGAAAGACTGACAATCAGCGCTGAGTCAGTCCTGTTAACTCTTTAACGGTAAAAGTTTTATTCTGGACACCACATAGCATCACAGCTGCACACTGTAGTCTTTTTTAGTTTTTAGAAGAGGTTTTAAAACCTCCGGGACTTCTTTCATCAACTTCATTTAATAATCTATCCTGCTAACTTTGCGACTAAAGTCTGTCTCTCAATTCGTGTACTTCCACACGTACACTTGCTATTTCAAGTCCATCGGTTATCTCATAGCGGTCAAAAAGGCGAAGACGTATGACAAGTATTCGAATTGAGACATGTTTTAGCCATGTGGGGTGATATTTGTAAAGTAGCAAAGTCTTTAAATTATTTTGTAAAATACGTTTAAGTTGCCAAGAGTTTGATGAGAAGATCGATACCAACCTTGTACGGTAAATACGGAGCGAAACTTAATTTAGCAGACACGTGAGCACATTTGTTAGTTTTGTGTGGATTAAAATAAATTAAACATGTTGATCAGTTTTTGAGGAGCCCGTTTCCAGTGCTATGCTAGGCTAAACGAAGCTACAGCCGCTTAGCGCACATACACGAGTGGAATCAATGTCCTCGTTAAGATTACGGTTTATGAATGTTCCTTTTGTTTGAAGAACACCGGCCTTCTTCAGGAACAAGTTTATCAAAGAGCCACGAGACAATACCGAGCGCGCGACCTGTTTCAACATGAATCAGTCGCACATACATGTAATACACAAATACGTGTAAATGCCGCCATAAAATACCAAGTGAACAAGAATGTCTCATTAACGTCCCGCGGGATTTAAGAGCAGTTCAAATTCTTTCGGGTGGTTCAACGCCGACAACAAGAAACATCCATTAAATCTGGAATTTGGATAATTAGCCCTCAGACAGTGAAAACTGGAGCAGGTGATACCTAATTATTATAATTATAATATATTCACTAAAATGTCTGTCTATACACCATCTACAACACCAAATTATCAGGACTCGACATGAAAACAGATTAGAAATGTCTACTGCTGTTCTCAACCAAAGGCACTTCATGCTGCTGAGCATGACACAGACGAACCACCGACCACATGCTACAGTACAACAGTTTTTTTTGTTTGTTTTTTGGTTTTTGATTATAAATGATTTAAATTCTGACGTGATATTATCGAATTAGAAGAAACCAGTGCTGGACAGATTAACGGGAACCGCGTCTCCAAATGTTTTAAAGTCCTCTAGAGCAGCGATTCTCAAACTTTTATACATCGTGTAAAATATCAGAAAATATTCAACTCTCCGAGTAAAACCATCGTGACCGACAGTCGACCCACAGCTTGTATAGTTTACGGTGAAAAACTGTCAAACCAAGACAGCAAAATATGTCATTAAATATGTCATACGTTACAGAATTTTAAGGGAATTTATACAAAATAGCTACAGAAGAGTTTTGAGTTTTTGTATCAGAGACTTAATTATACAGTAAAACACTAAAATGTTATTATGGAAAAATTCTGGCAAACACAGCTGCCAAATTTTTACCATAAAAACATTTTTTTTCCAGTCATTTTATGGCAAAACTAGCAAAATTAGAGACTGTTACAGTAAAATACCGTAATATTTTATTGTCATCGTTTGGCAGTTTTTCACTGTAAAATCTACAGACGTTTTTAAAACACCAACCTTAAACATGAAAGCAACAGTACTTATCGTGACATTAGATAAAGTTTTAGCGTTTTTATTACAGTAAAATTCTGTCAACCACTAACAGGTTTCTACCGTAAAAACTTTTTTTCACCGTTTGTTGTTGACCGAACAGAATCAGAGCTGATTTCGTGGAAAGTGTTACTTCTGATCTGCGCTTCTTTCTAATATTTCCTGCTTATTTCAGGTGTGAACACACGTGTGTCAGTATGGACATGTTAAAGCTCGAGTTAGCTGGTGCAAGAATACTGAAATAAGTTTGATTTAAAGTGTAACCTGATCGTGTTTTTTTGACGCTTGCGCACTATGAACGACGTCTTAAAGATTCACAGTGCTTCTCGACGAACTGACGGCAACATGTTTGATATTTTCACATATAATCTTCAAGATTTTCATGGTTTTTTACAGCATTGTGGTCATTTTTTTTCAACACGTGATCCGCGCTCACTTTCCTCAGGATAGAGGCTTTTATTGTGAAGGACTCACAGGAATGTATTTATCGTCATGGTTGCAGCGCTGACAGCCAATCAGGCGGGACAAAAACTCCTAACGGATTATCGCATTAACATGCTCGTTTATTTCTTCAAATCCTGACGAAGAGTCACTTGTTGCACTTAAAGGTACCTGAATTGTTCAATTTCACGTTATACTTTTCTTTATTAACATATTTTTTTTAGATAGTTGTTCCTGGAATTAAAATATAATCTATCGATAAACAATTTCAAAGTTTTTAGAAGCTATTCTTTTTTATTTTTAAAGAAAACATACAAAAAGGTAAAAATTAGATTTTTCTTTGGGACAAACCTCTTTTTGTTTTTTGAGTTTTTTTGTGCAAGAATGCAGCTCGCACAATTTTTTTTTTTTTTTGCAGTGGTTACCTGTACAAACCACCTCCACACTGTTACTATATGATAACGCAGTAGTGTTATTTCCATCTGGTTCGGGTTCATTGATGATACACAGGGTCTGAGCTTCAGTGTCCGTCTGTAACACACACATTTTTTTGTCACGGGGGGTAAAAATGCGAAAAATGTGTTTGTATTTTATTTTTACTCCCTGGGTCGACTTTCCCAAAAACACGACAGAACTACTCAAAACTCAGACCGACTGGACAGCGGGACTCGTGCCGTCTCCTGGTGATATCACAGTCGGGATGTTGTTGGGAAAAATCACCCAGGTCGAGTCGGATTTCTGTGGCTGCACTGCCGCTGCGCTTCTTTACAGCTAATGAGCGTCTGATGTTTCAGATTTGGGGGGAGGGGGGGTTGAAATTTACGTCCTGCGGCAAACTGTGTGTCACATCCGATAATTAAAAATTACCCAATTATTGCTGTGATGGTTCGTGAACAGCAGTGGAAATGCAGCCGCTTTGCTCGCTCACTGAATCGAGTTGTTTGGCTGAAAGACTTTTTTTTTTAAACCTCCAATGTCGCCATTAATCACCAAGCAAAGGCCGTGTGTGTGTGTGTGTGTGTGTGTGTGTTATTCCTTGACGAGTCGATAGATGTGGTGCTGTGCTCCGTGCTCGTTGTTGGACACCTCGAAAACACACGCCATACACAGCAAGGTCTCCTGAGTGTCTCTGTTACTCACAACCTGAAAAGAAAATGAAGGTGTGTGTTCAGTGTGGATCAGCACACACACACACACACACACACACACACACAGACTGATGTCCTCACCAGCAGAATAGTGAAGTTCTCCAGCACGCTGTTCATCATGTACTTCTCGGGCAGGTGTTTGAGCTTGTGGATGAAGTTGATCATGTATTCACACATCGGCGAGCGGCTGATCCTGTAGACGAAGCGTCCGTTTTCGAACCTCGCGTACTCCGTCTGAAACGCAGAGAGAGCGGTTACACGTCACCTCAACAACAACTTCAGTGACCTGTGCTGTTCAGACGATCGGTGACAATCAGAGACTTCAAGGGGAATTTAAGGTCCTTGAAAAGATCTTGGATTACTTCCTGGAGCTTGGAAATGCGTCCTCACCTCCACCTTCTCGACCACCTGCTTCCCGAAGGAGCAGACCTTGGTGGAGCAGGTGATGGTCATGTTCTCCGAGCTCTCGTATTGGCTGGTGACGCCGTAGAAGGCCGCCGGGTCGTCCTGCATGTTGTGATTCAGGTCCGCCTGGAAACCACAGAGCAAGAAGTCAAACAGCAGAACCAGAGTGAGCCAACAGCGCCCTCTGCTGGACCGTCCTGATAAATCTGTCCAAGATGAACTAAATTCATCAGATTTCATCAGGTTAAATGATCTGTAATAGTCGACTTTCATTCACAAACAGAAGAATTTGTTTCCTTGTTTGAATGTTATGTTTGGGTATAACAACGTGGAGAGTTCACTGACAGTCAAAGAGTCTGATGCTCTGAATTCGTTAAGCACACGTCTCACAATTATCAGGCTACTGAGGAGCCGACATCATAATATAACGAGGGCGAGGCGCGCTAAGTGAAAGCTGCCGGACGGACGACAAACATCAAACACGCTCCGAGTTTTCTAGTTTAAATTTCAGTCAGACATTTTCAGGAATCTCTGAAACTTTTTTTTAGATTTCTGGACTTTCAAACAAACATTCTGTCTGCACAGCGTGAGGCGGCGCTGACCGGCCGACTCCCCGGCGAGCAGAGGAGTTTGTCTCATCAGTGAGACGCTCGACGACTTTATATGAAGATGCAAAAAATACTGGAAGAGACGACGGAGGGAGAAAAACAAGATTAGACGTCGAACGAGAACGCACTGCACCTGGATTACAGCCACACACACACACACACACACACACACACACACACACCATATGCTAAGTCTCCCACTTGTACATTCATTAACGCACACACACAAACATCAAACTGTGCTTTATTAAAGCAGCAGATTATCAGAACGCCTCATTGTGGAAGATCAGAGAGCTTTTTAATTAAATTCTCTCACACACACACACACACACACACCTGTTGTTTTCATGCTACACCTCATCACTTCTACATTCACCATATACTCATCCCGCTCTGTGCTTTTACAGTCATTCCTTCCTTCAAACTCCGCCCACCTAAACAGAGATTGTCCAATCACGGCTTAGCAACCGTAACTAGGCACAAAAAGCCCACCAAGCTTTGAATTTCTTCACACGTTGAAACGGTACACGCGGTCGACCAGACTGTGATTTACAGAGTTTCCTGATGGACAGTGAAGTAAACTGCTGTTAGCTAATAGGGGAGCAGAGCCAGTGTCGTGCCAGAACAGGAGCTGTGTAATACATGTAACACAAGCTAGTATCAAAATCACGTTAGCAACCAAACTGGGAGTCTGTGTTGCTATGTCTTGTGTTGTTGACCTCGCACTGACGTCTCAGACAAAGACGTCACGCGGTCTGAGGTAAGACTCTCCTGAGGCTCTGATTGGTCTCTGCAAAGTGTCAGCGTTACTCTGATGGAAAAGAAATGACTGAACGCGTGACGCCTCCTGTTGCTGGGATTTTTGAAAGTCCTTCGGTGAGCGGCAGCTCGGAGAACACACACACACACACACACACACACACACACACACACAGGTGGAGACAGAGCAACCTCTGAGTCAGGAGGTGAGCAGGTGTTCAAACAAAGCGACTGTGCTTTCATCAACCCACCACCTCCATATCCCAGGTGGAAACACACACACACACACACACACACACACACCTGTAAGTACAGACAAAGGCTCAGCACTGGGTGGAAAAATACAGCAAAGTGGGCGACGTGCTAACTCCGCTTATTTATGGCTGCGAAAATTTGAAATCAGAAAACAGACTTTTAGAAACGTCGACCCGCCAAGGCTGTCGGGCCGAGACAGGAAGTGTGTGTGTGTGTGTGTGTTTTTGTGTCCACTCACCCAGAACTTGATCAGGTAGAAAGCGTTTTGCGGGCCCTTGCCGAACAGCTCCTTCAGGCCGCCCTTCTTCTCGGGGAACTTGTCGTAGATCTGCCTGATGTCCACGCACTCCAGCATCGGGTCGCTGTAGCTCGGGCTGCTCTGGCTGATGTGCACGAACAGGTGCTTGTTGTACTGAGAGACGGAGACAGACGGGTTAGATAAAGAAACGTATAATTCTGGACGTGCTGGACAGATCGATGAAGCACGACACGAGCGGGTCCCTGTTTGGTTTGGACCTCTTGTTCTGTGTGCATGGCCACGAGCGTCGCACCAGCAACCAGAGACTGGCTACAGAACACGTCAGTATCTTTAAAGCTCCACAGCCAAACGTCATTTGGTCCGCTGATGATCAGCATCTTGGAGACGGGACAGCCGACAAGACGACGACCAGCAACTCAGATTTTAAGTTTCAGAAACCGTCACAGACACTGTCCACCATACTGTCAAAATGTTTCTCAGGGCGACGAGTTCATTTCATCTTATTTACATTAATATCTCGGGTATGACACGCTGTAATCTCGCTGTGGACGTCGTGTACTGTAACATTTATTTACAACCTGTCGATCAGTGCGTCACATCATCAGGGCAGCACGGCACGACGCAGATAAACTATGTATGATGACGGGAAATAAAATGTATGACCGCCTTAGGCTTCCGTAGAACGTTAATCACAGTTTACTGTAAATCAACCACAAACGCGGTCGGAAAGAACTTTCTCAGAGGCGGGCGGCATCTTTTATTTTTCCAAAACCAGAAAGTGTAACGACAGAATCAGTAACAGCTGCAACCACTGTGTTTGTTTGGATCTACAACCTTGAAAATAAATGCTCGGTCTGTACAAAGCTTCACATAACTACACATTAAACATCTCTGAGCAGGTGGAGGTTACAGAGGCCACAGCGTGCCCGTTCACCTGCGACCAGATGGGGGCAGTATGACGGCTTCACTGTCGAGGAAACTTTCCAGACGTCGGTTCTTTTTCAGACCGTTGCATCAGTCTCATCACAGCGGCCTCGTCACCGGCAACATTGAAATCGCGCTGACCTTTACCGGATAAATCGGCTTAAGGTCAGAAAGGTTTATTTATCCTCAGCTGCGGTCGATGCTGAACGCTACATTTTGTGCCCGAGGCCGCCATTTACAGTCAAATTGTGCCGAAAACGTGACACCTTCTGACAACAGAGTCGATTTCAAAGTCAACAAAGAGCCGTGGAGGGTTTTTTTAACTGTCCAAACAGAAAGCGACAAGATGAATGCCAGCTGTCTGTGAGCCCGAGGTAGAAAAATGACAGCGCGTCCACGGCGTGGCAGGATGACGGATAGAGCGAGCAGACGGAGAGATAGAGCTTTACAAAGGTTATTCATACGAGGATACACACAAAGGGCTTCAACGCTGCTCACCGCTGTGGGGTTATCTGTCATCTGTGTTTATGGGACAATAGGGAGTGCTTAATGTGTGTGTGTGTGTGTGTGTGTGTGTGTGTGTGTGTGTGGTACTCACTGCCTCCTGGTCCCTCTGCGTCTCCAGGAAAGACGAAAACTCCACCAGTCGTAGTTTGGTGGTGCCGATGGAGCGACCCTGCCACGCCGGCTCTCTGTGCGTTTGGGCTGCAGTGGGAGGCTCGTAGCCTGGAACACACACACACACACACACACACACACACACACACACACACACACAGTTTAACCTCCACCGCTGCCGTCACGTACAGTCACCTCATTCTGACGGGGGTTAGTCATAATGCGAGCGTTTCATTCTTACCGGAGCCTCGTGGACAAAGACTGACTGAGGCGAGGTTGCGGCGGCGAAAAGTGCTCAACAAAAGTGAAGGCGCAACAATGACGAGGACACGGGGAAACCTGTCCGCCGCTGACTCCAAACTCACACACACTATTTGTGCTTTTGTTAACTGACAGCTGCCGTCGCCCGCTTTGAGTAGAAACTTACAACGCCGCGGGACCTCGCTTAAAAACACGTCGGCGAGGCAGGCGAGTCAAGTGGAGAGCCGCTCTTAATGATTAAAGGAGCTTTTGTTTGGCTCTCGTTGATGCTGAATATTTTTATCAGAAGGGGATGACGCCGTTTGCAGGCTTTCCCTACAACAGTAGTTAAGACGTGAGGCGAGATGACTTTTAAATGTTAATACATGTTTCCCCAACATGGCTGCAGAAGTGAGTCAGTCTCCATAAGTCCCCATGTTAGACAGCAGAAATAAATTTGCCTATTTTTTGGATAAGTGCCATACAACGGCTCTTGAACCTGAACCGGATACTACATCCATGTTTTATCCAGTCTGTGGTCCAGACGGGTGGTTCTGAACCCATCACAAGATCATTTCTGGGAGTTGCAGAAGAATAAATTAAAATAAAACCCCAAAACTGAGTAAATGAGAATTCTAACTATGAACATTCTTTTAGGTCTAAAACAGACGTGTTTGACTAAATCACTGTGAGTTTTGTAGCTTCCCTGAACAGTTTCTGGCAGACGCAGCAACATGCTGTTATCTCAGCACCCTGTACACGACTGACACTGTCAAACCGTGATACAGAGGGAAACTTGAACAGGAATATCAGAGGATATATGCACTCATTTCTTTGACGTTTGACTTTAATATTTTTGGGGAATTAGGGCAGAGTTATTCATTACAGGCCATGTGAGAAAAGTCAGATTGACATCATCATTTTTCTCTTTTTGACCTCTTCACAGGACAAACCTCAGGGTGCGCTGGAGACCCGAGTGCTCAGACAAAGTAGAAAAGAAATCACCCCGTGGAGAACCGGAGGCCTGAATGACAGGAGAGAGGACCTCCTGTTCGCTCTACAGAAAGGAGATAATTGTACCGTGGTCTCTCTCACCTGAGATTGTGGTGGTCCCTGCTGTCTGCACAGAGTAGGCTTGCTGAGAAAACGGCTTGATACTGAGAGAAACACACAAGACAGACAGACAGACAGACAGACGAACAGACAGACAGACGAACAGACAGACAGGAGAGCATTAAAAAGGCTGAAAGAAGAAGAGACGCACATTATACAGAGAAGAATTCTGCTCTGTGTCTCGTATGAACTTGAAGCAGGAGCACAGATGTCAAGAGCATCTCTGAGTTCAGTAAAAAGCTATACCAGCCCCATTTACTACCATTATCATCACCACCACGCGGTCACGTAACAGCAGCTTGGCAATGAAACGACAAAGAGTCTGAAGCACAATGAACAGAAACTAGTGCGAGATCTGGAAACAGCCACCAGCTTCACCAGATTCAAAACTCTGCGTGTGATTCATGACAGACGGTTTTATATCAGCGACGTGACGGGATGAGGAACGGTTCTTAAATATCAGCTGAAAGAAAGACGGAACATCTAAGACATGGGCACCTATGGAGGATGAAATGTTCTGGAGCCAACCTCAAGGAATTACAGTTTTGGAGTTACTGTGACTAGAGGCTGTAAAATCTTGACTAGATCGAGCAGCAACCTCCATGACTGTGAAACAAAGTGCCAAAAACAGTCCCTCAAACGCCCACTTGAGGCTGGTTCCAGAAGTGAGTCAGTCTCCATAAGTCCCCATGTTCAAATGTCCAACTTCACAGCAGAAATAAACATGTTTACAGCCTGGTACAAAAAAAGGCTTTTATAATACATGTCCTTGTTAGTTTGTTTTCATATACTGAGTGTCTTTTCCTTTTGTTCAGTTCAGTTTTTCATGTTTGCACATTTACTCTGAAATAAAGAGCTGCTTTAAAAAAAAAAAGATGATTATGTTTAATGGATGCATGTGTGGAAGATTACTGCAACCAATAAAATGCATCCACATACTCGGGCGAGAAATGCGGAGTCACTTTGGATGTTGATGTCACGGTGTGTAGTAGGTTTCAGTTCAGTTTTTGAGAGGTGGTGTTACTTCATGTATGTTTATATGTCTGAGAGGAACTCAGAGATTGTCAGGAGGAAATGACAGATAGAGCAGAGTGTCGTCTGCATAGCAGTGATACGAGAAGCCATGCGAGCAGATAATCTGACCACCACAAGGTCTTAGTCGGTGGCCCACAGAGGTCTCACTGGGGTAAACTGAGAGGGGGCCCAGCACTGAGCCCTGGGGCACCCCTGTGGTGAGATGTGGACAGCTGTCCACGCCAGGAGACGTTGATTGAGCGCCCTGTGAGCTAGGATAACGTCTGTATGACTACACATTGAATGACCGTTGTGTTTTCACTATGATTTGTAGCCATAGGTCGGCACCTGGCCTGTCACACGTTGCCGTCTTTTAGGATTTGCTCTGGTTGCGTCGGTAACTGAACTCTAAGACTCAACATTTCCCACCATGACCGAGCACGGTAGCAAAAACTTCTTTTAAGAGGCAGAAACTTTGAGCAGATCCCGACGACCATCTGCCATGGCATATTAGGCTGACATCACGTAGTTCGTTTTAATCGTTAGCCACTGTCTGAAATGTTTTCTTTATGTCCACTAGCTCAGTGGCTACCAGCAGAGTTAGAACGGGGACGAGCAGTCATCAACATATCAACCAACAAAAGGTCAACGAGGCTCAAATCAGAGTCTTCAGTCAGACTTACTCTTCTGTGGCGGAGCTGGACTGTCCTCCAGGAATCATCCCCTGCCACAGCTGAAAACACACACACACACACATTAATATACTGGACTGGTGTGTGTGTGTGTGTTGTTCTGTTACATGTGTGTACAAGAATTCAAAGTAAAAAAAGGACTATAATTATTCTGTGTGTGTGTTTGTGTGTGTGTGTGTGTGTGTGTTTGCATGGTGTGTGTGTTACCTGTGCGTTGCCGGGGAAGCTGGCCCGTACTATGCCAGGCAGGAGCTTGCTGTGTATGGCGGTGGCTGAGACGATCTGAGCAGACGACATGGAGGAGATGCTCTGCAGAGCTTTCTCCTTGGCATTCTGGTCCTACAGAGACACACACACACACATCATCATCATCATCATCATCATCATCATCATCATGAATACACTTCACATCCATGAGGGCGGCAGCAGGAGAATAATTAACGAGATTTAAAGTTGTGGCGATAAACTGAAGGCCTGAAGGGAAAATTCATAAAAGTTGTAATTCTACTCCGAGCGGTCGTTATCTGACCGGTCGTGATCCGATTGGCTCGTTAAAGCAATTCAAGTAAACTGGTGTGATGGGGCTCATTTGCAGTAAAACACACCGCCGGTGCTATTTTCAACAGTCACAATGTTTTTAATGAATCAGAGCTCAGAAAAAACAAACACTGATCAGTGTCGGACGCATGTTCACTCCTGTCTGTGACCTCCTGCTGATCCACGCTGACCTGTGATCAGGTGACCTGTGATCAGGTGAACGGTGTCTCTGTCAGTCGTACGTCTGTTCTCACACTATGTAACTTTGGGCTCCGGGTCGGGAGAAGTACGTAACGCTTTACGGCACTAAGTCACACACACCAACTATTTCACTGATTCTGGTGAAACTGGATCAGATTTTATGGAGAAAATGTTTCCTGGTTTTCCCTCTGATGTCCTCCGGCTGCTCCGCCTCAACTCTCTGTGATTTACAGAGTTTATGATGGACAGTGAAGTAAACTGCTGTCAGCTGGAGCTGCTGTTAGCTCATGTTAGCTCAGTCTGTTAGCTGCTGTTAGCTAACGTTAGCTCGGTTTGGTAGACAGGCTATCCACAGGTGTTTTGGACCACCCGCTATTGTTAGCTTTGACTTTGGACTCGTTGTAGCAGGTGCTGGTCGTTTGTGATGTCAGTGGACTCCATTTCTAAGCTACGGCTCAGCAGCTTCTATGGACATGATGGCAGAGGAGAAGAGAGTGAAGAGGACGCTGATGGAGGAAGCTAAGAAGAGAAAAGGAGAGAGTGAGCGAGCAAGAAGCTGAAATCTGGGACTGACTTTTAGTGGCTGATGTCCATATTTAGCACAGCGGGATTAACTTAACGTACTCTTAACATATTCTAGGCAATGTTGCTTTAAACTGCAGATTTACTTGATGTACCTTTCTCTTGGTGTGTGTACGGGTGTGGTGGTCTGGCTTTTGGTCTGGGGACGAGGGGGGATTGGTGGAAGTCATGGCAACAACAACCACAGTGAGTGGAGAGCACAGCAGCATGCAGCAGAGCTAAATGTGCTTTACCCGACACAGTGAACATGAACCGGTCGGGGCTGCTGCTGCTGCCGCCTCGGGGCAAGATTTACAGTAAGTCTAAACTTGTGGGCTCATTTGTAACATCTGAAGTCAAAGCAACATGAAACTGGGAGCAGAAAACAGCTGAATGAAATGGAATTAGAGGCACTGCAATAGCTGGAGAATCACTAATTGGCAGCTTCACTCAAGTTAATTGGCACTGAGAGAAATCTCTCCTCCTGGGGGAGGTAATAACATTATAGGAGGTACAGAGATGGGAATCATGCTGGATTTTCATATTAAATACCAGGAACCATATGGGTTTGATAACATCCTTGACCTGAACTCATTTCTTTGAAACGCCTGGCGCATTCCCGTGTTTCGGTTTTAACGGGAAATCCAACAGCAGGCGAAGCTTTTACATCAGGACAAGAGAGGCTGAAAAGATCTATTAAAAATGTCATTATTTATTCATACTACTTTGGATAATGCGTGAATTGTTTGAGGCTGGTGTTGGTTTATATTTTACTTATTACCAACAAATGTAGAGATCAAACACTCCAAATCTGTTTTTTCGCATTGACGATGTTGATCTTTTTAGATCACAAATATACAGTCTCGTCAGTGACTACAATAAGAAACATAAAGAATATCACCAGACTCAATATTTTCTGGTTTCAGCCTCACAGACGTGATATTTTGAAGTTCTGACACCTTCTGGACGGACATTTGCTTGGTTGGTCGATATATTCTTAATCTATTATTTTTGGAGCCCATATGTTCTTGATGTATGTTATTTTCAGAGTGATAGACTATGTTAGAAATAACACTGATGATGACTAAAATTAAATATTCAAATGTATTTTACTCAACAAATGTGGTTCAGCTTTAATAATTGTTACTAGCTGTCCGTGACCAGACTTCAAACGTGAAAGTTTCATGTTGTCGTTCATTTTCTAGTTTAGCCTGCTGAACTTTAGCTTTAGCATGTTGCATGGCTAAGGGGCTACTTCCCACTGTCAGGGTGGTGTTATAATATTGGGGAAAAAGTGAACACCGAGCTCCAGCTAAAGCCAAACTATCTATCAGTGGGTCGAATGTTGGTAACTGTGTTTTCATGTTCGTTTTTTTGTCGCTTTGCTCCTCGATCCTCACCTGCAGGAATGATATAGTTCAATGTGAAAAAGAAATGTTCAAACTGGTCTACAGACTAAGACCTTCTGGTGGTCCCACCTATTCTTTGGGTCCAATTATTGGATTGTGCATCTTCTCGCATCACCGATATGCAGACGATACTGCGCTCTATCTGTCATGTCCTCCTGACAACCCCTCGGTCTATGGACGGATCTCTCACTTTGGATAAAAGTGTCAGCTAAATGAGTAAATGATAAACATCTGCATCGTACAGTACCCTGTAACTCTATAAACAAAGTATTCTTACATACTTGCATATGCACAATCTTGTATACATTTACAGATAATGAAAATACTAATTAGCTGGGGGCATATTTTTAATAAAACACTGATTAACATTGTCTTCATGAACTGTGTTCTCCAATAAAACTTAAATAGAACATCCTCATCTTATATATGTTGGATCTATATTGATCTAATTAAGCTTTACTATCAATTTAAAATCAGCCGTCTGTCATTTATTTCAGGACAGCAAACATCAGCTCAGCCCTCGCTTTGTCTCCTTTCAGACGTCTGACTGCTCTTCTCGGGAAAACAAGCGCTCCTTTGTTGCTTTACATGAAGTTAATTACAACCAACAGTGAGGAAGGAAAAGAAAGAGAGAGAGGGAGGAGGAGACACGGAGGGGAAGAGATTAATAGACTGAAAGGAGGGTGGAGAGAGGAACAAATGAATGAATGTATGGATATAAGAGAATGACAGGAAGAGGAGGGAGGGAGGGAAGGAGCCTTAACAGGCCTAATTAGACACCTAGGATACCGGCATCGCTGTGACAGGCATCCATCGAGCCAGAGGAAAGTTCACGACGACGGACCGACGCTGAATTCAGATTTTCTGCATCACGCAGTGAAGTAAAGATATTTTTCCATCTGTAACCTTCATTTAAACTGAATTATCGATTCTCATGGTGATAACTGTTGCACTTCATTTCCCAGAGATCACCTCTTCTTCTTCTTCAGTGTGTTAAATACTGTGACTTCGATCTTCTTCTTTGAGGTTCTGTAAGTGGCGCCTCGACATCCATGTTGTGCTGATCCTCATTAATTAACTGTGTTTACACCAAACACATCACATCCTGTCCACCAGAGGATTTTCAAAATAAAAGGACCAACCAAACCCGCAGTTGTAAATGTTACTGTGGTCACATCCTTACCTTTAGTTTGGACTGAAACTCCCTGGATTTTCTTCTGGCTAAGACCTGAATGTGACTGGATACCTGGAGGAGAGGAGAGGAGAGGAGAGGAGAGGAGAGGAGAGGAGAGGAGAGGGGAGGAGAGGAGAGGAGAGGAGAGGAGAGGAGAGGGGGTTGGTTGGTGGAGAGGAGAGGAGGAAGGACCAAACAGTGAGTTGCCATGGTTATGAAAGGACTATTGGGTACACACAAACACACATGCACACACACACACACACACACACACACTCCCCTGACAACAGTGAATAGACCCCGTCTATGCACATCTTTAGAGCACCTGGGAACAGAGGCCGAGAACTGAGACGCTAAGATGACACGACGCTTTATGATCAGTCCTAACCTAAACAAACGTATAACAAACGTATAACAAACGTACCTCAGGGGGGAAACAGCTCATTTAATCACGTGTAATCAGATTGGTTGTGATTTGCCATAGCAACCTGGGAACAATAAATGTCCAAATGACGTCTGGTCGCTAAAACAAGTCACCTGTAACGACGCCCACCTGTCAATCAAAGCGTCCACGCTCTGAATCCTGCATAACTTTAAGCCTTAATATAATGTGAACAGGTGAGTTGTATATAAATTCACCCTCAGTACAGTTGTCATGAACGGGGAAATTAGCTACAGAGACCAAAACTGTTTTTGTACCAGGCTGTAAACATGTTTATTTCTGCTGTCTAACATGGGGACTTATGGAGACTGACTCACTTCTGCAGCCAGCCTCAAGTGGACGTTAGAGGAACTGCAGTTTTAGTCACAGCCACAGAGGAAGCTGCTTGTGTTTAAATGTGTTTCTGTGTCGAATGTTCTTAATATTTTCTTCCCTGCAGCACTTCATACGTCACATGGTTCAGCTGGTCTGTCAGCATTCATCTTATCACAGTTAAACTCAATTCAGTGATGGAAAGTAACTAAGTACATTTGAGTCTGTTAGTTTGTACGTTTACTTCAGTTACTTTAAGTTTAAATACATCATGAAGCATCATTTATGAATTTATTGATCTTAACACCGGATCAATGGTGGAGAGGTTTCTACACATAAAAACTTCTACGGCTCTGAAGAGAGCTCTTCACAGGATGCTCCTTCAGATATAAATAAATATACTGGCACATCGTTTGAATTGTATTAAAACATCTGAGTTGTGTATCTGAGCTGAAGGAGCTCGAGTACGTGGAGGCCAAACGAGTGGTTCAACAACTCAGCGTCAATCGTTGCTGCTGTATTTTAACGTCTGTCATGGTACGAAGACAGAAAATGTCCCGATGTTCAAATGTCCAACTCCACAGCAGAAGTAAACAGCCTGGTACGTCCATGTTTTGTCTATGGATGCACACGTGGGCGGTGAAGGTGGAGGATCGTTGGTGGAGTTTTTCCGTGGCGGGACGCACACGCTGCAGCTTCAAAGCCGTCTTTACTCGAACCATCGACCAATCACAGCTCAGTCTTTTCATCCCCACATTTAGCACAGCTTGCCTCGTTACGTGTCCGTATAATGTGATAGAGCAGTGATACACACCGTAGACGGTATGATTGGATTTAACACACACACACACACACACACACACACACACACACACACACACACACACACACACTCCCATCATTATTATTACCTGTTTCCTCGTCCGCGTCTTGCCCGTTCGTAGCTTGATGTATCTGGCTATCAGCTCATTTCGACCTGCAAGGAAAAGACACAGAACACACAGATGAAACACGCGTGTTGTTTCCTGTCACACACACACACACGCACACACACACACTTTCACAATCATAAGAAGAAATCATGTGACCCTGACAAACAACTTAGTGCCTGATTTAGCGCTGTTGACCCAGCGACCCTGTGACGTGCAGTTTCACATAGTGTCGTTGTAATCACAGATACCCCTGTTGAGCCCTCCACACACACACACACACACACACAGGCTAACACACACACATTAACTCACACAAAATCACACACGCCGTGGCCCTGAATACACATGACCCAACAATACAGGCATTCATGCAGACCGGCCGTCCCCTGATTAAAGGAACCAGCAGGCCAGCTGTACCCATGCTTACGTGTGTGCACATACGAGCACTCGCGCGCACACACACACACACACACACACACACACGCTTACAATGCTGAATAATTCAAGCCATTGAATGGGGAGCACAGCAGACTCAGCATGACCTGGCTAGTATAGATTAGCGAGGGAGACTGAGAGAGAAAAGAAGCAGAGAAACAGTGTTACATCCAGGAAACCTGCGACAAAGTGTGTGTGTGTGTGTGTGTGTGTGTGTGTGTGAGTGTGTGTGCGGTAATATATACACACACATCAGCTGACAGACAGACGGTGTCTGACTGTCCTTAAAAATCCAAAAGATGGACGTTAGTTTGTGAACGAGCACGTTTGTTTGTCCCAGTTAAAAACTGCAGTTCCTCAAACGTCCACCTGAGGCTGGCTGCAGAAGTGAGTCAGTCTCCATAAGTCCCCATGTTAGACAGCAGAAATAAACATGTTTACAGCCTGGTACAAAAACAGTTTTGGTCTCTGTAGCTAATTTCCCCGTTCATGACAACTGTACTGAGGGTGAATTTATATACAACTCACCTGTTCACATTATATTAAGGCTTAAAGTTATGCAGGATTAAGCTTCAGAAACTGACGTCACTGAAATTATTTTATCAGCTAACGAGCATGTTTGTGGCCAAATGTGTGTGTGTGTTAGTGTGTGCTAACACACAGACAGTAGACGTATGAAGTCCAAAGTCTAACCATGTTATTAGTCCTTAAAAATCCAAAGGATGGACGCCAGTTTGAAAGATTATTTTACTAGTTAACGACTTTAGTTTGGTTTGGTTTAGTTTGGCCTGGTTTGTATCCTGCCCTGTGTTTTTTTTTTTTTTTTGTCTCTTCCGACCAAGTGGAAAACCAAAGTCAGGCCAGCTGGCCAACTGATGGTCAAGATCAGCACAAAGCCAAACCTACACACACACACACACACACACACACTACCCAAATGGCTCACAACAATAGCCCTAACTAACTAGCAGATGGTGTGTGTGCATGTGTGTGTGTGTGTGTGTGTCTGACCAATCCCCACTCTCGCTGAGATAGAGAGCTTAGACTGATAAAATCTACAGCTCCACATGCAGGTGTTTTCCTTCGAGCATGAGCCTGACGACAACGCACACACACACACGAATGTACACGCATGCATGAGTGCCAACACACACACACACACACACACACACACACACATACACAGAGTGAGTCCTGGCTGCGGAGGCTGACATCTGACTCCAGAGGGGCCAGCTGGTCTTTCTAGGAGGCTTAACGGTGAATTATCATCCTTCACTACCCCTGCGGCACACACACACACGCACACACACACTCCGTCCATCCATCCTCTGTTCTGGCTGTTCCTCCTCCTCCTCCTCCTCCTCCTCCTCCTCCTCTGTCCCCTCTTGTAGTGAATGGGCTTCCCTTCTGCTCCCTCCCTCCTCTTCCTCTCTCTCCCCGCTCGCCCAGTGAAAGACTTCAAGGCCAAAGTCAGATGGTCATTAACCGTGACGAACAGAAGCAAACCCCCCGTCCTCCTCCTCCTCCGTCCTCCTCCTCCTCCTTTTTGTTTCTATCTACAGCAGCTCTGTGTCAACGAGCTCTAAAAACAAATCCAAATTCTGCGAACGAGTCCAAAAGAACCAACGAGGCGAGGAAACCGTGAACACACGTCTGTCGAGCGCTCCGTCTGAATCAAACTAATATTTTCCTTCTTCTGTAAAAGCTCGCTGGATGTAGTTCACCGTGTCCGCGCTCACTCAGCACAGTGATTAAGAGCTTCAGCTGCACTGAGCACGCTCACTGACGAGGCCCACCAACACGGGCCGGACTTCGGACTTCGTTTAACGTCTTCTTCAGGTCATCGCTGTTCTTGTTAACCTCAGTTTCATTAAACAGAAACTAAACATGCAACAGGTGGTGACATCACCGAACAACACGGACGTTTTGGACCACTGGGAAGCAGAAGAGGAGCCAGTGTCATGCCAGAACAGGAGCTGGACAATACATACATTAGGATCATGGATCGCGTTAGCTGCTCATTTGATAATCTACAAAGCGATAACATGAGCAAGTTAGCCAGGAGTCTGCATGAATTAGCTGACGTTACTCACCCAAGACAAGATTTTGATATGTTAGCTAGCAAGCTAACGTTAGCCAGCTAAAACCACAATATGCTTCACATGTTTTATAATAACGTTAGCTTTGAGTTTGGACTCTTTGTTGTAGCGGGTGTCGGCCGTTTGTTGATGTTGACAGACTATAAGCTAAAGTTAGCTAGTATTAGCAGCTAGCAAAGGCTCAGCAGCCTCTATGGACATAATGGCAGAGGAGAAGAAAGTGAAGAGGACGCTGACGGAGGAAGCTAAGAAGAGAGTGACTGTTTATAAGTAGCAACAGTGGTAATATACTCAAACGTATTTTTATTATTGTAAATGTATTGCTCATAACACTGAGGCAGTTTTTATACAGTGTGGCCACATTAGATAAAATATTTCAACGAGGCTGCGCTGAAGATGTTTGGGAGATATTTGTAGTCTGAGTCACTGCCGCAGCCTCCACTTCCTGTTTTGTCCCTGATCTGCAGCTTAAGAGACACACGGCGAGTTCAATACCAATTAAATGACTTTCATATCCGTCCAGTAGATACATATGGTGTTTCTGTAGGGGGACAAAGCCACGGGCCATTACATTGTACCTCCGCTGTACCTTTTCCAAGGATAATAGCACTGTTATTCACCTTTTTTTCATTCCCTCTCCCTTTCATACGCGTCCATTTATGATTTTCCTACGCTTCTCTCCCACTAAGTTCATCCCGGCACTTTTGCGACTACATTTTCCCTCTTCTTTTCTATTTCAGTCCATTTCCCTGCAGCCGGTGGGGGGTATTTTTAGACCCTACCTATCAGATATTACCCCTATTTTTTCTTTCCCGTAGGAAATACTCACGCTTCGCTCATTTTACCTTTAATGTAATGCTCAAGGAAACTGTAATAAATAAATAAAAAAACACCATTAATGACGCAGAGGGGGTTTGAATAGCAAACAAGAAAATAATGCCAAGTATTCAAAGTAACCTCGAGGTTGTGTGTGTACGATGTGCAAAGAAGAAAATATGATTCTGTTTTTCTTCTTGCATGAATAAAAAATATGACTGTGTCCGAAAAAACAACCCGATGCTGTTTGATAATTCAGCTTCGCACAGATCCACAGTTCCACTAACATTTCGTCTTTCCTGCTCTGCCTCTGAGAAACAGACGCCGTCTTAACTCGATTAGGTCGCCGTGATAGACGTGTCAACAACCTGGACACAAAGTCAACAAGGTAGACAAAGAGAGAGGCAGAGAACAGAGTGATTGATTGGTGATCGATCGATAACACGGAGAGGAGCTTCAGTATCAGCAGCTTGTATGCGGTCACTCTCCAACATGACAAAGACCTTAAAGGTCCAGGCCTCATTAATGCAACTAAGAAGCAACACTGTGTAACTTTAAACTAACATGTTGATTTACAGACTTTCCTGATGGACAGTGAAGTAAACTGCTGTAGCTGCTGTTAGCTCAGTTTGTTAGCCGGGCTGCCCAGACTGTGAGCTCCAAATCACAAACAACGCAGTGTTGCTTTAATGGTTGAAATCTTCAGGTGTGCATATGTGCGGTGTGTGTAGTCAAAGTGTGCACGGGGGGAACAAACATCTAATATTTGTGGTTTAATTAAATACTCCGAAACCTAAAAACTCGAGTCGAGTCATAAAGAAATCACCAGAGTGCACTCTGCATACAGAGAGTGAAAGAGAGAGGGAGGGAGGCGCAGCTGGTGGCAGCCAGAGGACCATCTGTTCATCACTCTATTAGTTCACACACACACACACACACACATATATATATATACACACACTCTCGATATCACACACACCTATAGCACACCTCCATTTTCTCTCTTTTACAGATCGTCTTTCTTTCCTGTGTCTCTGACACTCGAAGCCCTGCGAGACGACCCTCGCGCAAACACACCACCACCGCCGCCATCATCGACCCACTGAGTGTCACAGTCTGACACGCCACTGCAAACACACTCCCGACAGCTCAGCTTCCATCGCTGGATGTGTTTATAAACGTGCAGAGATGTCACATTCTAGCACAACACAACACGGTGTAGCTGCTGTTAGCTCACATTAGCTCGGTTTTGTTAGCCGGGCTGCCTGGACAGTGAGCTCAGAGCGCCGGGGTAGTCTTAGTGTAGTGGAGAAGAAATAGAAGAAGAAGAAGAAGAAGAAGAAGAAGAAGAAGAAGAAGAAGAGGTTTCTAGAAGATGGATGTGGAGTGGAGCTGTTGTGCCAGAACAGGAGCTGGACAACGAATAAGCTGACGTTCTCCACCCAAGACAGGATTTTCATACGTTAGCTGTCTAGCAATTAGTCTAGAAAAGAAGAAGAAGAAGTGGAGGAGGTTTACAGGGAATGCTGATGGGGAGCGGAGCCAGTGTTGTGCCAGAACAGGAGCTGGGTACATTTTTTAAAAAGCACTTAACATTTCCTGGTTTTCTGGAGATCGATCTTGGTAACTTCTTTCCACTCACCGTACATCTTTCCTTCATCTGACAGTATAATCTTCCTCCTCCCACAGGGCGGGTAGATGGCCAGGGCCTCCTGGAAGCTCTGCTCGATGTCGGGGCTCCAGACGCCCTCGGGGTCCCCGTCCATGGTCTTATCTCCTCCTGAGTCACTCAGTCTGTCCATGTCCTCCCCCGCGCTCTCGCTGCCGCTCCAGCTACCGCGATCCATACTGGCAGCTAACGTTAACTTAGCCGACGTGTGCTCAGCGCTAATGCCAATGGTTTGACGCCAAGTAGGCGACGTGATGAACAACTAATGTTAATATTACTGGTATTATCGACTCCCAGTGGGCGCTGCCAGCTGTGGACAACTGAATGCTAGTTACCAACAGTAACAATAAAAGTGGCTGGTAGAGTGTCGATGTCTCGTAAGCGGGTCCGAAATCCGACGTCAGACAGCAGGAACCCTAAAAAGGAAAAAAGAAAAAGTATTGTGTTAGTTGGTGGCTCCCATTGTTTGTGTGAGATTTTACAACCTGTTTACTTCCTGTTGAGTGATATTGAGGGACTTTACCTTCACGTTTGACGGTTAGATTTGTACACATAGTTAATGGTACCTTTTGTTTTTAGCATTTTTGATTATTTTGATTCACCTCAGTCTTTAAACTTCACTGTTAGCCAGTCAGTCACATTAATCTTTTGGCACCTCAAAAAAAAAGAAGAGCCAACATTCTGCAAGTCCACATCAAGATCAGAGTTTGGTTTGTCTGCTCTGGGCTACTGTAGAAAAATGGCGCATTAAAATGGTGGACTGGAAGAGGACCACCGTAGATATGAAGGGCTCATTTTTATATTTTCAGTCCATCGTTGCTACCAAATCTGACGCACCGGACCTTTAAGTAACCATTCACCAGCCGATCACGGAGACGCAATCTCCACAAAACCAGACTCACTCAGAAAAACAGGCCAGACATAATGGAAACGAGCCACTCGCCTCTGATTCAGGTCGAGATATTAAGTCCAAGAAAATATTTTCTAGTGCGGCTTTAACTTAACGGCACATCAACACACAACACATTGTATGAAGCAGCTGCTGGAGGGGAAATTATTGCTTCTTTTCATGTTTGGAAATTGCCTATTTTGTTAAACCGTTTGTGGTTTTAGCCCAACATCAAATCCAAACATGCAACATAAGTGGAGCGCAGACAGACAGACAGACAACACACACACACACACACACACACACACACACAGACAACTACAAGCAGATTTAGGAAATAAAAAAACTGAAGGGGTTTTGCCAGCTGCCTACAATTCTTCTAAAATCCCCCACGGTAAACAGCAGGGTTGGCGGAGTACACACCACACTCACAAACCAACATATGCACACACACACACACAATTACAGTGCCAGCTCCTTGGGCGAACACATGTCATTTTGTCTGGTCTTCTACTGTTCACACTTCCCATGCTCTGTCCCTTGCCACAGCCTGCACAAGCCTGTAGTGTGAAGTGTATGTCAGTGTGTGTGTGTGTGTGTGTGTGTGTGTGTGTGTGTGTCTGGCTAATTTTAACACAATTACACTTGACAGTGTGCACACGCACACATGCAACTGAAGCATGTAAAGCAGCAGGCAACATTTTTGGGCACATTTTTAACCCCCGTCAGCCGAGCTCGACGCTTCTCTGGAGGGAAAACGCTGCGAGGCTGCAAGAAAAAACATCCGGCGGCCGTGTGTGTGTGTGTGCGTGTGTGTGTGATGAACGTGAATGAAATCTGCTGGGTTTTTTCTTTTTTACTGGAGTTTGTCGTCTGCTTCTCTCTTCATGCTTGTTCCATTCAACCTCATTTCCGTTTCCTTTCCAACTTCCCACCCTTTGCTTTCTTCCCTCCCCCCCAGCAGCAGTTTTTTCCATTCAAACAAGGATTCATTCATCCAGCGGGGCCGGACGGTTCAGCACCGGTGGCAAGATTTGTTTCCTCTACACTAAAACGAGCAATAAATAAAAGTACCTTTCTGCACAGGTAACACGGGCCGAAGAGTTAAACAGGTCGAGGTACAAACAGCCCCTGCAGTCGAATGAATCTGAATCATCCTGCTAATGTTTTGGTTAGCTGCACTAATTAATATTTTATATAAAGAAAAGATCAAATGTCTGTGTGATATAAATCAGGTCGCTTTATGTCGTAATAAACCAAAAAAAACAAACAAAAAAAAACAGATAATAGACGCCAGCTTAATTTCTGTAAGTGTAAAACGTTAGCTAATCTGGCTAGCTTTGCATGTTTTTAGCATTTTTTTTATTATTTATTATAATCACCTGACTGTCTTTAAATTGCACTGTTAACCAGTTAGCATCAACTTCATGAAGAGGGATGCCAGCCGCCTTTTGCAACGTTAACTCGGGTGTGAAAAACCGGCTAACGTCCGCAACATAACGTTGAACAGCTAAGCTAACCGTGACTCCTAACCGGAGAAAAGCACAGAGGAGGTTCACGCACCTCTTAGCTTTAGCTTTAGCGGTTGCTTAAATATCCATTTAATTAACACTAACTCCGTCATAACTCTGTACTTTGAGCTGATGAACAGTTGCTTCAACTGCTCCGCTTCATTTAAATGTGACCTCAGCTGCTTTGCGGAGAACGTAGTACAACCTGCCAGCCGCTCTCGTGTTAATAACAGAACCATGTGCAAACATTGCACGCGGGCACGACGTTGGCATCTGCAATAACATTTGCATGTTTTATGTGTTTACAGAGCGAGCCGCCTATGTATCGCTGTACTTCATGTGAATCATTGTCAGGATCCAGGGTCGGTCTTCTCTTCAGATGAAGCTGAACATCATGGTTCAACATCGCAGTGATATTGAAAGTTTAGTTTTACCTTTTATGAATTAACCCCAACCCGACACCACGTTGAGGCTCCCACGTGCACAGCACCCACGTGCACGGCGGGTGTGTATAATAGCAGCTACTTAGACCGAGTTTGGTGTTTGAAGGCCGCCGAGGTGCGATGGAAAATAGCACGGTTGAGTGTCGGAGATACAATAGAGACAAAATGTGGCTGTGGAAATTTAAAGCCATTCAATCTAAACGTAGGTGGTTGATTGTCATCGCTTCAGCTCCGACCTTTGAAGAGGTCAAATGGGTTTTTTGCGAGTTGTTCTGAAGTCAAATGAAGCAAATTTTTTTTAGATCGCGATGAATACATTTTCTACATTTTTGGTCATAATACATCTTAAAGCTGGTGATTCGATACTTAGAGGCAACACAGAAGAGAAAAAATCTGAAGATGGTTTGAATGTGCAGCAATGCTTTTGTGTTCAAAGTGTGGAGTGAGTGGATCAAGGTGTTTGGACTTCAATGAGTTTATCAGAGCTTCATGCCGCCTCCGGAGGATGGAAATAAGTTTAAAAAGGAATCTGGATACAGCGATTAACAGATTTAACTCTTAGTCACAGACTGTATAAAACATGGGCACTCTATCCGTGACATGACCCACAGGTTACTGATGAGCCGTTGTGAAGCTCGGTGTGGTGGCTCCGGGCTAAAAATGGACAAATGAGCCACTCGTAAGAGCTTGAGGAACCTGTGGGTGACGTCACGGATACACCCCCATGTTTTATACTGCCATTGGTTGCAAATATCATTACTACGACAACTAACTTGCAGGTGGAACTGCTAACTGAAACAATGTTGAAATCCCCGTTGAAATCAAGGGCTAACTTTAGCTTGCTAATATACGAGGTCAAAGAGTAAAGGAGGTCGTATACGATGTGACATGTCCAAAGTAGAGTAACTGTAAATATTTTTAATTACAGCTCAGATACCTCAAATTAGACAGAAATCAGGTAATGAACATAAAAGAGAGTTTAACAGTTGGTAGAGACCAAAAAAGGAGCGATAACAGAATTACTGCAACGCAAAAAAAGATTAATGTGATTGGGTTAAAGAAAAACAAACGAGGCAGCGTTTCAGTGATATTTGAGGAGGAGGAGTTTGACCACCTCATCTTGAAGTCACGCTGCTTTTTTGTGCACCATCACAGCCTAAAATGCCCCGTTGAAATCAATGGGGAAAAGAACAACAACTAGATTAAGGCCAGATTGCCTTAAATCGTACTGTCTGTCTGTCACACTATATTAATTAAATACAGCCATCAGAAGAACTGCAGTTCAGACTTGACTTGACGCAACTTGTTGTTTGACTAAATCCAACTGTGTTTATGAAATTCATCCAGCTTCGCCCCCCCATTGAAATCAATGGGAAAAACTACCGGACTCCATCTGAACCAGGCTTAAAGCTGAAAGCGGAAAATCTGAACAATGAGCTGGAAACACGGGAACTGAGCCCACAAGCTTACAACTAAACTAGCTGACTAGCTTCCACATGAACTTAGACTGATTATTAATTAAGCAGACGAGGTTTCGGGGTTAACAGAAGAACCACAGCGAGGCTCGAGGGATGCGAGCATGAGAGGGGCCCACAGCAGATGGACGCTGGAGAGAGACATTAGTCACACAACAATCAACTCTGACTGGGCGACTCCTCTACACCCTGGCTACCCCCTCCATCCTCCACCCTCCATCCTCCACCCACCCGCCTTCCCATCCTCTGTGTCTGTGTGTGTGTGTCTCTGTCACCAGGCAGGCCTGGACCACTCCAGCCAGGACAGCAGGCTTCATGGTGTCAGTGCCAGCCCTCAGGAGAACACACACAGGGCGTACAGCCACGGTCCTGCAGCTGCCTTGGACTCTCATGGTTCTCCCTCTGTGTCGCCTTTCTTCCTCTTCCACTTCTTTTCTTGCGGCACTCACAGCCTTCCACCACATGCCAACTACACGTATGTGTACAATATGCATGGCTCAAAGAGCAAGCCAGCGAGGTTGCAATGACACGCACGTGATGGAGTAACCAGAGGGTTTGTATACTCGTTCTTCTGTTGGACCGCTCTGCGTCCAGCTCACAGGTTTTATACAAGAGGATTTTCTCATAATCCTCAAAGCAAACGTTGCAATGTTGTGCCGTGTTTAATGGCCCCTGACAAACAGAATTATTCAACACGTGATGTGATTTTTCATGTTTTTCTGTGACTAAAACAGATTCAGGGGTGAATTCATCGATCTTTCCGCGGCGGACACGTCATTCATGCAAGGTAAGACCTTTCAAGTACGCCTCATGTTATTCAAACAGTATTTAAGTGCATGATTTGTCCCAGGTCGTCCCTGAACTCCTCACTGGTCACTATGGAAACATTTTATAATGATAAATGTTCTCTATGTGAACGGCATTGTGAATTTCCTGATGAAACTGCAGCCGGCCGTAGCTGCTGTTAGCTCAGCCTGTTAGTTCAAACAACGACGAAGCACGATACGAGAAGGTGGTGTCGATTAGAAGAGCTCCATCAGGTACCGAGCACAGAACAATCAACAAGAAGCTTCCTACCAACACACACACGCAGTGAAGTAATCTATAGCTGCTGTTAGCTCAGTTTGTTAGCCGGGCTGTGAGCTAAAAACACCCATTAGAACTAATGTAGTCAGAACAAATACTCAAGTACACCACAGTGGGATTACACTCTAAAACTGGAGGCAACAAATCACAAAAATGTCTATGTAATGTTGCTTTAAACCACTGAGTCTCACTCCTCACGTTGTATCTGTATACAGATAAAACCTCACAGGTTACAAATTAACCTCCTCAGTGAGCTAATTCAATCACTCTTAACTAACTTAAAGGTCCAGTGTTTGTTTGCATTAGTGTTTGATCACCTGAAAGTGAGAACTGTTTTCTTTTTGTTAGCTTAGAAAGAGACTTCATATCTACAGACGCCGTTGGTGCTCGTCCATGTTGAATCATCATGTTTCTACAAGTAGCTGAGGCCTTCAAACCTTACTGTTTGGTTATTATAGTATACGAGCCATCAGAAGTGTTTGTTAGTGTGTTTGTAACGTTTTCTTTCTTTCTGAGGTTCAAATAGAAAAACTCTCACATCAGCACTTCATACAGGCGGAGGCTTCAAAACTTTACGTAACTTGTTGTTTGACCTCGGTGAGTCGACTGTATCCAACCGTGTTTGTGAGATTCGTCGAGCTTCACACGAGGTCAAGAGTCAATAAGTCAATGAGGGTGAAGCACACACAGGCGGTGTCACGTGAGGACACCCTGTCCTTCGATGCATTCACGCCTCTGTGTGTCGCGTAGTCCACTTATGATACGCTCACATAAAAGACCATAAGAGGTGTGGATGTAAGCGGAGGTCAACGAGGACGAAAGGAAGAGAAGACGAGGCGCGATACGAGACGGTGTCGATAAGAAGAGCTGCATCAGAAACAACAAGAAGCTTCACACACACACACACACAGTAAACTGCAGCTGCCGTTAGCTAATGTTAGCTCAGTTTGTTAGTCGGGCTATCCGGACTGCGAGTTCATGGCACCGGGGGAGGTTTGGACCACCAGGAAGAAGAGGAGGTTTATAGAACCCGGGAGCGGAACTGGCGTCGTGCCAGAACAGGAGCTGGGCAACGTATAAGCTGAAGTTATCCACCCAAGACACAGTTTTGATACGTTAGCTGGCTAGCAGTTAGTCTAGAAAAGAATAAGAGGAGGTCTACAGGGGAATGCTGACAAGGAGCAGCTGCAGTGTCGTGCCAGAACAGGAGCTGGGCTAGCGGGCTCAGCAGCTTATATGGAGAAGAGTTGCAGAAAACTTTGCCGTAGGAAGCTAAGACCACGGGGAAACGACATCTTTAGACCCGGGGTTGTTGGTTTTTTTGTTTTTTTTTGCTCTCTGGTTTTTAGTCTTGCAGATGATCTCAGATGATCTTTCGCCTCCATTTCTAACTCAGACTTTAATCAGCTCTTCGCTCCATTTGTAGTGATTTTTGTCTCTTTTTTCGACTCTGACTCAGATCTCCACATTCACACGGTTTCAATTAATCCATTACTGACAAGTTCATCTCATCCCACAATGCCTTAAAAAGAAAAAAATAATCACCTTTACGGACGTCTCGAGCTGGTTTGATTTGTTCTGACCCAATTTCATGTTTAAGAAACAAAGACAGATATTCATTAAGCCTCCGAATGGGGTGAAAAAAAAGCTCCTTTTATCCGTCGTCTGCACTAATACACACTTGAGAAAGACAGAAAGTGAAAGAGACGGAGAGACTTGCTTTATGAGTGGTGAAGAGGCTGTGATTCACAGCATGCAGCCCTCATTATTTCACCATCTCTTCTCACAGAAGCATTACCATTTATGCACACACACAGTAATTGGTCACAGATTGCACACTGATACAGTGAAGTGCTTATTTCCTCCTGGAAATGTGACGGTAAAAGGTTCAGCTAGCAGCTCTCTCCGGCCCTCTCTGTTATTCTTCTACCAGTTTTTTTTTTTTTTGCTGAGTCAGACCGAGCCATTATCCGGGCCTCTTCCTGGGGGTGTGTGTGTGTGGATGTCACACATCCACACACACACACACACACACACACACGAACAGTAGACAATATCCTCCACCAGTAGAAAGAGAGGCCTGGGGAGGTTGCAGCAATACCAACACCATTTAATAAGTGTGAGCTCGGGAGCATTGTGCCAAGAAACCACATGTGTGTTTATGTGTGTGTGTATAGGTGTGTGTGTGTGTGAGTGTGTGTGCAGTCTCATTCCACACCTTGCTCAGGAGCACTGTATGGCTGCATGAATGTGAAAAGAGTACAGTGAACTCCATCTATCCATGTCTCCGCCACAATTACATCCTGTACGGATAACAGATGCTCTGCTCTCGTCACACACACACACACACACACACACACACACACACACACACACACAGATACACACACACATACAAAATGAATTAGCCCCTGAACTGTGTTTTCCATCTGTGGTCCATTAAAACTCGGGTACTGCTTTATTTAGACCGACACAGGTTAGGAGGCAGAGTGTAGCGGCGGCGATGGCGGCGGCGTCTGAGCGTCCCGTGCTGCTGTAGTGAGTTATTTAAGGACGGAGCTGGTTTTATTCACCCCGACACACCGACAGCCGACTCTACACGAGCTTTACGGGTGGTTAACGCTTGAAGTCTTGAAAATAAGCACAGATTCAAGGCCTTGAATCAAGTCCAACACATCCAGAATCAGCCGCTCTCCTAGCTCACCGATCGCCACAATCCAACGCAGCAAAGCAAAACTTGCAGTCCCTCAAACGTCCACTTGAGGCTGGCTCCAGAAGTGAGTCAGTCTCCATAAGTCCCCACGTTCACAGCAGAAATAAACATGTTTACAGCCTGGTACAAAAACAGTTTTGGTCTCTGTAGCTAATTTCCCCGTTCATGACAACTGTACTGAGGGTGAATTTATATACAACTCACCTGTTCACATTATATAATATATAAGAAACACCCCTTTGGTGGCTCTAGTGTAAAATATTTCTGGAGGTTATGTTGCACATGTGCAGCAGAAAACATGACGGTGACCTGACGGCAGGAAGAAGAGCGCCTTTGTTTGTTGTATTTGGCTGAGGCTCAGGAAAAGTTACAAAGAGTGTGTGCCGGCTAAACAAGAACAAAACACACACGGACGCTCGCAGCCACTTTCTTGTCAATAATAAGTCATAAATGTCCCCAAAGATACAAAAATCTGAGGCAAGATGATGAAAGTTAAAAGGAAAACTACAAAACATGTCACGAGATCTTCTGTGCAGCCACGTGACTTCAGTGTGACACTGAAAATCAAATCTCACGCCGATGAAACCTCAAAGAGGAAGACGTGTTCACACATTTCAGCCTCGGTGAGACGTTCAAGGTCAACTAGTGGTCAACGAACCGCAGCTGTCACACTGCAGTGTATAACATTAGCTTAGCATATGCTAAACAACTTTCTGCTGCAGGTCATACACAAGCGGCTGCGAAGTGAAGGCAAAAACTGCAGTTCCTCAAATGTCCACTCGAGGCTGGCTCCAGAAGTGAGTCAGTCTCCATAAGTCCCCATGTTCAAATGACAAAAACATAAAAAATAAAATAAATGTCATGAAGTGAGTGTTTTCTTTTATTTATACACAATAAAGTTTAGAGATTAGAGATTAATTATACAGTAAAATGCTGTAATAGTTTCTTTTTCTTTTGTCATTGTTTGACCGTTTTTCACCGTAAAATCAACAGAAATTTAAAATATGGAATAAAACGCCAACCTTAAATGTGAAATGAACTGCACACTGTAAAAAATGTCTGTGGATTTTACGTATAAGGTTTGTATACTTGTAAAAAAAAAAACGGTGTAACTTTATCCAGTATTCTGGATGTTAGTACTTCACATATAAGCTTTGAGTTTCAGTCCATATTTTTAAATGTCTGTAGATTTTACAGTAAAAACTGCCAAACAACGACAGTAAAAGACTGTAAAATATAACTTTAAATATTACGGCGTTTTGCTGTATAATTAACAGTCTCTAATATAAAATACTTTGTTCTGTATAAATTCCCTTTAAATCAAGTATCCATAAAGGTTTTGAAGTAGTTTTACTGTGTACAGGTACACAGCCGCATATTTTGCTGTCGTAATACTAGAAAAGGTTGAACCGCATCTATTACGGTAAAGTTCTGTTAACCACGTTTGTGTTTTATCACTCATGATGATTCAATGATCGTGATGTGATGCTAAAAGCATAAAAAGACAAACGAGTGTCGGTGTAATTATCATGAAACGTTTAGGAAGCTTCAGGAAAACCGAATGACCGCCTCTCAGCGGTGAGTAATCACTGCCAAAGACGAGCTGAGCCGTCATTCGTTTCCAGTATCAGCGAGCAGTTTTCCTGCTCTGCTCTGTTTCTCATGTCGGCTCCTCCGACCGGGAAAGTCAGCAACAAGTGGGTGAAATCTAGACTTCCAGCTCGCTTCCTGCCGAGGCCAGGAAACACGAGGTTGATTCAGACTTCCCATGAAGGGTTAGTCACCCTCGTCCATTCATCTGCTCGGTGCTAAAAAAACCTGAGAGATCACGTCCACGATGACGCAGGCGAACACGGTTTTAGTTTAAATTAGTTTGTAACTACTGTGCGGATGAAGGAGGGCGTCCGACGTGGACACGATCATCTAAAGACCCAGCAGAGGATGTTCCTGCGTCAGTACAGGAAGTTCAATCTGCCTCCCGAGCTGCTGCTGAGCGGCAACCTCCGAGGCTGTGAAATAAAGATGAGAGCGTCCCTCTCTACCTTCACAAAGCTCCTGAAGACCTCCAGCTCTCCTGAGAGGACCTCCTCTGCAACACTACCAACACCTGAAGCAGATACCGTCCAGCCTGTACGCTAACACCGCTCTTATCATCTTCCGAACACGCTGATAGCACCGTGCAGGAGTCTGTGGATGTTTTTATTATTATTCAGAGGCTGACAGACGGCTGAAGACAAGGAGGCGAGAGATCGGGAGCCCAGACAAGCCAGCACAGGCACCGGAGCAGCAGCCAGCAACCAGCCCCCCCCCACAACACCACAACACCCACCCAGGAGGACGCCTATTGTTCCCCCCATGCCCTAAACAAAGCCTGCCCCTCCACCTCACCCCACAGAAAAACCCTCCACCCACTCAGCATTGTTGCTCTAATAAACCGGCTCCCCTTAAATTTCATTACATGCGAGCTCAGGCTTTCATTCACAGCCGGCACCTTTAACCTGCTCCGTTTAAAAACAGAATTCATCCTGGTTCAGAAACAAACAGAGGGAAATATATAAGTTTACACCTCGGCAACGTGACAGGAAGCTTCCTGTAATTTCCAGGATTCACTCCATCACCTGTTGATTCATCCAAACTGACAATCAGCAGCAGACGCCTCATTTAAATATGCAAATTTTAATTATTTCATATAAAAAAATGTCGTTTCACGGCACGGAGGTCAAATCAGCGCGCCGGAGACGACAGATGAAACGAGGAGGACGGCAGCCGCTCACCAACTCCACCATATTGTTGCAGCATTGGTGAAGTACATGAACACACACACACACACACACACACAGCGGTTGTGACTAAAGCACACAGAGGCCATATGGTGCGTCCTCAGCCACCGACGCCTGTTGCTGCCTGCAACAATAGGCCTGCCTGGCCTGGCCTGGACAGCAAGAGGCAGGCAACACACACACACACACACACACACACACACACACACACACACACACACACACACACACACCAAATGGTCGTTAGTCAGTCAGTCTGCGTTGCTTAGGCTCAGAACAAACGCCTGGATTTGCATTCTGCACCTCCCTTCGTCCTCCTCCACCTCCCCTCTCTAACTCACACACACACACACACACACACACACACTTCCTCGTTCTCTACAGGTGCACGCAGCACTCAAAACAGATGTCAACGGACTGGAGAGGGTGAGGCACGAGGGGGGAAAGTGGAGGGATGATGGGAGGCTGTTTGACAAAGCTTTGTACACTCTACAGACAATGACACACACACACACACACACACTTTGAAACGACAGAATACATTTTTTAAAAGTGTAATTTGCTCTAAAATCAAGGTCGGACACACAAAGATTTCTCTGCTCTCTACTTTTTGTAGAGACTCGTTAAGACTCATTGATCAGATTTTTACCTTCAGACAAACTAAAACACACACACACACACACACACACACACCTCTACAACATCAGAAATAAACAAATAAAGATTTCAATAGAAATCTGTTTTTTTTCTGTGTTTATCGTCCGCTGTGTCTCAGTCTGAGTCTTTCAGACAGACGAGTCTTTAAACTGTAAAGACTCAGAGAATCAGAAATATTCAGATTTTATCCAGATATTTTGATTTTTTCCTGACAGTTTGACGTCCTCTCTGTCCGTCAGGTAAAAATCTGTTTCTTCACTTGATCAATTCGTCGTTTTGGAGCCAAAATGTTGTCAAACATCTTTAGTTTTTATTAAATATGAATCACGAGCTGAAGAAGTCAGACATATTCGTATATTTACATGCATATTTTCAGAAGTGTTCTGCTTTCCTGACACGCTGCGAGTTTTCAGGAGGAATAAAAGACGAGCTCGCCGAGCGCCAGACACTCGAAAAACTCCGAAATCTGAAAAATACAGATTTCATGGAGGAATCTTAAAGACAGTTTGACGTCCTCTCCGTCCGACTCGCTGACGTCGAGCGATCAGCCGTTTAAATAAAAATGTTGCTGTTCAGGACACACACACACACACACACACACACACACACCCCTTTAAAACAGGAATTAAACACTCTTATGTAGAAAAGACTCAGATTTGGTTTGACGTCGCCTCCGTCTCACACTCTGATTTAAAAATCTGAATTTTATATCTGAATCTGGATTTTCTGACTCGATCAGACGGTCCTAAAGTTTTCCAGCAGAGTCAAAACCAAAGACTGAAAACTGACGCACACACAATCAGAAACAGAAATAAAAGAATATTCAGATTTTTTCTTGCTCTCTTCATTTTCCGTCTCAAACGTTCAAAGTCTGAATATTTGTCCGAGTCTCCGTGACGACCTGATTTTATGATTTAATAATAACAGCTGATCGTCCTCTGTTTGTCTGTTTTCCTCCAACAATCAACAGGAATATTTTTAAAACAGGACACACATGTCAGCTGCCCCAGTAAAAACTACAAATGTGAGTAGATGTTTGTAGTTTAGAGGAGGCACTCTGGGTAAACACAGCGTGTTATCAGCCTGTGGCCTGTTCCTGTGACTGGGGCCTGTTGGGAGGAAAAAAAGAGAGAAAAACCCCGCCGATGCAACAAGTCCCCCTCCTCCTCCTCCTCCTCCTCCTCCTCCTCCACCTCCTCCATTCACTCCCAGCTTTGTTAAGCTGCCTGCCGGCGACGCAGCGTAACAAATGTTTCCATCACATCGAACCTGATCAAGAAGTCCTGATGGAGAACCTGATGATCACAACATGAGCTGTGCGTTTGTTTCTGCGGGATCCGAACTGAAGTGAAAGCAGCGACATCACACACACTCACACACACACACACACACACACACGGCGGAGCGGTTCCCAGCTTGTTGGACTTGTTTAACGGCGATCTGAAGCGCGATGTCGGTGAAATTGTTGTAAATTCACCTCCGGAGACTTCCCGAGAGAAGCCGGAGGGCGCACGGAGCGAGCACGGAGAGGTGGTGCTGCTGTGAAATGAAAGGGGGGACTCCTCCTTGGGAACTTACCTCGATTCATACGCCTCTTTTATGGATTAATTCCCAACACTTTTCCGCGGATCCGAGTCGCTACAGCACCGGGAAGCGCTCCCCCAACTCCGCTGCCTGCCCTCGGGTTCGGTTCTAATGAAGGATCGGGCGCGCTGAGTGCGTAAAATGCGCAGCGTCTCTCCAAGGATGCGAAATATGCGCGGAATGGGAGCAGGAATGAAATGAACGCGGTGGACTGAGTTGAACGGGGCGGGGTGAGAGGGACTGGCGTCACCCTGGATGGATGAAATAAGAGTGAGTGAGAGATGGGAGGATGGGTGGAGAGAGGGAGGGAGGGAGGAGGGAGGGAGGGAGCGCGGAGGGGGAAGGGGCCGGACTGTATGGGCTGCGTTCAACAACAAAAGAAAAGAGTGCAGCGGCCAAACTCCATTCAGAGGAGGAGGAGGAGGAGGAGGAAACAGACTGCTCTGCATGGAGGAGCAGCTGACAGCAAAACTTTAACTCGAGCTTCAGTCTTCATGTTAATTAAATGTTATGGATCGTGTTGGACTTTCCAGTTTGGTATATTTCCAAAATTTCCCCAGTCCAGTGGAAAATTTCCATAAATTTACCAGAAATGGAGGAAATTAGCTACAGAGACCAAAAAAACTGTTTTTGTACCAGGCTGTAAACATGTTTATTTCTGCTGTCTAACATGGGGACTTATGGAGACTGACTCACTTCTGCAGCCAGCCTCAGGTGGACGTTAGAGGAACTGCAGTTAGCTAATCTTAGCTAACGCAACTTCAGGATCATCGTCTCTCTGAAAACGCGTTAAACTTTAACTGAAGCTTTAATATTCAAATTAATAAATGATCCTGGAGAATGTTAGCACACTTAGCATTTATAATTATCTAAAACTAAAACTTGTCGATCAGTTAACGAAATTTACGTTTCATTAACTTCATGTGTCTCAGTAATTTTAGCTAATTTTCGTAGCAGCTTGCTCTGACTGAAAACTTTAGCTGATGCTTTAATATTAGCATCAATAAAAGATTAACTTTAAGATTATTTGCCATTAAAATCAGTTTTTCACTTTGCAGTAACTTGTCTCCCGGTTACGTTAGCCAGCGTTAGCTAACGTAATGTAGATTTGAGCAGCATGTAGTCTCCAGGTGTTTATAATCTGACGTTTAGCTGCTCGCCTCAAACTAAATCCAGACTGTTAACTTTAAGTGAAGGCCCGTGGACCGCCCTGAAGGACCCCCGGGGCTCGGGGGGTGGAGAGAGGAACCCGGGCTTTTAGCAGCCACTGCCCTAACCAGAAAATCTTTGTCTGTGTCTCAGATCTGTGAATGCAGCAGGCAGCCGCCTCCGCCTCATAAAGGAGTTGTTGTTTACTACTAAGCTCCGCCGATCTCAGGTTTCAGCCCCTCGGGCACTGCTGGACTGTCAGCTCCCCGGAGGGAGGGGCTGTGACATAAAACAAACACAGATATGCCAGGGTCACAGACTGGAACACCTACTGCAACCTGACACCGCCCGGGCCAATCAACCAGCCGGCGGAGTTAGCATTCCACACGGCAGCGTGGCTGTGAAATGCTCGCACATGCAGCTGATCCACATGTGCACCGTTACACGTTTGTGGCGTGTGCTGCGCTCTCACACTGGAGCACACACAGAACAGGAGTGTAAAATAAAAAACACCTTCAGCTCCGCCGACCTGTAAGGTCAACGGCTTGACCTCGAGTCTGACCTCACCTGGTTTCCTGATGTTTTATTTAACGCTCTCTCGGCGCCGCCCGGGATCCTGTACCGTCCTCGTCCGAGGGGCCGAAGCTTCAATCTGAGGGGGGCAAACATGCAATTGGACATTTATTATTTATCAAGTCGACATCAGTCTGCTGAGATTGTGCGTGCGAGGTTTGTGTTTAAATAAAAAGATCAGATCAAAGTCGGCCGTCACTCCCTGAAAAACTCTTTGACGTGCTAAAAATAATTTTGTGGAGAGACAAATGTTCTGCTTCGGGCTTCAGCTGGAACCTTCTAATCTGTGCATCCCTTTTAATCTGTGTATAATTTAATATTTTGGTCTCCTCTGTGCCTGAAATGACAGAGAGGGAAAGACGGAGTGTGGATTTAGAAACGTGCCCTCTTGTGGCCTGTGGGGAGCAACTCCATGAGTCTGAGCCGAGTCTGAGCCTCCTCAATCCCAAACAAGAGGCAACCGCCATAAAAAAGAGCTGCAGTTCCTCTAACGGCCACTTGAGGCTGGTTCCAGAAGTGAGTCAGTCTCCATAAGTCCCCATGTTAGACAGCAGAAATAAACATGTTTACAGCCTGGTACAAAAACAGTTTTGGTCTCTGTAGCTAATTTCCCCGTTCATGACAACTGTACTGAGGGTGAATTTATATACAACTCACCTGTTTTTCTGCTGTGAAGTTGGACGTTTGAACATGGGGACTTATGGAGACTGACTCACTTCTGGAGCCAGCCTCAAGTGGACGTCTGAGGAACTGCAGTTTTTGGCTTCACTCCACAGGACATGAACATGTGATCTATCCCACGGGGTCAAGACGATGCCAAACGTTCGCTGTGTTCGGATTTCCTTCAACAAGAACACGTTGTCGTCTCGCTCTCTTTCTGTGTGTATGAAGAAAGAAGAAGAGAGCAAACATTTTAGAAAATACAAGTGTGTCATTAATACAAGTAGAAAAACTGATTAAAAGTGAAAATTAATTGAACTTTGGCCTTGACGCTTCGGTAATGCTGCAGCGCCGCTGAATGGAGCTGAAATTGAAAGCGTATGAGTAATTAAAGTTCGACTTGAGCACATAAATTAATCAAACTTTCACCTGATGGGATTTATTCTGTTGCAAAGATGTGCTGCGGGTAACAAAAAAAAAAAAAAAAAACCCTGAAGCATTCAGCCGTGCCATCGCGGTGCACTCCAGCACTTCACTGCAACCTTGGGCTTTGTGACTGCCGCTCACTGCCATCCTTCTACATATTCCATATTCTGGAGGGTTAGTTTGTGTAGGTTTCAATTAAACCTTCAGTAAGTGTGTATGGAATAAGACTTCTTTCACAAAGAACTGAATGAGTACATTTACAGCACGGAGGCTCCAAGGTTCGAACCACCACGTCTATATATTGGCTTGTTTTTAATGTGACAAAATAAAATGTAATTAATGAAGTTTCTGATGATTAAATCTTTTTTTTTTTTAACTTTAGTTATTTCACTGGTCTCAGCCTTGAGATCGACAGTTTATTCAAGATCTGAAACACTTGAACGGTATAAGAACTTGTTTTACGCAAACAAAGGCAAAGCAAAGCTCTTCATGCTAAGACGCCATCGTATCTTAAAGAGCTCATAGTACCTCATTATCCCACGAGAACACTGCACTCTCAAAATGCAGGGTTCCTCGTGGTTCCTTTAGTCTCCAAAAGTGCCTTCAAGCTCCTCTTCTATGGAACAAGCTCCTATTTTGGGTTCTGGAAGGAAACACCCTCATCCCGAGTACAGTTGCTCATCCATCCATCATTCTTCTTCCCTGTTGTGGTGGCAGCAGGTGCAGCAGGGCGCTCCAGACGTCCTTCTCGACCAGCAACACATTCTAGCTCCTCCTGGAGGATCTTGAGACATTCCCAGCCTTTTTAGATGGGCTATGCAGTCCCTCCACCAAGTTCTGAGTCTGGCCCAGCATCTCCTCCTAGTTGGACGTGTCCAGAACACCTCCACAGGAAGGTGCCACCAGCCCAGCCTTTTGAAGCGATAGATCAGCAGCTCTACTCCGAGCTCTCTGTGGAAGCCCGGCCACCCGGTGGAGGAAGCCGCTTGTATCCGCGATCCCATTCTTATGGTCTTCGGACTTGAACTCCTTCTCTTGGGGCAGCAACTCGACAGATCGTCGCCCACCAAGGATCCGGGTTCTGCTCGGGTTCCTGCCTCTTAAAGGACGTTTTTCTTTGCCACCGTCGCCAAATGTTTGTTGGTGCTGGGAAATGTTGGGTCTCTGTAAATAATAAATACTATCGAGGCCTACATGGAAAGTGTTATGAGATAACTCTTGGTATGGTTTGGCGCCGTCATTTTTATTCTCCACACATGTATTAGAGTTGGAGTTTTTTCCTGTGTTAGAGCGTTTAAAGCCTCAGCAAGGATCACATTGCTCCCTCATGAATCTTTATTTTATGAAATCTGCATTAAAAATGTTAGAACAATATTACTTTAATGTTTTTTACGGTGGTAAATGTGAAATATTGGTCCAAAATGTGTCGTGAGTTAACACGTTGATGTAAACACGTTTCATCACAGCAATGCATCATCTCATCTCAACCAATCAAATCAGCCTAATCAGAGCCGTCGTAGTGATATAATGAAGACCTTTGAGACGACGAGCGGGTCCTGCTGATTGCCTCTTTCAGACCTCTTCAGTTTGCATACCAGGTACACGTCGGATAACACGGGAACGCTCACAGCTTCTGCAGCAGACAGGAAACAGTGAAAGACGATTTCAATTCTGAGTTTTCAAAACTGAAGCAGCACAAAACACAAAGAAGAAACATTCATCCAGCGCCACCATCAGGACGAAACTAACGGCTAAACTAACGTGGTGCATCCAAGCAGCGACCTCTGTGGCTGTGAAATAAAGCCAAAAACTGCAGTTCATCAAACGTCCACTTGAGGCTGGCTGCAGAAGTGAGTCAGTCTCCATAAGTCCCCATGTTAGACAGCAGAAATAAACATGTTTACAGCCTGGTACAAAAAACAGTTTTGGTCTCTGTAGCTAATTTCACATTACGGATACGACGTCCATGTTTTGTACAGTCTCAGGTTAATAATGAAGACTTCTTCTTAAACTTATTTCCAGCCTGTTGATGACGCCTTGATCCACAGTGCTGCAAAATTCATTATCACAGAAAATGTAGAGAATTTAATCAGAATATAGAAAAAAAATCTAAAACCACTCAAAATAAAAAAGGTCTTACATTTAGATCTGATCTCCAACACTCAGCAGTGCGATTTCTTTTATTAATTCATGACAACAATGGTTAGGAAACATTGAAAATATGTCAATTTAAACGGTACATTCTGTAAATACAAGATCATGTTCTATTTACTTTAACCTCTTCATTTCGTGGCTTCGTTCTGAAGGTGATGGCGACCTTTTTTTACACAATATGTTCACAGTGCAACCTCAATAATGTACACTGCAGTCTAAAAGAGCGGCAGATGGAGTGTGCCAGGGGAACAGAGGGCTTCAGGTACACTGAGCCTCCTCTCCTTTTGTGTTTTTAAATGCTCCCTTTTATAGAAAAAAGAAAAAAAGAGGGGGTGGACCAGCCTGCTTTTGAATTTTTTGACATTTATTTGACGCACGGACAGAGAGCGCCATGAAAGATAGCAGTTACAGGGCCGAGGTTTAAGCGGCTCAATTTCCACGATCAGCATCGATCACGCCGCTCGGAGTCGCGGAGAGGGAATGAATGAATGAACTAGCCAAAAGAGGTCACGAGCGCCTTCGTCTGAGTGCTGATCTGAATCAGCTTCACCTTTTGTGTCTTTATGTGCATCATGAGTGAGCAGGGACTGCCGAAAGGACTACAACTCCACGACGTGTGTTCAAAGAATTAACTACAGATCACATGAAGATACGCGTCTATCTTACACAAGGCAACATGTTGGTCCACACTGACCTGTGATCAGCTGACCTGTGATCAGGTGAACGGTGTGTCTGTCAGTCGTACGTCTGTTCTCACACTATGTAACTTTGGGCTCCGGGTCGGGAGAAGTACGTAACGCTTTACGGCACTAAGTCACACACACCAACTATTTCACTGATTCTGGTGAAACTGGATCAGATTTTATGGAGAAAATGTTTCCTGGTTTTCCCTCTGATGTCCTCCGGCTACTCCGCCTCAACTCTCTGTGATTTACAGAGTTTATGATGGACAGTGAAGTAAACTGCTGACAGCTGGAGCTGCTGTTAGCTCATGTTAGCTCAGTTTGTTAGCTCAGACTGTGAGCTCAGAGCACCGGGAAAGTGTTAGTGTTTGTACCAGGGGGTACAAGGTTTAGACCACTGGGAAGACGAGGAGATTTACAGGGAATACTGACAGCTAGTGAGACACTGTCGTGCCAGAACAGGAGCTGGGCACTACATAAGTTAGTATCGGCTGCTATGGACATAATAGCAGAGGAGAAGAGAGTGAAGAGGACGCCAAGGTGGGCTGACTTCTGTTTGACTAGTAAAGTAACATTAGCTGGCTGCCATGTCTGCTGTTGGTGTCCTTTGCTGGTAGAAAATCTGAGTTATACCGTTTGATTGAGCTAATTAATTGGAATCCAGTTATTTGAATATCTGTGTTGACTTTCATAGGTACTCTGTGCCTCGTGGCCTTGATCATAGTGCGACACACTTATCATTACATTGTTGATATTAATTGTTCATATACAGTAGTAGTAAGAAGCCCTCATCATCGCTGTCAGCTCTCCATGTGAGAGTACTTCACACTAGTAGTGGAGGGAATGAACACATACTGAGATATACCATCTGAGTGTGACGTGATGACACCTCCTCCTCTTCCTCCTCTTCGTCGTACAGTTTCGAGGCCAGTTTTCGAAGACATGACGGGAAAGGGAGACATGTCAGCGCATAAACATATACAACATCGATACACTTATGAATGATGAAGCAATCCTGCTCTGCTCTGTAACATTACCTAAGTGGAGTGCCAGCAAAACATTATTGGGCTATATGGCCGAGCCTTTTATCTAATGCCACATAATATAATAATGTGATACTTTATTGATCCTCACAATGAAAACAGCCTTTTCTTCTGCTGCGATTCATAAAGAGGTCAGAGGTCAATGCCAAGCTGCAGAGGACCTGCTGGAGTCTGCGGCTTTAATGTAGTCTTAAAGGTCATGTGTGTTGGATTTAGTGGCACCTACAGCAGCTACTCGTAGAAATATGGCGATTCAACATGGCAGACTCTTTCTAAGCTGACAAAAACAAAACAATTCTTATTTTCAGGTGATTAAACACCCCTTAAATCTGACACACTGGACCTTAAAGTTAAAGCTAACGTTACTGCAAAGGATGTGAAACATCTTTGATATTGTGGTTTTAGCTGGCTAACATTAACTTTCTTGCTAACACAGACTAACTGCTAGCTAGCTAACATGTCAAAATCCTGCCTAGGGTGGATAACATCAGCTAATTCATGCTAACATTATCACTAGCAAAACACTAAGAGTGGATAAGTTATTTATATCTTACCAAATGAGCAGCAAACGTGATCCATGATACTAATTTATGTAGTGCCCAGCTCCTGTTCTGGCATGACACCGGCTCCACTTCCCGGGTCTGTAAACCTCTTCTTCTTCCCGGTGGTCCAAAACGCCCGATGCTCTGAGCTCTAGCAGCTAACAGACTGAGCTAACATTAGCCAACAGCAGCTACAGTTGGCATCAGTTTATCATCAGGTAAATGTTGCCTATTTGCCTCCAATTACATTTACTCTACGAACTTTTCTAATAGTTTAAGCTTTTTTAAACATTCCCGTTCCGTGACGCGGCGCTTCATCCCTCTGTTACTGCGGTGTGTCTTCAAATCAGAGGAATGCAAGCTCCTCGAGTCCCCATGTGACCCGCGCTCACGGACACGACAATGTAAGAATAATGCAATAACAATAATGTAACAAGGTAATAACGAGAGCGGCTGAATTGTTCCCTGGGCGGACAGAGGAAATGATCATAACATGGTTTCACATCCCTCAGGATCTGTTGCAGCTGACATGAGAGCATCTGAGAGGGCAATCAGGACCGGATACTGTTACTCGGACCGAATGTTACACAGCGCTTCAGGCATTTAGTCAACACACACACACACACACACACACACACATATAGCATAGGTGCATGTAGATCTCTTTTCACGTACAAATATATGGAGGTTTTGAGAGCTTCTTGACTCTCGGTGAAGGCTCATGAACCTTGAAAGTCCAAAACGCCAAACACAAATGAATTGAAAAGCAACTTGAATGTGTGTGTGTGTGTGTATGTTATCAGCAGAGAATACCACTGTATAATTAATAACACATACACACCCATTCTCCACCCTTTCTTTTCAAAAAAGCCATTGTGGAATGTGTGAAGAAGAATGAACCCTTTCATCCTGACGGTAACCGTCCTGTCCGTGTTCGGGGGGTCTGCGATGGGGTCAGCTCCAATTCAGAAAGCATTTCACACAGCCAGCTGAAAGAAATGTGTTACGCAGGCTTCGTTTGTCTTTCTGTGTTTGTGTATCTGACCCCGATATTTGTTTTGATGGAGCTGCATTCCTCTTTACTTCCTCTACGGCTGCATTTAGGGACTCAACAGCTTAGTGAAAGTAATGCATCAAAGCTGCAGACAGCTGGGCCTGTTGTTCCGATACCGCAACATACAGTTAAAGGTCCAGTGTGTCAGATTTAAGGGTTGATTGTTGGTTGATTTTCCCTCCCTCTCCACTCTAGCGGTCACGTGACTCACTCTAGCTCCGAACATTCCGTCCGTAAGCGCCCATGTTAAATTTTCCCGCTCTTTTTAGACCGTTACCAGACACACGAAGATAAAAGCTATAAAACACAAACAGAGCACGTCTGCTGAGTAAAGCCTTTATGTAGTTTTACAGTGTGAATACATCAACAGAGCTTTGGTCAAATATTTCAAATGTTCCTCCACACGTGCCAAGGAAAATCTGAAGCGTTAAGACAACCGGGGAGACACGTCCGTCCCCGAGACGAAGCATCGGGATCAGACAGTGTTCACATGTTTAAATAAAGGCACTTACGAATGACAAAGAACAAAGAGCCGAGAGGAAAGAATGAAAAGAGTGTATCAAAAATGTACAATAAATACAGTTAAACTTTTTCTTTTCTGGATTAATAGATACGTGTTCATCTAAAATCTCCCCTCCGTGCTATCAATACAGGGGGACGATACGACCTAACTGAACATTAATATGGACTATCTCATTTAGTTCATAAATGCCCAATTTACAATTTAAAAAACAAGCATTCGTGGAATTGTGGCTGGAATTTAACAAAAATTTGTGTGTGCGGACAAAATGTGACGCATGCATTCAGTTAAAAACAGATTTTTACAACAAATAGAAAGAAAAAAAATCATATTTAAGCTTTAACGTGTGGTCCGTGGTATAAAGTGTTCCCTCTTTGTCAAACGTGGTGCTCAGTCTACGTTCCGGTACCTGGTGAAGAGGTTGTAGAGGACGCGCAGTGTCGATTTAAGGTCACAGTTCACGATATCTGGAAAAACAAAAACAAAAGAGGTAATAGAACAGCTATATAAAGACATCTACGGCTCCTATCGAACCGGGCAAATCTTTCCGTTAGCAAACAACAGCTGCGAGACGCTTCGGGTGTACTGTGGTTGTTGCAATATGATTACTGGAAATCCATTTGAGATGCGACGCAATGCAAACGTTTTTAAAACCTTTCAGCTCGTTCAACATTTGAGTTTGGTCAATCCATAAAAAACACATTGGTCTACCGGTAACGTAGAAATGAGGCTTCCTGTTTCACGGGGACTTTAAAGCTGCATTATTTTACTTTTTTTGGCGACTTGGGGGCAGCAAAAACAAGCTGTATCTTAATAAGTTGGTATCAACTAAAAGAAATCAATTTAGCTGGTTACATTCTACCAATTAAACTTTGAAAAATAATGTGGACTGACGCGTGTCAGTCTCATATCTGATTAACATTAGGTAAATATAAGCATCAGATATTAAAACTGTTGGAGTTAAATGTGCGTCGTACCCTCTGGTCGTGGCTTTGGTCTCTCCAGACCGCCGTCCTGCATCAGCTCAAAGGAGAAGGACACGTTGTGGACCTGCAGAGAGAGTCACAAGGCTGTTAGGGTGCAAGGAAGCACTGAAGGAAGCATGCTGAAGTGTTCACATCCAGCTGACCCGACTTTACACATGCAGGCACGGTGCTGGCAACTCCACACAAACACACACACACTGGTTGATAAATCCCACAATACACTCTGGGTCGATTCAGTCGTGATATCACAGCCTTCTGTGTCGGCAAACACAGCGCGGCTCTGCTCTGTAAGACCATAAGCCTTCAGCAGCTGCACAAACACTCATCATTTACCAACAGATACATGTCAGCAGAGAAACCTCCGAGAACGTGACGCCGTGTCCGACGTTTCATGTCGTTACAACGTGGAAGAAGAACGAACAGAGCAGTTATTACATTATTATATTCTGTGCATGGAGGTTCTGACAATTACATTGGACCTGACGAATGACGGCAAAACACAGAGCTGACGCTTATTCAAAACTCCGACCACAAATCTTACTCAGGTGGAACATTTAAAGAATTATTTTGATTTGTTTAGATGAGTTAACTTGTGGTTCTGTCGAGGAAATCACGAAAGAAGCCAAATGATGCCAAAACCCCTTCGGTCACGTCACGGTCGCAGCGCTGCTGTGGTCTGCTCTCCACAGGTTTTTTTTTTTTTTTTTTTTTTCTGGTTTATGGGCTTCTAAATATGTAAATATGATACAAAATTAAATTGTTTCCCTTTAAGCTGTTTTTAACAATGTATTTTAATTTGAAAATCAACTCGGTTATTTAAACTTTTTCTGTGTCCTTCCTGTGACGTGGACTCCTCAGCTGGCCAACCCACCGGGTACGTCTCCGCGATGCTGTTTTGAGCCGTTCTCTACACGACTTCAAACCCCACCAGGAAGGTTTCCTAAGTCACCTAAATATGTAAATATTCTCTCATAGTTTGGCTGTGTGTCTATTTATTACAGTCAATTTCAAAAATAAAATACATTGTTAAAAACAGTAAATTTACTTTTGCAGCATATTTACATATTTAGAAGCACATTAACAAGAAAAATTGAAATATGAGCAAGTTAACTTCTGAAACCTTCCTTGTGGAGATTGAAGTCGTGTGGAGAACGGCCCAAAACGGCATCGCGGAGACGTACCCGGTCAGAGAGTCGAGATAGAGGGACTTGAAAGATGTTTTCTATTCTCTGCTCATTGTGCGTGTATACGTGTGTGTGATGTACTAAAAGTGTCGCCCGATGACGCTCACTGCGTGAAGCGTGTGACCTTCGCCATCTAATACAGTCAAAAAAAAAGAAAAAGAAACAAGCCTTACGTGGAGATCTGCTGAGCTGAAGCAGGAGTGCTTTTCTCGAAGCCTTGTGCTACTTCTGCACAGCCCACCCCTCGCTTTATCATCGATAGGCCTCTAGGCCCACACACACACACACACACACACTGTAATACAGCCTCTAAGCCACTCCAGTGTTTCCCTGTGCAAAAGGAGATTACAGATGCTGTGGGGCCGGTGCCGGTTCTTCCGGGCCAGGAGTGTCTATGGTGTGTTTGTGTGGAGTTGTGTACATTGTAGCACTGATGCCCATTCTGCCTCGCAGCTTGGCAGGGGCCGCTGGCCAAGACCCAAACAAAAGGCTACTGTGGTGTCTCCGCAGATTGCCTGTTCAGAATACCGTAGTACTACAGAGGCCAGCAGCGGAGAGAGAGAGGAGAGATGGCTGGGCGCTGAATGGGCTCTGGGGGGAAAACGGATGGCATTTATCAAGCTATTGAGAGGAGAGTCCTGGCTCCGAGTGCACGACGCTCCTCAGAAATGGAGTATTGATTCGAGAGTGTTTCTTAAACTATAGGTCATGAACAAAGACGGTTCATGGCCCACTTCTCGTGGAGAAGAGATTGGATTCATCAAAAACGGCGACGCTCGCAACCATACGTCTGCTTTGTCAGAATAAAACTGGGCCAACGCACACAAAAGTCAGAGCTGCTTTCTTTATTTGTACGGGAGCAAAATATGTAACTCAATCAACAATGAAGAGGAAAACCTTCAGCTCAGATTCTAGTTTGGGCTCTCTGCTGAAGGAAGAATGAAGCGATGGGTATGAGGTTCAAGTGCCGACTTTCAGCTTTAATTTGAAGAAAGGTGACTGAGACTCCTCCACGCTTTGCCCGATTAGGAGCCTGAAACTCACCACTTTAAATCAGACAGTCGCAGTTACGTGTTCGAGAAAGTCGTCCAAAAAGAGCGGGAAAATTTAACATGGGCGCTTATGGACGGAATGTTCGGAGCTAGAGTGAGTCACATGACCGCTAGAGTGGAGAGGGAGAGGAAAATCTGTACCAAAAAATAATGTTTAAATTGCTCTCACAGCCACAAATTTCACTCTACAGAAATAATTTGAACATCAAATTGCAGGAAAATTTGTGCTGCTCGCTCACATAAACCTGCTGAAGCTGTCAGACTTATAGTTTTGGCTCTGTTAGCTCAGATGTGTCAGGATCACCCACCAACTGCCCCATTTACTCCCATATTAACTGAGGGCAGAAATTTGTGGAGGGAAAGCAGACGTACCAGTTTTTTACCTCGCTCTAGAGGTCACATTTTTTAACTTTAGCCACACAAATTCTATATGTAGACGTTCAGCGAGACCTGAGGATGCTTAAAATCCTCTCTGTTCATTGATACGACCTACAGTTTGGTCATAGCGCTCTCTTGTTTGAAAGTGAACTTTGAAGGCTTTCTCTCTCTCAGCAGCGACAGACACAGCTGCTGTTTGTTGCTCTGCTCTGATTGGTCGACTGCAGCTGGTTGCTGGGCAGATATTCACAAGGCTGCCTGTGATTGGCTTAATTAAAGTCTCTGTCTAATATCAATGACAGTCTGTGCTACAGTTTGAATGTCAGCTTGAATGAATGATACAGCTTGTGATATTTGCATGAAGTTAAGTGAAGACACTTTACCTTTTGGTCAAAGTTCTCTGGTGTGAGGAAAAAGTTGTAGAGCGGCACAAAGTATCCCTCCAACAGCCCCATCAGCAGCACCAGATAAACACCGTCTGCGAACTACGAGACGACAGCTGACAGTCAGAAAACAACACCAACACTACAGACTGCATGCTGCATGGGGAGTCATAGAGAAATACTGAACACTGGTGACACTGATCCAGTGTTGGTGTGTCACGTACCTGTGTGTCCAACTCAGACACCTCGAGGTTGAGCTTGTTCAGGTGTTTGTTCACAAAGGTGATCAACGTCTGCGGAAACAAACACAAAGCCGATCAAGAGCTGCATGCACAAACCGACAAACAAAGAGTTAAAGCTGAAAATATACGGTGCTGGACGTCACCGTGTTAGCTGTACCGCCTTCTCTGCCAATGCCAAAGTACCAAAAACTGCAGTTCCTCAAACGTCCAATTGAGGCTTTGATTGACAGTGGGTGTCGTTTGTGGGTGGCTTGTTTGAGGCCTGAGTACGCCAATAACAGAGGCGGAAGAAGCAGTATAGCCAACTTAGTCCATAGTTTGGCATAGAGCTTTGGAATCGTGTCTATTCTTACATGAAGCAGCAGACTAATCTGGACTAGAGGTGAAAGACAAGACTGTCCACAGAATCACAGTGACCCAGATAATTTGCACATAGGACGACGGCGAACTGACTTAAACCCACAACACGGCTGTGCAGAGAGGAATCTGAACCGTGACCGCTGGGCTTTTTCTTTTATTTGTATGTATTTAAACGTGGTCAGACATCCGTGATGGTGGCTGTACCTTCTTGACGACGTTGAGTTTATCTGGAGCGTGGTCGAACAGGGTGTCGAAGGCGTCACGCTCTGGGAAGACAAATTAAAAAAGGAGTTATCGATAAAAGAATAAATAAATAAATAAATAAAAGCAGATCCTGAAGAAAACATTGCGAGGACGTACCGTGTCTGCCAGAGAAAGCCCTGAAACAGAGAAAGAGAGAGATCAGAGGCGGCGTCTTCCAGCTCAATCACAGAGGAATGTGGAGAATTATCACAGAAATGACAATACAATAATGTAGCCTGAGTGTCATAATTTGATTAACAATAAACACACGTACACCCGGGTATAACGCTCACAATGGCTGCATACTATAGCACAATGCAACCATCCTGAGTATTGATGCAATGAATGAAGACGTGCGGCTCTTCTATGGGAATGGTCGGCCTCTCCGCTCCGTTATTACAATGTTAGCACTTTGGAGGACGTCGCTGCTGGAGGGTGAGGGGGGGAGCTGCAGTGTGAGCCTCCCCGAGGAAGAGATATCGCAGTGGGCAGGCCAGCAAGACATGGCAGCCACTCTCTCTCACACACACACACACACTCATGGATACACTGTCACACATGTTCATGGTGTAATCTGTGATGGCAAAGGCAGGCCGGTCTGGGCAACGGTCCTGGTGGTGTGGTAATAACCGTATTTCCACTGTGACCATGTGAGTGTTGGTGAGCCTCAGTGTGTGTGTGTGTTATTAACAGTGTATCCATCTACCGTGACAAAATGTGTGTGTTTGTGTGTGTTGGCCTGCTGTTATCTCCCTCGTTGCTGCCGTCAGGCTGCAGGACAGCCTCACAGGGAAGGAGAAGAGTGTGTGTGTGTGTGTGTGTGTGTGAATTTGTCAGCTAAGGGTGCCATCACATATCTTGTTGAAATAAAATGTTGTCTTTTCACCACCTGCATCTAAAGCACGGCAGAGAAAGAAGAAATGAAATGTTGATGTTTGTCGTTTAAATTCAGAAATTTTGGTTTTTTTAGGCTGTTATAAAGAAGAGAAGCCACAAACTGCAGTTCCTCAAACGTCCACCTGAGGCTGGCTGCAGAAGTGAGTCAGTCTCCATAAGTCCCCATGTTAGACAGCAGAAATAAACATGTTTACAGCCTGGTACAAAAACAGTTTTGGTCTCTGTAGCTAATTTCCCCGTTCATGACAACTGTACTGAGGGTGAATTTATATACAACTCACCTGTTCACATTATATTAAGGCTTAAAGTTATGCAGGATTCAGAGCGTGGACGCTTTGATTGACAGGTGGCTTGTCTGAGAAACCAGGCATCATTCAGCCTGCCTCAGCTCTTCAGGCTTCAGGCAGCAGTGCGGTGTTATAAAGATACTCTTTAAAACGGCATTAAATGAAATGACTTTTTTGTGTGCAGATGTAATAGAAAGCGTCTATTAGCAGCAGGTTCTACTTTGCACTAATGTGTCTAAACACTGAGTCTAAATGCTACATGAGGTGTAAAAACCAGCCTCACTCTGTGTTGCCGGTGATTTCCTCTTGGATTTGTCTGGACTGAAGGATGCCCTCTCTTTTCTGAAAGACACAAACGGAGAAGAGGAATGAAGCGTGAAAAGCTGAAGTAGTAGAGAGCTGTGTCATGAAAACACTCAACGCGCTGCTCTGTATTCAAACGCGATGCTACACCCACCTGGACGACCACGACTTGAATGGAAACGTGGTCCGGCAATCTGATCGGAGCTCTGAAATGTTGCGACAGCGCCACCAGCAGGTGCAGAATGGCAACTATACTCTTAGCATGGACGGCTAACACGAGGAGACAAGAACAGAAAAATATTAGTTACACACTCGCTGCACATAAACAACTTTATGATCTTCATGACTCACGTGTGAAGCTGCTAACCACATTACCTAACCACCTGATTTTACTGATTTTGTGAAGTGAGAAACGTCATGACCAGGCAACCGAGCTGACGTGATCGGAGAAGGTTAACTGGTCAATTTTGATGTTGATGTCATGGTGTGTAGTCGATTTCATAGCCAGTTTTTGAGAGGTTCAGCTGGAGGTTATGAGTCTTCACCCATGCAGATACGTCTGATCAGTGCAGTGTTTTAATGGTTTCTCAAAGATGTCGACATGCCGCACACTGACTGCTCTTTCTCAACATTTTTTAAGAGTTTCTTGTATTTTCTTTTCTTTTTTTAAATTAAATGCGTCTGCAAATACCTCGCACTGCCAAACAACAACCCACATATTTTCTTTTATTTTTCATCCTTCCAGGAATTTAGAATTAAAAGTCTGAGGTGGCGAGGTTGCGAAGTCTTCAGCAGAAGACGCCAAAAGTCGCCTTGAAGTTAAAAAAAAAAAACAAAACAAAAAAATCTTTTGTACAGAAAGAAAAAACTCGAGTTATCATTCATCAACGACAAAGACTGCTGCTGGCGTGACGCGTCTTTAGCCGCCTGAACAAACAGGATTTACCTTCGGACACGTGAAACAATCAGGATCAATTAAGTGTCTTTGATTGCACCCTGTGGCGAAATCAGAGAGCCAGCTAAAAGCCTTCATAAAACCTATTAGATCCTCGCTGCATTAAAGAGGATCCACATAAGTTATTGTAAAGAGGGGATGAAAGTGAGGCCAAACAAAAGTGAATTGATTAAAAGAGAGATGCTCAAATAAAAGGGCCGCAAAATCAATTACATTCCTCGTTTATTCACCGAGCTCTTTAGCATTTATGGAGACATCTCGTACGAACAGCTTTCAAGGCCAAACCTGGACCAGAGGCACGTTTCAGAATGTCATATTATTTTGAAATAAATTCAATTGGTTCGGCCTTTCTCGCCGTCTTGAAACTTTTCTCTTTGTCTCCGTCGTGTCTTGTATTTTTCTGGTGTCCTCTCTCCCACAGTGTAATCTGCTCATTAGCCTTCCATCTTCTCCTTTTATATACGTTACAGCTAATGACATGAGTAAAAGGCGAGTGGGTGTGTGTGTGTGTGTGTGTGCTGGGTGGTAATTATCATTACTCGCCGTGTCAGATAAAAGAGTGCCATCAAAGGGGACGTGGAGAGCTTTATTGACATGCACGGCTACCTTTGGCTGTTGTTCTCAATCTGAAAGCTCACGGTTCGATAAGACGAGTACGATGTGACATAAATCTGCAGGTGGAGGTCTGAGACAAGCTGACGTGTACCTGAAACACCAACAGTGGTCATGCTGCAACCTTATGAATGTTATTATCCCAACTTAGGCCTCCAAACAGAACAAAGTACTTCTTAGCTTCTTCCGTCTTTTTCTCCTCTGCCATTATGCACCTAAAGGCTGAGCCTGGCTCCTGTTCTGGCACCACACCCGTCACTGTAAACCTCCTCTTCTTCTCCCCAGTGGTCTAAAATGCCTGTGGTACAAACACCAACACTCCCCTGGTGCTGTGAGCTCACAGCACAGGCAGCCTGGCTAACAGACTGAGCTAACATTAGCACAGGGCCATGGTACCTGAACAGGTACTGCCAGTAGTATAAGTACTGCTACAACTGCCCCTCACTGTAATCTCAAAGACTACGCTACAACAGTTGGAGACCAAACCTGACAGCAGAAAACAGTCGTGTTAGCGTCTTTCGTCCTTACAGTCGACGTTCCAGCGAATGTTCCTGGTGGAGAGTTTGAGCGAGTCGTTGATTCGTTCCAAAACCGTCTGCAGCTTCTGTTTCTGGGCGATCTCCGACTGGGTCACCTCGGCCACGTTCAGTTTCTCACCCTCCAGCTTCTCTGGAGAGCAAAAAACATGAGCGGGGACATTTAATGTCAAAAAGATGACTTTGTAAAGTTTAGCCTCCCATCTCCGCTCGCGTTCTCACCGAATAGTTTCTGCAGGACTTGTCCGTCGTACAGATCTTCAGCCAGATCTTTGACGATGATCCGCTCCCCGACCAGAACGTCGTTAATCCAGTCGATCAGCACCTACAATGAAAGACTCATCAGTAAAAAACATTTAACTTATATTTGGATCTAATGATGCTGTACTTAGCAGATACATTTTAGGGATGTTTTTTGGTGTTTGGTCTCACAGACTTTCAGTAGAATCTGAAGCTCTGAGAGTTTTAGCTGCGTCTCACTGTCGGCTGGTGCTGATTAGGCGCCGTGTCGAGGAAAAACTGTCCTGCTGGGACATAAATTGTTGCCCTGCCAATCTGAGGCCTTTGGTAGTCTGACAAAAGTTGCCTGTTTGACTCCAGTGATTGCCTCCTGATCCCTCACGTGTGTGAGCACGCCGGCTCCACGCTGCCACCTCGAGTTTGGGATGTGAAGTCATGATGTGTACGGGAACACTGACGAGTTTTAAACCTGTAAACCTTTTTAGCGTCTAAGTTTGATGCTGTGTTGTGCGTTAGTAAAGATAAACGGGAGATGAAATCATTGTAACCTTCATGAGCTCCTGCAGTTTGCGGTCATTCTTGGAGTTTGGGTCCACCATGGTGCGCACTTCATTCTCCTCTATCGAGAGAGCAGAAGCAGGATGTCAGCTTTAGACAATCACAGTCAAAATTACTGCTCCTCATCTTGTAGCCCGGCTAACAGACTGAGCTAACATTAGCTAACAGCAGCTACAGTTTAAAGGAGAATGATTCAGAAAATAAAAAACACAACCTTTAAGTTAATGTGTCTGAATGTTAACAGGAAGTGTGTGTGTGTGTGTGTGCGCGGCGGCTTACCAAGCATGGTGTCCTCGGGGTCGAGCTCATAGTGGGACGGGCTGAGAGGAAGGTTGATGGCGTTTATCCCCTCCTCCTGAAGCTCAGACACTGCGAGACACAAACATCTGAAGGTAAGACGTTCATTCAATGACACAACAACACAAACATGCAGGAACACGCAGACGCTTGGAGCTCACGCTCGACAGAAAACTGAAATAACTGATGGATGATTCATAAAAATCAGTCGCTTCCTGTCACCCGCTGATCCTCAAAGAGTCTTCACTCGACCTCGGCGTGTCTCAGGCGACTACTTCCTGTTTACAACTAAGTCAAAACGCTGCAGCCTGGTTAGTGACGAGGTCCAAAAAACGAGAACGTGGATATTGTCCAATACACAGACAACTGCACTGAGGGCGTCCAGTCTTTATACTCTGGTAGTCTACGTTAGTTACTCTGGTAGCCGTGGTGGTTGTGCCGGTGGTAATTTACAGAATGAAGAGGCATGTGTCACTCTGTAGGAATATTCTCACACCCCGTGCTCGATGCCGTGTGTGTGTGTTCACTCGTGGATGGTGTTGATTAAGAGGATATTGTTCCAGTGAAGGCAGAGAAATGCACAGGATGTTCACTCCATGCTTTCATCACACACACACACACACAGATCAGCAGCCTCCTCAGGTATCTGACACACTGAGAAGAAAGGCATGCTGGGATTCTCTGAAGCCCGCTGAGAAGCAGGAAGCAGCGGCCCGCCGTGTTTGTCTGACGTCAAACGGCTCTCTGCGGAGGGTCCGCTAATGGTTGTTTGTGGAATCAGGGGAACATTTAGGGAGCCGTCGAGACTACCGCCCGACGCTGGAGGTGATTATTTACACCGGGAGGTGTTCTGTCTTTGTCTCGGCTCTTCACGGAGCCGTTTTCACACTGATTGGCATTTTTAAGTGGCTTCAGAGGAAGACGCGTCACGCAGGCTCGTTCGGGATGCGTTCAGCTTCACGCAGACGAATAAACTTTGTCAACTTTGGTTGCACTTTTATTTTAACCAAAGTCCTTCAGAGAGAAAAATACAGTTTAAACAGACGTCTGCCAACGCGACGCGACCACAGACAAGAGGAAGGACGATGGAGACACATTTCAGATGTGCGTATAAAATCTACAAAGTTTTCTTCGAGTCACGGCCGCGTTAATTCTCAAACCAAACAGCAAATATGTTCAGAGGTTTTTCGCCTCGGCTCGTGCAAAAAGCGACGTCTGATCACGTGAACGTTGTCAACGACCGCTGAGAGTACCACGCCATGAAGCCAAACGGAGACTTCGGAAACGGATCGCGATTAGCTCAGGCGGCCTGGAGGAATCTTCCTGTGAGGACATGGAGCTCGATGAGCAGCGAGCAGACACAGTGAAGAGCAGGCGAGCCGGCATGTTCCAGTTGAAGTGAGGATGGAGGGAATATTGCACTGTTGGCTTCACCGTCTTTCTCTGCATGCACGTGTTCAAGCACGCTGAAGACCTGATGAGGTCTGCAGCAGACAAACGGACAGATTGATGCACTGCATCAGGAATAAACGTGGAAATGTTGAGTCCAAACAACTTATTGCTCAAGCGGCAGAGTTGCACAACTCAACTCAACTGGAAACAAACAGATGAGTCAAAGGACAGGAGAAACAAACGAGGATCTTCGAGTCGAAACACGGAGGGAAACTTTTACAGCTTCTGTCAGCCGCTGGAAGTTCACACCTGGGGAGTATAGCTGCTGTGCAAAAACACCACACCAATTAGCACAATCTGATGTTCCTGTAATTATCACTTGTGCTATAAAAGGACGAGCGAGTATGCGAGACGCCGAGGTTGTTATTGACCACAGTTCGGCTTCAGACGTCTGCTTCCTCGCCGCCTCGCTCACCTCCGCGGCGTCCTCTCTGCGTCCTCACGACGACATCTTTCTACCCGCTTGGCTCGAATAACGACGACAGTAAAAAGCCGACATAAGACGTCCACGATCACGTTAACGGGATGAATTCATGCTGTCCTACCTGGAGGGCAGAGCGCTCCACAGCCCATGTCTGTCTGTCTGTCTCCGTCCCCCCAGCCTCGAGCATCCTCTCCTGGCTAGCAGGAGCGGCTCTCCCTCCCGGAGCTCATCATTAAATCTGTATTTGCTCTAGTTTCACACGAGAAAATCTGTTTTACGTGCCGTGTTTTCTGTTTGCACTCAGCCGGCGTCCGTCTGTACGCATTGTACAGCCCTCGCTAATGCTCTCAAACCTCCTGACCTTCTCCTTTCATACCATCTCATCCCTCTCTCTCCTCTCTCTCCTCCTTAACCTCCTTCTCATTTTTTCTTTTACATCCTGTCGTTGCTCCGGTTCAAGCCGGCTCTCTCCTCTCTCTCTCTCCCTGTCGCTGCCATAAACGTCACAAGGACTTAAATCTAATCAATGATCAACGCGAGAGCGAGCGGCCCACGTTTTCCATCAAATCATGGAGCACACTGCACTCAGTGTGTGTGTGTGTGTGTAACGTGATTGCATGCATGTCCTCCCGTAGACAAAAAGAGCGACATAAAGTGGGGCTCAGCTGTGCGGCGGTATCCTGAATGAGTCAAAGTAATCATCCGATTGTAGGAGACCTTTGTCGTCTCACGATAAAACCTGGCCTTTAACGGTGAATGTCACGCTCTCGCAGGCCGACCGCGTGGCTGTAAACCGGACTGAAAAGACGTTTCTAGAAACTTCTGGGTGGTTAAAATCCAACAGAGCGAGGCCGTGAAGGAAGGTGACGGGGTGGTGGAGGTTCCTAACTGAGGCTCCACCACTGACAAAGACGTCATCCACAGGTTTCTGAAGCGCCATTTTAAAGCTTGAAATACGCAAAAACACCTCAAACAAGCCACCTGTAACGACACCTGAGACTACGTCCAGTTTTAGACAGTCTGCGGGGACGTCACAGAGACTACATCCAGTTTTAGACAGTCTGCGGGGACGTCACAGAGACTACATCCAGTTTTAGACAGTCTGCGGGGACGTCACAGAGACTACATCCAGTTTTAGACAGTCTGCGGGGACGTCACAGAGACTACATCCAGTTTTAGACAGTCTGCGGGGACGTCACAGAGACTACATCCAGTTTTAGACAGTCTGCAGGGACGTCACAGAGACTACATCCAGTTTTAGACAGTCTGCGGGGACGTCACAGAGACTACATCCAGTTTTAGACAGTCTGCAGGGACGTCACAGAGACTACATCCAGGTTTTAGACAGTCTGCGGAGATGTCACAGAGACTACGTCCAGTTTTAGACAGTCTGAGGGGGTTTCACAGAGACTGTATACAAGTTTTAGACAGTCACAGAGACTACGTCCAGGTTTTAGACAGTCTGCAGGGATGTCACAGAGACTATGTCCAGGTTTTAGACAGTCTGTAGGGACGTCACAGAGACTACGTCCAGTTTTAGACAGTCTGAGGGGACGTCACAGAGACTACATCCAGTTTTAGACAGTCTGAGGGGACGTCACAGAGACTACGTCCTGGTTTTAGACAGTCTGAGGGGACGTCACAGAGACTACGTCCAGTTTTAGACAGTCTGAGGGGACGTCACAGAGACTACGTCCTGGTTTTAGACAGTTGTCCGTCTCTGGAGCTGCTGTCCTGTATGTGACCTCTGACCTCTCTCTGTCCTGGGAATCAACCAGCAGGCCCAGCAAACGCCCCGCAGGGAGCCGGGGGAGAGCGGACCGTGGAGGGGAGGAGGGCGTGTGGCGTAGCCTCCAGCCTCCAGCCTGTGACGGGCCTGTGTTTACTCATTCCTCCGTCATTACGGTAGCAGCGGAGTCAATACCTTACATGGGAGCAGAGGCAGCCTGCGGCCATGAAAACACACACACACACAGGCAGCCACAGGTTGTAGTTTACGGTGTTTAAATCGGTCCAACCCGGCGCTAAACGCGTTAGCTCGGGTAAACTTAGCTGCGCAGCCCCGCTGAGGTTTGTGGCGGTAAAGTGTCGGTGAAGATTTAAAAAGTATTTTAAACTCAATAAATTCACGTTTAATCCTTTAAAACAACACAACACAAAGAGTCGGTACAGTCTAATAAAGTTGGCGGGTCGTGATTTTGTGAGCTGTTTACCTTCTTTAGCCTTTTTTCTCCTCGCCAAAGTTCCTCCAAGTTTTCCCAGGAAAGAGTCATCCTTCTTGCGGGAGGACGGGGACTTGGGTGTCGGTGATTTCGGAGAGGATGGAGACTTCTGAGGCGAAGACGCCATCGTCGTCGTCGTCGTTACGGTTTTGTTTTAATCCGTCAGTTAAAGACTAAAACAAAACTGTCTGAGTTTGACGTGGAAATGAAAAAAAAAAATCACTGTCCACTCCCTAAAGCGGAAACGGAATTCCAGACATTTTCTCCCCCGAAGTTGGCTGCAGAGTGGCCCCTCCTCTGCGGAGGGCGAGGAGGAGGAGGGCCGGGGAGAGGCCGCTGCTGCTGCCGCTGCTGGGCGCGGGGAGCGGGGGGCGCAGAGCCACGGTGACCGGGGGAGGGTCCAATATATAACCTACACAAAGAGGTGTAAATTATTAAAGTGCCAACCTCCGTGGCACCAAAGTGTCAAAAACTGCAGTTCCTCTAACGTCCACTTGAGGCTGGCTGCAGAAGTGAGTCAGTCTCCATAAGTCCCCATGTTAGACAGCAGAAATAAACATGTTTACAGCCTGGTACAAAAAACAGTTATGAAATAATTAAACACTTATTTGTTAATCTTTTATTGGTAATTTCTCAGATTTTAGCTAAATGTTGTGACAATGCTTCCTACAACACACAAAATGTACTTATGCTGTACTTCTGTTCTTGGTCTCAACACACTCCGTTTGGTCTTGACTAGTCTTGGCATACCTTGGTCTTAGTCCCAACCCCTCTAGTCTTGGTCTCAGTCTTGTCTCAATACACTCCAGTTTTGGGACTTTTGGGGACTCAAAGTCTTGGTTTTGGTCTCAACCCCTCAGTCTTGGACTTGTCTCAGTAAGTCAGTCAGTCTTGTGACACTGTGGTCTTGGTCTTGTCTCGGTCTTGGTTTAGATGGTCTTGTCATGTTGTCATAACATTATAAGACTCATTAAAAAAAGACAGCCATTTTAAACGACTCAAAATATTAAATTCATTTTATTGAAGATTTTTTCACATTTAAAAGCAGCTTAAAAACCAAAACTTAAAGAAACAGAACAGTTTTATTTTAACTTATTCTAAATGTAGTCTGTGTTAATTCACAACATAAACAAAACATTTTAAAAATCATGTAAACACAAGATTCATCTTCTTCACCAAGACTCAAAGACTCAAAGACACAGAGACATGGTTAAAACCAGCAAAAATCCCAGTTCACCTGACAGCAGGAAGCCTTCAGTCATGTCTCCGACAGGTGAGATGACAGCTGTTGACGAGCGCAACATTTCGTCTTATGAAGTTAAAAGGTGATTCTCGTCTGTGTTCATCAGAGAAACAATATTAAAGAGTTTAAACACACAGTGAGTTACATAAAGTACATCTCTGGATTAGTACAGCGCTGTGTCGAGTCTCTCCGTGTGTTTTCCAGTGAGACTTTACAGTGTTAACGACAAATGCGTCACAATAATTAAAGGCAAGCGGCCTCAGTCAGTTTGGTTTATGAGGTGTACTGAAAAATGTGTGTGTGCATCCAGTGTGAGGCCGAGCTGCAGATTACACCTGCGAGCTCAGAGGTCAAATAATCTTTCTCTGAGCTCAAAGTGAGACTCTCCGTCAGATTAACGTCACTCCAGCTGTCGTCCGCCTCGGCCCAGTGAAGCTCTCCAGGTCTTTGTCCTCTCCCTCAGCCTCTGCTCCTCCAGGACAGAGTCCAGGATCTGCTCCTCCTGCAGCTCAGAGGTGCTCCCCTTTGTTTCTGGAGCTGGAGGAAGACAGTCTGCTCTTAGACTCAACACTTTAAATCTCGGTCTTATCTCAATACACTCTGGTTTGGTCTTGACCCCTCAAAGGCTTGGTCTAAAACTCTGGTTTGGTCCTGACTCAGTCTCGGTCTTGCCGCTGTCTTGGTCTTGGTCCTGACTCAGTCTCGGTCTTGGTCTCCACTCCTCAAAGTCTTGGTCTTGTCCCAATACACTCTGGTTTGGTCTTGACCCAGTCTTGGTCTCGCCTCAATCTCAGTCTTAGTCTTGCCTCAGTCTCAGTCTCAGTCTTGCCTCAGTCTTTGTCCTGACTCAGTCTTGCCTCAGTCTCAGTCTTGCCTCATTCTCAGTCTTGCCTCAGTCTCGGTCTTGCCTCAGTCTTTGTCCTGACTTGGTCTTGCCTCAATCTCAGTCTTGGTCTTGCCTCAGTCTTTGTCCTGACTCAGTCTTGCCTCAGTCTTGCCTCAGTTTTGGTCTTGCCTCAGTCTCGGTCTTGCCTCAGTCTCGGTCTCGGTCTTGCCTCAGTTTTGGTCTTGCCTCAGTCTTTGTCCTGACTCAGTCTTGCCTCAGTCTCAGTCTCGGTCTTGCCTCAGTCTCAGTCTTGCAGTGAGTCTTACATTAGTCACTCCATCTTGTCGTGGCCCCAGCCGTCGTCGGCCCGGGTCCAGTGGATCTCGTATCCTTTGGACAGCACCAGGCTCTCCAGGTCTCGGTCCTCGGCCCTCTCCTTCAGCCTCTGCTCCTCCAGGACGGACACCAACATGTCTCGCTTCTCCACCGTCCTCATGATCTCCGCCAGGATCCGCTGCTCCTCCTGCAGCTCGGAGGCGCTCTTCTTTGTGTCTGGAGCGAGACGAAAAGAGTAGCATGAAGATGTAATCTATTACATCCGATACCAGATCACGTGTTCGCGCCGTTACCTTCGACGGCCATCCGGTGTCGTAGATCCTGCTGCAGTCGGCTCTGCGTGTCCTCCAGTTCCAGCTCATGAGCACTGAGAGACAGGATGGAGAACAGAGCGCCCCTGCTGGTCAGAAACATGAACTGCAACAACGTTAACGTAAGATACTTTAATCACTCACAAGATCATGAGTTCAGACTCATAACGCGCCAATCTGTTCTTCTCCAAGACGAGTTTGAACCACGACTGATAGAGCTGAGCCTCGTCACTGTCACTGGGCACCTGAGATGATTCTAGGAGGGGAGGAAGGAAGGAAGGAAGGAAGGAAGCAGTGAGGTGGTGAGGAGATGAAGGAGACAGGATGGAGAACAAAGAGACAAATATTTCACAGTTTTACATCTTCTCTCAATAATGGTCTTAGTCTTGGTCTCAGTCTTGCATCAAGACAGTCATGTGTAGCTTTAACCTGACAGTCTTGGTCTCAGTCTTGGTCTCAGTCTTAGTCTCTGCCTCTTTAACCTCTGCTCATGGTGGCTCGAACAAAGAGCCGCTGTGTAAAAAGATGAAGTAACAATGAAGCTCTGCTGTCTATTGTGCGGCGCAGCCATTAACCGCGCGGTGAAGCTGTTAACCAGCCTGACGAGGACAAGGCGGCTCTTCGTCTGAAAGGTCTGAGGAGTCACGGTGGAAATTCCTTTGAGCTGTGTCGTCGCCTTACATTGAAGCGAGGCGTTGGAACGTATTGTTGAAGCTGAAGGATCTTTGTACCTGTTTCTCCTCTGATGATCTTCTCTATAGCGACTCCTCTCTCCTCCAGATCTGTCTGTTTCTCTGCCACCTCCTCCAGCTGTCTCTGGATGGCCTGAAACACAGAGAAGACTTTACATGAGACACACATGAGCAAACGAGGTCCAGGTTTGGAGACAGCTTTCTTCTTCTTCTGTAGCGAACCTTTTTTGGTTGGTTGAGGTTCTTTAGGCCATAACTATACTGTAGAACCTTCTTTCTACACCCATGTGGCTTTAACTGATAAAAGTTCCTTTTAGAACCAAGAGGTTCCCCTATGGCATCACAATGAAGAACCACGAGGTTCTAACACAAACCTTTAAGTCACTATTGCAATGATACAAGAACATCTCATGTTTATTAATCTTTGTTAGGTTCTTTGGAGGACTGATTCTGGCTCTTTGAGTCACTCTTTGTAATAATGTGTTTTGATAAAAACCAACAAAGAAGCAGTTCGAACATCTTTCAAGAAGAAATCTGGGACAACTGGACTTGGACTTTAACCAAAGAGGACCGCTACGAATCTTCCTGTTTCAACAGCTGCCAGTTAACACTGGAACACTGGTGTCGTGCCAGAACCGGAGCTGGGCGAGCGGGCGATATAGCAGTACCTGAGCTCGGTGAAGCCTCTTCAGCTGTTCCCTTTTAGCCTGCTGGGCCACCGTCTTCTCGTGCCTCCTCCTCTGTCTCTGTGGACAAAGCTGAGGACAAGAAGAACAGAACATTTCATGCAAACACAGCGTATGCAACACTTTCTCCGCATCGCGTTTGTTCGGTACACGGTGGCTCGGTACAAACCTTCTGACTGGATGTCTGGTTTTCATTTTCGTCGTCACTGGAGGAAGACTCGGGCAGATCCTGTTGACAAGAGGCTGGACAGGAAAAAGAGAAAGAATGAATGAGAAAAGTTTGCGTGAAGCTACCCGACTGGACCTTTCCGTGCACTCACCTTTGTTCCTGAGGTTGGTGAGTATCGTCCTGATTTCCTTTTGCGCCTCCTGGTCCTGCCCGTTGCTCTCGGACTCCTCCCTCTTCCTCAGCCTCAGGGATGAGAACAAATTGAGCTTCCTGCGGGGAGCCGAAGCCATGTCGTCCAGGAACACGCCTCCGGAGTCTCTGCGGTTTCCCTTCAGGGAAACCTGCTGCAGCAGGGAGGGCAGATCCCGGCCGGCCCCCCACGGGTCGGCCCCTACCGACGCCAAGCGAGCGTCACGCTTGCCGGCCTTCTTCTCGTCTCTGGATGGTTCTGGACCCGCGGTGCCGAACAGGGAGCTGAAACTGAACGTTCCCTCTGACATGGGCCTCTGTTTGCGAGGGCCGTCGTGTTTGGGCCTCCTGATGTGAAACAAAACATGGGTACGTTTAACACGGAGAAATCTCGCCTACGGCAGCTTTAATGTGTGAATAAAGTACGAACGAACATTGTGACTGCAGCGCTGGAGCTGTTGGAGGGATTGGTCACACTAAATGTCCTCCTGAAGGCGTTGGCGATGAGCTGGAAGGCTGAGGGCGACGAGGCAGAGGGTTGGCTCTGGGATGGTTCCCCGTCCTGGCTCGAGTCTGTCTGAGACTTATCTGCTTGTACCTGATAAAAAACATCAGAGGACGGGAAAAATGTGGTCAACATAATGTGGAATTAACTCGTCTTATCGTGTCCACATCACCGTCCTCGGACTGCAGCAGCAGACGGAAGGAGGGGCGAGCGATAAGCAGCTGAAATCAACTTATATTGCCGCGTTAATAAACTCCACCTGGTCTTTATGTTGATGTGTGATTTTGCTGTCAGTCACAGTTTCCTCTGGTGTGACCAGTATGTCCCAGTTCAGAAGCTTCTCCTTCTCCGTGTGCGATAACATCAAGCGTTTCTTCGGGGTAGACGAGCGCTCTGCGCTCTTCTCGCTCGCCTTTGAGGGATTCTGGGTATCCGCCAAAGTGTCGGACTTCTGAGAAGAACAGAAATCCTGTCAGTGAGTTAATCCCCTCAAAGAGTCGTGTGGCGTCTATCTCATACATCGAGAATAAATCCTGTGTATGTAACAGACCGTTTGTTTTTCAGATGGAGCGATCTCCTCGAAGTCGGAGTCGGCTTCGGGGACAGTCTCTGGTCCCTCTTTGTCCGCCGGGCAGCTCCTCTGGAAGTGCTTGATGAAGATGAGAGGGAAGGCTGTGCAGGGGCAGGAAGTCCACAGATGAGCCGAGATGCTAAAACTGGTTTTTGTACCAGGCTGTAAACATGTTTATTTCTGCTGTCTAACATGGGGACTTGTGGAGACGAACTCACTTCTTCTCACTAAATCAGTTTTATTAATTGTGTTTGGAAGTCAACAACTCTGCAGAAACCTGCAGACCTCGAGCTGTCAAGAGAACAACACCGACCTCTAGTGTCTCACATGTTTTATTACAGCTGAGGCTGCAGACAGACCTGAGCTGACCTGAGGATGCACAGACAGACTGAAGGAAGAAAAATAAAGAAATCGGAGGCACTCACTCGCCTTGATCTTCCGTTTCCAGCGATGATTCTGTTTGGTGTTAGAACGATCTGCAGAGAGAGGGTGGATCAGTGTTTGTGAAGGTAAATTACCAATTTATGTTGTTAATTCCAAGGGAAAGTTTCCAACTTAGAAAATTCCCAGAATTTTGCAACCCTAGTCTGGAGCGCCCGCTGTCACCACGACTCGACTCGGATAAGAAGAGGAAGATGAATGAACGGACGGCGGTGGACTCGTGTGGCTGCAAATGTGAATAATTAAATTGCTCACATGAGGAAGCAGACGCATTTTCTCAAACTAAAAGAATCCAAAAAAAAAAAAAAAAAAAGGACAGAGCGTCTGGAAAACTTCAGCAGTGTGGGAGAAAACCTCGAAAACCTCCAACACAAACACACCAAGTTAAAGTTCAGCCAGTTGAAGGCTCTCCCTCTGGGAATATCAAATTCAGAAGCAATAACAGAGACTGGAAACACGTTTGTGCTGCTAACACACAAAGAGAAAGACACAGAGAAACTTTAGGTCACCCAACCACAAACTGGATTTGACGCTCCGCACTGACCTTTCGTGCCGTCCTGGCTTTGGCTCTTGGTCTCCGTCAGTTCTCGCGTTGCAGGTTTGACGTCGCAGCAAGCTTCCAGAGCATCGACCGCCATCTCCGTGTCTTCGGGAAGTCTTTTATCGAGCTGCGTCGAATGCAAGCCGGACGTCGCACCTACGAGTAAAAACAGGCAGCCTGAAGTAGATTTGAATGAATGATGAGCTGCAGCAAAATGTAGCTAATGTCATGCATAATGATGAAAAATGAAGAAAGAAACATTCTAACAATAAAAGTTACATACAGTAAAAAGATTGTGTGACACATGCAGCTCCACAAAATAAAATATTCAAGCTCTGATTAAAATAAACGGCACATTCGTTAACGGTACTCACAGAGTAACGAAGTCAACAAAGGTGATTCCACTTCACAGTCACAGCAAAGAAATGAAAAAAGATCTTTAGACGACCAAAGTTTTATCTATTAAAGGTCCAGTGTGTAAGATTCATGAGTATTTATTGGCAGGAATGCAACATAATAATTAATATAATAAAAAATAAGAATTGTCTTTGTTGTCTTAAAATGACAAACTAAACTCTAGAGTTTATTTTTCCTGCTGAGGCGGGAAGTTTATTCATTTAGGTGCAACTTCAACACGAGGTGTCACTAAATCGCACACACTGGACACGGTGCCAACGAAAAGAGGTAACAACCTTCACCAGGTGATGCGGAGGTGCCCAAACCCAGAGGGAGGTGAAAGGAGAGAGAGCAGAACCCAGGAGGGAAGCCGACGGCTGATTCACTTCAATCTGTTCAGCTCGACTCGAGCGCACTTCGACGGCGCTGAGCTTTGTCCGTCAGAGGCTCTTTAGAGTTAATCCTCCTTTCGAAGCACGCATTATTTGTTGAGTTAACAGAAGCTGTGACGGGACAGGGTCTACGTGATGTTACGTTAACGTAGCACAGAGTGGAGGGGAAAGGGTCGTCTGAGGCCTTTTTGTGGATGAAGTTGTTAATTTTGCGGTTAGAAGACGAAGCTCGGGACGCTAACGCGTTCACTCGGGTCAACAAAACCACGCAGCAAATTATTTATGTAATCAAACTGATTTATTTTTGAAGATATTTACAGCTTATAAATATCATAAATTAAGCAATTTTTACAGTAATTATCAATGTGGAAAACAAAAATAACAAAAGCTGGCAGGCTGCTCAGAGACTCATTATGAACAAAAACTAACATTCAGAAAACAGCCAACAAAATGTGCAAAAAACAACAAAACAAGCTGCTACGGGGGCTGCGGATCTCCTGAGAAAAGTCTAGGAGGAACATGAGAGAGATCTGGAGAGGGGCTCTGAGGGGGGGAGGCCTCCTTCTGAAACAGAGGGAACCACAGACACCACAGACAACGTGGACACATCCGTTACCGGGCCTGACGAGAAGGGAAGGCTGAGAGCAAAGAGGCAAATTCAAAGGGCGGCGTTCAGACGGACGTTAGGGAGGTTACGGAGGAACACGGCACAACATGAGTGTTAGCGGGGTTAGCTCGGGTTATATGACAAGACACAAACACGTCGACTGAAAGGTGCCATGTGTGCATCAGCTGACCTGTGATCAGGTGACCTGTGATCAGTCGTACGTCTGTTCTCACACTATGTAACTTTGGGCTCCGGGTCGGGAGAAGTACGTAACGCTTTACGACACTAAGTCACACACACCAACTATTTCACTGATTCTGGTGAAACTGGATCAGATTTTATGGAGAAAATGTTTCCTGGTTTTCCCTCTGATGTCCTCCGGCTGCTCCGCCTCAACTCTCTGTGATTTACAGAGTTTATGATGGACAGTGAAGTAAACTGCTGACAGCTGGAGCTGCTGTTAGCTCATGTTAGCTCAGTTGGTTAGCTAAGGCTGTGAGCTCAGAGCACCGGGGGAGTATTAGGAGGTTTAGACCACCGGGAAGAAGACGAGGAGGTTTACAGGAATATTGATGGGGAGCCGGTGTCGTGCCAGAACAGGAGCTGGACAAGTGGGAAATGTAACTGGGCTCAGCAGCCTCTATGGACATAATGGCAGAGGAGCAGAGAGTGAAGAGGACACCGACGGAGGAAGCTAAGAAGAGAAAAGGAGAGAGTGAGCGAGCAAGAAGCCGCCGGACAAGAGTAAATCTGGGACTGACTTTTAGTGGTTGGTGAGAGCTTGAGATATTTTTGGTGAATTAACGTACCGACACTAAAGTAACGTAACATTAAGCTAGTCCAGTTATTGGGGTTCTTCCTCTGGGGACCTTGAATGTGCGACAGCTGTCAATAAACCTCTACGGATGCGACACACAACACCTTTACCGACCACTTCATGCCATACCATTGGGACTCCGTGCTGGCGTGTGATTGGTTAATCGGTGTTAAGGTGAAAGAGTGGGCGGAGCTTACAGAGGCAGCCAATGCAAAAGCAACACGGCAAGATCTTATGACCGGAAAAAAAAAGCCGGCCAATCGTCACCTTCCTCGCTGGCAGGAATCAGCCAATCAGAGGATGCAGCATTGGAAACTTGAAACAGACTGAACAAAATGAAGTGAACGGAAAGAGAAGGAATGGATTTGGAAAATAAAAAAATTAAACGAGATGTGGAGGGAAAAATGGACGATGGAGAAGATGGAAAGGAGAATGAAGCCAAGAATTACATGTACTGTTGGTAATAAAGTTATTACAAGAAGACATTAAATCATGAGAACTGCCCAAAAATAAACAGGTCGGTGTCCCAGCAGTGCATTTTTTAAAGACTGGACCCCAAAGTCTGCACAAATAAAGACCACAGGCATCGTCACAACATGAAATAATCAGCAAAATACAAAAGAAACAAAAACAAAGTGAAATATCTTCACTGAGTCAATAACAATCAGTCTTTTCTCCGTCTGCACCGAGAATCCGTCCAGGCCTTTTCAGGTCATTTCAGTGAGCGGGGAGTTGGTCTTCGTTATGTGGATTTAAAGTTTACGGCACCGTTACGGGAGCAGACACTCGTGAAGGTTAAAGGTCACCAGGACGGTTTGCCACACGGTGGTGTGAAACGACCTGAAGGCTCATCGTTTGTCTGGCCAGTATTTAAATAAAAAAGGTATAGATGCTAATTTCAATTTGTATGTACGGAAGCCTCAAGCAATCATACATTTAATTTGATCATTTTTCTCATGATAATTTCAGTATTTATGTATGTCTGTAATATGAATAAAGACGCTTCCTGCAGTGATTTAATGGTTTAATCATTGCAGGAAGCAATGATATTATGTTAAGATAATTTCTGTCAATATAACGACATAATTATTTTGTTATCTCATAAATAACTTGAGAAAACTGAGGAAATAAAATCTATGAATGAGCGCTCAGGATTTCTGTACGTAGCAGAAAGAGTTTAACTTCCTCAAAATAAATTGGAAGGTGACATACAGACCATAAATAATGAGCCCAAAGTGAAGTCAGTCAATTCTCTTTAAAAAATAAAATACATAAAGTTAAATGCGACCTACCACAAAGTGACTCAATTCAAAGTATTTCCTGAAATGAAAATTATAAAAAATAATAACTGTTTTGGCATTTCCATTTCTTTTATTGCCTTGTGTCGTTAAATACTACGGAAGCCCAGAGCGGTCATACATTTTATTTCCTGTTTTCTCAACAAACTTTGTTTCCTGAGATAACAATTAATTTGCAATCTCTAGAAAACAAAAGTATAATCTACTATATTAAAGAACTGCAGAAAACATCACTGCAGTTATTTAATAAACTACCCTATCCTTTGTTTTGTTTTGTTGAATTACGTTGTTATTTCAGGAAAATAAAGTTTCATTTTCTCAAGATCTCGAGAAAATGATCCTGTTATAACAACATTTGTTATTATTTAAATTTTAATTAACTTGTAATCACGAGGAAATAAAATGTTTGACAGTTTGGGGCTTCCGTAAAATACAACCTAACACGAAGAAAGGAATCCAGATGACTCAATTCAAAGTATTTCCTGAACTGATATTTAAATACTGTTTTGGCATTTCCATTGCACATCCCTGTGGATGCAGAGTTAAGGTGCAGCAGGCGATATGCAGAGTCGTGGATCGCTCGGATGTAACCACACCGCCCAGACGGCTCTCGGGGTTAGAGTCAAAGAGCGTGTTCCAGGTGAGTCCACTGCAACCTTTAGCACTTCATTCATGAATTAGCACCTTTCAGGCGTTGCGTACAGTTTCAACAGCCTGGAACAAGCCCATGTGAGTTACATTCACCAGGGTACAACACCAGGAGACCCCGACAGTCAACAAACATGTACCAGAGGATCTGAGCTTCATCACCAACAGAGGCTGCGGCATTTTATTCATGCATCACCCCTGAAGTCAGCTCAGCACTTTAAAAAAGGTCCAGCGTTTAAGATTTTGGAGGATCTTACTGGCGCAACCACGCTTTCAAGAGTCTACGACAAAGACTCTCTTCAGTGGAGTCCGCCGTGTTTCTATAGACAAATCAAACACTGGCTCTGGATTTTAAGTTTCACGGCCAGCGTGGGTTCACACCTGGAAGGCTCCACTAAATCCTCCACGCTGGACCTTTGTTACTTTAAGCGTAACTAAACCCTCAAACCATTTTTCCAGATGAAACCACCCATGCGTCTTCATGTGTAGTTGACACATGAACGACGCATGATCTCTGTGTTCTACGGGTCGAAAGTCATGTATGTTTGAACCAGCTGGCTGTCCATATCAGTCTCATGTAGCCATGAACCTACGCCACCTTTACTGATCGTCCTCTGCTGCATTTATAACATCTGGAAGCAGGACTTGGGGGTTTAGTTACACTTTACACACACGATATATTCAGAGTACCGATACAGGAGCTGAAGCTAAGTAGATTAATAAAACACAAAAACAAAATGAGCACTGACATGGAAATACAGATATTATTGCTTTCTAAATGGTTACATTCATTCCTGATTCATCCATTCTGGGCTCCCGTCAGGTCAAACGGACCCTTCCTAAGTGCACTAGTAGCCGATGGGCTGCTGGGCGAGCTGGTGCTCCTGGTACATCTGTCCCAGCACCTCGTGCATCATGCAGAGCAGAGGACAGCCCAGGCTCAGCAGCTCGTACATGAACTCGTAGTCATGCGAATGACTCCGGACGTGGGACCCCGCAGCTGTGAAAGACTCACACACACTTCCAAACAGCCGTCGAGGCAACACACACACAGCCCGGCTAGCACGCCTCGGCCAGCTCAGGCCTCGCCTAAGCAAGGAAACCAGGGTACCTGGAGGCTGGATCTGGACGCTGTCCGTCGCCGAGTAGCTCCCCCTGTCCAACGATGAGGACGTGACTCGGTCGTCCTACACGAGAGACACAGGAGGGAAACGATGACGTACAACAAAACGCAACAAATATATCAACAGTGCAGCAGTGAACAGGTAGGACGTTCCACCAACAGGATCGCCTGAAAAGGATCGCCCTGAGCGTACGGGTGGCAGAGCCAGGCGTCGTTCATGGACAGTAATCATGAGATGATCACAGCTTGTATCAGATAGAGCGGAGTGTCGTCTGCATAGCGGTGACACTTTGGTCTCTATATCTAATTTCCCTGTTCATGACAACTGTACTGAGGGTGAATTTATATACAACTCACCTGTTCACATTATATTAAGGCTTAAAGTTATGCAGGATTAAGAGCGTGGACGCTTTGATTGACAGGTGGCTTGTTTGAACAACGAGGCCTCAGGCAGAAGAGGCGGCATCCAGTGCCACATTTCACACTTTTTCTAGTTGGTGTCAAGTTGTTTCTTGTATTTAACTGGAGTCTTTCTTACCATTCTCCTCCTGAACCTCCCGACGTGAGTGCTGGACTGCAGCTGGGCATAATGCATCTTACAGTAGAACTTTGCTGTTAAAGGAAGAACACAAAAATATCTCTAAAAACACTGAACAGTAAAAAACTACTTCTGTGCAACATTGTGCAGAACAAAAACTCCCCCAAAAAAGCGAATCAAACGTACCCTCCTGCGAGTCGAAGGTGTGTCCTCCCAGACGGAGGGTGCAGTTGCAGACGTTGCAGCGGAAACACTCGCGGTGGAAGAAGTAGCCCTCGGCGCTCAGCCTCTCCATCACGTACACCCGCTTGGTGCAGAAGTGGCAGACGTCGCTGCCACCGAGCCCGGGAGGGAAGTCCTTACGTACCACGCACTGGAGAAGAAGAAGAGGAGTTCACACAGATCATACAAGCTGCTTCAGAGACGCGATTGGTTGATAATTTCCGAGAGAGATGCCTGAAAAAAATGTAACACTTTTACAGCACCGCTGGACTTGGTGGTTGCCAGACGTTTGTATATGTTGCCTATTTATAAGCCAGCGTTAGCTTGTACTGCACACTGTCTGTTAGCAAAGTAAATTTGGACCAGAGCCAGAAAAACTGAGCTCAGCAGCATCTACATAATGGCAGAGGAGAAGAGAGTGAAGAGGACGGGGGAAGCTAAGAAGAAAAAATGAGCGAGTGAGCGAGCAAGAGTAAATCTAGGACTGACTTTTAGTGGTTGGTGAGAGCTTGGTGAAATCCTCTAGCCTCGTTTAGCTTCTTCACACCGGTAGGCGGTTAAACGTGAGCTAACGTTAGCGATAACCGCATGCAGACGTGTATAAGCTGTTATAAATAAATATTTATGCAAACTCAGGCAGTCTTCTGAAGCTTTATTTCATAAACCATCTAACACGGCTGCAAACATACTAGCTGATTTGTAGCTTTGCCCTCGTGAGGACAAAGCAGATCCCATTTACCCCGTCAGCCTTAGGACCCCTCCGCGACCAGGGAACTAGAGCCTGGAAAGGCAGATCACCGGCTATCAGTAAAGACACGAGTTTGATGCTGCTGCTAGTTTAACACGTCAACACAACAACATGAGCTCTGCACGCATCCACATGCATCTTACCGGCGTGGTATTGGGCCTGTGGTCGGTCTCATAGAGGACGGCCAGAAGCTGAGCTTTAGCATCTATGGCTGACGAAACCTTTCCGACTGTTCGCTAACGTTTTAACGTCGAAGGAAGGACAGAAAAGAGGGAACAGGAAACGACAGACAGGAGTTAGGAAAGGAGACAGGAGGAAGGAGTTTACTTTGCATGAATTCACACGAGGTCTCGACTTGTACCTCTTTACTGTAACTGGGAGCTCCAGTCGGACAACTCTCAGAGCGAACAAATGACTTTTGAGCGATTCTTCTCTGGTTCTGAAGAACGCAGCTCCCGTTGAACTGGATGAACACCAGAACACTGAAGATCAGTTCATGACGGGTCCATAAGAAGATCCACAAAGCTGCTCAAAGCTACATCATGTAACTTTTCTCTGATAACTAGCGACCCTGTTCATGCTACACTGATGTTTGCTTATCCTGTCCTGTCTTACATGTTGAAAAACTCTAATCATCAAGACTGTTTAAATCTTTAAGACTAGTCTGGTCTTACAGTCTTCTGTCACATGTGATTAATCTGTTACCTTGGTGTCTTCAGCTAAGTTTTCATGGTCTAACATCTCCGGAGCGCTCAGCTGGACTTCCTGCTCACGTTCTCTCGTCCTCTCACAGTTTTCCTCGTGTTGTAAAGAAAGTGGACATGAGGACGAGCTGCTGTGTCCGTTTTCACAGATTGTGTCAGAGCGTGGAGAGGAGACCTCCTGACTGAAACGTCCGCTCGACGTTCGGTTGTTACATTCAGAGGAATCGTCGCGAAGCGAGGAGGTTCGCTCAGCGTGAGATGAGAGAGACGAGCAGTCTTTGTGTATCTTGTCCTCGTGGGGGACAGAAGAGAAACCAGCCTGGGCGGTGGGATCGGGGACGGGGTGGACTACGGGGTAGGTGGAGCTCTTAGATACAGAAACAGATGGAGGAGAGGTAGGCACATCCACCTACAGAAGAAGAGTCAAAGAGAAGTTCAAAGTGGAGAAGAAAAGACGAAGACTGACAGAAACATGCGATCAAACCACACGAAGACGACGAAGACGACGCTGAACACCTCCAACGTCAACACGAGTCCAAGAAAAGGCCAAACAAACTGTTGAAGAGGCCGACAACATCATGAACAACTCCTCTCACCTCCTGTCGAGTTGTTCAAACTCAGACAACACGAATCTTTTAGTTTTTGGTTACAAATCAGACCGATCGACGGAAACAGCAGCTCCACATACGACTTTCCAAACATCACGACGTCTACGATACATGCTGTTATCATGAATATGCAACAGTCTCTATGACATTCAATACACGACCTGAGAGTGAGGAGGAGGAGGAGGAGGAGCAGAGAGAGGAGCAGGAGGAGGTTTGTTGGACCCAGGAAACATGGAGGAGAGGAGGACGGCTCGCTCCTTGATGCTCCTCCCTGAAAATCCTCTGGCAGACGGCCTCTGCACGGACAGCAGGGGGCGACATCTTCGATGAACATCGTCAAAAATCAGGTTTAAACATTTTTAAAAAAAATATTTTGCAGAAATTCACCTGCTGCTGCTTCACCGAACTCTCATCGCTATCCAGAGCAGAGAAATGATTGGCTGTCAGGGCGGCAGAGGTGCGTTCTGGGTAGTGATGTTCGGTAACGTTAGGGCTCGGTGAGCGGGGAGGACTGAACGGGCTCTTAGAGCGCGACGGCGAAGGAGAGCGACTGCAGCCGCTCGGAGGAGGTGAGGAAGATTTGGGGGAATAAAGGAAAGTAGTTTGTTGAGCCACGGCGCCCGGATTCTCCAGTAAGCGAAGGTAGATGGAAGGCTGGAAACAGAAAGAAGAGAGGAGGAGGAGGAGGAGGAAGGAAGAAGGAGGAAGGAGGAGGAAACACACTTCACGTGGTAATTAAACAGAAAAGTGCTGAAGGAGGCGTACCTGCCATTTGGGCTGAGAGGGAGCAAGAGGACGAGGAGCAGGGGCGTCCTTGGGCTTTGCAAAACGAGGGTTTTCTCTCTCCTCGTCCTCCTCTTCCTCCTCATCCTCCTCCTCTGAGAGAGGAGGAGTGGTGGAAGGGGACAGAGGAGGAGAAAAGGATGGATCCTCATCAGACTGACACAAGGAGGAAAGCAAAGGGAAAAGGAAAGGAAAGGAGATTGAAGGACAGGAAGGAAGGAGCGCAAACGTACGTGGCCAAAAATAAAGATGCCGCTTCATTTCTGTCACGTAGTTGTTGTTGCAGTCAAATATTTTACAACCTTACACAGAAGAGTTGTGCAGATACTCCTGGACACGTCATCAGCGATGTTCCTGGACGTTCAAATGAAGCGCTGTGTGAAAGTTTAACATCGGTCTCGTCTCACCTTGGTGCGTACCTTCCCGCTCGACGAGTTCTCCTCAAACTTGGCCAGCAGCTGAGTTGCCATGGAGCGGACCTTGTTCTCCCGCAGTTCCCCGTCCTCGCCAGCAGGGGGCGCGCTGTGGCAAGACAGCTGATGCCATGACAGGGAGACAGAGGAGAGGCGATCAGAGAGGTGAGAGGAGCATGAGGACATTGAATGTAACATTCATAATAACTGTTCACGTACCTCGGTGAGGTAGTGGTTTCCCTTTCGCCGTCTCTTGTTAACAGAATCGTCTTCCAGTTTCTTGTCATCCTGTGAAGATGTGAAGAAGTTTCAATGAAGACTTTAATCAGTGTAACAGCTGATCACATGCAGACTGACGGCGGCCGGCCATGATTAGATATGAATTACAGGCGATGCCTTGATTTCTATGTTAGCTTCAGCTTAACCAACCAATGAACAGTGACGAGTGTAAAAGTCCCTCGACTCTTTGATCCTCAGTTAAAGCATCAAATGAACTTGAGCGGACGGTTTACCCTCGGGATCCTCTTCCTGGGCTGAGGCTGGTTCGCCAGTTTGACGTTTGGTTTGGCCAAATATTCTTCACTGTTCTCGTCTCGTTCTCTCGAACCTGAAATATAAAAACAACCAGAACAAGTTAAAGCAACATTGTGTCAGGGAAGAAGAAGAAGAGGAAGAGAAGGACGAGGAGGAGGAGGAGGAGGTTTACAGGCCTTACAGGTAGTGGAGCCAGTGTCGTGCCAGAACAGGAGCTGGACAATACATGAGTTAGTATCATGGGTCACGTTAGCTGCTCATTTTGTCATTCTGATTTGTTTTGTCACGATGCAGCACAGAACCCTTCAGCAGGATTGTTTCAAACAAACTTTTGCCTTCAAAATAATTTCATGGAATGAAATAATTGATACATCAGGGTTTCAAATGTCTAAATAAATGATTTGTTTGCACACAAAAAAACAATTTGACAGCAGATAACACTAAAATTATGCTGAACTGGACTCTGCATGATACCAGGGGACATCGATAACGAGTTATACAATCACTAAATATCAGCTAATCATTAGATAGTCGACCTAAAACTACTGATGCAACTTTGCATAACAAGTTGCATGAATCATGACTATCTCAGTACAGTGCAGACATCACTGCTGACTAAATATAACTGAACATTTAAGCTCCTAAATGTGGCTAAATGCTGGAGGTAAATCACTGGATTGTAGATTGCTCCCTGGTGACATCTGAAGAAGTGAAATGTGGCTGGAGCTCACAGCGGCGGTGGTGCGACCGGAGCGTCGGGCCTCCGGAGTTAACGCGGAGTGATTGGATACGGCTTCCACAGACATAGCACGCATACCAGTCGTGTCTCTGGCAGTGACCAGCCCAACCACGGTTGTGTAACGTTGCAACTCTAGCTCAGGCGGTGGATAAAATAGTCCCCGAGTTCAGTTATTTCAGATACAACTGGTGCTGATACTTTAACAGAAGACCAGTCCGACTGTCTCTAAACTGTCTCACGGTGAGTTATGTGGACTTTTGCACTTCCTATTAGGGAAGAAAAGAAAGGAGATGTTGTTTTCACAGCTTTTTTTCCCATCGGGTTTAGTATTACACATTTTTTGGTGGTTGGGGTGAAGCTTCGTATCCAGCCGTGCACTGCATATGTGGCCCAGACACTTCCCCTCCTGTTTGCTCTCCAATCCTGTGCATTTAGATCTACAACTCAAATTTAATCACATTTATCAGCTTCACAGCAGATGACAGAATAAGTAGGTGAGCACGGTTTTGATTCCTCATGACAGAGGACCGGGAAGGAGCCTGACCGTTGTTGTTTCCCGCCGAGTTCCTGAAGGCCTCGTGGAATTTGGACAGGTAGAGAACCATCAGCAGTTTGTCCGGTTCGGCCTGAGCCGCCATCTCTTTCCCCGTGGTCACCGGCTGGATGCCGAACTCTCGCTCGGCCAAGTCGAACGCCAACTGGTTGTTCCCCGCCACGTCCTCGTCGTTGAGAGAGTCATAGTCACTGAGGAAGGAAGAGCAAATGTGTGTGGAGGGCTGGTTAGCACAGGTTTGTTTTAGCATCTAGTTGTTTCTGTTTTTTTATTCAGGACGTGACGGAGAAGAGTTAAAGATGAGAAGATGCTGAATTAAATCATTATTTTCCACCTAGCTGTCTGTGTGCCCCACACTATGTTTGCAGACTGTTTGCACTCAGCTCCCATAAAAAAGATGAGTCACTTCGAAGACTGTACGGACAGGTGACTTTTCACACGCCCACATCCTGAACAGCCGTTGACATTTCCATATGAATAGACTGTGTGTGCGTGTTCTCACATGAGTTCAGGCCTCTGGCGGTGTATGAGGGCGCACAGGGCCAGGCCACTCCTCCAGGAAGACGTGAGGTTGGTGACGTCGACCCCTCTGTAGCCCTGAGTCTGCTTCTGACACCAGGTCAGCAGGCGGCCGGGACGGACCTCCGACTCTGCGGGAGAGAGGAGATGAAGTGTCGGGACGGTAAGTTTGTCCACAACACAATAAGATGGAACTTCTTGGGAAGTCTGTGGAGTTCTCTGTCATTGAGGTCACCTTTCTTCAAGAAGGGTCACCTGAGCTCTGGTGTAGACGATGATATCTGTGTAAATGTTGAGAAACCATCCCTCAACAGAGGAGGCCTCAGAGACCATCTACCCCCACCTATGATGACGTGACTTCAACGACTATCGTTTACGCCGGACATCAGGTGACCTTAACGTTAAGGACATCAGGTGACCTTAACGACTGTGACAGTCGTCACAACAACGAGTACTAACGAACCGAGTGGAAGCCGTGGTCGGGTCTAAATACTCGGATCTCCCCACCAGTCACAACTGAGAAGTGAAACGTCTTCACAGATCTACAACCAAGTCCAGTTTCCCCAGGTGTAACCCGTCTTACAGAGAAAGACACATCATATTTTTTATTGTTTCTGGACAAGCTTTTTATGTTCTTTTTTTTCTCCCACAGTGGTATGCACCAAATTACCAAGATAAGCTCCTTGTATGTGAAAACCTATTTGGCAATGAACCTAATTCAGATTCTTTCTTTCATGTCACAAGACCCAAGTGAATCAAAAAGATCTCCACCCAAGCCTAAAGCAGAGCAACGCTGGCAGCGAATACAGAGAAAAACATCGAGGCCACTGAACAAACTGGCCTACTTAAGATCTGCAGCACTTTGATGTGCTTTAAAATGCACAAGTGTAACTTCACGGCAGGATTTCTTCTATATTTCAGGGTTAATCCGTGAAGTGAAGCGAGCAGCATGGTGCGCATTGATGCCTTTTCTATTCAAAGACATCTTGTTACACAGACGTGTGTTGATTTTAGGGTCATCTGGAGTTTGCAGTGTTACATTAAGTTACACAGTGTTACCAGTGTTTCACAAACTTTTTACAGTGTACCACCTCAGAAAACATTTTTCAAAATATGGAATGACGACACAGACTTTCTATTCTTTGTGGTCTTAAAACACAAAAATGGGATTTTGATGACTGCACTAATTTATATTTTTACGTCAACAATGAGTCAAATGATGTGTAAAGTGAAAGAGGTCACAGTTATCACCAGCTCAACTCTATGAAGTGTTTTTAGCATCTTTTAGCTCAATGTTTTAGTTCATACTCTTCTAGCATCAGTTTTCTCCGAACACGAGACAAGCAAAGACCAGCTTGAGCGCTTACGTCTCAAGAGTTTGTGGAGACCAAAACAGAGCTAAAAGGAGAGTGAATATTGGACTAATAAAGTTTGTTCCACTGTCCCGAAACAGCCAAACAGCCACAGCTTCAACGTATGACTGTTTTTCGGTGTAACGCTGCCGGTGCAGAGTGGAACAGGTCAGCACACGTCTGTGCGAGGCATCACGTCTGACCCTCATGTGAGTGTAATGTTATCCAGCTGTATTGTCTGCGATGAGGCGTGTCAGCCTGTGACTGAGATAAGGTTTAAGTTTCAGGGCAGCGTCCTCTAAACCACGTTGATGAGTTCACTCTTATATGTTGAGTCAACGCTGAGACAATTTAACAAACAGAAGGTTTAAATTTAACTCACAAATGTAAGCAGGAAAACATTAATGCGGCGCTAACGGAGCCGTGGATGCATCTAATCTCTGTGCTGACTCATGGGACGATCAGATTACCATTACAACATGACGGAGAGCTTTGAACGTAGAACACAGTCCCGCCTGAGCTTGGCGATGATCCTCACTGTCACTGCTTTGTCTAAAGATATCTGATGTGTCTGTTTGTTGTTACAGAGGCACAAACTCTGCAAAGATGCGTCATAATGAGCTGAGTTTATATGTGATTTAAGACGCCTCGACACGGCACTGAACAGTCTGTGGAGGTTCTCGGTCATCCAGGATAAATCTGGGGAAACTGGACTTGGTTGGAGATCTGTGAAGACGGATCCGAGACAGAAAGGCAACAACAACAACAGTCCGCCTTTCTTGGACTGTGACTGAAACCCACATTTTAGGAAATCCACGCAACCAGGACTCTTCAAACTTTGCAACACAGGACTGACGAGTGTCCAAGCTCGAGAAAAGGAACACCAACAAACTCAAAGTTTGTTGATACCCTGACTGGACCATTGGGATGGTGCCAACAAGATCCAGGAAGGACAACACAATGGGTGATGAAGAAAAGGAGAGACAGAACATTTCCTCAAATTTTACACTCTGTAGTCTCAAGCTGCATTTTTGTGACATTCCAGTTGCAGTCGGCTTGAAAAACTGATTTCTAAACACGATAGAAACTCAGACAGAAGATGAGATTAAGAGTTACTGCGTCACTGCATTTCTTTCCACAAAGTATGTTTCCTCCGACCACTCGAACACGTACTCAGTGAGCAATGTTAAGTCCAAGAACCTCCGATGCTGTTCAAGTGAAGGCAAGAACATCCGTTCACCATCAGTGTCTACGAGGAGGGTCGTAGTGGACACTGCCAAGAGCTACTTGACCTCTTTGGCATCAGCCCCAAACACGTTGCCAATGCCGTCAACGCGACCTTTACAAACTAAGACACCGTATCAGATCTCCAACTGTTTATTGAACAGGGAGAAAGCAGAGACTCACCTCTTCTGGACAGGTTCACCGATCTACGGACGGGTGCTCCTCCTTCCAAGTGACTCGAACCGTGCTGACCATCAATGAAGAGGTGACGCACCTGACGAGAATAATGATTTGAGATGAGAGAAGATGACAGCAAACAGGATGTGACACAAATCTGAGACCTGCAGGTGGACCGACCTGGTGTGGCCGCACACAGCTGGAGTTCAGGTTGGGGTAGCGCGTGGCGGGGTCGATGGCGTACTGCTCAAAGTTTTTACTGATGTTCTCCGTGGTGGTCTGAGGCAGAAGCCGGTAGATGCTCTCTCTGAGGAACAACGGGGCAGATTCAAGATACCGAGAAACTTTACTGCAACCACCTGACCCGTCTAAAGACCGCGAGGAACTTTGACGTTACATCTCAATGACTTAACGTGCACAATGAACAATCCACCGTTTGGACCACATCTGTACGATACCCAGAGTCAATAAATAACAGGCTGGTGACAGGAAGTGGAACATAAACCCTCACACCTCTCTGCCAGGATCTCCAGAGGACTCCTGCCCTGTGTCCAGCCCCTCACCATCCAAGCGGTGTCGAAAGCTGCCAGGAAACCTCGAGCGCAGCCGGTACCCATCGGCCAGAAGGGCTGCGGACAGAAAACATGACGTCAGCGTGGACACACACACCAGCTGAGCATCAAACACCCCACCGCTGCCTCGTACCTCGAGCAGACTGTCTCCCACCAGCGCGACCAGGAGTTGATGACCGTGCTTCTCCCGGATCAAGGCGGCGTTCTCGGAGGCGTACATGCTGGTGAAGTCGAACATGGCTACGTCCGGCTGCCCGTAGTGGTTGATGGCGTAGTCCAGAGAAGGCAGCTGGTAGTTTGTGCCGAAGTCAGCCGCCTCGCGGGCGTAAGACAGCAGAGCTTCCTGGTTGACGTTGTCGGCGCTCAGCAGCCGCTCCGTTTCCATGAAGTCCTGAAATGAGACGAAACAAGGACGCTGTGTAACTTTGGCTCCTGTCAATCAAAGCGTCCACGCTCTTAATCCTGCATAACTTTAAGCCTTAATATAATGTGAACAGGTGAGTTGTATATAAATTCACCCTCAGTACAGTTGTCATGAACGGGGAAATTAGCTACAGAGACCAAAACTGTTTTTGTACCAGGCTGTAAACATGTTTATTTCTGCTGTCTAACATGGGGACTTATGGAGACTGACTCACTTCTGGAACCAGCCTCAAGTGGACGGCACGTTGAGTCACTCAGAGAATAACTCCGTCATGATTGGTTGCCGCAGTGAGATGCATCATCACGTTCACGCAAGTGTCTAAATAAAAACCAAATAAACGTCGACTGACAAACAGCTGCTGAGTCAGTGAACGATGACAGAGCGACGAGGCGGCCTCACAGTTGAGATATCACTCTGCACTAATGGGCAATGTAAGCTGAGATAAAGACCACTGAGGGCGCAGCTTCAACACCTCGGTGTGTGTGTGTGTGTGTGTGTATTTTCAGATGTTTGTCCTGGCGAGCGCTGGGTGGGTGGGTCATCATTAATCCTCCTAATATGATCCAGTCTGTATCTCATCCTCATTTATACTGTCCAACAGTGACCCTCACTCTGACTCATAATGTGTGTGTGTGTGTGGAATAGAAGGAAGGTGACAGAACGCGCGCAGAGTTTAATTAGAGCCTCGTTTCATTATCGTCCCCTGTGGAGGTTCATCAGTCACCGCACTGGCCGACACACAATCATTCCTGCCCGTCCTATAAAAAAACTCCCTGTGGCTCCGTGGAGGCCGCAGTGAAGCCACAGACTGCAGTTCCTCTAACGTCCACCTGAGGCTGGCTCCAGAAGTGAGTCAGTCTCCATAAGTCCCCATGTTAGACAGCAGAAATAAACATGTTTACAGCCTGGTGCAAAAAACTGAAAACGTCACCGGAAGGCAGCGCTAAAACCAGCTAGCTCTACACAAAGCTGGTGTTAGCTTTAGCCTCAGGATGCTAAGAAGATAAAACTCACGTTTATGATGACGCCTTTGTCCAGCAGACTCTGCTTCTTCGCCGTCATGACAAAGTAGTGCGTGTTGTCTTTGTAGTAAACGATGTTCTCCAAGTCGATCCCTGAAAACACGATCACACGTGTGACAAACAGGCCGACGGGTGTCAAGTTCAGGTTTCAGGCGTTCACGGCTGAGCATTACCTGTATCTTCTTTGAGCTCCAGGAAGAACTTCTGGTTAAAGATGAACGCCACGCCGCTGATCTCCTCCACTTTGGCCTCTGCTGTCGTGTTCCTGTTGACGAAGTTAGCCGTGATGGCGATGGCCAACTTCCCTCGAAACTCTTTGCGACCGAAACCTGCCGACAGCGGAAGACCGTTACCAACCGAACATGAAGACGTTACGTCAGAGACGCTCATGGGATTGTAGCAGCTTTGAGACACCTCGCTTCTTTCCAGTAAAAATAATGTGCAGTGCTTCGACTGCAGCGTTTACTCATCCGACAAATGTGGCTCAGGTCTCACTTTTTAAACCCATTTACCTCACAGCGCCTCAGACTTGTTTCTCACCGTCTAATGTGTTTTTGCGTCCGTCCGCGCCGATCACCACGTCGAAGTCAAAATCTGAGACGGGATGGGTGGAGGGCCGCACCTCGGCTCGCCAACCAGGACCTGAAGGAACAACAACAAAATATATTTAACACGGCGACCACAACGGCAGCTACCAAACTGAGCTAACAGCAGTTTAATTTGGTTTGAGCGAGAGGTTGAGCAACATAGACAGTGAATGCGAGTGATCGAGCGCCGTCATCGGACTTTATGTTTCTTGTGATTCATGTACAGTGTTGGTCTGGATTCTTTCTCTCTGAGCTGACGTGGCTAACAGCAGCTACAGTACCTCAGCCTTCCATGTCGACTAACGTGTGTGTCAGAGTGGGAAAGTCCTCACATGCCATATTTAGGACACTGCATATTTTAGGACCATTAGAAAACTCAAATGTAACCGTCAGCAGCCTCTATCAATAGCTTTGTGTTATTTTTCCCTCCTGATCACTTTAGCATGCGTGTGTTTTGCGTGCAGAAAGCTTCCCATATATAGCCGAGGTATGCAGGAGAGTCGCTGCGTGTCGCCGACTCTTCAAAATTCAGATAACGGACACAAACTCACTGTCGTCGCTCTGCTCCGCCGGCGGCTCCACCAGTTTGAGGAACTCCACGTTGACATGAATCTCCACCCCGAGAATGAGAGACACTTTGAGCAGCATCAGCTGGAGCTGACGGATACCTGCAGGGGAAGCACACAGACGTACACGTGACGTAGATGTAACACAGAAAAACAGAGCTGCATGTAGAGGAATAAAAGAGTTTCAATCGAGTCCACAGCTTTACAGCCAGACCTCAACAAGTTCAACAAAACAAGACACAGCAGCCAGCGGTGATCCATGAACTTATGTACTGTGCAGCTCCTGTTCTAGCACGACACCCCATTAGCCTGTAAACCACCTCTTCTTCCTGGTGGTCGGAAACACCCGTGGTACAAACACTAACAGTCCCCCAGTGCTCTGAGCTCACAGCCCAGCTAACAGACTGAGCTAACAGCAGCTAACAGACTGAGCTAACATTAGCTAACAGCAGCTAAAGTTGCTTGTTTTATCTGTAGAGTGTGACGTGGGGTTAATAAAGTTCCCGTAGCTCAGCAGCTGTATTTACAGATACTTCCTCAGCAGCAGTTATGAACAGGTCAGTGTTATGAGACGACATTAATACATGACACCGTTACTAAAGCTGGAGGGGAGGAACCAGCCAACGGAAACATTGCGGAGCGAAGAAACAACCTGCAGCAAACTCGACCGCTGGAAAAGAAATATCACCCCGTCACGCAGCAGAGTTAAATATAGAGCGCGCAGATGAAAGGAGCTTTTGTGAAGACGGCTTCTGTATCGTAGTGATTCGACACACACACGGAGCCGCTTTATTTACATGTTCGGCTCCGTGACGTTTTACATGTTATCTGTTTAAAAACAGGAAGTTGAAGAGGACATATTTACATGTTCTTTATTTCCTGTTACAAATATAAATGAAGGATAGTGATCTACTATGACACGTCAGATGTCTGAACTTTTTTAAATCATGTTGATGCTATATTACTTGTAATCAGGTGAATGGTGTTAGCTCAGTTTGTTAGCTGCTGTTAGCTAACATTAGCTCAGTTTGTTAGCCAGGCTGCCAGGACTGTGAGCTCAGAGCACCGGGGGAGTTTTAGAGGAGAGGATTTACAGGCTAATGAGGTGTCGTGCCAGAACAGGAGCTGGACAATACATCCATAAGTATCATGGATCACTACCGGCTTAGCTGGCTGCTATGTCTTGTGTTGTTGACCTTGTTGATGTCTGGCTGTCTCGTTAGTTTTTGATCAGAAGTAAGATTCAGACTCACTGATGTGGTCGATGGAGCCAGCGCAGAACTTCCCATAGAACTTCTTGGCTCCGAGTCCTCGGAGGTCGTGGATGGTGAAGGGCCAGAGGTGGAGCACGTTGTTCCTGGAGAAGGTGTCTCTCTTCTCGATCACGACCACCTTACAGCCCAACAGGGCCAGCTCAATGGCCGTCCGCAGACCACAAGGGCCACCGCCGATGACAAGACACTGGATGGAGGCAGAAGGAGGTTTGATTAACGGCAACTCAGGATTTAGCCTCTTTCGGCTTTTTTTTTTTGGTTTTACAGCACCAAACAGCAAACATGAATATAGTGGAGCATTTAGCATTTAGCTGGTGGAGACTAAAACTGACCTAAAAGAAGCAAACACTGGACTTTCAACTGTCAGCTGCTGTTAGCTAGTATTAGCTCAGTTTGTTAGCAAAGTTGCCGTCTCGCTAGTTTTTAGGGTATATAAGTAGTTACATCTTTTAAATTAGCAGCTGTTTGATTGATATTTGTGCATTACAAAGGTGAGCAGACCAGTTTAGAGTAACTGCTGCTGATGTGGACTGACTTTGGACTGAGAAGAAAAGACGACGAATGTCTCAACGGTCGACTGATTACGCCAACGTCTCATTTCCAGGTCAGGACACACTTTACCGTTCACACTTAAAGAAGTAACTGGCAAAACAATTAGCATAGCCGCCTGGGGACGATTAGTTTCATCACTTTTGGGAGGAAAACAAATAAATAAACAAAAGTTACAGAAACTTCTATTCAGCACACAAACGTCTCGCCCACACAGCTAAAGGTCCACCTTCTTTCTCCAAAAAGCCGTTTCTCCTCTGGGTTCATAATTTAACTGTTTTATTTTTAGCCAGCCGTCCGCCCAGCCCAGTCCAGCTCTGTTAATCTCTCTTCTGAGAGTCTTTGGCCTCTTTCCCCTCCGGACGTCTTATCTTTTCCTTTCAGATATGAAGTCATTCCAACGCTGAACACACTGCTTAATATCCTGAGACATGCACAGTCACACAGACACGTCGGCACATTAAAAAATAGCCAATATGAGATTACCCATCACATGAAATATGGATTTGAACTCGTCAGCGTTCACTGATCGCTTCCCAACAGCTGATCTGATCAGAGCTGTGTTAAGTTACAGCTAATCCTGCTGGCTCACCATAAGGAACACAGAACTGATAGAACTTTGTTGGCACTAATACCAGCGTGACCAACTAAACCAAGTCCAAACCAAACCATGCTAACATTGGTAAACCATGATAACAGACTGTACGTAAGATCCCTCCCCAATACGTAGAGGATCTAACGGCGCTAAACACGCTAACAGAGGGAGCATGGAGAGTGTAGCATCACAGAGACGTGGCTGAATGAACTCACTTCAGATTCACTGGGAGCACCGGATGATCCAAAGACCTCTTTGTCTGAGACCAAGACTCAGTACCAACACCGATCTCGAATACTTCAACATCGTTTGCGACTCTTCAACACAACAAGATGTTCGACATGTTTGTCACCATTTGTTTTAATGCAAAAGTAACCAATGTGAGATACAGAGACGACACCAGCATTGAAGACTGTTCAGTTCACGCTGTGAATACACACAGACTATCATCCATCAGCCTCAAACTCCAGCTGGTCTTTCTTACCCTGGTGCCCTCGCATGCTTTATTTTGGTTGTAGACTTTGTGCTGTGCCCTCTTGTCCAGTTTGGTCCACAGGGCCTTGACCTTCCATGTGCTGACCGCGGCCTTCAGTGAGCTGTAGAAGTTGCTGTAGTCCAGAGGATCGAGCTCAAGCTGCCTGCAGAGGATGCTGAAGGCCTGCAGAGTCCCTTTACACGTGGACGCCTGGACGAAGTTTTCAAAAAGAATGCTGGCCTGAGCCGTACGTTCGTCCTCCGTCTCGCCCATGTCTGATCTCCTCTGACACTTCTCCTCCTCCTCTTCTTCTTAGTCTGCTGCTGCTTCCTTTTCCTGTTTCCAAACTGTCGGTGCTGTCAGGACTTCTATGACGTGGTCGCCGTCATGCTTCGCTATCTCTGAAAGAAATAAACAAGAAAAAAAGATCAACACTTTAAATCATGTTGAAGCTACACTGACAGGGAGTAGAGACAGTGTCGTGCCAGAACTGGAGCTGGACACTACAATGAGGTTGACGGATTATTTATAAGCTAACGTTAGCTAGTATTGTATTTCCGAGATTCATATAAGGAAAAAAGCCAAGTAAACTGCTACGAATTGTAACTGCTGTTAGGCTAATGTTAGCTCAGTTTGTTAGCTGGGCTGGGCTGCCCAGACTGTGAGCTCAGAGCGCCACAGGCGTATTTGGACCACCGGGAAGAAGAAGAAGAACAAGAATATTTTTTTAGGAATACTTATGGGGAGCGTTGCCAGTGTCGTGCCAGAACAGGAGCTGAGCTTCTATGGACATAATGGCAGAGGAGAAGAGAGTGAAGAGCTTGGTGAAATAAAAGGCTGAAAGACAGACGCCGAGCTGGGCTGACTGCTGCTGGACTAGTCAGTGATATTAGCTGCTGCTGGGTCTGCTGCTGCTGACCTGGTTAATTTTTGGCCGTTAGCTTATTTTGATCAAAAGTAATGTTAAATAACATTTCTACACAGTGCTGCTTTAATGATACTGCTGTTCAACATGAGGACAGAATAAACTGTGTGGTGGAAAACGTTTGGTCACATTCCAAATGTAAGGAATGCGTGCAGTCGCGCTGAAAATAAACAGGTCAACATGCCGCCTCGTATAGAGTCAGAGCATCATGTCACGGCTTCAACCACACATCATTCCTGTACAGGCCGACACCTCGAGCCAACAACAACAAGCCTGCAGAGTTCAAACAGTCATTAATAAAGCTACAACAAAGATATTCTCCTCCTGCGGCTCCACCGAATGCCTGACGGGATTATAACCGAGTGTGGAGGCGTTCAGCTGAGCAGTCATGGGAGAAGCTCAAACACAGCAGCAACAGTGGGAATACAGACAAAACTTCACGAGCCACAAGATGCAGGAGAAACACAGCAGACTGTTATCAGGAGAACATCACTGCCCAGAGGCCTGCAGCACGAGAGACTTCCTGGTTCCTTTAGGTGATCTTATCGAACATGAAAGGTCAAGGACGTCTAACGAGCTTGAAGCTTGAAGTTCGAATACCTCCAACTTTCACTGGTGACCCACTTTCTGTACGAGCCACAAAGCTGCTTCTCCACTTAAGTGGACGCTCAGCAGTTATAGAGCAACATTAGCATTGATTCAGAGCCATGTTTTTGAGCTTTGAGCTCTGATTTTGGTCTCTTTAGTTGCTAAACAAGTCTGTTGTTGTGAGTTACAGTAGTTTTTGACACCAATCATCCGTTTTGCAAACATGGACGTGATTTGTCTTTTTCTGTTCGAGAATAGCTGCTAGTTTTAGCCAGTGCTAGCATGCTATCTTTGGTGATGTGATGAGAAGGAGCAGAAAAGATACACAAACCATGCATGGTTTGCATGGCTTGTCTGCAGTAGTTTGGTAGCTTTGCATAGAAAAGCTGCTGTCTGCTGGGCTGGAAAACAACTCTACGCAAGCAGTGAAAGAGTTAACTAAAGGGATAAAGTTGCAAGATTGAAACCTAAAGTCAAGCTAAGCTAAAGCTAAAGCTGAAGGCAGTTGTAGATTCAGATGCTGACATGCTGAGACAGTAAACTGTGATTCAGAATTTGCACGGACGCACTCAAACGAAGAGACGGCGAGCTGCCGGACAGTTAAACACCAGAAAATTACCCTCTGCAGTGCGTACGTGCCGACAAAGTGACCTGCCTGCTCGCTGCCAACGGAAAAGCACCAGAATTTCCTCCTTGATGACGCTGGACAGAAAGTGCCGCGCTCTCTGGGTTTCTAATTTTAGGTGGGGGGGTGTAAATGCTGACAAATGTAAACTGAGTCTTTGAGGACTCCAGGAACAGTCATGAACACGCCGAGCGGCGAGCTGAGCGGTGGCTTGGTGACCCCGCTGTCACTGTCAGGCCTGTGAACGAGAGTACAATACATTTATTGGTGCAGCCGGGCGTCCCTGTCAGCTGACACTTCAACTGCTTTCATTTCTTAAACATGAACCGTCGTTTCAGCTGCTCTGAGGTCAAACTCTTTAAATTTTCATATAGAAACTTACGATTCAACTCCCCATAGGACGAAAAGCTCTAAGTGCTTCAACTTAGACACTGCCCGTCATCGTACACGAGATCATGTTTCTACAGGAGCCCAGAATGGACAAACTAAATACTAAATTTCCCCGTTCATGAGCTCCGGTATGAACAACGGTCTTCAGGTCACTTAACGACGTGATCATATTTTAAAAGTTCTGCTTAATGGTGGAAGTGAAGTCCAGTTTAATCTGGTTGTCAAGGAAACAAAGAACAAAGCTATGGAAACTTTGGAAATTGGAAACCTGTGGGAGACGCCATGGAGACCACGTCCATGTTTTACACGGTCTATGGTGATCATATGTTTTCTTCAGAACCTGAACGTAACACTTTCCCACACACGAACCAATGGATTCTCTTTATATCCTAAACTCTACCCGGCAACAGACTTATTTGAAGCCGCTGCCAGGCGTTTGGTGGATAACATCTCCGTCAAAGTTAAAGTATCAGATCCCGATCGCTGGAAGCCGCTCAGCATTATTCTCACGTTAACAACCACGAAACCTTCAAACCTTCAGGAGCTGGGAGAGGGATACTGTTCCCCCTCACACACACACAGATTGAAGTCTGCACGTACACACACTTAAAACACATTCCGTGTTCGACAGGCTTGAAACAGAATCACATGAAAACATGTGGATGTACTCTGTATACAAACAGTGTGTGCGTCATGGCAAAGGACCGGTGTGTGCTGAACAGGGATGACACCTGGCAGGCCCCTCGAGTTCCAGACGCACATCCAACCGCACACACACACACACACACACACACACACACCTAACTCCCCCAAGAAACACACTTTCTCTTTGAGTCCTTGAGTGGCCCAGAGGGGGGCTCGGATCTCTGCTACCTAACAATCTGGCAGCAGACGGTAGCCTCTCAATTACTACAACCCCTCCACCTCCAGACACACTTGTAACCCTTCGACCTTTCATGCTATTTCATTTAAAGATACAAAGTTTCCATAGCTTTGATCCTCGTTTCCATGACAACCGGTTAAAAACTGGGCTTCTCTTCCAAGTGCAAGATTTAAAATATCATTGAATCATTGACCTGAAGGACCGCTGTTCATACCGGAGCTCCGGCGTGGTTGATGGTTGTTGGAGTCACAGGAGGCCAAGTATCGTCGCCAACGGACCTTAGGTGACCTGAACAACTGTCATCCTCACTGGACCTCTGGTGTCTTCAACAACCGTCCTCCACATCGGACCACCGGTCACCAGAATAACCGTCGTTCAGGTCACCTGAGCTCAGGTGTGGTTGATGGACGACCATTGTTCATACCGTTCATCAGCTGACTCTGTGTCATCACACCAATATTGAGCGCTAACAAACCAAGTGAAGCTATGGCCGCATCTACAATCCTGCCTAATCTGATCTACTTGGATCTCCCCACCAGAACTGAAGATGCTTCCTGGATGAGAGGCAAAATGTCCTCACTGATCTACAACCAAGTCCAGTCGCCCCAGATTGAACTCTTCTTGAAGATGACCTGGACGACTGAGAACCTCCACGGACTTATTCTGTCATCTTGTCTGGCTCGTGGAGTGTAACCATCTACTGAACACACTAAATCCAGAATATCTGTCTTAGATTAGTCCTCCTCTTGGATCTAATCCACCCGGAAATTCAAGGAATTTGTTTGGAAATAACATCCTGATATCAGCTCAGAGGCCGACTGCCCTACTTGTGTCCGACTCTGACCAGTCGTGATATACTGAAACTCCCATCGGGTCATACGCAGAGCTATGGGAAAGAGCACGACCTTTTGAAGCTGGACTGTATATAGCCACGTCTGGCAGGGTGCATTCTGGGAGTCCGGTTCAGGAAGTGGTTAACTTTGTTATTTATTTATCAGCACTCATGGAAGTTTAACTACACGTTTAACACGTTTAACTCCACGTGTCACTCCACGTTACAGGTGTCCGTACAACCGTTACAGTAACGTTAGATTGTAACAAACTCTGCACCACCGAATTACACAACATGATGACACCACAGGACAGAGAACACACTATACATAGACGACCATTAACGCAGAACATTTATATGACATGGGTCTATTTCTGAACCCTGAACGGACGACTTGTTAATCGAGTCCGTTAGTTCAACAGGTTCGAGTGTCGATAATGGAGGAGAAGTCCGTAACACAAGAAGCTCTGAAAAGTAACAGGACGCAGCGTTTGAGGATATATATAGCGGCTTCTTGCTCGCTTACTCTCTCCTTTTCTCTTCTTAACTTCCTCCATCAGCGTCCTCTTCACTCTCTTCTCCTCTGCCAGGTTACATTGCCCACTTGACCAGCTCCTGTTCTGGCACTACACCAGCTCAGCTCTCTGTCAGCATTCCCCTGTAAACCTCCTCCTCTTCTTCCCGTGGTACAAACACTGACACACCCCTGGTGCTCACAGTCCAGACAGCCTGGCTAACAAACTGAGCAAACATTAGCTAACAACAGCTACACTTTTCAGGAGTTTGCTTTTTTCTCGTCAGAACCTCAGAAACAAAACAAATATATCTCTTTGAGTAATGGCATGGGCCTTCCATGTGTCACACAAAAGGATAATTCAAGCTTTGGACTGACAAAATGACTCAATCTTTACATGAAAACTGGTTCTAGAGGAACTCCAAGACTTTAAAGCAAGTCATTATTCACAAAACATGTTTCCTGTTGGAGATCCAAGCCTCTAACTCATCTTTCAAAAAGCTAGTCCAGCATCATCAATCTCAACAAGCGAGCCGAGTAAACATCTGAAGCCAAAAGAACTCCACAGCCATGAATTAGAGAGATCTGAATCCTGCATTTTACCCGAGGGAACGATATCTGATGCCGACTCTCTGCAAAGTCAAAGTAGTAGCTCACAAATCAGTCAGGAAGTCATGCAGGGAGGGCGAGGGTGTAACGTTACACACAGTATAGATTCAGGTTACCGCTCGTCTGAGGTACGAGGAAATGGGACGTACAGGTGACAAGCAGAGCGGGAAAAATGTGTCACTGGCCTTCGAACAAAGACGAACTTCATTCACAATGAACACACAGAATGACTTCATCTCAGTAAACACACAACATGTCAGAGTTTTGCTGCATAGAACTGGGAAACAGTGTCAACAAGACAGCACAGGACACTCAGATCAGACGTTTGACTTCAGGGAGCTGCTTTAACCTGCCAGTGAAGCAGAATATGAAACAGGAAGCCAAGAATCTGGACTATTTCCTGTCTTAGAACAATAAATACTTTTTAAAAATTAAATTTTTTCTTTATGTGAATTCGTGCCAAAGAGCTGCAACACGGGCAGATCATCACCGCCGTTCATCACATTCCTACACTTTGACTAATGTGCCTCGTTTCAAAACTGAGAGGTCGAGTCCAGAATAAATATGAACTGATGCAGTCGGCCTGTTCAGGGACGAGCTTACACCGCTTTATAAGCATGAACATGTGGTGGGATAATGTCATGTTGCTGTAAGGATCACAGAGTACGATCCTTCAGCTTTATACAGGAACCTTCAGGAACCTGGCCTTCAGTCTGAAGGACGTCAAGACGCCTGATTTACTGTCTGACTTTACTGTCTCACAGCTGCCTTGACACAGTTAACCATCTCATCCTTCTCTCTATCCGTACACACCTCACCACAGGGGTACCCCAGGGCTCGATGCCGGGGCCCCTTCCCTTTGCCATCTACACCACCTCTCCGGGTCTGATTATCCGCCTCTTGGACATGTCTAACATGGATGAAGGCACACCACCTTCAGCTGAACCTCTCAGAAACTGCTCCTCCCAGACAAACATACTATACCTCGACACCAACATCAAATCTTACTCCCCATGGCGAAACTCAGAGGAGTCACATTTTAGCAGCATCCACGTCCAAAGCATTGACACATTTTAAGGGGCCTTAAAGCGTCTTCAGAGTTCCCAAACTGAGTCCAACAATATTAGAGATGACACTGCAGGTTTTCATGTAGCAGGAAACTCAAGTTTTATTTCCAGCAGCAGCTCATGAGGAGTCACTGAGGAGGCCTGCAGGGTTAGTAACGTAAAACTAGAGATCACTGACAGAGCTGTCGGATCTCCGTCGTCTGTCTGGATGTTTACAACCCTGAGAGGCAGATAAGGTGTTCAAAGTATTTTAATCATGAAAAAAATAATTAACACAAACAAATCACAGTGCTGAGAGATTAGGAGTGAAGAACTCTGTTGAGTCACACAACTGTTCAATGAGTTAATCACTTACAAAGTAACACAGCAGCCTGTGGACGTCTGTCAGGACGATCAAAGCTGAGTCAACAAGTTCCCGTCCAGACAGGCCAGAGGCCGAGAGAGAGGACGGGACGGGCAGCTCTGGAGAACACCGTTTCAGATTCTTCAGTTTTGAAATGTATGGAATTTAAACGTGACCGCAGACCCGGCCCGGGAGACGTGCTGCTCCTTAACGTGACGCTGATTAGATCCAGCAGCAGAGATTTTCCTTCTGAAAACAGGAAGTACAAACGGCTGGAATGTCTGTGAGCTGAAAGTGTGGTACGACCACGCGAGAGTCGGCGGCATCAGCTCTGAAATATACAGTCAGACTGACTGGTTTCAGATATGAACATAAATACATTAGCTACAGAGACCAAAACTGTTTTTTGTACCAGGCTGTAAACATGTTTATTGCTGCTGTGAAGTTTTGAACATGGGGACTTATGGAGACTGACTCACTCCTCTCGAACACTTTACACATTCAAACAAACAAACAAACAGAGTCACTAACTGCTCACGGCGTTTCCGGAGAGGAAACTTCTGCGTGAATATCTACGAGCTCCATCAGACCCGGTCCACGGCTGAGAGCGACACACCCACACTTAACTAACACACAGATAAGAGCTTCAAACTTCTCATCAGATACATTTCTGTGACTCCCCGTGGGTGGAGGACCACGGCACAGCGGAGCGGGTCATTAACGTAGTGTGTGGATGAGCCCACTCAGTACGTTTTCACATTTAAAGTCCAGGGTGACACCTGAGACGAGGCTGCCATGTTTGAGCTCTCATGAGAGAACGTCTGAACGTGACAGCTGATTTTTATGACTGAACCAACACAGCTCCTCGTCTGCTGCCTCACGCTCTCCTTTTCTCTTCTTAGCTTCCTCCGTCAACATCCTCTTCACTCTCCTCTCCTCTGCCATTATGTCCACAGAGGCTGCTGAGCCCGGTTATACTACCCGTTTGCCCAGCTCCTGTTCTGGCACAACACCGACTCTGCTCCCGATGAGCATTTCATGAAAACCTCTTCTTCTTCTCGATGGTCCAGAGTTACTGCTTCTGGTACTCACATAACTCGTGGCTGCCAAAGAAAGAATCAAAGCCCTGCAGATATGGACAATAAAAACAATGAAACAGCTGATTTTTATGACAAAACTTCCCCTTTGGGTAAAGTGTAATCATATTTCCAGTTTCACAGAGTGATCATTTCTCTTCTGTCCTCGCCTCACCTGGCTCATATTCTGTTTTTATAGTCTAAAAATCAATGATGGTGGTTGTAATAACGTTTACTGAGCAGCACAGGAGTTGTGTTGAGGATAATCGTTGAACCCGCAGCAGCGATTCTGTACCTAAAGCCCACGATCAGATCTCTCTGTTCTGGAAAAGCTCAGTAATTACACCCCAGATGTCTCCTCTCGCTTTGCAGGGTTACGTTTGACATCGGCTGCAGTTTGGATTCTCACACAGAGCTGAAATAAATCTATTACTGACAACATCACACTAACATAAGGACAATCTTTTAAAAGGTCCAGTGTGTAAAGTTTCATCTTTGTTAACTTTTATATCCACACTGTTAGATGCCACCATCACATCCGACACAATCAGTCAACACTGAACAAAGCTGGAGCCAGGACACAATTAGCTAAGCTTAGATTAACACATAAACACAAACGTGAAACTGTTTAACCTCCGTGGCTGCAAAAAAAAGCCAAAAAACTGCAGTTTCTCATGTCGTCCACTTGAGGCTGGCTCCAGAAGTAAGTCAGTGAGCCACAATACGATAAACCAACAGCTGAAGTTCCTTTGTTGGCGATCAGGAATTCTACAGTCACATCAAACAGTCAGAGACTGATTACGTTTGCTTCAGGATTGCATTTTTTAAGTTTCAGGCAAGTTTCTGGAGGCGTTCCAGCTACTTGATATTTCTACAACTTCCTATTGAGAAAATACCACAAAACTCAACTACCACAAACACAACAACTCATGTTGCACTCATGTTGGACTCTGGACCACATATTCACCTCTCCTTTGGATAAAACTCTGAACACTGAAAGTAAAGACACTACAGTTTGTACGTACCATGAAGAGTCTCAGAGGAGTGTTGATGTGTAATCTAACTCAACAGATATATAGTGAGCGAGATAACACTGTGTGTGATCAACAGCTAATCAAATGTCTGAGCTGAGGTTAAAGATTCCTTTTAAGGATTTACCCAATCACGCTCGGCTGGTGTCTTTGAATCCGGGCATACGAGTGTTGATTGTTACCTTTGGTACAAAGGTTGTAAAGAAGGATGGGGGAGTGTCCAAACATCTCAGAAACACCAATAAAACCAATATGACTGTAAAAGGAAAGGCTGGGCGACATTGGCCTAAATGGGCAACATTGAGATTAGTGTCACATTTTATAATAATATGATCAATACTTTGTCTCTACAAGGAGCTAAGCTCAAACTTTACGTCAAGGACTGAAGGTTCTTCATCATTATTGGTTTGGTAGTCGGCAACTCACGATTGTTTACAAATCAGACCAAATCAGCAGATAATGAAGATTTTATACAACATGTGATCTTCTATTTACTGCCAATACAGCTACAGCCAAACATTTAGTTCTGAGCAAAAATATGAATACCCTAATTTGAAAACATCTTAAACTGTTTGAATGAAATGAAATTAAACTGGAATTTCCGGATATAGTTTGTTTAATTTCACCCTGGTACATTGTCAAGTTCGTTCACGTAATGCACGCACACATCCATAATTCGCTCACATTCGTGGCTCCAAACAAAGAAAAGTTCAGATCAGAAGTACCACCCTTCTACCAAATGAGCTCCAGTTCTTGAACATCAGTCATGACGGGTTGTACTCTGGGTCCATATGTTGCCTTTAATTGGTGCATGTGAGCCCTGAAATCAAACCTTTAATCCTCACAGCATTAACACTACACACACTGTGGAGGTCTGTGGCTGGATTAGACCTGAAACCTGCAACCTGCGAGCTATTGTGCCATTATTAAATTTAAGACCTCGCCTTATGTGGTGGGATTTGGACCTGTGTATCCTCGAGAAGTACAGGATTTTGTAGGCTAATGATCATTAAACCATTTGGCTACTTGTGAACGTTTAGCCCAACGAGGCCTCGAGAAGAGCAGCATGAAGTTAGAGCTACTCTTGAAGTGGGAGATACAGAACTCCATCTTGGAAACACTGGACGTTCTCAGACTTCGGCTCAGCATTCGATACCATCATTCTTCAGCAGCTGTTGGGTTTTTATTGGTCTACATCTAGAGACACATGCAGGACATCATAACTGTGTGTTTGGTGTCATGTTTCCCGTCGTTTGAAGCCCTATAACCGCTCACATATACTTTTTTTTTTACTCCCGTAAAAAGAACTAAAAGCTAAAAGCTAAAAAGCTACAAAGACCTGCAGAGTTGGGTGATAATTTGTTGTGATGTAATAAATATGAATTCTACCTGTGTATATTAAAACTAACAAGCCGGTGTTGTGCCAGAACAGGAGCTGGGCGAGCAGGCAATGATAACGTGCTCCAGTAAATCAACTGTAGCTCCTGTTTGTAAGCTGGGCTGCCCAGAATGTGATTTACAGAGTATCCTGATGGACAGTGACGTAAACTGCTGAAAACTGTAGCTGCTGTCTTTGTAGCTGCTGTTAGCTCATGTTAGCTCCGTTTGTTAGCCAGACTGTGAGCTCAGAGCACCGGGGGAGCGTTTGTACCACAGGAGGTTTGGACCACGGGGATGAAGAGGAGTCGTGCCAGAACCAGAGCTGAGCAATGGTGAAATAAAAGGCTGAAAGACAGACGCCGAGCTGGGCTGACTGCTGCTGGACTAGTCAGTGATATTAGCTGCTGCTTTTGTTGTTGCACTACATCACTAATTCTCTACAGGCTACAACTCCAAAAAAAATGTCAGTTTCCAACCCAACCTTTGGAAAATCCTCGCACATACTGGAGCTCAACTTAGCCTCGGTCTCATCTGACAGCAGCCCATCTGGTCACTCGGCTCCCTGGTGTATTTTGGTCTTGCTGCTCCCCTCCTCCTCCTCCTCCTCCTCCTCCTGTGCTGATATGTGCAGTGACAACCCCTTATAAGTCAACCACTCATTCCAGGAAGTGACAGCTTGTGCAACTGCTTGTTTCTGCCTCACAGGCATCACAGTGACGATGAGTGAGGAAACAGCAAACATAGAAACACAGCTAGTAACATAAAAATTAAAATGATGAGAGAAACTGTCAATGACAGCAACAGTTCACATCACAGGTTGGTGTTCCCGACCCAACCAACACCGATCACTCGAAGAAGAGCCAGGTTCAAACTCATGGTCCGCTGCAGGTTTGTCTTCAGACTTGAACTTCATATATAAATCGCTCCGTGGCTCAGTCACATTGCATTTAACAGGGAACCCTGGAGCTAAAAGTAAAACTCTGAATCAGCAGATAATGAAGATTTTATACAACATGTGATCTTCTATTTAATTTTAAAAACATCTTCAACAGTTTAAATGAAATGAAACTAAGATTTCACTGAATTCCCTGAAATATTTTGTTTAATTTCACCCTGATACGTCGTCAGGTTCGTACAGGTAATGCCACATTACAACAAGACTCCAATCGTGGCTCCAAACAAAGAAAAGTTCAGATCAGGAGAACCACATTTCTACGAGAAAAAATAATTATCTTTCCGAGGAGGCAGAAGTTGGATTTTCCTTCTAAGAAACTTTTTATTTTGCAGATTAACGACTTTATCAAGGTTGACACTCCCTCACTCTCATCTCAACCACTGCTTGCTTTCTCCCTCAAACCAAATTAAACTGAGTCAGACTCGATTTAGACACATTTGACTTCTACTTTGAGTTTTCTAATGGTCCTAAGATATGCAGAGTGTCCTAAATATGGCATGTGAGGACTTTCCCACTCTGACACACCCGTTAGTCGACATGGAAGGTTGAGATACTGTAGCTGCTGTTAGCCACGTCAGCTCAAAGAGAAAGAATCCAGACCAACACTGTACATGAATCACAAGAAACATTATAAAATCTGATGGCGGTGCTCGCTCACTCTCATTCACTGTCTATGTCACTCAACCAAATGAAACTTCACACTCAGCTTTCGAAGCTGCTTCATGAAATAACAACAGGATCAGAGTTTGGATCTCAGTTTCAGGCTGACTGTGGAGGTTTGACCGGTCCGAGCCTATGGATGAGTGTGTGCCACAGCTTCTGGATAAATCACATACAAAAAGCACGAGCGTCATTCAAACTGCACACGGTTCAATCAACACTCAAGTAGAACAAGGTAAGCCTTTTGTCTGCAATCACCCCATGAACAACATTTAACGAGGATTTGTCCCGGACGTCTGAACCGTTAGTCCCTCATACTGACCAACACTCACATTCAGGAAGATAATCCATAATCCAGGTGTATGAATGGAGCCATAACACATTCACTCAAGACAAACAGCAAGCTGATACTCTGACCTCTGCACCGCCTGGCAGAGTTATGTAAAAGAAAAACACAGGGAGGATTCATTAAGTTTGGATGCACATCCAGTTCTAATTAATGGTAATCTATTGTATTACTCAAGAGCAATCTGAGTGAAAGCTAATCCCGCGACTGGAACGTCGATCCACAACAACAAACTGCTGCTTCTGGGATGAGATGCGGCTGTCGCCTACGCCTGATTGGATTTCACATCTCTGAGGACGTGAAGAAGCTACTGGGAGACGGCGAGGAGGTTCATGTGAACCGCTCTGAAAGTCCTGAGTGAGTCAGTCTCCATAAGTCCCCATGTTAGACAGCAGAAATAAACATGTTTACAGCCTGGGACAAAAACAGTTTTGGTCTCTGTAGCTAATTTCCCCGTTCATGACAACTGTACTGAGGGTGAATTTATATACAACTCACCTGTTCACATTATATTAAGGCTTAAAGTTATGCAGGATTCAGAGCGTGGACGCTTTGATTGACAGGTGGGTGTCGCGAGAGGTGGCTTGTTTGAGCAACCAGGTGTCATTCAACTCCATCAACGATCCACATCATGACTCGGGAGATTGAAAAAACTACGACTGGATAAAAAGACTAACTAACGTGTTGCCCAGCTCCTGTTCTGGCACGACACCAGCTGTAAACCTCAGTTCGAGCAGCCCGGCTAACAAACTGAACTAACATGAGCTAACAGCAGCTACAGTTGTCAGCAGTTTACTTCACTGTCCGTCAGGAAACTCTGTAAATCACAGAGAGTTGAGGTGGATGTTGCTTTAAATATATTCACAGGTATGTATTTTAATATAAATATAAACTCCAGCTGATAAAGTTTATATGTGAGACCCGGAGAGTCTTTGTTTGCTGCCCACGTCACCTGTTGCACCTCCACCATCTATAAAGTTACAGCCCGTCATAAATAATTCACCCGCAGCTCCAAGTCACCAATAACATTTCCCCGGTAAGAGCTCAGCTCGTGCGCCGCTGTCAGGCCACTCACCCCGGGGAGAGTCCGCAGCGTCCCCCGGTGAAGAGCTCCGGAGGTTTTATCCACCGTGTGTCCACAAACTGTGCTCGCAGGTCGGTCAGCGCGGCGCCGTCGCACGCTGTGGCTCTCTGCAGCGACCTGCTCCTCACATGATAGCAGCCGTGAGTGCGCCGACCCCCGGTGTTGTAGACTGACGTCAAGCCCCTCCACGGCACCGGAGAGACGACTTCCGGTTTGTTTCCAGAATAAAAGTCCAGCTTAGTGGTGAAGCGATGTGACAGTTTGTTTACTGTTAGAATTAAAGTAACTTTTAACTTTTATTAGATGATTATATTATTATAATTATTACTGTAATTATATTTCTTCAGTGTTTGGATGTTTAGACAGAATTCAGCCTGTCCAAGTCTGTTTCTATCTAGTCTTAAAGACAACACAAGACAAGACGAGACAAGACAAGAGAAGACAACAAGACAAGACGTAAGAGAGACAGAAGACAAGACAAAATAAAGTAAGATCATACAAAATAAGATTCAGTCACACACTAGTTGTTTTAAGCCCTGCTTTTATTTTGAAAGTGTCTCACATCCTGTCCTGCCGTGTCTGTCAGTGGCTGTTTGACGTGCACGCTTTGAAAAAGTCATCCAACATGAACCTGAGACAGACAGACTCATCTTTGAGTCTCTGAGACAAGTTTAAGACCACACAAAGTCTCAAACAAACATTTCATCAAAGTATGATAAAGTTTAGAAATAACTGCTGATGTAACTGAATCATTTTCTGTCTGTTCATCTAATATTCAAACATGTTTCATGCAGGTGAACCAGGTTTTTATGAGACAAGATCAGATCAGACCGTGAAGATCCACCTCAGGCTGCGACTCAAACCTTTATTTTGAAGGGTCTAAATGGATATTTTATTTATATTTATTTTGTGTTTTTGCAGATTTCACTCTCATGTTGAACTCTGCAGTGATGTTTTGTCCTGCTCCGCCCTCTGCTGGTGGAGGACACGATGATCAGGTGATGTCTTCATCCTCACGTCGTGTTTGATTTCCAGGCTCACTTCATTAGTGATGTGCAAAAGGTTAAAGTTCAACGACGTGACGTCACTAAATGGTGGTTACTATGGTAACTGACGGTGTGTACGTGAAGTTTCGTCTTCAGAGTCAGAGCATGCTGCAGGAAGCCGTCATGTCTGAGTGTAACAGAAAAGAAAGAAGAGCTAATATAATAATTATATATATTCTATTATTTTATCTTATTATACAGATTAAAATGTATAAATAAATGGACAAAGTAAAAATAAATTAAAAATATAAATAAACAATAATTTGAAGGTCTGCCTTCAGTTTACTGAAATATGAACCGTGTGTTCCGCAGACTGCTGCCCGGCCTGTGAGCTCTGAGCTCCGGGTCAGCAGGTCCGTACCTGCCGCCTCTGTCACCCGGAGCTGTGTTTGTTTCTCTGGGATCGTAAATGCTGAGTCACGCTCTCTGTTTCGGTTCCTGATCTCCGTTTAGTTTCGTTTTCCTCCGCTCTCAGCTTAACTTTCGTTTCTGCCTCTTTATAATCAGCTGTTCGTGCCGTGGGCTCAGTGTCAACATGTTCTCGTGCGGAGAGGACAGTCAGCGGGGCTTCCGGCTCAGAGACGGCTCACTGATCGAGGCTGGAGGTGGAGGTGATGGAGGTGATGGAGGGGTTCGTTATGCAGACCTCGGGTATGAGATCTCGGACCTGTCAGCAGGTCGCAGTGTGCTCGCCTTCGTTAAAACCAACGGAAACTCGTTCATCATCCGAACCAACCGGAGAGAGGACGGGACGGGGGTCCGAGGCAAACAGAGTGAGCATGCGCAGTTTATTTGACTTTCTGTGAATGAATGAATACAAGAGAGTTCAAGCTGCAGTGTGTGTGTGTGTGTGTGTGTGTGTGTGTGTGTGTGTGTGTGTGTGTGAGTGTGTGTGTGAGAGAGAGAGAGAGAGAGAGACTAATCAGGAATCGTCACTGATTAACCAGTAAGTGTCCTATAATTACTGTGACGTCACTGACAGTAGAATGGACGTAGTCTCCGTGACGTCACACACAGGTGTCTAAAGAGTCGTAGTGAAACTCAGTGTGGACGCCATCTTGGAGGTCCCGCCTCTGCCGAAGCTAAGCTGAAACCTGAATCACCTGAAACAAGTCGAGTCTGCCTGACAAAGCTGATGATGATGATGATGAAGAAGAAGAAGATGATGATGATGATGATGATGATGATGAGTTTCCTCTTTCAGATTCTGTGAAGTCCAAAGAGAAGATCCAGGCCGTGAGCTGTGGTGATGACACGGTCACTCTGCTGTCTGAGAGAGGCTCCGTCCTCTACGTGGACGCTCACACTTACACTCCTCAGTAAGGACTCAGGCAGTAGATGTTCATTTGACCTCAGGACAGTCAGTCTGGTAACTATCTGCCTCTTGTCCTCTCAGGCTCCTGAAGGTTTTCTGCAACAAACCAGTGACTCATGTCTCCTGTGGCAGTCGGCATTCAGTCGCCCTGACCAAAGGTACAGTGAGGCGTGCAGCTACTCCCACTAAAGAAATTCAACACAAGAGGAGTGCTGTTATCTTTGGCACCAGGCCGCCGTGCTGGTATTCAGTATAACAGCACGCCCTGTGTATTATTGTGTTTATACAACTCATGCTTTTGTAAACTGTTGTAGGGGACTTTGATACTCTGGGGAAGGTGACACTGTGGTGTCCTGGTGTTTTCTCCACAGATGGTCAGGTGTTTACGTGGGGCCAGAACTCCAGAGGTCAGCTGGGTCTGGAGACCAGCGGGCTTGATGTCAAAACACCCCAACACGTCCGATCTGTGTCGGCGGTCCCTCTGGTCCAGATCGCTGCAGGGGGAGAGCAGAGCTTCGCCGTCTCTTTCTCTGGATGTGTGTTTGCCTGGGGCGGGAATGACTGTGGACAGCTCGGGCTGGGAGACAGGACAGGTCACTATATGTTACATCTATATAAACATAATCTGTTTCTGTGACACGTTCACCTGACTTTCAATTTCTGTTCTGCAGACCGACGCACGGCAACTTCTGTTCTTTGTCTGAACATGAAGAAGAGTGTTCACATCGCCTGTGGAGAGAAACACACTGCCGTTTTGACAAAGGTTATATTGGATCATTATTTGACACTGAGAAGAAGAGATATACTTGTAGAGAACGGGAAGATTGAAGATAAATATTGTCTGATTCACAGGATGGTGTGGTGTTTACATTCGGCTCTGGTCAGCATGGACAGCTCGGGCACAACTCATTCAGAGATGAACTACGACCTCGGCTCGTCGCAGAGCTCTGGGGGGCAAAAGTCATCAAGATCGCCTGTGGACGGTACGGTACAACTCCAAACTTAAAGCAACACTGTGTAGAAATTGGTCCGATCCAGATTCAGAGTGTAATCGCACTGTGGTAAACATGGACTTTCACTCAGGAACCACACATTAGTGCTAACGGACTCCAAGAGGCTCTACTCCTTTGGGTGTGATGAGCACGGGAAGCTGGGACGTGGAGAGGAGACTCATCCGTCTGTGCCGCTTCCTGTTCAACTGCCACAAGGTGAACGCAAAACTTATGACACAAACCAAATTAAACTTCATGTTTCTATATTGCAGCGTAAATTTCAGTCAGACTCACATTTAGAAGCTGAGGCGTCATTTTAAATCTGTTTATTTATTCCAGACACCATTAACGGTCTCATAATCAGAAACATCTACGGGGGAGGAAACTGTTCATTTGCAACGACCACGGCTACTCAGGTACCGATGTGAAGACAGGTGTGACCTTTATTATGTATCTAAACAAAACTTTAACTCTTTCTTTCCCTCTTTCACAGAATGATGAGTCAAACGTTGACAGTGTCAACAACGTAACACAGCACTCTACTGATATGATCGACAGATGGACCTCTAAATGTGATTCAAAGTCATGGAAAAAGATAAAACAGTAAGATTAATGCAGTAACTGTTATTATTTCCTCAGTGTATGTCATATATGTTATATAACTAACTGTACTGAACCTTCACAGGGAAATCCGCAGGACATTTTCCTCTGCGTCCTCTGCAAATAAGTGTTTCCTTGACCAAAGGTAAACACCGTCACGTGCATCGTCTTCATTTCTTTATATCCGGTGAATTAAATCACATTTACTTTTTGTCTTCCAGACATTTCCAGACGTCACCAAAGTATTCTGGATTGAACTTGAAGCTTGCACGAGGTGCTTTCAAGAAACTGGCCGAGAGGGATGATGTTTGGGCAGAGGTATGAAACTGAAGTATGGGAACAAAGTAAAGAAGAGTTTACCTTTCAAAACGCACTCAGTGATGAGGTGATGTATTTTCTCGACAGGTTGAAGCCGCTCTTCTTGAGTTGCTTCCTTCTCTTGATGAGAAACTCGTTGGAGTGGAGGCGCTGAGGATCTTCCTTCTTCTCAACGAGCTTCTGCGCGTGATCCAGAGACACAAACAGCAGACGAGCACAGAGCTCGCAGTGGTGGTCGCTGCTGCCGTACAAAGACTCTCTGATGAAAGTCTACATGTCATAGGTAGACAACTATGTGGATCATTCATCTTGATTTATCGCCCCCAGTTTATTTTATCAAGGTCACGCCAACGACAAAAAGAATTACGCTTGTGGCTCGCGGCTTCTTGTTTCTTTTCTCTTCTTGGCTTCCTCCGTCAGCGTCCTCTTCGCTCTCTTCTCCTCATCTCTGCTGAGCCTGGGTTACTTGCCTGCTCGCCCAGCTCCTGTTCTGGCATGACATAGGCTCTGTTATCCATCAATATTCTTGTGGTACAAACACCAACACTTCCCTGGTCCAGCTAACAAACTGAGCTAACACTAGCTACAGTTGGCAGCAGTTTACTTCACTGTCCTTCAGGAAGGGTCTAGACCCAACAATTCCTGTGATGTCTTGTCTGTTCTGGTTTTGTTCTGGTCATCTGGTCTGACATTAAAGTGTATGGATGTCCATGTTGTCCTCTTCAGGGGACTGGTGGTGCTCCCTGCCGTCCTCCATCATGGTTAAACATGTGAAGATGTGGAAGCAGGTCCTGTCAGAGATCCTGTCCTCTGAGCCTGGTCATTGCAACCCCAGAGTTCAAAACCTGTTGGTCGTCCTTCAGTACATGTACAAGGTTATTATCAGTTGTTTCAATCCACACGAAATGTAATCATAGTTTATTTCCTGTCAGTCTTTCACCTGATTCCTAACCTAAAGATAATTCCTATTTTAAAGGCCAACAACAGGAGTAGAGGATGTCAAAGAATCCCGGAAAGTACGTTTTGTTTGGAGATTAACGAAGCATTTCTTCAAGCAGATATGCAGCTTTGGTGTTCAAAGAGAAAGGTGATAAAAAACGACAAACAAAACCAAATTTTGTGTGAAGAAAATGAATTATTGATGGTGTTAACATACTGTTCTGTTCTGTCTTTGATCAGCCACTTATCCTTCGTGACTACCAGTTTGTGATGGATCTGAAATCAAAGAAAATGGCTTTTGACATCCATGCTAACCGCACTCAGGTAAGCCTTGAACTTTGCCTCATGAGAACTAAACAAAGAAAACCTCCTTTTATCAGTTAGTGTATTGATTGTTTGAATGTTGTGTGCATTAGCAATCTGTTCATGAAAATGATTTTTATTGTATTACAGAGAGAACACCAGGTTCTGGCATGGCCTTATGGATGGGCGTATGGATCAGTGTCTTCAGATTATTACTTTGAACTGAAGTTAAGGCGAACGTCACTTTTGGAAGACGCCTTCACACAACTGGCTACCGCTCATCACAGTGACTTCAAGAAGATACTTGTGGTACATATTTAGTTTTGACCTGATGATTGTGGACGTTCAGATCAAACCAGGCACTTGAATCCAGAGGAAACTTCTTAGTGTCACCAAACCGGAGACAAATGTAGAAGTTTAGTTTAGTCCTTGAATCCCCTTGGATAGCATTGATTGATTGACATTCATCTGATTGGACACCTTCAAACTGGTGTTCCAAGAGTTGATTCTGATTCAACTTCTCTGCCACAGGCTGCATTTTTCTTTTCCAGCATGCCCTACGATCCACACTGATGCAGTCTAAAAGCAATATTTGAATTTAATGTGGGCTGCTAGAGGTAGCCAGCGGAGCTCAATGAGCCTTTTGGGTCGATTGAAGACCAGGCCTCCATGTTCTAGGTCATCCGAAAGGGGATGAAAAAACCTGTTTTCATGCCTGATTTGGTCTGAATTGACCTAATTCAACTACCCTCATCTCAGTGTCTATCTAACAGGAAGAATTCTAACTTTTTTGTGTCTCAGGTCTATCTTGATGAGGACCCAAAGGTCACAGCTGTGTACAAAAGAGACTTTTTTCACCATTTGTTTCCGGAGTTGGTGTCACCTAAATCTGGGATGTTCTTGTTCAGTGACTCCGTTACCCTGCCATGGTTCCCCTCCAGAGTAAGTGAATACTTTTGATTCACAGACTTTGAATTTGCATATTTAACAATGATGGAACAATGAAGTATCATCAGCATACATTGAAACAGTTTCTAGAGATTTTCACTGTTTCTACTTTTATTAAATTCAGGCAACACAGGAGGATGAGGCAAAATTCTTCCTGTTTGGGGTCCTGTGTGGCTTGGCTTTGTACAATCAGTGCATCATCTACCTGCCATTCCCACTGGCCCTGTTCAAGAAGCTACTCGACGTAGAACCAACATTGGAAGATCTGAAGGAATTCACCAGCGTTGGAAAGTAAGTATTTGTCTTTTAGTAAAACAAACTTCAGGTTTTACATTGTGATGGACTGGAAGGTTGGTGCTGGACTGTTACAGAAGGCAAAGCTCTTGATTTAGCAGTCCATCTATATTCCAACCCTCACCTATGGTCATGAGCTTTTGGGTAGTGACCAAAAGAATGAGATCGCAGATATAAGCAGCTGAAATTAGCTTCCCCCGCCAAGCTGAGCCTTAGAGATAGAGTGAGGGGAAAGGAGTCAGCTGAGATGATTCAACATCTGATGAAGATACCCCCTGGGCACCTTCACGTCCAACTGGGAGGCAACACGGGGGCAGGGCCAGAACCTGCTGGAGAGACTTTATAGCCCATTTAGCCTGGAAACACCTCGGGATCTTGGAATGCGTTGCTGCTGAGAAGAATGATGGTTGGATGGTTTTACATTGTGTCGCCATTAACAGTCGTTTTTTTTTTTTTTTTTTTTCCTTTACTTTTTTTAAGGACTCTGCAGGACATCATGAGCTACAAAGACGATGTCCTAGAAGACCTGTGCATGTCTTTTTCGGTTGGTATTTTACTGAAGAATGGCCAGTGATCATTCTCATTTATCTTTGTTACAGCAGTCATATCACTCAACTTGTCTCTTTCATGATTGACTTTGACAGATTAACTGGGATGGGGCAGATGTCACCCTTGATCCTCAAAATCCCCAAAAGCCAGTGACGGGTCAAAATAAGTAAGAATATTTAAATCTAAGTTATGCATTTGACCTGCTCCCAGATTAGCTCTGTTGAATTGTAACATCAATTCTGCTAAACAGGAAGGAGTTTGTGGATGCCTACATGAATCACATCCTGAACACATCAATTGAAGGTGTGTTTCGGGAGTTCAAGCGAGGCTTCTTTGAGGTTTGTGACCAAAAACTGGTGAAGCTGTTTAGGCCAGAGGAGCTCCAGGGAGTGATGGTGGGCAAAGAAGTCTACGACTGGGCAAAGCTGAAACAGGTACAGCGATCTCTAAACCTTCTATCTTCATATTTATAACATTATACAACCAGCTCGGACCAAGTAATTTGATTGGACAGGAATCGTTCCATGAGTGCTGATATCGAGTGTAACTGCACAGAGAGTTGCAGGTATTCAACAAACAAACAACCGGTCAACCAAGAAGAACGTGAAAAATCTGACACCAAACTCCCTTTAAGAAATATGACATTTGAACAGTTCATTACGTGTCCGTAAAAACACATCACTCGTATGAAACATGAGATAAAGGACATCATAAAGATAAATATATAACATGTACAAACTTTACATTTTGTATTTAAGAACATTATTTTAGTAGCTAACAAGGTAGTGTTTAGAAATGTTTGCTTTATTGTAACAGACTTCTTTATTTGTTTTTTTACTTTCATTAGAATACAGTTTATGAATGCATCTATATCGGCCAGCGCACCATCCAGATGTTTTGGGAGGTTTTTGATGATCTGACTGAAGAACAGAAGAAAGATTTCCTCTGTAAGTTTTGTACCTAATGTTGTTGGCATTCACTGAGCCTGCAGCTTTTGGAGGCCTCATAGGTCATCACATTGAACTTTTATTGTGCTATTTGTAACATCAGTTACTGTACTTGAGAAGTCAAACCAGTTTGTTTTGTTTCTTTTTTGTGAGAAGTGATATTGTCCATCTAAAACATGCAAACGATAAGATTTAACCTGAATCTCTGTGTCGTGCTCCTCAGTGTTCCTGACTGGTTTCAGGACGGTTCCTATCCTTGGCATGGACCAGATCAAAATGAGGGTTCAAGATGCGCAAATCCTGAGTGGCACTCACGATCAGCACCGCCCCGAGTCTCTGACGTGTCACTCTATTCTGTATCTGCCTGTGTACTCCACCAAGGAGATCATGCGAGACCGGCTGACGGAGGCCTTGATAGCGGATAAAGAGTTCAGGATGAACGGCTGAAACGTGGACACAAGCATGTCGTGTGTATTCTTATCCTTCCTGGAGACTTCACCATAAAGACCGAATCATTCATTCCAATGCACCTGTTTACCTAAGGGACTCAAGAGCACTATTCTGTTTTTGATTACTGATGATTAATTATATGTACATATGAAGAGTTTAACATTTGCTCAGGGATAAAATATTTTTTAATGAAATAAATACAGTAAATAAAGAGTTTGCCAGTATTGTAGTCCTCGAGATCCATCTTGGTCTTGCTGACCAGGCTGAAGACCACTTTGTAAAGACTTCTGTCTCATCTTGGTCTCATACAAAGAAGACTCTGGATTTTAGTTTGAATGTGTCTGCAAGGCACACTATTCACTATTCCCCATTATTCTGATGTATTTCAGTGTGTTATTCCTCCCTCTATTTTGGTTGCACATACACGATTAAATATGTTGCTGAAATGATGATGAATTACTGAAGTGTTAATTTGTTAGATGTTAAAACATGAATAATAAATATTAATCTATGTCTTCTATTTGTCATGTGTCACTTACCTCGGCTGCGTCTGTTTGGCGTTGATGAATCAGCGTGCGCTGCAGTTAGTCGACACTGAAATCAAACATTGATATGAATTAAAAAAACGACTGCACACACACTTTATATGATGGAGAATTATATCAATTAAAATGTACTGCCGTGCAGTCTGGTGTCAGCGTGCCACAGTGTCTATCACTTTCTTGATGTTTCCACTAGATGACACCAAACTCACATTTAAACACCACTCAGTGATGTGCAGTGTTGATATGTGATGTTGAACCTAAAACTGCTGCAGTAACTCAGATCCAAGTTAAAGGACAACCGAGAGGAAGTTCATGAATTTAAAAACTGTTCTCACACTATGAAACTTTGGGCTCTGGGTCGGGAGAAGTACGTAACGCTTAGCATTTGGACCACAGGCGTTTTAGACATCTGAGAAGAGGAGGAGGTTTACACAGAATGCTGATGGGGAGCCGGTGTTGCGCCAGAACAGGAGCTGGGTAAGCAGGCAATGTAGCCGGGCTCAGCAGCCTCTGTGGACATTTACCACAGTGGGATTACACTCTGAAACTGGAGGCAGCAAATGTTACTCACCAAAACAATGTCAGGAGATCGTGTATAACCTGCTCTTAGAATCACAGTCTTTCCTCATTAATCTGTGTGTGTGTGTCCTTTGTCTGTACTGTATGTTGAGTGTGTGCAGGTAATATTTAATGTTGACAGAGATAACGAAGACGACCACTAGATGGCTCCGTGTGGATGTTAGAGTGAACAAAGAGCAGCTGGGATGAGATCATCAAGTGCAGACTTCTCACCGTAACAATGCTGGAGATCTGAAAGCTTCAGACGGACGACGTGAGGTGACATGACACACCTTACATTTGCATGATTCGTTCATTTATCTCATCGCTTTTATGACCTTTATTGTCCTGTATTTTTGATGTTGTTGTGTTGTTTAAATCCCTGTGGACAATGTTACTTCCCTGTGAAGTCCCCATCCTTCATACAGGTGTATGTGTTTATGTGAGGCTGTGTACACGCTGTAGCAACAAATTTCCTCATAAGGGCAATAAAATATTGATCTATTATAAATCTTCATTTTCTCTGCTGTTACTTTGTAAACTGTTTTTAAAAGGTGCTGTATGAATAAACGTACTGACAGAGCGAGTGGCAAAATCACACTTTTATGAAAGTGTTTCATTTATCTTATGTTCTAATTTTTATTGGTTTGTTGTGATTTATAGAATTTTTCTCCCAGCAGCCAGTTTGACATGAAACACCGAGCTGCGACCTCCGGGTCTGTGAAGTGCCACAAACTGCAGTTCCTCTAACGTCCACCTGAGGCTGGCTGCAGAAGTGAGTCAGTCTCCATAAGTCCCCATGTTAGACAGCAGAAATAAACATGTTTACAGCCTGGTACAAAAACAGTTTTGGTCTCTGTAGCTAATTTCCCTGTTCATGACAACTGTACTGAGGGTGAATTTATATACAACTCACCTGTTCACATTATATTAAGGCTTAAAGTTGAGCAACCAGGCGTCACTCGTTTGAGTAACTGCAGTTTATGTTTGGACCGTGTGGCTTTCCATACTTATAGAGCTGGTTCAGGGATGTTGTGTGACTTTTCCTCAGGATGTTCAGAAATAGAAACAACTTTCTTCTTCTTCTTCTTCTTCTTCTTCTTCTGCCTGTGCCATGTTGCCGCTCTCTGCGGCTGCGTGCCGTTCAGAGCAAACAAACACATTATATAATTGTTTGGACGCAGCTCATTCAGCGCTCACGTCACTGTGCAGGGCTCGCGACCGCTGCCTGCTGCTGCTGCTGCTGCGCGAGACACGCAGCGCGCGAGCTGGAATGCATTGACGTCAGAAGCAAGCTGGAACACACGCGCACGCGCGCGCGCATGTACGCGTTCCCGCCGCTCCTCCTTCGCTTGTACTGCGCATGCAGCGGGCGCGCGGTCACCACAAGCTCACAAGCTTCACGAGAGCCTCTACCTGTCCGCGCGCGCGTGTGTGTGTGTTTGAATTAAAGTATGGACTAACAACATGGAGCCTGATGAGAGCCGGCGGGAAGGAGGCGCTGTTATTGCCCGGGTCTAAGCCGTGAAGTGAGGGACGTTGGCCGGGAGCAGGGAGGACCGTTAGCCGGAGCCGCGCTCACCAGCTGCGGGATATTACAGCACAACAATGGTAAGTTGGCACCGGCGGTCACGGACGGTCGGTGTCCGGAGAGCGGTCGGCTTCATGCGGCTGTGTTTGACATGTATGACTGCGGCCAGGTGAGGGGCCAGGTGAAGGCTGAGTGCAGCATCCCGGCCGGAGGCGAGATTACGCAGTGTTTTTTTTTTTTTTTTGGACCGGGTAGAAGTGTTTAACCCGGGTTAACGCGGTGTGAGGCCTGCCTGTGCACAGCTGGGCCAGAGGGGGAGGTTTAAAGGTCCAGTGTGTAACTTTTAGGAATGTGATATAATGTCCATAACTCAGTTTATATTAATGTTTAATCACCTGAAAATAACAAACACTGTTTCTGTCACCTTAAAATGAAGGAGCGGGTCCTCTTACACGCCGTCCGCCATGTTTCTACAGCAGCCGAGAAGGGTCAAACCAAACACTGAACACTACGGAGGACCTTTTCCATGTTTGTCACAAGTTTCACAGCTTGAAACGAGAACGTGACGTGAGGGGTATTCAGTGGGACACAATATGTAACTTTTAGGAATGCAATACAACTCATAATCACCTTAATATATGAACTGTTATGTCTTTATTAGCATAAAATTAGCCTTCTGTATCTACGTATGTAGTGGGTCCTCTTACATGGGGTCCGACATCTTGCGCTGCCATATTTGTAGATATAGAAGTGTTAGCTAGTAGCTAACAGCTAACTCTTTCATGTTTTCTTGAACCAAAGAAGGGATGGATTAGCTTGTTACCCATATGTCACTAATATTAGCATTTATTAGCATGCAGAACAGCTAGCTAAAGTCAACAATACACCACCGCAATGTAACAAGTAACAATAACATTTGCTATGACTTGTAGTTTCACAGAATATCTAATTATATAGAATCTCTAAATATTTAAAGGAGTAGCCTCAATAACAACGATGACCTCCTTTGTCACTTGAAGGCCACCGTAGTTACTCACCACTAGATGTCACTAAATCCGACACGCTGTACCTTTAAGTGTCGCTCTTGTAAGTTGGTGATGATGATGATGGCAGCTGAAAACTTGTTACCCGGAGGAATATCTGATGACATCATCAGGTCTAATGCCACCTTTTGACCCTCTTAGCCAAACTAACACACACACACACACACACACACACACCCACACACACGTATACATACATTATGGTTTCCTGTTACAGTATTGATTGGTCCATTTGTGCTGGATGGGTGTTATTTGAGATAGAGGCAAACACGGCACTCCAACGTCGCGGACGATCAAAGAATATTTTTACCCGTTGTAACATAATCACAGACGTTGTAATGTGCCTAATTTAAAACTTGTTTTTTTGTTTAAAAGATGTGAAATATTAATCTGTTTATGCTCCACAGCTGGAGAGGGAGGAGGGTGATGCATTAGTAGCAGCTGACCTCATCTAAGCCGTTCTCCCTTTGGGCCAGAGGCCTGAATCATCGTCGGCGCTGTTGTTTGGTCTCATTGTTGTCTTTTCTTTGTCCTGCCAGGCGGTAACTCCCCACCACTGAGGAACCCCGCACCCCGACACCTTGACACAACTTTGTTTTCTTTTTTAACGTGTCCGTCATCCTTTCAAACATGGACTCCCCTGGAGACGTTACCTCGGTCCAGGATGGACCAATCGGCCTCGGTCGCTCAGATCTCAGCGGACTGTACCACCTGGGTCGGACGTTGGGGAGGGGCCACTTCGCCGTGGTCAAACTGGCTCGTCACGTCAACACCGGGCAACTGGTCGCAGTGAAGATGATCGACAAGACGAAGCTTGACGTGATGGCGACGAGCCACCTCTTACAGGAAGTGAGGTAAGTTATCCCGAGAGAGTTGAAGAGGTTCAGCTCCTCGTTAAGACGTCTCACCGACATTTCCGACTTATTTTCAGGTGCATGAGGCTCGTGCAGCATCCCAATGTTGTTCGCCTCTACGAGGTCATCGACACACCCAACACCCTCTTCCTGGTCATGGAGCTAGCCGAGGGGGGCGACCTCTACGACTACATCCTCCGCCACGAGGGCGGCGTCGCAGAGGAAACCGCCAAACGCCACTTCGCCCAGATTGTGCGCGCCGTGGCGTACTGCCATCAGCTTCACGTGGTGCACCGGGACCTGAAACCCGAAAACGTGGTGTTCTTTCCCCAGCAGGGGGCGGTGAAGCTGACGGACTTTGGGTTCAGCAACTTGTTCCAACCCGGGACGATGTTGGCCACGAGCTGCGGGTCTCTGGCGTACTCAGCTCCAGAGATTCTGCTGGGAGAAGAGTACGACGCTCCGGCTGTGGGTGAGTTGGAGTTGGACGTAGGTCAAACTGGTCACAACGAGCAGACAGCAGCAGTGATGAGGGACGTTTCTTTGTATAACAAGCTAGCAGGGCCGAGACCTCCTGGCCTAGATAAGCGAGTGTGTGCAGACTTCGAGTTACACACATTAAATGTGCTGACATAACACGCTCACATTACAGTCATAGCCAGAGGTCAAATGTTCTCAGGTCAATGTCTAAAGCGCGTCTAAACTAGCAGCCAGCTAATATTACTTACTAGTCCAAGTTACGTATTGTCCAGCTCCTGTTCTGGCACAACACTGGCAGCGTGATTTAAAATCGGTTAGTTTATGAGAGAAACGTGGCAAAATGCTGCTTTAAGGACGAACGTTGAAACAAAAATTTAGCTGCTTGTTTTCATTCATCACTTTCTGTGTGTGTGTGTGTGTGTGTGTGTGTGTGTGTGTGTGTGTGAGAGAGAGAGAGAGTGTGTAGCCACGTTCATCTCTTTGTGTCTATTTCTGTATTTTCTAGCATGTCGGTGAGCGTTCCTGCTCTGCATACACACATCCATATTTACGTATGTGTTTGTGCGTATGTATAGATCTGCGTGTGTGTAAATCTATATAAATATATATACATATGTGTGTGTGTGTGTGTGTAAAGGATTAGTGTGTGTATCTGGGTCAGTCTAAGCAAGCCAGCCAGCCACGAGCCAACTGGGCACGTTCTGCAGTGGAACCAAACACTGCAGCTCACCACCGGGCTCTCACACTGCATAGCAAGCATTTATATACGTGTGTGTGTGTGTGTGTGTGTGTGTGTGTGAGAAAGAGAGAGAAAGACAGAGAGCAGAAAGGGAAATCACCGTGTATCGCTGTTTATCCCGAGCAGGAAGGTTGGTGTTTTGGTTGCAGCATGTCTGATTCAGAGAGGTCGGCGGTCGATGGACAACATCAGTTCTGACAATGAGTATAGTAACCGTTAGATTAACGTTACATGAACGTTACATTAACGTGACGCCTGGTTTGCTCAAACAAGCCATCGGTGGCGCCAGTAACTGTCAATCAAAGCGTCCACGCTCTGAATCCTGCATAACTTTAAGCCTAATATAATGTGAACAGGTGAGTTGTATATAAATTCACCCTCAGTACAGTTGTCATGAACGGGGAAATTAGCTACAGAGACCAAAACTGTTTTTGTACCAGGCTGTAAACATGTTTATTTCTGCTGTCTAACATGGGGACTTATGGAGACTGACTCACTTCTGGAAATGTCGTCAGTCTCCGTCCAGCTGTTGGACTGATGCTAACTAATAAACAGTTGCTTGTAGAACTGTTGATGACCTCGACTGTGATAAAAGGGTTTAAAAATGTCTCCGTGTGTCGGCGCCGTTCTCCTTTAAGGGCGTGACGCTGATGAAGAAACTCACACATCCAGAACTTTAACATGACTCATGACTTCCTGTTTCTTATTTTCTGCTGTTAGTTCCTGTTTCTAAAAGTGTTCACACGACGGGCGTCCATTTAAACCCCTCTGTGTGTGTGTGTGTGTGTGTGTGTGTGTGTGTGTGTGTGTGTGTGTGTTACGACATCCTTTAAGACTGTTTTTTCTGCTTCACTTCAACTCGAGTGCACTTTTCTGTTATATTTCACTCCGACATGAGTCGACCTGTGCATATCACGATTATATCATCACTTTGATAGGATACACCCCCCCCCCCCCCCACACACACACACACACACACACATGATTCACGTGTGAGTGTGTGTGTGAGATAATCCTGCACACAGAAAGTGATGTCCCTCAGTGATCTCAGCTTAGCGAGGTGACTCATAAACCCGTCTCAATCATTCACACACTGTCCTGTGTGTGTTTCTATCTATAAACAGACTTCATTCACTGTGTGTGTGTGTGTGTGTGTGTGTGTGTGTTTGATGATAGTCATATGATGTGGAGGAGACAGGAAGGTCCACGGGGCATCTTGCCTTTTAACAAAACAAACCTACAGTTACATAATATCTGCCCGTCAGTGTGCACGTCATGTGTGTGGTTAGCGTGTTAGTGCCACATGTTCGCACGCTGGTGATACTTTAGGTCTAAAGATTTACTGACAGAGATAGTTTGTATGTACATGAATATAAATATTACGATTGGTGAGTTATGACAGAGAAGTTAGGTTTGGTAATGAGATAAGAAGGGAGGACGAGCTGAACTGGAGGAACTTCTGCATTTGTTCGATACTGTAAACTGTCTGGGCGTTAGCTACACACTCAGACTAGTTTAGCAGCTAACATGACCCATGATACTAATGTGGTACCCAGCTCCTGTTCTGGCACGACACCAGCTCCCGAAAACCTCCTCTCAGTTTGTAAAGATTTACTCTACAGGCTGTAGTAAAAATGATAGTTTGTAGCTGGAATCAGACTTCGCGTGGTGGCGTTAAATTTCCCCCAAAGTGATGTGACTGTTTTTAGATTGAGTTTCTCAGAGGCGTGATTTGTTCTCTGCACTGCTTTCATTATTTCCAACACGTCTGGTGGCGGTGTGCCGGTTCAGGGTTTTGAACGCTTTGGAAATAAACAGACCAGCAGCCTTCAGGTTTATATGAAAACACAGAGAGAGCTTTTGTCTGAAAACGCTCTCCGGAAACAAGCAGCCACCCTGGAGCAGAGAGATGATGGTGTATACGATGGCGATGGGCGGGTAGCCAAAGAGAAGTTATTATACTCAATGAATCTTTGTACTTTGTAGCTCACACTTCAATGGAACTGACACCAAAACCATTTATTTACATCATCTTACTGATTGCTGGAGTACCACAAAAAAAATCAGCCTCTTAAAAGATAATTGCTGTTTTAATTCTGTGTACAAATATTGAAATGAAACCTAAAACTGCAGTTCCTCAAACGTCCACCTGAGACTTGAGAAGTTCGTGAGTCCATAATTTAGACATTTTAAGTTTAAAATCTAAAGCCACTAAACCGTGGAAACACAAAGTCATAAAAAAACAATGTGTGTGTGTTTATCATTCTAACTCGTCTTCAGCTGTGCCATTAATAATCAACAAAATGTACGAACAGTATGAACCATCTGCTTCTCAGATTTCTCAGGATAATTCAATCTGAATACTGAGATATGTAAAAATGGCTTCATGATTCAGTTCATGTAATTTATCAGTGTGTCATAAGTTACAACCATGCTGGGATAAATGTTCTCTTCCAAATCTGGACACAAAAAAAAAAAGCTTCTCGTCCAAACTTGGACGACCCTTCGAAGCGGGTCGAGCTTTGTTGACCCTTTATGACGTACTTGGTCTGGAAATGCGCAGGGCAGCAGGGCTGAGAGCCAAACACAGAACCAGGACCAACTCACATTTAACCCATCTACATCCTGTGTGTGTGTGTGTACTTGTGGTCCTACCCAACAATGGACTTTACTATGATTACACATTTGGTAACAGAGGATCGCCACGTCAAGAGGGGACATTTTTAGAGGTTCCCTTTAAATCATGTCTACAAACCCTCTTTAAATGGAGACTTCTGGAAGACCAACAGGAACACAGAATTACTGCTGTAATAATGGACTTTGTCATTTTACACATGCACATTTGCAGTAACATTATAGTGAAAGTTGTTTTTTTCTAAATGACCAGAAGTCCCCACTTGAACTGTTTGCAGTGATAGTCCTCTGTTGGTAATGTAGGAATGTATGTGTGTGTTGTCAGCAGGGCTCTAATGCATAGTGAGAACGTGTGATATTCCCCAGCGAGCAGAGAAAAGTACACTCCCAGCACTCAGCGGCTTCTCCTCCCAGTTGCATAACACTTCTTCACACTGGAATGAGCGCGCCCGTGAGCGTGCACGTGGAGTGTACATTGTGTGACGAGGACTGAGGGCTGTTGTTTGGACTATCATGAGCGTGATGTGGGACAGCGGCTGAATGTTTATCACAGGAGGGGCTGGTGATAATCTGAATGAACTGTAGTGTGCGGATATTTATGAAATAGTAGATTTTGGTCTGGCGTTATAAAGACAAACATTCACATATTTTTGTTGATAGGACTCTTGAATCTCACTGTTAGGTGTTTGACATTGATTAGCTGTCAACTGCTGAACTAATCAGTAACTAGTTTGATGATGCACATGCGTGACTTCACCTACAGGTTTCTGAAGCTCAAAATAATCAAAGTAATGTTGGGAGACGTGGATCATCAACGGGCTGAATGACGCCTGGTTCATGCGATTACTCTGCAGTTGGAGAAATGTGGTGAGAAGTCAATCAGCCACGTTTCAAAGATTAATGTGGCCTTAATCATCTTTTATGTGAAAATTAAACTCTGTAATCGTCCTTTAACAGACTCACGAAACATATCTGATATTAGCAGACGCAGCATTTATCAGATACATGATCTGGGTTTATTTCTGTTGTTACATCAGGGTTAACACAGCGTGAACAGTTTGTGCAGAAACACAAGGAGGAAAAGAAGGAAAGCAAGATCTTTCTCAGAATAGCACGACACCACAACAAACCCTCTGTTTGTTGTGTGGCCTTCAGCCCCCAGCTCCCTTTCCTCTTTTTGTGTGTGTGTGAGAGAGTGTGTGTTTCCTTGAACCGGCCACAGTGTTCTCATCGGTTCAGGCTGTTCTGAGTTCATACGGACCTCCTCTGCACAGAGTCTGCATGAGGACGAGCGAGGGAGGGAGGCGGCTGGAAGGGGAAGGAAAGGGAGGAGAAGGGAAAAGAACACACTGTCAGCACTGTCGTTCAGCAGCAGGAAGTCTGTTCGAGTCAGGAGGCGAACCCTCTGCAGCTTAAAGCTACACAACATACACATTTTACTGTCTAATCATGGTGTAAGCCCGGCTAACAAACTGAGCTAACAGCAGCTACGGTTGCTGACCTCATGTAGCACTCAGCGGGAACGCTCCATCGTTTTTATTTTGACGTTGGTCCAGAGTCGATCCATTTTAAGTCAGAACTCGTGTGAGTGTGTTCACGTCAAATTCAAAAAGGACAAATATTTTTAAACCTCCCTGATGAACCGCGGCGCTCACAGACTTCTAAATATGATCTGACAGCAGAGGGACCGTCGCTATTTTAAGGCCTGACATGATTTGCTATTTAAGGCTAATTTTTGTGCTTTTCTGTGTGTGTGTGTTCCAGATATCTGGTCTCTCGGGGTGATCCTGTACATGTTGGTGTGTGGAGTTCCTCCATTCCAGGAAACCAACGACAGCGAGACTCTGGTCATGATTCTGGACTGTCGCTACTGCGTCCCCAAACACGTTTCAGACGACTGCAGAGAGTGAGTACTTCAGAATAACATCTAGCATCATCGTTTAGCAGCTAACATGACCCAGCTCCTGTTCTGGCATGACAGTGGCTTCACTCCCCGTCAGTACTCCTCCCCTGGCCTCTTAACTCAGCATATTTTGGCATCTGTGTCCTTCAGCCACAGACACAAACACTAACATGTACTCATGTGTCTTCTCACTTCACCTTCACTCCTCACACCTCTAACCAAAACACACACACACACACACACACACACACACACACACACACACACACTGTTTACAAGTGCGGGTCTTAAAAAGTCCTTCAGAATGAAAAGACCAAAACAAACTATGAGTGGAAGTTTGTTCCATGAATTGATCAGACATCAGTGAGACACACTGCTCCACATATTCTCAGTCGATCAGCAAACACTCCGTCATGGTGGCATGAATACTCACTGGGGCGACAAATGTGGATTAATCCACGGCTGAAAATAGTCCCCCCTAACAATGCACCGCTTAATCCTGTTTGATTAACATTTGATTAAAACGACAGCGTCCAAATGAAGTGACGACAGTATAAACCTGATTCAAGTCTCCATTCTAGTCATTGGTTCAAACCCCACTGTGCAAACTGCCGGTCAGCTCCCTCCAGAGTCAGTGTTTCACCTCCAGTCTAGACTGTTGTCCAGGTTCAATGCTGAAGCTTCTTTTATGTTTAAACCAGATTCTGATTGAGAGATTAAAAGTACTGAAAAGTGAACAAGGACAGTCCAGGTTGCATAAAACGCTCTGAATGAAAACCTTTATTCGTCGTAGAGCAGCGGGCACAAACACCCTGAGCCAGCGTTTGTTACGTATCATCTGCGGCTGCAAACACATCGAGGAACATCTGACCGAGCCTGCGTCATATGACGGGTCAAACACAGTCATGTGATCACGGTTGAGTAGACGTTTCATGATAAACCTTTGTGTCTTCTCTCCGACAGTCTGATCTCCAGGATGCTCCAGAAGGATCCATCCCGCCGGGCTTCGCTCGAGGAGATCGAGGCCCACGACTGGCTGCACGGGCTGGACAACGCGCTGCTCAGCCCGGAGGCCCCGCCTCACTGGCTCTCAGGGGCCCTCTCTCCGAGCTCTCCCCGCTCAGGAGTGCCTGAATGTGGGGACCTGCTCGCCGCGAGACCCCTTCCACAGCAGGGTTTCCCCGGGCCATGGCAGCCCAACCTCAGCTTCACGCTCCGTCCACCACCGGCTGAAGAGCCGCCGGCACCCAAGAACCTGCCAGCGCTACAGCAGATCTGTGAGGAGGAAGAGGAGGAGGAGGAGGAGGAGGAGGAGGTGCTTGAACAAAAAGAACAGTTAGGAAGCTTGTTGGAGATACTCGAGGAGGAAGAAGATGAAGACGACAGCGGCTGCGTGATTTCAGACCAGCCGCTGAGTCACGGAGACAAGCCGGTCCGTCAGACACCCGAAGTCCCGCCATCATCTCTGCCTGGTTTGTCGGTACCGTGCTGTCGGAGTCAGCCGGACTCCACGAGTCCACAAGAGGACGGAAAGGACGGCGTGACCGAACCCAACAACAACACCAACAAACCTCCGCAACCCTCCATCCTCGCACCGTCCGCCAAACTCATCCTGAACAAGAAGGAGGCGCAAAGAGACGACGAGAAGACGGACGAGGCCAGAAGAGACGACCTCGCGACGGACAGATCCAACCCCCACAATGCACCGGGGCCACGGGACGACACCGCAGCGCCGAAGGCCGAGCAGGGCAAACGACACAGCATCAAGCTGCGCGAGAGACTCTTTCAGTTCCCGTTGTGCGAGAAAGCGCTGGCCTTCAACATACCGACGCACAACAAGCCCAAGATCCTGCCGCTGGCTCAGTACAACTGCTGCCACGTGCTGTAGGCGCAACCGGGATGGGCGTGTACAGCTTCATACATGCAGACACTCATCGTGTAACTAACGTGGTGTACAGCACAGTCGTAGAAACCTCACGCATCTGCTGCTACAGGAGCGACCGTAGAATCACAACGAGTAGACTGTGTAGCTTCGAAACAAAACTGGACCTACAGGACGGAGACGGAACGGCAGTTCTTACTGAATAAGCTATAGTCTGTTTGTTTGTTTAAAAGGTGCCTATGACGATGAAATGTTTCTTACTGAACGCGGTCCAGAACTCGGTAGATCCATGATTTCAGATTTTATTATATATTAGATTAAACCAGCTTCTGCTACAGAGTAGCGCTCGTGTTCCTCTTCCCTTTGCACAACCCGCTTCTCTCTTTATTTAATATAAGACAGACTGTTATGATGCGACGACACAACCCCGCTTCCAAAAAACTAAAAGTGACGAATATCGAAACTCCAGATTTAATCTGGAAACAGCACAAAGACGACGTTCAGATTATATTAAGGCTTAAAGTGATGCAGAATTAAAGAACGAGTACCGGCCAATCAGAGACGGAAAACAAAGTCACTAGGCAAAATGTGATCTGTATAAAACTCAGTGATGTGTCGGTTCCGGCTCTGGGTCCGGACCCGGACAGAGCGTGGCCCGTCAGTGATTACAACATTTCAAAAGTCGTCTCTGTGTTGATTTTAATTAAAGGTTCAGTGTGTAACTTTCAGGAATTTAATATTGCAGTTTTCAGTGACGTAAAATCACCTTAAAAACAAGTTGTTATTGTGTTCTTAGTCTTTTCTATCGACACATGGAGCGGGTCCTCTAACACGGAGTCCGCCATCCACAGATTATCTAAATAAATACAACTTTTGACCCTTCAAAGCCGCCGTAGCTTCTCTGTGACTGACTCACCACTAGACGGCGCTAAATCGTACACGCTGCACCTTTAAATATGAAGTTTGTTTTTTCGGAAACGGGAGTTGTTGTTGTTTGATATATATGATGCTGTGTAATATACGCCTAAGACTGAGACTACGCTCTGATTTCCTCTTTAAAAATCTTAAAGTCTTACTGATCCGACGACTCGCCCTAACATACTGTAGATACTGTTACAGGCTCGATGATCGGGATGCAGGTCTTCCATTCGTTCGCTCAGCAGGTTTGATAACAGGTTTTTATTTTGGATGTGCAGATATGAACTTTTGTTTTTTATATTATGACGTGACAAAGATTTTAATTCTCTGGAGAGATGTGTGACTTTGTGCATGTTATTACTGTTATTTATCACGATATACCTCCACGTGTCTTGGGTCCGACAGGACGTTGTTCTCGTATGACTGTAAAGTAACTCACTGAAAAGTAAACGGCGGATCGATTCCTCGCTCAGACGACGGCGACGTGTGTTTATATATATTGTCCCTCTTAAAGTTAAAGAAGGCCGAGGCTGTAAAATTGGCTCGTCCCCGTCAGTCACTGCAGCGTCACGGGTACAACAAATTGGATTTTTCACTTTAGCTCCGATTGTCGCTCATCTTTCATCAGAAATCTGCAGAAGAGGGATGAAATCCCGTCATTGTTCCTGATCGCAGCCTGTCTCTCCTCAGTGTGTCTACTGACCTGCAGTGTAACTAGGACCACGTCTCTACGGAGCCATGAACTTATTTTTCTCTATTTATTTATTAAAAATTGATTAAATCAGTGAGTGTGTGTGCGGTGTGTTGATTTTTACAGAACACTGAACAACTTCTTCAAGGAACGTCTTTCTTATCCTGGAGTTCATTCAAGGTGCAGTAATTAATTATTCTGATCTAATAATGTGATAATTATGTTTTACACTTTTTTGCTGTGAAATGGAAACTGCAGTTCCTGAAACGTCCACTTGAGGCTCACTTCACACACACACACACACACAGGGGTTTAAATGGACGCCCGTCGTGTGAACACTTTTAGAAACAGGAACTAACAGCAGAAAATAAGAAACAGGAAGTCATGAGTCATGTTGAAGTTCTGGATGTGTGAGCAGAGTTTCTTCATCAGCGTCACGCCCTTAAAGGAGAACGCCGCCGACACACGGAGACATTTTTAAACCCTTTTATCACAGTCGAGGTCATCAACAGTTCTACAAGCAACTGTTTATTCGTTAGCATCAGTCCAACAGCTGGACGGAGACTGACGGCATTTCCAGAAGTGAGTCAGTCTCCATAAGTCCCCATGTTAGACAGCAGAAATAAACATGTTTACAGCCTGGTACAAAAACAGTTTTGGTCTCTGTAGCTAATTTCCCCGTTCATGACAACTGTACTGAGGGTGAATTTATATACAACTCACCTGTTCATATTATATTAAGGCTTAAAGTTATGCAGGGTTCAGAGCGTGGTGGTGCAGCCACATACTTTGATCTTTTTAAACGGAGCATCAGAAACTTCCTGTGTCGCTCACTCGTCACATGTTGACTGTGTTGCCATGGTAACTCTGTGGGGTAACAAGTAAACACGAGTCTGCCGGTCGCTCTCCTTTAAAATGAAACAGCGGCTCAAATGGAGTTCAGGGAGGATGAAGGTGTCACAGGTGAGTTCAAGTGCAGATGAGGAGTTGAAGTAACTTTAATAACTTACCAGGCAGAGGAAAAATGTCTGAAGGCGGCTGACAGTCCAGAAAAACAAAACAGAGGAAGAGATGAGCTCAAACAACCCGACCAGGTGAAACCAACGAGGGACAGGTGACACAAATCATCCTAAACTGGCAGACAGGAAGTAGAAACACACAACACGGAGAGGAGGACTACAAAATAAAACAGGAAACACAAGTCTGTCTGAGCAAGTAAAAGCATGAACTAGCATCACTAGAAAATACTCAAGTACTGGCAGTAAATGTAGTCTTTACATGAAGAAAACAACAAACAAACTTCAGTTTCCTTCTGGGAGTTTATTGTCAGACAACCAGCAAACACCTGAAACTCCTGGTCATCACACACACACACACACACACACACACACACCGGTTCATGATTAGTGTCAGGATTGACGTCTGCAGCCACCAGGCCTCGTTAATGTCAGGTGTATAGTGCCACCTGGTGGCTGTAAAAGCACTACCTCCTAAAAACAAATAAGTTACACAGTGAACAGACACAGCAGAGTGATTCAGTGAAGAGTGAGGCGTGGAGTAACAACAAGAAAAACAGACCGACTGTAAAAAAATAAAACTTTTCTAAAAGCGAAGCACGAAGCGGCTCTTTGGTAGCTCCTCATCATTTCCACTGCAAATACATCAAACGTGCCGAACTCGTCTGAGGAGCCACACGAGAGGACAGGATCATCACAGGAAGTGATCAAACATTCACACACCACCAACTGTTTCACTGATTCTGGTGAAACTGGATCAGTGTCGTGCCAGAACAGGAGCTGGACAAACAGCCGATGTTAATGTAATCAGAACAAATACTCGAGTACACACTGATCGCTCCGTGATGACACTGTCCTCTCGCTGAGCTCAAACATTCAGGAACATTTCGTCAAGTATTTTATCTTTTCTCACTGTAACTGTCATGAAAACGTCGTCTATCGTGATCTTCTTAAAGGGCGTGTGCACGCACCTGTAACTTTCACCTGCTGCCCCGATATCTGAGAATTAAAACACTTCTTCCTGCTGTTCCGATATATTAATATGAGTGTGCAATTCAAAGTGACATCGCAGAAGCACCGTGTTGATTAGTGAGAGCAGCAGAAACACTTTGAAAGTATACAGCAGGAGCGCTGGGGGGGCTCAGCAGGAATGCATCGCGGGTCCTGCTGGAGATCCGTCTGGGCCCACTGAACACTGAGGTTGGTACTGTATCTTCGTCTAGCAGCTCAGCACACGTTAAAGCACCAACCCAACACTTTGAAACGCCATCAGGACTCTTCAGGCTGCAGCTTCTACGAGGAAAGAAAGACTCGCTGTCAGCCAGACGAAGGAGAACGGTCAAACCGTGAAAGGTGCGAGTGCTCGGCTCACCTGCTGTCTTAGCGCCTGCATCGAGGTGTACTCGATATGCTCTCTCTTTTTACGGATCCAGTCCGGTTCGTCTGGGATCAGGACCGCCAGAATCACCTTCACTAAGATCAGCACGTGCTGCAAGCAGAGCGTGAAACATATAAAACATGTAACAGGACATGATAAAGCAATATTACATGAGAGGCCGTGCTTTAATGTCATTACTGAATGACTGCCGTGCCAATATTGATGATAAAGCACAACCTCCAATCTAATATTGTGATTACGCAACAATTACCAAGTTAAATCAAACATACGATCAAACATCTCACACTCTGAGACTCCACCTTACCTCCACCAACACGGCCAACAGCAGGATGTTTGTGCTGCTCATCCCGCCCTCCTGAAACCTCGCCTGTAACCATGGTGACAGCAGCAGCAGCCAGCAGTTGGACACGACGGAGACGAAGCTGAGGACCTCGAAGGCGATCTGAAACACGACGACACAATGAGCTGTTTCACTCTAAACCGGCAGAGCGTGACTCGCCGGGTGACTCTCATTTTGTTATTATCTGCTGACCTGCCACACGCCCATGTTAGCCACGGGAGGGGAGAAGGGTTTACGGAAGAGCTTGCACATCTTGTAGGCGTCCGATCGGATCTCCGTCAGGTTGTTGATGAGCAGCAGGACGGCCGTGAGAGGATACACGCAGGAGAAAAGACTCAAATACCCAAACTGCACCAGGAGCTCGATGTATTCTGCAAACAAGCCCTGTGACAACACGAGAAGCAGTGTCACACTCTGGCAGAGTTTATCTTAACGCACTGAACACTGGACTACTCACGGGGAAAGCAGGCAGGGTGCTTTGGTTCCTAAATTTGTCCTCCTGTGGGTCGTCTTCATGCTCCGTCCTGTGGGGGGCGCTGATGAACCGGTCCACCAGGAAGGGTATGACCACCTCCGTCACCTGGTTCACCAGCTGGGTCACGATCAGCAGAGATGCTAAGCGCTGCAGACAGACAAAGAGAACATGCGAACAAACGTCCACCTGAGGCTGGCTCCAGAAGTGAGTCAGTCTCCATAAGTCCCCATGTTAGACAGCAGAAATAAACATGTTTACAGCCTGGTACAAAAATCAGTTTTGGTCTCTATTGGCTGTTCAAATTATATTAAAGGTGCAATGTGTAAGATTTAGTGGTTATCTAGTGGTGCAGTTGCTGATTGAACACCCCTCGCCTCACCCTCTCCTTCCTAAAGTGAAGGAAAAACATTCTCGACATAACAGAGCGTATGTCCATGTTTTATACAGCCAATGAAACTGACATCACTGAGCACTTTACTGAGGCCGACTGAAGATCTGTAGAGCTCGGCTGTTACCTTACGAAGTAAAGGCACATCCTGCTTGAAGAAGGCGATGTGGAAAAGCACCGCAAAGTAGTTGAAGAAGGTGAACTGGAGGGAACGACAACAGAGAAAAGGTTACCCAGAGAAAAGGATGTAAGAGCTGACAGAAGGAGAGGAGACGAGGAACTCACCACCAGGACTTTGGCTGTGAGGTGGTTCTGAAAGGCCGACTCCTCTCTGTGGTTCTCTAAAGGGAGACACGAGGTCAGCGAGCATTTCGAACAGTACGTCACTCTACAGAAAAGCTGTCAGACTTTAACTAGTTTTGGCTCTGTTAGCTCAGATGTGTCAGGATCACCCACCAACTGCCCCATTTACTTCCATATTAACTGAGGGCAGAAATTTGTGGAGGGAAAGCAGACGTACCAGTTTTTTACCTCGCTCTAGAGGTCACATTTTTAACTTTAGCCACACAAATTATATATGTAGATGTTCAGTGAGACCTGAGGATGCTTACAATCCTCTCTGTTCATTGATATGACCTACAGTTTGGTCATAGTGGTCTCTTGTTTGAAGGCTTTCTCTCTCTCGACAGACAGAGCTGCTCTTAGTTGCTCTGGTTGCTAATGGTGGGACCGCTGGCGTTGTGAAAATGGTGGCAGAAGCTGCTGGAGCTGAAGAGGCTGCTGTGAATACCTCAATATACAAATGTGTTGTACATGTTTTATATTTGTATTTTGGTAGTCAAATGTTTGGACTGAAGGTTGCACGGTTTCAATTTGTCGAAGATAAATTGATATTCAAATTGCTGAAACTACTACACAGAGTACACAGTACATAGAAGTATACTAATGGAAGTATTACAGACACAGCACTCTCCGTGCTTACTCACCATATTCAGTCAGAGATTGTGCCACATTCTTGTAGACAGTGGCTAACATGTTCGTGTAGACGATGTGAAGCACTGAGGGCAGGTAGATTAATGTCTGAGACAGCATGGAGTCCCAGTCTTGGTGCAGCTCCTTCACCTGGGCCTCCCCCCAGTAGAAACAAAGCATGCCCAGTACCACCATCCCTGCAGGAGGACACGTGACGTGGAGTCTAATGCTCAGCAGACCTTTGGAAAAGTGAAGGAGCTAATAAAATGTCATGAATGTAGAGTATCATTGTACCTAGAAAGAGCCCCACCACCGGTACAGACACCAGTGCCATACGTAGCTCCCTCTGCCACTCAGGAAAGAGCGGCTCCACGCGACCCGTCACAGGATTGACCCCGACTTCGCCGTGGAAACCTGGTCGGGGCTCTGCGAAGCGCTCGGCGAGGTGCAGGGTGCCCCAGCGGTAGGAAAGTGAGGCGCTCCGACGCTTCCACATCTCCATCACCACTGTGGACCAGATCATGCTGAACACCGCCTGGATCATGTGACCGCTGACGGCTGGCCCCGAGTCCGATTCAACAGCTTCAAGCTGAGAGCCTGAGACGGACTCCTCCATGTCCTTCTGAACTTCACCTGTGACGGACAAGAAGAACTTAGACTGTGCTCAGATGTAACTATGCTCAAGCTCACACAGATCAGCGTCAGTGTGGAGAAACTATTTACACCACCTCTCTGGGTCTGATTATTCGCTTGCTTCTTGTATCACCGCTATGCAGATGACGCTCCGCTCTATCTGTCATCGCCATGGATCTCTGAACGCCTCTCAGACATATCTACATGGATGAAGACACACCACCAACTTGGCCCCCCCCCCCCCCCCCCCCAGTCAACCCTAAATACACCACGACAGCAACATCAAAACTGATTCCTTATTTCTCTTGTTTAAATCTCTGACACTGACTACAAAGCAGTCTGCGGTTCTTGAGTGTCCTCTTCAGAGAAGACCTCCTCTACAACACAACCAACACCTGGACACATCACTAAATGATAAATCCACACACGTACCTGAGAAGTATGCGATGGTGAGGCCCAGTATCGCTGGTGGGAGCAGAGACCAGGTGTAGAAATCAAGGAAGCTGAAGTAGAACGCCACCGAGCTTCCAAAGTAGCTGTTGACTGAATCTGGATAAAGAAACAAACAGTGTCCGCTGTGAAACAGATAGATCGGCTGAAGCAGGTGTTTGTCGTGTGTTGTATTTATACCCACCCAGCGGCTGGGCCAGCTGGTTCCCAGAGTACCAGGCTTCACTGAGATCCTTCAGTTTGTCCGGGTCGTGGAGGGGAATCGTGTCCACGATGACACCGGCTGACCCGAGCTTCTGCCCTGCAACATCAACAGCAACATGACATGAACAGTGAGAGACTTGGACGAAAAAAGAGGACAGTAAGCAACAACTAATCCACACATATACAGTTACACACACACACACACACACTGAAGCTGATGCTGACTGAAGCAGTTTCTTGATTGAATGTGAAGAGAGAAGAAGAGCTGAGGTCAGCGAAACACGCACAGAGAAGAGCTGAACGTGAGGCAGAAAATATTTACAACATGGCTGCTGTCATCCAAAAAACATCAATTCATATCTGTACATAGTGATTTAAAGCAACACTTCACTAATAAACTAACTCCTGCTGATCCACGCTGACCTGTGATCAGCTGACCTGTGATCAGCTGACCTGTGATCAGGTGAACGGTGTCTCTGTCAGTCGTACGTCTGTTCTCACACTATGTAACTTTGGGCTCCGGGTCGGGAGAAGTACGTAACGCTTTACGGCACTAAGTCACACACACCAACTATTTCACTGATTCTGGTGAAACTGGATCAGATTTTATGGAGAAAATGTTTCCTGGTTTTCCCTCTGATGTCCTCCGGCTGCTCCGCCTCAACTCTCTGTGATTTACAGAGTTTATGATGGACAGTGAAGTAAACTGCTGACAGCTGGAGCTGAACATGTTTACCACGGTGGGATGACAGAGAAACTCACAGATGTTGTCTCGGTGTTGCAGTGCGTCGCTGTCAGACAGGCCGGGTATCCTCAGGTCTCTCTGAGCCCGCAGACCGTCCAGCTCATACTTGACTATGTACTGCCGCTCGGCCAGGGTCAGGAATACCTCCATGTTGTCTGTCACACAGATACATACACACTTAATGATGATGAATGATGCAGCTTGTGGTGTGTTCTTACTTAGACACAAAGCCTGACGTGTGTGGACTGTTATTATGTCATTATAGGAACAATCCTTCAGTTTATCACCATCTCCATATGAGGGCAGACGCAGTGTGACCATCAGTGGAAAAACACGACTGAACTTTGTACCGCGTGCAGCTGCTGGACTGTTTGTGCATGACGAGAGCTTCAGCTTTATGACCCGGGAACAGGATGCTACTGTCAGAGTGAGGAGGAGGCAATAAAACTCAGCTCATCCACCTCTGACTCTCTGTGTTGTAAACGTTGTACCTGAATCTTTAAAGCTGTCTCTGTCGGTGTAGGAGAAGGCCTCCATGTTGCCGTTGCTGTAAGTCTTGCACAGGCCGAGCTCCTCGGTGGCTCTGAGTAACGTACAGCGCGGGGCGGAGACCACGATGATGTCACCACTGGCGTCCTCGCCCGGGTGGGCCAGTAATGCAGCACCTGAGGTGAGACAGGTGAGAGTGAAGACGACAGACTGAAACTCACTTATCAGGTCATCAGAGGAATAATATGTAACTTTGGGTGTAACAGTGACGGCTAGTGGCTAAAAATTGGTACTGCAGTCCGAAAACCGGAGCATCAAACATGTCTAATGTTTATTTCTGCTGTGAAGTTGGACATTTTGACATGGAGGCTTATGGAAATGTTCTGTTACCAGCCTCAAGTGGCCCCTTGAGGAATTACAGTTTTTAAGACTCACCGCGGAGGCTGCCGCTTGGTTTAAAACCACCAGACTCCAGTAACTTTACCTCAACATTTAGCTGATGTTCTCCGGTTTGTCCCGGGTGATTACATTGCAGCCAGTTTTTCCTCCTTAAAGGTTGTTCAAACAAAATACTCTACAAATGTATACAGGCTGTATCTACAGATCCAGATGTAGAGTACAGTGTGTCCCGTACAGTCGAGCTTGTTTGCAACCAAGCGCCAGCCTTCGCAGTAAGTGGAAGTGCCAAAACCGGCAGTTCAAACGTCTTTGACCATTTTCTGGACTATCAATGTGGCGTCGGCCTCAGAAACCTGTGGGTGACGTCACTCATGCTCTGTCCATTCTTTATACTGTCACTGGTTGCAGCTCTTCATTGTAGTTACATGAGGAAGGTAGTAAAATATTCAAACCCCAGACTTAATGTTTTTATGGCCGTACTGTCACCGACATGTTTGGTGTCTTTGGAAACTATAATTTCAGGTCTGTGTCTGAATATTGAAATTAGCTTTCATTTACATTCATTTAACTATATTATCCACGTTGCCACCTGGCATGTAAATGCAAATACAATCAAATGTTTAAGTGCTTGAGACCTTCCAGGAAAAGGCTCGTCTCAGGACAGACGTCCAAACTGAGAGAAAGTTTCAACCTGTGAGCTCCACATGTCAATCATCCAGCTCCTCACCTCCATCTTTCTGAGGAGCTCCGATCAGTCTGATGAGCCACCTTTTCGTCTCAGGTCGAACTTTCCCTCCGAGCTTCACCAGCACCAACGGCTCGACCCGCTCCAACACGCAGCAGGGGCAGCTAACTTTTGTCCAGCCCGGTCCGATGGCGGCGGCACTCACTTTACTCACCGCTGGAGCTTTATCCTCTGGTTGCTGGGCTGTTTCACCGCTGCCACCGTCACCACCTTCATCACCGCCCGCCTTACTCATGGTGAGACTGAGGAGAGAAAGAGCCAATAATCCATCATTATCTTCAGAGAGCTACCCATTTTAAGTTGTGCTAGCATCATGGCTCTAAGGATGAACAAGATCAACACTGAAACATCTCAACAACTGTTTTGTACATTCATAGTCCCCAGAGGATGACAAGATAAGAAGTCCAAGTCTAGGCCAAATCTAGACCCCGTCACCAGTCTTTATACCTCATTTCTTTTGTACTTCCTGTGCCCGTATATGTACTACATTTATTCTTACCAAGTCCACACAAGACTTAAACTAATCACATTCAGCCTCGTGAATTTCTGCCCAGCAACCAGCTGCCGTCGACGAATCAGAGCAGAGTAACAAACAGCGGCTGTGTCTCTCAGTTGAAGCTGCTGAGAGAGAGAAAGCCTCACCTTCAAACAAGCCGTCATGATCACCAAACTGTAGGTCGTATCAATGAACAGAGAGGATTGTAAGCATCCTCAGGTCTCGCTGAACGTCTACATATATAATTTATGTGGCTAAAGTTAAAAATGTGACTTCTAGAGCGAGGTAAAAAACTGGTACGTCTGCTTTCCTTCCACAAATGTCTGCCCTCAGTTAAATGTCTGTTCAAATTATTTCTGTAGAGTGAAATTTGTGGCCGTGAGAGCAGTTTAAACATTATTTTTTTGATACAGATTTTTCTCTCCCTCCACTCTAGCGGTCATGTGACTTGCCCATGTTAAATTTTCCCGCTCTTTTTGGAGAGTTTTTTTTTTTTTTTAGGACCAGTCGAGCGGCCATTTTGATAAATGTTTTGTGTATGTTTGAGCAAGTGTGAATCATCATTCCATCATCATTTACATAATTGAGCCTGTATATTAACAGTTCATTTTCATTTTTCATTACTGTTTTGCATTTACCAGCCGTTACATCACAGTAACATTAGCTTGTAGATTTGCATGCAAGACTGAACATGCAGCAGGTTGAGGAGGATTCTTCAAAGTCTCCTCTGGCCTCCACACTTATGTAACATCTCTGAGACCCACAGTGAGAAAAAACACAACTGTGAAGATAAAATTCAGTTTGGTTCAGTACTGAGCGAAACTGACTTCTACTGTACCAGAAAACTTTAGGGATAAATCCTTGTGACTTTAATGATGAACTGACTCTTCATTGAGCACCATCACATCTTCAACCCTACTTTGTATTTCACGCAAACTAACAAATAACAAAGTTACATCCATGTAAAAATGTAAACATGTTTACATGGCATTTCAGCATCTCAGAATATGGTATAAACTGAATATTACATTCATAACTCTGTTTTTATTGGTGTATGAACAATTGAAAATAAGACTTTGACTCTGCTGGTCGTCTTCCACTGGAGTCTCCATGTTTCTACAGCAGCCCAGAGAGGACAAACCAAACACTGACTCTACACGGGACTTTGCATGTTTCCTGGCCACCGTAGTTTCTCCTTCACTTTAAGAAGGAGAGGGAGGTTCAATCAGCAAGTCTTACACACTGTACTTCTCAAAGCCTGATTCTCTGAATGAACTCTTAGTGGACGTAAACTTCCTCAAAGGTCTTTAAAACATCTTAAACTCTCTGAACATATATATATAACATTAAAACAACCGTATACCGGTTATGGAGCTCGTGGGTTTGCATGCAAGACTGAACATGCAGCAGTTTGTTCAAACCGTCACTGTTCACACTGACTGCGTTCAGATCTGAATCTAAACTGTTTCAGTTTGTTGCGGTTATGTCGACTCAAACAGCCTTAAAGGGTTTCCTGTGTTTTGACTGCAGCACAGCTGAGTTTGACACAAACCGTCCGCTGACAGTGAACGAAGAGAAAGGATGAGTCAGGAAATACAACACCTGTCAGAGCACTGATGATGATGATGATGATGATGATGATGAGGTGGTTCTGGTCTCGGTCCTACAGCAGGCCCAGACTCACCTCCAAACTCCTGTTTGAACACACACAGATGAGCATGTAGAGCACAGAAAAGAAACCAGGAACAGCACACACACACACACACACTGTCTGCACACACTTACTCAGCCTCGGTGTTCGTTCCCTCCCAGATTTGTGTGTATAAGTGTGTGTGTCTCTAGGCGTGTGTGTGTCTGTGTGTATGGCAGGAATGCGGAGGAACTTTCCGAGACTGCAGGGTGTGGAGGGTTGTTTGGTTTATATTCAGGCTCCTCCCTCCTGTCTGCTCCCTGCTGTAACTCTGGGTCCTACTGCACCACCCGCCTCTGTGAACACACACACACACACACACACACCTAAAGATGTTCCAATAAGATCAGTATCCTCTGGGGACCATGAATGTCATTCAGAGTGTAATCCCACCGTGGTAAACGTGAACAGCTACAGAGTGTATTTGTTCTGATTATGTTACTTGGGTTTAGTTAGCAAATGCTAGCATGCTAAACTAGCACGGTGACCATGATTAACATTAAACCAGCTTAAAATCAGGACGTTGTCACTGTAAACATGTTAGCATGTACCCATAGGTATTTAGTTCAAAGGGCCAGTCTAGGTTAGCACAGGCTAGCCATGTTAGCAGCTGATCATAGTCCTGTTTGTTCACTTGGAGTTTGTGCTAGTGAGTAAATGTTAGCATGCTAAGCTAACATGAGGAATGTTGTCATTGTAAGGGCACTAGCATGTTTTCATTAGCATTTAATACAAAGCACAGGCTTTTGGGGTTTGGGCTAGTTAGCAAATGTTAGCATGCTAACATGCTAAACTCGCAAAAAATACAAGTTTCTGCACAGAAAGAGGAAGACGTGAATAAATAAAGACGTACAAGGCATCAGAAATATACAGACATTTATTTACAAATACGTTTTGCATTTGCATAGACATTTAAAATTTCAAAATAAAAGTTATTATAGTAAACAGATTCAGGAAACATTTTTTCTTCTTTTTTAAATGCTGCATAATTTAGCACAAAGGAAAAGTTCACGTGTCAGAATCAAAGCTTCCAAAGCTGTTTTTTATTCTTATATTTATCATATAAATATACATAAATAAGATCTGTGTGTACTTTTATTCCAACAGGCTGAAACATTTCACTTTGTTAAAGCAGCCGTCACAATCAGCATCAACATTACCACACTCATCATCATCATCATCATCGTCATCATCATCATCATCATCACCCTCTCACATCAAAAATAAATTTCTGGTTCACGTCTTCGTGGTACAAAGTGATTATTTCTCTGCGATGCCGTTCAAACATTCATCGTCGTCGACAGCTCGGCGTGCAGCGTAAAGACAGACAGTGTTACGGTTTCTCTGAACTAGACCTGTGCAGACACATTTTGGTACGGCTCGACCCGGCGAGTCCCGGGTTCAAGCCGGACGCAGCCCTCTCCGGGTTCACCTGAAAACTTTATTACTGCAGCAAGAAAAGAAGCGAATCATCGTCTCTGATATATTTTACATATGTAAGAATGTATATGTACATAATGTATATTATGTAAGTGGGAGTATTTACTTCAAACTTGATAAAAAACATCTGCAGTTATAGTTTATTTTCTCTGTGCTCTATTTATGTATATTTATGTAAATGATCTTCGTTATGTTTGTTCTGCTTCAGTCGTCGAGTGTCGTCGTCGAGACGTTTCGAGGATCCGTCAGTCGCTGTCGAGACTCTCCTGCTGTGCAGTCAGATGGTTTTCCATCGTCATCCTGCGGGGAGCCTGAAGGGGGCGTCCTACGACACTAAAAAAAAAATGGCCCCGCTTGGTTGTCACGTCAGCTGACCTCGTGACCTTTGATCCCCCACAGCAGGGAGCCGACAGGCTGACCTCATGCCTTGGATCAGTCCCTCCGACGCCAAAACACCCGATCGTCTGTTTTCTTATCGGCTAAACTCGAGTTTCTCAAACTACTTTTGTACCGCCGCAGTTCCTCTTGTTGTCCACTTGGGGCTGGCTCCAGAAGTGAGTCAGCTCCACATCTTTCAGCGCTGACTGACTTTATTCAGATTATTCCAAATTAAAGATTATTTATTGTTGACTTGGGTCCTGATGTTTCCTGTTTGGAGCTAATCGTCACGTGACGACGTTCCAGGCAAACACAGTCAGATAACAGGAGAACCGTCTTCAGTCGGCGGTGCACGAGTTTGAGAAGCGTCCGTCTTAACCGCTGAGAAAACATCGTCCTCGCTCCGGCGACGTGAAGCTGGTGCGATTAAAGAATCTCTTCTGTACAAAGCTTCTTACAAAATATCTTTTTTAGTTTTCTTTCTACATCTTTGTCATTTCATTAAAGACAAACAGAAAAAAAGAGGAAATACTACAACAGATTTATGAAAAATATATCTCCACGTTTAACTCTGCTTTACATCGACAGTACATCGCGTTAGCGCACTACGGCATCGTTTCTGCAGCTCTGGGGCTGATCAGTAATCAATAAGTTAAAACTGAATAAACTCGAATCGTGAGATCGACCGTGGTGGAGGAGGGCGGATGTTAGCGAAGCTGCAGGTCGGGAGGACGAAGGGTCGCTTTGTTTTCCTGAGTTAGTTTACGGGCTCGCTCGATCATTCGATCCGTCTGTAAACCTCTCACACTCTTTCTGTCACAATCCCTCCTTCTTCTCCGTCTCCGTCGTCCACATTCACGTGACCGTCTATCACTTGCTGTTCCCTCTCTCCCACTCTGAGGGAACAAAGTGTGTGTGCGTGTGTCAAGCGTTTTTCCGAACACGAGTTATGCGGGATGTTTCCTAAATTTGCGTTGTAAAACAATGGGAATAGTTTTGGATTACACCGGTCACCGCGCCTTCGTTCAGATCCCACCAGGAGCGCTCAGTTCCTGTGTTTTATTTTGAAAATTCACCCAGATTCTCTACGCTACTTCTGTCTGACTTCCTGCCAGCTCGAGCTGCCTCCATGGACGCTCGGCAGAGCTCCTGATGGGATCACAATCATCGTCCGGAAGCATCCGCGATCACCTCTGCCGCGTGCCCGGTGCCATCGAGCCGCCACACGTAGAAATCCTGAAAATATTGCACCTTAAAAAACGGACACAGCGCTCGGTTGCTGGTCCTTAACGAAGGACTGATTATCACGTATTCTTCTTATTATTACTTATTTCCTGTAATCTGATTACATCCCCTGGTTCGACCATGTTTAACATTAATCAAAATAAGTGTGCTCGTGCCTACGTGTGTGTGTGTTCATGTGTGTTTGTGTGTGTGTGTCCCTCTCTTTGCACGGCCCGCCTCCTGGCGTTGCGTGGCGTTGCGTGGCGTTGCGGTGAATCGGGGTGCTGATTTGGCTGCTGAGGTTGGTGCGGTGCGTTCAGGGGCACTGCAGTTCGGTTGGTTATAAAATGGCACAGGAAGGCTGACAGCGGGGAAACGAACACATAATCGTGATAACGTGGTACGGATTAGTCGCGGTGGCCTCGGGGGTGAAAGCTATGGCTGCAGACTGAAGTAAAGGTGTCGGGGTGGATACGGGATGAGGGCTAGTTGCTAATCGGGTGTTTAATAAAGTCCTTGCGGCCCTTCAGGAGAGCCGTTCTTGGGTTAGAACTTCTCGTCGGGGATGACTGTGTTGAAGGGGTGATCCCAGAACGTGGTGGTGATCCCGAAACCTGCAGAGAAGTCGTGAGAAAACACGTGAAAACGCGACACGGGATCTGAACCGTACACGTGTAAAGAGCTCAGGCGTGCGGGCTCACCTGATTTCTGGTGTTCGAAGTGATGTTTGACGTGGTAGGCCTTCAGGTTGTACATGTACGAGCCTCTCTTGGGCGAGCCATAGTGAAGGTAGTAGTGGATCATGTCGTAGACGACGTAGCCACAGAGCCCTCCGACGAACACGCATATCCCGAGGATGTCCGGCAGCGTTTGGCGGAGGATGATGTAGAAACTTCCGACCACTAACGAGGCGAGGCCGGGCGGGAAGACGAGCCGGGAGCCGTCAAACGGAGACTGAGGAGACACGAGATGGAAGAAACGTTAGCTGACGGTCTGATGGTTGGACCGGCTTCACGACACGGGACGGCGTGTTTGTACCTTGTGGTGTTGCCCGTGCAGCAGGAAGTGTAGCGTGATGAGGTAGTAGTTATGGGCCGGCGGTTTCATGTGAAAGACAAAGCGATGGATGCAGTACTCGATGAACGACCACAAGAACCAGCCGAGCAAGAAGAGGAACGGGAAAATGTACTTATGGATCGGGATGGAGAGATCTGAGAACACACACACACACGATGACAACATGAAGGCGATGAAACATGGAGGTCGTGGATGTGTGAGCGTTGGTGCTCGTGGTACCTGAAGTGAGGACTATCCGGGTGGTGCCCTCCGCCAGGGTGGTGTAGCAGTGCCAGCTGAAGTAAAACACGATGGGAAGCCAGACCACGGGAACCCAGTACCTGAAGAAAGAGAGAGAGCGGGAAGCGGTTAGCGGCGTCAGACTCGTCGTGTTGAGGTCGTGGTCAGTGGTCGGAGGAGCGGGAACCTCGGTCGCTCCGCCTTCGGAGACCCAACCGGGTACGCCAACCCCACCACTGATCTGTGGAGACGGAGTCTGAAGGCAACGCTCTCCACCTTTTCAGAGCCGGGTGCCGTCACACCTTTTAGGAGCTTTTGAAGCGAGCGGTGAGTAAAATTTCCTTTCATACATTTTTAAGTATAAAATATTCTCAGACAACTTCAGTTTTTATGTTTATGATGTTTCTTCATCACTGTTAGCGACAGACTTCCCTGCTCACTGTGTGAGTGTTCATGACCTCTGGTCGCGTCTCAGTGACTCAGATTAGTAAATATTTTAAAATTCATCTTCAGATTTTGTTTTAAAATCAGTTTTCTTTCCACGGACGCCGGCCTCTGCAGAAGCACGTTAAGGGTCAACACATCGCTTTAGATTTAAGCTCATCACATGATCTTCATCAACATGTGGAACACTGAAACAGACTCTTACCATGAAGTCTTGGTTCCGGCCTCCAGCAGCGGGTTTCCAAACAGCCTGATGGGTCTGTCGACCGGCTGATGGACCCAGGCGTCGTACTTCTCTCCCAGGTGTCCGACCTGCCAGGCGAGGGGTTTCCTCCAGTCCACCAGATCCTGCAGAGACAACAGACCGATGAGCGACGCTCTCCAGCAGGTGGCGGCAGATCGTCACCACACTGAGCACAGCAACCACAAAGAAAACAGGAAGTGTTGGTGTGTGTGCGTGTGCTGCTGCAGGTTTTTACTCAGAGTCCAAAGAGCGTTTACAGCCTCCTCATGTATGACAGGACAGTAAAGTCTGACACTGATCCACAGAACGCTGCAGCTCGCCTCACAACTTGTGACTGAACTTTAATCGTGAAACAAAGACGAAGAGATCACACTTTAAATTTAACGCAGACAGAGATCTGACACGATCACGAGACACACAAAGAAATCCAAAGACGAGCTCTGCGCTTCATTTCCATGTCGGGCACAAAGAGTCGCCCAAATTCACTCACGCATGCAGAGTTTGTGTCGTCTGTGTGTGTTGTGATAAACACGGCCTGGTTCTGGTTTTATAGGAGGTGGTGTGCATCTTCTGTGCAGCACGCTCAGTGTTTCACCTCTCAAATTAAAGCTGCACTGGTTAAAGTGTCTGATGCCAGGCAGGGTTCATCTAAAAAGTTGCATATTCGGCCGATACGTTGGAATAAAGAAGTGAAAATGTGTCACATGGTGGGAGTGAGAACACTTGTGACCAAGGGGACTTCCACCAAACAGCTGATGGTCGTTATTCTGGTGTTTTAAGGTGGCTTTCGTAACGAAAGTGACTTGAAAGCAGCTGCAGACCGCATGTCGAGCAGAGCTTCCTGTCAGCTATCAATAACAACAATTTAATATTTCATCCGCACGCCACGAGAGCGAGATAAACCTGCTGCTTTCGGTGTCTAAACACATGAAACCAGGCATGTGTGCAAGCATGCCGTTCATTCCTGAGGCTCACACAGGTGGTGGTGTTGGTGTTGGTGGAGGCCTGATGTTTGATTCAAGTATCTTGAATAAGACACCGGGTGTAGCAGCATTCCTGCTCTACCAGTTTGCCTCAGTGTCAACACTGCGACGCTGTGAAATAACTGCACGAGGAGCCGGCTGCAGGAGAGCGCCACGGCGAGCACGGCGACGCTCTTCCGGACAGCGCTGCAGCCTCGGGAAGGAAAAGCCTCGGCCACAGTTTTGGTTATTGAAATCAAACCGCACAGCGAGCTCAGTGCTGGGAGTGCCCGAGGCGAAGGATTTATCTGACAGTGACGCCAAAACACTCACAAACGGTTGTTACGGGGGATCGAATCACCGGCTTCGCTGGAACAATTGGCCGAGGCTGTAAAGACATAAACGCCGTGGAGCCTGGCAACAGAGTGAACGAGACGGACGGGTTCATCTGTCATCGCAAGAATAACTGACAGGAAGGAAGTATTAATGCGACATTTATTTTGAAAATGAAGGTGACACTCAAAGTGTTTTAATACACGTCTGACACCTGCAGTTCCTCAAACGTCCACTTGAGGCTGGCTGCAGAAGCACAACTGTACTGAGGGTGAATATAGAACTCACCTGTTCAGATTAATAATTTATTTATTATATATTATATTAACGATGATCCACTTCTTTTAGATTAGCACATGGCTGCTGCATATTTTCAGCTTCAAAACAAACTCTGTCCGTTCTTCACACTGTCACTGATTTGGAGTCCTGTGCGAGGAAGTTTTCTTGAGCATGAACTATGAAAAAAATGTAAATCTTTCTCGACGGCGTCCAGTCAGAGTGACGTCTTACAGCGCTGATACAGATCAGCTCCACAGGTGACAAAACACTATTAATTATAAACTATTATCACTATTAATTTGGACCTTGAGCTGAGAGCTATATTTCATGTTGAGGCTCAAGGAGCGAGTGTTCAGTTCAGCGAGGTTCAGTGTGAATACTCCCCCACGCCTCACCCTCTCCTTCCAAACATAAAAAGCAAAAAGTCCATTTCTAAATCAGTGTTTGGTTTGTCTGCTCAGGGCTACTGTAGAAAAATGGTGGCTCAACATGGTGGACTCCGTGGAAGAGGACCCGCTCTCTCTGTAGATATAAAAGCCTCATTATAATTTATTTTTAGAAAATATTTTTACTCCTACAGTCACTTCCTGTTTTTATATAGTTTTTGGGTTATATACAGTTATATATATATATATTTACTTGAATGTAGGTATACTGTGTTCTAGGCTAATTCTAATGTATGCTTAATGTATGTTTGCATCCATAAGACAACATTTCTTTTTGTAGTTCTATAATCTCATAAATAACAGTATACACTATAGGCTGTAGTTCTTTTATATATAGTATAAGTGTATATAAAACTTCATAAGCTGGTTAAATGGCTCTATTCATCGTGATAGTTGCGCTTTGCAAACCTGACATTTTGCAGGAAAGGGGAAGGATGTGCACATGGGCAGTGTGTGAATGTTGTGCGTTATTTTATCACCAGATGCGTCTGTTTGTGGTGCAGCAGTGTGAAAACTCTGATGACAAACAACAGACTGGGAGAGTTTCTGGTTTGCAGGGTGAATAACCTGATGACTGTTCAACCTCTCTGTTTTGTTAGGCTGCTCTCATTCCAGGCCGAAGCACGTAACCACGAACGAGCTCAACACACACAAAGAGAGACTTCATGCAGGAAACAATCGCACACACTCGTACCTTGTCCAGGTCCACAGCGCTGCACAGGTTGAACGGGGAGTCTTCGTCTTCCACCTTCTTGTCTGTCGTCTTTTCTGTTTGTCCTTCCGTCTGTTCGCCGTTCTTCCTCCTCTCTCTCAGAGCCTGCAGAGACAAAAACAACAAGACGCCATTAAACGACGACATGCCGGCTCATACAGTGGAAGTAAATGGGGCAAAAAGAGCGGGAAAATTTAACACGGGCGCTTATGGACGGAATGTTCGGAGCTAGAGTGAGTCACATGACCGCTAAAGAAAAATCTGTACCAAAAAATAATGTTTAAACTGCTCTCACGGCCACAGATTTCACTCTACAGAAATAATTTGAACATCAAATTGCAGGAAAATTTGTGCTGCTCGCTCACATAAACCTGCTGAAGCTGTCAGACTCATAGTTTTGGCTCTGTTAGCTCAGATGTGTCAGGATCACCCACCAACTGCCCCATTTACTCCCATATTAACTGAGAGCAGAAATTTGTGGAGGGAAAGCAGATGTACCAGTTTTTTACCTCGCTCTAGAGGTCACATTTTTAACTTTAGCCACACAAATTATATATGTAGACGTTCAGCGAGACCTGAGGATGCTTACAATCCTCTCTGTTCATTGATACGACCTACAGTTTGGTCATAGCGCTCTCTTGTTTGAAAGTGAACTCTGAAGGATTTCTCTCTCTCAGCAGCTTCAACTGACACACTCGACCAATCAGAGCAGAGCAACAGACTGTTGCTCCACTCTGATTGGTCGAGTGCAGTGGAGCTGGCTGTTAACTGCATCATAAATCATTGAGAATCATACACAGTGTAAATGTGTCTGTGGTGGGTCACAGTTCATTGTGTAAAGATGTGCTGCACTTTGCTCCGTTATATTTCACAGTTATAGCTGCATGTGATGTACGCCGCAACACTTCGAATTTACAATCTTTCAACCTTTGAACCGCTGTATCGGTTCAAAGGCTCTGCTTGAGACTCACTGCCTGTAAAGAGAAACCTCCATCATGATGTGTCGTACATCCATTTTCCATCACTCTATCAGGGTTGTGAGGCCCGGCTACACCCGGGACAGTGCTGACACGCCGAGAAACAGCCATTCACACTGACACCCACGGGCAGTTCTTGAGCTCGCTGCACTTCTTTCCACTGTGGGAGGAAGTATGTGGAGGAAACCCCCACAGAAACGATGCAAACTTCACGTAGAACAGCCCAAACACCAACCACAAGTACTAACCACTGCACCACCAGCACCACCGCCAGCACCACCGTCAACACCAACGCGCTGCCTCCATGTGTAAAAATGCAAAAAGGTGAAATATTCACCGGCTGTGTTCCTAATCCAGTTCTTAATCCACCGAATCGTCAGGGAAAACGAAGTGGGCTCATTTGAATGAATCATTAGTGGCTTTTATACGCTGTAAACAAAGTGGTGACTGCAGCTGCCTCGACATTTTCTTCATGGACAGATCGAAGAAGAAGAAGAAGAAGAAAAAAGTTACAACCAAATTCATGTAAAGAAAAAAATAAACAGCTCAAACTACAAATGTTTTAGTTTGATGTTTTATTTCATGATATTTTCTCGAGCAAACACCTCGTAGAATAATCCAGAAGATGATTCATTGATAATGAAAGTAATTAATAGAAGCTCCAGCAGAATATTTGTGTTTCTTGAGCAGCACAGAGAGACGTTTATCCTTCGCTAGCAGAGACTCAAACATATCTGCTACCTGCTGTCACAAACGTTCGATATACAAATTCAGAAGGTCACAAACTCGTTATTATCTCCCATCTCTGAGCCGCTGTCGGCTGCCTGCGCTCATCCTTCGAGTCCAACACTAACTGTCAAGCTCTGCTCGGTCAGGTGAAATATTCATCAGCTCGCACACACACACACACACACACACACACACACACACACACACACACAGAGGTCCCCTATGGTTTGTTACTAACATCACCGATGGCAATTCAACACCTACAGAGCAACGTTACACCCGCCCATTATCACACTGTGCAAAAACAAAAAAAGAAACAAGAGGAACAATTAACCGCTCTCCGTCTTTCCTGGAGGGATGAATTCATGTCGCAGCTCATCCCACGTCCAGAAACACGAGATCAGGAACTGTTCACTGACCCGCAGACAAACTGTGTTCATGTTTGTCAGAGCGTTCGTGTTTTATACAGTCTGTGACTCTTGGCCTGTTGATTCTCGTCCCACTTTATGCACTGCCTCAGCAAAGGCGAGCGAAGCACCATCAATGAACTCTGCAGGCGTGGTGCATTCAAGGGCTGTGGCCTTTATAAGGAATGTGATTATTCCACCTGTAATCTTGGCAACAATAAAGGGGAAAACGTCAAACGTGGATTGCGACACGATTCAAAATATGATCTAACCCGTCTCTCTCGCTCTCTGTGCTTACCCAGCAAACACACACTATATAATATCATACATGTGCAAACATTTGAAATACTCTCTGTGTTCAAGTTCACTGTCAGGTAACGCAAACAGGCGCCTTACACCTCTGTGACTGACTTTAAAGTTCATTCTTTATGAATAAAGAGCCACATAATAAAGGCTTCAACACGCATCGTATAGAACAGTAAAACATTTTACTGACGGCAGATCTGCACCAAGCAACGACCTCCATGTCTGTGAAGTGAAGCCAAAAATAAACTGCAGTCCCTCTAACGTCCACCTGAGGCTGGCTGCAGAAGTGAGCCAGTCTCCATAAGTCCCCATGTTAGACAGCAGAAATAAATATGTTTACAGCCTGGTACAAAAAACTCTTTGGATGATTTTTGGAAGTGTCCGGTTCTACGTCCACGTTTCAGACAGTTCAGACCAACCGAGCTAACCGACACCCTTTGCACTTTTGTCAACTGCATGTGAATCAAAAGAGAAAAGCGGAGTGTGAGAAGAGGAATATACAGTGTGATTAATTCAGAGTGTGAGGCCGGTCCTGCTATCGAACCGCTCGTCCATCTGACTTCACTTAGTGCTGTGAAACGTTAACCACTGAAGGCCATAATGAGGCTAAATATTAACTAAACTGGTTATAATAGTAAAATTTTGGGATAACAGACAATAAAAGAAGCGTCACATGGTGCCGGTTGAAAAAGAAATATATATCTACACGACTTCAGCTTTAAACAGCGGCGAGAGTGGAGCACAGGCAGGACGGTTCAGGTTTATAAAAAGTGACTAATTATTATTTTCTTTTATGTCTGTGTGGGTTTGTTTTCGGTGTCAGCCGCCCAGATGACAGAAAGAAACCCACGACTGACTAACTAACACCGGTTTGATCGGGTTTCCGCGAGCTGATGCTCTCAGACACGTACGAATGTATATTTTCATAATAAACTGGTTCGTGTCAATGGTTTGGCCCGACGGTGGGTTTGGGTTGTTCGGTATCAGGAAGTCAATATTACACATTGGAGGAAGTGCATGCACGGACTGTGATAAGTGCTGTGGTGATAAAAATAAAAGTCAGTATGTTTAACTTCATCACCTCAAAAAAAAACAGAAACTCAACAATGACTCTTTACTACTCAAGTCAAATATGTTTAAAGTATCCAGAATGGAAGTACCTCGTATGCTGGACATACTGAAGTATAACATGATGCAGCTCATTTTAATAACTTTAATTTGACTGTAATATCTTTCAGTTCAGCTGCTACATAAAGTGCAAAGTATCATGTGATGGAAACATTCGAGTAAACACCGGCAGCTTTATTGGCGTCTAATAACAGATAACAATAAATTTATGGACTAACTTATGGACTAGTGTTTCAGCTCGCTGCCGTCTTCACTTTTATCAAAGAAAAGAATAATCACGATGACACAGGCTGAACACGACAAAGAGGAACAGCAGCCGCAGACGAACTGTGAGTTCCTCTTCATCAATGACACCAAAGTTCAGGACAGTCGCAAATTACAACCAAGAAAACGACATCAGAGTTCAGCTTTATCTGCCACGGGGTCATTAATATGTTATTATTAACGGTAATATTAATATTCATTTATCACCTTTTCCATTGGGCAGATCTGAATATTGCTACTGTTTCCAAACTCAGGTGTAACTCAGGTGAGAGCTGCCATGGCGACACGTCAACGGTGTCCAAGGGAGGCCGCGCTTTAGATTCAGCATGGAGCGTTTGAACGTGGAGCCTGAAGGACAAATAATTAGCAGCTCATTAGCTGCTGCTGGGTAAACACTGAACGCATCTCAGGAGTTCAGTCATTCATCGACGTCGTCTTCAGTCAGCGTGCTGACCGAACCATCGCCACACGGCGGCTCATTGTCCAGAATCAGGCACGTTCAAGACCGGCCATGATACCGCTCCATACAGGTCACCCTGTGCAGGTAGATTAGTGACTGAAGAGCTGGATGTGAATGAAAAATCTCTCAATAAAACAATAAAAAAACAGCGTGACAGTAAAGTGATGTGAAATAAATAAATAAATAATAGTTATATCAAAACCAGAGGACACAGGAAGAAAATGTTATTTTATGTCAGAAACTCTGTAACATGTCGGTCATATTTTACTTCAGACATCCTTTACGGTAAAATTCTTTTTGTTTTTATGACTCTGACTCCTCGTCGGACGAGGCCGTGCTGACAGAATGATCTTCCTCCTCTGAGGAGGCGACATAAGGAGAGCTCTGTCCGAGTCGGAGGACGGCGACAGAAGAATGGGAGACAAACAACAAAGGAGACGGCTAGAGAGGCGCGGCGATGCGGCGATGCGGACTGGTACCATCACAACACAGAAACTGGAGTCAGCCACCGCCGGGAGGAGGAGGAGGAGGAGGAGGGTGGTGGCCCTTTATCTTTTTGGGCTGAAGTGATGGAGAGGGTGAACCTGAAGGGTTAAAGGGCGGAGCAGCACAGATACCATCATAACTGGGTCAGTGTGAAGGGTGGAGACGATGACGACGAATCAGTTACGACAAACAGACTTTAACCTGCCAGCTCTCACCACAGAGTCCACAGAGTCTGTCACATGGACCGCAAACGAACCAGAGGCTGGTTCCAGACGTGAGTCGGTCTCCATAAGTCCCCATGTTCAAAACGTCACAGTTAATTCGCAGTTAATCCAACGTGAAGCTTAACGTTCACTTGTAGGGCCTCGAAATGTCTGAATGCTTTTTACATATATTGTTAATTCATATATAAATATATTTAGTTTATATCATTAATATTTAGCCTGATTTAGACTTTTTATCACTAAAAACATTAAAACTGATTTTTTTTTAATAGACGGAGAGATAAAAATACATTTCGTCTGTAAAAACCTGGTTCAGCCTCGTGGATTCTGATTTCTGATGTTTGATCCAAACGTGTCAACAAAATAAAACTTGTTTAATATAAAAGTCCATGTTGACGAAGATAATGCCTCATTTGCATATGATAAACAAACTTTAATTAGGAAAAATAATCATCTCATATCAGCTGTTGTGTCTCCCCTTGTGTCAATATTTGAAATCATAAAAACCGTTGGCCGAGCTGTCAGGACTGTAATATTACCTTCACCTTTATTACACCTGAGCGCCAAAACAAAACAAACCTGCACGTTAACGAAGCGAGTCGACCGCTCGCTGCCTTCGACAGAAATCAGCGCAGATGGATTTTTAATAACTAAATAAAAATGTGAAAAAGTCTGCGGCTTGAACAGCTGAACTTTGTGCTAGAAAAAAAAAGCTTTCACAACCGCTGCGGTCTCCGGTTACACAGCAGATGAGACGGGTCAGCGAGTCAGCAGAGGAAGAAGAAGGAGGTTTATCTCACCTGCACTGATACGACAACACCTCAGACACTTCACCTACTCTCTGACTGCTGTGTTTGTGCATCGGCCATCACTTCGATTCTTATTCAGCACAATAAAACTCACTGACGTTCATTTGTTTTGTGGTTTGTGCAGCGACTGACTCATGAACGTGGCCTCGACCACGACGACGTGGGATCCGACGCGTCGCCGTGGGTGTGACAGCCCGCACAAAAACTGAAATTAAACCTGACGCCCTGAAAAATAACGCTGTTATCTTGTTGTGTAAAATTACACTGCGCGTCCAGCTCGGTGTGTGTTCGTGTGTGTGTGTGTGTGTTTCTGAGGGCGTCGGCTGTCGTTCCTCTCGCAGGACGCACGTGGAGCCAGCGAGGTCGAAGTTCAGGAACACTGCGGAGAGTTCAGTAACACTGAAAAGAGGCCACGAACGCTCGTATGCTGCATCGATCGCATCCACGGAGCGTGGTGATGAGCTCAAGAAGAATATACCACACATCTCATCTCAGCACAGCGAGTACAGCGAGTACTTGTACTGCGATGGCTGCAGCGATCGCCACAAACGTTGCTCAATCGTGATAACCGGGACATGAGTGTCATCACATGACTGAGAGCAAAGGTTGAAGGAGAGCGATAGCAACACACACCTCCACCTTTACCACCACCAACCTTTTGCCAATTAGCCATCTGGTTACACAACAGCTGAAATATTCCACCACTCCCAAATTAGCCAACAGCTCAGCTGGATTAGCAACGACGAGGCCAAACCCTGTGTCAGCCACCGGGGCAGAGGCGGGACACAGATATACCTGTGCACAGTAAAACATGTTATATATTTCAAAACCGTTAAAGGGACTTTAAACAGAATAAAGTCATTTTATATTAGAGACTCTTTTTATTTTAATATATAAAATATTTAATGGCACATTTTACGGCCTTTCACTGTCATGGTTCAGCTTTTTGTTTTTTGCAGCAGTGACAAATGAAGAGCTGCGATTGGTCAGCTGGTGCTGGTAGCTGCATTTTTCCGATGCCGGTAGAGGCTGTTGATGGTGGAGACGTGGTGACTTCCTTTCCTGACGCGTTCTGCTCTGCTAAATTCATTCCAGTGGAATGTAAACACGATTACGAGTCTCATTTGTAATTGGCGATGCCGCTGAGCTCCCACAGTTTGCCGGCATCGCCCTCTGAGTGTAAACAACCCTTCAGGTACAGACCTAGTCAAACACACACACACACACACACACACAGCACCCAATCCTCCGCCAACGCCTTAAATCCCACGCTGAGTTTCGACATGAGAGGAATCCCCCACACGTCCTGCTCAGGTGTGTTTGAAAAGGCGAAGGGGAGAGGACACCACCTGAAGAACTGACTGGAAAAGAGAGAGAGGAGGGCGGGGGTTGACGTAGCTCCGTGTGTGTGTGTGTGTGTAGATAACAAGATCACTCATCTCCCTCCAACTAAAAGAACCAGTCAAACCTGAAAGACCAGGACTCAAGATTCCACCCTCCCTGCCCGCTGCATGTGTGCGTGCACATACGTGTGCGTGTACGTGCAACAATCAGAGGCTGTGTGTATCCAGCCCGGTTTGTGCAGGCTGGTGTCGCGTTTCCATACAAACTGTTCACCTGAGAGCCGAGCGCGGCGTACACAGCACCCACCCATCTGCATGCCGGGAACGTTCCGGATGGGTTTTTAAAATGTTTTTTAAAATTTTGCCATGAAGGAAAATGTGAGTGTGAGCCGTGAAGTCTGAACGTAAAGAGCTGATTAATGATTGACGAGGGAAGTCTTTGTACGCCGCGAGCAACTCAACACAGACAAAACTGAGGTCTGCCCCCTGTCCCCTTTTTGAACGGCGGCCAGTGAGTGACAAATACAACCGTATGAACCAACGGATGGACTACGTCAGCCTGACGTCACCACACAAAGCTGAAAATCTCAGCCAGGCTAAAAATACACTGAGAACAGCTGCCCGTGTTAGCACGCTAACAGGGGAGCTGATATTAACATTATATACACCATTTACCATGTTAGCTTGTTGTCATGCTAATATGCTAACAGCTGTGACATGATGCTAATACTTAGCTAGCATGTTAGCATTTTAGTTAGCATGGCGGTATAATAGAATGTTAGCTTGTTGCCGTGCTATTATGCTAACAGCCATGGCATGATGCTAATACTTGGCCAGCATGCTAGCATTTTAGTTAGCATGGTGGCATAATACAATGTTAGCTTGTTGCCATGCTAATGTGCTAACAGGAAGGGCAGTTAGCAGTTTAGCTAGTTTGTATGTTAGCATGAGGTGGGTGGTGTTCGGCTAATGTCTGCAGATATTTGGCTATGGGTGACATCGCGGATGCTACGTTTAACACCGACTGCAACCAAGAATTCATCGTCTCCGTCTCTCAGGATGCTGCAGCGATGCAAAGCAGCTTCCCGTCCGTCCGTGCACGCTCCAGTCTAAACCTCCGGCAACATTTGTGGCAGCAATCGGTCAAGGCAATTGTGGCCATATGTAAAATCTGCTATATATACACACTGGTGAATAATGATACAACATGAACAGCAGTGACGCTGTGCTGCATGCAAAGCATCCCCCACAGTCCGAACCTTCATCATCGTCTGGGTGTGCCTGAGAACTCGTCGGCTTCTCCTCACACCTTCTGTTTGTTTTGCTGCCACTACTCACCTCTGTGTGTGTGTGTGTGTGTGTGTGTTCCCCCTCAGGGGCAGGCTATGAGCTGCGTCCAATTCACAAGTACTGTATACACTCACACACTGAAGCCCCACCAAAGGCCGACTGAGGCACGTTTGTATTGTCATGTAAAGTTCCATGAGACGGGCGGGGCTCGTAACGGGGTCAAGGTGCAGGTGGGGGTGGATGGGTGGGGTCGGGTGGGTAGAGAGCAGAGGTGTAGTTTTATTTGTTTTTAAGGAAAGTCACTAAAATTGAATCAGCTTTGTCGTCACGCCTCTCCAACCAATCAGATCCCGCCACAGTCAGCACTGGAGCAAATCAATTGCACTTTTTTGAAGCATATGTTCGTCTCCATCCTCCTCCACCTCCTCTCTCCCTCCTCAGGTGTTACCGTGGCGATGAGCGGGCGCCACCTGAGGCCTGCACCTGAGCGCTAATTGCCGTGTCGGCAGTCTCCATGGCAGCAAAAGGTAAACAATGTGCCGGGGTAATGTGTCACCACGGTGATAAAGTCGGAGAGCGAGCGGCTCTCAAGTGTTATAAAGGAGGGCAGTTCACCTGGAAAAACTGATGACACCTGGACAGAGCTGTTCTGCGCTGTGATTGGCTCATATTTATGACACAACGACCTGCAGGGGAAAAAACTTGAATAAAAACAGTTTTTTACTCTGATTACTCTTCGTTATGAGTTACAGCAGCATCACTAACAGTGGCAGGACCTGGATGGGGACAGTCTGAGGACCCCCATCAGCCCCTCTGGTGACGTCGCAGATGAGCGTCCGCATTCCAGCGCTGACCCGAACGTTCTCCAACATTCCAGCTACCAAACTTATCAGCGCCACCATCGCCTCCTCGACGCGCTCGGCCGGTTGTGTCGAATCTGTTTCGACGTCTGTCTGCAGATTGAGAATAACTCCCAGGCTGCATACGTTCTGCTCCATAGTGTCCCTGTTGTTCATTCATTCACTCATTTAAACAATACGCCCACAGTCCTCCTCAGTTCATGACGACAGAGCCACATTCTCCTCCACATTAGGGGGGAAATACGGCAGCCTCCGGCCTTCATTGACATTCAGACATATAGAAGAGCGACTGGCCGAGGAGAAACAAATAAATGTGGCGGAGCGCTGAGTTTCCACATCCTGCCTCGCGTTGGCTCGGCTCCTTCAAGACAAAAGCGACAGAGCAAACAAAGGTGTACCCATGATCCGCACGCCGATTAAGCAGCTCCGTCTCCTGCTGACAAAATGCTGAAACAAGCTGATAATCAATAATCAGTATTTCTGTGCGATCTGGCCCCAGCGTTTGGGGGACGACTGCTACAAATAAAGGCCCTAAATCTGACTCAGGTGCAGCAGAATCACCTGATGGGAGTTGTTTTGGGAACCGGAGGGTGGTTGGAGGTTGTGGAGGGTGGACTAGTAGCTGCAGAAGTGCGAGGAAAAATAACTTCCCCAATAAAGTTTCTATTATATCACTTTTAAATCAGTCAAATCTCTTTTTCTGGTACTTAAATGTGACTCAATCAGCAGCTGATGTGGATGCAGAGGATGTTATCAGAGTGTTTGAACAGACTAGAAGGTTTCTGTAAAGCTCGCGGACACTCGGAGCGGAGGGCTGTATAGCGTTTGTTTGAGGTTTGCTCACAGTACAAACAAGATCGGAGATTCAATGGGGAGATGGGAAGGATACGCTCTCCTGGTTTACACAGGCGCTCTGCGTATACGTAATGTTTAAGAACGTTCAGTTTGAGTCTACGGATGCCTCCAGAGTTCATTAGAGTGACGGGCAGTCTGATCCGGGACTGTTGGAGGTTTACAATCAAACAGAGGAGCTGTTTACACCGTCAACACAGCGAAGCGGCTGGAATGGATGCTGATTGCCTCCTTTTGTTCTTTTCCACCATGAAATTGAAGCCTTGAATTGAGCATAAATAAATAAACAAAGGATGTTCTAATCAAGTGTTTCTGGCTCCGATCAGACACCTTTAAATATCAGGTATCAGCCGGTATCTGAGTCCCATCAGGCAAGCTAAACGTCGACACGTTGAGTTACTTGATCCAAATACTGAAGGTCCAGGTGCAAAACTGTAAATCTGATGAGCTTCAATGATTTGACGACTGATTGTTGTTGGATTTGAATCTTGGTGACACGTAAAACACAGATTTCTCACCACAAAGAGACAAATAAGTTTAATGACGACGTGCTAAGAGTCGCCCGAACAGATCGAAGCAGTTCAGGAAATCATACAATCTATTCAGTCGGCTGGTTGAGCGGCCCTGACTTCTCAAGCAGAAACATCAAACATACTTTGGACTGAAGCGGCAGGATTACCTTCAACGAAGGACTTTAAATCAAAATGTTTGAACCCGCGCTGACACGATGAGCGGCGCCGTCGTTAGAAATGTCAAACGGTCATAAACGAACAACAGTACCGAGGCGTCAGTGCCACCGTATTGATTCAAACACTCGATTTTTCCACCTCGACAGGTGTGATCCTCCATCTTTACCCCTGACTGTCGCTTCCAGCTGCTCAGTAATGGAGGACGATGAGTTATATAATTACATATATTTAGGTCTGAACCCAAACAGAAGGCAAAGCTTCGTGTCACGGCTGTGTTTGAGCCTCTTGTTCGATCTAAGCGCCTCTTTAAAGTCACATTGTGTGACTGAAAGTTGATACATCCCATTTCTATGCTGGTATTTGGCCTGAGTGAAAATACCATTCAGAGGGGGCCAATCATTAAAGGAACAAATGCGAGGCAGGTTTAATATTTGTTATTTGAAGGTGTGTATTTGTTCTGCAGCCATTACCTGGAGGACAATTCATGCATGGGTACATATTTCATTACCAACTGGAATGTCCCGGTGACTCAGTCAGTGGGCTGAGATCGGTCTCATGACCTCCATTGTCACATTCGACCATGAGTTTCTCACCCTCAGCTCGACAGCAGGGCGCGGCGACAACGCAATCCTGTCGTCTGTCAGCTGAATCGAATACTCGAGGAGCTTAATAACAAAGTGGTCAACGGGTTTTCGCCCCGAGGCGTTGTCCGTAACACGGCTCAGTGGCAAACGTGGCTCTGTCTCACACAGGTTTGGTAAAAAAGCCGCCTCGAACGGGAACGGCAAGATTTACCGTGTTTGAGAAACTGACGTACGCAGACGTACCAGTTTTTTAGCTCGTTACCTTGTTGCTCTGCTCTGATTGGTCGACTGCAGCTGGTTGCTGGGCAGAGATTCACAAGGCTGACTGTGATTGGCTTAATTAAAGGCTGTCAACGCTACATTTGAACTTTATTTCTCATTGGCAGATGAGTCTCCGGTTTAAAAAGGCCTGCAGAGTTTACATCATCAACACTTCTCATTCCAGACTCTTCACTTTCACTTTACAAACTATTGTGATGCAAACGAAGTTTACATAAAACCAGATGAACCAGGATGAAAATAAAATGTGTGTGTTGATGTCTCATGCTTGAGCGGATGGTTTGACACATGAACCGATAAGAATCAAACAGTATCAGATAAAAACACACAGTACAAAGAAGTTTGTTTGGTCAGGGTGGTAAATTATGAAGACGACGTATAACTGCAGGGGGTCTGCATTTGAATACGAAGAGACTGAAAGTGGAAAGAGGACTTTCAGTTTCATTCAACCAAAAGCTGCCTGGAGGACGCGTCCACAAACTAACTGATCCTAACTGAAACCAACATTTCGACACCCACAAGAGCTCAGCATGGGGACTTATGGAGACTGACTCACTTCTGGAGCCAGCCTCAAGTGGACGACAGAAGAATAAATTTATAGTGTACGATAAAAAATTAAATCAGAAGAAATCTTTATTATTTAGGGGTGAATCTACGTCAAGTGAGATCAATTAAATCTGCAAGATTTTCATGAAGTGCAATTCCTCTAACGTCCACCTGAGGCTGGCTGCAGAAGTGAGTCAGTCTCCATAAGTCCCCATGTTAGACAGCAGAAATAAACATGTTTACAGCCTGGTACAAAAACAGTTTTGGTCTCTGTAGCTAATTTCCCCGTTCATGACAACTGTACTGAGGGTGAATTTATATACAACTCACCTGTTCACATTATATTAAGGCTTAAAGTTATGCAGGATTCAGAGCTTTGATTGACAGGTGGGCGTGGTCACAGGTGACTTGTTTGAGCGACCAGGTGTCCGTTAGCCGCCTTTTAGAGTGCAGGCTAAGAAAGAAAGTAACAGTCGTGATTTGAAGTGCGAACAACAGCCGGAATGTGTGAAAATATGTGTAGCCCGAGAAGCCAATTACCAACGTATGTCTACAACACGACGAGCGTGACAATTACACAACTTCCCATTCAGCTCCCCCTCCACACACACACACACACTAGTCCAAATGTCCATTGTTTTATGGTCGGGACTTATCAGTGACGACGACAGAACTGGCTTTTGTTACTGCAATTGTGTTTGTTCACCGAGACGCAACCAACAGGCAAACACACACACACACACACACACACACAAGGATGGGCAAGCCATGTAAATGTCAAGAGATTTATGCAAACTGGTTGTGTTTTCCCTCCTCAAACACACACACACAGAAACACACAGCTCATTTGGGTGTGGATTCATCCGACAACAAATGATGTTACGTTTCTGGTTTCCCTCAAATTCGTCCTGTCTGTAATCCGCTCTGTCCTCAGTGGGACAAGACAAACCAGTTCACCTGTCTGTCTCACACACACACACACACACAGACCTCCTGAATCATTCATTAACCCCCGATGACCCCCTCCACCTCCACACCTCCACCTTCTACCATATCACCTGTACGCCCCTCCCCTGCTCGGCTCCTCAGTCTCCCTGGGTGTTTTTTCCACTGACTCCTCACCTCTATAATCAATACAGGAGGAGGAGGAGGAGGAGGAGGAGGTCTCACAGTTTAACACCTACTAAGTGAGACAATTAAACACACCACAGAGCCCAAATATCATATATATGATTATAAACTGCTCAGGCTCCTCTGGTTTGACTATTTAAGACACATTTTAAACTTCGAGGCAGATTTCTGTTTAACTTTGGGTCCCTGAAGGGGCCACAGCCTCACCTGGTTGGTTGTTTTACGCCCCTGGGCCCGAACACAGAGAAAAGGTGCTGAAGTTAAAATATGGAGTTGGTTTAATGTTTAAATATTGATGTAAGCGTGTGTTTGAAGACACACAGGACAGCGCCCCGAGCCCGGTTCATGTCAGCCTGAGCCCCCCTCCCCTCCACCGGGGTCCTTACCTGTGCGTCCCCGGTGCCGCTGTCCGTTTCCAGCTCCCCGATGTAGTACTGCTCCATCCACCGCCGGGCGTTCTCCGAGTGCCGGTGCGGCGGTCCCTCCATCTCCTGGCTCACATCCTTCCCAGAGCGGCGGAGAATCAGCGCCTCTCCTCCCGGGTGCATCCGCAGGAAGGCGGTCACGTCGTACACCCGGGTCCCCAGCAGCACCCAGCAGGAGTCCTTGGTACAGTGGCAGGCCACCTCCCTCTCCGAGAAGAAGCGGGGGGACGTGGACGGAGACATCCCGTGACAGCGAAGGGGGGAGCGCAGTGTAACGTCCAGATGGACCGGGAGAAAAAGAACCGAGAGAGGGGAGAGCAGAGCGGGGAGAGCAGAGAGACCTCCTCCGAGGACCGTCGACTCGCTTCTGCACCGGGCGGGTGTCTCCGCCGCTGTCACCCGGAGGCGTCCACCGGAGGGGCGGGGTCTGTGCGCGCTTCACGGGCTCGGAAAAATCGGAATTAATCACAGTCACGGCCTGTCCTGAACTTTAAGAGTCGAAACAAAACTCCCCTGAATGAACCGAACTCTTATTTTAATGATTTATTCTGTCTGAGTCACACAGTCACATCCATGTTCACTTTAATGTGACGTTTACGGTCCGCTCGTGTACATTCTCGATGTTCCCTGAACGCACCACCCATCTGGATGCACCTGTTGCGCTCCCGGTAGTGTGGCCGTGAACGCAGCACCGCCAACAAGTTTTCACAGCAAATTAATAAACCCGCAATTTGATGACGTCAGACATTAAAAAAAAGAAGAAGACACATTTGAGCGCGTGCTGGTCAACTCAGCGTCAGTCACATACGTCAGCTCACGAGCTGTCATGTGTCCGCCATCACTTCCTCATCCGCAGGTGAGGTAATTTGATGCGTTTACGGTCCGAATGTGACTTTATATCATCGTATGTGACCCAGATTTTAATTAAAGTTTCCGGACACTGAGATCTCCTCACTTCCGGTGTCACCAATAAGTGTTTGATCAAAGACAGACAGAAGGAGTTCATCATGGACACTGTCCTGATGAGCAGGCTTCATTCAGGCCTCCTCAAACAAACGGAGGGCGTGTGTGTGTTTACACTCCCAGCCAGGTGAGCTCAGCTGCTGCGTTCACGTACTGTCGGGAATACTCCCTTCCACAGGTGAGACACACGTATGAAAAGTAACGACACAGTGCCAAAGAAAATAAATGATCTGTCTGTATTACTCATGTTTATGAGGTGCGGACGCTTCGCCAGCAGCGATGAAGAAAACGATCCACCGTGCAAGTTTTTATCTAAATGAGCCTGATAAGACAGAGAGTGCTGCCAGAGTGATTCTGATACCAGGATGACGAATAAAAACATGTTTGAACAGAGGACACTGAAGGCAGCGTGAGAGCCAGCACAACAGCGCCACCCTGTGTTCAGGTAGTATAATGAGGTCCAATTAAATGCACAATAAAAATGTCTGTAAAAACCAGAACAGTAAACGGCTGTAAAATGTGCCATAAAGTATGACTGTGCCGGAAAACAGTCATTTATACAGAATAAAGTGTTTTATATTAGAGATAAAACACTGTAATATTTATTACAGTTATTATTTTCAGTCAGTTTTAAGCCGTACAGTATTACCATCCTTATACTGCAGTACTGGAAAAGGTTGTACTGTATTTATTATGGTGCAGTTCTGCCAGTATTTAGAGGAAATCTCTAACTTCTATACTTCAGGGACAATCCTACAGACAGTGTTGCCTTCATCACCCACAGTGTCTTCTCAAACAGCAGCATGACGACTCACCAACCTTCCTGAAATGTTCAAATCCTAAATGTGCTCGAGGGCGTCTGAAGGATGAAGTGAGGTCGTCGCTCACTGCCCTCGCAGACTGCTTTGGCCTCTGCACTCTACACGTCATAGGAAAGTATAAGAAGCTTTCAGTGTTTGAGGTACAGCGCTGTGTGAAACAGCAGAGGGCAGAAAAGGACTGAAGCGCGTCGTCAGCAGAGCGTCCTCGCCTCAGCACAGATTCAGTTTCACAGTAAATTATAACTCTTCCATGAGTATGTGTACATATCTGTATATCTTCTACAGTTTACAGTTTCATTTGAATTTCAGGTTGTAAACCTTCAGTAAACTTTCTTAGAAAGTGTAAAGATGTGTTGGTGAAACATTCTCTCACTTGTTTTTTTTTTTTTTTTACTCAACAAGATGAAATACAGAGTAAAGTAACTCTGCTGCAGGTGATTCGACACCTGGAGATGAACTGATGTTATTTTCATTTTATCAGAACGTTCCTGTTGCATTTGGTTTGCACACGTATAAATTCCATCAACACGTGTCTGAATGTAGAGCTATGAGGTCTCAACTACAATCCCGCTTAGAGCGGATGCATACCAAGAATTTAGGAAGTGAGACATCGATTTGTTTCGTCGTCTTCTCACGTGTCTTCTCATATTTCAGTGCAGATCTGATGACTGAGCCCTGAACTCAAAAGACAGTTATCATTGTCCAACTCTTTATTTCAGACTTCTCTGTGGTCTTTAATAATAAAATACATTTTCCACGACACACCGAACACCATTCACACACCGCTACATGCAACAGTAATACAATTAGAGTAATAGAGTAATAGAGTACTTATACTCTAAATAAAATGAGTACATTGAGTACTTTTCATGATACTGAAGTCACTAATCTAAAAATCAGCAAACCTGTGGATCATCAGCTGACCTGAGGCAGCTGAATGACGCCTGACTGCTCAAACAAACCACCTGTAACCACGCCCACCTGTCAATCAAAGCGTCCACGCTCTGAATCCTGCATAACTTTAAGCCTTAATATAATGTGAACAGGTGAGTTGTATATAAATTCACCCTCAGTACAGTTGTCATGAACGGGGAAATTAGCTACAGAGACCAAAACTGTTTTTGTACCAGGCTGTAAACATGTTTATTTCTGCTGTCTAACATGGGGACTTATGGAGACTGACTCACTTCTGCAGCCAGCCTCAGGTGGACGTTAGAGGAACTGCAGTTTGTGGCTTCAGGTTGCTGCTTGGTTGTAAACTTCAGTGTTGCCTGGTGTTGTGTGTTGAGTTTGGATCGGTTGGACGTGTTGCCATGTCTCCGGTTTCATTTCATTACAAACGTCTTTTGTCTCTTCCCGTCGGTGATGTGTAATATCGCTGACGATGGTTGACGATATGTAACGCACCGATGCGTCGCATTGTTCGGGGACGTCACCTTACACTGTGTGACGCCTGCTCGCCTTCACGCAGCCTTTTATTGTTTGTTTTTGATCTCTCCATCACTCTCTTCACCTCGTTCATCATCTCTCTCCTCCAGCTTCAGACACTTTTTCCTCCTTCATTCCCCAAACTGAAATCAGTTTCTATAAATACACCCCGTCCGAACAAAAAGAGTCCTCAATAATAGACTGCGTGTCAGTGTATGTGTAACCTGAAGCAACAGGTGTGTGTGTGTGTGTGTGTGTGTGTGTGTGTGTGTTTGACCTCACTGTGGTGATGTCAGAAGTAGGTGGAGTTATTTTGGTCTTTCCTGACAAATGATTGGCCTATCACCTGACCCGGTCATGTCAGCGTGTATAAGAAGGCATTGATTCCTCTTCTCATGGTTATTTCTTTACTACAGCGCAGCATCAACACTCCTCCATGGCTACCGTCGTCCCTGTGAGTACCTGTGTTTGTTTTAAACCTTTAAATCACTCTTACATTACATTACATTACATATTACATATTACATTTGCACTGAGCAGCAGCAGGTTTACAGTATGAAGTTTCTCTCATGTCTTAAAGGACAAAATTCATCTTCATACACACAAAACTAAAAATATTTAGAACCAGAAACAGATCTTTGTTATGTAGCATGTTTTACATATATAAAAGATATAAGGAGGATAAAAACATGTATTAGAAGATATAAATATCAATATCACTTTTTTATGGTAAAAAACTGTCAGCTGTACACAGAATTATAACTTTTCCTAATATTATAGTAAAAGTATTTTAAGGGTTAACATTGGTTCCATATCCAACACTGTTTTGCTGACAAGAAAATACCGTACGAATGCTGTATAAATAAATAGTTTGCCACAAAATATTACAGTGTTTTACCGTACAGTTAACAGTGTATAAATTCCCTTAAAATTCTGTGTAAATAAAGGTTTTGAAATATTACATACAAAAAAATATATGTAGAGGAAGTCAGTCATACTTTTACGGTCATGTTTTACTGTCATGGTTTGGCTCCTTGGTTTTTCTCCGTAAAGTTTACAGACATTTTTTACAGTGCTGAACGTAACGTGTTGGGTTAGGGGTGAAAGTCAGTGTCAGAGGCCTCGTCGTCCTGACGTCGTATTCAGTCCGTAAACGGTACATGGACTGTCTGTCATCGGCTGGTGATAGGGAGTGAGAGGCAGGGTCAGCCACAAGCTTTACCTGAGGCACCTCAGGGTCCAGAAGAAGTCCAGGTCCAGGAGAGACTTGTGTGTGTGTGTGTGTGTGTGTGTGTGTGTGCATGAGAAAACAACTGCCGGCAGGTAAATCTGCATGATCAAGTGTCGGCCCTGTAAATGAATCTGCACTGCTGAATTCTCATTGTGTGATCAATCCTGTGTGTGTGTGTGTGTCTTAGGTTTCTGATGGAGAGGGTGATTAAGTCTGCGAGAGGAAGACAGCGGCTCGCGCGCTAATTAAAATGGTGCGATGTGTGTGTGTGTGTCGGAGTGTAACATTTGAAGTGTGAATGACAATGAGAGTCACGCAGCTGAGACAGTAGCAGCTCACATGGCCCCATTCTGTTCAAACTACAGTATCTGTCCACAGTATCTATTCTGCTCTGATTAGAACGCTCAGGGAGTCGCTGATAGCGATTCATGATTAAGTAATCATCAGTATATCAGTGGGCAAATGATTTCCAAAGCAACAAAGTGTGTGCAGAGTAAAAACAGAGCCAGAGGTCGGAGAAAACCACTTTAAATCAGTCACAGTTACGTGTTCGAGAAAACGCGGGAACATTTGGGCGCTTATGGACGGAATGTTCGAAAGTATATCTCAGTTCAAACTCATGGATATCAATGTATATCAACGTCTCTCTCCTTCCTCCGTCACTTCCAGTTTGCGTCCTGCTATGCCAGTGTTCAGCCCCTCCAGCTGTTTGGAAGAGGACCCAGAGGAGGCAACTACCTGTCTCTCTTCACATACCGGGGCCCTCGATGCACCCCTCGACCACGCCTGGCGTGCCACGCTCCGAAGATGACATTAAGACAGATCTGTCGCATGCTGAAGCTGATGAAGCAGGTCAGGAACAGAGAGGCTGCCACGGCTGCTGCCGCCGCCAGGTGAGCAACAACTCAAGCAGCCGGCACAGTAATGAGCATCGGTACTTTACGAGCTGATACAACGACTAACACAAAGTGTTTAGTGACTCCGTAGCTCATATAAGAGGCAGTACTTTGGCTATCATGAGCAATACTAACATTCAAATGTCAACCGGCTGGTGCTGCTAGAAGAAAAGTCATAGCATACATCCTCTGGGGAACATGAATGTCCATCATCTAGACGCGTGACCACAGGTATTAGGCTTCATCCTCGAAGGGCTGTAAATATCTGCACCACATTTCATGACATGACATTTAGTTAGCTCAAGAAACGATAAACAGCACAGAAATCTCGGACACCATGAACATCACGTGTCAATCTGCACAAAGCAGGGGAACAATTGAACTATGTAGCATGTTTACATATTTAGAGGCACATAAACCAGAAAGAAATGACCAAATCTGAGCAATTTAACAAACGGCAGACAAAACGCTTCTGAAACGCTCCTGGTGGGTTTGAAGTCGCGTGGAGAACGGACCAAAACAGTGTCGTGACGGAGACATGCCCGGTGGAGTTTTGGCTTAAGTCCCATCAGCCAAAAGGGATTTTTCACAATCTGTTCCCATTAAGCATTAGTGACAGCTTATAAACTAAAATAAAAGGAACAGGTACCATTTTTTTAATTCAGTTCAGATGTGAGAGCTTCATAAAGACAAAGTAACATTGTATTAGTGTGCCTGAAACCAAACTGTGTTCGATAAAGTCGCTCAAAAAGAGCGGGAAAATTTAACATGGGCTCTAGAGTGGAGAGGGAGAGAAAAATCTGTACCAAAAAATAATGTTTAAACTGCTCTCACTGTTACAAATTTCACTCTACATAAATAATTTGAGCATCAAATTGTAGGAAAATTTGTGCTGCTCGCTCAAATAAACCTGCTGAAGCTGTCAGACTTATAGTTTTGGCTCTGTTAGCTCAGATGTGTCAGGATCACCCACCAACTGCCCCATTTACTCCCATAGAAATTTGTGGAGGGAAAGCAGACGTACCAGTTTTTTACCTCGCTCTAGAGGTCACATTTTTTAACTTTAGCCACACAGATTATATATGTAGACGTTCAGCGAGACCTGAGGATGCTTACAATCCATTCATTGATACAATCTCTGACAGCTGTCTGTTGCTCGAGGGTTACTTTTAAGGCTTTCTCAGCAATTGCAGTTCACAGTTAGCTCCATAGCAGTCAACCAATCAGAGCAGAGCTACAAACAACGGCTGTTTCTATTTATAGCACTTAATTGCAGCTGGTTGCTGGGTGGAAATTCACAAGGCTGACTGTGATTGGCTTAATTTAAGTCTCTAATAACATTAGGCACATTCCAAATCTCTATGATGATGATCACTATGATTACATTATTGATGCATTTAGGGAGGATAATAACCGGACTGTGCCGGTCTTGTCCGCCCCAAACTGGACTGTGATCACACCAGTGGTTCTACCAGTGGAGGCCACAGGAGTCCACGGTTAATAATTAAACACTGTCCTGTCACTGGCAGAACAAACACTCAATCACACTTCCTCCTCTCATGTGTCTGGTTTCTCTTTATCTATCCGTACAGGAAGCAGGGGTCTGCAGCAGCTCCGGCTCCAGCGTCGCCCAGCACCAAGTCGGAGAAGAAATGCGTCCCGAGCTGTCTGAGGCACAAACGCAGCATCAAACGCATTGGCTGACCCGGGATGCCTGGCTGACCGCAAACAATCCTTTAACCCTCAGCAGCAGGAATCCGTTTGCCACCCAGTTACGACTCTTGCAGTGACATGGGAGATCATCAAATCCTCCAATGGGAACGTTCATTCAGATTATACCAATTTGGACAGCTAGCCGTGTGACTGAGGGTGTTGGAGGACGATGTTCGCTTGACTTGTGGTCCGTCAGGAGACGATGTGGAGCCTCTTAGGACTTTTTTGTATATTGTATATTTTTTTTAACTAAAATATACAATTTTTGAGTGTTTTTTTTGTTGTGGTACTTTTATGTCATTCTTCATTTTTAATGTTTTGATCTGTCAGCACTTTTCCCTCCGATCCTGTCGAGGATCCTGTTGAGGAGTGATATCGAGCTGCCTCCTCCTGCCCCAGTTTTTATTTAATGCAGCTCCTTTGCTGTTTTAATGTCTTTAATCAATTTGATTAAATTAACCCGTCTGCTTACTGAAGAAAGTGGCTAAACTAAAAAAGCTGACAGACGTGGACAGCGTTAATAAAGTGAACTAGAATTAGTGTCTAAAATGAATGAAGCTGTTCTATCTGTTCTTTGCATGTAGTGTTGTTTTTGTCTCTTAAATGTGAAATAAAATATTTCACAAGTGTGCTTGAATGAAAAAATAATATAAATATAATATAATTTCTCAATAAACAAGCATTTCTCAATAAATTTTGACTCTCTGATGTTTCTCGACCATTTACCAACATTTATTTAGCACTGAGGATAACAGTCCACACAATGTGTGTTGTGTCTTGCCCATACTTGACAATTCTAAGTACAGTATTAATACCATGAGCTGAATTACTCAGAGGCATGACAGGCAGAAGAACAAAATGGCCGACACAATCACAGTCAGCCATGTGAATTTCTGCCCAGCAACCAGCTGCAGTCGACCAATCAGAGCAGAGCAACAGCAGCTGTGTCTGTCAGTTCAAGCTGCTGAGAGAGAGAAAGCCTTGAAAGTTCACCTTCAAACAAGAGACCACTATGACCAAACTGTAGGTCGTATCAATGAACAGAGAGGATTATAAGCATCCCCAGGTCTCGATGAACGTCTACATATATAATTTGTGTGGCTAAAGTTAAAAAATGTGACCTCTAGAGCGAGGTAAAAAAATGGTACGTCTGCTTTCCCTCCACAGATTTCTGCTCTGAGTTAATATAGGAGTAAATGGGGCAGTTGGTGGGTGATCCTGACTGATTTTCTCCATAAAATATGATCACGTTTCATCAAAATCAGTGAAATAGTTATTGGGGCGACGAAAGAGTGACAAACTTTTATAAACACAGGTCCAACACTAATGTAGGTAAGGAAAGGTAGTCGGATAGAAAAGTACGAACTGAAACCGCAATGTCCAGAAGTTTGTTTACAGCAGAATTATTCATCGGCTGACTAAATACTGTGGAAAATCCAGCTCACCTGTACCTGTACACACAGAACACAGAGCGCTGATCAGGTGTGTGTGTATGTGGGACATCCTGACCGGGCAGTACCGACTGCTGATCAGACAAGTCTGCTGATGAATGTTTCATGTGTCCTGTGCATCCAGGTACACGTGTGTTTTCCTATATATATAAATATGTGTGTGTATGTGTGTTTGTGTGTACCTGAATGAGGAGTCAGGTTGTAGAACAGGAAGCCAAAGCTCTGGTTTCTAGGTTTCTATATAAGGAGGAAGCTGATACTTCAAGCCAACACACAAACACACACATGTACACACACTTAACAACAACAACACAGTGTGTAATCAGTTTTAACCTACATAGTACAAGTTTGACAGAAAATGAGCCGGCGGACTGTCCGAGTACGTAACGCTTTACGGCACCAAGTCACACACACCAACTATTTCACTGATTCTGGTGAAACTGGATCAGATTTTATGGAGAAAATGTTTCCTGGTTTTCCCTCTGATGTCCTCCGGCTGCTCCGCCTCAACTCTCTGTGATTTACAGAGTTTATGATGGACAGTGAAGTAAACTGCTGACAGCTGGAGCTGCTGTTAGCTCAGTTTGTTAGCCGGGCTGCCCGGACTGTGAGCTCAGAGCACCGGGGAAGTGTTAGTGTTTGTACCACAGGCATTTTGTGGTACCATCGGGAAGAAGAAGAAGAAGAAGAAGAAGAAGAAGAAGAGGTTTACAGGGAATACTGATGGCTAGTGGAGACAGTGTCATGCTAGAACAGGAGCTTGGCAAAGAGGCAATGTAACTGACCTCAGCAACCTCCTCTATGGCCATAATGGCAGAGGAGAAGAGAGCGAAGAGGATGCTGACGGAGGAAGCTAAGAGAAAAAAGAGAGAGTGAGCGAGCAAGAAGCCAGACCCGGTACAGGAAGCATTGCGCTCGGGCCTGGCGTCCTCCCAGCGCCTCCATGAATGTCTAATGCTCTCTCCGGGATGTTTTACTGCTTTGCATTAGTCGTGTTCTTCGTGATCCGTGTAACGTATCCAAGCTCTGATTAAAAAGGAGGTCTTGCTTTGACCTCTGTGTGCTCCTGAGGGAAATATCTGCCTCTTTCTCCATGATGTTCACCAGCTTTGGTGCCATTGGGTTGAACATACATCACGACTTCGTGGATTCATCGTTCCAGCTGGCTGTGAACTAGTTCATAGCAGCTTTACACAACTCCAGCTCAGCTTTCATACTCAAACACTCACAGTTCATCAGCTGATTGGTGTCCAGCACTCTCGTTAAAGAGGCTCGGTGTCTGTTCGAGGGTCACACATCGGTTTACGTTTTAGTTTTCAGCGTGGACCTCAATGTGACTGAATCAGGGTAGAGGTGACTGAGGGGGGGGGGTTGAAATAGTCAGTGGAAAGATGTGCGTGTGCGTGTGTGTGTGGGAGTGATGCTGAAAGATGTTTAAACTAAAAATAAAATGCTAAATGTTCCCAAGAATCAGCTGCAGTCTGTTTATAAATCTGTTTCTCGTGATAATTTCATTTGTTTTCTTGGGATCTCAAGTTATTCATGTCTTCATCTTGAAATAACAAATGTTGTAATGTTGCTGTCCTCCGAGGCCGAGGTTCAACTTCGGGTTAGCCCCTTTCTAACCGGCTCTACGCTCTAACACCGAGTTAACGACATAATTAATATGAGATCAGTTCAGGAAAGATCATTCAGCAATGTCAGACAAAGGGCCAAAAAGTGAAGTTCCTCTAACGTCCACTTGAGGCTGGATCCAGAAGTGAGTCAGTCTCCATAAGTCCCCATGTTCAAATGTCCTCTACAGCAGAAATAAACATGTTTACAGCCTGGTACAAAAAACAACGTTGGTCCTGGATGCCTTGATTGACAGGTGAGTGTTGTTACAGGTGGTTTGTTTGAGCAACCAGGCGTCATTCAGCCCGCCTCAGGTCCACCGATGATCGACGTGTTGCTGATATTTAGTTTCTCAAACCATCACAAACAAGACAAACTGAGTCTGGACTCTGGAGTTCATCTAAATAAAAATCATTTATTTTTCATTAATATTATTATTATTATCATCATCGTCATTCTATCTAGAGAGTCCACCATGCCACTTTCAGAACTGGAGTAGTGCTAAGACATCTGTCTGTTTGATGGGGGGGTAACAGGAGGAGGGTGGACAGACGGACGGACGGATGGATGGATGAACGGGGCGGGAAGGGGGTCGGGTACAGGCTCACACTCCTGTTCATTCTCCATGCTGATGCAAACAAAGAGGGGATGAGATAAAGGAGGAGGAGGAGGAAGTGTCTTTAAAAGTAGTTTGTCCTTGTTGACCTACATGAGGAGGGGGGAGCAGCTTCAAGCTCATTGGTCAGGCTGCCGGACGGGGGAACCAGGACAAGCCAATCGCAGACTGATACAGAGGAGGAGGGTGTACGTATACATGTCTGCACGTGTGTTTGTGTACAGGGTGTGCTTGCATTGATGTTTGTGTGTGTGTGTGTGCGTGTGTGTAGATGAGTGTGTAACTGGTCAGAGTTACTTTGATCCATTGTCACTGTACACTTGTCAAAGTTACTGTCACAACCGGGTACAAAGTTGAGGTAACAAACATCCTTCTTCGTTTTCCACGTCTGCAGAGAGAAAAGAAGAAACATGATGAGGAGTCATCACTTATGTTAGCTTGTTAGCATGCTAGCTAACAAGCTCGCTAATTAGCACAAAATACAAAACAGACATGTAAAAAAAGGCAGTTGACTTATGTTGGCTAAGAATTGCTAATTAGCCCTTAAACACTGACATGCAAAAAAGGACAATCGACTTATTTTAGCATCAACGACTCGAGTATTTTGAATTTGGACTGCAACACCCACTTTTAACCACTAGATGCCACTGTTACAAGCAAAGCTGCACGTTGTTCCTTTAATGTTGATTTAGTTTAATTTGAAGACTAAAGAGTCAAACTGTTCTAAGAGGTTCCTCGTTTGTGTTGCCTTCGTGATCAGTGGGTGCTACCTGTGATCAGTGAGTAATCTTTCAAACATACCTGTGTTTCATCGCGCTGTAGTGTTGCCACTGGAAACCATGTTGTTGTCGGAGTTTGACAGAGACTGTTCCTTTATTACCGGATCTGCAAAGGAGGAGAGAGGAGCAACGTTTCACAAATTTGAGTCAATTTTACTCCAACACCAGAAATCGTGGCAATGAATCATTTTAAAACCCAGAAAAATATTCAGACTATAAATGTAGGGAGGCCTCGATCACATCTGAATCGACCAACATCTACTGAGCCCAGAGGAAGGAAGGAAGTCCGATGAAGCTAACAGAACTACATTGTCCGCAAAAAGCAGAGATGCAATCCTGAGGTTCCCAAACTGTGGCTGCACCTTGAAATCCCGTCCATGAACGTCACGAAGGATTGATCTGGGCATCAACATCTAAATGCTACAACACCCTCACCAGGTGTCACTGTATCCCCCGTGTGTGTGGACGGTGTGTGTTGCTTACAGAAGTAGGGGTGCTCCATGGCCTCTGTGGCGGTCAGTCTCTGTTGGTGGTCGTAGCGTAGCAGCTTGTCCAGCAGGTCCAGGGCCTCAGGACTCACCAAGTGCTGGTTCTCTGTCTGCACAAACTGTTCCCAACGCTTCCTGCTCTGCCTGGAGGCACGAACAGACACAAAAAACAAACACACCACTGCTGAGGTCGTCTAGTGATGATGATGCTACCACAAACACAGACTTTACTCTGGATTCTCTCTGTGCTCTGGTTTGTCTTGTGATTTTGTACGAGCACGAGTATTTATCCTAAAATGTCAGAGTGTTTTTTGACACTGAACTGAAGGTTCCCTGTTGAGGTAAAGATGATCCAGATTTCTTCGGTCTCACACTATTCCAATAAACTGACAGCGTGATCGACAGAAACAAATTCTTAGAAAAAGAAAAGACAAATGTTTTACGGGGAAGAAATCAAACTCGATGCCTTTCTTCAGACCAAATCAGGCGCTGCGGCGAATCGCTGAAGGGTTGCTCGGCAGTATTACGACCGCCACCAACATGCCTTCACTTTAGGTTAAGACTCACTGCTTATCAATTAATGTTCGAGATCACACATGAATGTTTCGTTTAGCCATTGTTAATGTGTCAGACTCAGATTTAGAAGCTGGTTCATGAAATAACCAAAACACAACAGTATCAGAGTTTAGTCCAAGAATCCACCTGGACAGTCTCAGTCTGATTGGTCTTTTCATCGACCACCGCAGCATGACGTCAGGTTGTGTTTCTCCAAAAGTTGATTGGGCTCAACTTCTGCCCCCCCCCGCCCCATGATCCTCCTGTGACTCAGCCAAAACACCAGATTTGGTCTGAATCGAATGACTAAGAGCGACTGAATGGCTCGATCTGGTGCCAAAGACAAAGTTTCCTTTGAGATTTCCCCACGGCACAACATAAAAGAAGCCAGTGGTGACGTGGTTCCAACCACAGAACATTTGATAATGGCAGGCAGGACAAGGGGCGTCTTTGTGTGCTGGAAAGTCAAAAATCGATGGTCCTTATCAGGACTGCCTGGATCACAAAGAGGGCCTCAAGAGGGAGCGTCAAACCAAGTGTTACCTTATTTTAAAAGACAAATTATTATTAGTCTTTGTTTTATACAAGGACTACTACAGGCTACTACAGGGGATGAGTGTGAGTCAGAATATTCATTCATATTCATGCTACGTCACTTTGCCGCCCCTCGGGATATCTTTAGCCTCTATTCTGACTTGACTCCTGCGGGCTATGTTCGGCTTCAGAGCAGCCACAACAAAGTGTGACGGGAATCCCTGGAGGCAAAGACAAAGAGTGGACTTACTGTCCCAGCAGGTCTTTGAAGCGAGGGTCCAGTTCAATGTGGTATTTGCGCAAGTAGCCGAACAGCTCGTCCGTCCCCAGGACCTTGGCGATTCGAACCAACTAGAAAACAAGCAACAACAACAACCGGGGTTCAAACTCTGTGTACCACAAGTCTTGAGGAGGTTGTTGGCCTCCATGTTGGGTCCATGTGCTGAGTTTTACTCGTCCTCTCTCTCAGAACTCGACGGTGCCTCGACCTGTTGACACTCGAGAGCAAGCCACTCCAGATTGTACCCGATAAAAGGTCCAGGATACAAATACAGGTTGTCTCCATTACATGTTTGGGACTTCCTGTGTCTAACTGAGTCACAAGACGCCCCAAACAGCCAACCAGACTTTCCAGCACCGGTCAAAAGTTTGGACCCGCCTTCTGATTCAATTGTTTTTCTTTGTTTTTCACATTGTACATGAAAGACACAAAGACTGTGAAAGAATGAGGTCGTAACCTGGAATGACTTTTAATTATCAGCCGTGCCTTCTTAAGGCGTTTGAAACCATCAGTCTCAAACACTTTAAGAAGGGGAACGGGTGGTATCTGCATGTGTGGTTCCCGAGTTGAAGCATACAGGAGGAGGTGTGATGCTGTGAGGATGGCAAAGCAGCCAACAAGCAAATATGGAAACTCCTCCAGGTAGGGGGCGTGGCCTCAATAGACCTGCAGTAAGCAGAGTGCTCTGTGCATGTGACTGAGGAACAGCAGATATTCAAGTGAACCTGCATGAAATCTGGTTGTTTCAGTCAAGATGATGCTGAAATATATTTTCTACGACTATATTTAAGTTCTCTGCTGACGCTTTAGTAAATTCCGGGTTTATTCCCATGGAAAGTTTCCAACTTGGAAAACTGCTGGAATTTTGCAACCATACTCATGACGTGTGTGTGTGTGTGTGTGTGTGTGTGTACCTGGTCGTAGTTGTCTTGTCCATGGAAGAAGGGCTCTTTCTGAAAAATCATACTGGCCAGCATGCAGCCCAGGCTCCACATGTCGAGACTGTAATCGTACATCTGAAACACAAAGTCATCAAACAGCGCTGCCGATGATGAACACACAGACATCAGAATTACCCACGAGTGACGGCGACTGCCGACATTTTTAAAACGTGTGTGTTTAAACGTGGGCTGGTTCACGCTGTGTGTGTGTGTGTGTGTTACCTGGTAGTCCACCAGGAGTTCGGGGCCTTTAAAGTACCGTGACGCCACTCTGACGTTGTACTCCTGGGATGGATGGTAGAACTCCGCCAGGCCCCAGTCTATAAGGCGTAGCTATGGAAACACACACACAGAATAAAGACAAAGTGTGACTCGAGGCGACGAGGTGTGACCCGTCAGCACACACACTCAGTCACACAGGAGTGTGTCGGGTTAATTCACATCCATGTTAGCATGCTGCTCCCTACTGGCCAAGGATGGAAGTGTCTGTTTGTTAGTTCATGTTGGGATCCTCTACAGATCTACGGAAGCTCTGAAGGTAAAGCAAAGTAACGTTTTCACAGATTTTAAAAAATATGTAGAAACTTAAATTACAGGCTTCGACAGACACAAATAAAAAGAAACACTACAGATAGATACAGTGAAGAAAGTGATTTATTTTCTTATTTCTGACTCTTTTATTTATTTTTTGTGTTTTATTTCTGCACTCCAGTTCCCAGAAGTCTCAGCAGGGCTCAATGCTGTAACCATAGACACCGGCTCTGTGTACGGAAGCCCTGAAAGGCCAACTCTTCCCCCCGAACCTGTTTACTGTACGTTTTTATATAGATTTATTTTCAGTGTAGTTTTGTGTTTTTCTGTGTCTTAAAAGAAGTTTAAACGATAACTGCATCTCAAACAAGGGAGAGAAAATATAAAAAGATTCATGCAAAGGAGGAAGAGAATAAATAAATAGTGTGACTGAGAGTTGGGCTAAAATAGCAGGTGAGAGAAAATATTCAGAGTGTGTGTGTGTGTGTGTGTGAAGAACAAAAAAATAAATATAGATCTATATCAGGAACCACCCACCTTTCTCAACTGGTGGTCGATCATCACATTGTGGGGTTTAACGTCACGGTGCATGATTCCCATACTGTGACAGTAGTCCAGAGCCTGCAACACACACAGACACACACACGCACACACACACACACACACACACACAATGTGTATGTGCGTTGTTTAAATTCCCATGAGTCTCACCAAGAACAGAAACAAACTATTTTCTGAATCATTCAATTTTTTCACCTTCAGTAGTTCATACATGTAGAAACGGATATCGTAATCTGTCAACTTCTGGTACAACTCCTGCAGAGAAACAGAAAATTATAATCAGGACCTGAAGCTCAAAACTTAAACCAACTATGGAGAAGTACGTAACGCTTTACGGCACTAAGTCACACACACCAACTATTTCACTGATTCTGGTGAAACTGGATCATATTTTATGGAGAAAATGTTTCCTGGTTTTCCCTCTGATGTCCTCCGGCTGCTCCGCCTCAACTCTCTGTGATTTACAGAGTTTATGATGGACAGTGAAGTAAACTGCTGACAGCTGGAGCTGCTGTTAGCTCATGTTAGCTCAGTCTGTTAGCTGCTTTTAGCTCTTGTTAGCTCAGTCTGTTGGCTGGGGCGTGGGCGTTGACGGCAGCTGTGTCGTGCCAGAACCAGAGCTGGAGCTGCAATGTAACCTTATTGATGACAAATACTTGAGTACAGCTGTACAGCGGGATTACAGTCTTACCTTGAAGTCTGTGTTATTGATGCATTCAAAGACGAGCGCTGGAGTTCTGGACTGTACAGAGAGACAAAGAGGAACATGGAGGTGTTAAACAACCAACAACAACAACAACAGACGGAGCTCATTCCTGATCAGTCACCAGATTTTAACCATTAACATGCTGGAAGTGAACTGGACTCAAACCGGACAGACGAGTTGTTCGAATAAAAACTTCTAACAGTGAAAACTTTGAACTGGAAACTTGATCCCAAACAAAAAGACGCCTCCATGACCTGAATATAATCTTCCGCCCCGGTTGGTTTCCAGCCCAGAAAAGAAGTTTTCAGTCTGATATTGACACGTATGGAACAATCACAAGATGAGCAACAGTCAGACTGGCGACAGCAGCCGGTTTCACCCCCGTGACAATCACATCCAGTCGATAATCGACAATCAGCACCTCCCAGAAGTGATCATAACACCTGCAATCACACCTCAAATGATTTGATTTCCTTGAACCCACCGTTACACCGTTTACAGCTTACGTGTGCTTGTGACACAGATGTAAGGTCGCTGTTTGATGAGAGAAATATGTTTTAATGCAACAACAGAATATTTTGATAATTCATTCAGATTGTAATTAGGGATGCACAGATATTTATCACTGCTCTCATTAAGGGTCAGTTTAATTTTTCTGTCGATGTTTTCTGCTCTGATTTGTTGTCCTCTAACGTCCACTTGAGGCTGGCTGCAGAAGTGAGTCAGTCTCCATAAGTCCCCATGTTAGACAGCAGAAATAAACATGTTTACAGCCTGGTACAAAAACAGTTTTGGTCTCTGTAGCTAATTTCCCCGTTCATGACAACTGTACTGAGGGTGAATTTATATACAACTCACCTGTTCACATTATATTAAGGCTTAAAGTTATGCAGGATTCAGAGCGTCAGAGACTACGTCCAGGTGTGTAATTTACATCTTTATCGGTGCATCTCTAATTGTAATTCTCTTTCAGGAGTCATTAAAGTAAAAACTGAACACATAGGAAGCGTACCACCGGGTCTTTGACTGTGTCCACCAGTCGGATAATGTTGGTGCCCCCTCGCAGGTTCTCCAGGATCTTGATCTCTCGCTTGATCTTCTTCTTCTTCACCGGCTAATTCCACAGAAAAAAAACAAGCAAATGAATATTTTTAGATAAATTTCTAAACTTTGATTTTCATCAAATATTTTAGAAAACGTGGTTTCATCCGAGCTTTTAGGTTTTCGGCGTCACAACCTCTTTGAGGACCTGGGTCAGCGTCGAGGGCACCGCAGTTAGTTGGTTTTATTCCTACATTCACTTGTCCTCTAAAGCTGTGGCTGCCTGTGGCGTACCGCAGGGCTCGATTTTAGGTCCCATTTTGTTTTTTATGCTCCATCTCAGGCAGATTATTCAGCATCATAATGAATCTCTCAGCTACATTAAAACTTCTGAGAACTCGATGGTTCAAAAGGTCAAAAACTCTCTGCCAGAAACCCGATTCTTCGATTCAGACCTCAGCTTCCAACCATGCATCAACAAACTTGTCCATTCGTCCAGGATCAAATCCACGCTGCCACAGTCTGACACAGGTTAAGAAATCATCACGATCGAGGGCCTAAAATTCAGGAATGATTTTGGAAAATTACAGCAGCTAAAATATTCCACATCGCTGACACGTCGTCGACTTTTAAAGCAGACATTCACACCACCTGTCACACAGGAAGCGTCATCGCAACGTCAAAATATTCAGCTCGGACATTTCTGCTTTTATTTACACACTTTCCAAAACAACGTTTAATCGATTCTCTAAATTAGTTCAACACTCAGAAATCATCTGTGATTAATCTGCGTCTATGTCCGAGGACATCTCAGTGACATCCGTCCTCCTGTAGACGAGCTCCTCTCTGAACAGCTGGAAGCTTCTAAACACCTCGATGCTAAATGTTTTAGCACCAACCCAAACACATATCTCTAACCAAGCGACAACCCAGACGAAAACTGCAGTTCCTCAAACGTCCACTTGAGGCTGGCTCCAGAAGTGAGTCAGTCTCCATAAGTCCCCATGTTCAAATAATAAAGTTACGCAGGATTAAGAGCGCGGACGCTTTGATTGACAGGTGGATGCTGTATCTTTACTCTGCCTGTATCGGTTTCATTTAATCCGACCAAACGTCCAAAACATTCAGCTCAGTGGAGAATTATGGCACATGGTCACATGGTCACGTCACTTCAGCCACGCGCAGCTGGAGGTCGCTCACCTTCAGGATCTTGACCACCACCTTCTCATTGTTGGTGATGTTGATTGCCTCGAACACTTCGCTGTACTTCCCCCTGCCCAGCTTACGAACCAGCTGGTAGTCCTCCTGGTTGCTATAGGGACAGACGGAGAAACAGAGAAATATTTTCACCATCAGCACCACCAGCATGTCACTGACATGAAGCTCCTGATCCACAGGCAGATGTTCAGACGGGTGGGGGTGAAGGTGGGGACGTGAGACGGAGGTTCGGGGTGAGGAGAAGTGTTAGACGGGTGCCAAACAGAAGGGAAGTGGGCCGGGAGACTGAGAGACTGTACGAGCATCCTGTCATCACACCCTCACAGCTACATGTATAATAATAGACACCCATCTGCCACCAACACACACACACACACACACACACACACAGCCATTATCTGCTGTGGTCAGACATCACACGCATGCAATTACAGCCACACAAATGTCCTCACTTCCAGTTGGGGACGTGGGCCTCGTAGTCCCAGTACTCCCGGCTCTTCAGCGTGTTGACGTCTGCGTACACACGGGACTTGCTACCGGCCACCGGACCCGGCATGGCGAGACCCGAGGCTCGGGCGCTGCGGGGCGGGTGTCACGGAGATGTGCGGTGGGGTGGATGAAGGGGGTGGAGGGGGCTGGGTTTGGATGTCTGTGTGTGGGGGTGTGAAGTAAAAAAGCCGGAGCCAGGCTTGAAAGGTCGGGGTGGTGGTGAGAGAGAACCGGAGATGTCCGCCGGGGGTTCGCCGCAGTCTGTGCCCGCCGAGCAGCGCTCCTGGGTCGGATTGTCAAAAGCAGCAGAGCCGGTGTCGGTTTGGAGGCTCGGCTGTGGTTACGCACAGGGACGGGGAGGCATCGGGGTGCTGAGGTAGAGAGGAAACGGACCCCCTGGAAAAGGCCACAGAGGAGGTGGAGAGAGGGGGTCAGAGCTCCGGAGCTGCTCTCTCTCTGCGGGCCCGGAATCCGAAGAGGGGAGCGCACGGGCGGGCTTCCTGCGCTAAGCTGACGGTCGGTCTGGGGGGAGGGTGGAGGTGGTGGAGGGGGTGGTGGTCCAGTGTTCAGCTATCAATCAACTGTTGATGTGATCGGTAAGCGAGGGGGAGAGGGTGGAGGAGGGGGGTGGAGCAGCAGCAGCAGAGATCGATGTTGTTAGCTGTGGTTAGCCAGCGATGCTACCTCAGCGCGGAGATGTCGCACCGACGGGGAGCGCTCGGCGCCGTGCACCACCACCATCGGCGGCGGAGCCCGCTTCATGTGCGACCGGCTGTGCGGGGAGGGGAGGGGGGAAGCAGCAGCAGCAGCAGCGCCTCAGTCGGCCCCCGGTACCAAACGCAACGCCGCCGACGACGACGACGGAGAGGGACGGGGGGTTGGGGGAGGGAGAGCCGGGGGTTCGGGGGCGTGTGGCTGAGGGGGGAGTTCTTCTTCTGCAAGCCACGGACCTCCCCGGTCGAGAGCGCAGGGAAGGGAAGCGGACTGCGATTGAAGAGGAGCGAGAGAGCCGCCCGGATGTGAAAGCAAGCTGGCTGCCGGGGTGAGGATGAGGAATGTCGGGCTGGAGCAGCCGGGACACAGCGCCACCGAGAGACGGGGATGTGACACAGCTGTCCGACTGTTTCATCCGCTTTGATATTTAAATATATTTTTATATATATTATAATTATTATAAACTATAAACTGTGTAAATAAACAGAGTGTGTGTGACAAACATTATTACTGACCCTGCAGCAGCACAGAGGCAGGCTTGAGGTTGTCAAGCAACCAGGGTCAGCTGCAGGTCAGAGTAATGAACTGCAGCTGTGCTCTGTCTGTGTGTGAGTGACTGCTGAGAGACACAGAAAGTCTCTAAATGAACCCCCTCCAACTAGTGGACACTAATGCCAAACGGTAGGTGGCATCAAAAAGCCCAAATGACCGTGAGCATCCTCATCTTGTCGACCATGTGAATGCCCAATTTTAGTGTGTGAAGTTAAAACATGTGACCTGGGGAGAGAGAGAAAGAACAGGTGCCCCGTGCTCCTCTCCAGTTTACATGGGAGTAGATGGGGCTGTCGGTGGGTGATCCTGGTGCATCAGTGCGTCTCCCGCCAAAACTGGAAGTCTGACAGCTTCAGCAGTGATATCGCTGCTTAGCCCACCAATTTTCCTACGTTTCTATGAAGAAATTATTTCTGTAGTGACATTTGTGGCCATGAGAGCTGTTTACAAATGTTTTTTTGGCAAATGTTTCTCTCCCTCTCCACTCTAAGTCTGGAACATTCTACCAATACACACCCATTGTAAATTTTGGTGTTGTTTGTGGCGAATCTTATCAAAACTGTTTGGTGAAATTCTTAGAAAAGTGATAGCACACCATCCCCGGCTGAGCCGGTCGTTTCGATACCTTCTTTGTATATGTGCGACCAAACCTGCGGGAGGAGCAGCGCGCCGAAATTCCTGGAATATGTAAGAATAATAAGTATGGGGATAGTCAATAGTGCGCCTTCCAGGAACACTTGATGATGCTAAACAATGTACACCCAATAAATGGATGTATGACCACAAACTAAACCTTGGTTAAATATCACTGAATGCCAAGAGCCGGCCTGGTGAACAACAAGCTGGTTTGTATGTAGAGAGGAAAAGAAGCCACGTGGACGTGAGAGTGAAGTGAGACGTTTCAAACCGTCTCAGTTATTCTACAACTATCTGTCAGCTGCAGACAAACGCTGAATGTTTCTGTCCATGAACCGGCTGCTTCTCGTCATGTTCAGATAAAAGTGTAACGACTGTAGGGTTCCACTGGAGAGCGGTATGACACCGAGGGCACCCTCAGTCCTCAGTGATGCAGATCTCAGCTTCATTAAATATGTGAGAATATGATTGAAGAGCAATTTAAATACTCAATGAGAGTTCAGTTTAATAACTGCTGATTGTCAGTCAGAGTTCACACCCACAGCTCTGCTCCTCTTCCTGGAATGAGTCGGCTCTTGATAAGCCCTCCCTCTTCTTCCTGCTCTCACACACAGCCAGCTCCACTCTCAGGTGTTTCCTTGTTCCCTCCCACTCAGATCTCCAGTTTGAAGATGGGTGGAACCAACATGCAGTGCAGAGCGAGAGCCAACAGGCCGGATGTTGTTTAGATCAGAGCTCAAACTAGTTTCATTTCTGAGAAAGTCGAACTCAATCACTATCACAGAGAGGAGAAATGGCGCAGCAAGGAGTTCAGCTGGATCAGGAAACCTTCTCTTGTCCGATCTGTCTGGATCTACTGAAGGATCCGGTGGCTATTCCCTGTGGACACAGCTACTGCATGAACTGTATCAAAAGCCACTGGGATGACGAGGATGAGAAGAGAATCCACAGCTGCCCTCAGTGTAGGCAGACCTTCACACCGAGGCCTGTCCTGATGAAAAACACCATATTAACATCTTTAGTGGAGGAACTGAAGAAGACTGGACTCCAAGCTGGTCCTGCTGATCACTGCTATGCTGGACCTGAAGATGTGGCCTGTGATGTCTGCACTGGGAGAAAACTGAAAGCTCTGAAGTCCTGTCTGGCCTGTCTGGCCTCTTACTGTGAGAAACACCTCCAGCCTCATCATGATGTGGCTCCATTAAAGAAACACAAGCTGGTGGAGCCCTCCAAAAAGCTCCAGGAGAACATCTGCTCTCGTCATGATGAGGTGATGAAGATGTTCTGCCGTACTGATCAGCAGTGTATCTGTTATCTCTGCTCTGTGGATGAACATAAAGGCCACGACACAGTGTCAGCTGCAGCAGAAAGGACTGAGAGGCAGAGAGAGCTCGAGGTGAGTCGACAAAACATCCAGCAGAGAATCCAGGACAGAGAGAAAGATGTGAAGGAGCTCCAACAGGAGGTGGAGGCTATCAATGGCTCTGCTGATAAAGCAGTGGAGGACAGTGAGAAGATCTTCACTGAGCTGATCCGTCTCATGGAGAAAAGAAGGTCTGATGTGAAGCAGCAGGTCAGATCCCAGCAGGAAACTGAAGTGAGTCGAGTCAAAGAGCTTCAGGAGAAGCTGGAGCAGGAGATCACTGAGCTGAAGAGGAAAGACGCTGAGCTGGAGCAGCTCTCACACACAGAGGACCACAACCAGTTTCTACACAACTACCCCTCACTGTCACGACTCAGCCAATCTACAGACTCATCCAGCATCAATATCCGTCCTCTGAGGGACTTTGAGGATGTGACAGCTGCTGTGTCAGAGCTCAGAGATAAACTACAGGACGTTCTGAGGCACCAACGGACAAACATCTCACTGACAGACACTGAAGTCCATGTTTCACTGTCAGGACCAGAACCAGAGCCAAAGACCAGAGCTGAGTTCTTAAAATATTCACGTGAACTCACACTGGATCCAAACACAGCACACACAAAGCTGTTATTATCTGAGGGGAACAGAAAAGTGACATTTACAGATCAAGAACAGTCTTATTCTAGTCACGCAGACAGATTCACTGACTGGTCTCAGGTCCTGAGTAGACAGAGTCTGACTGGACGTTGTTACTGGGAGGTGGAGTGGAGAGGTTTTGGAGTCTGTGTAGCAGTCACATACAAGAATATCAGCAGAGCAGGGAGCTCACATGAATGTGGATTTGGATACAATGACAAATCTTGGAGGTTAGATTGTGACACATACAGTTATGACTTTTATTACAACAAAGTCAGCACTCCCGTCTCAGGTCCTCGGTCCTCCAGAGTTGGAGTGTACCTGGATCACAGTGCAGGTATTCTGTCCTTCTACAGCGTGTCTGAAACCATGACTCTCCTCCACAGAGTCCAGACCACGTTCACTCAGCCTCTCTATGCTGGACTTCGGATTTATTTTTATGACTCCTCTGCTGAGTTGTGTAAAGTCAAATAGACAGAAGTCATTGAAGGGTTAAATTCTGTGTTTCATGTCTTCAGCTTGTTTTGTTTCCATCATTGTTGCTGACAGCTGATTGTTGTGGCATTTCTTCACCTGTCAATCAAACACTGTGGGCGGTACTTTGCCCTCTTCTCATTGGTGGTTGTGTAAATGTTTGAGTTTCTTTCGGTGGCTCCTTCCTGTGTCTGTTTAGCCATGGAGGCTATCACTGCTCATGATGACTTTAGTTTGTATGATCAGAATCAATAAGGAGATGATTCATTCTCTTCTTGTACATATGTGAGATTCACTGAAGAAACAACATTTAGTTTGTGCTCTGAGAAAAAGCCCAAATGACCGTGAGCATCCTCATCTTGTCGACCATGTGAATGCCCATGTGTAAAGTTAAAAAATGTGACCTGGGGAGAGAGAGAAAGAACAGGTGCCCCGTGCTCAGGTGATCAATTAATATGATGTCAAGTTGTTTTTTTAGACACAAAAATGTGTTAATCCAACATATTACAGACTTTGTGACCTTGGATCCCTTATGGAAGTGCTAAAGCTGTTGATGATGAAAGATGTAAATTTCATTTGTTTTCTTGAGACTGTGAGTTTTTGTCATTATCTCCAAATGACAAATGTTATTGATTGCATTGATTTAATTTTTTGCTTAAGATCATGATCTTGAATTATGTCGTCATCTCCAGAAATTTATCCCGTTATCTCATAACATTATTAACATGAGAAAATATGAAATAAAATGTATGAATGCACGACAACTTAGAGCTTCTGTACTGGGGCAAAAAACACAAAAACTAATGAAGTGATTAAACAAGTATGGCTAATGAACACAGCTGTTAGCTGCAGAGGAGATCTGAGGCTTTTAAACCTCAGCTACAGCCAACATTATCACCGTGGGAGGTAATCAACTGCAGTACCACTAAACTACAATGAAGGAAAGTAGATCTACTCAAGTGCTTTAATTAAAAACACTTTTAAGTGACTTGCATTTTACAGTATATCCAAATCAGCTCTTGAACTGGCCAGTGCCAGTTAAAGTGCCCAAAACTGCAGTTCCTCTGACGTCCACCTGAGGCTGGTTCCAGAAGTGAGTCAGTCTCCATAAGTCCCCATGTTAGACAGCAGAAATAAACATGTTTACAACCTGGTACAAAAACAGTTTTGGTCTCTGTAGCTAATTTCCCTGTTCATGACAACTGTACTGAGGGTGAATTTATATACAACTCACCTGTTCACATTATATTAAGGCTTAAAGTTATGCAGGATTAAGAGCGTGGACGCTTTGATTGACAGGTGGGTGTCGTTATTGGTGGTCCGTTTGAGCAACCGGGCGTCGCTCCACTTCTTCTTTGCCCATTTTGGATTAGCTGGAGGCGGACAGCCAAGATGGCGTCTCACAGATCCACCACAGTGAGCTTCAGGGACCCTACGTCCATGTTTTATACAGAATGTGTTTAAATAATCTCTCGACTCATGAGTTTATAAATGAAAATGAAAAGTTTTTTTTATTCGTTAGTGCTGTGTGTAATCGAATGCTACATACATACAGATACTCTTAGCATGAATGTACATGTACTGTACGTCGCCACAAAGTTTTTTTCTTTTTTCTCTTTTGTTCAACATCATTCACATAAACTACAGTACAATTTGAAAAAGCTATAAGAGGGAACAGTGCTGTGAGGAGGGTGGGGAAGGATAACGGGGGAGCACCAGTTCCCAGAGACAGAACAAAGGAACTAACACAGCAAGCATGCAGAGAGCAAGAGACACCAGGGTCCGATGGGTTAATTACTGCAACTGAAACAGGAGAAAGAAGATGGCGGGTGGGTGAACTGACTTTCCCCCCTTTTCAAAAACCATCAGTTAAAACGCAGAATTTGTGCTTATGCAGGAGATTTTTGTCCTCTCCGTTCCCTGACTGCTTGTGTTGGATTATGGGAAGGTTTGCTTTTTTATTTTGAAGCTCTCTCTTTCACTTTCTGATACATTCTATAACACACACGACCCGGAGGGTCGACCTCACAGGTACTGACGACTAAAAACCGGAGCTGCCGGGCTCGAGTGTGTGTGTGTGTGTGTGTGTGAAGCGTAAAGCACCGGTTAACAGAAGTCCTTGAGCGCTAGTAGTAGTTTCTTGGCAAATATGAACCCACCGTCGCCGATTCCTGATGTGTGTTTTCATGTAAACGTGTCAATTTGTCAATTTGGCGTCACTCAAATAAAAATAATAAAGAAAAATTACAGCCAGCTTGATGCCTACACCCCCAAAAAGGCCCTGGTCTCTCCCTCGAGGAATATAGATATTCATATCGATTTAATAAAAAAATATAAACAAAAACAAACATACAGTACTTCTTTGCTTCAAGTCCAAGATGTTCTCTTATAATGCCAGATTCAGGAAAATAAAAATGAGACGATGGCAGCGACCGCCTGACCTCGCATGACGATGATGTTAGAAACAGGAAGAAGCAGTGAGAGAGGCACGAAAAAGACGTCCGTCTGTCCTCCTTCCTCCGTCTGCGTTCAATACTGCACTCGAACCAGTGAAGAGAGAGAGAGAGGAGGGAGGGGGACAGCCGACATGTAAACCAACGAGAATCTCATTCAAAGAAGAAGAAAGAGGAGGCAGGAAGGAAGGAAGGAAGGAAGGAAGGAAGGAAGGAAGGTGTCATCCGCTCTGGTATAAACACACTCCGACAGACACGACGTCAAACCTTTGAACGCAACACGTAACAGCATTAATATTCCATTCAAAACACAAAAAAACAGGTTAGGTTAGGAAATAAAAATTTAAGTCTGTAAAAACATTTCTAATACATTTTCTCTACAGTCTGAATTTCCCTGTTTGACAGAATACCGTTTACATTCACACGTTATTCAGACTCACACACACACACACACACAGAGGGCGATCTTTGAGATTTCCCTCCGTGACACTGCGATCACTACGTGGACTACAAAAAAAAAAAAGTTTTTTGTCAAAACATTTCACGTGGTTTAAAAAGTAGCAAGAATACAAAAAACAGTTTTTTACGTAATCAGATTTTTTTTGTTTGTTTTTCAGAAAAAAGACTCACATCCATCGTCCATCGTATGTACAGGCTGAGAGAGGACGAGGCGTGGCGTTCACCTACAACCTCTGCAGGAATCACCTTACTGTGAAATATATATTTATCTGTACTGCGGGCTGATCGGTTTGGGCGGGTATTTATTGGTTAACTTGAGCTGGTTGGTTTTTGGGGATCTTTTGGTACAAACGGTGCACGCACGGTGCTCACAGACGTTTTATCATCATCACGAGAAAACGATAACTCCTGATTTCCTTCATCTACTGGCTGCTTTCATAAATCAAACTTTCTGGTGTTTTGATGCTAAACAGCGACAGGAAGAGGCAGGAAAAGGAAGCAGAGATGAGGGAGGAAGGAAACAAAAGGAATGAGCTCCCTCTAGTGGACTGGTTAGTTTGAATCTTTCATCATTCTGACTATGGCTGCTCAGTCTAACGCCAAAACCCCCCCGGCCGCGTCTCCATCACGTCACTGCAACTTCAAAACACACCACAAGCGCTTCAGAAGTGTTTTTAACTTCCTCAGATCAGATCAGATCAGTTGGCTTGTGTCCGATGGTTTGAAAGAGCGACACAGACAGTGAATGAGAGTGAGCGAGCATCGGTCTAAGGTCGGTTAATCAAAGAAATAAAAGATATACTCACACCTCTGCATCTAAATATGTAAATATGTGTTTCCCTTTTTGACAATCTGAATTTGGGTGTTTTATTTTGAAAACCAGATTCTCTAGGCTGTTTCTGTGTGACTTCCTGTCAGCTCAAGCTGCAAGAATAAGTCGAGCCGAGAGATGCTTCTAAAAACTGGCCGTGGCGCTTCTGGTGGGGTTTAAAACATTGACTACAACAACTTCAAACGCATCGCGTCCAAGCCCAGAATTCAGCCGTAAGACATGAAGAGGAAACTAGAAAGAAATCTAAATATTTGCCGTAACCTGTACTATGGTGCCTGTTTCTGTCTCGATATAAATGATGGTGGTTCAGTGGTTGTGGCCTCTTCACTGTCTGAGAATAAAAGGAATAAAGAGGTAGAACAAAAAGGGAGATTAAAAGGCCTCCTCTGGATTTCATGGAATGATCGGATCAGAGTACTGACGGGCTTTGGGCAGGTTAGTTAAGCAACAAAAACCTGGTGGGAATGAACGCGTTAATAACAGCCTGGACTTCCTGTGTCGACAGTTAGGTTGTGTTAACAGACGAGAGGAGTTCATAGGAAACAAGTCTCAGAGGGTTTATAAGCACTGCGGCACGGGGTAACCTCCGCCGTCCGCCGTGTGCTGCACTGTGTGATCCTGCAAAGAGCCCAAGTCACTGAAGCGCTCCCCACACCACACGCACTTGAACTGGCCCTCTCTGGAGTGCGTGCTGGAGTGTTTGGTCAGATGCTCACGCTGTTTGAAGCCCTTGTTGCAGTGGTCACATTTGTACGGCTTCTCGCCCGTGTGCACGCGCCGGTGTCGGTTCAGGTCCGACGAGTACTTGAAGCGTTTCTCGCAGTCGGGACACTTCAGCGGCTTTTCCCGTGACGGGTCGCAACGGTGCTGGACGAACTCCGACGAGGAGTGGAAGCGGCGGTCGCACAACGAGCACTTGAGGGGCTTCTCTTGGCAGTGAGAGTTTTGGTGACGCTGTAGCGTCGAACTCTTCTTGTAGCCCTTGCCACAGACGTCGCACTTGTACGGCTTGTCGGGCGAGGTGTTGGACGTCTCGCCGCACTTGTGTCTGAGCAGCTCGCCCGACTGGCTGAACTCCTTCTGGCACGAGGCGCACTTGAACAGGTTGTCCATGCCGTGGACGTGCTGGTGGTACAGGAGGTGTGAGGGCTGCATGAAGCCCTTGTCGCACAGGTTGCACTTGAACGGCCGGTCAGTGGGGTCTTTGTGCGTGCGCCGGTGTCTAATAAGTGCGTACTGCTGCTTGAAGCTCATCTGACACTCATCGCAGTGGAAGGGTCGCTCCTCCGAGTGCGTGCGCTCGTGTTGGCGGAGGTCAGACGGCCGCTTGAACCCCTTCCCGCACGTGGCGCAGCGAAACGGGCGGGAACCCTGCGGGTGGCAGGGGTGGTGGAGCAGCTCTGATGACTCTTTGAAGTGCAGCTCGCACAGGTTGCATTTGAACAAGTGCTCGCCGGAGTGCACATACATGTGGCGCACAAGGTGGGAGCGGTGCTTGAAGCTCTTCTCGCAGACGGCGCACTTGAACGGGCGCTCGCTGCTGTGTGTTCGCTGGTGGTGCTGGAGGTGCGACGACTGGCTGAAGGCCTTGTCACACGTGTCACATTTGAAGGGCTTCTCGCCCGTGTGCACCCGCTCGTGCCGCGTAAGTTCCGACAGGTGTTTGAAGCCCTTCTGGCAAACGGAGCACTTGTACGGCCGGTCTCGCGCCGACGGGAAGGGGAGGATGGACGAGCTGCTGCTGGCTGACGCCCCGTCACTGCTGGGCTGCTGGGGATTGTTTGAGTTGGGTGTGATGCTGCCAGAAGATCCAGGACGGTACGTCTTCTCGCATATCGAACACTTCATTGGGTTGGTGCTGTTGTGGGATGTGTGATGCTGGGCTAAAGAGGTGAGCAGCGAGAAGCCCATTTTACAAACCCCGCACACAAACGGCTTCTGCTCCACCTGAACACACTGGTGCTCGAGCAAGTCCGTGGCCTGGTGAAAGATCTTCATGCACTGGGTGCACTGGAACGACCTGTCCTGACTCACCATGCACTGGTGCTCGTGCGGGTTAGACAGGTGAGAGATATCATGTCCACATGCCCCACACTTGTGTCCTCCCTCCGTCCCCACCTGTAAGGACGTCTGCTGGCCCTGAGCAGGGTGCGGCTGCTGCTGACCGTGCCCGCCTCCGTGCTGCTGACTCCCGCCGTGCTGTTGGCCGTGCTGGCCGTGCTGTCCATGCTGCTGCTGTAAAGACGTTGCGTCCGGCTGCAGCACGATGCCGTACACGGCGCAGCCCAACGCGTTCTCTGCTCCCGGCGGGATGGTGTGGACGACTTGTGGCGGAGCGACTGCGTGCTGCTGCCACGCCTCCGTCATGCGAGCTCGGGTGTAGGGGTTCAGTTTGGCAGCTGGCGTGGCCCAACTGGTGAGAGAACAGAAAACAGGCGGTTAACTAAAGAGCTCAACGATTAAGAGCTTTTTGGAAGAAACAAGACGAGAAACTCACTCCATCTCAGCAAGCGAGGTTGAGGTGAAGGTGCTCAGGGAAGGACCAGCGTCACGCCGAGGAGAACAGCAATGTTTAGAGATTCAGGAGAATCCCCGACTTCCACTTTATCCTTCAAGTCGTATCTGTATGAAAAACAGTGTCATTGTCATGTTAGTGCAGCAAGAAGTTCTACCCACATAGAATCAAGGTCCAGTTGTAGAGGGGGACAGATTTATCATGTGCAGTTCCTCTAACATCCACCTGAGGCTGGCTGCAGAAGTGAGTCAGTCTCCATAAGTCCCCATGTTAGACAGCAGAAATAAACATGTTTACAGCCTGGTACAAAAACAGTTTTGGTCTCTGTAGCTAATTTCCCCGTTCATGACAACTGTACTGAGGGTGAATTTATATACAACTCACCTGTTCACATTATATTAAGGCTTAAAGTTATGCAGGATTAAGAGCGTGGACCTGGCTTTGGTAACCGGAGGGCAGACGGTTCAAGTCCAGTATGGGACAAAGTATGGAAGGTGGACTTGTAGCTCCTGGGCACTGCTGAGGTGGTAGTGGGTACTTATATCTCCTTTCTAGTCTTCCGACCACTCAAAGCACTTTTACACTGCGTATTCATTCACACACTGATGCTGCAGCCTTCGAGAGAATTTGGGGTTCAGCATCTTGCCCAAGGACACTTTGACATGCAGACTGGAGGAGCCGGGGATCGAACTGCCGATCGGTGGACGACACGCTCTGCCTCCCCAGGCGTACCTCTGGACCATGTGTACATAAAACGTGTGTGTGTTAAAATGAATGTAAAACTGAGGGAACCGGTGATTAATAAAAAAGTTGGTCTCCTTCTCGCAGGGCAATGTTGCAATGTTTACAACAGCAGGTTGGCAGATTGAGCAACTCTGAGGGTTGAAGTCACAAAAATCAGAGTGAACGTGACAGCAGAGGTGAAGGAGTCTGTGTGTTGACATATGTAAACATGCTAATAAACAGAGCGCTCATTAACACACACACACTTACAGCTCATTCAAATATTTGAACCTTTATTTTAACGCTTCTCTTGTGAAGTCCCTCCCCTGTGAAACACGGTTAGAGAGAAAGAGAGGCAGTCTGCGCATCCCAACGTCTGCAGGCAAAGATCACTTAGCCACTTAGCTTAGCCTAGCCTAGCCTAGCCTAGCCTCTGCAGCCACAGAGCCGCAGGAAAGCGCTAACGTTAGCGTGCTAGCAAAATAACGATGCTCGCGTTTGTTTTTAGTGAGAGCTGCAGGTGAACAGCGATGATGGATTCATACCTGGAGCGTCCATTCGAGCTGTGCCCGGGTAAATGCCAGCACGGAGCGGCGGTAGCAGGGTGGTTAGCCGCCCCTCCACCCCTCCAGGGCAACGCTAACGGTCCGCTCCTCACAGCCGCAGACGGGGCTCGGTGCTCGGCTCTCTCTTGTTTCGGGGCCCGAGGAGGGAAAAAAAGAGATTCGGGATTCGCGGGTGATTCAAATTAAAGTCAAAATATTCCCGTTTTTTTCACCCCCAGAATCACCCCATAAATGCCGCCGTCTCACGGACACATCCGCCCCGGTGAAGTCCGGACGGACCCGAACATCGCTGCATTATTACAAATATGAGCTAAAGCTAGCTGACGGCTAGCTCCGGAGCCCCTGCCCGCGCGCACGGGAACATGAATAAACCAACACACACACACACACACACACACACACACACACACACACACTGAACCTGGTGTGTGACGGCTGTAATAAAACAATAAAGACACAAATAATTTTTGACACATTAACTAATTTCTGTTTATTTTCTAAATTGGAGCAGAAACAAACAAACAAACAAAAACACATTTCTGCTCATCTGAAAGCGGAACGTGTCACAGGCCTGCTGTGTTTCACCGGGGAGCTAAATTAGCGTCACAACAGGTTGTTTACAGCGGAAGCGCGGGATTGAGCGGAAGATAGCCGAATATAAACTTACTCCTGTGTCCTTTCCTAAACACCTTTCCTAAAGACCTTTCCTTCACACTTTCCCTAAAGACCTTTCCTAAACACTTTTCCTAAAGACCTTTCCTAACACTATTCCTAAATACTTTTTCCTAAACATCTTTCCTAGACACCTTTCCTAAACACTTTTTCCTAACGACCTTTCATAAACACTTTTCTCTAAACACCTTTCCTTAACACCTTTCCTTAACCATCTTCCCTAAAAACTTTTCCGAGCCCTTGATGGAAACCCTTTGAGGTCAAAGGAAACCAGGAAGGAAACATCATAAGGACTGTGCTGATGCTTGGCTGCGTCATCAAGCAACAGCAGATGTTATGGTGGAACCACACGCTTTCAGAAAATGGACTACAAAAATGGCATCAGAGATATTTTCTTCCCGTGCGTTCTCAACGTGTATTCCAATGTCTGCTCAGTTATGTGAAGAAGTTTTGGCAGAAGATGGTAAATAAACCAAGATCATAAAATAAGGAGCGATCTTTCACATTTACATGACAACATGTCAACAGTCAATATCTATAGAAAAAAAAAAGCGATTTTACAACCAGCTTAAAACTACAGAAGAGCTCTCAAGAAATACAAGAGCTAACGAGACTTTGTTTTCCCGAGACAACGACATGATTCATTCAAAGGTAGTCTATCACTCCAGGAAACATCAAGTGCAGAAATGTCAGCGGTAAGGAAGCCCTGAGTGGTCATGTATGTATTTTATTTCCTTAATTCCATAATTTCATTTGTTTTCTCAAGATCTCAGAAAATGTGTCCTCTAGAGCGAGTTAAAAACTGGTACGTCTGCTTTCCCTCCACAAATTTATGCTCTCAGTTAATATGGGAGTAAATGGGGCAGTGGGTGGGTGATCCTGACACATCTGAGCTAACAGAGCCAAAACTATAAGTCTGACAGCTTCAGCAGGTTTATGTGAGCGAGCAGCACAAATTTTCCAACAATTTGATGTTCAAATTATTTCTGTAGAGTGAAATTTGTGGCCGTGAGAGCAATTTAAACATTTTTGGTACAGATTTTTCTCTCCCTCTCACTCTAGTGGTCACGTGACTCACTCTAGCTCCGAACATTCCGCCCATGTTTTCCCGCTCTTTTTGGACGACTTTCTCGAACACGTAACACAGAATATAATTTTCATAACTACATTTTCATGGCTGTATTCTTCATTAAAAAAACAAAATGTCTTTCTTACCTTAGAATGAGCCCTTCATAAATTTTCCCGCTCTTTTTTTTGTGACTTTCACAAAAACTGTTAAGGAAGAATAATGGCAAATAGTTTTTAGTGTGTATTCATATTTATCAGTCACATGAAATCAGACACACTAATAACTCACGCGACCTAATGTGCAGAAATAAGTGATGTTTACAGCCTGCTGCAAAAACACTGTTTATAGCTAATTTTCATGACAACTGCCATTCACAGAAAGTCTTTAGACTTTCATTTGTTCCATGAAGGTCACACTGTCATGTCTGTCTGTGCGTTCCTCAAAAAGCACTTTTAGTTTGTTGAGTGGGACTGAAATAAAAATAGTTTAGGCAGATTAATGTCCTGCAACACTAAAGATGCGTGTATTTTCTGAACCCTCTCATCATCACGGGTCCGTTCCACCGTCCGCCCTGTAATTTTCTACGGATGAGAATGTTTTTTTTGTCCACGACTAAATTAGACCTGCAATCTCAGCGCTGCTGCTCCGCTGGCTAATTTTAACAAAACTCCTTCTTCAGTCCACTGGTTCAGTTTGAAGATCTCAACAGGAACTATTGTTGGATTCGTGGCAAATATGTCGAGATGTTTATGTTCATGAATGCTGATTCACTGGAAGTTCACAAAAAGGTTTCTGATAAATAATATCTGATAAATATCCTCAAGTGACGTCATTTGAGTCAGCCTTGGATGATATAACGCGTTAGCAAGTCAAACGATGAAAGACAGAGTCAAAAAATACTTTATTACTCAAACAAGTCTGAAACACATGAAACGATATATAAAACCTGACCTAAAACTGAAGCGGATCATTAAAAAACATTTTACACGCAAACATTTTTTTTTTACTAAAGATGAAGCATCATGCACGCCGAAGCATCCGTTAGCCAAAAACTGAAACAAAACGTCCAAAAAACTTTTAGAAAAGTGACAGAGAAGTGTTCTTTGGTATGATGTGTGGAGGTGATCGTCCAAGAAAAGTTCGAAGTGAGTTCTGCTGCCATGTTTCGAAGAAAAAGACATCAGACTGGATATTACGATAGAAAAGCACATCGCTGACTGAACGTTCAGTTTTCTTTTTTACTATTTTAAATAAATGTCCGTGTGCCGAACCCACCGGGGGAACACACGGTACCAACTTCATCTGAAGGACCAGCTGTCCTTGTGTCTGTCCGTTAAAAACTCTGGGTCCTGCCCAGCAACTCAAAGTACTCTGACTCTTTCTGACTCAGCAGTCCTGAATTGTTTTCCTTTAACAAATTCTGGACAAATGTCTCCTGGAGTTCAGGATCAACAGAAAAAACATAATGGCACTTTTGAAATGTCCATCCAGCTTCGAGGCTGAAGATACAAAGACTGAACGGTGCATTTGGATTGTCCTCGTCACTGTAGACGAACAGTATTTGGCACCAGAGGCCAGTTTTTTTGCTGTCTCAGAGGTAGAGAGGCTGCTACGAGAGGCACCGGTGAAGTCTTCCGTGGACAAACAAAGCGGCAGACGCAGCTTCACCCTCTCTGAACTCCGGCTCCAGTTTCCAGTTGTGACAGTTGTTGACGGAAACCACAAATCTATATTTCTCCATCGGATACGTATTTCTTCGCCCGCTGTTACATGAATCCTTCTGATGTCCAATAATCTACCATCAGAATGACGTGAAGGAAGTGTTCAGGTGATCGGCACTGACTCACAGATACGTCACATGGATGTAATCCTCGGTATCATGGAGCCGTTTAATGTCACATTGTTCAATTTAAAATACATAACTAAGGTGATGTGAGGGCGCCTGAATACTTTAGTTTTGGTCTTTACCTGATCAGGTAGTCTAGCTAGCTGTTCAGCAGGTTCAGAGAAGGATCCACCTCCTTGAGCTGATTCCTTGAATTCAAGGTGCCCCGTCGGACTGCATCTTTCTCACCTTCAGGTCAAACAAACACCTGCTTGCATCCACGTTTACCACTGAACCCACCAAAAACATCATCGGCTCACCTTTAAAGTGTTCACACGTTAGCCGACATGCACACTGAGAACCTTTAGGTGTGCAATTTAAACGGTCTGACGGCAGAAAATGTTCAGTAAAATACAAAGAAAATCATCATATTTAAAGGACCAGTGTGTTTGTTTTAATGACATGTAGCGGTGTAAGCAGGACAAAAAACTGCAGTTCCTCAAACGTCCACTTGAGGCTGGCTTCAGAACTGAGTTAGTTTCCATAAGTCCCCATGTTCAAATGTCCAACTTCACAGCAGAAATAAACGTTTACAGCCTGGTACAGTATTTAGCTTGTTACCGTAGAAAATGAAACCAAAATGATTCTTAATTTCAGGTCATTAAACAGAGTTATGAATATTATATCAGGTAAACACACTGGACCTTTAAGTGAAATAGCAGATCTGCTGACAGAGTTATGGATGGGCGTTAAACTTCTCACCAAAGTTTAATTGGCACTTCAGAAGTCGCATGCTGGTTTCCTTTGCCGAGCACACATATCATAAAACTTCCTGTTATTATGATAATTATAATAACTAAGGTGTTCGGGCTCCGAGAAGATGAGACGTCAAAGGTTCTTCTTTGTGGGTTTAGAGCAGATATGCCATAAACTTGGTTTTATGTTTAGAACACATAACTGAGTTCTCAAGGAAACTGGAGATGAAAACTCTAAACGTGCAGGATAAATAACAGGACTGATTGTCTGAAGCCAGGCACACCTTCTGCGGAGGTCTGACAGTGACCTGGGTCATCTTCTGTCCACACAAGCTGTCGTAAAAAGAGTTCCAATAAGGCCGGTGCTCTCAGCTCGAGCAGACGTCGCATTGCCTCGTTGCACCCAGGAAGAAGCGCTGCCCAGTTAAACTCGGCGCCTGCTGCTGTCTGCTTCAGCTCCAGCGGCAGTGTGAGGTACGGTTGTGTCACTGAGTTCAGATCCACGGCTGGTTAGTCCCCAGAGTCCTTACTGTCAGAGTGAGGAGTGTACTTCAACCGGAACGTCCCTGTGAAACACAAACACAAGATGTTCACAACAGAAATGAAACTCCCACGAGAGAGATCGTCGTCTTTAATGTGCAAACAATCAAATTCATAAACAAACAACAGGACACAAAGAAAATGAGCAGATTTAGCCATGTCTCGTCGTGTAGCTGCAGACACCCTCTACTCGCTCTCTAGAGTGGAGAGGGAGAGGAGAAGCTCACCTTGCTGAGCGGAGTCCATGGGCGGCTGTTTGCACTCCTCCGCTCGGTGTCCATTGGCGCCACAGTTGTAACACGACAGGTTCCCCGCCGCACGCTTCTGGCCTCCGTTTCCCATGATGCCATGTGGCTGGTAGAAAGCGAAGCCCTGCTGCTGGTCGTGTGACGCAGGGCTGTGGCGGTAGATGGGCGGCGGCACCATCATTGGGTAGGAGAAGGGCGTGGCTCCGCTCGCTGCAGCGGCGGCGCTGGACGAGGCGATGAGTGGGCTGAGGTGGAGCAGAGGACCCAGGGTGAAGAGGGACGGACCAGCCGAGAAAGGCTGCAGGTAGCCAGCCGCTGCGTATCCAGGCAACGCCCCATAGGCGCCGCAATTACCGCGGCAACCGCAGGAGCTGCAAACGCACACAGAGGAGGTGTGGCCTGAACTCTGATCCAATGAAGAGGCAGAAGAGGGGGAAGGGGAGGGGCTAGAGGTAGGCTGTGGTGGGTAGTAAGTGTTGCCGGGCACCGCCGCCACTGGAACGCCACTGCTTGCGGTTGCCATGGGAACAAAGCCACCGCCACCACTACTGGAGCCGCCAGACTGTGAGACGGACTTCGAGGACGGGCAGGAGGAAGAGGAGGAGAAAGAAGAGAAGGAGGAGGAAGAGGAGGCGGATGAGGAGGAAGTCGGTGGGCAGGAGTAGTATCCAGATGGAGAAGGCGACGAAGATGACGAGAGGTGGAAGTGCAAAGGCGGGTGGGAGAAGTGGTGGAGGCTGTTGGAGGTGGAGGTCATAGCAGAACTGGTTTCAACCATCAGACCCACCGCACCTCCTGCCAGGCCGCGGCAAACCACAGAGTCCTGGAGCGCAGAGGAGCCGTCCATGTTCAGCCCGGGGAACAGGTTCTCCAGCCTCATCCCCATCCCCACACTGAGCCCTGTCCCAAAACCAGCACCGGCCGCTGGCAGGCCCGAGCCCAGAGGCTTAGTCCTGTCCTCGGTGCACAGCGGAGGCGGCCTGGGCTTGCGCGGGGAGGTCAGGATGCGAGCCGGGTTCGAGACCGGTGAGAGCAGGGTCTGGGGGTAACTGGCCTGAGGATGGTAGGGAGACTGCGGGAGGCTGAAGGAGCAGGAGGGAGGAAGAGGGGGAGCCGGATCAGTTTGGACAGGTAGGACCTGAGCTGTGGGGCGACTGGGGCCTGTGGAGTTCAGAATGAAGAGGCAGGACCGCTCGTTGTCCGGACCTCCTCCTGCTGCGTCTGGACCCGACACACCTGTAACACAGACGTAGAGTCGAGTAGAGTTTTGACCTCCTGCGTCCTTTCCTAAACACTTTTCCTCGTCCTCGATGTCATGAGGAGAGATGTGAAGGAGAATTAGTGAAGACTTAGACAAAGTGTGCAATGTTCCTTCTACTGAGGACGAAAGACTCGGACATAGAAGCTGCTTCATGCAATAAATCAATCCGATGACCTGTGTTAGCTTCGACTGTTTTGAATTTGAACTGTGGTACAAATTTTTCACCACTAGATGTCAAGAAAAGTTACGTTTTGTTCCCCTTAACATGCTGTGGAAAACCACTCAGAGCTGCTGCAAACTCAAGAGTTTGAAAACTGGTCGTCTCGAGAGAAAAACTTACGCCTGTGAATGTCTCTAGTCCTGTCGAAGGTGGAGTCACAGCAGAGCGGCGTCCGGGGCGAGCAGGAGGAGCTGGAGTAACCTGAGGATGAGCTGCTGTCTGTTGAAACGGGGTGATGGTGCGACACAGCATCCACTTCCACTCGCAGCTCTCCTGAAATACATTTTAACACAGTGTGTAAACTTACATGTACGAGAGGTCAAATGAGCGGCAAAATGGCTTCTCTTACCTGCAGCGGAGGTGGGATGTGCTGAAGGTCCCATGTGGATGGAAGGTGTCACCCTGGCGATTCCACTGCAGGACCGCTTCTCCATCTTCATCTCCCTGCTGAGGACACACAGACAGAGAGGTATGATACATGTTGATAGTTTTAACGAGTCGTGTCTTCCCAGAACTCTGCTCATATCCCTAAATTCAAGTCACTGGACATTTCTAAAGTGATCTGAAGAAACAAAGGTTCACGGTTCTCTGCTGGAATATGGTGGAATGCTCCATCAGTTCCTGCCCCAAGCGAAGGAGTTAAGTAGTTGGATAATGGGTCCAAATCAGTGCTCCTTCACTTCGAGAGAAGTCAGCTGAGGTGATTAGGACGCCCCCTGAGTGCCTTCCTTCTGAGGTGTTCTGGGCACATCCCACTGGGAGTAGAACCTGGGGCAGACCCAGATCCTGCTGGAGGGACTACATAGCCCATCTAGCCTGGGAATGAGTGGATGAGGTGACAGACACTACATGAAGGAAACATGCCCACACTTTCTGACACCCCATGTAGGCTGTGCAGGTTGAATGATGCCAAGATGAACGGTTCAAAACCTTTTCACGGGTGTTTCGTGCACGGAAACCGAACAAATGAACCCAAAGTCTTAAATTTAAAATCTTTAAGTCAGCTCAGAAGCCTGTTTCAGACTTCAAATGCAGCTCATGCCCATCTTATCGCCAACAGAGGGAGACATTGTCTGCTCGACATGTTTCCCGGCATCCCGCCTGCTCCTCAACAAAACATCTGCAGACCGGTCACATGGAAAAAACACTGCAGGAACTTTCCATTTTCTGAGTGTTGTTTAAGCAAGCTCACACACACAAACACACGTGTTGCCACCTGCCTAATGGAAACCTGTTGATATGGGGAATGGAAACAGAGATCAGGAGATGATAACAAGCTCAGGTTCACATGTGAGTGTGTGTGTGTGTGGAGAATCAGAGCATGAAGAAACATTTGCTTGCACACACACACGTTTTAGTGTTTTTTCGGGCGTTTCTGTCGCTTATCTCCACATAAGTACATCTTATCTTAGCTGGTTAACCATTGACGCTGTACGGGCTGAATATTTACCGTCCAGACCAGCAGCTGATCAGTCTGTCTGTTAATTGTTAATAGGACGATGCATCTGCTAACTCCACCACAAACATCTGCATCGTCAAGGGTCGCTGAAATTATCATAGTTCTCACAATTAAGACGATAAGTGTGTTCTAAAGTTGCAACATTGTTGTCATGCATCAAACCCAGTTTTCAGAACAACTAAACCGAGAAGTCGAAGACCAGAGGGTGTTGAGACCAAGTCAAAACCAAGATCAGCCCATATATCACCTCCTGGTTGCTACATTGAGTCACCTCATTAAGTATTTACACACTGCTGTGCATTCTTCAGATGCTGATTTGTAGACGAACTCTTTACAGTAATTAAGTGGCATCGCTGCAGTCTTGAACAAAAATCCAGAGTCCTCTTTGTCTGAGGCGAGACCGAGGAATTTCAAGTGGTTTCAAGACCAAGAACGATCTCAAGTACTTCAACACCAGTCTGACCAAGTCTTGTTCTGGAACCAGCTGAGGTGACTTGTTGCAGGAAGTCATCAGGGTGTTTTGTTTGAGTACAAAAGATGTTTAATGTCATGGCTGAATATTTTAACCACGGGGATGAGGACGTGGATGAGGAGAGCAAGAGTGAACGGAAACAGGCCGAGGACGTGAACCAGCTGCAGCAAGGCTGCGAAGCTCTGAAGACTGGTGGTGTTTCGGGGGGGTGGGGCTGTGAACTTCTGTCTACAGAAAACGTATCATTTATATGTTGGGTTCCATGGTCGTGTCATATGGACTTATAACAGGCTGCAGCTCTTCCAACATTTGTGAATTTCATCTTGACAAAACAGTTCTACAAAACACAGCAAACAGATTCATTTCTGTGAGTCAGGATTAGCGCAGGGAAGTTTCTGAGTCACTCCATGAACCCGCGGGTCAAAATCTGCTCTTGTGATTTTCTCCAGATGTTTTCCGGCAGATTCTGAGCACGTCAGAGGAGGAAGCGCACTAACAAACTCAGAGAACAGCGTCCAGAGGATGACACACAAAATGTTTCACAAGAGAAACAAACTGCCAAAGTCGAGAACGGGCGACTTTAAGGACTTTTACTACACTGACGAGTCTGTCAGCTCTTGACTGGGTTGGTACAGTGTGACGAGGACGTGTTAGTGCAGAAACAAGTTCTACTCACACGGAATCAAGGTCCAGCTGTAGAGGGAAATAGATTTATCATGTCCAGTTGTTGGTAATGTTGGAGAGGAGGTCAGCTCTGAAGAGCTGGAGGTCTTCAGGAGGTTTGTGAAGACCTGGTAGGAACTGGTAGGACGTTCCATCAACGTGGAACAACAGACGGAATGTTTAGAAGTGCAAAATCGACAACCAAGGTGACATGATCAGAGAAGGTTAACTGGTCACCGATCATGACTCCTAAGTTTCTCGCAATGCTGGTAGGGGCGAGACGTAGGGAGTGAATGTTGATGTCATGGTGTGTAGTCGGTTTGGCTGGGAGAAGTAGCAGTTCAGTTCTTGGAGGTGGTGTGCCTTCAAACATGTAGATATGTCTGAGAGGCATTCAGAGATTGTTAGGTTGAAATCACAGATAGAGTGGAGTGTCATCTGCATAGCGGTGATATGAGAAGCAGCACAACTGGGTAACCAGCATCGATTAAGTCTGTTAATAATAGCTACTAGCTAATTTCTTGTAGCCCCTGTGAAAAATTGAAATGTGTGTCTGCAGCTTACTCTACTCACTTTTGTAGCTCCAGCTGAGTCTTGAGTTTCTTCTTCGCTCCTTGAGTCAGGTCGTACTTGTTCAGGTCGTCCTCTGTCAGCGCTAAAAACTGTCGGTAACAGAGAAAAATCGTAATCGAGGTGTGAATGTCTGTTTCCTGTGAGACATCTTGAATAAACAAACGACAGGACAGAATTTGAAGTTGACCCACCTCCTCCATGGTGAGCTGTTTGAAGACAGGGTAATACTTGTGGAGCCGAAGCCTGCGGAGCCAGTCCAGGATGCCGTTCTGCTCCGGAGTGTTGGGCTGGGACTGGCACGGTGGCTGTGTATGGGACTGGGAACGGGACTGAGAATGAGATTGGGGGTAGGAAAGGGACTGGGAATGTGAGTGGGATGTGGGCTGGGAATGGTGCATGGACTGGGGCTGTGCGCTGGGCTGACTGCTGGTTTGTGGATGAAGGTGGTGCTGCTGGGGCTGAGAGTACGAGTGTGACTGACTGTGCTGGGGATGGGGCTGAGGTGAGGGATCACCTCCAACAGGGTGAGGGAGGGAGGACAGCTGGGGGGAGTGCTGGGGAGGAGGAATGGAGGGAGGAAGAGGAGGAGGGAGGGAGGAGAGGTGAAGAGAAGGGCGAGTCAAGACGGAGCTGTTGGTGCTGACAACGGGCTGGACGCTGGCCACCCGATACACCGCCCTGAAAAGAGAAGGACAGTCTGAGGGCTGATGATGAAGACGAAGACGATAAAACATGGAAGACAAAGAGAGAAAAGTCCATACCTGCTGGTCCCTCGGTACTGAACCATACAGCCGAGACCTGAAGGACAAACAGAAGATCAGATGAACAGTTTTAAATCAAAGAAATTCACCCAAGTGACCCAGGCGGCAACCTCCGTCCAACAAACTACAGATCCTCCAGAAGTGAGTCAGTCTCCATAATGGTCCCTCTCTACCTCCACAAACCTCCTGAAGACCTCCAGCTCCTCATAGAGGACCTCCTCTACAACACTACCATCAGCTGGACATGACACAACTAACCCAAACTCATGGAAGGAAACATGTCCTTGTTTCCCCTCCCTTCCATGAGTTCAAGCAATCATTAGCCTGCAAAGGACTCGAAATGAACATTTTATTGATGATTAATTAACCTGTACCATTACATTCGAATCCCTGAAATAAAGGAAACGTGTATAAAGATGGCTTCAATTCTTAAATGTTTCATTCATTTTTTCTTGTTCAACTCCTTGAATGAAATTTGAAAGTCTTCATTTCAAATCCATTGTTGTGGCAAGCAGAGCCAAAAGTATGAAAATGTGTGTCGCTGTCCAAATATTTCCAGACCTAACTCACAAGAGCAATCTTTTCATTTCTATCAGCGAGATGACCTGAGAAGAACTTTTTTATTCTCTCAGATAAACTTGTTAACTCAGTTCAGTGAAATAAAAGTGACGGCGCAGCCTCATATTCAGCTCATGGAGAGTGGACTGTGATATATTGTGTGGTGGAGAGTGTTTGTGGAGGCAAATTACAGCAGACACATTCATATTAGCCTCGATCCCCGGGGTCTCCTGAGAGTCTGCCGAGTCTACACACACACACACACACACACAGAAACACATGCAAAAAGTACAAGCACACACAGATGAGGGCTATAAATACTCTCTGGGATGAAGTCACATTCACAGAATCAAACACACACACACACACACACACACAGACACACACACACACCAACATGAGGTCACCACACTGTAGGCTTCCCAACACAAACATGCCACGCTGAATTCCCACACCAGACTAAAATAGACGCCGTCCAACACGTCCAAAACACAAACTGAGAATCCTGCCTGCAGTCTCACCTCCCTCACCTCTTCTCTGCACTCACAGCCTCTTCCTTTCTCTCACCTCCTTCCCTCACCTCCTTCCCTCACCTCCAGCTCAAAAAACCCAACCTGACATCTTTTATTTTGCCCCATCTCACCTTCACTCCCTGCATCTCAGAATAAGGATATCCTGTTTTATATCCCTCGGCTGCAACACACTCAAATCTTAAAAATCAAAATAAAACTGGTTGACAGTGCAGAAAGACTTACTGGAGCTGGAGGTGAATGGGCAGCTCGGCGCTACAGGAGCCGTGGGAAGCGAGGCGGGACAGTTGGGTGAGAGAGGCCTGGCGGAGGTGAAGAACAGCTGGACGCTGTGGTGCTGGAGGACGTGGCAGGGCAGTGCTGTCAGACACCTGAAGCAGGCAGAGGAGACAGGACAGCAGGGGGGTTCACTGGATATGTTTGGAACAAAAGAGTGTTGAGGAGTTTTTATCTCGTACAGGTAAACACAAAAGTGATGACGATGTGATACGCAGTCTCCCGTCTTTTTGTTAGCTGAACGGAGTAACGCACCAAGAAAAGTTGAAACATAACCAACAAAGAAGAAAGAAAGAAAACATGCAAGAGTAAGTTATTTACTTACTCTTGCATGTAAGTTATTTACTTACTCTTGCATGTACGAGGAGTTTACTACTCGATTTGTGGTGAGTAACTAAATTCTCTGATGTGTGTTTAGGGCTGCCACATTCCTAGGGCCTGCTCATCATAACAGCACAGAAGCAAACAGGAAGGATTACGGGACTGACCTGGGGTCCAGCTCTATAGACTGAGGGAGGAATTTCTCCACTGCTTCATCTGGAAATGCTTGTGACAGCTTAGGAAGAAGAAAATCAACAGTTAAGACAAGATACAGTGTAAATGTGCGCTTCTACGCTGATGATACAAAGCTATACATCGCTGTCAAACCTGACTGTCCAAGTTTCATATGTTTTATGTGATTAAGAAATTATTGCTATCAATTCAAGAAAGTGTGTTCTGACCTGGGACAGCAGCTCAGTCACCTCCTGCTGAGTTCTGACAACAGATGACACAAAACCATCTGACCAGCTGGCCTGGGAGGAGATGGGTAGGCGGAGGTGATGGAGTAGAAAACCAGGTGGAAGAGATGAAGAACAGACATTTGGGAAAAGCAAGCGTAATCCAACAGCATGTGTTTTTCTGTTTTTTTTTTTTTTTTACACCTACCTCAAACACGTATTCACCGGCGTCCTCGGACTTGTGTGTCACTCCTCTCAGCACCACCCTCTCAATCACCGCTGAAAGAAGCACAGATCGTTTCGTGGATGATTAACCACGCTTCACATGTTTGAGACACTTGCTTTAACACATCAGTCATTTAGAGCTGATTAGTTTAAATATCCTGCAGTGATTTAAAACTTGGCATACGCTCGTGAGAAATAAATCACATGAGGAGAAGATCAGAAGAGACGAGTGAGGTTCATTCATGTCATCTGATGCACACTACACTGTCTGCGGCTCATAAAGACTGCAGTGTGCAAGAGGTTGATGGGAATGTTGACCGTCTTCGCCGACTCCTTGTCGATTACTTCTCCAGGTGCAGAGATTTCATTCCAGTATCGTGTTTCTAAATAACTCTCCTTTGTGTCCTGCATTTTACTGGAAGTTTCCAACAGTTCATCTCATTCTTAATCTGCATAAAGATGCAAATTAACAACTATCTTAAGTAAGCTACTGCCAACTGTAGCTGCTCTTAAATCAGAGCACCGGGGGAGTGTGAGTGTGTGTATCGAAGGAGGTTTGGACTACCGGGTAGAAGAAGAGGAGGTTTTCAAGAAAAACTGATGGGCAGCTGGTGTCATGCCAGAACAGGAGCTGAGCAAGTGGCCAAGATAACCAAACTGAGCAGCCTCTATGGACATGATGGCAGAGGAGCAGAGAGTGAAGAGGACGCTGACGGAGGAAGCTAAGAAGAGAAAAGGAGAGAGTGAGCGAGCAAGAAGCCGCCGGACAAGAGTAAATCTGGGACTGACTTTTAGTGGTTGGTGAGAGCTTGGTGAAATAAAAGGCTGAAAGACAGACGCCGAGCTGGGCTGACTGCTGCTGGACTAGTCAGTGATATTAGCTGCTGCTGCTGCCCTGGTTGGTGTTTGGCCTACTTCTGTAAAGAAACGCATACTTTAGTTTTGTATCTTCTAATGTCTGAACTCATGCCTCGGGTGTAGGGGGGCAGGTTGGGGCAGCTCCACCGCCATTAGATCAGCTGAAGTGGTGGGAAAGCTAACTGGGATTGGTGTGTGTGTGTGTGTAGCAGACCTCCGGGTATCAATTCAGACATATTAGACTGTGAAACTCTCCATTTGAAAGCACATGAGGCGTGCAGGAACAAGCAGCAGGGGAGGAGAAGACATAAGTGAAGGTGGAGACCAATAAAGATAAAGAGGAGGGGAGTCGCTCTCACCACCTCACCGTGAGCCCGACGGGCAGCAGCTGTGGAAAGCTCCAAATGCCTCCTGCCATCCACCCTAATCTAGGCTGAGTGTGTGTGTGTACATGTGTGTGTGTGCAGGGCGTGTTGATGAATCTGCATATTGATAAACATCCGTCACGTTGTCTTTATTACTTTACAACTGCAGTTTAAACGCGTGCTAACAAACACGTCGTAAAGAACATGCGAGGTGTGGCTCGCTCTGCTTCTACACTGTAAACACACACACACACACACCACAGGGCACAGCGAATAAACTTAATTGTGTGTGCCTGTGAGAATGTGTGTGTGTGTGTGTGTGATCCTGGTGACAGCTATGTGGTGTGACCATGGGGTAGTGAGATAGTTGAGTGTTGAGTTACAGAGGCCGGGGGCCAAGACAACAACGGAGTGCTGTGGAGGGGCTCGCCCGCCTGAAACCGCACACTGTACACCAACTGACCACCGGATGATTGATAGCTGCTGTTAGCTCAGTTTGTTAGCCAGACAGTGTTAGTGTTTGTACCACAGGCGCTTTGGACCACCGAGAAGAAGAAGAAGAAGAAGAGGGGGAGGTTTCAGGCTTGGAGCATGGTGCTGGTGTTGTGCTAGAACAGGAGCTGGGCACTATACAAGTTAATATCATGGGTCACATAATGGCAGAGGAGCAGAGAGTGAAGAGGACGTTGACGAAGGAAGCTAAGAAGAGAAAAGGAGAGAGTGAGCGAGCAAGAAGTAACTTTTTGTCACAATAGCTGCCGCTGATACAGAAAGTTGGTGATGATTGCCTTGACGGATCACCCTGAACCTGATACATCTTTAAGTGACACACTACACTGCATCTCTCTCTCTCTCTCTCTCTCTCTCTCTCTCTCTCTCTCTCTCTCTCTCTCTCTCTCTCTCTCTCTCTCAGGCCTTAGGGCAGCATTCTTTGTGCTTAGTTTTAGTGTTCAGATGTGCCAGCATGCCGCATCTTGTTCGACTGGGCTTAACTGGGTGTATAGCATGACACACACACTTCATGGTGATATGCACAGATGGAGGGTGGAGGGTGGAGGGTGAGGGTCAGGGTGAGGCCATGCATACAGTAAGACAGGCAGACATAGAGATCAAGAGAAGGTGGAGCAGAGCTGAGAATATATTTCCAGTAACTCCAGCCGCTCACCTTTGCCTGCTTTGTGGTTCTTGGTTGGTGCTGCTGCATCCGGGCCTTTCCTAGCAGGTACATGAGGAGGTAGTGGTGGAGGAGGAGGAGGTGGTGGAGGAGGTGGTGGAGGAGGAGGAGGTGGTGGGAGGTCTGGGTGAGGAGGGCTGAGCTCCTGCTGACTGGCCGCCTGATCTCGACGCCCCATGGCGACCCCTGAGCTCGGCCCAGAGACGGCTCCGGCCTCTCTGGTCTGGCTCTGCAGCACATGGAGGGTGGAGGGTGGAGGTGAGAGATCATGAGGTTAAAACAGCAGGGCGGAGGTCGGGGTTAACTAGATACAGGTCAGGACAGCGTCAACTCCTCAGCCGAGGGGAGTGCAGCTACAGCAACAGTGACCTAACAACAAGGCAACATGCAACAAACCAAACCGCATCCTGTGAAGTAGGACAATAGAACATGGGGACTTATGGAGACTGACTCACTTCTGCAGCCAGCCTCAAGTGGACGACAAGGGGAACTGCAGGAATGACCTTGTAAATGAACTTTTAGGCCATCTGACCTGGCGTGAAGCTCACAGCGGTGATGCCGGAGGCGCACACAGGTATTAAAAATGTTTCAGCAACAAGTCTCTAAAATAGAAGCCTCAGCTTTTTTTCCACGTGGAGTCAGTCGGAGTTGACCTTTCCTCTGCAGAGATATTCTGTCTTTAGACTCTCAGAGCGAAAACCCAACACGCCTGCGACCGTATGCTCTCACAGCGCGAGGCGGCAGATCTGAAAACAATTAAGCGAGCTGCTGCCACATCCGCACGTTACCGCCCAACCTGCAAAGAGTCGGACCGTTACTGTGGAGGTGAAACACGTAGTGTTGGAATGAAATCATATTTTAACAGCATGTGAACGCTGTCATAAAAAACCTATAAACCTCCTGCCGTGCGCTGACACAAACTCCTCCTCCTCCTGTTCATTCTGTTTTTATGGAAACGTTAAACGCTCGTATAACGGGGTGATTATACACGTGCACGCAGGCCCGACAGATGTGGCCGTGTGCGTCGTGTGCTCTGCTCAGAGAAAATCTAATTCAACTCTTTTTCCCTCTGCAGTGACTCGGCGTCCAGCTGGTTCGTGTTAAAATAACCTCGTGCGAGTTGACTTCGATTCCTGGAGGACAAACAGCGCTCGAGTGTGTGTCATGAGCCGAGGTGGAAAGTAACTAAGCAAACACAGTTTGGAGTATTTACATGTCCTGATGGTTCAGATGGAGATACTGTCCGCTCATTCTTCCACATGTATCTCACAGCTGTGGGGTTAAAATACTGAACAGACGATGATGTTGCACCATTTTCCTTTTCAAAATAAAAGCTTAAATTCCTGAGAAACGAGACAAACCGTTGCTCAACTCAGCACTCTCAACTGTAACAACAAAACAGACATCACTGAGTCAGAGCGAACCTTGACGTGAAGCCAAGAACCTGCAGTTCCTCAAATGTCCACTTGAGGCTGGCTCCAGAAGTGAGTCAGTCTGCATTAGCTACAGAGACCAAAACTGTTTTTGTAGCAGGCTGTAAACATGTTTATTTCTGCTGTCTAACATGGGGACTTATGGAGACTGACTCTCTTCTGCAGCCAGCCTCGAGTGGATGTTTGAGGAACTGCAGTTTTTAGCTTCACTTCACGTCCACGGAGATTGCCGCTAGAAACAGCAACTAGCCAGTGAGCGTAGCTTAGCATTTAGATGAGTTCATTTAGTTCTCCTTTGGTGGAGACCAAAACTGAGCGATAAGAAGACTCCAGCCTCAAGTGGACGTTTGTGGCACTTCATCACGGTTACAGAGGGGTTGCCGCGCGGTGATGTCACGGAGACTACGTCCATCTTTTATACAGTCTGCGGTCCGGGACTTTGCGGTGCAAACCGACAGTGTCGACCACAAACGGTGGAAAGAATAATACTTCATATCCAACACGTCTACTGCTGTCCACTCAACCTGCCTTAAAGTCACGATCCTGTCACATCGCGTGCACGGAAACAAACAATACAATAACGTGACTGCTTCTGGTTCACAGTGAAACTTCAGAGCGCTGAAGGAAAGGAAGGAGGGAGAGAGAGAGAGAGAGAGAGAGAGAGAGAGAGCATTTATAACTTCCTGGGGATTCACTGGAGACACACACACACACACACACACACACACACACACCACAGAGGGTTGATTTCAGCATAGAGAAATGTGCTGACCTGCACTAAGCAGGAGCCAAGGGCAACAAAACACTAAATACAAACGCTCCTCTCTGAGCTGGGTACTTTCCCTCCGCTGCTCGCACATGTTTCAACAGTGTGCCTGTCTGCTTCTGTACGAGTGTGTGTGTGTTTACGTCTCCCACCAGAGATCCAAACCCTTTACCTCCGACGTTTCTGTCCCACACGTGACGGTAACGGAGGGTTAAACGAAGCGCTCAGCGTCACAGAGATGATCCGCACGTCTCAGAGCCGAGCGACCACATTTTTTGGGTTGTAAACAACGGCGCTGTTTTTCTTCCTGACGTCTGTTATCGTCAATATTTAGACACTTTGTGGTGTTTTTCTGATCGTCAGACAGAAGGTCGGCGGTTCAAAGCCCTCGTCAAGCTCCGCAAGCTTAAGATTAGTTATTAGACTCATCACAAAAAGTCACAAAACTGAAAACCGAGAATATTTGGATTTGTTTGGACTCAGAGACGCTCTTTAAAGGTGCAGAGGGGAAGATTTATTTAGATCTGCTGGTCAGATACAGGATATACTCGTCATGAGTTTGTTTTCATTTGTGTGTAATCACCTGAAAATAAACATTTCATATCTGCAGAGGGAGCGAGTCTTCTTCTACCACGATGAATCACGACTGTTTCCACGCTGGCTCCAGATTTTGCAACCACTTTAAGTTTAACTTCTCTTTGGAAGGGGAGGGTGAGGTGAGGGGTGTTCAGTTGGTCGCAACACCAGTGCATGTGCACCAAATGAGAGTTAATACATGTACACTCTAAAAGTGCAAAACCTCAGCGCTCTCCGTCACGTTGCGGCCGTGACGCAGTTCGGTTTGTTCTCCACCCGACTTCAAACTCCATCAGCAGCAGAAGCGTTTGGTCATTTTTTCTGGTTTATTTCCTGTCGACGGTTTGCACGCGGCGTCTGCGTCACATCAGAACTGAATCCTTCCTGCGCCTTCGCTCTAATTCAGCACATTTCACACGTCTGCTTGTTGTGACACGGTTCAATCTGGACCACGACCACGAATTCAAACTGCCGTGTGTGTTTCCTGCCATTGTGTAATATCTGTGTTAACGTTACACGAACACTGTGCTGTGTTTGTTCCCCACCTTGTGCCAGCAGGTGCAGTGACTGTGGCAGGGCTGGCAGGCCGACGGAGGCAGGTAGGCGGTGCTGGCGTCGGACGGCGAGCAGGCGGCGGCGGGGGACAGTGGGCCCATCGGCAGGGAGACGGTCTGATGGTGATAGTGGTGATGCGGTTGGGCGTAACACACGGCAGCTCGATCCCCGCCGGAGCCCGACGCCGCTGGAGCCTCTCCTCCTCCACCACCTCCTCCTCCACCTCCTCCACCTCCGCTGCTGCTCACCTGCAACGTGACAACTAAGTCAGAAACACAGCTGGAGTAACGTGTGGCGGCTGCGTCATGTTTTTTTTCTGCTCACGAGACAAAAACACCAGGACATGCCTGAAAACAGCTGATCAGTGAACTGCTGCCAACTGTATCTGCTGTTAGCTAACGTTAGCTCAGTTTGTTAGCCGGGGTGCCCGGACTGTGAGCTCAGAGCAGCGGGGGTTGTGTTAGTGTTTGTACCACAGGAGGTTTGGACCACCGGGACGAAGAAGACGAGGTTTACAGGAGCCGGTGTCGTGCCAGAACAGGAGCTACAGGGCACTACATAAGTTGACAATATGTTTGACAGCTGAGAGTCCGAAGAGAAGATGTGGAGGATGTTTAATGGGAAATGTTGTGGTTTATGTCGGTTGTTTTGGTTGTTTCTGAGCTCATACTGAGTCATGATGATGAATTAGAGTTATAGCTGTGTCAGAATCTGACCTCAGCGTAAAAAAACAAACTTTCACCCACATGACCGAGGCAGCCTGTCATTGACGGCGTCTCACCTGTAATTTAGTCGTACAGGTAACACACTTCCTGTCCCGGGCCTCACATTAGTTTGGATTCCCCCCTTACTTTCCTCTGAGCAGTATAAATACTGAATCAGGCTGACCTTTGAAATATATTTTCTCAGCATAAAAAGTCTCCAAAATAAAGTTTTGTCCCACTTCTCAGGGACGTGTGATGGATTTAATTCACTTCATGGTTGGTTAAATCATGCTGCACCTTCACCTGCAGGTCAGGTGTGACCTCCGTCCCCTCTCACCTGCAGGATGTCCTGGATCTGTCCGAGCTGCTGCCTCAGCACCTGCTTCTGGTGGAAGCTGAAGGCCGGGTGGTGTGAGGCCATGGTGAACAGCAGGAGGAACTGCTCCTCGGTCCTCCCGTCGTTCAGCGCCAGGCCGTAGTTATTGATCACCGTGTCTATGTGAGTCAGAGTCCGGTACAGGACCCCCGCCGCCTCCCTGTTGTCGGAGCCGAGCAGGGCGAGGGACACCAGCAGTTTGCTGCGCACCACCTCGTCCGTGATGTTGGTGAGACCGGACAGGTCCGCGGGGTTGTTGGCCTTGATCTCCGCATCCCGGAGGGAGTGATAGTCCTTACGGGCCAAGTCCTCCAGGCAGGAGCCGAGGAAGCGCAGCTCGATGGGGACGCAGAGGTCCAGGAGGCCGCACAGGAACTCCGCTCTCTGGGCTGAGGTGAGCGAGGAGAACCAGCGGTACACCCCCTCCCTCTGGACACAGCTCCGGCTCTCCACCATCCTCCACACATGCGCCGGTTCTGGTTCTGGTTCTGGGTCTGAACTTTAAAACACCGAGAGTCAAACTTCACAACAAAAAAAGAGAGCGCGTGCGTAATTGCGCAGGCGCGCGTGAGCTCCTCTCGAGAAGTCCAGAGCTGTAATTAGTCAACTTTCACGTGAAGTCGGTTCTTTGTTGGCGGACCGGAGCAGCAGGCCTTCCCCGAACCACAATGTCACCAAGTCGCCAAAGAGGAGTCCCTCCGCCGTGTCCCTCCCCGCCGGTCGGACCCTTCCTCCTCCTCCTCCTCCTCCTCCTCCTGGACGGCACAGAAACAGCTCGTGCACAGGAGATCAAAACACGCCGCCCCATTCAAGGAGACGCTCACCCGCGCGGAGACTTTTTGATCGGAGCCGCCCCGCACTGCTGACCCGCACCGCGCGGCAAACCGGCCCGGTCCGCATGGTTCTGTTTTTATTCGTTTGTTTCCAACAACTTGTGAAGCCTGGCTCCGCTGCAAAGGGTTAAAGTTTAAAAAGCTGAACTCGTGTGGCTTCGAGCTGCTGCTGGAAATCAAATGATCCGAGACATTACCTCAGCGCCGCGGCGCAAACACACGGTGACGCGGATACCGGAGCTTCCTGCCGGGGTCCATCCATGAATCCCGCTCAGCTCGGAGCTGCAGTCCGCCCGCGGTGAGCCGTGAGTCCCGAAATCCAGAAAAAAACAGCTGTGTATAACATTATCCCAACTCCGCCAGCAAGTCCATCCTACAGCGAGCCTCTCCTCTGATTGGCTGCGAGCACCTGTCCGTATCCGAGACCCCCGCTCGTGATTGGCTGAGAGGGATATCCGCTGCTCTGCCATTTCACATCTTTTCCTCATGCGCTCATACATTTCTCAGCTCGGTTACCGGAGCTTTAAAGCGCCAGACACACGGTAAAACACGGCGGCAGAGTTCACCGTGAAACACTCTGCCATGAAGTGTGATATGATTTATGACTGATCACATTTAAAACAGAAATAAAAAACACAGATACAGATGAAGTATCATGTAACAGCACAGACAATATTTACTGTCACAGTCTGACAGTTTTATTCCCATATTTTATTTTTTTAATCGAAAGAATTAGAATACCGCATAAATAAAATATATATTTCAGTGTTTTACTGAATAATTAACAGCCTAATATAAAATATTCTGTATAAATAAATAACATATTTAAACCACAGTCATATTTTACAGTGTATTATCATGTTTGGCAGTTCCTCCGATATGAGAGCTAAACAAAAGGACTGACTGCTACAAACAGGACGCAGACAAACTTCAGGATTACTGTTATTACCGAGTTTTATGATGTCATAAATAAGTAAAGTAAGTCATAAAGTCACAACGTCAGCTCATAAAAACAGTTTGATGGTTTAATTTCATGTCAGAGCGGTTGGTTCACTACAGACACCTACATGTTACACAAAGTTATTTCTTTGATAGTTTCCTCCTGCAGGTTACCCACGTGTCACCGTACCTGTAAATGATTTATTCTCACGGTTCAAATTCACTTACAACCTGCTGCACAGACCAGATTTATGTTAGCATCCTTCACATCTGCAGTTCAGATAATACAGACTTTAACTCACAGCAGCTCGTATACGCAACGTTGACTCACAAAGAAGAAATACATTCAGAAAGGTCACAAGGTCACGCTGGTGTTCGCTCCTACACCTGCGATGCTACGACCATCGTTCACGGCTCAGGTGATCTCTCAGGTGACCTGGATCTCCACAGCAGTCGTCAGACCTGAAGATTCTTGGATGAGAGACGAAATGTCTTCACGGGTCACGAGTCCAGTCCTCAGATTTAAACCTGCTACCTACAGAAGAACGTCATGAAGTCAGGCTGGACCTGTGGTAGATCTTCTAGCAGTCTGTTGATGAAGGAGCTGCCCTTTCCACAGGCTCATGCAGGAGGTGAGAGGAGTTCTTCATGAACCTCCTTGGACAGTCCAGGACAGAACTGGACCTGGTACTTTTCCTGTCCCTGCACGCTTCTTCTCAGCATGTGGAGGCGACTTTGACCCTTCTTGTCCAGGACGTCTGTGTCGTCCGACCAGTCCGGTTTGTTGCTGAGGTGAACGCTCAGATGTTTGGACGCTCCCATCGTCTCCACGTCCAGTTCATGGACGTCCACCGCTGAGACGTCTTCCTCCTGAAGTCAATCACCATTGTCCTTCGTCTCGCTTGCGCAGATGCTGCTCACCTCCAGCGATGGAGGCATCTTCAGAGAACTGTTCACACCAATAATTGATGCTTTTATTTTGTAGTTCACATGTAGGACCAGAAGATGGCGTCAGACGTCCACGTTGAAACCTCCATCATACTCTACCTGATGCAGCCGGAGGCCTGCGCTGACGGAGGTGGTGGTGTTACATCCACCCTGACACCTGAGCATGCCCCTAAAAACATCACGACGCGTGATGTTTTTAGGTTTTTAGGGGTAGAGGTAAACCCCGCCTACACACACACACACACACACACACACACACACACACACACCCCGCCTCTGATGCTGACGGAGGACAATTCGGTTAGGGTTGCTATAGTAACCGTACCACTCCCTCCCTCCGTCACATCAGGGATGCTGCCTCACGTACGTAAAAGTATAAAAAAACACAACACAGAGAAACGAGAGTCAGGAGTCGTTTTCTTTCAAACACTTTCATTATTTTCTCCACATAACTCAAAAAACGAAAAAAAAAACAGAGTAAATTCCCAGAAACAGAAAGAAAGAAAGAAAGAAAGAAAGAAAGAAAGAAAGAAAGAAGAGTCAAACTATAGAGAGAGAGCTTGGCATGCTGTAGCATGCTGCGGACTAACAGGGGTTGGCGCAGGGCATCGTCACCAGGCTGATGGCGTACAGCGGAGCTTCAGTCTGGGACCCGAAATGAAAACATGTTCTGCCTCTGGATGGGGGTCGGGGTCGGGGTCGGGTTCGGGTCGGGTCGGGCCGGGGGGGTGCAGGCACATTAGACTGTACTCTTGTAATAACACCAGAAATGAGCCTACATGAGCCGAGTGTGAGGTCCGATCCGTAGTTTGAGAAACGCTGTCGGACAAAAACAACAAAAAAAAAGAGGCCTACCTGACCCCCCACTGGATGTTGTTACCAATGGCAACAGGCTTCAAGCATCCCATCACATGGAAGAAGGAGGATGCAAACACACACACACACACACACACACACACACACAGTGTCCTCACTGGACTATAAAAATAGACAACTTGTGACCTGCATTTGTGACTCCGTCTGTCCGTCATTCAAAGAAATGGAGATGTTACAGTAAAACCCGACGACTGCTCGCGGCTACAATCCTTTTAAAGCAACGCTGTGTAGTCTCTGATAATCTGACGTCTGTGACCTCCTGCTGATCCACGCTGACCTGTGATCAGGTGACCTGTGATCAGGTGACCTGTGATCAGGTGAACGGTGTCTCTGTCAGTCGTACGTCTGTTCTCACACTATGTAACTTTGGGCTCCGGGTCGGGAGAAGTACGTAACGCTTTACGGCACTAAGTCACACACACCAACTATTTCACTGATTCTGGTGAAACTGGATCAGATTTTATGGAGAAAATGTTTCCTGGTTTTCCCTCTGATGTCCTCCGGCTGCTCCGCCTCAACTCTCTGTGATTTACAGAGTTTATGATGGACAGTGAAGTAAACTGCTGACAGCTGGAGCTGCTGTTAGCTCATGTTAGCTCAGTTTGTTAGCTGAGCTGCCCTACTGTGAGCTCAGAGCACCGGGGGAATGTTTGTACCACAGGAGGTTTGGACCCCCGGGAAGAGGAGCCAATGTCGTGCCAGAACAGGAGCTGGACAGGATGAGCATTAGCAATGTAGCCTGGCTCAGCAGCCTCTATGGACATGATGGCAGAGGAGCAGAGAGTGAAGAGGACGCTGACGGAGGAAGCTAAGAAGAGAAAAGGAGAGAGTGAGCGAGCAAGAAGCCGCCGGACAAGAGTAAATCTGGGACTGACTTTTAGTGGTTGGTGAGAGCTTGGTGAAATAAAAGGCTGAAAGACAGACGCCGAGCTGGGCTGACTGCTGCTGGACTAGTCAGTGATATTAGCTGCTGCTATGGTTGATGTCTGGCTGTTAGCAAAGTCGTCGACTCGAGCGAAGTACTCGAGTACAGCTGAACATATTTACCACAGCGGGATTACACAGCGTTGCTTTTGACACTTGGAGGCTTCGGCTGGTTTGATTGAACCCATTAAAAGACGTCTGGACTCTTCTCAGCTGCTCCATCAAAACTTAACGTGTCGCATGTGCTTCTGAAGCTTCGTCACCTTCAGATTCAAAAGCACAACTAAGATATTACAGTACGTATGCATGCATCGTTGTACTTTTATCAATTTGCGCTACAAAAGCAAGGCAAGTGGCGACTACTGTTTTTTTTCTTTTCAGACATCTTGCAAGTATAGTATAAAAGATGTAGTCTTCAGGTCAAGTTTTGAGAGAAGCAGCTGATTTATCGACGTGATTCCCGGTGCAGATTTCTGCAGCATTACCTCGAAAAACCTCTTGCCGGTGGCAGAGTAGGCGCAGGGTTTTTTTGCCAGGGATGATCTGTCGTGAACTACCACCAACTCAGAGGAAGCTCCATCCTCTGACTGGTGCGTGTGGAGGTGGGAGAGAGTAGGAGGCAGAGATGGAGAGAGCGCGGCTGACAGCTGATGCTAGTAGGCTCGATGTGGACGAGCAGCGACTGCGTCCTCATGAGATGCTCTTGTAAAGTTCATGAACAGCGTGAAAGGCCACACACACACACACACACATTGCTGGAAAAAGACTCATTTACACACATGCACGCTGCAAACATACTGTATATATACAGCATGCGCACACACTTATTCTCCTTCCCGGCACAAGATGAAGAGTGAGAGAGAGAGGACGGGTGAGCGACGCCGTCCATCGGTAACAACAACCCGGGCAGGCGGAGGAACTAAAAAGGCAGGAGTTATATAAAGAGAGAGAGAGAGGGCGGAGGAGGGGTTACAAAATAAAGAATATATCCATCATCAACATATTGTACATGAGAGAAAATGTTAATAAATAAATTAGAAGTTACAAATCTGTTGAAAACTATGATTTGAAGATGAAAAAGTCTGTCTCGTCAGTCCTGTCTGCAGACAGTGGAAGCAGCTCTCGTGGCTGAACGTTTGAGTCCAAACGTGAGCTCACTTCAAGTCCACTTTCTGGACTGTGTTATCTCCCCGGAGAGAGGCTGCACCCGTCTTTTCGTCCCCTTCTTTGGGCTCCTCACCTACAGCCTCTTTGGTCCTCTCCTTCTGCCGTGTTGCAGTCCCCTCTTGGCGGGAAAAAGGAGCAGCAGGTTCGTCGTCGTAATACTCGTATGAATTTAAAGTTGTTGTTGTTGTAGCATAGATAGGCTGACTCTGAAAGCGGTGCTGTCTTTAAATAAAAAAGTGGATAAACAAAATAGCCACTCCGATGTTGAGCAGGATCACCATGACGACGAGGAAAGAGCTGTAGGCCTGCGTGGGAGAGAGAGAGAGAAGAGAGTGTCAATAATAAGAACATGATAATACATACACATGTACACACAGTCATCCCTGTCACAGCTGCTCATTCACGTGTCAATAAAGTCAGTATAAGACCAACCTGTGAGTTTAACCCACGAGGTCCCATCAAGGGTCGACTGCTCGGACCAAACCGCTATGTTTAACATAAATGTACGTGATGTCTGTTAGGGTGAGGCTGTTAGATGAAAGCTGGAGCCAGGGCTCGATCAGCTAGCTTAGCTTAACCCACGTGAAACACGTAAGAAGGATGATAACAGGTTTTAAACAAGCGGCAACCTCCGTGGACAGGAAGGCAATGTGAAAAACTACAGTCGTCCACCTGAGGCTGGCTCCAGAAGTGAGTCAGTCTCCATAAGTCCCCATGTTAGACAGCAGAAATAAACATGTTTACAGCCTGGTACAAAAACTGTTTTGGTCTCTGTAGCTAATTTCAGCTTCCTCCTCGCAGCTAATTTAAATATCAGCAAAGACGTTGGTCACCGGTGGACCTGAGGACCTGGGCTGAATTTATTAACTCCTTATATCACCAGTAGATCACTAGTCTTCCAACCAGGGCTTACTGAGGTTGTCCCTCACGTACATGCACGTGTCAGTTCTGTAAAAATGAATATAACAAAGACAAAATGATAATAAACCCTAAAGAAGCATGCAGAGAGACAATAAGATGTCCCGGGATTGAACCCTGAGGAACTCACTAACTGAACTGCTAACCCATGACCTCAGACGTCCAGTAATTATTAACACATTCACTTTGCACTGCACCAAGCCTTCTTGTGAACACATTTGCCTTAAGATAAATAACACCATCCTGTGTGGAGCCCACGGCGAAGCCCACCGTCTCTGACAGCGTGAGGTCGGGGGGAAGGCGGCGTCTTGCTCGATGACACTTCAGCAGATGCTTGGTGATAACCTGGGTCGTGCAGGTGAAGGCCGGACCACCCGTCCACTCCGGGTAAATATGTGAAAGAGTACATGGTACTACACTCCATGTTTAAACATGGAGTGTATTTCAGTCTGAAGACCTTTTAATGCTTTTAATTAAGTCTACCTCTAAAATAATCTGAACAATAATTGCAGTGGGAGAAGAGAAAATGGGACTGTGAGTAACTCTGCGCTCTTAAAATTAAGCAACATGTTATAAATGAACCTGTCTGAGGTGGCTGATAACGAGGTTTCTTCTGATCAATCCACTGATCACAGATCTGTGTCACAGACCGGGGTAATAATCAGCCTTTTTATTTGTCGGTTTCATAAGAAAATAAGTGCCTGAGTTTCTAATTTTAGTGGTTAGTTGATTAGTGAACAATCAGATTATTTTTTAGTCTAATTATTTAATTTGTGCCGATAGAGGATAATTGTTCACAATTAGCATTTCAATGGGTAAACCGCAGCGAAGCACTCAGGTTTTAGTCACAGGGTCTGCCTCCGAAACGAACAGCTGGACATCTGTTCTACAGGTCTGCACGCTAAACATGAAACTACAGCTAGCAGATCAAGGCGAAGAAAGTTTCAGAGATACTAAATGCAAAAATTAACTCGAGACTCTGAGGTAAGTAAGTCTAGTTTCATCCTCACTGAAAAGTCCATCCAACGGCAGCAGGTGCTCAGGTTAGTAGCTGCTTCCAGCCAACAAGGTATGTTGAAATGAAACAAATGAAATACAGAGCATATTTCCACATGTAGAAGAATATTTAGAAGAACATAAACCAGGAAAATGACCAAATCTGAGCAATAAACAAAGTCTAGAGGGAGAAACGCTTCTGAAACGCCGGTGCAGGACGGACCAAAACAGTGTCACATCCGCAACACACCAGAGACGTGTGCGGTGGGGTTTCGTGGTTACCATTCATTTGAGTGGAAGAGCATCCGTTTTGTCTGCAACAGACGCTGAGAAAAATGCAGAAGTTGAGCCATGTCCAACTTTTGCTGAGCGATGCAGACAGAATGAGATGAGAGCGAGCGCCGGCATCGAGAAAGCCGAAGAATCGGCAGAACGAAAAGTTCTTTTGTGATTGTTTCACTGCAGGGCCTGATTTGGTCTGAACAGAACTGTTTTGTTGTCGCCATGACGAGGGAATCAACATTTGGCTAAGGTTGGAGAAAGGTTGTGGTAAGAAGGTGAGGAGAGGAGCGTTACGTGTCCCCAACAATCTGCCAGTCTACATAAAGGCAGAAGCGTCCAATATGGACACAATCCCCCGGCGTTTACTCGATTATAAAATCACTTATCATGGCGTCGACTCTCTTTTATGTCTCAAACTTTTCCTCTGAATCAAAGACACGAGATCTGATAATGAGAGCGCAGTCAGAGACAGAGAGGAGCTGTGTGGCGACTTAAAATCCTTGACACCAAACATCGAGCCCCCGAGCGAGTAACCTTGGTCTGCTTTCTGATCCTCATCTGAAGTTTGAAGCTGAAAATAAATATCACCAGTGTGTCGCCTTTTATCATGTCAGGAAATACTGCAAAAGTATCTTTCCCACGCAGAAACCAAAGGATGTATGTGAACAGTACGACAGTACGACAGATCCTGGTTATCAGGCTGCTCCGATAAGTCCCGTACGGCACCATCGTATCTTAAAGAGCTCATAGTACCTTACAGAACCCTGCTGGTCAGCATGCAGGCTTCCTTGTGGTTCCTTTAGTCTACAAAATCAGCCAACAAGCTCCCATTTTGGGTGATTTTGGCTCTACCAGCTGAACCACCAGGGCCTGTTTGTATTTTTCCATCTTATTTTGTTTGCCGTTTTTCCGTCATCACGTCATTTTTTTGTTGTTGTTGTACCGCGGAGGGCTCGGCCGCCTGGGGACTCGTCTTCACGAGCCGTTTGTTCCTGTAAATACGAGCCTGTGGGACGCTCGGAGGTTCAGTTCTGTGTTCCATGATGACGACGGACCGGTTGATGTCTTGGAGTGGACGCGGAGGTGCAGAGCTATTTTTGGGGACGGATGTTTCACGCTGTACCGGATACAGTAAAAGAAGTCTGAGGGTTGTTTCGTGTGTTTGTGTTTTTGGGCTGCAATGACAGAAAAGTTTGATTATTGTGTGTGTGTGTGTGTGTGCGTGTGGTTGGCTTACACGTGTGTGTGTGTGTGTGTGTGTGTGTGTGTGTGTGTCAGAGCAGCCCCGGTGTTCCCGTGTTGTTTGCAGCGTTCCCTGTGTGTGATAGTATCTGTGTGTGCTGTGAACCACCTTACACAAATCTCACTTGCTTCTCTGCGGCTGCAAACACACACACACACACACACACACACCCTACCTCCACCCACCCACCCCTTTGTCACTGACACACACCCACTGATTGGCTGCCGTTGATGCAAGGCATAAGCTGTTCCCTAGCAACAGAGCGTTGGTTAACCAATAGGGGGCCTTCTGTGAGGAAGGGGCTCGGTTTGCCAGTCTGCTGTTACTAAGGTGCAGCGAGGGGTTCTCTCACTGAGTGTGTGTGTGTGTGTGTGTGTGTGTGTGTGTGTGTGTGTGTTTTCATGTTAAGTAGCAGGTAGCAGCAGCAGCAGACGCTAAGCTACAAAATAGCCGACTAGCGCCGGAGTCACATCACGCTGCTGCAGACAAATCTGTGTTAAACACACACACACACACGTTTGTATACGTGTGTGTGTGTGTGTTTCACTTGCTGCTGACTCTCCTGTGGTTTCATTAGCTAATGCTGTGACCGTATTATCATGCAGGATTAGCATGGTCGGGCCGTCCACCAGCCTGAGACGAGACGCACACACACACACACACACACACACACACACACACACACACACATATATATAAAATAACGGTGTAATCCGTCGGTGCTCGCTCATAGTTTCTTTATTTCACAAGGTTAAGCCTCGTGCCTCTCCCCCGGGATTATCTTAATATGTGGGATAACATTGTGTTATGTCACCGGGGATGGGATGTATCCTCATGACAGTGAGCAACAAATCCTTTTAGTCAAATCAATGTGTGGCAGTGACACGACAGATATGACACATGCACAATACAGATACAGCAGAACGGTGTCTCTGTCAGTCGTACGTCTGTTCTCACACTATGTGACTTTGGGCTCCGGGTCGGGAGAAGTACGTAACGCTTTACGGCACTAAGTCACACACACCAACTATTTCACTGATTCTGGTGAAACTGGATCAGATTTTATGGAGAAAATGTTTCCTGGTTTTCCCTCTGATGTCCTCCGGCTGCTCCGCCTCAACTCTCTGTGATTTACAGAGTTTATGATGGACAGTGAAGTAAACTGCTGACAGCTGGAGCTGCTGTTAGCTCATGTTAGCTCAGTCTGTTAGCTGCTGTTAGCTCATGTTAGCTCAGCCTGTTAGCTGCTGTTAGCTCATGTTAGCTCAGTCTGTTAGCTGCTGTTAGCTCATGTTAGCGGCTCGCCTGCTCTTCAACATGTCACCCGGCTGCTCAGCGAGCTCCTCTGTCCACCTGTAGCAGCCCACATTAAATTTAAATCTCTGACGCTGACTACACAGTAGTACTACACGTTCATTTGTATAGATAGGGTGACGTGGAAAGTCCATTAGATATAATATTACAGTGGTTCATTAGTCTTAACAACACAGTCAGACAGGTTTTAAAGCAGCCTTGAGTTCAACTATATTTCATTTAAGTTCACCTGAACATGGACCGGATTCTTTGCTCTAATGGACTCTAATGGTGTCGAGCAGATCAACAATGAGACACGCATAAATTATCATCATGACGGCCAAATACTCAAAAATAACGCAGCAGTGTTGGTGCAGGCAGTGAGCAATTACCTTATTATGTGTAATACTGAACCACAACAAATTAACAAAGAAAACACTCTGACTGTGACAGCTGTGTGTGAACGTGTGTGTGTGTTAAAGACTTGTCAGCGTGATGCTGAGGAAAAAATGAAGGAGTTCATCACCAACGCTGAAAATCCTCCACGCGAACTGTTTGACACGTGATAACCTGAAGAGCGACGCCGATACTGTCAGAGCGTTACGCCTGTAATCAACGAGCGGCGACCAAAACCTGAGCACGAGTGACACCGCCCACAGAGCCGCTTTGAAGCTCAATGACGCCTGGTTGCTAAAACAAGCCATCCGTGATGACGCCCACCTGTCAATCAAAGCGTCCACGCTCTTAATCCTGCATAACTTTAAGCCTTAATATAATGTGAACAGGTGAGTTGTATATAAATTCACCCTCAGTACAGTTGTCATGAACGGGGAAATTAGCTACAGAGACCAAAACTGTTTTTGTACCAGGCTGTAAACATGTTTATTTCTGCTGTCTAACATGGGGACTTATGGAGACTGACTCACTTCTGCAGCCAGCCTCAGGTGGACGTTTGAGGAACTGCAGTTTTTATTTCACTTCACAGCCAAGTAACTAAATAGCAACATGACGTGAGTATCCGTTACTCCCCGCCCAGCCTCAGTTGTTTCTCTCTCTGTTGTCTCAGCGTTTTTTAAGTGTTGTATTTGCGTTAGAGTCTTACCGTGTTGCCCTTGCTCTGTGTGAGGCTGTGGTCCTGCTGCTCCGGGGTGATGGGTGAGGACTTCAGAGGGGGGGAGAGGGTGAGGTCCCGACGTAGAGGACGTGAATCCATCTTTTCCCCCGCTCTGTCTGCCTTGTGTGAGTCTTTAGCCCCGTCCTTCCCCTCTCGTCCTTCCCTCCCCTCCCTCCCATCACGGTTCTTATGCCGCTGTCGCTGCACGGCGTGCGAGCGCCCCTCTCCGTGAGTGTGACTGTGACCGTGCCTCTCCTCCCCGTGCCCATGGGACTTGTGGGTAGTGGAGTCTCTGGGCTGTAAAGGCTTCATCTCCATCTCGTAATTACTAATTTTTTCCTCGTCCTGCTCCAGCAGCCGGCCTCCCCTCCCGTGCATGCCCCTGTGCCCGGACGTCCACGAGGCGGATGAGGATGATTCCGTCCACCTGTCCCCTCTGGCCTGTCTGTGATTGGATGATCCGTGCTCCCTTGACTTGTGATTGGAGGAACTGTGTTTGTGTCCATTGGTCCGGCTCGCTCCTCGTCCACTGAGCCCACCTCCTCCACCTTTCGATAACACTCCTCTCCTCTTGTCCTCGCTCCAGCTGTTGGCCCGTGAGTACTCCCCCTTTCCTCCTTCACCTGCACCACCACCGCTTCCTCCCTCCATCAACACCTGGATCTCCGTCTGCCCTCCTCCCCCACCTTTCTCACCCCTTTCTCCTCCGTCCTTCCCTCTGTCGCCGTGGTCCACGGCGCTCTGCCGGTGGAAGCGGGCACTCTTGCTGCGCTGGGACGGCCGTGCGGGTGGAGGCGGAGTGTGGGGCGGTGAGGACGAAGGGGGGCTGAGGTCCGGCGTTGCGGCGTCGTTGGAGGGGTCATCGGAGGCCCCGCTCTTCACGTAGAGGTCGGGGCTGTCAGCGGTGCCGGCGCTACTCGACAGCCCTTCGCCCTCCACCTCGCTGGACACCTGACGTTTAGGACGCTGCACCTCCATGCCTGCAAAAGATGGAAGATGAACAATTTTACTGATTAAAAGCAACATCTTGTAATTTGCTGCTGCCAACTGTAGCCGCTGTTAGCTAATGTTAGCTCAGTTTGTTAGCCAAGCGGTTTGTTAGCCAAGCAGAGGAGCAGAGAGTGAAGAGGACGCTGACGGAGGAAGCTAAGAAGAGAAAAGGAGAGAGTGAGCGAGCAAGAAGCCGCCGGACAAGAGTAAATCTGGGACTGACTTTTAGTGGTTGGTGAGAGCTTGGTGAAATAAAAGGCTGAAAGACAGACGCCGAGCTGGGCTGACTGCTGCTGGACTAGTCAGTGATATTAGCTGCTGCTGGGTCTGCTGCTGCTGACCTGGATGATGATTGGCTGTTAGCAAAGTTGTCGACTAATCAGAACAAATACTCGAGTACAGCTCGGGTACATGATGATGTCCAGGATGTACGTATCAACATGTCAGCTGCCAAGAGCCCAAGAGATGAAAAGAACAATCTCAAGTGTCATGTCAGGTGTGTGTGTACAGTGCGTGCCATGAAGTCTGTGTGTCGTTCATGTTATCGTGGGTTGGACACCTGCAGTGCTGTACAGGTGTGAGTGACAGCAGCACAAACACAAAGCTGGAGGGTGGTTTACACTGACCTTTATCACCAACCCACACACACAAACACACGTTATATGTTCATGCATGCGTGCACACACGTGTTGATGCGTATGTGTTTGCTTGACTGACTTTGTAGATGCAGTATGTATTCAGACTGAACTCTCTATCTATGAACAAGAACTTGCCCACAGTGGCAAGGAAAAACTTCCTTTAAGAGGCAGAAAACTTGAGCATGAGCTCTGTGCTCCTTTGGGAAATTTAGGTCTGGAACTCTAGCTTTGGAACATTCTACCAATACACACCCATTGTAAATGTTGGCATGGTTTTGGGCGATTTTTGGTAAAACCATTTGGTGAAACTCTTAGAAAAGTCACAGCACACCATTCCCGGCCGATCCGGCCGTTTTGGTAGTTTTTTTGTGTATGTGCAACCAAAACTGACGGAGAAGTAGCATGCTAAAATTCCTGGAGTACATCAGAATAATCAGAATGGGGATGGTGAACAGTGTTGAGAGGTGAGTTTCGTGCACTCACCATTTCCCGGGTGCTGGAAGGACGGGGAGAACTGCTTGGCCGTGACCCTCGCCATGCGACTCTCCTCCTGGGCTTTCTGAGCCGCTCCCACCGCCGCCTCCGCTTTCCCCTGCGCGTGAGCCGTCCTGTCAGACAAATCACAGAGATACAGAGCACAACAAATACATCAGACTTTGTCTTTACAATGAGAAAAGAACAGAAAGAGAATCACGGGCAGCGGCATGTCCAGAACTGAAGCCTGTAAGAATAAAAGTACGGCAAGGTTGGAGGGAGATAAAGGGATTGAAAAGAACAGAACAGAATAGAAACACAGTGTCCAAAAACACAGCAACCGACCTTTTGTAACAATAAAAGTGCCAACAGTGCACCGCAGTATTTCACTTTTTCACTGATATAGGGGTATTTGTGGTTGAGTTCACCTCCATTAACTTTGCATTGCCTTGTGGTGTTTATTGCCCAAAGGGGTGATGGGATACCTTATGCAGTTTGGAGCAGATCCTTTAAAGTTAAAGTTCAGGAAACTCTGCATATTCAGGGAAAAAAACGGCTCCTGTTGTCCTTAAAAAACAAGTTGGTAACCTTCAATGTCCAAAACAAAACCAATAAATCTGACGAGAGGACACGAGTCAGAGTACAGGCTCACTCTTTAAACTTTGTGTCGACTCTACGGGGACGTTTCTCTCTAAACAGTGACTGTGAATTGGAAGTTGCAGTTCCTCCAACGTCCACTTGAGGCTGGTTCCAGAAGTGAGTCAGTCTCCATAAGTCCCCATGTTCAAATGTCCAACTTCACAGCAGGAATAAACATGTTTACAGCCTGGTACAAAGGCTGTGTTATCTGTTGTACTGTGTGTTGTTACAGCTGACAAATCTCATTATAAGACACCTGACACACACACACACACACACACACACACACACACACACACACACACACAGCTGTAAACAGCATGAAGGTGTGTTTATTATTTATTTGCTGCTCCGTTCCACACCTCCCTCGCTCTTTCGTTTACATCCTTCATCATCACGTCGTCCTCACGTCTCTTTCTTCGAGGGGCTCTCGACTCATGTAAAGTAACCTCTCCATCCATGCCTCCCTTCCTTTTCTCTCTCTGGGCTGTAACAGTCTTGATGCAGTGTTGCATGTCGATGGATATTGATTTTTTTTTTGCTCTGCACTCTGTGTCAGTGCTGCTCTGCCAGGCCCACAGTGTACTCAACACCACCAGGCATGCCAGTCGCTGTGGTGAGGAGGTGAGGCGTAAAGAGACAAGAAGAAGAAGAAGTATGTCGTCCTGTTTCACGTGACATAATCACACGTCTCACATTCACAATGTCATGAATAAACTGCTGCCCATGCTAACACTGCTCGCACCTTCAACCAAGCAGCAACATCTCGTCCATGTGAGTCAGTCTCCATAAGTCCCCATGTTCAAATGTCAAACTTCACAGCAGAAATAAACATGTTTACAGCCAACAACTGCCAACATGGCGTGTGTTTTCTCTGGAAACCTGTCGGTGACGTCACTCACACTGTCCATTCTTCATACTTTCATTGCGTAAAACAGAAAAAATCTCTCTCTCTAACTTCCTGTCTCACTCCTGTCTTTCGTCGGGGAAACCCTGGTTCTGCCAGTTCAATGGCGGCTTCTCCATTGTACAACAAACATCCTGTCCAGAAGAAGAAGGAACAGAGCTGAGAGAAGAGAAAGGGAGACGTGGGGGTGCGATGAAGAGAGGGAGGAGAGTGTGAGACAGAGAAGAGTGTGTTAAAAAGGTGTTAGGTGTTCAACGTCAATGAATCATGACCAGATTAATCGTGAGACGGCGTAATCGTAACGACACGCTGAAAGATTGACAACGTCTACGTTAAAGGAAAAGAAGCAGCAACGTCTTCTTTATGACAGGAAGGTACAGGAGGCCAAACGCTGATTTACAGACTTTATGATGGAAAGACTGCCAAGGAGCCCAACCCGGCAAGAAAACCACCTCGATAGGCTGCTGTATTCACTGCTGGTTCAGAGGTTTGTGTCCGATCCCGGGTCCTCTGACCTCATCTGGACTAGACTTTGAAGGACAAGGGACACTCTTTAAGCGACAGGACAAACAAAGGTGGTTCGGATGAGGAGTGACGGAGTCTTCACGGATCTACAACCAAGTACAGTTGTCCCTGATTCAAACCTTCTTGAAGAAAGACGACTGAGGACCTCCACAGCTTCACGGCTCGTGGTTGGAAGTGTCACACACTGTACACTTTGACAAAGGTGTATTGCCTTTAAGGACAGAGAGAGAACGCCGAGGCCAAAAGGACGAGAGGACAAAGAAGAGACACAGAAGAAGACAAACACGAGCACAGTGTGGAGGTGAGGACAGGAAGTCTAATCCAGGACTCATGCTAAGCTCCTCCATCATCTCTGTTATTACTCTGAACCAGCTGATGATGATGATGGTGATGATGATGATTCATAGCTGAATATCTAACAGCTTTCGGCTTGCATCACAGCTGATAGTGTATGTATGTGTGTGTGTGTGTGTGTGTGTGTGTGTGTGTGTGTGTGTGTGTCGGGCTTTGGGCTTTGCTGATGAAACGAGGTCACAGCGCTGCAGTGAATGGCTCCGTACACAAAGCACAGTGAGTCACTGGTGTGTTTATCTGCTACTAACTCAGCACAGGTAGCTCGACGCCACATCGGTTACATCAGCACGTGTGACAACAACAGCCACACACACACACACACACACACACACACACACACACACACAGATACAAAGCCAGGATTTACTGTCACATCTTTATTCTGGAGCCAAACGTGACCTTTGACCTCACACGTCAGCTTTAAGAAGATGGATTGAAGCAACATGATGTAGCAAAACACTATGAGTGGATGTGTTATTTATAGCTTTCCAAATTAGTTTAGCAGCTAACGTGACCCATGATACTAACTTATGTAGTGCCCAGCTCCTGTTCTGGCATGACACTGTCTCTGCTAACCATCAGCATTCACCTGTAAACCTCCTTCTTCTTACCGGGCTAACACACTGAGCTAAAATTAGCTAACAGCAGCTAACCAACTGAGCTAACATGAGCTAATAGTAGCTACAGTTGTCAGCGGTTTACTTCACTGTCCATCAGGAAACTCTGTAATAAAATCTGATCCAGTTTCACCAGAATCAGTGAAATAGTTGGTGTGTGTGACTTAGTGCCGTAAAGCGTTACGTACTTCTCCCGACCCGGAGCCCAAAGTTACATAGTGTGAGAACAGACGTACGACTGACAGAGACACCGTTCACCTGATCACAGGTCACCTGATCACAGGTCACCTGATCACAGGTCACCTGATCACAGGTCACCTGATCACAGGTCAGTGTGGATCAACAGGACTTTGAAAGTTACATAATGTTGCGTTAACACACTCCGGGGAAAGTTGGATGAAAACAGCCGCATCATCCTTGAACCAGATTTGCCGCTGTGCTTTCATTTAGCCTCGAGATTATCTGCAGCAACTATCCTGTGACTGTGTTTCACCTCTCAGGGTTTCTCCTGGTGTTCCACAAGGAAATACCCTGCTGCTCTGTTCTGGGACACAGAGGGAGGGAGGCTGTCCTGCGCTGCTGTCTGAATCTGGGTTAGACATTTCTTCAGTGTGCATCACAAAGACAGAGGGCTGCTTTAAAGACCGGGCTACAACTGTACTGTACTAGTTACGATTGTAATCGAGTGTTTTTGTTGGCGCACCTGCATCACCTACCTGAACCGTCTGCACTGAACTAGACGCCCCCTCCTCCTCTGACGACATGGCGTGTTTAAATTCAGTCGATGTAAGCGTGGCTGCCCTCGTGAAACGGGTCCACTCGAGTACTTTTTGCATTGCATCTGGGTTTATCTGCTTTAAGCGTGCATAAAGTGGCACCCTACTTTAAACAAGGACACTCTGTCCCTCCCCAAAAATAATTTAAGCCCCCCCCCTCTTGTGCATGAGCTCCTGCCCTCCAAATATCCGAGCACAATCCTCCTCGGCGTACATTAGCTGAAGTTTGCATGCCCTTCTTTTAAATGTTTTAACCTGTGGGTCCAAATTATAACTCAGCATTGTTCAGAACTTTTATAGTTAAAGAGGCAAATACAGCTGCTTTCTGACAGGCGGGAAATGATTGTTACAACATTAACGTAAAGCCAACGTGGAACCGCAGTTCAGTCCTTCCAGGTCTCGACCTCTCCAACAGACACACAGCAGCATCCAATGAGGTGTCTACGTTACTTCATCGGCGTCATTCAGCCCGCCGCAGGTCAGCCGATGATCCATGTCCATGCGGGACGCCTTGACATATCGACCCAGACTTCTCTGTCTGGATGATGTCCTTGAGTCCATGTTTCAGTCCTCTTACAGCGTCCCAACGTTTTTGGAGTCAGCGTTTTAAAACACTTTGCCCAAGTCCAGATACCCCAAGACGGACTTAACGTGTACGTTACAACTCTCCGTGTAAATTAGACACACGTGTGAAAGTATAAACACAGAATAACCTGAGCGTGTGTGTGAAACATCAGGACGGAGTCTTCTGTCCCGAGGCAGCTGTACTCGTCGTGGACCAGCCGGGTCGACTTGTCAGCATTTTTTTTCAATATCATAATATTCCTCGGAGGCTTCAGTCGAGCATCGCGGCTACGCAAAGTCAAGTGTCCTGCAGTCAGAATGACTTGACGTCTTTGTGCAGCAGTGGTTATAAGAAAGAACTTAAAACATGCTGGGTGGAGCTGAGTGACACCTGGCTGCTCAAACAAGCCACTGTAACCACGCCCACCTGTCAATCAGCATCCACGCTCTGAACCCTGCATAACTTTAAGCCTTAATATAATGTGAACAGGTGAGTTGTATATAAATTCACCCTCAGTACAGTTGTCATGAACGGGGAAATTAGCTACAAGACCAAAACTGTTTTTGTACCAGGCTGTAAACATGTTTATTTCTGCTGTCTAACATGGGGACTTATGGAGACTGACTCACTTCTGGAACCAGCCAACCAATTCTTAGCTTGTTTTAGCTTGCTGTCTTGTTGTCTTACCTGTGGAATGATCCAAACTTTTTCGTGTGACGTGTTGGAGGCGTCAGATCAAGAATCAGTGAATATATTCACAAAAAAACAAACAACAAAGTTTGAACATTAAATCTCTCTTTGTCTTTGCACTGCATTCAACTGAATATAGGTCATTGGTAAAATCGGGGTTGTAAAACCAAACAACACTGAGCGGCTGCGGCTCCTCGCAGTTCATTCATAATGTATGAGCGCAGGCGGCTTCTATTAGAATCAGGCTGCACGTGTCACAGAGTTTGGGTCCATCCGTCCATCCATTTTTGGCCGAGTGACGGTCTGTTCATCGCGGGTCTGACGGCTGCAAAAGCTACAAGCACAACTTAAAAATGCAGCAGAGAGACTTAATCATGGCGATGTATAACGGCTTTGATTGATCTGTGTTTCCCTGCATGTTTGGAGCCGTGTTCAGGCTGTTCTCAGCACAAGCAGACGGTCATCAGGACTAATAGGATTGGATCTTTAATCAGTCAGCTCATGCATCCTCTCGCATCGGGCAGCTGCATTCACATACATCAGGACGAGTAAGCTCATGAGCACATAAAGAAGAGCAGCTCGCTCTCAGGCTGCATGCCAACACTGTTGGCATAATGCGGAAATCTCTCTCACTCTCTTTCCGTCTCACTGTCTAACTCTTTTTCTACGTTACTCCGTCTCAAACGTGCAGACCAGCTGAACCACACGTGCAAACCCGAGCGTGTACTGTACATACACTGTACATAAGTTACAGTTATTGACCGCGATGTCACAGTGCAGCACGTTATTGCATTATTGATCCAGGCTCCAAGGTCAATTGCTAATCAGATAGTAAATCTAACCCCATTTTCAGACAACGGGTTCATTCACAAACTCGCTTTGTCTGACGCTGCAGCCCGAGCTGGATGTCTTCCTGCATAACACTGAAGTTACATTCTCCATTTCTTTAGTTTAAAGCAACATGTTGTAACTTTTCTCTGATAAACTAACTCCTGTTGATCCACGCTGACCTGTGATCAGCTGACCTGTGATCAGGTGAACGGTGTCTCTGTCAGTCGTACTCTCGACTCTCTGTGATTTACAGAGTTTATGATGGACAGTGAAGTAAACTGCTGACAACTGGAGCTGCTGTTAGCTCATGTTAGCTCAGTCTGTTAGCTGCTGTTAGCTCATGTTAGCTCAGTCTGTTAGCCGAGCTGCTCGGACTGTGAGCTCAGAGCACCGGAGAGTGTTAGTGTTTGTACCCCAACACAACATACCCCCGTGTTTTGGACCCACTGGGAAGAGGAGCCAGTGGTGTTCCAGAACAGGAGCCGGGGCGAGTGGGCAATGTATAAAAGGCTGGAAGACAGAAGCCGAGCTGGGCTGACTGCTGCCGGTGACCTGGCTGATGTTTGTCTGTTAGCAAAGTTGTCGAACATACGTCCTTTTAGGGATGCAAAGTCCAATGAGCTATGTGTACTAAACTAGCCTCAATTCACAAGCCTGGTTCTGTAAACTTTAGCCTAGAACCTGTAAAATACATCAACTACTCCAGGCTGCTGATACCATGGAAAAGAGTTTAAATACCAATACAGTCATAGGGGAACAAGACATTTTACTTTTGACCACCTGTATTACTTTTCAGATCGGGCTCCAAAAGAAGTGGATATAAATTTAACTGAATGGGATTCCTGTGAAGCTAACAGCCAAATTGCTTGCTCAGATTGTGTCTCTGGATCGATCTCTGGTGTAACGTTATCCTAAAGTCTGCACAAACTCAATCTACATATTTTTAAAAAAAGAAGCTTTGACAGCGAACTACCTCATCCGTGGCCCTATAACCTGGTTCCTGGAAACAACAAGTTCTGGAGACCAAAATGGGTCATAAGCCTACTTCTGATGGGTCCCCACATGACAAGAGTATCAATGTGTATCCATGACTACAGGTCCCAGGACAGCTAATTAATTTCTGCTTTGAGTCCTGAGCTGAAAAACGAAAATTGTTGCTTTATATTGCTGTCCAAAAGTTTCTGGTTGCAGTAAAGAAGGTCAGGACTCGCCCATTAACATCATAACCCCGACTGTGCTCATTGTTTTAGTTCAATGAGCAGTTATAATGAGAGCAGCTTCATCAACGTCTTAACGGCCTCGCTTTGTTTGCTGTTATACAGTAACCTCCTTAACCCCGCTTCCACCTTAACCTTAATCCCATCCATAATCTGTCACTGATCTCAGTTTTAAGGTGGAATGGACCCATTCACAAGTGTTCCAGCTGCTCCGCACCTCAACTCTCTGTGATTTACAGAGTTTCCTGATGGACAGTGAAGTAAACTGCTGACAGCTGTAGCTGCTGTTAGCTCATGTTAGCTCAGTCTGTTAGCTGTGCTGCTGAGCTCAGAGCACAGGGGGAGTGTTAGTATTTGTACCACAGGAGTTTTGGACCACGTGGGTAATGCTGGTGGCGAGTGGAACCGGTGTCGTGCCAGAACCCGAGCTGGGTGAGTGGGAGATGTAACTGGCTCAGCGAGGAGGACGTTGATAGAAGAAATTAAGAAGAGGAAAGGAGAGAGTGAGCGAGCAAGATGCTTTTAGTGGTTGGTGAGAGCTTGGTGACAGACGGCGAGCTGGACCCTGCACCAAGAATCTGCAAGTCGAAAACTCAACTGAACTAAATTAAGAACAAAGTTCAGTCACCAACTGTCATCACGACTTGATCCAAACATCCTGATTGGTGTGTAGATGAAATCAAACACATGAAGAAGCTTCAGATTACACGTTAACCGGCCAGCATCCACACACACAGACATCCACAAACACTATGAAGACACTACCTGGACAGAACAATCTGCGCCTTCTGCCGGGCGATGTCAGCCGCCTTCTGCGCTCCCTCCACGGCTCGGTCCACCTTCTCTCGGATCTTACTGGCCCGGAGTGGGATCAGGTTCTTCCTTTTGCCGCTCACCAGGATGTTCTGTTTGTACTTCCCTTCCTCTTTCGTGCCGTCAGGAAACGTGGTGCAGCCGTAGCCGTGACGTTTGTTGCTAAGCCACTCCCCCTCGTACTGCAGCCCGTCGGACCGCCGACTCACGCCGAACCCCGTTCGCTTGTCGTTCTTCCACTCCCCGCAGTAGGTCTCCGTTGCCGTCGCGTCCACGTCGTCGTCGGCTACAGCCAGCTCCGCGTCTGCATCTCCGAGGCTGGAAAAGCAAAAGGTAACCTTTAATGTTCGAGGCTCCTGATGAGTACCACCAGAATCCTTCTCACCACATCTCATCGTCTCTTTCTATAACCTGATATTTTGTCAAATTAACGTCCAGCGGAGTTCGGAAAACTCACCAAAGGACTTTTGTCTAAGACCTCCATCAGGTGTGGTCTACTTAGAACAACAGTGAACAAGCTGAGATTAATCAAACTAAGTTTAAAGGAAAAATATGCAACTTCATTTTTATTATTACTGCAGTCCAAATTCAAAATACAGGAGAGTCGACATGTTTGGGTTCATTTCAAGCTAAGATTCCCAGAAATGTTTCTGAAGAACTGTAGGCAAAGACATGAATCATCGAAGTCTACATACATTCATATCAATCTTCACTTGGACAACCTTCACAGTATTGTGAACACATGAAATATAAATGTTGTATTCCATCTCACACATTTTTTGTCTCTGCAAAGAGAAAACACCTCGAAGTTTCTTTCCTTATCAGCCTTGCCAATAATTAATCAGACCCGATAAGCTGCTGTCAGCCACTTTGCCAACAAGCAGGCTAGGAGCTGCTGACTCTTGTTGTCAAGCAATTGGTCCCTTTAAAAATAAGCCACCTCAATCCAGCATACTTTTTACACCGAGCGTTTCCAACGCGATTCAACACATTCGAGCCAAAGACGCTGCCGTTAACTCCATGAATGAAACGGTAATTCAGAGATACTATGACTGCCTCTGAGCCGGCGGGTCCAGTATGATTGATGGCAACACGATGACTGAGTAAAACGTTAAAAACCCAGAAGCTTTATCAGCACTGGTCCAACTGAGCGGTACACTTTGGACTGCGTGCCAATCCGTTTTAAAGACACTAAAGTAGGACGAGTACTCGTTGTTGCCTTGATGTCCTCCATGTGAAGGACAGTTCCTTTTCTGAGCAGTCACCCCCTCCTTGTCCTCTCACTCCACCTTGCTCCTCACATTCATTTCATTACTTCACAAAGGAGTTGATGTGACACACTCTTCTTAGCCATCAGCCCTCAGTATGCAGCCGCTTTAACGTGTCCGTGAAATGGCCTTGAAACTGGACAGAGCAGCTAATGTTGGGGGAAGTTTGCGTGAGGGAACAGAGCAACTGAAACTATGGATTAAGATCACAGTTACAGGCAAACGTTAATTAACCCCAGTATCCTGAATCAAACACTCTAAGAAAACCTAGAATTTAGATACAACATGATGTTGCTTGAAAATGTGTTGGGGCGATGGGGGTAGGTGGGGCTTGAAAATTCCCGCTTGTTCAAAATGGAGAATGACCGAAAAAGTTTGAGAACCGCCGTTTACGGTTGCTTGGATAACTGAATGCCAAAAGAAGAGTTCTTTAAATCATAATTCCCCCTACGGCATCATCATGAAGAACCACTTAAGGCTCCAAATTTGCACTGAAATTCTGAGGTCTACTAACATGGATCCAATTCATCTAATGAGGCCTTTTTTCATTTCATTCTATGCTCATGATTTTCTTCTAGACCTTCAGTTTGAAGACCACCCTACTGTCTGTCACCCTTTCTGGTTATTACCTGATAGTAGAGTTGATATCGGATGCAGCAGAGGACACAGTGCTCATCCCAGCCTCGCTCCTGAACGAGCTCTGTTTAGACCTCTGGGAGGCCAGAGAGCTCCTGGACTCGGACTTCCTCAGCTTGAGCCCAGACAGGATGGATCTCCGGAACAATCCGCCTTTTCTCTTCCCTTTCAGCAGCTCAGCCTCGCTGTGCGCCGTCAGCACGAAACCTCCGCGAGACACGGCGGGGCTGCTGCCGCTGCTGCCCGTGCTGCACATAGACACGCTGGTGGTCAATGTGCCGGGAACGGGAGGAGGACCAGGAACAACCGCCCCGGTCCGGTCTAGCAGGGCTGTACCGTTGCTGTGCTCCGAACCGGAGCGGAGAGAGTTTATGGAGGTACGAAGCGGGGAGCGGATGACGGCCGCCATGCCGTACGGGACACTCTGTCGAACGCCGTAGCCGTGACGCATCCCGCCAACCCACTGGCCCTGAAATGTTCCTAGAGAAAGAGGAGAACATTACCAATACCAAATCTATGAAAGTATTTTATTTTATTCATGATACATATATGAATCAGTGACAGTACACTTCCCTTGACCTGGTAACTTTGATACTCGGTAACACTCCCTCATGTCAGCCACTGTACAGTTCCTCTGAAGTTGGCAGTGTTGTAGTCAAGACCAACTAAACCAAGACCAAGTCACGAGCATGACCAGAGTGTATCGAGGCCGAGACAAGACCAAGACTTTGAGGGGTTGAGACAAAGACCAGGCTCTAATATTTACAAAAACTCTGCGGTGAAGGTTGCTTCACTGTTTTGCGGATGAACTCTTTGTGGTTTAGGTCATTTTATTCCAGATTGTCTCCTCCCAGACAGTTAAAGGATGAATCAGACAACACACAGGCAGGTAAGAGACATCCACAATGTTGTGGCTTTGACCGGTCCTCTTTGTCTGAGACCGAGAACCAAAACTTTTTTTATGCTCTGGTGTGAGCCCAGTCTGTACCGTACACGGGACTGACTTCCTCTTGTCTGTCCGTTCATTCACACTCTTCACATACTTCTGCATAATAGTCCTTACATCCCTGTGTTGCTGAAAAGTAGGGCATCTATCTGAGTGTGTTTCCCCTCACACACACACACACACACAACGGAAGTGTGTGTTCCAATAAGAGTGCAAGTGATCCATCCATGCATCCCGCCTGCCCGTCGCTCTGATGTAACAGCACTGATTCATTCGGCAGCGAACGCAACTCGCTCTAACCAAACTACGTGACCATATAAGGACTGCAAACACACACACACACACTCCCCTCGTGGGCTCGTGTGTCGGTGAAGTGCTGAATGGAGCCGGTTTTATAAGCCAATTGTGCTCCTGCTTACGTTTGAAGATCAGTGGTGCCGTTAAAAAAATTAAAAAACTTGAGTGAGGTGGGAAGCCGTCGCTTCTGAACCTGGCCTCAACACACACACACACACACACGCACACACACTGTCACAGACAGCTGGCCAGCACATCTGGACAAGCCTTTGTAATCATGTCGGTACACAGCTGTACGACCATATGACAGACAGATCAAAGAACATACACACACACACAAACAAAGGCATGACAAGACCATGACAGACAGGCAGACAGACAGGCAGGCAGACAGGCAGGCTGGCAAGGTGATGAATGTAAGACTGATATTGTGTCTTCTTATCGCTCAGTTTTGGTCTCCACCAAAAGACGTCCTCAAACGTCCCCTTGGCAGAGCGTCCAGTGGACAGAGCTTGAGTGCTGTTGGTGCTGTTTCGAGTTGGATGTTTCAACATGGGGACTTATGGAGACTGCTCACTTCTGGAGCCAGCCTCAAATGGGACGTTTGAGGAACCGGAGGTTGCCACTTTGGTCCTAACGACCCAATCAAGAGGGATCCAATCAGCACACAGACTCATTCACCACCTTTTGTTACAGTTAATCTAAATTTCTTTGTTACACCAAGAAAATCTGATCTCACGTTACTTCTTTTTGTCTCACAAGCTGGGATGAAACAGACGCCGATCATCGATCATCGATCGTCGATGTGAGTGAATAAAATATTCAGCGCTGCCTGTCGCTCTCCGTGGTGCTGAACTGTTCGTGGCTCATCTACAGGTTTTAATGTGAAATCAGTAGAAACTCTGATGAGTGTCTACCAGAGTGAGACTCACTTTACACAATCAGAAATAGAAAACTGCATCTTATGAACAAAAACGACGAGCAGCAGATCGCCCGCTCGTCACTTCCACTGTAAATCTGTCACGCCGTGTTGTGAGAAGCAAACTGTAAAGGCCTCGACCTCGCGGCGTACAGCTGTGGGGAGAACACAGCTTCACATCTCGCACGCCAGAAACGATTTCACCGACTCTTCTTGCCCCGGAGCGGCGTCAGGAAGCGCTCATCCAGTCATACGGGGGCCTATATAACCGAGGCAGGCGAGGAAAGAGTTAACGCAGAGAGATCAAAGCTGCGGAAACATCACAGAGGCACAGCGATTTGATCACGCGCCAACCCCCGGGCTGAATTCATAATTGTCTCTTTAACAAATGCGCGCGTCTGTTCTCTATTTCTAGGTTAAAAACCATCTGTCGCTGAGGGTCTGCGCTTCACTCAGCTGAGGAGACACTTGTCGAAATCTGTAAATTCAGCTCGTTTTGTTTGAACTGTACTTCATTAAAAAATTAGGTCAGCGTTCATACGACGACAATGACGAGGCTCCTCACCTTCAAAATATTGATCTGCAGCGACGCAGCTGTAAGAAGGAGCAGGAGGCCTGTGAAGGAGCTGAATTTGGATAATTTATGAATTATTAATGTGTTGTTGTTTCACCATGTCAGCACTCACATGTCTGTGTTTGTCTGTGTGTGTGTGTGTGTGTGTGTGTGTGTGTGTGTGTGTGTGTGAAAGAAATGTGGAGGGAGGGTGAGATTAGACGACACAAGGTCAAGTTTCTCACACAGATCGTTTGTTGCCAGTTGAGGTTTTAGTTTGAACTCCGATCGCGGCTCAGAGACGTGTCATTACAACAAGGACCAGATTACAAGAGATAATACTCGAGTATTTGTTCTGATTACATTACTTCTGATCAAAAACTAGCAGGTCAGCAGCGGCAGTTAATATTCCTGACTAGTCCAGCAGCAGTCAGCCCAGCTCGGCGTCTGTCTTTCAGCCTTTTATTTCACCAAGCTCTCACCAACCACTAAAAGTCAGTCCCAGATTTACTCTTGTCCGGCGGCTTCTTGCTCGCTCACTCTCTCCTTTTCTCTTCTTAGCTTCCTCCGTCAGCGTCCTCTTCACTCTCTGCTCCTCTGCCATCATGTCCATAGAAGCTGCTGAGCCTGCTCGTCTGTCATGGCTCCAAATCTCCTTTGCTAACAGACAGCTAACGTTAGCTTGGAAATAGTCTGTCAAGATGAACAAATGTCCACCACCCGCTACAGCAGAGTCCAACAACAACAAGTCCAAAGTCAAAGCTAACATAACACAATGATACTAACTTATTAACTTATATTGTCCAGCTCCGGTTCTGGCATGACGATGCCTCCACTCCCTTTCAGCAGTC